>JAJTUV010000403.1:0-1420285 GCA_021653895.1 Mastomys natalensis | reverse complement strand
TTTATATTCTGATAGTGGTAAAACCAAGAAGAATGACATATCCGCTCAAAAATATAGATAGCTTTAGCAAGACAGATCCATTAATGGGTTCCGGTTGTTTATAGTTATTATCTTATCCCTAATAAATTTAAGTATTTTATAAACAGGTTGTAAATATGACAACTAGCTGTGGGTTCTTACTCCTTTATCTGTGTGGACATTTAATGTGATTCATGTCCTCACTATCTTGACTTTTTATAATATATTCAGTATTGACAAGGTCAAAGATATCTCTCTCTCTCTCTCTCTCTCTCTTCCTCCTCTCTCTCTCTCTCTCTCTCTCTCTCTTGTGGGTTGTGTGTGTGTGTATGTGTTTTTAAGTTAGTTAAAGCAAAGAAAACATATAATAATCCTCTTTTTTTATTATTTTATTGTTTTTAAAATTTAACTGGATGACACCCATGTGGGCCTGCTTTTTCCCTCACCACTAGGTGCAGGACCCAGACCAGACCATTGGGGTCCCAGGCTCATGGGATGTGCCAACAAGACATTCTGGGAGGCAAAATGTAGCTAAGATAGGGGTCCCAGCCCGTGTTTCTCCAGGTGAGAAATGGTTTGGGCTGGGACTGAGTCACTTGGACACCCAGATGCCTCTGAGAACCTCAAGGAGTCGGGGGGGGGGTGCACTGAGATGAGCCTGGGCGGAGGGATCTAGCTTAGCTTAGGGTGAGTGCCAGCAGTGCAGAGGGGGCCTTCTGTGGGAGACTTAGGTGTAGCTCTGTATGACAAAGGTCCCCCCCCCCACCTGACTTTCTTCATGGAGCAGACAGTCCTTACTGTCTAAATGTTTATGGTGGTAATGTGCATACAACTTACTCATGGTGGACCACAGATTAAATACCTTTTGCAGGAGGGGATTCCCGGAAAGGAAGCTTATTGGCTAAACCCTTGAGATTATCTAGATACCTAATTAGCATGGAGAACTCTGGGCTTTACGCATGACCAGTTGTCATGGTCCTCTTAGTGGGGTATAGTGGTCACTTGCTCCATGATAGGAACAGAGTTGTGAACAGATTCAAATGCCTGTCTTTCTCAAGTAAGAGATTTGCCAGGTTCCTTTATCCGCTCCATCTTACCAGTTTTTCTGTCTGGTGACACAGTTCCACTTGCTCCACAAACACACACACTTTTTCTCTTCCAACTCTGCTAGCTGACTGGATCTCAGCAGGGCTGCTGTGTTCTGGCTTATAATCTTATAATTAAATGGCGTAATATGGCTGTCCAGGATGTCTGCCACTGGCATGGCCCTCCCCCATCCTGCCAGGTCTTTCCTTGTCACCACTGTCTCTGCTCTTTGTTCATTCCTCTTTCTTAAAATTTCTGTGGAGAATGACACAGGATCTAACATTTTCTTACAAACACTATTTTTTATTGCCAGAATGGTTATTATTTACCCCTTTAAATATTTTTAAATGAATTACTTTTACAAAAAAAAAAAACCCACAAAATTTTAAATGAAGTTAGAAAGAAACATGTTTCATCCCAAATATGTCCTTTCTTTTTTCATGATTTAGGTGGCAATTTGGTTATAAAAGGATATTTTTATTTAGAAAAATAATCACATTCTTATCTATGGTTAGACTTGGGAGATTCATGAAATAAAGGTTATATTGTATGTGCCTTTAAAGTGTGTGCCTTAAAGTATAGTATAACACCTTCTGTCCTACCTTAAAGGATAAATTAAAAACATAAATGAATTTGTAGGTGAAAGTTCCAGGCAAATCTTACACAAGTTTAAAACATAGACATGAAGTTAGTTATGTAAATTAAAGACTTGTTTTGATTAATTCATTTGTTTTGTCTGGCTAATCTGTCTTAGGCAATAATTACTTAAACCTGAAACAGAGAGCCAGCATAAAGACATTAAACACAGGCGTATTTGCACCCTAGCAGTCACAAGCAGCTTCCATACATATGGTTCTGAGACTCTTACTCTCCATCTTCAACATCCCCAGAATTGTCTTATTTTAAATCCCATTGACTTGCTACCTTTGTGGGGCAAAGAATGAGAAGCAGATGTCACTGTTTTAATTAAGAATTCTATATATGTTCAGATATAAAGCAACAGTTTAAAGCTACCTTGCATCTTTGTGGGGTTTTGCTTCACCACCCACCCCACCCATCCACCCATCCATCCATCCATCCATCCATCCATCCATCCATCCATTAATTTTGATCCTTAAATCTTCACCAATAAGGCAAATCTTACCAACACATTTGATTAGTGTGGAGAAACTTCCTATTCAAAGAACACAAATCAGGTGTTTATTCTTGTTTAGAAAATACTTGATAAGATGAATGGTGAAAATTCACAACCTAATTACGATAATGGCTCTTATCCTATAGTATAGTTACATTTTTGATATTTCTTAATTGTTTCTTCTTTCTCCTAACTGCAGCTGTTCCCTTTACTGGACTTATTTCATTCCTCACCCACTTAGCAGAAGCACCAATGTTACTTTCTCAGGGAAACAGTCTCACTGAGGTTGAGTGGCCTTCCTCACATTCACTTACCACAGAGCACTGATCCTACGCTATTGCTAATTTTCTTCTGTTTCACTCAATGGACTTTAAAAGTTTGGTCAAAACCAAAATGCACAATGCACAAAGTTTCCACACTACAAGAAACCATAGATCTAACACTCTGAACCTGTGCCTACAGTTTCCAATAGACTTCAGGAACACCTAGCTGACTCTTGTTGGGACTAAGGGTTGTGTTTTCCTCAATATTTAACTGTATTTATAACCATTTTTTTCACATATGCACTGCTCTCTGCTAATAACATGAATAGGAGTTTTTAAAATAATTTTTGACCTGGTTATTTATGTTTTTTCCTCTTTGCTCTTGCTGTTTGGATGCCTCTTCCTTTATGAATTGTTAGTGCTTTCTCGGTTTGGTTTGCTTGTTTTCTGAAGCCCAACCTGAGATTTTAGTGCATTTATATACTCTATAATATGCTCTGTGCCAGAATCTGGCTCTTGGTGTGTATGTATCTGTCTCCTTCCTCCATGCCCTCTTTGATGCATCCTTTCTAAGTTCTAAACATTTTTCAATATTCTAAACATACATAAAACAATTTACAGCATAATTTTGTCTTATTCCTTAATCCTGGTGCTTTATAATTTGCTTCCTAAGGAAAGTTTTCTAATAATGATTTCCATTCTTTGTTTAGGCCTCTATATGTCGATACTCTGCTTTTAACTTTCTTGAATGGACTGATGATATATTTATTTGTGTTGAACTTTTGGATTCTCCTTTGTTCTGTTTCACATGCTGGCTTCCCCTATAGGCTATAGTTGGTCAGTGAATGAAATTAATTACATGGTCCTTAAAATAGGTTCTACAGTTCACTCAGCAACTCTTAATTACATCTGTTTTTCCTTATGAAATGAATTACCTAGACCTTGAAATTGGTTGTAAATTTGTTCTATTTCCTCTAGATCTGGCCCCTTTCTCACCTCTAACCATAGCACACTTATAAGCAACAACATATCACTGGCAGAAAACACATAAATCCATATTCCATGTATGGTAACAAGAGAGATCAGCATAAAAATATAGTGTTTCCCTCAGTTTTCTTTTATTTATAGTAAACCAAGCTTACTTAATTTGTTTCACAAAATATTAAATACAAGTGCAATTAGAAAATGTGTAACAATGGTTGTTTAAATGATTCAGATTAATCATATATCAATTAATTGTTTCAATTAATTACTCAGGATAAATATATTACGGCAGGATTATCTATGAAGAGTGGTTGTGTGCTGCCTTACTAGACTACAAAATAGTATGACTGATATAATACTAAACTAAAATTATGTAAAACAGTAACTTAATATTTGAATAATTCAGTTTCCTGGACCTATACTAGTGAAAACAAATGAATCAACAAACATTTTTTTTAAACCTAAAGATACTTTCAGAAACCTTAGAGAAATATATGTGTTTAATTGCGGCTTATTTGCAATTTTGCTTTTAATCATTTATGAAACTCAATAATCAATTGATAAGTTGTTTTTTAAAAAATATATTGCTACAATGATTTCCAAAGTGTTTAGAATTATGACGTAAAATAGGAAGTTCTCCCTTCCCTCACTTATTGCTTTATCCAGACTCCAACTCCAGCGGGCATTCTCTAGGACCTTGGCTATTCCAGTCAGGAAACAGGTATGCTAATGACAGATCTTCACCTCCCTCTCAGCTCCTTTAAATGGAATCTACTAGTCTCATCACCAGCTTGAAGCAGAATACCTGCTGCAGACTCTTAACCCCAAGGAGCATCTCCAATGGATAACATAAATCTTCCCTACATAACCCCCCCCTTCCCCCATTCATTGATTTATCCCAACCTCCAGCAGCTCCCCTGGGAACTCATAGGCCACTCTTGACCAGGGAAGAAAGTAAGCTTAAAGGGAGATCTTAACCTATGTCTCCAAGTCCAATCCCCAATCTTATCTCCATCTTTCTAGTAGCTATTCTGCCGTGGCTCTCTCCTAGCTCTCTGTCCCCATTCCTAGGGAAAGCAGATCCTGCTGGAACACCCTGCTTACCTACTTTCCTTAGGCAGTCTCAACCTTCTCTCAGGACATCCCATTCGAAAAGTGTCAGCTCCCAATATCCAGATAAACACATTTTACTTTTAACACACCAGTGGTCACACCTGATCAGGATTCCATAAAAATTTTTCCTACCAGGACAAAGAAAATCAAGGAACAAAATACCACCCAAATGAAGACAAGACAAAACATGATGACGTAGAAGTGAAATCTTTCCAATCCCATTACTTAGATGATGGCCAGTGTTTAAAAGTATAATTAGTAACAGACAGGACAATATATTTACACTACAGTACAGAAACCCACCACAGAAGTCCTGAAAAGTACCTTTTAAACAGCCTTTAAATTATGATAAAAGTCTCTAGATAGGAAATCAATTAATCCTTTAAAGAGATCTATGAAACAGAAATAGTGAAAGGAAATGAATAAACAAGTTCAAGACTTGAAATGGAAATAGAATCAATAAGAAAATCAAAAACTGAGGAAAATTTGGAAATGAAGTCTAGGAACTTGAATAGAAACACAGAGGCAAACCTTACCACTAGTGTTAAAGAGTTGGAAGCAAGAGTCTCAGCAATTTGAGACAGGATATAAGAAATAAACACCTCAGTCCAAGAAAGCATTTAAAGGTAATAAAACCTGTGACACAAAATTCATCTGTGAAATCTGGGACCATGAAAAGACCAGATTCCAAGAAATAGGATAGAAGAAAAGAAGAAAAAATTTCAACAAAATCCTAGAAAGTGTTTGATGATCTCGTGTTTCCAGATTAATTGAGACTGTTGGTCCTCCTACAGGGTTGCTCTCTTCCTCAGCTTCTTCCAGCTTTTCCCTAATCAACCACAGGGGTCAGCAGCTTCTGTCCATCAGTTGGGTTGCAAATATCTGTATCTGACTCTTACAGCTGCTTGTTGGGTCTTTTGGAGGGCAGTCATGATAGATCCCTTTTTCTGAGTGCTCCATCCCCAGTAATAGTGTCAGGCCTTGGGACCTCCCCTTGAGCTAGATCCTACTTTGGGCCTGTCACTGGACCTTCTTTTCCTCAGGCTCTTCTCCATTTCCATACTGCAGTTCTTTCAGACAGTAACAATTATAGGGTCAGAGCTTTGATTATGGGATGGCAACCCCTTCCCTCATTTGATGCCCTGTCTTTTAGCTTGAGGCAGACTTTATAACTTCCCTCTCCTACTGTCAGTCATTTTATCTAGGTCCCTCCCTTTGAGTCCTAGGAGTCTCTCACGTCCCAGGTATTGGTGTATTCTGGAGGGTCCCCCCACTCTCCTACCTCCTAATGTTGCCTGTTTCCATTCTTTCTGCTGGCCTTCAGGGCTTCAGTCCTTTTCCCTCCACCAATACCAGATCAGGTTCCCTCTTCACCCCTACCCTATCCACTTTCCCTGTGTGCAGCAAATCCCAGGAAGACTTTCAGTCTGTAGGGTTACATGCCTTCATGCTGTGTTGTCAACTGTTCTGAGTGCAGTAGATCTGGATGGGTCAGGTTTGGTGCCTTCATGGGAGCAAACCAGCTAGGAGTCTGTCCCAGCAGAAAGGACCAGGTGGAAGGGGCAGAAGAGCAGCTATTTTAATATCTAATAAAATATACTTCAAATCAAAACTAATTAGAAGATATAGGAAAGGTACTACATACTCATCTAAGAAAACTCCACCAAGAAGACACTGTAATGCTTAACTACGCACCAGACACAAGGGCACTCAAGTTTTTTTTTTTTTTTTTTTTTTTTGGTTTTTTGAGACAGGGTTTCTCTGTGTAACCCTGGGCTGTCCTGGAACTCACTCTGCAGACCAGGCTGGCCTTGAACTCAGAAATCTGCCTGCCTCTACCTCCCAAGTGCTGGGATTAAAGGTGTGCGCCCCACCTACTGTCTAACTCAAGTTTTAAAAAGAAACACTACTACAACTTAAACTACATTTTGAGTCTCACACACTATGCAGGGAGACTTCAGTATCCACTCTTTCCAAGAGACAGGTCATTTTGAAAAAAAAAAAAAATTAAACAGAGAAATGCTAGAGCTCTGACATTATAAACTAAATGGACCTAACAGATATTTATAGAAATTTCATGCAAACACAAAAGAATATACCTTCTTCTCAGCACCTCATAGAACTTTCCCAAAAGTTAACAACATATTTGGATACAAAGCAAATATCAACAGACACAAGAAAATTGATATAACACCTGCATTCTATGTTATTACCACAAATTAAAGTTGTATATTAACAGGAGAAAACAAACAGAAAGGTTACAAACTCATGGAAAATGAAACTCACTCTGAATAAAAAATGAGTCAAGACAGAAATTAAGGAAGAATTTCTAAAATGACAAGTGACAAATAGACTCAGATATAATGGGAACAACATCTTTCACAGTAGCCTCAAATAATATAAATACTTTGCAAAATACAAGCAAGCAAACACTTGTGTGATAACTTCAAGTCATTGAAGAAAGGAATTGAAAAAAGATATCAGAAGATGGGACAATATCTCATGCTCATGGATTGGTTGGATTAACATAGTAAAAGTGGCAATCACAGAACCTATCTCCATCAATTGTCCTCTTGAAAGGGACAATATCAACTTCATATAAAAATATAAAAATCCAAGGATAGCAACAAAAGAAACCTAGATAATGAAGAACTATCACTATCCCCAATCCCAAGTTGTACTACATAGCTTAGTAATTAATAACAGCATGTATGCAAAAAACGACATGTGACAAAGGTAAATTGAAGAGTAGACTTAGACCAAACACTATGGCACTTGTTTTTTGATACACGAAATGGACAAAGAAATTCTTAACAATGAATGGTTCTCATAGAGACCGCAATAGATCGTTTATCACCCTGCACAAAATTCAGTCCAAATGATCACCTCAACATAAAAACAATAGCTGAACCTGATAGAAAGGAAGTGAAAAACCTTGAATCATGGACAGGAAAAGACTCTGAACAGAAATGTTGCACGGAACAAATTAACAATTGTAAATGAATTCATAACCAGAGCAAATGCCACTAGCAAGAACTGTCATTTGTAAAAGTGGCAGTCTTGATGGAAAAGATTTTTTTTCTTTACACTAAATCAATACGAGCTAAATCAAAATACATAAGAACGAAAAAAAACTAAATTAAAAAAAACAAACAACAAACACAAAACAAACAATCCAATAATAAAACAAATTCTCAAAAGAGGAAACAAAATGTTGAGAGGTAGTAAGAAATTTCAAAATTTTTAACAAACATTTGGATCCTAAACCATCAGAAGGTAAGATTAATAACAAGTGCGCTCTCGGTTGGCAGGGTGGCTATGGAATATTCATCCATTGCTGTTGAGGTAAAACTTGTAAGCTTACAGAAATCGTGTGGGGGTTCCTCAGGACTGGGAATCAATTTACCTAGTCTCTGCTAAGCATTTGGATATATCAAGGGCACTTATCCCTACAGAAACACTTGCTGAATCTCTAATTCTGCTAGTGTGAGGCCAAACCTACTCCGTTTGGATGGCCTCCTCTAAAGAAACCAATAAATAAATAAATAAATAAATAATAAAAATAAAAAATAAAGGCCTGAACTTACCGCAGCTGAACCAAGCTGCACCCAGTACTAGGAAAGATCATGACCTATCCTTGCTCAGATCTGAGAGTTACCCCCTAGCTAATTTCCTAGCAACAGTCAATCAAAGATAATCTGATTGTTTCATTTATACTTCTAAACCATTGTGATTGTTCGGGTCTGCTTCAGAGCACCCCCCTGTAGGTTACAATTACTTAAAATTAGATGTTGCCAGGCTGGAGATCCCCCCACTTGCTCCCATTTTCCTATAAACCCCCTTTCTCCATGAGGTTCAGGGCGTTTTCATCAAACCTCCTATGAGTTGGCGGGTAGGTTCAAATTTGAGTTTGTAATAAAGAGACCCTAATGTGATTACATCAAACTAGGCTCCTTGGTGGTTTTTTGGGTTCATTAACACTTCCAGGCACACACTATATTAATAATAGCCAGAAATTGGAAACATCATAGATGTTCCTCAACAGAAGAATGGATATAAAAATGTGATACATTTACACAATCAACTATTTGTAAGCTGTTAAAAAAAATTACATTATGAATTTTCAGGCAAATGTATGGAAGTAACAAAAATCATCCAGAGTGAGGTATCCCAAACCTAGAAAGACATGTATGTATTCCCTTAAAAGTGGATTTTAGCTGTTAATTCAATGATAACTAAGCTACAACTTGTTGAACCACAGTGTACAATGCACAGCTTAGAGAAAGTATTAGAGAAACCAGGGTTCTCAATCACGTGGACCTATTTTCTTCAAAGGAAGGAAATGAAGGATACCTGGTCACCTGGAAAGCCAGAGTGAAAGTGGTCAAACCACCTGGTGATCTTTTGGTATTTTATTTAAAGCCATCTTCCACCTGAATCCTCCCAATATCCTAAGCATTATTTAGGCCCTAATCCTGAACTTTGTCTCAGTGAATAGAAGCCACCTCTATAAAAGAGACGTCATGGATTTTACATCCTTCCGCAACAGAATCTGTACTTGTGCTTATCATAGATCCTTCCTCTTGTCCTTAGCCCTGAGCTATGTTCATCAGGCACAATAAGATCACATTCTTACTGTAAAGGTCACAGATGCTTTGCTACCTTGCTAAGGAGTTTCTGTGTAGCTATACCTGAAGCTTTGTTGTGATACTTTTCATGTGGAAACTCCTTCCTAAATTTTATTATGTTTAAATGTGTAAGAAGAATAAACCATGAGCTCAGACATTTTTGACTCAGTGCCTGCAAAGATGGTACTGGCTTGAGTTTCATTCTTCACCTCATGCAGATTGTCTCCCATGAGACTTGTTGGGTACCAAATAGAGGCTAGGTAGAGATAAGGTACCAGGGACTGCAGATAGATCTGGTTAGGAAAGAAAAATATACTAGATTGTTATGGATTGAGCAAAGGAGAGCTGGAAAGAGAGGGTCAAGATGGGGAAAGGGAGGAGGAAGACAAGGGAGGGAATATAGGGAGAGACAGCTAAAATGAAGGATCATTTGAGCGGTAGTATGGAAACTTAATACAGTAAGACTATATGAATGCAATCTAAATTGAGTCACCAAATAAAGGAGAAGATAGACTTCTACCTGGCCATCTCTTGTCACTGAATGAAACTTCTAGTACCATGATCAGGTTACATCTAACTGAGTTCTTGGCCAAAGGGATCCCATGGGAATCCCCAATCAACCAAGGTTTATTGCCAAGACAATAGTGGCTCTCCATAAACTGACAGTAAGGCATCATTGCCGAAAACAACACCTACACAATTCATTGAACATGGAAAGGTCAAGCCGGTGCCTACCTACATAGAGCCTCCACCTCTAGTTCTAGAGTCTTTGGCACTGGAAGATACTCTGTATACTACCAAATGAGAAACACAAACACCATGCCAGCCACAAACGTTTTGATCTACAATGTGTCTTGCCTGCAAGCTATGCTAGGGCAATCATGGCACAGAGATGTGGGAGTAACCAACCAATATCTAATTTGCCCATTTCCTGAGATGGAACCCATATCTAACACTGCTTGGATATAACAGAGACCTAGGGTAAAATAAAATATTACTGTTCTCAAAACCAAACCAACCAAACCAAAACCTCAAAACCCCAAACCCCTCAAAACTTAGCAATAAAATCACTCCCAGTGACAGTCTGCAATAATCATAGATTATAGTGCCTTGCTCAGTCATCATCAGAGAAACTTCCTCCTGCAGGTGATGGGCACAAATATATAGAGAGACCCTCAGCCAGACATTATACAGAGAATGAGAGACTTTGGAAAATTTTGTCCTAAATGGAATGTCTCTATCAAATTCCTCACTTCAGGGCTCAGGAAACCTTAAAGATGAGAAACAGAAAGAGTGTAAGAGCCAGAGGTCATGGGGAAGGCAAAGAAAACAGGCCCTCTAAATCTTCGTGATCAAAGCTCATAGGAACTCACAGAGATGAGACAGCATCCACAGGGCCTGGATAGGTTTGCACCAGGTCCTCTTCCCTATATATTATGATTTCCAGTTTAGTGATTTTATGGGACTCTTGAGTGCAACATTTGTTTCTGATTCTTGTGCCTTCTCTTGGGCTCTTTTCCTTCTCTTTGTCTTGTCCAACTTCTACCTGTTAGTTTTTGTCATATCATATTTTATTTTGTTATATTTTATTATTGTCCCTTAGAAATCTATTTGTTTTCTAATGAAAAACAAATGGGAGTAGATCCATATAGGAAGGGAGGTGGGAGGAAATGAGAGGATAGAGGGAAGGAGAAACTGTAATCAGGATATATTATATGAAGGAAAAAAAAATCTGTTTTCAATTAAAGGAAAAAGTGCAATTTCATGCTTTGCATTTATCAATGGGGTAGAAGTGATTTTACAGTGTGGGAGTTGATGAAGATAAACACCCCTGTGAGTTGGGATAATCCATCTTAATGGCACAGCCCTGGAAAGGCTTTGCTTATGTACTTCCCATGGACTTTGTGGCTACCCTCTTTTATAAGAATATTTTCCCTTGCCAAGAGAAATGGAACAGAGGCAAATGTAATATGCAAAATGATGGGTCTGCTGACCTCTGGATTAGTGCAAAAGTGAGTTAGTATTTATTGGCTTTTGTTTTTAATGAATGGATGGAATCCAAAGCCACCATAAGTAAGATGGTATAAATTCATTCCTGCCCAAGCTGCTTTGGTACTTTGGTTTTAAAATTCCAATGGATTATAAGCAGCTTTGGAAATCTTAAAACCCTGAAAGTAGCACATTTAAAAAATGATGTAACCATGTAAGCCTCTTTCAATTTATTCTTCACTAATTATCAAACTAGCTAGAGTGTTTAAGAATTATTGCAAATATAAAAACTCAACATAGAAACCTTTATCTCATTAAAGTGTTTTCTTAGCATCTTTATACCTTATAGGATACTGGTGTTTAAAGAATTTAGCTATTTCAATTTTTTAGCTTTGTCTTATTGCAATTCCCTCTTTGGCTTACAAAATAATCATTTGTACCCAGATACTATACATAGTCTGTGATTTTCTATAATACTTAGTTTTACATTAAAAGAATCCCTTTTTTCTATCGCTGGGGTTCATTTGGTTTGCTTTTCAAGATGTATCTCTAAATCTATCGGTTAAATTTTTAGTAACTGTATGTGCTCCTTAATTTTTATTTTAAAAATACTCCTTTGGGATTGAAGAGGTGACTTTGCAGTTTACAGCACTGGCTGCTCTTCCAGAGGACCTGAGTTTGTTTCCCAGCAACCACATGGCAACTTAAAACTGTTTGTGACTCTGTTTCCAAGGTGTCTAATACCCTGCTTCTGGCCTCTTCAGAAAACAAGCATGCAAATTGCATTTACATTCATGCAGGCAACCTCGCCCCACAACAAATCTTAAAATAAAAACCTGCTTTTATTTGGGCCAAGCAGTATCCTATCACAAAGAGGTCAGACTCTATCCTTCCCTGTCTAGTTAACAGTTGAAGAACAGTTAAGTGTTGTAGGTACTGGTGGTTTGTCTATATTTGTATAAAAATAACCTCACCTGTACTCCTGGAACCAACCCCAGTGAAACTCACTGGGTCACACACTTGCACAGAAGTCATGAATGTAAAAGATGGCTGATTAGAAGGAAATCAGTAGGCCTGGGGAAGTGAATGTTATCAAATATATTTGGCAGCATATGAAAATGTCACAATGAAACTCCTTATTTTTTATAATTGACACATGTCAATAAACATTTCAAAAATAGTCTTTTAAAATCCTTTTGGGCAATCACAATGATATTTCTCAATATATATATGATAAATATATACATATACATATACATATTTAAAATACATGCATGCAGAATAATAAACAACCTACATTAAACATGCATAGTAATAATATTAACATAAGAATTAGTTGAAAGAAACTTTCAAGTCCTTAGCATTTTACATCTCCACTTCTACTGTCTCCTCCAGATGTTAATTATCTGCTTTTCTTTACAGTTTTATGTCAGTAGTTTTCACCTTCTCAATTTTTAAAAATGTCATAAGGTGGCATTATAAGAAAGGTATAGTTTACTTATTTTAATGTTCTTGAGAATCCTATAGTCTTAATATTATCTAAATCTATATATTATCCCTTGTTTGTAGAAATTTACTTTCAGAATTTTGCATCCATGTAATAGCCTATGAATGTGAGACTTTTAATAAAAATTTAGAAAAATACGATTTCTTACTTGACTTTTAATTTGCTCAAAACTTCATATTTTAATTACTGTTTTCATATTAGATATATTAACTACTAGTAAACATTTGATACTAGTTCAACTGAGTTGTTAAGAGGTTATACAACCATTGGGTTCTATCTAAATTCATGTATAAGAAACATTTTTATATCTGGCATCAAGATATGAAGGAGTTTTGGTCATTAAGGGTAAACATACTATATATTAGAAATTAAAACCTTTACAAAGTGTGTAATAAAGAAAATAAAGTGACTGAATATTTAGTTTTAAAAAATAATATAACATCTTCTTTGAATTGATTTCTGAATGTCCATAAAAGTTTAACTGTCAAATCTGATTTAAAAGTCTCTGACTAGATATTGCCATTGGTCTTGGTTACTCACCAGAACTTGATGGAAACAATCCTATTGCCAAAAAACATCACATACACATTGATAACAAAACATGGATAAATCAAGTTGGTACTATTAGGAAGCTTCCTTTTGGATAGCTAGCTTTCTTACCACCAGAGTGGTATAACAGTCTTCTATGTAGGATATCTGAAGAAAAACGTCATCACCAAGCTTACCCAATTCTGAACACTTTGAACTATAATAATGACTGTCAGCACAAGATATACCCATGGGTACGATAGAGGCATGGATATTATGAAACTAACCAACATGGTCAGATTTAACCCTCCTTTCACAGTAGGAAACACATGCCTGGTACTATAAATTTGGCTAAGAACCCATGGTTGGAGAGCTTACTGGCCTCAGACGTAAGTCTACAACTATTATTCTGCAAAATGGACATGGATTCAAACTGCTCTTCTATTTCATATCTACCTACCCATAGATTAGTGTAGTTCTCAGACCTATCAGAGAAAAGTGTCTTTGAATGGTTGTTAATGTGGAAACACTGTAAAGAGAATAAGTGTTAGCAGACTACTCAGTCATGAGTGAGACTCTATATGACCCCACTCCAAGACTCAGGGACCTTGCAGAGGAGGTGAGTGGAAGGATCATAAGAGCCAGAGGTTGAGGAACGCTGGGGCAAAACAGTGTCTTCTGGACATGACAGGAGTCTGGCACGTGTGAGTTCACAGCAGTTGTCATTTCTGTGGAAGACTTGCACAGGACCAAGCCACTCAACATTCCTGCATGGAGAAAGGAGGTATGAGGACCCATTCCTAACTGGAGAACTATTGACAGTTGATGGCTTCTTTGGGGAGGGAGAATCAATTTTCTTTAAGCATGTGGTCCCAGGTAAATGGCCATTCTCTAGTGGATGGGCCCCACACTCATGATTATATGGGCAGCATGAATTGAGGTTAAATAAATCAGAGAACATGAAATGGCACGGAGGGGGGTGGCAGTAAGTCTGGGAGAAGTGACAGGGAGGAGTTGAGGGTAAAGATTATAATACACTGTATAAAGTTCTCAAATAATTTATAAAAACATTAATTATTAAAATTTAAAAATTATATTTAAAACACATTGTTCCTACAATTGTTTTCTTAGAGACCATAAATAGCGTAGGATGCCCACCTCCTCTAAGTTAAGTTATCGGTAACAAAATATGACTTTTTAAATCTTTTATTTCTTTAGAATGTTATGGTGCTTAAAACCATTTCTATCAATGAGGCCATGGAGCTTACTGCAGCTGAAAGAGAGTGTGAGGCAGATAGATTTCCCACAGTTAGGGGTTCACATGTGCTGCAGATGGCCATGGTATCTGTATTCCCAAAAATAGATTTTAAGTGATACAACATTGATTTTTGGATTCAGAAGAAAGCCCAAACTGCCAGGTTTGTTGTATAATATATCTCCCAATGGAATAAAGACTAGGTGAATAATAAAACAAAACTGCTAATGAATTAATGTTAGGACAATTTATATGTACGAATCCATTGAGCAGCATAAGCTGTGGTGTCAGAATAAGGATTTCAGTCAATTATATCAAGATGACTGTGACTCTGAACACACTGTCCATGGGCAGATTGCTCAGCTGCCTCAGGCTGAGGCTGTTCATGCTTTGGCGACAAAGTAAGGATGCAAGCAGAACCTTGTTTCTACGATTATTCCAGAGGCAAGTGAGGTCCTACACCAAATTCTTGCAGTATATGATTTCTAGAGGTGTTTAACCTTTTAAAAGAGGACTTTCCAGGAAGTCTGTTGCCTTTTTGTGACAGATGGAAAGCAGATCATTTGTATCATAGTCTCAGTGAAGATGGTGTACTCTTTTGGAAGACCCATAGTCATAACTTTCAGGAGACACAATTGTTAAATAAACACCTCCTTACCCCAAAAGAGCACGGCGAGGAGGAACATTTGAAAGCAGAAAACTGTGTGTGAACAAATTTAGGAGGAGCAGAGTGGGAGAAGCAATCTGAAAAAGGCCATTGCAGATTTAACTTATGGAACTCTGCAACTATTAAAATGACAAGAAGACATCGATAAGACAAAATGCTTACAACAGAAGTGAGAAGAATCATATAAAATGTGTGTGTGTGTGGTTGTCACATGCACTCACACCCACACATACTGTATAAAAATGAAGGAATACAAGGGAAACATGGTGTCCTGTTGACATAGTGAGTGTTCTAACATTTGGACATGGATTTATCAGAGCAGCTTTCTGTCTTAACACAAAGCATTCTTTGCATGTAAAAATAAGCAGAGCAGCTACTCCCAGTGGCCTCCAGGGTGCTTCTTGCTACATTTAGAAGCAGCATGTGAATATTTCCTGGGGGCTTGATTTCATCCGCATTGATTCCATGCTATTCCCTCACATAGCTATTTCAGCCACTGTTGTTCTTTATGTATCCATCCACATATTGTATCAAGAATGTAGCTGCAACAAGCTGACCAAACATAAAGTCCCCTGGGGAAATATGAGGTAAGGTGTGTGGATGTTTAAATGTTCTTTCCTAACAGCACAGCTTCGTAACCACGTACCAATGACAAAGGGATTCTCTCTCAGCTTCAAATCAGCAGCCAGACAAATGAGTTTTTACATAACAAGATTGATGGCAGGACATTGCAAGTATAAACCAAGTTCTCTGCCCCAAACAAACTGTGTGTTTGCAAGAATGGAAAGGTTTGAGAGTGAACTTGCTGATGGTGTTTGGAGTCCAGTGGAAACAGACTTCTCCCCCTTCCCTCTGTTTCCTTCTTTTTTTTTTTTTATGTTGTCCCCTCCTTTCTTCCATTTTGGGAATTTTTTTATGATCATCGTCTTCTTCCTCTATTTCTTCCTCCTTTTCCTCTTCCTCCCTATCTCCCTTTCCATCTTTTGAAACAGAGTCTAATGTCTAAGGTAGCCCAAGCTTGACCTGAACTGCTATGTACTTGAGATTGATCTTTGATTTCTGATCCTTCTGCCCCCATTTCCCAAGTGCTGGGATTACAAGTGTGAGCTGTCACACCCTTCAAAACTTTTTTTTTTTTTTTTTTATCCACACAGGACAGGCTATATAATTAATGTCACCTCTGAGAAGTATTTTTAAAAACTAAACTTGTATAAACTTTTTTTTTACGTCATCTAAGATAGGCTTTCTTCAATTTCCCCCTCTAAAAAGCATGCCACTGTTGAAATTACATACCATGGGTGGGTTTTCAATTAGTTCTGTCGCATAATAAAACTTTTCACTTTAATGGTGCATGCAATGATTTCACAAAGCTGGACCGAAGGTAAAGCAGTAGTCAATAGCTTTTAATATGATGCAAAACACTATGTATCATCAAACAAGGGTGTTGACATGCATGTCTTTAAGATCTAGAGGTATGACTGACAGCGAGAACCAATTTTAGTTCAATAAAAAAAAATCATGAAAACAAACACTTACCATGCTGGTTAAACATTTTCTATTGGTGTGAAATACGTTCTACAGTGTGTGAAATAGACTATAGAGTAATATCAGATACCAAAGGAAAACTAGGGAGCACTTATTCTTGCCATCATCCCTGCCAACAGAATGGTACCTTCCTCTCCCCATGCTAGAAAGCATGCAGGTTCCATCGTGTGCATAGGGAATAAATGATCAATGTGTGCTGGTGTACCGAATTGTGTCTGTTGCAACTGTTTTGACAACACTTGACAGATCCACAATTTATTTTTAAAAGAAATCTTTAAAGAATCTCTGAGTTCTGTCCTAGTGCCTGACAGCAAGAGAGTAGTTGTCTCCGTGTGCAGCTATGCAGTGCCATGCCTGCTTATAAGAGTGCCCCAGACAATGACTGAGCAGAAATTCTTTCATTTCAATTATTTTATATTTTGTACTTCTAAGGTGATTTAGGGAATCTGTTCAAATATTCTGCTGTCAAAATGCATCAAAGTAGCATGAAATATATGCCTGAGACCAACATGCTGAGATCTATGTGCTTGGGACCTAGCTAAGAGGTAGGGATGCAATAACATTAAGAAATATTCTCTGTCTTCAGAAACTTGTAAGCTGTTGTGTGGCTTTTCCAACTGTAACCTATATTCAGAAAATTCTCCTTCAGAAGTTTAGTAAGTGATTTAAAAAAATGATACTCTATCCTCCTATTTCTCTCTCCTAACAATCACATTGCTGTTACAAAGAAAAGCATTTAATTGGGGTTGGCTTATGATGCAGAGGTTTAGTCCATTGTCATCATGGTGGGAAGCATCGTGGAATGCAGGTTGACTTGTGCTGGAAAAGCAGCTAAGAGTTCTATATCCAGATGGGCAGACAGCAGGAAGAGAGGGAGACAATGTGCCTGGCTTGAGCATCTAAGACCTCAAAGCCTGCCCCTAGTGACACACTTCCTCCAACAAGGTCACACCTCCTAATAGTACCATTCCCTATGGGCCCATGGGGCCATTTTCATTTAACCCACCACAAATAACCTTGACTTACAACTCAAAAGCACTCTGATAGACATGTTCATGTATAAACTAGGTAATAGCATAGATGGGGATCTGGAAACAGAGATTTAGATTGAAGACAGGTAATTGAACTGGATGGTCTTTAACTAATGAGCAATCGTAGTTTAGTTACACAAAACTTTTGGATTCTGCCCTACTGTGATTATTGTGAGATGATTTCACTTTTGTTGCTCCCCTGCATTCAAAATGGCCCTTGATCGATTCTTATCCAAATACTCATTATGAACCTGGTTTCTTTCTAGCAGACCTAGAGTGTAATACTTGGTAGGGACCTACCATAAGATTCGGAGATCAAAGGAACTAGCCAAACTTGTTTTAGGAATGGTACTTTCTTCTCTACTTAAAAGAAAGCTAAGTGTGTAATTTCCAACCTCATTAGTTACTAAGTAGATCTACTAAGGAGGGACACATTTTCTGACTCTGAAATTGCAGTTTATATATAATCTAACCATCTTGGAATAGTGTTCTATATTGAAATTAAAGTGGTTCTGTGACATCAGATACATATGGAAACTTCAGAGAACATATTGTATATAGAGGTGACTTTTAGCATTGACTCAAATGACATCTCTGTGATTGCCATAAACTAAAATATATGACTTTCTTCTGACTCAGAGACTGACTCACCAGGTAGAAGAGAGTTGAGCCTTCTTGATCTGTTCTATGAGAAGGAGCTTGGACCTCCCATGCCATTAAAGAAGAGAGGCCACTTTTGAGAGGGAGTCATGCCCTGAGCTGGCTTGCTACTGGTTCCAAAGTAGAATATCTATGTCATAAAAAGCTTCTATTACTTCCCCTTGGAAGCAATGCTTCTGAATTTCATGTGCTTTGGCAAAGGTACCTCTGTTCTCTTTGAGCGTATGTCTTTCTTCTGTGGATGGTGGTGTGTTTTCCCATTAATTGAATGATTGTTTTTTTTCCCTCCCTGAGGAAAAGCAAATGGGATACAATTCCTAAAAGCATTTCCTATATTTACATATGTGATTCATTCATGCTTTGAAGAACATTTTTATCCATTAAAAAATTCAGTATGGATGTGAGCAATAAGGTTGAATGCAGGGTAAAGATTTTTCAAGCTTCATAGTCCATGGATGCCAGGCCTGGGTTCTCAGTAGAGTTTTATTAACACTTAAGTCTATAAATTATTGTCATAACACTGCCCAAATTATTTCTGAGAATTATTAACACACTGACTACTTTACACTCTTTCAAGAGTTTAAAAACACTAGCAAGATTCATTGTTTTCTGTTTTGCTTTATGTGTAGACTGAGAGAATAGAACAGAGCCATATTTTGAGTAAAAATTTAGTCTGTGAGAACTTGGCCACTTTGGTATGAAATATCCTGGAAGATTTAATCTGAGGAAATTGCTTATGTCAGCAGCTGTCACAAAACACACGCAGCTGGCTGTGGAATCTGGAGCAGCTGGCAGATGGAAATATGACTTCTTTTTCATGGGAAATAAGAATATCAGTGGAATCTGTTTCCTTTGAAGTGTTTCAGCTTTTGTATTTCTAATTTCAGATGTCAGCCTCTTTGAGATGACTAAATGAGGCACAGAATATTCTACTGAGCCCTTAATATCTGTGGTATTTTCCAGTAGCAGGAATGTCTTAAGTAAAGCTGGGTGCGGAACATCCATTTGCTATGCCAGAAACCACAAAGTCCTCAAGGAAAATGTGCCCCAAGCATCTCTGCAGGTAATGGGCTTTCCAACAGAGGGGCTTATGGAAGGTTTCTTTATCCCATCACTCAAAACCTTAGAGCATCTTTCCTTAACTACCCCCTCTCTAAGATAGCCCAACTCCTCTTAGGCTAGCAGTACTTAACCTCTGGTTTGCTACCCCTGTGGGAGTCACATATCTGATATCCTACATATCAGATATTTACATGACATTTCATAACAGTAGCAAAATTACAGTTATTACGTAGCAACAAAGTAGCTTTGTAGTTGGGGGTCACCACATGATGAGGAACTGTATTAAAGGGTGGAAGCATTAGGACGGTTGGGAGCCACTGTCATACGTGGTCAAATGGGTTCTCTTCTCCCACCATTCAAATATCTTAGGAATTCCTAGAAGAGGGATTCCCTGAGCAAGAATGACTAAACATGCTGTAGATGTTTGTCCACACATGCAGAGGCTAGGACTGTCTCAATGCAGCTGGCACTTCATTATAGTAAATTTGCCCTCATATATTTCACATACTCAGCTGTATATACTGGGTAGCATGTGTATTTCCTGAATTAAAAATAACATGGTACAATTCCTGGGATAGAAATTAGAGAACAGAGAATAACATGGCTTTTTTTCCCCTCTATTGTTGGGGATCAAACCCAGAGTTATACACATCCAACAAAAGTACTCTCCCATGAATCTTTATCTCCTCATCTAACTAGGCTTCTGATCCAAGTAATATCCTCAGCTCATAGCACACCACAGTACACCAGAGATTGTCTTCTAGTGGATTTAGAAGTATCAGATAACGTGATAGTTAAGAATGCATGTTCATTAACACAACATGTAAGAGTTTGAATCACTCTAGCCATGAGCCATTTTCTCCTTTTCCCTAGCCTGTGAGTGAAGTCAGTCATGGTGTTTTCTCTGAAGAGCCATGTGGTTAAACAGTGCATGCAAAGTGCTTAGTGTGCATACTATTGCCAATCAAATTGTCCATATGATTTCAGATCATCAAAAAGTCATAGTCATCTTCAAACATGTAACATCCAGCAGTGCACACAATCTAAATGCTACCAGGCTGCCAGATAAATAGAAAAGGATGAATAAATAAGAATCATTTTTCTTAGAAAGACACACAAAACAGAAAAGATATACTAGACCCAGATATGTGCACGGTGGATTATGAAATACTGATAAATTGATATTTTTATATTTCATATTTTATTTATTTTATATTTTTAAATTAAAATTTTATTTTATGCCTTTGTGTGTGTGTATCTGAATCTACAAATGTGTACTATGTGGATGCCTTGTTCTGGACACAGCCAGAAGAGCATATCAGACTCTGGAAGTAGAGTTGTGGGTAGTTGTGAGAGAGTTGATGTAGGTTCAAAAAATGCTCTTAACTGCTAAACCATCTTTGCAGCCCCATAGTTACTTTTCATTTTGAGGCAGGGTTTTACTATGTTGACCACAATGGCTTTGAATTCACCTGTCTCAGACTCCTGAGTGCTGGAATTAAAGATATGTGCCACTATGTCTGGCAATAAATTGATATTTTTAAAAGAGTCTCATAACCAATGAGGAAGCACTTTGTAAAAATTACATTTGAATATTCTGTGTTTCATTTGTTATTTTTCTTATATTCATTGTCACTGTTTTCAATAAAAAAGAAGTCTGTGAGAATAACCATGACAAGAACATGAACAGGAGGAATACCAGGAACAACATAAAGGTTGAACTTAGGGGAAGGGTGGAGTTAAAGAAATAGCAAGAACTTGAGAACAGATAACTTGCCTGCAAACTGAACCAGCTCTCTGTGTTACCCCAGACACAATCCCTCAGGCTCATTCCTAGTGCTTCATCAGAACACCAGCTGTAACTTCCCTTCCCTCTACCCATATCTTCTGAGGATTCCACAGACCTCTCCCTTCTAACCTACATCCCCCAACTCATTACTGTAAGCCAGCCACTGCTCAATTGCAGTTCAAATCTGTCAGAAAACCAGATAAGCTGCCTGCAGCCTACTCTCTCTGTTCCCTAGATCCTTAGTCTCTTTCCTAGTGCCGCAACAGATCACTAGTTGAAGCTTATCTTTCCCCTGTGCAGATCTCCTGTGGATCCCAGGGACCATCCCTCCTGACCTCACTCCCCACACTCATCTCTGTATCCCAGACTCCAACAGCAGCAGGTTTCCCCTGTGAACATACCATCCTAGCAGGTCAATAAAATAGACAACACACATTCATCACACTCTCTGAAAACAGAAAGGGTACGAAAGGACATCCTTCTGCTGCATCCAAGAAACACACCTTACATTAAGGATGGACATTACCTCAGGCTAAAAGGTTGGAAAAACGATATTCCAAGCAAGTCTCAACAGATACAAGAAAATTGAAATAACCCACTGTATCCTCTTAGACTACGACAGATTAAAAATGAGTTTCAGCGGGAAATCACAGAATATTTGGAAACATATGGAAACTGAACAACTCTCTGCTGAAAGACAGAAATAAAGAAATTAGACTTTCTAGAATTCAATGAAAGTGAATCCATAACATACCCAGTCTTATGGAACACAATGAAAGCAGAGAGAGAGAGAGAGAGAGAGAGAGAGAGAGAGAGAGAAAGAGAGAGATCTCATACTAGCAAACAACTTAATAGCATACTGGAAAGCTCTAGAATAAAAGAAGCACAGGGAAGAGGAGTAGACAGCAAGAATCAAACTGAAAGATAAAATCAATAAACAACAAAACAATACAAAGAATCAATGAGACAAAGAGTTGGTTCCAAAACCAACAAGATAGACAAACCCTAGTCCAAAAGATGGAGAAAGAACACTCAAATTAACAAAGTCAGCAACAAATAGGCAGACATAACAACAGACACCAAGGAAATCCAGAGAATCATAAAGACAGAGTTTGAAACCTATTGAGAACCAAATTGAAAAATCTAAAAGAAATGGATAATCTTCTCCATAGGTACCACTTTACAAAGGTCAGATAAACAATCTAAACAGACCTATAACTCTTTAAGAAATAAAAGCAGTCATTAAAAGTCTCCCAACAATGGGGCAGGCATGACACATGCCTTTAATCCTGGTACTTGGGAGGTAGAGGCAGGCTTGAATTGAGGTCAGCTTGGTCTACAGAGCTAGTTCAGGATAGCCAAGGCTACATTGTAAAGAAACATCGTCTCAAAAAACCAAACAAGACAAAACAAAACAAAAAGTATTATGCTCAAAACAAGACAAGACAAAACAAACAAACAAACAAACAAATCAACAAATTTCCAAACCATCCAGGATCACATGGTTTTAGCACAGAGTTCTATTAGACTTTCAAAGAAGAGTAACATCAATGCTCCTCAAATTGTTGCACATAGTAGAAAAAGAAGGAATACTGCCTGATTCATTTTATGAGACCACAATTACCCTGATACCTAAACCACATAAAGACTCAACAATGACAAATTTCCCATATGGACATAGATGCAAAAATACTCAATAAAATACTTTTGAAATGAATCCAAGAACACATCAAAAAGATCATCCACCACGATCAAGTAGGTTTCATCCCAGAGATGCAAGGATGGTTCGTATACAAACATCAGTAAATAGAATCTACTGTGTAATTCAGTTATTCTCAGCCTTCGTAGTGCTTTGACTCCTTAATACAGTTCCTCATGTTATGGTGACCCAGACCATAGCATTATTTTGTTGCTACTTCATAACTGTAATTTTAGTACTGTTAAAAATCGTAATGTAAAAATCTATGTTTTCTAACAGTCTTAGGCAAGATCTGTGAAAAGTTTATTTGAACTCTAAAGGGTTCATGACACACAGGTGGAGAACTGCTGATATGAACAAACCGAAAAAAAAACCCACATGATCATCTCATTAGATGCAGAAAAGGCCATTGAAAAAAATTTAACACCCCTTCATAATAAAAGCTCTAGAGAGAGTAGAGACGTAAGTGACACACCTCAGCATAATACAGGTAGTTTGCAACAAGCTTATAGCCAACACTAAATTAAATGGAGAGAAACTGAAAACAATTCTACCAAAACCAGGAAAAATTACGAGGCTGTCCAGTTGCTCCAAATCTATTCAACATAGTACCTCAACTTTTAGCTACAACAATAAGACAACTGAAAAAATCAAACGGATATAATTTAGAATCGAAGAAGTCAAAGTATCTTTGTTTCCAATATACATAAGTGACCCAAATAATTCTACCAGGGAACTCCTATAGCTAATAAACACTTTCAGCAAAAAGGATGGGTATAAGATTAACATAAAAAAATTCAGTAGCCACCCTATCCAAAAGACAAATGGACTGAGAAAGAAATTGAGGATACAATACCTTTCACAGTAGTCTCAAATAATATATCTTGGGGTAACTAACCAAGAAAGTGAAAGTCCTTTATGACAAAAAAAAAAATGAAGAAGATACCTGAAGATGGAAAGAATGCCAATGTTCATGCATTGGTAGACCAACATAGAAAAAATGACCATCTTGCCAAAAGTAATCTACAGATTCAATACAATCCCCAACAAAATTCCAACACAATTGTTTATAGATCTTGAGAAGACAATTCTCAACTTGAAAGGGAAAAACAAAAAGTCCAGTATAGCTAAAACAATCCTAAACAATAATAATAATTAAAAAAAAAAACTTCTGGAGGTATCACCATTCCATATTTCAAGCTGCACTACAAAGTTAGAGTAATCAAAACAGCATGATATTGGCATAAAAACAGATATGTTCATCAATCAATAGAACTGAAGACCCACACATGAATCTGCATACCTATGGACACCTGATTTTTGATAAAACAGCCAGAAATTTATTTACACTGGAAAAAAGAATGCATCTTCAAAAAAAAATGGTGCTGGTTAAACTGGATGTTTGCATATAGAAGAATGAAAATGTATCTGTATCAATCACCTTGTACAAAACTCAAGTCCAAGTGGATCAAACACCTCAACATAAAACCAGACACACCCAAATCTGACAGAGAAGAAAGGGGTAACAGCCTTGAACTCACTGGCACAAAAATAACTTTCTGAGCAGAATATGGCTGGCATAGTTGATAACATTAACAGCTAATAAATGAGACCTCGTAAGACTGAAAAGCTTCTGTAAGGCAAAGGACACTATCGATAGGACAAAGTGGAAGCCTACAAAACTGGAAAAGTTTTTACCAACTCAGCATCTGAAAGATGACTAATACCCAAAATATATAAAGGAGTCAGGAAACTACATATTAAAAACAAATAAACCAATTGAAATGTGGTACAGATCTAAATAGAATTCTTAATAGAGGAATCTCAAATGGCTGAGAAACAAAGAAATTCTCAACATTCTTAGCAGTCAGGGAAATTGAAAAAAGGAAGGGGACAAACTATTTTGAGATCACTTCCTTTTTTTCCCTTTTCTTTCATTTTTGAGTCAATTTAAAAAAATATATTGAAAATGATTCTTTTTTCATATAATACATCACAACCACAGTTTTCCATCCCTCCTTTACAACATTATCCTTTTTTAAAATGTCTAACTGATACACTCTTATATACTTACAGGTATTTAAGAGGCAGTTAAAAGACAATGCAAGTCTGGCAAGGGTTGTTGGAAAGTCAACTGCACTTGATTCAAAGTAGTTTAGAATAAATATTGATGGCTACACACACACACACACACACACACACAACACATACACATTCATTTGTCTCACTTCATTCCTGAGAAATGGGACATAAAGAAAAGTCATTACTAGAAAAATACCAATAATTTTTATGGGAAAATTATGATTCTATCTCATCCTAACCTAGGATATTCAAAGAGTTTGAAAGAGAAAGGAGAACACTTAGATTACTGACAAATAACACCAGTGGGCTTGAGGTCAGGATGGGCTATACACAAATAAAGGATAGAATTAACACTTCCACCAAAAACCACTTTTAAAGGAAGCACGTACATTTTTTTTCAGTGGGTTTGGTGGTAGTAAACAGTTGCCGTGTCAAGCTCCATTTTTTTAATTCTACACGAGCCATGGGGCTATCTCACATACAAATTACATTTAAAACTACAGAGATTAAGCACAAAAATAACTGAATCATGGAAAATTATTTAAAAAGTGGGTATTTCAAACCAAGAAAAGAACACGTGTGCACTCAGGTTCATGTGGTGCAGTATTCATCAAAAATACAAACAAACAAAACCATAAAGCTGTTGGTTATTTCTTTCATGTGCTGGTCTCTGACTAGAATCTATCATGACAAGAACATTAAGTATGTTTGCCTATGGCAAGATTGTAATTACTTTATACTTATGGTGTACTTATGTATTATGTTTTTGCTAAAAAGCCAACACATAAAGAAAAAATATCAGTGAGATTATCATATAAAATATTTCATGGTCCCGTGGAAATTGAGAAGTTGTTGTATGGAGAGATCCTTCATTGCTTTTGTGCATAAATTTCACGTGTTCAAACTGTCAAGGAAGGTCGGAGGCTACACTGATGTTTACTGGAAAGCTGAAAAATAAGTTTCCAGTTTCATAAGAGTTTAGGGAGGATGGGCAAGCTGCCCTGTGCTGTCTGATCTCCTCTAGTGACATTTACATGGCTGTGATAGAAAACTTTGAAACAATTCGTTATAGCCTATCTCTTTCTCCTGACACCTACGAAGAAGTATATCTTCACTTCCACGTTTTCTCTGACTTCCGTGACATCTATTTGTGGCTAGGAAACAGAAGGAGATATAGGGGAGAGAAATGTGTTGATGGAAAAGTCAAGTGCCAGGATACAAATTCATGCTTTGAGAACCCGAACTTGAAGAATGGTCTTAAACATAAAACCCAAACTAACGATTACCCAAGAAGAGGAACCTCTGGTGTTTCATTACTGGTGAAGAACAAGAATTTTCCAGGATGGGGGATGTTGTGTAGGGGGCATGTGAAACCTTCCATTCTCACACACTCAGCAGGAAATACTTCGAGCATAATGAAGCTGGGCAAGCATTTACTGTTCTTCATTCCAGGACCTATCCTGAGGACTAACAGCCTTTTTGAGCTGGTTAGTAATAGGCAACACTTTGCTAACAGAAGGGAAAAACTTTCTCAGTCCCACATTCAGCATGGGATTCCTTGAAGGGCCACAGGGAACCAGGCAAGGCCTGAAAGCAGAAAATAAACAAAAGAATCACAGCTCAGGGACACGAAAATGAGCGATTTCTGGAGGAAGCTTTTATACATTTTTATTTAAGAGAGACGGAGAATGTGTTTTATTAATATAGTTCTGACATGTGGATAATATTTTATTCACCAGCTACACTTGCATAGAATGCATAGAATTATACAGTTTTACTCATTCATTTTTAAAAAGAAAAATTGGATTCATTGCCTCTCTGTTAATGGGAAATGTGTGGGAAAGGCTGTGTTTAGTTAAATACTGTACTTAAGCCCATAGAAGAACAAGAGGACGATTAATTAACTTGGAATTTTGTTAAATGGACTTACATAGTGTCTAAATGACTGGAAAGATATTTTGAAATACTACAGTTGTCAAGTAACTTCATGTTTTTGGTTTAGATATTTATTTGCCTTTGTTTGGCTAAACAGAAAAACATGAGATGAATATTAATACACATTATAGTCATGCTAATATCCTAGTTAATGTTCACTTGCAAGCATGTTAGAAAGACCAGGACATTCAATCCAGCAGTGTTGGTCTTTTTATATAGCTTTTGGTGGATACTTTAATGTCTCATGATTTCAAACATTTGAAAAGTTGTCAGGGTATGATTGCCATTGAGATTTCTGAAATAATTGTGTGAATCTTTCCAAAACTATAGATTTGCAAAGCCTGTGTTATGTAATGCCTAATTAAATAGGGACAAAGAGCAGGGCCTAGTTTTCAACATTAGTTTTAGGTGAAAGCAACAAATGGACTGTCCTAAAAGGAGAGAGTAAACTGCCTGGAATAGCCTCAGGAAAGGCTGGCTTATCACTGTTCCAGAAGAGTAGCTGTGACCACATGACCTGTCCCAGGTACCTAATCAATTTTACCCCAGGAGGTCTGAGGGCAGGCTGACCCCAAAGGAACTTGCTGGAAGAGTTTCCCCTTGGGGACCCAGATCCAAGAAAGCAAAGCCTTTAATAATTAAGAACCTAATGAACGTGTCAGCCTGACTTGCTGAGGGTGATTCTCCACTGTGATTCCTTTGTCGGTTCACTCCTGTCACAAATACTAACAATGGCAGCCCATGGGTCCTTTACACAGTGGACAAAGAAGGGAATAGGCAGATCCTTCATATAGATATATTGGTTTTATAGATACTAAGGTGGGACAAAAGTAAGGACTATTAATAAGGCACAGTGATAGTGAAAGTTTAGTTCTATAGTTACTGAACCTAGACCTAGGAATGACATTCAAGTACAACTATCCCTGGGAGAAAGAGAGGAGGGAAAGCTTGTTGAATTCTGCACCATATTTATATTTGTCAAGCACTGTAGTCATATACTGTATCCATATTTAGTATTCACTCCATGTTGGCTATGTGACAGGCTTATAATCAACACCTTACACGAGTTCTCTCTCTAAACTTTTACAAGAATTCTGTGAGTTAATTATTCATCTCATTATGCTTTTATGAATCGGATCCCCCAGTTAGTAAAAGGAGTGCAAACAATGCTGTATTTTCTGATTCCAAAGTCTGTGCATTTCAGTTGTTGTAGGGAGCAGATCTTTACATTTCTCCTGCCTCTATCGGCACCAGTGTCTGCTCAGTGGGTGACTGACAGCATATCAATGCTTATACATTGGAACAGATTGAGTTGAAAAATACAAATGCTGTGCCTGAGTGAGGGAAGGATATAACATTTTAATTGCTAGATCCCTAAAATGGTCAAGATTAATTAAGAGGTTAAAAAAAAAATAGAGTTAGAGACTAGGTGTAATTTAAAAAGGAGATTTATAATGATGCAGTTTATTCTGGAGAAATATGACACCTAAGGAGCTCATACATATGTTAGAAAATTCCCATTTCTAGCCTTAATTTGATAAATTTGTAACTGATAGAAGAATTAACTTGGTTTACAATTTATTTTTATCTTTCTCTGGGTACACTGTACTCATTTATAAATCACTGAGGTGTTTGCAGATAATTTATCTGTGTAATGGGTAGACAAATCAGTTCTAATTCCCATCAAAACTATGTGAGTGTCTGGGATGCAGCAAGAATAGATAGGATCTTGCACCAAATTTCCCCTCCCTGTCTGTTATGCTCAAACCAGCATCTTGTTGACACTAAGTTCTATGCCTCAGGCTTTTACCACATTTTTCTTTTTCTTCTTTATTGGATATTTTATTTACATTTCAGATGTTATCCCCTTTCTCCATTCCCTCCCAGAAACCCCCTATCTCATCCCCCCTCCTTCTTCTTCTATGAGGATGTGCCCTCACTCACCCACTCCCACCTACCCGCCCTCAAATTCTGCCACATTGGGGCATCCAGCCTTTACAGGACCAAAGACCTTCTCTCCCACTTATGCCCGACAAGGCCATCTTCCCCTACATATACAGCTGGAGCCATGGGTCTCTCCCTATATGCTCCCAGGCTGATGGTTTAGACCCTGGGAGCTCTGGTTGGTTGGTATTACTGCTCTCCCCATGGGGTCTCAAACCCTTTCAGCTCCTTCAGAGTTCTCTCTAACTCCTCCATTGGGAACCCCATGATCAGTTCAATGGTTAGCTGTGAGCATCCACTTCTGTATATGTCAGGCTCTGACAGACCTCTAAGGAGACAGCTATATCAAGGGTCCTGTCAGCATGCACTTCCTGGCATCCACATCAGTGTCTGCCTTTGGTGACTGCACATGGGATGGATACTGAGGTGGAATGGTCTCCAGACGGTCCCTCCTACAATTTCTGTCCCACACTTTGTCTCCATAATTGCTCCCATGAGTATTTTGTTACTTTTCTAAGAAGGACCGAAGTACCCACACTTTGGTCTTCCTTCTCCATGAACTTCATGTGGTCTGTGAGTTGTATCTTGGTATTGTAAGCTTTTGGGCTAATATCCACTTATCAGTGAGTGGATATCATGTGTGTTCTTTTGTGATTGAGTTACCTTACTCAAGATGATGTTTTCTAGTTCTATCCATTTGCCTAAGAATTTCTTGAATTCATTGTTTTTAATAGCTGAGTAATACTCCATTGTGTAAATGTACCACAATTTTTTTTTTTTGTATCCATTCCTCTGTTGAAGGACATCTGGGTTTTTTCCAGCTTCTGGCTATTATAAATAAAGCTGCTATGAACATAGTGGAGCATATGTCCTTGTTATATGTTGGAGCATCTTCTGGGTATATGCCCAGGAGTAGTATAGCTGGGTCCACAGGTAATGCTATGTCCAATTTTCTGAGGAACCACCAGACTGATTTCCAGAGTGGTTGTACCAGTTTGCAATCCCATCAACAATGGAGGAGTGTTCCTCTTTCTCCACATCCTTGCCAGCATCTGCTATCACCTGAGTTTTTGATTTTAGCCATTCTGACTGATGTGAGGTGGAATCTCAGGGTTGTTTTGATTTGCATTTCTCTGATGACTAAGGATGTTGAACATTTGTGTAGGTGCTTCTCAGCCATTCGAGTTTCCTCGGTTGAGAATTCTCTGTTTAGCTCTGTACTTCTTTTTTTAATAGGGATATTTGGTTGTCTGGAGTCTAATTTCTTAAGTTCTTTGCATATATTGGATATTAGTCCTCTGTTGGATGTGGGATTGGTAAAGATCTTTTCCCAATCTGTTGGTTGCCGTTGGTTTTCTCTTATAGATATCACAGCACTGCTATCTGGGGTTCTGTTCAAACACAGGGAATCTGTAAGGGTCTCTGTAACCCCATAATATAAAGAACCCATCCAGTCTACTATCTGATGCTTTCACTCTACTGTTTCTTATGGTGCTTGTGATCAATGCAAATATACATTACTTACACAATGTACACACATGGTGGATTTATTTAATCTACTCCAGCAGTTGCCGTACAGAAGACTGAGTTGTTGGAGAGGAAGAATGTTGTCTGGTTTGTTTGTTTCTACATTCTAAGCATCTTGAACAGCACCAGCAATGCAGTACAGACTTTATATTTATTAAATGAATAAAATAACTGAAGATGTATAATAAATATGCTATACATGCTATAATGTATAATACATATATACATGTACAATGAAGACATGTACTAAATATATATAATGAGTATATATTAAGTTATATATACTGAAGGTGTATGTATGAAAAATGCCTACAACAATTGACATGTCAATATTACAAGGGGAATTTCACAAGGTCTATTCTTACGTGAAAAGCTATAGGAAATTAATGGCTGTTGAGAGAGGGGAGAAAGTCTTCTCCTGGACCATGTCCCCTGATATATTATCCAATACCAAGCAGTCATCCCTAAGAACATATACATCTGAACAACACAGAGTGAACATGGTAGGCTGTATGTATGTATGTATGTATGTATAAATAAATATTCAACAATTCAATAATTGTTATAAATTAAATAATCGACAATTAAAGAATAAAAGGTCATAAAGATGAGAAGAAATTGAGAGGGGGTCATGATAGCAGTTGGAGGGAGAACATGATGCCACTATAACCCTCATATATGAAGTTCTCAAAAAAAGTAGAGAAGAGGAAATGAAGGAAAAAATAACAACCTCTGTCTTTCAAAAAATATTCATTATAAGTTCGAGAGCAAAGACCTTTCTTCCACTCCTGCACACCTCAGCACTTCCTCCTCCTTATTCTTGCTATGGCCGATCCATCTCCAGGAAGCTTTCTGATTATATGGAAGAGAAGTAGCCAACTGGCATCTCTCCCACTAAACCCATGTTGACACGTGGATCTGACCTTGAGTTATATATTATTTCTGATACAGGTTAGGACAAAATGAATTTAGAAGAAAAAATAACCCTTCATAGATGTCTCTACTTTCTTTTGGTTAATGATAGTTTTAATTATTTTAGGTTTGGCACCTACCACACCACAAAACATATATCATATATTATTCAACATTATAGCTTACTGCTGTGCATTAAAGCGGTACATTATAAGAAATTCCAAGAAAAAACGTTAACCATTCTTGGATGTTCTCAAAATTATGAGACCATCTTCCTTTTATTTTTGTACAAATCTCATAAATTGTTTAGCATTCTGAGTCCAGGAATTTCAAGTAATTTGTGAAGATGTAGTGACTTCAGAATTCCCAGTGTGGTATTTCCCCACTTAACATGCATTTCCTCCCAGGGAATTGAAATGGGCATGACATTCATACAGAAACCGATGTGTCTGTTCATCACTTTTTAATGAGGTTAGTGGTTTGCAGAGTGCTTGCCTTGCCATTTAGAAAAGGCCACGTGTGCTCCTAAATCACCAAAAGGAATGCACAGCATGCTAGAGGACAGAATGAATCCGGCACACCTGGGGGGTGAGTCACAGTTCTCTTTGATCTCTGTTAAACACTTGTTTTAGGAACATGAATGTTTGGTAGCTTCCAATTCAAATGCCATGCTATGGACACTGAATGACTAAAACCAGATTTGCAACTTGTTTTGTCAGCATCTTGGCACACATTATGTCAAATTATCACATAATATCTAATTAGACAACGGAATTCATCAAATTGAAGTTAGACAACCACCTTTTATATACTATTTATTTATTCATTTTGAGACAGGGTTTTGCTTTGTAGCCCAGGCTGGTCTGGGGCTTGCGCTGATCCTGAACAATGTGATAACAGGCATGCTTTGTTGAGCCTGACAACTATCATGATTTTTAGTAGAAGTTTGTCCTGATTATTTATAATCATAGGTAATGATACTGGTATCTATTCTGTATAAAGCCTCAGAATAATTTCATAAAAGGTAAATCTATGGTAGCCCTAAAGAAATATAAAGGTTTAATTTAAGCAACTGATTAGTAACTTTCATGATAATATTCTAATTCAATGTTTTATTTAGCCTGGTACAGCAAAGTCTCCACAGATAATTCCTTTTACTGAAACTAAAGAAACAAAAACAAGAACATTACATTTCAGATGTCATCCTCTTTCCCCATTCCCCCTCCCAGATATGAACATTTTATAGGCAGATGTTTTTCTAATGGGATTTTTATGAAGGAAACAAGGAAGTGTCCAATTCTCTGTGATGGAGGTAAGATGGCAGGTTCGTTTCTGACACTGTCCCTTGATAATAATGCAGATGGGAAATGGAAACGTCTTTGTGATAATATGATTTGAATGTTTCTATTTTTAGAATTCTATACTCTACTACCCTATTAAACACAATCAGATAGCCCTTTCGGCATTGATGTAATACTGTCTACATATAGGTCTAGGAAAATGCTTGCATGTATATTTATACTGTGTTAAATATCAATGCTTTTTTTTTTTTTAAATACTTTAATAATTCAAAGAGCAAACAGAGATAGGGTGCCTTTTCATTAAAAGAGTGTGGTTTGAAAGCTTGGATTTTGAGGAAATTCATTGACACTTTCTTACTGTTCTGAGAAAATGGACATAAAGCTTCACACAGATTGTGGAAAAAAAATGAACTAGACTCCAAAGCTCAGTCATAAAAGTCACAGAGTAGGTGAATTATTGTCTGGGATTTTATTGCAGTGACTTACAGCTGCATAGTAATTGCCTCTACAGAAAGTAGAAGCAGCAAGGTGCTTGGAGAACACCTCACAGTTTGGAGATCTAAAACCTCTATGTTTTCATGGTAATGCAGTAAGTGAACATGAGTATTGAACTGTTTGTTTGTAGCACATCGGACACTTAATAAGTGTACATTTAATATCTGTTACTTTTGGAGCGACAATGAAAGGATGAATGAGAAAAATTCCTGGTTTATCCTTTTTAATAGCACAAGAAAGATCATTGGAAATCAAATATGGCAGAACTTCAGTCATTCATTTATTTATCCACCAAATAATGACTGCCTATGATGCATTATGATGGGTCCTCAGTAGAAATCAGTAAACCAGACAGACATAATTTCTGATGTCATCATGTTTCTAATGATTCCGAATATCAGGATAAACATGGTGAATGGAAGAGACTCTGATGAAATTTGTGTCAGATGAGGCTTTCTGGTTGAACCGAGCCTTGTTCGGCATGCCATCAGTTCTAAAGTGTGGCCGTACATCACACCTAGCTAGAGAAACTATAAATACTGATTTATAGGCTACAAACCATTTCTAGCAGCATTTCTAGCACTGAGGCCCAGAAGTCTGCATTTGTAAGAAGTCTTTCAGTTTTGGTAAAAGGAACTAGACTGAAATCCAGGAAATCAGACAGGAATCTGAACTTTTCTTAGTACCTCTTGTGTTCACGCTGATACACCATCAGCAGCAGCCATTCTCTTAATCTTGAGTTGCGCCTGTTTAAGCACAACCTTACTTGACTATTCAGTTGGGTACATTAAGACATGTTTGCCTTTTATAAAGCTGTGGGACATTATATTCACTCCCTTACATGGTGTCAGAAGTCTGTCATTCTTTGCTCACTTGGGAAAATTCAAATCTGTATGAAATCTGACATTTGCTCGTTAGAGTTAGGGAAAGATATTTAGCCTTGCTCACCATTCTGATTTAAAATTTCTGATTCTTAACTAATTTTCTAAAAATCAAATTGATCAGAAATCATGCATGTGTGTAACACATGTGTGTGTTTGTGTGTATGTGCACACATGAGTACACACACACACACACACACACACACACACACGTGTGTAGAAGGTAAAGGACAACCTGATATGTCGTTCATGCTCCAATCTTTGTGTTCACAAGGCACTCAATTTACAGACTGAGCTATCTCTCCAGCTATTTGGCCAGAAGACTTCAGTTTCCATGCTTCATTCCATCTCCCCAGACAGCAGTTGTTACAATTCTCATTCTGTTTCAGATCTCCAAGCAGTACCTCGTCAGCTATGGTTGGGCTGTGCAGTTTCTTGCTTCTTTTTCTTAAGAGATAAGAAAATAATCACAAAGGATCTTAGGAGACATCCAATGACAGTGACAGACATCACTGTGTGTTCTGCTCTCTCTCCTGCTAGGAATGATCAATCATCCCTGTTCCCAGCTAAAACCAATCTCCTAAGAGATGTTGCTGGAGCAATGGCATTTTTATCTAAAATGCTCCACCCTGTAGATAATTGCATACAGACTAGAGTTTCTGAAAGGACAGTGACAGAATTTGTGATTTTTCTTCTTTGTATTGATACCCCACTTTCTTTGCCCATTTTGAACATTTTTCTTGAGTGACTTTTAAGTTATTAAGTTATTAATTACAACTTATTAAGGTGGGCTGAAGATATAGCCCATGCTCTAGTCCTTATCTAGTATGTACAAGGTCCCAGGTTCAATCCCCCGTACTAGAAAAAAAGAATAAAACATTGTATGACAAACTCTTCTAAAGTGTTCATCTTGGAAGTTTTTAGTAGCATCACTTTAGGATAATTCTTTAGGATAATTTATTTCTTTGGTTTATTTTTACACAATTCTTTATGTGTCAGGATATGAACATTTTATGATACAAATATATTCTCTACTACATTAATTTACTTGATGATCCAGATTATCATAGATGCCAATATATTGATTAATTCTTTCTAAAGTTGAGCATCACTCACTAGTATACGTAGCTCACATTTCCATAAACATTCTTTTTGATTTGGTCACTTACCACTATTCACTGGTCAACACTGAAGTAAATGTCCTACTTAGTCTTATATGGTTATGATTCTGTTTCTCAATGATGGAGATCCAAAATGGGACCTTAGTATCAGAGGTATCACAAGGAGTAGTTTACATTTCAACAGATGCTACCAGATAACATTTTTATAAAGCAGTAGAACCATTCATATTCTTACATTTGAGTTCTTGAGCACCAGTGCATGTTATCACCCTTGTTTGTAAATTACTTATTAATTTATTCATTTAATTATTATCATGGAGGTCAGAGGACATTTGTAGAGGTCAGATATCTTCTTCTGTCATGCATATGTTCCAGAAAATGAACTCAAGTTATCAGGCTCGGCAGCATGGGCCAATGTCAATGAACCATCTTGTGGACCCTTATTTTTGTTAATCAGAGTGAAAACCAGTTACAACTGGTTTTTTTCATTTGCATTTCCCAGACATCAAGTGGAATTGATCATCTTCTGTTTGTAAATTTTGTGAATTGCCTGACAGTTCTTTGAGGGTTATCTTTTCTTAGCATTTTGTACTCCCATCTCCTCGTTCTCCCTCCCCCAACCCATGCTTTTATTTATATTGACACTGCTTATTTTCTTTCATTATCTATCACTTGTCTTTTAAAGGATTAGTGATTTTTTTCATTAAAAATTTTAATGTTCAGAATGAATGAGGCTGAGATGTAGGGCACCTCTTCTCATCTTTTCTGGGACAGAAGCTCACCTCTTTGGCTTAGAAGTGCAGACAATATGTTTTCTTGTAGTTTCCAAAGAGAGAATTAGAATCACAAAAGGAAATTTACCATCCACTGAAAACGAAGATTCTGATTTTGTACACATTTTCTACACTATCTGGATGTTTGTTTGTAGCTTTGAAAAATAAAGAGCAAATTTGAAGTTTTGTCTTTAGTCACTAATGCCCACCTACTAACTCAAGTACAACCTACATCTTTTATTTATTGGATATTTTATTTATTTACAATACAGATGTCATCCCCTTTCCCCATTTCCCCTCCGTAGAATCCTCTATCTTATCCCCCCTCTTCCTTTATACTTTCATACCATTTTGATTACTATGCATGTAGTTAGGTCAGTTCTAGGTTGAGGGTCTAGCAATACAATAGATACAAATAGTCAAGGAACAAGCAAGAAAATAGACACAAATAGTCAGAGAAAAAGCAAGGCATTAAACACAAGTACGTGAACACTTCCATGATCACTGTTTCTAAGGGCTTATCAGGATGACCAAAGTATCTGAGCCTACTTCCCCGTCCTAGCCCAAGGTCATTTTCATGTCTGAAGCCTACTTCCTTGTTCTAGCTTAAAATTTAGATTCCTGTCTGAAATTACTTCTTTGTTCTAGCTTAATATCAGATTCTTGCCTGAAGCCTAACTCCTTGTCCTTGGTCAATGACATATTCCTGCCAAGTAGCCAATTTCCTTGTCCTTGGCCCATGTCAGATTCTTGCCAGGCAGCCCCAAAGACTCTCTGCCTCTCCTCCTTTTTTATTTCATTAACAAGACTGAGCCTGTCTTAGGTCTTTCTGACAAGAATGCCTTCCTTACCCATCACGGAATATGTATTATCAAAATCAATGCATTTCTGTCTTAGAAGAAAGGCTCTGTGCAGAATCTTACCCGTCCTCGGCTTGCCAGCCTGTTAATTTAATAACTCTGTCTGGGGGTTCATTTTCAGGTTCAAGTACTTGGCTGCCAACATGTTAATGCTGTTGAAGAAAAGCTTTAACACAATGAGCAGGAATAAAAGTATTCCCAGAAGAAAGAGGGCTAGCATGATCAAGCTGTATATGCCATATTTGAAGCTTGACCAAAATAGAAATATTGACCTCAGACCATGGGTAATTTTATCTGCAGTATCTACTGGGTCAATGATCAGCAGAGCAGTATTCTTGACATTCATAAGCTCCCGATGTATCGTTAAAACATCCTGAGAGGTACAACCCACATCTTAATTGTTTAGATCCAGTCATTCTCATTCATCACTCATCAGTTTATTAGTTTAAACATAATGTAGAAGTCATAAATGACTCTAAGTTACAATCACTTTAGTTGAACCGATTAACTTCTCAAGTATCCTGAGATACTCCTAAGTGCTTACTAATGATGGATTATACCATGTTCTAATGATTTACTGTACATTAACACAAAAACATTCTTGCTTTCTTTTGCAATTTTTCATATTTTGTTACAAATGGAAAACAGATTCCATATCCTTTAGATCTAGATAGTGAAAATTGTAGTCATAGTGTAGTCTAATACATTTCTCTGTTGTATGCTCTTAAAAAGAAAACTAAAACAAATACATAATTGCATTGACAGTGATTTAAAAACATGTACAAAACAGCCAAATGTAGAATACTTTAAGTATGTCCTAGGCAGTATTTCCAGAATATTGGCAATATTTCCAATCCTAGGTAATAAGAAATGGAAAACTTTACTAATTAATTAATCTTGAAAAATATTATTTACTGAAAATTTATGAATGGTTCTATGGATCTTAGTCTGTGATAAGCAATGTAAATTTTGTAAATCTCCCTTGTTTTCAAATAGATCTGTAAACTAGCTTACATCTGATGTGTGTCTTGGCATTTATCACCTTCCTAAAACCTGGGCCAATGAAGCAGCTGATTCTTACACTGTGGGTTGTAAATTTTCTCTTTTCCTTATATTAAATGTGGTCTCATCAAAGAGAAATTCTGTTTAGAAAAAGTCTAAACAAGAGGCAAAGGGCTAAGACATTAAAAATTGGCACCAATTAATGAAGGGGAGATGATTTTTAGTTTCATTTGGCTTATTAGCATAATATAAAAATCAACCTAAATAATTGGTTTTCTTTGCAGCAGCTTTAAACTTTGTATGTTTTCCCATTGTTCCCTGAGGACTGAAAAATGCTTCCAGACATCATTTGATCTTTTAGCATCAATGCTTGCAGTACACAAGGTAGCCATGATGAGGATCCTTCTCTGAAACTTTCATAAACACTTTAAATCATGAGTAGATGGAGACTATTGGCGTGTCAAGCTGCAAGCCTATTAACATATTGAAATGCTCACATTGGACCACAACACTGAAAATTACAGCAGTATTTCTAGGCCAATGCTTTAAGTGACACAAATGCTTGCCTTTTATTTAATTGAGCTGCATATAATGCTAATTTAGAAGGCCACCTCTTTTTATAATTTGTGCAGCCTACTTTCTTAATTATCTGATTTCCATTCATTGCCTGGAGCAAAGTGCTTACTCAGAGAATTGCAATTTGTGGTCACAGATGGCCTTAAATTGAAACAAACAGATCACCTGTGGCCTCCCTAAAGTTCCATTGTCCACTTTAGAGACCCAGTTGCTGAGAACCTGGGTAAGCCTTCATCTCTTCTTATCTCTATGGAAGTCTCTAATAAGTCTGGGTGGCTGGTCTCAGAAATATGTCCTTATCCATAAACGGTGGGTGTGAACAGGAACAATATAAGCCATCCTCAAAAAAGGAGCTGAAGACTTCCATGAGGTCAATCATCCCCAAAGTGTTGCTTGACTCTGACTCAGGTCAATTCCTTTGTTATTTTATTAAACATTAGAACTGTATTTAATTAATCTTTGTATCTGTAAGCTTTTAGAAATTATTCAATCAGTGGGATACCCTTCCATGGAGTAGTGGGTTCACGTTCTATTCTTGTCTTCAATTCCTTATCCTCTTATGTTAAAACTTAAAAACAGACTGAATATGTACAATTATTTATTAGAAACAAGACACAGACTGAAAAGTTATTCTGTTAAAAGAAAAAAAAAAAACCAGTGTATTTACTATAACTAAGAAAAAAGTTCTTTTCTTCATTGCCATGGAGACATGGATATTAAATATTGCTTTCAGTTTATATCCAAAGCCCCAGCACACAATTTCAAAAAGGACAAAGGTAAGATTTTCACTGACAACATAATTGATGGATGATTGATTACTTCTTGATGTAGAAGATAACTTTATGTACACAATGAGATGCGATTTAGCATGGATGACTGTGGAAGCTTACATTTCAACCATCAAAGTCAATCATTCATGTCAAGAAGAGGATAATAGAAGCCAGGCGAAAGTTCATATGCAAAATACACTGGAATATTAAATCATCTCCAAGCATGTTATGATTCAAAGGCACAGAAAAAGAAAGACATTAAAATACTGTGCAGATCTTGGCGAACCAAGTGTGTTGTTTCTCTGTTTATTTTGTTTTGTTCTTTTGGATCTTTTTTCTTCTGTTAATTTCTATTTTGAAATGAGCATAAAAATGTTAGTTTTTGTTTTATAACAAGAACTACTTATTTATATTATTTATAAGCATAATTTATTTATATTCATGAATATTTGACTTTGTTCACAACATTGTATACTGTACTCATAAAACTTAAGATGTAATCTTGACAGCCACATTTTAGAAGAGACTTTGTACTTTTACCAAATAGAACAAGGCTGTGAAGAAGTCTGGTCATGATACCACAGCAAGGTCAACTGAGAAAGCTTGGTATAGTTGGCTTGTAGGACAGTGGGAGGGCCTGGAAGCACACTGTGTAGAAAAGGATGGTTTACTGCTATGGTTTCTGCTGAGGTGCTTCGATTGAGGAAATGACAAGCAAGGAGCTTTCAGTACTTTGAAAAGAATAAAGTTCTATTAAGACATCAGGAAAAGAGCAATTAGAGGAATACTAAACTTAATATAGCTGGAAGTATTTAAGTCATCTTTTATGTGATGACATTCAATATTTTTAATACTTTCAGAAGATAGAAAGGCTGGTGGTAGCAAATGCCAAAGGGATATTTGCCTTAGGAACACATACAGACTAGATGAGCACTAAAGTGCTTTAAATTTTAACAATTCTGCCAATTTATGAAGTTAATACAATTTGTTTTTTTCTTAAGAAAAACAAAAACCCCTTTATTGTGGAATACAAGAGATTGTATAGAAAACAATGAGTGTTTTCATCTATCACTCAAATGTGGATTTCTAGGATCCATGTGTGGTATTGGTCACTTATTATCATTATTTATGTATGTATTTTTTTCTGGGCCAAGGTTAACCCAGGGCCCTAGTACTTGCTAGACAAGTGCTCTGTCATTAGGCTAAAGCCCTGATTTAATGTATCTTTATGTATCGCTTATACCCACAGACCCTATTCACCATTTTTCTTTTCCTTTCAATGTATTTATAGAGGTATCTGAGCATTATCTTTGACTGTCCTGCAGTCTGGATACGACTGCTTGTGTTTGAATTAGCTCACTTGTTACCCCATGAACACCTTCTGGATAATTTGGAGTTTCTTCGCTCTAATGTCTGAAACTCTTCGTTACTTTTCTTTCCTTCTTCAGCATTGGTGCTAGAGAGTCGCAGACTTTATTGATGTTGGCTTGTCTCTATTTGATGTTTTGTAAACATAATCAGTAACAAGCAGGATTCATATGCAATGAAATGCATTGATTCTACACATACATAGTAATGTGTTTTGACAGCCAAAGAGCAAATATCAATCATCCCAAAGCTTCTCTCTTCTCTTTGATTTTCATGTCACATATCTTTGGCCCTGAAGATCCATGATGAATCTATAATATTCTGTTTTATGATTAATTTTATTATTCTAAATTTTATACAAATGATGTCACACCAGATATTTTCTTTTGCATATAGCTCCTTTTTATCAGTATTAAGATTCTTTCAAACTTTGATATTTATCAACATTGCTGTTCTTAGGACAAATCTACTTTTATTATTTCTAAGTAATTTTCTATTGTACCAATGTACCATGATTTACTTACTTGTATATTTTGATGGCGGCCAGTTTTTGGCTTGTATTGTCATAGGAAGTCTGTGTTCACACTTTGCTCACTGTATGTGTGTCCTTTTATCTGGCATTTTGGATTATTTCCTTTTGATCACTGTAACAGCTTAGTTAGGGATACCTTGATGCATTGGTTTTTAAATATTTTTTGTCTGCATTTTTTCTTCATGATATTCAACAGAATTATTGGATATATGAGTTTCTAGTTATAAATTTAGAATATTTTAGCCATTACTTCTTCAAATAATTCTATCTGCTCAATGCCTCCTTTCCTGTGACCTATTTTATGAGGTACTAACTTATGAGTGAGTTGAATTACGTGATATTGTTTCATAGGTCCCTGCATTTCTAGTAAAATTTTCTAGTTTCTCTTCTCTCTGGAATTACTTTTGAAAGTCTTCTATTGCTCTGTAGGTTAACATAGCTGACTGATTTTTCTCATTCAGCATCCATTTTGCTTTAAATGTATAAAATCATATTTATTCAGATACTGTTCTGTTGAGGCTTGGCCTCTTGCTGTATATTGTAATGTTAAGTGCAGGTCCCCAGGACGAGGAGTCCATACATAGACCCAAGTGACTCTATGTGACCTAACCCCCATTTTTGATTGGTAAATAAAGATGCCAACAGCCAATAGCTGGGAAGAAGACACATAGGCAGGCTTTAGGGTTCCAGGCTTGGAGTGTCAGAGGGTAACCACAAGGGAGAGAATGTGGTCCTCAGGGCTGGCCAATTGGAGATAAGACCAGCCCAGATGAAATACAGTAATAACTCAGGGTTATCAACAGGAAAGTAGATTCTAAAAACATAGAGGGTTGGTATCTGCCCAGGTCTTGTGCTGTTTAAAGCTTATTGTAAATATAAAGATTGTGTCTTTTATCTAGAAACTAAATGGTCAAAGATGAGGTAGAAACCTTGATTGGGATTAAAAATTTCTACAATACTGTCCCTATCAATTCTACAACCTACATTTTGTTTCCCAGGGTCATAAATCCTCAATTTCTTTCTCTCATACTGACTTTTTGGTTTTTAAGTTTTGAGTGTGTATCAATACTGACAAGTTCCATTGTCTCTTATTTTTATTCCTCAGAAGAACTAGAATTTTTTCTCTTTGTGTAGACATTCAGTTGTTGAGTGTATGTAGATATTGTGAATGGCACTTCACTAAATATCCTAATCTTGTGTTTTGCCTTTTAAAGCACATTAGCTTTGCTAGGAAATTTGTTTAGCTTGCATATCAGTTTGATCTTTTTGCAGCTTGTGTTTTAGCCTTCATAGGGGTCTACAGGAGCATACCACCAACATAGTACCGAGAATAAACACAAGAGCAGTGAGTAATGTGCTTCCTGTGTGAGGAAGACAGTCTTAATCTGAAATTGGAATGGAAGCATCTGCTATCCTACAAAATTTTTCTAGGACTGAGCAGTTTAGAGTAGTTCTTTGCCCTTTGCTGGGTTCCATTACAAATATAGAGAAATCAGTTTTTAACCAAAGTTCCCGGAGCCTCTGTACAAAATCAAAGAACTCTTGCTCCATAGAGCTTTCTCCTCACTGCTCAGGACTCCACCTGCCCCAGCTTGCCTGAACTCTGTACCACATCTTTAACTCACAGATAGCATTGTGTTCCCTATAGCATGGTCAGGAATCAGTCACCAAGTAGATATGTAGGATCATTAGAAGGCCCATTTTGTTTACTTTGTTTGAGAGATTACAGACCTATGCTGACTATTGCCTGATATCTAAAACCTAGTGTTTCACGTTTCTTTAGGTTTAAAGTTGCATACAATGGGAAGGAAAGTCTGATTAGAGGTACCATAGGATAAGTGGAGGGTTTTGCTATTTGCTTGTGCTTCTCCAGAGCATCTGTTATGGCTTAGTGTTTCAATTCATACACTCTGTCAGGATTTTTACCTCATGTATAGCATCTTTAAAAGAGTGGTTTTATTTTTGAAAGTAAATGGAAATATTTTCCTCTTCATCTTTGTTCAGAAAGAATTGAATATATTTTATTCAGATGTTTTGAGTGAAGTCTTCATTCCCAAGCTAGTAAGACCTTCTCATTAATTTCAATCCTATTTAATAATCTTAAATGATTAAAGTTAACGGTTTGAATGATAGTAAAATAATGACATTACTATTTCATTTTTTAAACCATAAAAAGACAACAGAAGATTTCAAAAACAATGAACTCATGAGAAGAAACTACTATCTTTCAAAATTCTGAGAGATTGTCTGCAACCTTTAACTTTAAAAAGATTGTTCATATCTCTCCTGATTTGAACTCAGTCAAAAGAAAAGGCACAGGTGGGCATTTGATTGTGGAAGTCACAAAGAGTCTGAGTTTTCTGATAGTAGCTGGCAGATAGGAACATAATGATAATGCCTAACCTTAAATCAAGATATGAAAGCGATGTCATTCCACACTTCTGCATCATCTATCAGGCTGCAGAAGCAGCTGAGGTGCGACAAAGGACAATGAGATGTGCCTGAGCTTAGAGAATCCGATGGGTCAGCCATATATGGAAGACGTAATCCTGTACTCATGAGGAATCCTAACTGAGCTTTCAAAGGCTTCATGTGGCTTCCGAGCAGCCAAAGGTTTTCAGATAGATATACTTTTATTTTTAAAGATATGAAATCCCTGCATATTAAAAATGAAGTATTATTTTAATAATACACAGAATTTAACCTTAAGGTACTTATTAAAGAAAAAATATTGAAGGACATTAACCATTAAAATTAAGACAATAGACAAGATAGACTATAAGATAGAGCAGAAAAGTAAAATAAGAAAGGGAGGACCCAGCAAGAAGTCATGAGATTAATTTCAACGAACGACACAATTGTACAACTTGAAAAGTGAGAACAGGGAGGAAATTTCTTTGTTGTCGTGTAGTTTGGGCTTTGCCCTATGTTACCTGTCGTGAGTGCATACTGTGCCTGAATCTATCACCCTCAGTGGCTGCAGTTCAGTAAAGAATGCCCATGGTTATAATGTGGATTTGTTAAATCAGCGAGGCTTCATGACGTTAGCTAGGCACATTGCTGTTTTTAAGCCTAAAAGAAATAAATCCACACATTTATAAATTACTAAAACTTATATGAGAAAAATAAACACAATAGATAAATCAGCATAACAAAAAATTGTCAGTTATTTTACTTAAAATACTTCACACTCAGATGGTTTCTTAGTGGAATTTAGTCAAGTATTTGAGATAGATGAAATACTTTCAAAAGGTTTCCAAGCATAAGAAATGAAGGCAATAATGTTTCTTGTTTCTAATGGTATAGCATTGATATAAATCAGACAAACATGATATAAAGATGGAATAATAGTATTATTTAAGTATTTCACATAAAACATCAATCTATAGAGGAAACGGCACATTAAAACAATACTGTGGTCTGGCCAAGCAAAATTCAACCAGGCGTCTAATGAGAACTAACTATCAATAAATCTAAACTTTACCAGGTAAGAAGTCAACAGGAAAGCAATTCTGAGAAGGTGAATGATAAAACTCATACTAATTTCTAATTTGAAAGACTCAACATAAAAAAGTAGCTTATTTCAAACCAGAAATCATGAAACAATGAAACAATGGCCATATTTCTACTAAAGAGTAGCAGAGAGATGTAATTAATTGTCATTGCTAGTTAATACTACTCCATAAATTCTAGTTAGTAAAGTTAGCGGAAGGAAAAATTGTAAATTTTTGAAAGAAAGGAGATAAATTTTTATTGGAAGTTGAAGTAATATTTATCTAGAAAATAGTTAAATTTAGATGCTAATGAAATGAAGAAGAAAATATTCAATACAATTTCAAGTTAAAAGTGTACATAAAGTGAGTGATTGTTGTCGCACAGGTAACTCACTCAGTAACATTCTTGTTACCCAAGCTTGAGAACTAACCAGAGTTCAATCCTTAGCACCTACATGTGACGTGCATCTATACCACCAGGACTGGGGAAGCAGAGACAGGTGGACTCCCAGGGCTTACTAGCCTCAGTGAGAGACCCTGTCTTAAAAGTGAAGTAGGACAGCTCCCAAGGAATGACACGATGTGAATCCAAGTTAAAAGTGGATATAAAATATCTCGATAAATATTATTTGAATCTTTTTCTAGTGCACTAATTAAAAAACAATGAATTTAAAAACATGAGAATATATTTCATAACATTTATAATAATTTCAAATAGTAAAAGCTAAAATGTATTGAAACAGATTAAACAGACATGTAAAGGAACAAATAAGCAACATTTTAACTCTACTTATAAACTCATAAGTGAAGAGTTAATAATTGATATTCATTGTTATTGGATTGAAAGACTTCCTGTGAGATATCAAATCCCTCTAAATTTATTCAAGAGTGCTCATAACATATTGGCATTTTAAATGTGAAATTGACAAACTTATTTTAAAAGTTCATTTGGAAGAGCTTTAGTACTTAAAATAAATGTCCATTTTCAGGAAAATAAAAAACCCAGAAATAATAGATAGCCATAGGAAACAGTGCAATTCATATGAGACAAACTTAGACTTCCAATAAGTACTAAAATGTGGCACTGGGGTTTGAGGAGATGGTTCAGTGGTTAAAAACACTTGCTACCCTTCCAGGGACACAGATTCTATTTCCAGCATCCACATGGCAACTCACAATCATGTGTTACCCCAGGACTAGGGGCTATGACTCCATCTTTAGATCTCTGTGGGCACTGAGGCACGACACTCATAACCATAAAATAAAAATAAATAACTCTTTAAAAAATGTTGTATTGGAGGAAGTGTAAGTTAGATGTGGGAAAACTGTCTCTCTTCCTGGATCTTAAATTTTAAAACTAAAATTGAAGTCATAGGTAACAAACTTAATTGATAATAAACATTGGGGAATAAATTCCACTTCCATCACAGAAACTCTTACGATCTATCCCCAAAATGTTCACTGTCCCAAACAGCTGTATGTCTTCATTCCTAACTATATCATAACTTACAGAAATAAAACTTTATGCCTGAATATCCATTTGTTTTTATATTACGAGCAGTGCTAAAATGAATATCCTTTTATAATTAAACAGAAGACAGTGAGGGGCAAAGGTGTGTTTCCATCTTTACAAAAGGAGACTGTCTGGGGAAAATAACATGGAAGTTTATGACACACACTTACAAAAGGGTCATAATCAAATCTGATTTTGTACAAATGAATTTATATATTAATAACAAGAGTGGACAAAGAGAAAATTAGATCCTTACTTTCTCTTTGGATAGAAACTGGGCTTGAGAAACAGAATCAGCCTATCATTTTATTGTATATTAAATTAAACAGAATGATTTTTTTAACCACGTGGATATTATTTATTAAGATCGTTACTAGTTGATAAAGGGCAGGATGGAAAGAGGAAAGAGCTTAGAGTGCCGTGGGTGCTGTGGCCTGAGATTATATGTAAAAAATAAAGCAGCCACTCACGAATTGACACTGAGCTCACAGGGGCCAGACCAACAACAGTAGAGCTATAAATAAATGTGAAAACAGGAAAATAAAATTATTGTATTAATAAGACATCAAAGTTATCTGGATTCATTTCTGTTAATTTTCTCAATTAGCTCAAATTAGATTCAGACCCAGGAAGTATGCAATTACTACTTCATAACTGTGTTATTTAAACCAATACAAACGTGTGTTTCTTGTCAACGTTGTAATGTTAAAATTCAAATTTATTTTTTGTTAAAAACTTCACAGCTGTTTCATTACACAACATAGCAACTTTCAATTTCTAAATAAAATAAATCTGGTAAGCATATATAAGTGGGAGTAAGAAAAGCAGAACAATCCAAACAAAATCAACCAACCAAGTGCCTGATTTATATGAAATAAGGCAAATTACTGAAAAAAAATTTCCCATTAGTTAACTATGCCATGAACAAAATGAACAAATTTGGGTTTTGACTTGTATAAAACTCATTTTTCAAAGATTATGGTTTAATATAAAGCTTACATAGAATGGGTCAGAATGCCGCCTTTATTTTTCTGGACTTCAGTTGAATAATAAATGAAGAACAAAAGGGGATAAATCTTCCAGTATAAGGCACTGTGATTCTAGCTAATCTGACCAAAGACATGTACTATGTGTGTTTACTTTCATATGCCAGTTGTGGTAAAAAAAAGAATCTGAATTAAAATAATGAGTGAAAACAACAATTAATATATCAAAATAAAATGGTGATACCTATACACTGGGATGTTATTCTTCAAACAGAATTTGACATTATGGCATGTCAGTAGATTCTTAACAATAATGTACATGAATATCTAAGTCTTCAAAATGCTGCAAAGCCTCCTCAAATACTTACTCTTCCTACATGGACCAACTCATTTGAAAATGACTCATCTGTCCATGTTCTTTTTTGGATTCTTTTTTACTATGTTCTGTGTTTCTTTTTCATAGCATGTACCACATTTAAAAAGTATACATACCTCCTTATGGTCAGAAGTGTGTCTACCTCCCCCACTGGAGAACAGGAGGACACAGCTGTATCGAGCTGGACTAATTGGGCACAAGCACATTCAATGACTATGCCAGAGTAAATTAGAGTCCCCGACCATAATAGCAAACCATCGCAGTGAATTATCAGACAAGGCCAGAAATTCCTCTCTGAAGGATTTAAGGTATTCTTAATGGGCTGAACAGAGGAATACATTAATTAAAAATTTAGAATGTATAAAATATATATGAAGCATATATTACACTGATATTAATTATTAAGATTGTAATCAATTTTAGCATTGATATTGTTAATATTTTTAATTTTTAGATTTATAATATAATTATATTATTTCTCCCTTACCCTTCTTCCACCAAGACCTTCCCATATGCTCCTTCTTGGTTTCTTTCAAATTCTTGGCCTCTTTACCACTAATTGCTATTGCATGCACATATGTATATATAGCCTGTTCGGTCCATACAGTGTTATTCGTTTGCATGTATTTCAGGCTGACCATTTAGTATTATGCTCTTTCTTAGGGAACACTATTTTTCTGATCTTGTCATTCCTTAGTTGTCCATAGTTCTTTGAGTAAGGCTGAGGTCTCATGGTCTTTTCTTGTCTACATGATGTGTCCATTGGTGTCCACCTTGTTCAGCTCACATCTTCTTTTAATTACTATAATATCTATTTCACGGAGAAATTAGAAACTTCTGTGTATTTGTGACACTCCCATCCTATTCCTACACTGCCGTGGAAATTTTATTCTTACTCTGCTTCCTTCTCTTATTCTGGACAAAATCAGACCACTCCCTTTCTACTCTCATAGAACATTTCTATCTCCATGAAGCCACTGTTTTACAGCATTGCCTGGACTTTGTGAGTCCTTGCATCCGGTTTTCTCTTCTTTCTTGGTCCTTTCTTTTAAATGCTAGTAGCTGGCAGGTTTGTCTGTTTGTTTTATTACACAGTACCTTTAGTTTCTATCATTTCCTCTCACGGCTTTAATCTCTGATTTAAAAGCTGTGTGTATTTTCAGTGGTTTACAGATTGTTCCTGCCTGTTATTTCAGTCATATAAACCTGTTCTGGATATCTCTCTTTGAATGGTCTGTAAGCATCTTGAGTGCAGATTTTGAAACCAAATTACCATTATTTTCTATAAGCCCAATCTTTCTCTCATGTGTTCTTCATCCCAGAGAACTGGATCAGTAACTACTCAATGGAACCAAATGAAAACATTATAATAGACATTAAAGTGTTTCCTCTCAACCCTTACATGTAATCAGTATTCAATAAACTTGGTAATTTTACCTCTTATGTCTGCCTTGGATCAGTTTACGGTTTGAGAAAAATTAGTATTTTCCTATAATAATAATCTGCTTTTAGTAGAGTATTGCACTGCCTTCCTAATTGCCCTCTCTTGGTTCCATGATAACCCATTTTCTTACCAAGTGGAAAGGTTTTTCCTTGCTTCCAAGTGGTCTCAGATCTCACCCCATATTGGATTAGAGTCAGCTTTGGGTTAAGATTTTGACATTTCTCCAGAAAGGATGACACAAACATGGTTCCTTTCAATCTGAAGAAAGAGGCTCCTAACACCCAACACATGGTGGTGGAGCAAAAACAGAATGTACTAGCATTGAGCTGGCACTGAGTAGGGAGTGTCTGGAAAGTTCTTTGAGAAGTCACAGCAGCCACCAGTCCCAACATTTCTCAAATGCAGCCGTGCACATATCTCCATCTCTCCACAGTCTCCAAGTCTACTCCCCAGGAGTAGGGTTCTGAGGCCTTGTCTTTAGGCTCTGTGATCTGAAAAGCCACAAGACAAGATCTAGGTGCCGCTCAGTTGCCATCTTTCCCAGAAAGACTAAGACTTATTGTTTTGAGGCTTTTTGTAGCAGACCCATCATTTTTTGACATTTCTATCATATTTTTTTATTTAATAATATTTGTAGTGTCTTGGGAGCATCTATTGCTTTCCTCAGAAATGCAGAGGTTGGAGGGAATGGACAGCCTCCAACAGTTCATGTTTTGGGGGTGATTTGTGAATACATTTCCCTTTTTCATAGCATTGGCTTCCTAAAGAGGGCTTTCTGTTATGTGTTTGTTGAGTACGGGGAGGAGAGATGTTTTCCTCAGCCTTAATTATTTGAAGTAACATCCAAAATATTTGCAATATAAAACAAAATAGTAAATACATAGGCTTCCATTTTGCTGCTTTACGTTTACTCACTGATTTCATTAACGCGGGAGGGGATAATTTCCTCCAGAATGGAGATCATACTTTTTTTTTTTTTTTTTTACTTAAAAAAAAAACCTTTATTAAGAATTTTTTTTTTTCCTTCACAAAGCAAATAATATTGAAATAGTGAAATCAAGTGTAAAACCCAACAAAAATATATAAATTATAGTCCAGTATCCCTCATGAGTATATATACAAAAATTCTCAATGAAGTAGTTGCAAACTGAATACAAGAGATATAAAAAAATAATATTCCATGAATAACTGAATAACTGTTTTTTTTTTTTTTTTTTTTTAGAAGAACATACTCCATATACAGGCTGCATGTTTTGGGATAGCCCCCACTCCAGATGTTTGAGACCTACATGAAAACCAAGCTGCACATTTACAACATATGTGCAGGGAGGCCTAGGTTCAGCCTTGGAGGTAGATCTGTGTAGACTAAGGTATGCTCCACGGTTGGTGATTCAGTTCTCTGAGAGCTCCAAGGTTCAGGATTCGTTTACTACATGTTGTCTATCCTGCTGCAGTTCCTATCCCTTAGGGCCCACAATCCTTCCACCTTTCTATCTATAAGAGTCTCTAAACTTCCATCCATGCTGACCAGCAGTGACTCAGACAGATAATGAATCCAAGCCAAAAGTGGATGGACTTAGATCATATTTTAGTTCCTTCTCTCGCCATGTTACTGTAAAGAATCATTTCATTCGTTTGGTTGCTTCTCCATGTGCAGTACAAACAGCACTTTCGCTTTCTCAGAAGCTCAATATTCGTTATTGTCCTCAAGCTCTGACCAAGTCCCTGACAAGAGGCAGCATAAAGAAGGAAGACTTTATTTCGCCTGGTCTGAGAGATGTAGTTAACCATAGCAGACAATGTCTGGGAGCAACAGTGCCTTGGTGACAGAGCATGGGGCGCTGTCCTTTTGCATTTCCATAGATCAGGAAGGAAGAGAGACCAGACTATAAACCTCAAGCCAATCTCGATTCTCTCCTAGTGGCCTATTTCTACCTCCTAAAGTTCCGTTGTCTTCCCTGACCTCCTGACACCCCGTCCTGCCCCCCCCCCAAAAAAAAAGATCCCACAACAACCAACCACTGTATCACCAGCTTTGGACCAAGTATCAAATACACGAGACCGCAGGGTTCATTGTAAGTTCCAGTCGCAACCCAGTAAGAGCTTCCTAATGCTTCATTTAAAATTTAAAAGACCTGGAGTGTTCTACCTGTTAACCTTGAAGCTAAGTGAAAGATCTCTGAAGGTAAAATACTAAAGTGATCTCCACTCGCATTAACCGTAGGAGTAAAAGCAGCTCTTAGATTCACTCGCCTGAAATACCACTCCTGGCTCAGCACGTGTACTGACAGCCAATTAGTACTACGCTCTGCGGAAGACAGCAAGTGCAGACTGCTGCACGCCTCTCATGTGCCTCTCATAAAAGTACTTTTTTACTTCTAATCTTATGCTAATGTTCGCTAACCTTCACATAAAATAGCTCACATTTGAGGCGATAATGTCCATACAGTAATAAGTAGAGTTATGAACCTTAACGGCCAATCTGTTGTTCCTTGAACGACAGTATACTGACCAAGGGAGTGTAGAAGTATTTTAAAATGCTTCTTCTGCAGCTGAAAGTATCTGTCTTTTGGGCAGAATCCATTCTTTTCAGAGATTGGCAGTTTATGATTAAAATTATGTTCTTCTTGAGGGAAGTCATAATTCTTACTCTTTATCAAACAAAGGACCTGTAAATTCTAAACAACTCAACACGGAGTCCTGTTAACGTAAAGCATACTGTCATGGAAACTAGAAATTTCCATTTTCCCTTCAAATATTGTTTTTCTTATTCTTCAAATTATATTATCTTCTGTTCTACGTGGGGAGAGTTAGAACATAACAGGTGTATTGGTTTGTACCGTGACAACTTGTCTGAATGGGACTTGTGTTTCTCCATTCCCTCATTTTTCGTTTTTTCCTACAGCTTCACTTTAGCGTTGAAAGCTGAAAGTAAAGTAGAAGCCATTGTTCCGTGACAGGTTGCAGTGAAGGGCTGTGGGCAGAACTGCAGTGGGACAGCAGGTTCCAACATGTCCCTGCTATCCCACCATCATCCCTAAGGCTGGTCCCACTGAGCAGCAGCAGCCTCCAGGCCCCACGCCCAGACCTTCAGTTCCTGACCCACATCCACGCTTTGCTTCACCAACAACAGCCAACAGTCTGATAAGGGCTCCTCAGGGAAGCTCTGCCAAGCTCCAACTTGTCCGCCCAACTAGTCCTCCGAAGTTGCCAGAGCTGATAACAGTGTTGTTTATAAGTAATGAAAATCTTTGAGAATTACCATGGGGGGATTACCAAGGCATATTAGAAGTTTTAATTAGTAAAATTTAGAAGGCATTTATCTAGAATAGTTGCAGCCACTAACTGGCACAGTTGAGTCAATACTTATATTTAAAAAAAAATGTTTAAGTTGCAACCAGAAGTAGTATAAAATAGTTTTCTATCAAAACATTTTTATTGTTATGATAAATCATATTTTATGTTTACCATAACATTGCATAATCTATCATTTCTGTTTTGTAAGTGTGCAGCTAGGGGGTGTGCATCACTGCCAATGGCACACATTGCTTCTTTAAAGTGACATCCTTCAGATAGTGATGGTTTTTCAGATATGTATACTCTTGATGGGCTGGGAAGTTTCCCAGGTGTTCTTAGAGTGGAACACGAATGTTTCAACCTCTTGATTTGCATGATTTGGTGGGGTTTTCTGGGTCAAGAGAGTATCGAACCACCTTCATATGTCACCTCTTGCTGCTTTTAGGAAGACTGGATGCACCTTTAAAAGAAGCTTACTACTGTTATAGCAATGAGTGAAATGCTAGGGATAAACAAATCAAGAAAGCCTTCCTATGCTGTTGTTTAAAATATTAAAAATGTGCTAATGTGAACATCATAAAGAAATACTTTAACAAATCCCCATAACAAATGTGACAAATTACTTCCTTTCAGCACACAAAAGACAACCTTTTGAAATAAATAATGTAAATTAGAGTTGCTAAAGTCACACCTAAATGTATAGCCACATTTTAAATAGGATCTAAGCTAGTAAATAAGGTGGATCTTTACATAAAAAGGAAAATTGCAGCTGGATATTTTAACTAGAATCCTAACACTTGGGGCAGGTCAGCAGAAGGATCAGGAGATCAGGGAATACCTTGGTTACATAAGAAGTATGAGGACACCCTGGCTGCAAGAGGCTGTCTCAAGAAAACACTGAAGAAAAAAGAGTGAATTTAAATTATTCTTCATTCTTTGATGGGAATGTATATTAGATGATTGCAAATGTCACCTTTGACTTTCTGGGTTAAGCTGTGGCTATCAAGCAATGAAACTTGCACAAATAATTGGCCCTTATTATGTTTCTGTTGGACAGTATTATGTTTCTGTTGTATTATAATGAGTGAAAATGAGTTGGATTCACATTCACACAATTTAGAAAAGGTTTCATTGTAGTATTTCTGATCCTTCCAACCTGAGGTGGAACTTTGTAATACATATTTTAATTTTTATTATACAATTCATATGCATTTGATATTTTACTGTTAAAAACACTAGATAATTGTACCTGAATGCATTTTTTATTATCTCTGTGTTAAAGAAATGTCTTCTTCATAAATATAGAAAATGAAGAGTGTAAAAACCAGTTGTATGCTGAAACCCTGATACAGTCATTGTTAGCATAGTGGTAGTTTCCCTTTGTAGCACAAGATCCTATTTGAACTAAATAAAAACAGAATTGAATATGTTTAAAAAGAAAAACAACATTGAAAAGGAAGATCCACCAAGCACAGCACTGTGACAGTAAATAATTAAAACGTATGGAACAGAAAGTGTTCACAATAAGTGTCAGTTTTCACAGGTGTGTAGGAAGAAATATTTGGTGCCATAAGCAATGTGAAACACCAGCATGCAGTTGCTGTTTAAAGTTAGTTCTTTTTAAGGATTATCACTGGGTGCATACCTCTGTGTATGTGTGTGCAAGTGTGTGTGTGTATGTGTGTGTGGGTTTGAGAGAGAGAGAGAGAGAGAGAGAGAGAGAGAGAGAGAGAGAAGAAGAGTACCTCTGTGGAAGCCAGAAGACAACATTTTGGGGCAGCAGGCTATTTCCTCTTCTTTCTGCCGTGCTGTGTACTCCAGGTTAGCTGGCTCAGACGCTTCCATGTGACTCTACTGTCTCTGCTTTGTATTTCGAAGCAAGAGTGCTGGGATCACAGATATGCTTCTCTGCATCCAGACTTTTTTGACATAGGTTCAAGGATTGAATTTAGTTCGTCAGGCAATCACCTTTCCCTGCTTAGTCATCTTGCTGGGCTAGAGGTAGCTGTTGGTTGTCAAATTGCTTATGGTTCAACATTTTGTATAATCAGAATAATAATTGGTGAGACAGACATTCAGTAACTTTGTTGAATTTGAGCTATTAATTTAGAATTTCATTCATTTAGGAGCAAATCTTAAACTCTCCTTTGTTGTGAGTTGTTTTTCTTCTATAATTTCCAATTTCTAGAATCACTTCTTTCCCAAGTAACATGCATCCTTGCAAAATGCATAGTGTGTAGCCATGCCAAAGGTTAGTTCAGATGCTTGGCATCAGATATAATTTAATGACTAAATAATCACTCTTCGGGAACTTAGACATGCTCAGCTCCTTTAGGCAATTTCAAGCATTTTAATTTTCCCAAAGATGTTCCCCCCTGTCTTAATGAATATTCAGCAACTGACCTTAAGATTCACACATATCAAGTGCAGCTAGAGATGCCTCTCACCTCTTTTGATGACTCATAGCTCTGCAAGGGATTCCCTCCACATGGAAATAAAGAAAGGGAAGGAAAAGGAAGAGGATCAAACTTGCTTTGTTTACATTCTGGGAAGTGCTTTAGGTCAACCAGAACCCAAGTGAATTTAATATGAATAAATGATGAATAATGAATGAATAAAGTCCTTAGGGTTGATGCCTAGAAGGTTTTGGGGTACTCTTGGAAGGAGGTCTCCATAGAAAAAAAAAGCGCACTTTGGAAAGCTTTAATTAAAGAAAAGTTTAGTTTCTGTATGTGATCAGAACAATTCTACTTGTCTAGTTTACATGGAAGATTGTCGTTTTATTAGGACTTTGAAAAAGCCTTTCTCAGGAACAGTTTGGGTCTTTTGCAGGGAGGAATTCCTCTCTTTTCATCTCTGATTTAAAGCTGGGGAGGAAATTCTGAAGGTGTGTTTTCACTGAGAAGTGTGTTTATGTTCCTCAGCTAACAATCAAGCTATGGAATGCAAGGATGCAGAACTTCTAGAATGGCAAGAGGCAGGTGTTGGATCTCTTCTCAAGACACAGCCAGTGAAAGCCACTCCAAACACTCCTTAAGGCCACAGAGGAAATAAACCCTCTAATTCTCAATGATAATAGCAAAACCTCATGGCTTTTGACTCAAAGCTGTTCCTTTAACCTCTACTCTGACCATACAGTACATCACGGATGCTCTGTTCCAGGTGCAGATGTCACCAAGAGAGGGGCTTTCTTTTTCTTAACCGTTCAATCCGGTTTAACTAGGCAAATGTCTCTTCCAGGTAGATGTGTGTGGAGAGCCACTGTGTGCCACACCCTAAAGATGACGCTGGCTGAGAGTGCTCCTTGTGATAAACAAGTCCTTATTTGGCTGTGAAGCTGTGCCGGGGCAGGGAATGGTCATGTGTGATCTGACATGGACGTATGGGGAGATGACACATGGTGTATGCTCATTGGCCTTTGCATAGATATAAGCCTAGTCCCTGGGGTAGGAGGGGGTCACACCTGCTAACTGCAATCCTGATTGAACTGCCTTGAGAAGGAACCTGGTTGTCTTGCGTCTGATTTCCTGCTGGTCAGGAAGGGCACCAGACAAATGGTGGCCCGTATGGGGAATTCGCGGTAAAGCATCCCGTGAGGTTCCAGAACTCTTGGCGGACAGGGTGATCGATCAGTAAAGTGCCCGGTAAGTGTTGGGGCCTAGATGTAGTTAGTAGGTTCTCGAAGGAGACGAGTTTAAGGTTCCCGGTTTAGGGACAAGTTTAAGGCGTAGAAAGAGAAAGTAAAAATGGGAAATTCCTCATCTCACTCGATTAAGACAGCCTTGAAGGAGCTGCTTAAAGCAAAAGGGCTGAAAATGAAAGATGGGATCCTTGAGGTCTTCCTACAGGAAGTAGACACCGTAGCGCCTTGGTTCTCGGTGTCAGGGCATTTAAGTGTCCACAGCTGGGATAAATTAGGAAAAGATCTAGATTTTGCTTGGGAATGAGGGAGCCTGAAAGGAGGGGTGAGAGGACTCTGGAAGCTTGTTCGCAGCTGTTTGGAAGATGACAGGTGTTGCCGAGCGTTAGAAAAGACAACAGATGCCCTGGAGCAACTCAAGGAGAGCAGATCGGAGGGGGCAGAGAGTGAAAAAGGAAAGAGAAAAAAGGGGTCCTTGTATCTAAGTTTACAGGACCTAGAGGACTCAGAGGAGTCAGATTCTGATAGGAGTACAAGTTCAGGGGAAGAATTAGAAAAATTAGAGGAAGATCTGGAGGCTTTGTTAGCTAAAATGGAGTCTGTGGCTCTAGAAAGAAGATAAGGAGCTGGGAGGAAGAAGAGGGTGAAAGCGGCCGCACCTGAACCTTCTGCTCTGCCATCTTGTCAGGGTGCGCCCACACAGCCTCCGCCCTATGTGGACACTTCTCCTTCTCCATGGCCACCTGGAAACACACAGTCATTATGTCCTGAGGTCTGGAGAGAAGCCCGTATGGCCTTTCCCGTGTTCCAGGATGCTAATAATCAAAGATATCATGCGCCCCTAGATTTCAAACAGTTGAAGGCCCTTTTTGCTTTAAATTTTTTGCAATTAGATGTTGACGGCCGCTCCGCTGCGGACAGGCATGCGCATTGGACACCGACCCTTAAGGGTCAAGTAAAATGGAAAGATATCTTAACTGGAAAATGGTATGGCCCTGACTCAGTGTTGGCTTGAGTGAGAGGATCTGTTTGTGTGTTTCCGCAGGATCACCATGACCCTATCTGGGTCCCCGAGAGGCTGGTGCGCAGGTGTAACTTGGTTGATCCTTCTGTTTCTTCTCCTGAAGATAAATCCTGTGGTGACGGAACAAAGATGGGGGATCTTGTCGGTGTTTCTGAATCCGATGCCGATACGCCATGATGCTCGTGTTTCCTTGTCTTTTTTTTAGTAGTAATATTAGTTTGGATTTGCCCTATTTACCTTTTGATGATGAATTTTAGTGTTCAAAGGATGGTAGCCAAGTTCAGATTTAAAAGGTAATTCTACCATTCCTACACAATCCAGATGAACTCCCTTTTGTAGAGGAAGCGATAGGGAGATTCATTGTTGCCCTGGACACGATGCCAAGCGCACAAGGTGGGCTGGGCAAAGAAGGGTTATTTTACTTTTTCACCTTATATAACAACTGTCTTTAATAAAACCTGGCAGGGGTATAACTTTACTTATCAAAGCCCTGCTCAATACGTTGCCCAGAATCCTTTTGATATATGGGTTCTGTGTGGAATTAATGGTAGTTGTACAGATTTGTCACCTTTTGTTATGCTAGGTGGAACGATGGTAGAGAATGCTACATTTATGTGGAATCAGTCAGATGTTTTTGAGAGCTCTGTTAAGTTATATAATGTTGGTAAGAATATGAGCTTTAAATTTACTCCTGTGTGTATATTCTTTCTTTTTTGTGGTTAGTTAGTAACTTTAGTTATAATAATAGTTATGTAGATTGACAGGAGGATAGTTGCTTTTTACAGATCTTTGCCTGGCAATTGTGACAGTAAACTCTACCTGGGTTGACGTGACTGTTGCAGAGGGATTGACGACATGGATCCATCAAGCCATGAATCATCTTAAGAAGTGGGCGGGTATGGGAGCCCTGGCTGTTGTCTTGGTAGCTCTCTGTGCTCTGCCTGTGTTGTCTCTGCCGTATTGTCCGATCCCGAAAGAGAGACCTTGCCCTGGCTGCACAAGCATTCTATGCCATTGAGGCAGGACAGTCCCCACAAGCATGGCTTGCTGCCATTAAGTCTTGAGGAGTTCATCACGTTCAGGCTGCAAGGCAAAGCACTGCACTCAAGATACGCTGAATGCTGCCCGTGGTCTTGTGAAGAGCAAGTCTGAGAGATGCGGGTTGGTACCGCCCTTTTCCCCAAATTCCCTCATCTTACCTGCCTCAGCAGGTCTAGCATCCTTTGGGTGCTAGTACAATGTCCATTACTCCATCCTGAGATCAGACCTTTACTCTTACCTGTTTCGTTGTAAAACAAAAAGGGGAACTGTGAAGAGCCACTGTGTGCCGCACTCTAAAGATGGCGCTGGCTGAGAGTGCTCCTTGTGATAAACAAGTCCTTATATGGCTGTGAAGCTGTGCCGGGGCAGGGAATGGTCACGCGTGATCTGACATGGACGTATGGGGAGATGACAAGTGGAGTATGCTCATTGGCCTTTGCGTAGATATAAGCCTGGTCCCCAGGGTAGGAGGGGGTCACACCTGCTAACTGCAATCCTGATTGAACTGCCTTGAGAAGGAACCTGGTTGTCTTGCGTCTGATTTCCTGCTGGTCAGGAAGGGTGCTGGACAGATGTGCTTCTGTTATCTCTTAATGATGAACTAAATGTGACAGATTGAAAATACTGGGGCCACAATTGACCTAGTCCCAGCTTGCTCCTGGAAAGAACGTTCCACACAAGAATGGCAAAGGGAGAGAGGAAAGAGTCAGCCACACTGCTTCTCTCCTTGTAACAACTCACAGCAGACTATCAAAGCAGCCCCTACTCCCCGACTCTGGGGAGTGATATAAAGGTTCTACTCAGCAGGAAAATGGGACAGAAGGTGAAGGAAGTCTTTGGCTCTTCTGGAGGAGGAACTGGTTTTATCTGGAACAGACAAGGAAAATTCTTTACTTAAGAAAACAAAACAAAACAAACCAATAAAACAAACAGTGGTTATCTTGGCAGAGAACAAGCCAGAATCCAGCAAGGGCTGGCACATCTGCACAAGTCAAATAACTAAGCCACTAGAAGTTTGATCGAAGTATCTGAAAAAACCAATAACAAAACACCAAACAAACAAGCAAAAAAAGATCTCTGAGAGGAAAGCATTAAGACCATAATTAATTCTTACGTTTGTCACGGAGGTGAACATGTACTTGGCTACTCCATTTTAGTAACAATCACCATGGTATGAGTGCTCAAACTCTTCCCTATGATTGTGCACAAGCCCACCAACATGGACTAGAGTGCTGGCTGCCATACAGAGCTTTTGACTAAATAATAGTGAACTAGTCTGACCTGGGAATTACAAAGAGAGATATAAAATAAAAATAACACTAAACTTTGATTATCTGAAGACCAAGAATACATGCTCAAAGCTATTATTTGGCAAAGGACAGTGAGAGAATCCCTAGACTAATGGTTTTGGGCTGAACATAGATTAAAACAGAAACTCTCCAAACTTTGACAGTTAGCCTCCAAGTCGTACAGTTTTGGAAAATTAGTGCCTTATGCCAAAGGAACTAATGGAGTCAGGCCAAGGCAAAAAACAAGGGAAGGATGTGGAGCAAGGGCACCAGGGTTGAACACCTGGAGAAAGTTTAGATTTAAGCAATCATTTCAACGAAGCTGTTAAACAAGTACCTTAAGCAGGGAGCAAACAATGTCTGGGACAACCGCTCATGAATTTGCTACAGTGTTTGTAAAGTTTCAGTTATTGCAGAAGCAAACAAGGTGAAAGTATATCACTTACATAGGAAGAAGCAGCAGACAGTAAACCCACCTTTGAATCATCATATGCATGTGTTTCAAAACAAAACAAAAGAAAGAAAACAAAGTACCCGGCAAACCAAACCTCCCAAAAGGATCTGGGTGGGTCTGGATGGTAAAGTGGTGAGCATAGACAATCCTTTAAAGGCTCTATTGACATTTTCACAGCTAAAAGAACTCCTTAAAGAATTAAAGGGAAGGGAAATGATGATTTTCAAACAGAACACCAAGGAGTGGAAACTAGCAAACGAGAATTCTGGTATTGAAAACAAAAGAATGACTCTTTTTTATTTGCAAGGTGTGTGTGTGTGTGTGTGTGTTTTTAAATAATAAAGTTTAATTTCAAGAGAGGAAAACAAAAAGAACCAACCAATAGAAAAGAACTAGCAAACTAAAGTTAGATAAACTTAGATTAGAGGTAATCCAAAGATCAGAAAGAAAGAATAACGTAAAGGGACAGAGAGGGAGGAGGGAGAGGGGAGGGGGAGGGGAGGGGAGGAAAAGCAAAAACAAAATCTTAATAAATGTGTGGTACATAAAACACACAAACACAAACCCTTGTAATAAGTATAAGGATAAAGAAAAAGCCAAAAAGTTCTTTTTAAATGACTAAAACTTTTCTGAAAATGATGATATTGTTAGCTTGCATATGCAAGATGCCCAATGGAGTAATGGAAAAAGATGATAATCATATACATATAGTCAAAAGATTTGGTCAAAGGCTAAGGAAGCATGAGAAGAAACAGCTCCTTATATAAGTCAGAGGAAGTCCAAAAACTCGAATGGTTTACTTCTTTACAGGTCAGCAGGGCTAGACAGAAAGATAGGCTGTAAGGGTCTATATTCGCCAAAGAATGATACCCCGAACTCAAATAGTATGTAAACATGTTTTATGCTGTCCAGGATGTTGGGGTCTCTCCATTATATAGAGAGACACCCAAGAGAGCTTTCAGGCCTGATTTAAAGCACATTAGGGAATTCGAGTGTAAGGGGCCTCTATGTTAATCTCTTGGGCCCATCTCTACGGACATTCTATTACCAGGTGTGGGGGCTGGAAAATTGCTGGGGAGGTCTAGGAACTGTTACTGAGGAAGTAGCTGAGGGAGTCTGGAATCAGCTGCTGTCCTTTCTTCAGGCCAGGTGGCTGGGACATTCCATTACCTGGGTGTGAAGGCTAAAGCCTGGGTTTTTTTCTTTAGTAATTGACTTGCCTGGGCTTGCTTGGACTTGTCCAGTTTTCAGACCTAGGCTTCTTAACTGCCAATTTAAAGTCTATCATGGAATCAGCTTAACCTTCTCAAGCTAAAATAAATAATAAAACAAACAACAACAACAACAACAACAACAATAAAAACATGTATAGGAGTCAATATTGGCTCAAGACCTCCAAGACCAGGTTCGGAGCATAGAGGAGATTTATTTGTCCCAGAGGAACAAAGGCATGAAGCAGAGATAAAGACCGAAGACAGAAGACAAGGGAGAAGGGGGAAAGGAACAAGGAGAGGGAGGAAGGGTATTTGTCCCAGTGGTGGGGGGTGAGGGACTGACTCCGCTGGATAGAAGAGACAGAAGTGGCCCATAGGAAAATGGTAGTTTATAAAGGTTAAGGGGTAAGTCCAAAGTTAGGATGAAATATTTAATTTTGATTGTGCATGTTATTGGCTAACCTAATGGTGAGTCAAAGGGAACTTTTGATTGGTGGACTTCAATACTTTGATAGCTGGACCTTGGGTGTAAGCCAGAGGGGAAGAAATGGTCAAATACAGGAATAAATCTTGAGAATGTAATCTAAAAATTTTTAGCAAGGCAGAGGGCATGGGGGAGTAGGGAAAGGCCTGTCAGAGTCATGTTTGCCATGGTGGACTTGCTAGTCTTTTCACCGAGGCAGAAGTTGTGAACTACATAACAATCATATAAGTGTAGTCATTCATAAAAATTTATTAGAGAAGCTGTAAGCATAGAAGAGAAAGCTAGATAGCCAACAACGAGGCATAATGATCTGGATAGCGAACAGAACAACTAGGAAGAAGGTCTGGTAGGACTGAAGATCTCAGGGCCACACAAACTGCCTGAATATGGCTTAAACATGGCCACCATCTGCAGGTCTCCTCACTTAACATTCTTGTCTCATGTATGTGAAAGAACACAGTACAAACTTTGGCACCTATAAAAGCAATGACAGTCTTCCAAGTGTATTCTCTGACCACAAGAAAATGTGAATAAAAAGTTAATGATAGATGGAAAACTTGGAACAGTCACAAAACATAGTCTTAAACATGTTATTAACTAACTAGTCGGTCACTGAAGAAATTGAACAGGAACATAGATAGATAGGACCTTGAAGAAATTGAAAGGGGGCTTAGTAATATGTTTTTTAATTGGATATTTTCTTTATTTACAATACAAATGTTATCCCCTTTCCAGGAATAACAGGATTTCCTTCAGGAAATCCTTCTTGCCTCTAATGAGGGTGCTCCCCACCACCCACCCACCCACCCACCCAAACCCACTCACCACCTTCCAGCCCTGGCATTCCTCTACACTTTAATGAAAATAAAATCAACACTTCAAAAATACATTGGATTATCTAAAATAGTGTTTAGCTAGAACTTATAGTCCTAGTACATACATTTAAAGGAAGGAAAACTCAATTCTGTAACCTAACTTGTTATGTTAGCACATTGGAAAATGAAAAGCAAATTCAATCTAATGCAGGAAGGATGGGAACAGTAGTGTCTTGCATGGGATAAATGAGACCTGTGGGGGGGGGGGGGGAGCAATAGAGAAAACCCAGAAAAAACAAAAGGGGATTTCTGGGAGAATTGCTAAGCTTATAACTTTAACTTATAAGTAGATGTAAAGGAGAAAAGGAATAAAACTTACATTATTGAAAGCATGAATGAAAAGGAAGTTATTCTTAATAACTCTGGGTGAACAACTTAGATACCTGAGATAAACATGAAAATTTAATAAGAACCAGATGTGATAACATGATTCTGTCTTACACAGCTTAAGTCTCACTCTTTTTCAGAAGTAGTTTCAGTATTTGCTGCATGGATATTACTTTGCATTTAAATTGCTTTCCTTTTAATAGTGAGTTAGCTTACCTGACAGCCATCACCAGGGTCAGTGTTTAGGATGTGTTCCCTACCTGTTTCACTTGCTTGTGAATTTGAGGATTGATACTGCTAAGGGAGAGTCCTGAGATTCTTTACTTAAGGAGGCGATATGAAGAAACGCCTATTCACTCTAGCGGGGAAAACAATAATAGATCAAAGAAACAAGTCGTTATAGATCCAGTTGCTGAACCAATCCACTGCTGAACAAATGAGTTTATTGACCTTCTAGCAGCACAAGTGAGAGTTTGCTCTTATAAGCAACCTTAGAGTGACCCCAAACATCTTTACCACTAAAAGGACCCACCGCAATATGCATGATGTGGTGGTTTGAACAAAAATGTCCCTCATAGGCTCATATGTTTGAATGCTTGGTCTTCAGTTGGTAGAATTGTTTGGGAAGGATTAGGAGTGTGACCTTGTTGGAGGAGGTGTGTTACTGGGGGGTGGGCATTGAGGTTTAAAAATCTAATGCTGCCCCAGCCTGTGGGGCATTTGATGAGACCCTAGGGAAGGGGGTGAAAGAATGAAGGGACAAGAGACACAAAGGAGGAGAGCAAGTCTGGGGTTCTGATCAAGCTCTCAAATTTTAATTTCAGGAGGCAGGTTTAAAGACACAGCAAAATGGGAAGTTAGGCAAAGGTCATTGCTTAGGGCTATCCCACTATTGAACCTCATTGTCTAAGACCATCCCACTATCATATCGGCTCCCAGGAAATGGCAGATGTTCTTTGAGTTCCTGGGATCTGAGACAGTGAACGTCCTTTCTTAACCTTGTACTTTAACTGACTAGGTTTTTCTAGAACAGCAGGTAATTTCAAGGGTTTGGCTCCCGACAATACCTTTACCAGTTAGTGCTCTGTCTCTCTCTCTCTCTCTCTCTCTCTGATCAGTGTTGTGATTGTTGTCTCAATGCATAAACTTTCAATTACTTGTCTAGTACCATGTCTGCATGCCTACTGCTGTACTCCTGCCACGATAGACCTTGACTCTACTATCTTCCGGAACTGTGTGACCCAAATCAAATCAAGTGTCTTCTTTTATAAGTTGCTTTAATAACAGGTGTCTTTTTTGTAGCAATAGAAATCTGTGTAAATACAGCTAAGACAGATGACAAGCTGCATAAATGGAGTCATTTGTTCAGCTAACTGTCCCCATCCCATATATTTTATATGTCATAAGGCAATGTGTAGCTGTCAGAATTACATGCATCTGGGAGGAAGGAGAGCACTTATGAGCGTATGAGTTAGAGTCTATTGACCTTCCCTACCTTGTCTGTGAGGCAATGTCCATGGGCCAGAGTCTCATACTGAAGAGGTACTTTGGAACACTTGTCCCCCCAAATGGGAGAGGCTAATTAACATTCCTCCTGTAGGAGGACACTTGCTGGATACAGTCAGAGGAGAAAGCAAGAGGCTGATTAACATTCTTCAGACCACATGGAAGGGAACTCACTTGCGGGTGCAGAAGGCCCAGAGCACGTAGACATATTCGCAGGACGGACCAACTTTTGTCACTACAGACAAGGGAGGTCCTTGCCATCTCATTTCCTAAAGACCAATCAATTTAAAAAGTCACATTGTTTCTGCCAATCACACTGTGCATAATGGCTGCTGCCCTAAGCACTGTATAAAAGCTCACTGAACGAGCAGCGCGGGGTGGCCTCTCCTTTTGGGATTCAGGATGGCCCCAGCATGCTGGAACATTAAGAATTCCTCTTGCATTTTGCAGCGATCTCTCATATCTGTGTGGTTCTCTCAGGGGGTCTCCAGTAAAACTAAGGCTCTGCTCATATAGTCTTACAATACACGTAGTCACAGCTTCTCTAACTAAGATTGTAACAGCCAGTTTATGGCCAGAGAATGATAATGCATAGCTGAGAGAGAGTGTGAATAGTTTCCTTTTTATGACAGAGGAACAAAGCAACTTTGTAGGGTTGGTGGGAGTAGGCCTCCCAGATGTCTCACTTTGGCTCCATAGCTCACCTGCTTATAGAAAATGGTAAGTGGAAGCACCTGCCACACCTCAGGTCTTAAGTTCTCAGATCTTCATATTCTAAGACATGCTGAGAGTATATGAGTATACGGCTCCTCAGACAAAGGCACATCTCACCCTTTGATTTTCACTGCTATACCCTCTGGAGCACAATTTCTTTTTTATTTCACTCTGTGCTCTTCTCCCAACACCTCCCTCGTTTCTTTTGCTTTGTGGAAGGCAAAATGTTTGTGAGTGGAGCAAAAACAAATATCAGATTTGCTTTTTTAAGGAGAAGCCGTTAGCCACCAAAGACTCAGTTTGAATTGTGCAAACTCAAAATTTCCAAAGCAATTTCATGAGGAATCAGTTCTGAGACACTCTATTAGAACATTTCCCATTCTCTTAAATCATGGCTATCGGTAAATTCGCCATGCTCTGCCCTTCAGAGACTGTGAAGGGTAGGTATGGAGTTTTGTGAGTACTTGTATTAGTTTCCATTTCTATATTTTACGAGGTTTGCAGGAAAATAGACTGAATAGTTTTTCATAACTTAATGCTCGAATAACCAGTGTGCAGTGTCTTGGTACGACAGAACAAGGAATGCACGCTACGTAACTAGCTACCTAGTCCAGTAGTTCAAAACCTAATTATAAAATCCAAGCTAGGGTAAACAAATTGCCTAGCAAAAGGGCCAAAAGCTTAAAATTAATTATTTGGGTCTTCATGTCACATTTGGGAACAGGAGGCAATTAGAAAGGGCCACCAGTTACAGCTCCCACAAGTCTCCTCCCCAGTCTTATAGCAAACCTGGAGTAGTAGTTATTACTGTCCCTTCATTCCAAGGAAATGAGAGTAAGCAGCCTGTGGTGGACATTTGCTCTCGTCATTCCTAGAACGGCTTCAGACTCCCAGTCCTCCTCCATTCCTACCTGTCACCCCAAACCCAGTAATCAAAGTGACACTGTAATTTTTTAACATCTATGTCTCAAAACAAGTTACCCACGTTTGTAAAAAAGCATCATACACTTAAATCCAATACCCCACACATGGATAGGGGAAATTAATCAATACTCATTCTCACCAATGGGCTGGTCATGCCAAGACACAAAACTAAACAAGAATGCTGGTTTAGAAAACAATTATAGACCAAACGGACCTAAAGGTATTTACAGAACAATTCACTCTCCCACGACAGAAAAACCTTCTCTGCACCTCTCTAAGATTGACTACCTAATCAAAGCAGCCTCAGCATAAGACCACCATGTTTAAACTTGGATACCTAGGACAAAGAAGCAACCAAAAGCTTACAAAATCGTGGAAATTGGAACAAGTCTCTAACGGAATGAAAAAAGGGTCAAGACAGAAATGAACGCTATATAGTATAGTTTCAATTTTAGAAAGTAAGCCACTTGCTATTTGGTTCATTTTACCATTACATATTGGTTTTGCAGTTTTCTGGTTGAAATGTTATTTCATCAGGCAATAATAATAAGCACTCAAGGAAACATCTCCAATCAGTAAACAAACCATCACTTTAGCAGCAGAAATGAACAGAATGACAGAATGTCTTACATTGTTGCAAGGAAAGTGGCTGATAGTCTAATAGAGCTATCAAGAAGATATTAATAATTTGTCTTTGCTTCTACACATCTTATTATACTTTACTAGTATTGTTTTCAATAAGTAAAATTAATATTATAAATAATTTTATTGTGATTTACTTCATAATTACGGAAGAATAAAATTTCCTCATATGGGGGATAATGTGTCACTTCATACTTTTTCTCTGAATACAGAAATAAAATGACAGGTTCTGTACTGCTTGACTGTTTGCTCTCCAGTGTTCTGTATGTGTGTCGCCTGTAGTGTCCAGCATTTAAAGGATAAAGATGGAAAATATGTTTCATTGGTATTGAGGAAAACCAGAGCTGCTGATATCTAAAGAACACAGGGATCCACTTAAGATTGCCCTTCTTTCCCTCTTAATCTCATTTCTCCCCTCAGCCTGATAAACCCCTCAAAATTTATAGAAGGAAAATGCCCTTAATTCTGATAGAACATTTCTACAATAGCTGGATAATGGACATTCATTTAGTGGATTGTCCTGTACAAAGCACTATGGGTCTTATAAGAAGCAACACACCAGGTAATAGAAAGCCATTGAATTAGGGAAAGATGGTGGTAGTACAATCAAAAGATACTGTGCACTTCATGTCCAGTACAAAGGCATCCCTGTCCAGCGTGGCTGTGGAGGCTAGTCCCCACCCCACAGTCGCATCTGCTGGTACATCTGTGTCTTTATATTTACATGGATCACATGCTCGTATCAGCCTATGTTTGAAATGTTAAAAAGATAACACATGTGAGAAATAACTAGCTTCCTGCCCACAGGAAAGATGTCCCTGTCTTCCTTTTCTTTAAATTGCAATTCTTAGAAGTTTCTAGAAATCCTGTTACCAAGCAGCCTCACCACAAAGCCAGAGACAGGCAATGCTGAGAAGGATGGCTCGCTGAGGCTATTGTCCTAGAAACCTGACAGCCATCCATTCTCAAGACAGACCAGCATTCCTGTCAGAGCAGCAAGGTAGAGCAGAGAGCAGAGCAGAGCAGGTCAGAGCAGAACAGCTTCCACTTGCATGGGACTGCTTTCACAATGATGGAAAGAGAAAAAAAAATACAGGTCACATAGTCATTGTTACTGTAAGCCTAACTGTTCCCATGGGAAGTCTTGTATGTAATAATTTAAATTCTGTAAGTAAATTTGAAAAGCCTATCATTTGGCTGAAATTTTAATAACCTCATGATGCTAAGAAGGTGGCAAAAATAAAATTAAAAGAGAAAAAGAAAAAAGGATTGTATTTTAATCCTAGTTTTCTTGGAAAACACTCATTAACAGGTCATTCCTTGGTTAGAGCACTCATGTTTGACTAACTTTTCATTTCCAGCCTGTTTCCCACAGAACTGTGCAATATCACACAACTCAAACATCTTAGAATCAACTCTGGTAATTAATCTCTTTAATTCTTCATTATCATATATATATATACACACACATATGTTATGCACATATATATATAACACACATACATAGCATACATAAATACATGTACACCAGATATTAAAGAACATGATTTGAAAACCAGGAATTGCCAAGATGAGTCAGTTGAGGTTGTACAGATTACTCAATTTAATTTGCATGGATGTTTTCCTGTGATTTTTGTGACTGTTTTCAGCAAACTCTATGATGCTGCAGAATCCCCCTCCCCCTTTCTTGGGAGACTCGGGCTCCTCCAATGCACAAAGGTCATGTCAGGTCCACAAAAGGGGAGGCTTTGGGTAATAGAAGGGTAGTCTCATCAATTTGCTTCTATAGAGTTGAAAGAACCGAGAAGGTCTTTTGAAGTTTCCTCCTTTGTGGGTCTGAGTCACACACAGCTGTAGGTTCCAGGCTGTTTGTCTTAAAATTAAATGAAAGAGCTGAGCACCATGTTTGAGACCCTATTTATTTTCTCTTGCTAGTTTGAGAGAATGTGAAGAAGAGACAAATCTCAGCGTGGTGGCTGGGCTTTTCCACCTCCAAGGCAACTGCTCAAACGCCCGCCTGCTTTAAATTAGTAGGCGGTGGCGCACCTTGCGTGTGGAATCGCCCAAGATAATGTTTACCACCCAAGATGAAATCGGGTCCCCTTCAAGCTCCGTTTCTCCCCCTACTGGGAAAGTAATTACTAGAAACAAACTTGCTTTCTTTCACTTTACTTTCCTGCTTTCTCCTTCTGCCTCACCCTCTTTTCTTTTCTGTTCCTGTTTTTTTTTTTTTTTTTTTTTTTTTTTTTTTTTTTTTTTTTTTTTTAAAGTGGCTCAAGATGTCCAGGGGGAGGAACGGGAGTGGGGGTGGGGTGGGATTTTCTTTACTTCTCCAAACCTCTCTGTATTGTGGGGACTTTCTTTACTTCTTCCCTCTCTGTGTTGCTTGACCAACTTGTAATGCCACAAAGGATTTTTTAAAGTCATCTTTAATTTCTCAGCTCATAGGTTTGGATGTCTTGCTGGGTGAGAAGAGCACCCTGAAGCTGTTTTTGGTAACTTTTTCTTCCACATTCTAAAACGGAGCTCTTCTTTTAATGTGGGAGTTTTAGGATTCTTTTTTTCCCCCTGCTTGCTAAGGACTTTAACATACTCACCCGTTTCCTCTTCCTCCGCCACTCTCCTCATCATTTACTTTAGTTATCTATATGATGGAATGATAATGCACAATATTCAAAACCTGGGTTTTGCATTACCATGTGATGTCTAAATTTCTTACCATCTTTAATGGAGACCTCAGGATATATTAACTCATTTTATTATTTACCATAATTTGTTTGAAATTTACTTTAAGATTGCTTGTTTTATTCAGTCCAAAGGAAAGACTGACTCCATGCTAAAATGTAGACTAACTTGACATATGTGTTAGTTTTTGGGAAGTATTCTCAAATTGATCCATTGAAGCAAAGTTTGAAATTCCTTCATTTTACACCTAAAAATTAGTTATTTAGTTATTTATTGATTTTACATGAAAATGAAAAGCTAAACAAAACAAAACAACAAAACTTTTCAAGGCAACTTTGTAAATAAATAACATTCTGAGCATAAAGAATATTTTCCCAATAAATGTAAAAATATTTTCCCAATAAATGTATTTAATAACTATTTCCTTTTTTTTTTTTAAAGAAAAAATAGTTTTGGAAGTACCAGAAATTGTCATGAATGAACTAAGCCATGTTTAAAAAAATGATATGAAGGGAAATTATTAATCTGGTAGGAAAAAAATGAGAAAACAAATGTGAAAAATTATAATTTTCATGTTTTTATTCATTTTATTTAGATCAACATTTCTTATGTCTGCAAGGAGGAAATCTGACGATGTAAGTCTTAGACTAAAGACAATTCAAAATTGTGCTTTCTACGATCATTAGACTAAAGATAATTCAAAATTGTGCTTTTCTACAACCGTAGTGGTAGCCAGTTTAGTTTAGCTTAAGCACCATGGTCTGCATCAGGAGTAAACACGTGACCTTTTCTCTATACTCTCATCTGGAGCCACAAGAAACTGGAGGGAGTGTGCACAGATGGAGGGGCATAAAGGATCCTTTCTCCTTAATGAAGATTGAAAACAAGGGGTAGTGTTTATGCCTAAAATCTAAGCACTGAGGAGGCTTAGGCAGGGGGATTGCTGAGTTGAGGCCAGCTTGCACTACACAGCAAGATCTTGTCTTGAAAGCAAAAGCAAAACAAACAGATTGAATCTCAGCAGATACGTCCTGTTCATGTGCCACCTGAACCCAAAGCTTCTACATCATCTCTGTGAAGCCCTGCTCAAGAACCTCTGACAGGAACTACGGTGTGGAGGGCAAATCTATTGTCTGAGCCTTCATTTTGCTTTTTAAAAGCTGTGGTGTTTAGGACAACAGGCTTTTTTCCTGACTTCTGTAACTAATGTCTTTTACTATGAAAAAAATTGAAACATTACTTAAACCGAAGGGGGAGGGGGAACAAAAGCAATCCTTATATAACTTTATTCTTATAACCTGGATAATTATTCTTTGTAATTTGTAATTTTGCTGTCATCATCAATTCTTTATGAAGTATCTAAATTTTTTTTGTTTTTTTGTTTTTTTTTTTTTACAAAAATCTTATTATAAAAACTGCTTTGCAATATGATTTATGTCTACATGAACATCTATACCACCAGATTAAGTACTGCTCTACATGATACATATTTATATCATTTTTGCTTCTTTTGCTTTTTACAAACAAACCTAGGATAAATCTACTTATGAATAAATATTTGCATACCTTTCATAATTTTTAGGTAAATTTTTGAAAAGGGAATTCGTTTATCAAAAGAGATCAACATTTTCAGGATTTTTCCATAGATGTTGCCATTCGTCCTCAGTGCTTGTTTGGAGGACTTGATAAGATGCCAGCAACCACTCTGGGGATGTATCTGTGAAAAAAAAAATCAAACATTCTATTTCCTGTAATTTTTTTTTCATGTAAAGAATCAGACACTCAACAAAGGGGAAATAAAATATACAGGGACCAAGGATATTCAAGCAGAGGACCTACGTGGAAAGCATGTGGCAGAAAGGGGAGGAGCATGAGATGTAGTTTTTAACTGTAGCAGCTAGAGAAATCTGTGCTTTTCATCTACAATGAGATATTTGCGTAAAAACCCAAGGAAAGAACCGCTCCCTGGTGGTAGAAATCCTGAAAGCCACAGTGGCTTACAGGTTTAAAGTGCATCGGCCTAGAATGTACATTGTCCCTGGAAGAAACTGAGGAAGGACTATGCGGCTGCGGCTCAGAGAAAAGGAGCACGTGATGGCCTCCGGTCCCAGTGGACAGGTGGCTTCAATGGAGTCAGATGAAACGGCACTGAGTGGGTGAGAAGAGGCACAGCATGCTTGCATTTGCATGCTTCAGAAAGACTAAGTCAGTGGAGTAGAGATATGGTAGTGATTCCTGGTAGGAGGCTCCGCCGTGCCATGGAGAAAGAATAGCCATTGGATACAGGTCATTACCTGTATCTGAAGCGAGAAAAATTATTCTAATTTTGAAAATAAAAAGGACTTACTGAAAGATAGAAAGTCAGAAACGAAAGAAAAAATAAAAGAGAACTCCAGTTTTCTTTCGTGTCAGGTAGCTAGTGGGAATTTCAGCTACCATGAGCCAGAAAGATGGTGAAGAGTAATACCAGGACTTCAGTCAGACACAATGCATTTGAAATGTTAGAGACACTGAGTGGGTGGTTGGAGTTTTCAGAAAAATCAGGCACAGAGAAATATTTCAGGAGTCATCAGAATTTTATCAGTTATCAGCGTGTAAGAAATAACCATAGAATCCCGGTGTAATACAACAGTGACATCTTATTTCCCAGGTGTGCCAATTGACTTAAATTGGCCTGTGTAGGGTCACTCTTTAGCAGTGTTCTACTGAAGTGAACGTTCATACTGGGCTTCATTCCTCTGTGTTGTAACCTTCTCTGCATGTGTCACTCCTGGGACTCGGATATCTTCCTCAAGCATCGCAGAAGCATGACAGAGTGAGTTCTGCTGCCCAAACACATGGCCATCTAATATTCTCCTGTGAGTGAAGCCGGGAAGCAGGGGCTTCAGCTGTTGCAGATGGAAGTGGTGAAGGGATGATGATGAGTCTGTAGTCTGCCATTGATGGTATGAGCTTTGTACAGAGACTTGTGTGCCATAAACATGGAGCCCGCTCCATTGCACCAGTTAACTTTCTCACCAGCAGAGAGTGAGCGTTCCTGACTCCCCTGCTTCCTCCAGCTTTTGTTACTGTGCTAAATGGACTTGCCAACATGAAGAACAAAAATAACATTTGTTTGACTTAAACTAACTAAACCTAATTCTGCTGAAGATAGAAAAACTCAGAGTTACTGGGCAACTTTGCATTTCTTCCAGTGCCTTAATGTGCCTTGGCCTAGTGGCCAGAAAACAAAGTTTTTTTCTGAAGATTTTGTATCTTTAGTCGCCTTTCCTTATTTAGTGACAAACATATAGGAAAAAAGGCATCAAATAACTGTGGCTTGTAACTCTAAGCCAACACGTGGAGCTTGCTGCCCTTCAGTTCCTTTAATTTATCTAAAGTGAGCCTATTTCAGTGTTGATCATGACTTGAGGAGATGCATTGAGACCCTCACTTGCACATACGATGTTGACAAGATGATAAACCGATGCAGAAGACTCATCATGCCTCTGTACAGATGGGAAGCCCTCTCATTTTCAAGTCTTCATTGTGAGAAAGTGACCTGTCTGCTCTCTGTGACTAAAGTATCACATATGCCTGGTCCCTTCATAACAAATGGCATTATGCCCTAGTTACAATGCACAATCTGTTCAAGTCTGTTGAGATTCATCGCAGGAAGGCTGCATAAATCCTCAGGGAGCTGAAAGTCTCCCTGTGGTTTCTGAGGCATGGTAAAAATACATAGGCTGAGTGGCAGCGGTGCCTATCTTAGGAAAGGGATGCTGATGTGAGGGGCACACACTGTCCTTAGGCACACTGCATGTGGCTTTGGCTATCATTTTAGAAACAAGCGCGTGGAGTGGGAGCTATGACAAAGCTTCAAATAGGAGAGAACAGTTTCATTTTCAGTAATGGCACACGTGACAAGGAGCACAGTACTTCAGACTTCCACTGCAGAAATAGAAACTCCATTAAGAAATAAAAACACTGTGAGTTCTGCTGCTCGAGAAAAAGATTTCTCTATTCATTCCCAGTGGGTTTGTTCTCTCCAAACAAGACACTTTGCATGACTGCAGAGTTGATCCAAAGAAATATATATGCTGAACTCTAATTAACTTGAGCACCATGTGGAGTTCTGCATTCAGGAGGTTAGAGATTTATGACTCCATCGCTTTTTGTACCTGACTAGACTGTCAAGCACATTTAGTCAATGCACACTTGCTGCCTATGGTTATTTTGTTATCTTTTTATATTTAGAAGAATAAATTTTCCTTCCCTTAGAGAATGGCAAATATGTTTGGTGCTTAAAGTATGTTTGAAGGCTAATTAAATGGCTGGTGGCCCATTATTTGACTTGGGGGAGGTCAGCAAGGGAAATCAAACACTAGATGGAAAGGAGATTTGGACTGATGTTAGAAGGGACTTCTGCCAACATAAGAGAATGTAAAAGGGTGAACCAAAGCCATGGGAGCTATAGCTAATTTAGAGTATGCTAATAAAAATATTCCTACCCTAATAAAAAAGTATTTAAAGGGCATGGATTTTTTCCTAACATCATTGTGTGTAGATTTGTCCAGTTAGTTGTATATGTCAGTTATCTAGTATTTTTAATTGGTAGTCCATGTGAAAGAGTTATTCTATCTAAAACACAAGGCATATTAAGTAGCCTGTCTGATTTTGCAACATTATCTTGCTGTCTGTAGTGTAGTGGTCTATTCAGTAGATTATGAAGCAGATTATATAAGTACATGTTTTCTAGTGCTTGGCTTTTGGGTTTGAGGTCTCATATATAAGGAGGCAGAATAACGGTGTGTGGATTAAAGCATATTTTAATAGACAAGGTACTCTTTGGTCAAAGGTTAATATCCACTTAATCATTTTTAAATATTTATAAATATTTTGAAAATTCAAGATGACATGAAAAGTCTCAAAAGACTTAGTTTTATATCAGGATTATTCAGGGTGAACAGGAGAAAAGTAATATGTCTGTAATAATCTACGACCAGTTATATACATTGTGGCTTGAAAAGAATGTGTGTGTGTGAGCATGTGTGTATATCTATGTATATGTGTGTGCAAATGCATGTGTATATGTGTGTATGCATATAACTGTACATATGTAAATAAGTATTAAGAAGAGGATAGGAGAGTGAGAGAGCAAGGGAATAGCTGTTTAGTACTAAGTTTATGAAACTGTTATATTGAATACTAGGGATGTGCTAAACAATAAAATCGAAAAGAACCTTTTCTGTGATGGCATGCTACACACACACACAGACACACACACACAACACAACACACACACACATCCATTTAACATCTTTTTACTAAAATCTCCAAAGTTAACAAACAATTAAAATTTCACTTGTATGCAAAGGCAAATACTATATTAGCCACTATTTAAAAATGTATAGCTTGGAGATATTTTAGAGCTGTATCTTTAGCGAGATCTCTATTGTCTCTCTCTGTACAAGAACATGCTTCTGATGTGGGCATTGAAGCGGTTAGCTCATCTTTACCAACTCCATTGACAGACACCCACTTGCCCTGAATCAATGTGGGGATTAAGCTTTATGATCAGGATTGCACCCTGCCAATGGGTGGTATTTCACAAACAGGATTTCATTATCTGAGTGTTAAATGAACTTTGTTATTTTCCTCTATTTGTTTCTGTGAGAGGATGGGCTACAAAGTTCTCACAGCTGCCAGACAAAGAAGGACTCTATTTAAAGAGTGGTTGGAAGCACAAATGTTGATTATCTGAATGAAAGAATTTAATTAAGTTTCCTAAAGAACAGGGTACCAGTGACATCAATGATTGGCAAAATGAAGCAAGGAAGTACAGTATTTACCATTATGATAGTTTTCACTTAATGATGCCAGTATTAAATCTTGGCTGGGGTCCCGGAATGTGCACAATGGCTTGGCAACAAATTAATTATTTTTGCAATTGCAGATGTGAAGATTTGGGGTGTGGAAAAAATCTCTTTGCCAAGATGATTTTGGGAAAAGCACCAAAGCAATTATTTATTTCTTCATTGTATGCATATCCTTGTTCATGAATATGGTGGATATTCTCCATAACAAATAGTCACAAAATCACAAACAGTATTGAACTAAGTTCCAAAATGGCTTCTTTAACATGAAGGATAAAAAAGACTCAACCTGTCAGTAAAATAGTCCATAAAATATTTTTGAAATGTGTACAAAATTCAACACATGTAGCCATTTGTCCAATACTAAAAATTTAGTGAAAGCTATCTTTCAAAATATTTCAAGAGCTAGAAAGATATCTCAGTGTGTGAAGGTATTTGCTACCAAGCCTGATGACCAGAGTTTGACCCCTGGGACCCACATACATTTCCATTGACATAATTAATCTTGGCCTTGGTGAATATTTATATTTGAATTTCGTAATTGGGAAAGTACGAAAACTAGCTTTTCTCAAATCATTTTGAGCATAATTGATATGAGAGGCATCACTCCTTAAATGATGTAAAGTTAAATAGACACTTTAAATTTAGCTAATATGTTATTAATTGTGGATATGGGATGAAAGTCCACCTCTGTCATAACAATGTTAACATTAACAATCTTGTAACTTACATTTTATATTGACCACTGTTCTGAATTTAAACTCAGAGATGCTGTTACGAAGTAAGTGAAGAGCCTACACTGTCACTAAAATTCCTTCCAGAGAGAAGTAAACGACTTTTATCCCCTCCTCTTAACCTGAAGCTGAGGTGGAATTCCACCAAAGTTCATCCAGAAGAACCAGTGCATTTATTAGGCAGACTCAGAGAGTGTTCCAGTCAGAAGCATAGGAGGTCTTAAAGCAGCCACACCAGAAGGTCTGCACACAGCATAGATGAGAACTCACCAAGGGTGTGTAGATGGAGCCTTCTCCCTGTGTTCTTCCCCATCTATCGCCTCTTCCTCCTCCCCCAAGGTCAGAATTGCATAAAACTGGTTGGTTCCCTTGTTACCACGAGGGGAAGGTAAGCCACTAACAGACTCATCTGTGATGATTTTGTGAGCAGCCCCAGCAGATCTCCTAAAGATCAGAAGGATAGACTTGTAATGCATAGTTGATCTCCTTGAAGTCAAGCCTTTATTTACACTGACGTTTCTGTTCATCCCTTGTGCATGCTGGAAATTGTTTGAAATGTTGATCAGACTTGGATTTTTTTTCTCTTGAAAATGATTCTCTCGATCTCTTTTTCTTTCCTATGTCCTGAACCCAAAACATCTTTTAACTAATATAAACTTAATTATACACAGACAAATGGTTTTGTTTATTAACTGGATAATATATAGAGCTCTATTGTGAACCTGATACACACCATGTGTTAATCAGTGTGTTTCTAAGTCCTTAGCTGAAGACATACTTTTCTGTTCAGTTTACTCTGTGATGAGTGTCAGCAGTTATAAAATATTTCATATTAAACATGATGTCACAAGGATGCCGTGGAACAGAGGCAAGCTGCAGTGCCTCTAAACCCGAGTCTCCGAGGCCAATCTCAGCAATTCTTTGAATAATTCTTTCCTTGGAGTTTCAAGTTGAGATACATAGAATGACCTTTAATTTATGATTTCCACAAGTACAATTCTGTCAGGAGTTATCCTAGGTTTAGGGACCAGGAGAGGGAGCAAGGGAGCTATTTATGGTGGCTGTCAGGACATTTGGGGAACGTTATTACATCTGGTGTATTTAATGTTTTTGTTATTGATATGGAAGAAGCACTTAAAAGTGCATTAAATTAATGTCAAGGGAGAGGCTGTAGACTACGAAGGCATGTGAAAAACAGATAACAGGAAGAAAAAATATTTTTCTTGGACAATCATCCTCAGTCTAGTTTTTTTTTTTTTTTTTTTTTTTTAAACAGGAAAATGAAACACAAACATTCCTTTCTGCCCTTCCCCTGGTCACAGATCATGGAAAGTTATTAATTCCAATAAAGGAACATGGTGCTGTCAGTATGACAGATCTAATTTTCTTCTCACAGTAACATATGAGGAAATAGCGTTAGGAGAGAAAGTTGAAGCAAGTAGTTTGTTCAGGTACGGTAGATAGTGACAAACTCTAAAATTGAACTTGAGGGTTTTAGACATCAGACTCAGGCATTGTCTACACTTCTGTACTGCTTTACTTCCACAGATGTAGAATTCAGAGCAAGGAAACCTAGTCAGGTTTTCTGGCAGAAGACACATATATTTTAGACCTACTCTGCTTTACAATCCTAAGTAGCGCTCATCTAGATTAACAGATGTTCAACACTTGCAAAAACTAGTAAAAATTGCCATGCTTGCTTTTTTCCATCAAATAAAGTACAATTGAGAAAAGTCAGACAAATGAGATCTATAGCATAAAACCTAAAGAAAACTTAACACAATGGGTTTTGATAACAAACTTTTTATTTAAATTAGTAATTCATACAATCGTTGATTTATGTCCCAAATCTAAGAAGTACAAAAGTACCTATTATTAAGGTCAAAGTCATCAAGACCATAAGAATGACATAAAGAATAAAGATTTGGGGTAGGATATATTGCTCAGTTTGTAAAGGGCTTGCCATAGAAATGGAAGAACTGGAGTTAAGAGCTTCAGCACCTATGAAATAGACCAGGTGTGGTGCCGTAAGCTTGTAATCCCAGAGATAGGGAGGCAGAGGCAGGAGGAATCCTGGGCTGGCCTTGCTGGTTAGACACTCTAGTCACACTGTTAAATTCCACATTCAGCCAGGTTAACAGCAATAGGAGGATATACCCAGTGTCCACCTTCGTCTCCCACAATCATGTGTACAGACTTACAGACAACACACACACAGACAACACAACAGACAGAAACAATCTACCTATCTTTATTTATTCCCACATGTATATTTCATTGCAAATTGTTTAAATATTTAAAACGTTCTGGAGACCTTCTACTCACATTTGAATAGTTAGCCACCATTGAAGAGAGATTTTTTTTTCTCTTAAATAGTAAGACATTATTCTTGCCCCATGTGCAACTCAAAAATAATAATTACAGGTAAACAAGGCATTGCTTTTTGAACGATAGAAGTCATTGCATGTGATTGCTTTGAACCAGTATCCTGCAAAGCCAGCTGACTACCATGAGAAATGCTCTTTAGCATCATTAGTACATGTGTATACTGAAACTAATGATATCATTATGGTATCCAAATCATACCTGAGAAACGGCAAATAGGTTTTCCTTGACAAGATTCCTCTCATCTTTTATTGTTGGTGTGTTTAAGATGAAGTGGGCTCAGTCAGTGCTAAAGTCAAAGGACACCCAGCAAATCCTTGATCTGTCCAAGCAAGTCCTTGATACTATCTATGTTCATTAGAAAATATAAATCCTAAAGATGAGGTAACTATACTATCAAAGTAATCCCAGTGAAGGAAATATTTGTTTATTCTCTCAAAGTTGCTCCTTGTCATGTCAATTATTTCTGAGCTATTTATTCTGGAAACTGCCAGAAGCATTCACAGATACATCCATGAATCATTGGATTCATAGATCCAATGAATCAGTAGTCAAAATTCTTCATACATCAAGCAAGTACTCAATTTAGGAAAGCAGGCATTTGCAGCCAAGCTGGAAGAATAAGGTGAATGATTAAGGCTGGGTTAATTGAGGTGATGAGTCGAACTTTGTGAGTGACTCATTAGTAGTTCTGAGAACAAATCGAATGTTTTGGGTAATGTCAGCAATTCATGTACACCAAGTCCTTTGCCAGGGATTTTTTCATATCGACTCTCACAGGTTCCTGTGGTGGTTTGATGGTTTAAGCACACTTTTATTTTAACATTTTCTTTTTGCATTGAGAACTTTGAGTTATTAATGGGAAAATTAATATCTACCTATTTAAATATTTATAATCTTAAAAAAAATTATGAGACAAGAGTCTCACTGTGTTGTCCTGGCTTTTTGGAACACACTATGTAGACAAGCCTGGCCTTGGACTCACAGAGATCCACCTGCCTCAGCCTGCAGATCACAGAGATAAAGGCATGGCTTTATTTATCATGTTTGGCTAGTTTATGATCTTTCTTCATCAGAATTTTAGACATATTGGAAAGGGGCAATAGCTGAATAATGCTGTATCCATGTGGACGCCTTCCAGTTAGGAGAGCCTTTGTTATCCACAATTGAAGCTGCCTCACTATAGAGTCAACAGTGTTGCAGGAAATGGCGTGTATAACTCCAATGGAGCTGGGAAGTCTTGCATGATGCGAGTTTTGGTCAGGAGACCGGGCAATTCCAGAGGATTTTACAACTACTGGAAGGCTTTTTCGATCTGTCTTCTCTTAGCTATGTGGTGCTCTCGGTTGTTTCCTACATACTTTCATGCTTCATTTGAACTCCTTTATTCTCCAGACAGTAATGGCAGACATCCTTCCTTATGCACCATCTAATGGAAAGTGGGCTCATACTTAATTCTTAAGGCTGTAACTTCAGCGAAGCAATAAGCTGAAAAAACGAAATGTGGTTTAAAAATAGCTCCCACCATTAGGAAATCGTAGTGAACACATCAAGCACTCTTATTTTATTCCCTTATTTCCATTGTACTACTTTGTCTTCTGTAACTACATCTGTAATTACCCTTCCAGTGACCTACTTCAATGTGGGTCCAATAATAGTAACTTTTTTCTTGGGAATTGGGTAGAAGACATCAGACCATGCTGTAAAGCTATTAGCTTCCAGATGGCTGAAGTGAAGTCCTTTTGCTACCTGCTGTGGAGGAGTTCGAGTGCCTTTGCTGTCTGCAGGCTCTTAGGTGATTGTAAATGAACCTTTCCTGTGGTCTCTAAAGCAGGAGCCAGCCTCTATGCAATGAAGCAAAGTGCTTTGTCCTCTGATAGGGTCAACGTGTCCTTATAAACTGGTATCTCCATAGCTAGTGTCAAGCCCATTTTCTTTACTTAAAAATATGTTTATTTCCATATATAAAGTTGATCTCAGTTCCCAACAGATGATTTAGAACTTAATCTGTCAATCATTTTCATATATAATATATTAGCTGGTATTTGTCTTGACAAGATACAAAGAACTTGGCTTCAAAAAGCTTTTTTAAGTATAATGCTTGATCACATGTATATTTCTGTCTCTGTGTGGAAAGCTCACCTGAGGTAAGGGAAAGCCTGAGCTTAAATGACTCATTACACAAAGAATTTTTCCCTGCTACATGTTTTTCAGTCATGTGTCTCCTGTCCACTGAGCTTCAAAGAGAGCAAGGCATTGACCTCATGGACTTTGTATGCAATTTCTACAACCTATAGTTTGGATGATTTTGGGAAAATAGCAAATTTCTTCAGTGAAAACTTATTTTAATGCATATTTCAAAGCTGAGATAGAAATGTCAACAACCAAGCAATGTCACTTGCTTTCCAGTGAATGCAAATAAAACTCAAAATAATAAATTGTTTTGCACCAATTAAGATAGGTATTAAGAAAAAATATAAAACAAGTGTTAGAAAGATTGTAGAAAAATTAAAATCCTTGAGTGTTGCTGGTGGGATTTAAAATGTTTTAACTGCTGTGAGAAATTATTTTCCTCAAAACATTAATCATAAAATTATGTGATTCAACAATTTTATTTCTAGTTGTATACATGAAAGCATTTACAAAGTTTTTCGAGTTAATAATTAATTGTACACTAATATTCAGAGCAACAATAATCACAATAGCTGAAAGATGGAAATGACTCAAATTCCATCTGCCAATGAATAAATAAGAATATATCAAAATATTATTTTTTATTATAAAGGAATGAAATTATAATATGTTCTCTTACACATGACTCTTGAAAACATCATGCAAGGTACAATAAGGAAGACATAAGATAAATGAGTGATTCTATTCACATGATACACACACACACACACACACACACAGTCAAAATAAAATAAAAAAGGATTCTAGCAGCTAGAGTAACTATTATAAAGAATAATTGTTTGTAAGTTCAGAGAATAATTGTTTTGTAAGTTTCTGTTTAGGATGAAAGTGAGTTCTAGAAACTGATATTTGTACAACATTGTGAATATCTTAAAGTCATGAGCTTAAACACTTGAAGATAGCTAAAATGATTCAAATTCCTGTTATCTATACTTTATCATAATTTTTAAAAGTTCACTTGCAATCTTAACACTTGGGATGCCGAGATAGAAGGAATGCCCATGAGTGTAAACCTGACCTGGTCTAGCTAGTGAATTGTAAGGCAGCTGGCTACATGGAAAGACCCTGTCTCAAAACATAAAATAAATCAGTTTGGATATCAATAAACTTATAACATTCCATCACATGTTGACACTTAACTTTAATAAAGAACAATAATCATCAGCTATCGGAAGTTGGTTATGGAGAGTACTGACTGACATCACCTTCCCAGATCTTGGGAATCAGTGGCTTGGTTTTTCTTTGCCAAATTCTTACTCTAATATGACTTTAATTTGTAACCTGTCACATTTTCAGCTGTATTACCCATAGGCTGCTACTTACCCATAGGTCAGAATTTAAGGACATACATGAGCTATGAGGAATGCTGGCCAGCAATGTCTTCTGCCTTTAGAGAAAGAGGAGGTCACAAGAGTAACCACAGGCCATGTTGAGACTCAAGTGGAAAGTTATCAAGAACATGGCAACACCACAGATAAAAGGAAAGAGAAAAGTCAGGTTGTGTATGTGTGTGTGTGTGTGTGTGTGTGTGTGTGTGTGGCGTGCGCTGGTCACTCCACCTGAGATCTCACAGGGCTGATGGCTCCTTCTCCCCCACAATCATGGTGAATACTCTTCTCCTCCCCTGTGTCTGCTAGCCTGCCTGTGGGAAACCTGGAAGTTCTGCCTATTCTGCCCAGCTCATTGACTTCTAGCATCTTTATTGATCGATCAAGAACCAATTGGGGAACAGGACCGTCAGTGTTCACATACAGATTCCCGATCAAACTATCAGAACCACCCCTTACATGTGGCAAATGAAGTCAATATTCCTTTCAATCATGAAAAATTTGAGATGAGAGATGAAAAGGGATTTTTCCCGACTGTGACTTGGTTCAGATGCAATGAAGCTGAAACATTAAGGTACTGACTGTGAAGCCATCCAGACAGAGAAAACAGCAGCAAAGAAAATCATTTCAGAGAGGAGACCAAGAATGAAATGGAAATTATTAATATAGACATAGTTAAGATAAAATGACATTTCTATCTTAATATAATGATTTGCCATTAGTTTAGATTGACTTTATAGAAGTGATGCCATTGTACTGCGTAATCTTTTAGACAAAGTAGAGAGAGAAATCAATTAAATCATGAAAACGTTATCTTAAATATTTAGGCTTCAAGATAGAAAGCAAAGAAATAAACCAAAACAAGTATAAAAATGACGTAAAAACATTTCAATTATCTTTCAGGTATTATCATACCATAACAAGGGTTTCATATCTTTTGAATAACGAAAAGAAATCTAACTTATTTAACCTACTTCATTGTGATCACAGCACTGGTACGTAGGGCACAAGGTTGGTGCCATCAGAAGGGCATAAGAACTGGTGAGGTGGATCATCCTCAAAGCCCAGAAATCTCAGAGATCTGAGACAGGAGGAGGGAGCTGTTCCCTCCCTGCCTCTATTGCCTGCTCTGGAACGCTTACCAAGACCATCAACTGAGGTAACCACAGGCATTCAGTGTAGCACAGCACCTGGAACGTGTCTCTTCATGCTAACAGAGCATCTCAATAGTCTTAGCCTTTTTCCAATGACCTTTCTTATGGATATTTTTACATCTTCTCCCACAATTATATAACCCTTGGTTCACACTAAATAAAGTTATGCATCTATGCCAAGCCCAATAAAGAAATATGAACAAGCTAAGATCATCTCAGAGAGCTGCTTCATCAAAGATCGCCAAAGGGAAGGCCTTCCCATAAAGGAGCTGTGACACTGACTCCTGAAGATGGCCTTTCTCTCGTCGCCGCCCCTCTGGCACTCGTATTCTCCCAACTGGATGGAATCCTGCTGGGTCTGACTCCACTTTCCCCTTCCAGCTTGGTGTGCAGCAGCTCTGAGCCCTGAAGGGAAACTCAGACTTTGGACTCACCGTCAGGGACTTTATCCAGCCCTCCCTGAGCTGATGATTTAAGACACGGCTAGCAGAAAGGCAGAGCCTGGACCACACTATAAAGTTTATCCACGTACTACATGGTGACAAAAAGGAAGGGAGTCGTTTACCACGCTTCTCACTCCATTACCTTCTATCTTCCTTGGCCAGAAATCTTGATCCTCTGCACTCATTTCGATAAAACTTACCTTCCAAAAGTAGTCATAAAAAACTTTATGACAAGGACTGTGCACATGCCAGCAAGCACTCCATCATTGGTACACCCGAAACTCTCTTTGCTGTTACTGTGTATCATTTTCCTTGCTGGTTGGGGTATTGCATTATGGGATTTTGTACGTTTGCTGGATTGTTGTGGTTGCTGTCACCCTTTATGTGTGTCACCATGCTCGCTCTGGTGCTACACTTCCTGGTACTTTCTCTTGGGAAAGTTAAAGTTAGGTCAGTATGACCCAAGTTCAGAGCACTTGCTTTCAAAGAACTGAGTCATACAAGGAAGGGGGTTCTTTCTGCCGTCTCATAAGGCTGTACCTATGAAGCAGCCTGTGAATCATTTGGTGTTGAATTTCTCTATTCTTAAGCTATCATATATCTAATAAATAATCACTCCCTCATTATTTTAACATGTTTTTCCTTAAACTTAAAATATTCATGATAAGCACTATTTTTAGTAGTTCTTACTAAATTCAAAATGTGACCTGCAATAGCCTGTTTTTGTCAACCTGACACAAGCTAGAATCATCTACAAATAAGGAATTCAATTGAAACAAAAAATGCCTCCTTCAGATGGGTCTATAGTCAACTCTATGGAGGCATTTTCTAAGTAGTGAATGGTCTAAGTGGTTCCAGCCAACTGGGAGTGGTGTCCCCTCTGGTTAGGTGGTCCTGGGTTGTATGAAAACAAAAAACAAAACAAAACAACAAACAAAAAAACAAACAAACAAAAACAACAGTTGAACCAACCATAAAAGCAAGGCAGAATGCATGCACCATTCCTCCATGGCCTCTACTACAGTTCCTGCCTTGAATTCATGCTTCAACTTCCCTTCATGATGTACTATGATTTGGATATGTAAGCTGAATTAACCCTTCCCTCCTCAAGTTGTCTTTTCACAACATTAGAGAGCCAACTAGGACATGAGCTAGGTCAAAAATCAATCTCTGTGGTCTGATTTCACTCCACTTACTTTTCAAATAAGAGTTTTCTCAACACTCATTGGTTTTGCTGAGAGCTGGACACTTTCATGTAAAACATAGTAAAGGCTTTACATTTTGGTTTATTATGTATTTTTTTGTTTTATAATTTGTAACCTGCTGTTATTTGACCAATGAACTTGGCCTGGTCATGGATTCAGATATTGATGTCATTTTACTAAATCATGTCTAATTTTCTAGTCACCCTGTTGTCTACACAGCTTAGTAACTGATGAATAATATAATGGGAACACAAAAGCACGCATTCAAAAATCAAGTACTTTTAAATTCTATCTCAACTATTACTTTTTTGCAATATCTAGACTATCTCTGAAAGTAGTTGTAGTTTTCCTGTGGCTCTGGATTATCTACCTGCCTATGTTTTCTACGACTCTCTCACTCATAGCATCTCACTCATAAATTCTGAATCACATATTGCTTACCCAAATTGAGACTGTCATCTCATGGACAACAGATCAACCATTTCCCCAATGAAGTTGTTACTTGTTGTTATTAGTTAAAGGATTGATAAGCATTTGGTTTTACTTCCTGTCTCACCAGGCCCTGCTTTCTGTCAAGGACACTGTTGTTTCCCAGCCAGACCAGCACAGGTAAAACCAGAGAGACAATGGAGTTGGAAGGAGGTTATCAGGGAGGCAAAGCTTGACCAGACTCCTCCTGTTATTGAAACATCTAGCAACCTCCATGTCCTAACCTCATGGTAACACAGTGCTTTGGTCAAACTGTAGAAACTTGAAGGCAACATAATGGATACTTTCTTTTCTTTTCTTTGTTTCCTCAATCTGGTTGTGTGAGTAGTGTTTCTGAACATGAATAGATTTGCTGGCTCAGTCTTTTTCTCTGGGAAACATTTGATTCTGAAACTAATTTTACTTTTACGGAGGTGTCGCCAAGCTAACATAGAGATCCTGTGTCTTTCTTACTTTTCTTTCTTTGAAGTCAACATTTTATATACTGGCAGAATTAAGAACTAGCCTTTGCACAATCTTTGGGCTTTACTTAAATTATCCTTTATTCTGGACCAAGTCCAGGATCTTAAATGTCTTGTCTCCTTAGTCTCCAAATGTGATAGCACTTTAGTTATAAAAGGTCTTAGTGCTTTGGTAAAGTTTGGTTAGTTTCATGGACTAATCCCTTAATTTTGGTTTTCTCATGACTTGATGATGGTATGGAATCTTGGGAGGATACCAGAGAGGCAGAGAACCTTTCTTATACCATTACAGTGGAGGATATGATGTTAAAGGGCTTCTTAATGCTGGTGCTTACCATGACGGTGTTGGTGGTAGCCAGTCCTGCCAGGTTTCACTGATACAGGCTTTCCAGGCTTGGTCCTTTAAGACTGGTCAAATTCATTTCACTTCAATTAGCTACACTTTTCCTGGAAGGAGGCATTATCTTACAATTGACAGCAATTACAAACACTTTACTGAGATAAACTAGTTTTCTACCCATAAAGTTTTGTTCAGTAGTATGCATTTATTTTTGGATCCTGGCTATGGAAATTGTTCTGTAGTGTTTAAGTGGTGATTTTAAAAATAATTCTAAATTCTTTCCATACTTATTGTTTGGAATTCTGCTAGAGCGAAACCATTTCTTTTACTTCACCATTAATTTCACAGCATAATTACCCTTTTGTTAGGCAAAGTTCCTGCTAAAAGTCAGTGAAATGTTCCTTCTTAGGCCTGTACACTTGATCAATACACTACAAGACATCAGCATCTACTTCATTTAAGCCCAATATGGAGTAGTATAGTCTTTTATTTCCTTAGGAAAGTGCTTATTTAGAAATTGGATTTTGTTTCCCAACAAGATAATTCTTAGTATTTCAAATTATGATTTTATTTGTAAGTGGATCATGGACTACGCTGCCAGTCAAATGAGATCATGTTGGATAGGTAAGGCTTGTCAATCATTCTAATAGTTATCTTCAGAACACACAGAAACATGCAAAGAGAGTCTATCACTGACAACTCAGCGATAGCGTATCTGTGATTACCACTAGAAACATGGGAAGAAGCAGAATTGGATTCTCTCCTATATATTTAAAAGAACATGGTCCTCCTGAAACTTTAATCATAAGAGTTTCAATCTCCAAAATTATGATATATTTATATCTTTTAAAGCCATTGGCTTGTGGCACTTTATTACAGCAATTCAAGAAACACATACTTACAAGATTGAACCATTTATAGCAAAAAGTGAAAAGTTAAGTTTGTCTCATAGTCAGTGCATAAAGTTCTAAATTTAATTTTTGTTAAATGCTCCTTTTTAAGTTTTAGGAGAAATTTAGAGGAAAGTCTGGTCTTTATTTGGCATAGAATTTAATTTGAAAGATTAGTTACTAAATTCAGATTTTTCATATTCATATGTCTGTCAGTGAGAAGATATGCCATTTAAAACTATACAGATTTTAGATGTGTGGTACAGGGAAATTTGAACTTGCAATTACAGTTAAGGGAAGGGTTCCATCCCACAGACATCATATAAATTGAGAAATGGCCTGGAAAGCCAAACAGTAAGCTAGAATCCCTTTAAAAACAAAAAAGATTAATGTAATACAGTTTTTTCAATATTTATATAATATTAGAACTAGGGAAAGTCGAAAGACACAACAAATTTCAAGTTTTCAAAGACAAATCAAGAAATTAGGTATTATTAATTCTAATCACTAGACAATTGGATTATTAAATTGTCCAGTCTCAATTTGATCCATTCATTGATTATCTAGCATATACTAAGCATTGCATTAGAAACTGTTAACAAAGTATACACAAAATGACCTCACATTCTTACTAATTAAAAAGGAACTCCAGGAGAAAAGCAGAGTCCTCAATGCTTGCTGCCATGTGATGTCTGAGACTATAGACATTGTTTCCTTGATTTCAGTTAAATATAAAACCAAACTTAGAACACTCTGTGTATCAGGGAACCTCATCAAAGCTGATGCTGTGTACATGAAGCTAAAACAGCAACAAAAATGTTTTAAGTTAAATAATGGTTTTAAGTTCTTTTAAAGCACGGGTCATTCTGATGTTGATAATATGATAGTATGTAATGTGTAATTGTGTGAAATGAAAGAGTCCAATGAGAGCAGGTTTATCCAGGCAACTTAGAAGCATAAAATGGAGAGCAACGTGCTGTTTGGGAGAAAAATGTGGCAAGAGAGAACATATAGGGTATCCAGGGTTTGATAAAGCAAAAAGTAGGTGGTCATTTAGATGCTAGTTAGACCTAAATGAGAACTAGTTAGTCTGTATCCCCAAGAATCAGGGAACATCTCAGAAGAGGAGGTGGAAAGCATTCCAGAGCTGGGGGATGGGAAGGATCGATTCGAGGGTCTTTTTTCTCCATATGATATGACTAACATTCATGAACTTAAAGCAATAATGACTACCTGCTTAAGACACAAGACAAGACTGGATCCATGAGCATTTCATCCCAGTGTCAGGGCTAGAGGGCTGATCTTAGGATCCCAACACTCCCGAGGACCACAGAGTTCTAAGGTTGCTAGGGGGGAAGGAGCCACATTTCTTAACTGTATTCACTGGTAAATTAGGAGGGGGATTTGATGGAAAGAAAGGCTTTGGTGGTAAGGGGAAGGCAGTAAGAGAGGCTAATGAAGGAGAAACATGATCAAAGTATTATACAAAGTACATCTATATGTGTATGTGTGATGAAATAACTAAAGAATAAAAAATTGAATCGAAAGAGTGAATTATGCAGAAATCTAGCTGATTTGGATATTTTCTTTATTTACATTTCAAATGTTATCCCCATTCCAGGTCTCCCTTCTGGAAACTCCTATCTCCTGCCCCCTCCCCCTACCTCTATGAGGGTACTCCTCCACCCACCCACTCCTGCCTTCCTGCCCTGGCATTTCCCTACACTAAAGCATCAAACACCCTCAGGACCAAGGGTCGCTCCTCCCACTGATGTCCAACAAGGCCATCCACTGCCATATACACTGCCAGAGCCATGGGTCCCTTCAAGTGTACTCTTTGGTTGTTGGTTCAGTCTGTGGGAGCTCGAACAGGTATGGCCAGTTGACACTCTTGCTCCCCCCCATGAGGCTCCAAACCTCCTCAGCTCCTTAAGTCCCTTCTTCAACTTCTCCATCGGGAACTCCATGCTAAGACCAATGGTTGGATTTGAGCATCTGCCTCTGTATTTGTCAGGCTCTGGCAGAGCCTCTCAGGAGACAGCCATATCAGGCTCCTATCAACAAGCACTTCTTGGCATCCACAATAGTGTCTGCTTTTGGTGACTGTATATGGGATGGATCTCCAGGTACGGCAGTCTCTGGATGGCCTTTTCCTCAGTCTCTGCTCTACACTTTTTCTCCATAGTTGCTCCAGTGAGTATTTTGTTCCCCCTTCTAAGAAGACCCGAAGTGTCTACACTTTGGTCTTCCTTCTTTATGAGTTTCATGTGGTCTGTGAATTGTACCTTGGGTATTCTGAGCTTTTTACCAAAGTGCACAGGTAGAGGGTGTGACTACAGGCCTCAGGCCCTAGGGATTTACATACTAATGAAGGTCAGAGGGCAGAGCCAATTAAGCATTCCTCCCCAGAACCTCCCCCTTTCTCCCTCCCTACTTAACTCAGGTCTGTCCTGAGTTTGGGGGGGGTACATCCAGATCCATCCACCATCCGCCATGACAATAAACCCTTTTGGAACCAAGGACTTCCTCTTATCATTGGGGCCTGCCTTAGCAGAAGCCTCCAGCCTCCTGGAACTCCAGACCTTTCTGTATGCGGGTCCCTAACCTCGTGGAAGCCTCCAGGCAGCCTCCCCCCACCCCCACTGCGGCCCCATTTTCCCACAGATAAGAATGGATCAATTTGCATTCTTTTACATGTTGTCTTCCAGTTGAACCAGCACCATTTGTTGAAAGTGCTGTCTTTTTTCCACTGGATGGTTTTAGCTTCTTTGTTAAAGATCAAGTGACCATATGTGTGTGGGTTTATTTCTGGGTCTTCAATTCTATTCCATTGATCTTCATGCCTGTCTCTATACCAATACCATGCAGTTTTTATTACTATTGCTCTGTAGTATAGCTTTAGGTCAGGGATGGTGACTCCCCCAGAAGTTCTTTTACTATTGAGAATATTTTTTGTTGTCTTGTTTTTTTTTTTTTTGTTATTCCAAATGAATTTGAGAATTGCTCTTTCTAACTCTATGAAGAATTGAGTTGGAATTTTGATGGGGATTGCATTGAATCTGTAGATTTCTTTCAGCAAGGTGGCCATTTTTACTATCTTTTTTTTGACAAAATAAATAGAATTTATTAAATAGACGTTATGTGGGTTTTAATATCAAAGTAGAGTGTGAGTGAATGGACTCCTCATCCATTTAACAAAAATATCAATTGTTACTAAACATGAAATGATTAAATGCCACAACATACAAAATTCCTTTTTGAGTGAGAAAGAAAAGAATCACAGCTTGAATAAATATAGTGATCTCAGCTGGTCCAATCAAGGCATAAGACACACGTTAAAATGAGGGATTAGTGAATCAGAACGCAGCTACTCTGGCAGACACACAAATCTCTGAACATGGCTCCCACAACCCGGCACACATTCTCCTCACTGGAGGAGAGAGCACTGCATGCTGGGAATCTTTCCCTCCAGGTTCAAGTTTTTCCAGGTGCCCATGCTACTAGTGCACAGGGTTTCCCATGTGGGAGAAATACTGCTGCTAATACTTTATGGGTAAACAAAATCTTTATGCTGTAACAAAAAGGACATTTTTTAACTAATGTCCTTTTCCCTCCAAACCAAAATCGAGTAAAACAGAAAACTGACTGTGAAACCTGGACTTCGGCATCCATGGGAAACAAACAATGGCTGTGAGTAGCAGGATCTGAAATACGACCTCATGTACCAGCCCTTGCCTGCTCTCTCTGTCTCTGATTGCCTGAGATTCCCATTCTAGGTTACACCGTGTCTTCGAGGAAGCAATCACCACCCTCTCCAGACTTTTAAGTCACAGGCTTCCAGGGCCTTTGGGCATCTGCAAGAGGTATATGTCTCTGAGAGTCAGCGTTTTCTTTGAGGTTAACTCCAAGACTCTCGTGTACGGGGTGTAACTCCTGGAAGGCTTCGTGATTTCACGAGTCCTGCCTGTTGGGCTGGGTAGAAGATCACAGCCCACTCCAATTTCTCTTGTTTCCACTTCAGTCTTGAGCTGGGTTTCTGTCAAATAGTCCAACCTGCTTTGTAGTTCATTATTCTCTCCTTCCAGGAAAGAGATTTTTTCTAAAAGCTGCAGTATCAGGAGCTGCTTCTGTTGGACTTTTTTCTTTAATGATTCAATCTCTTCAACCATCTGCTTGACTTTCTTCTGCTGGCAATGCACCATGTCATCCAGGTGTCTGATCCACTCTCGGAGGCTGGCTGATGCCTCCTCCAGCTGCTGGTACCTGTTCTTGCCAGAATCTGCCATCTCCCCTGACATTTCTGTCTCATGCTCAAGGAGCTGGAGCTGGAGTTGATGCTGTTCCTTCTCCATGCGTTCAATCAGCCTGTCCAGGTCCCCGATCCTCTGGTCTTTCTCCTCCAGGCTGAGCTCAGCTGCCTCCATCTTCTTATTGGCCTCTTCGATCGCCTTCAGAAAGCTATTGGTTTCTTCCAGGAGCACTTCCCTCTCTGCACTGTGCCTGCGCTGTGCCTCCTGCAGTTTCTCCTCATACTGGCTATACAGCTTTCTCGTCATCTCCCGCATCACCTCAACATTGGCTTCTTGCGATGACTCCACCCTCATCTTCAGCAACTGGTTTTCCACTTGAGCAGCCTCTAACTGCTTCTGCTTCTCTCGTAGCTTGTCCAAGGATGCTTCATAGGTCTGCTGCAAATGTCTGATTTGATCCTTGATGTTGCTATTTTCCAAAGTCACGTCCACAAGGGTTTTCTGTAAGCCAACAGAGTCCGATGCCAATGCCAAGTTCATGGCATTGAAGCTATCAAAACAGACAGGTCTTGGGTGAGCTGTTGGATCTTCTGTCTCATCTGGTCATAGTCTCCATGCATCCGCTCCCTCACTTTTTCCAATGTGGCCCTCACATCTTTGATGTAATTCATCTCTTCTTTCAGCAGATTGGTGGACCAGCCATATACGACCATTTCCTTCTGCTGATTGGGATCTGATCTTCGCACCACACCATAGGCGACACCCTGAGGGAGCTTCTTGGTAGATTGTCCATTGCTTAGTTCTGGAGGCTGATCTTTCCTCTCAATCTTCTTTTCTGTTTGCTGCGGCACTGGATTTTCAGGAGGCACGGTCAGCCGCAGTCTGCAGACATTTGCCCTTCTACTGGGCGTCCCAGGCGCCTTGGCGCCGCCACCTGAAAACAGGGTGACAGTGGACTCGCAGCGTCTCGCATCGGCTATGGAGTGAGTGTTGGGAGGCCGCACTGCTCCGGGGCAGGATAAGCGTGCAGGGCGCACCCTACGAGGGGGGAGGCTCAGACACTACCATTTTTACTATCTTAATCCTACCAAACCACGAGCATGGGAGATCTTTCCATCTTCTGAGGTCTCTTTTGATTTCTTTCTTCAGAGAACTGAAGTTCTTGTTGTTCACATCTTTCACTTGTTTGGTTAGAATCACACCAAGATATTTTCTATTGTTTGTGACTATTGTGTAGGATGTTGTTTTCCAAATTTCTTTCTCAGCCTGTTTATCCTTTGAGTAGAGGAAAGCTACTGATTTGTTTGAGTTAATTTTATATCCAGCCACTTTGCTGTAGTTATTTATCAGGCTTAAAAATTCTCTGGTGGAATTTTTGGAGTCACTTAAGTATACTATTATATCATCTGCAAATCGTGATATTTTGACTTCTTCCTTTCCAATTTGTATCGTTTTGACCTCCTTTTGTTGTCTATGTGCTCTAGCTAGAACTTCAAGTACTACATTGAATAGATAGGGAGAGAGTGGCCAGCCTTGTTTAGTCCCTGATTTTAGTGGGATTGCTTCAAGTTTCTCTCCATTTAGTTTGATGTTGGCTACTTGTTTGTTATATTTCTTTTACTATGTTTTGGTATGGGGCTTGAATTCCTGATCTTTCCAAGACGTTTACCATGAAGGGATGTTGAATTCTGTCAAATGCTTTTTCAGTATCTAATGAAATGATCATGTGGTTTCTTTCTTTGAGTTTGTTTATATAAACATTTGACGGATTGATGGATTTCCATATATTGAAACACCCCTGTATCCCTGGAATGAAGCCTGCTTGATTGTGGTGAATTATTTTGATGTGTTCTTGGATTCAGTTTGTGAGAATTTTATTGAGTATTTTTGCATCATTATTCATAAGGGAAATTGGTCTGAAGTTCTCTTTCTTTGTTGAGTCTTTGTGTGGTTTTGGTATCAGTGTGCTGAAAAGCTTTTCAAGCAATGCAAATGATGAGTTAAAGTCTCAAAGAAAAGGCAAGGAAGCTGAAGTAGTAAGCAAGTGTGAAAGACAGATGAAGTTGGGGAAATAGTGGGCAGCCTCCTGTACAGGACTTTATTGGCCATGAAACTCTTGTTTTATTCAAGGAGATAGGAAACGACTGGAATATTGGAGAGTAAAGCAATGTGATAACCATGACAATGCTAAAACACAGAATATTAGAAGAAAACTGGTTTTCTTTGGCCATTAAGCTCAAGGCAAGAAGCTTAAGGTTGATTGTACCTCACTGTGTAAGTGACTGTTTCTCTAAATGGATGTTGACTTACCTCTCATGACATGCACACCCCAAATCCCTGTCAGTAAATCACAGAGCTGGGCTCTGCTGCTCTGAGACTATGTTTAAACTTGATTACAAGACACTAGACAATATGATGGCTGTAATAACATCTTAGCACCATTAACCATGAAAGCAGATGATAATTACCAGCCCATCTTGGCATATGCTGTATCATTTTCTGTAAAATATCCATTTGCTTCTTGCTGCTTTAGGAATCCAAATGCATTGGACTTTGGATATCATTATCAAGATGCTATTTTTGGAGGTTTGAATATTTTTTTTGCTCTGTGACTGGTAAAGTATCTGTGCATTAACTTCCATGTTAGAAAATAGTTTTCAGTATATTTGACTATGTCGACTATGATAAATTCTGTCTTATTTTCAATTATAAATGATAAAATGGAAATAAACAGTAGTGATATGTTTATATAACAAGGCATCTACCCTTATAGTTGTTTGTTTAAATAACAACTATATAGTGTCAATTGTTATATAGTATGATATAACAGTGCAGTCGTGATGTGGTAGATCAAATGTTTATGAATGCATTCTAAAGACAGTAATAGAATTCAGAATGGAAGTAGATTATCTGTGTAGACATCAGAAAAAGCAACTTCAAACCAAAAATTTTGTGCATATCTTTTATTTATTTATTTATTTTTATCTAGCCTCAACTGTTTTTTTTACAAAGAGAAGAAAATACAATCTATACACAAAGAATTATTTTTAAAATTGCAAGATTTTAGGTTTTTAGAAATTTAATACAGATAATTAAAAATTTAAAATATATAAAGTTTAGGGTAAAAATAGGAGAGGTAATTTTCTGTCCTCATCCTAGCTAAATTTTCTCCAGATCCACACTTGATAATCACTGTCGTAAACATTAGTATCTCATGAAGAGAACGCATAAGACAAGTTTTCTCATGCAGTTTTATACAGATTTACTTTAGGTTTCTTAATTTTGTATGCAGGCAGCATCATTTTTTTTTTGTTTTGTTTTTTTGGTCATAGGGTTTAATGGTCTCTAAGAGAAGTGCAATCGTGGTCAGAGATACAGCCACCCGACAGACTCTCCCTTTGGACTTCAATAGAAACGATGTGGTGTCCTGGTACCATGGCCAGACCCAGCACACGGGGCTCCCCCGCAGAAAATGAATCAGAAGGCTTGAGGAACTGTTGCGCAGAGCCCAGGATGACATTACAGTCGCGATCGGTGCACAGGAAGCAGCCGACTAGTGTCCTTCCATCTGTCATACGAATACGCATGGTCTTGTTGAGCAATGCCTCTAGTTGCTGCCGTGCACGCGCTGCTGGCGAGTCCTCCGGTTCCCTATCAGAGTCCCCGGCGCTGGAGCTGCTCTGACGCAGACTGCAACAGCCATTCTCCTCTCATAGTGGCATGGTCGGCCCAGCTCCGGCCATTGGCCCTGGGACCTCCTTTGAGCCTTAAACTTCCTCAAGGCATCATCATTTGTCTCACTGTTTCTTCCCAGGATCCTGATGAAGAACTGCAGAGAAGGGCTTGCTGCTCCTGTAGGAGACCAGAGTTTAGTTTTCAGCAACCATGTTTAGTGGCTCACAACCATCTGTAATTACAACTCCAGGAGACCTGACACCCTATCTGGCCTCTCATAGGTATGCACATACTACAGACAGAAACACACACACACAAATACACGCACACGCACAGGCATACACACATGCACATGCACACTTACATTTTAAAAACATACATTTGAATATTAAAAATAACCACCATTTTAACAAAATTTCTATTTACTTAATTCATGAGTCTTTGGACTCAGTGACAAGACATTGTTTTATATATACATATATATATATTTTTTTTTCCCAATATAGACATTTCTTTTTCTATTTGCCTACCAAATAGAAATGTGTGCTTATATATTGAACTAGAAAGATTAAATAAGAGAGGTAGCTCAACCATTAAAAGCTAGACTCATAACCAATAACATAAGAACTAGAAAGTTTGCTTTCTTTGTTGAATCTTAATTTAATTCATATATGTAAGTTTAAATTTTGATTTTTTGTTTCATGCTTGCCTTCTGTTTAGAAGCACCTATTGCCTTCAGAAAGACAGCACCTGGCAGAGAAACGATAAGAACAAAGGACTGTCAATAAGGAATCTTTCTCCTCTCTTTAGTAGCCACATGGTTCTCCCAAATATAGAGCTTTTTCTGCAGGCCATGGGATTTCTGTGCTAAGAATAGCCACAATAATCAGATGGAAAACTGAACCGTACTTGTGGCTTTGTCATTTTGGTAACCATGGCGATGAAGACCTGTATAGCATTTTAATAGCTCTAGACAGGTAGTCGGGAGAAGCCTCGTTTGTTTTGATGCTTGACTGATACAATGATGATTCACTTCGAATGACGACACTTTGCTGCTGAGCATTTGTGCTTTAACAGATTGGCCATTTATTTATTTTTCCATTTTATTTTTCCAAAAGTATAAGCAGTTACCTGAAACAAAGACAAAAGACTTTTAGAGAATATAGTAGTTAAAAATGAGCATTTAAAAATAAATATTAGAGAACAGGAACAGAAATATACTGATGCAAGTATACAGAGTTAAATAAAATTTGTTCTGAGCTGCTTGGTAACTATTATAAATTCAAAGTGATTCTTTAATCTGAGATTATATGGAAAATTAAAAATAGCATTCAGAAAATTGCATTGATGAAATCCTCTCATTTTTATATAGTTATTTTTTTCTTTTATGAAAAGCATGTTGTTTGTTTTCTTTCTTTTTTATTTTTCGCTCATATATTATATCCTGACTGCAACTTCCCCTCTTCCTCTCACCTAGATTCTTTCCCTTCCCCCAGATCTACCTTCCCTCTTCTCTTCCCTTCAGAAAAGAGCAAGTTCTCAGGGACATCAACCAACACTGCATAACCAGCTAGAGTAAGACCAGGCACATACCATCACATCAAGGCTGGACTCGGCGACCCAGTAGGAAGAGATGGATCTCACAAGAAGGCAAAAGAATCAGGGACAGCACCCACCCCCCTCTTCCATCACCAGGATTCCCATAAGCAGACCAAGCTACTCAGCAATAACATATATGCAGAGGACCTAGGTCATTCCCCTATATGCTCCCATGAGTCCTGGTCAGTTGACTCTGTGGACAGTGTTCTCATGGTGTCCCTGACCCACATTGGTTCCTCCAATCCTTCCTCATACTCCTCTGCAGGACTCCCTGAGTTCTGCTAATGTTTGGCAGTGGTATTCTGTATCTGCTCCCTTCAGTTGCTGGATATCTTTGATGACAATTCTGCTAGGATCCAGTCCCAGAACATTACAGCCTGGACGACTATAGTGAAGTTTTGTGGCTGTATTGGTATCTCAGTCTTTCCAATTGAGTTCTTGCCTGATTACAGATGATGCCAGTTTAGGTTTCCTGTCCCCCATTACCAGGAGTCTTTCCTACTGTTACTTTTGTAGATTCCATAACATTTGCATTGCACTAGGTTTTTAAGAAGAGAGAGAAAGGGTATGGATTCAGATAGAGGGGAGGGGAGGAGGAAGACCTCAGAGGAGCTGGGGGAGGGGACTGTAAGCATAATATATTGTATGAAAATGACCTAGTTCAGTAAAAGAAAAAAAATGTGCAGACATAAAAATAAGGGTGTTGGGCATGTCTATTGGTATTGTCCTTGTTTAGTTCATGTTTAGGTAGTCATGCTGATGAGAGTTTATGGGTGTAGCGTCTAACATTATTAGAAGATAATACAGTCTCACACAAACTCCTTGTTCCTCTGGCTCTTACAATCTTTCTTCCTCCTCTTCTGTTATGCTCCCTGAGCCTTAGGTGCCTAAATGATTTGTAAGTGTATCCACTGGGACTGGGCTCTACAACTGTGCATTCTGATTGGGTCTCACTTTCTACAGTGGTCTCAGACTGTTGGAAAAACAAGTTCCCTTGATATTTCGTGAAAGACTTCCTTTTCTGTGGGTATAAGGACAAATGGTTCGATTGTTGTTAGGGATTATGCTAGTTTAGTAAACTGATCATAGGTTCTTTCCAATATCCATGATATTACTAGTCTGCAAAAAGGGATGAGAGAGGTCCATGAGGCCTCAACCTTACACAAATAACTATAAGCAACTAAGGAACATGAAGAGCAGGAAAAATAGTCTTCTCCAGGGAAGAACACATAGATTTGTTATTCCAATATGATATGGTCAGCCCTGAAAACATACATACAAGTAACATTATACGGATTGAGAAGACTATATTTAGGAGTATACATATATGATCTAATAACAATGAAAAAAAGAGGGGGCCATGAATTTGAAAGAGAGAAAGGAAGGGCTTGAAGGGAGGAAAGGGAATACTATTATAATCTAGAAATAAAAAGAATAAATTTATTGATATTTGTTTTTTTCTGGAATGCAAAAGCTTTGTTATTATTTCATTGTATATTTGTGATACCAAAACATCTAAATGTAGTACAATATCAGGAAGGAGCCAAAGGTCCTGTTCTCAGTTCCCACTTACTCTGATGTCTATATGCCATCTATCTATCTATCTATCTATGTCTATCTATCTATCTATCTATCTATCTATCTATCTATCTATCATCTATCTATTCCATTTTTCTATGTGTTTTTGAATGATCACACTATTTAAAAACATTTCAAATTATATTTTGCTTGTGTGTGTGTATGTGTGTGTGTGTGTGTGTGTGTGTGTGTATGTACACATGTGTGTGCCCAGGTGTGTGTATCTGAATGCCATGGTACTCAAGTAGCATATGGGTTCATTGAATGAAACTCAGGTTGCCTGGCTTGGTACCAGGCCCCTTTATCCACGGAACCATCTCACCAATTACACCAGGCCATTTTTTATTTTTTAAAAATGAAACATGTGACTTTATAAGATTCTGTGTACTTATTTACAAAGATCACTCAATTCCAAGATTTTTCTCAACACAGAAACTTTGGTCTAAGAGTTACATTTTTAAAACAGATGGGTTTCATTATCTCGCTTGCCCTAAAACTCTGGAGTCCCTTAAATAGTCATAATGTGCAATATACAATTTTCAAAATCTTTCCATTGAAATTATAATTTTAAACAATGCTTTAATCTATATTTAATCTACTATTCTCTATATAATTCCAGTTTAACTTCACAAAATTTGTGAAACTGTATTATGCTTCCTTTTTTGAAAATGCATTAAAAAGTAAAATATACTACAATATCAGGAATGGAGCCAAAGGTCCTGTTCTCAGTTCCCACTTACTCTGATGTCTATATGCCATCTATCTATCTATCTATCTATCTATCTATCTATCTATCTATCTATCTATCTATCTATCCATCCATCCATCCATCCATCCATCCATCCATCCATCTATTTCTATCTATCTATCTATTATCTATCTAATGTATCTATCTATCTATCTATCTATCTATCTATCTATCTATGTATCTACCATCTATCTGTTCCATTTTTCTATTCTATTATCTATTTGCCATCTGTCTATCATCTATCATCTATTTATCATTTATCAATCTAGTCTATCATCTATCATCAATCTATCATCTATCTACCTATCAATCTACCTATCTACATACCTACATACCATCTATCTACCTACCAATTATTTTCAATTATCTATCTATCTATCTATCTATCTATCTATCTATCTATCTATCTATCTGCCTATCATCTATCTATCTGTGTTTAGACACTTGTTTATCACCACGGCTGTCTTTTTTACTCTTGTGCTAACTTTGATTGAACAAACTGATGATGAATTGAAGCTTTTTAAATGTAACACTCGGTCCTGTGAACTTCTTTTATAGAGAAACTGAGAACACAATGTGAAGAGCAACTGTTGCCTAACATTTGAAGATCAGACATGAAAAAGAAAGTACTGTCCTGACGCCCATAGTTATCTCACCATGTATCTGAGCTCACTTGAGGAAGTTTTGTGCTAACAGTCCAGTCATAGTTATTAACATCATTCTTCCAATTTTCAAAAGTGTGTTTGTTAGGAGGATAAAGCATTTGTATATTCTACCACCTCTATTAGTGGACTAATAACACCACAAAATGCTATTTAAATGTTAGACCTGAAGAAAAACAGTTGAGTAGATGGTTGAAGGACCAGAACAGGGCTGGAACACAGGCTGGAAAGGAGCTGGTGAAGCTATTCTTCTTGTACACCAGCAGTAACAGTCTTTTCATGTGTCTTTCTGCCACTTCTTTAGTAGCTGGACTCTGGACTCTCACCCTGGACACAGCAAATTTTATGTTTAATCTTAGTTCCTAGAACTAGTAATGACTTAAAGGAACAACACAAAATATTTACTCCAAGAAAGAAAATGTTGTGAATATTAGTCATTTTAAATAGCAAGAAATAAAGAATAAAATAGCAATATAAACACTATCCTGTAAATGTCTCATGATGAAACAATTTCAGTCATCATGACAGCATTATGTGATTGAACAATGGCACAATATGAATTTAACCATGGCATCCTGTTGGTTTGTTTGCTTTGTTGGGGTTTTCCTTCAGAAGGCAAGGATAGCTTTAGAATAAGAGCTAAAGGCATTAATAAGTGAATATCTATATATTGAAATTCATAGGTTTGCATTAGACAGAAAGGAGAGAAAGTTAAATATATTTATTTATACACATACATATAAATATAAATGTGTTTTATTTTATAATATATAAATATATAAGATATATATAAATACGTATGAATATGAAATACATATTAAAATAGCAAATATAAAAAAAGAGACTATCAACTTGAGAATGGGGGCACGGAAGGGGTTTGATGAGGGCAAGGATGATAGCTGTGAGGAGCTATCGGAAGGAAAGAGGGGAAGATGTAATTATACTTTATTTAAAAGCATTTTTTTAAAATGGGGTAGGGAAGAGAAAATGTAATGAAGGGTAAAATATTAACTGGACAATATGATTTTTTAAAAGGAAACAATTTAGAACAATGCACATTAAATAACTTATAAAACAAAAACAAAGGGCTGGGAAGGTGGCTCAGTGTGTACAATACACACTCTGCAAACCTGCCAGTGAGTTTAGATCCTCCGAATCCATGTGCTAGCTAGATATAATAGTGTCCCCATGGGAAGACAGAAGAATCCCCCAACATTCTCCTGCCAGTCAGTCCCATGAACACAACAGTGACCAAGAGAGGCCCTGTCAGAAGCAAGGTGGAAAGTGAATGCAGACACTCAAGACTGTCCTCTGACCTGGACAAGGTTCTTGTTTAGTGAAAACTTACTTGAAAAATATATTTGAGTCTTCAGGAAAATTTTAAGGGGAATCTATCCATATGTTTTATTAATAAGATTTTATAGAAAAGATAGGTCACTTTTTATAGGCTAATATGTACTCTTCTATAGGTTTCTGTTTATATTAAATACTTGTAATACTAATATAAGATATTTTGAAGACAACTAAAAGATCAGTGTATCAGTTCTATTTATTTATTCAAAACTGCATGTTTAAATTTTTGTGTGCTTGTGTGTGTGTGTGTGTGTGTGTGCTGGCATTTGTAAACCACTTATGGCCTTTTCCATTAATGTTTCAGGCCAATTTCAACCAAACAAGAATTTAGTTTGTTCTTCTTTAAGATCCCATAGCCTCGCGGGCTCTGAGAAGGTTGTTTATGTAGGCATTATGTCTAGATTTTTCACTCTTTCAGTCTCCTTATCATGTTCAAGTTAAGTTTTCTATTTAAACAACTGTAGGTTCACATGCATGAGAGATTTGCAAATATCTTCTTCCAACCTCTAGTTTGTTTTTTTCTCCCCCCTATTTTAAAAGCAATTTCTCTGTATTGTGGTGATTAATTTTATGTCAACTTGAATGAGTTAAGAGACACCCAGGTAGTCTCAGAAGACACCAAGGGTAAACAGTTTTTTCATGGCTAAAAGGTAGAAATTTACCTAACCCAGTTGCCAGCTCAGTCTTTGCTAAAAACCTGGAATGCCAGAAGGGAAGTTGGGTTATTTCTTATCCCCTAAATGTACACCCCTGTTTGGAGTCAATGATCAAGGACCTGACTGAACCTGAGACAGGACACCTGGACTCCTCATGACTGAACCAACTAGACTGACCAACTCATTGGTCGCCACGCCTCACACACTTGTTGAAAGTCAACATGAAATGGACACTTTTGTTTCATCTGTTGTCAAATACTTTCATGTTGTGAAAACTGCTATATTCTGAAGGGCAGTGACATTATAGAGCATGAAATATATTTTTAAAGTTATTTTTCTGAGGCTCCTTTACAAGATTGAACTTCAGGGCAAAAAGAAAAGAGTGTTTCTGGGGTTTGGGTATGCGGTAAAACAGAGTCTGTTACCACATGCTGAGCTCACTACTTAAGGCACAGTACCCTACATCTGTGTTTAAGTGCATCTCCCCCTTTGATAGTAGCAATTTGGAAAGTTGCATTGCCAGCCAAATGCCTATTTTCCACCCACTTTGAAAAACACAAACAAGAACCACCCTTGGACTAGAAATAGAAGCACACATCAACAGTATAAACTGTGCCCCAACGCAACATTTTTCTTTTGTCCCTGTGAACAAATGCTTTTTTAAAGGCAAAAAGTAACATTGAAGGTAATTTCAAAGTTGGTATTTTTAGCCCAATTAACTGTCCTTTGCCCTCTGTGGCTGCTTAGAGATATTTATGTCCTAGTTTTCCTTACTCATGCCAGCTGCTTCTTGGGGTACCTCTCCCCTCCACCAAGCATATTCACTGTAGTCTGTGCTGTTTTCTGTAATATTCTTATGTAAACATATCTTTTATTCACCTGATGTAATAGTCATTGCAGAGGCTTCCTGCCTCCATCTGCTAACCTAGGCCCAGGCCTGGAAGCTTCTAGCCTCCATACAATCTAATCTGGGCCAAGAATGTTTTCAGCCTCTGAGACTAGCTACTGAATAACCTCACCCCTTTCTAGTTCTTTCTGATCTCTGGTTGACTGATTCAACTCAGTTTTTCTGGCTCAAACTCCTTTTCATACTGACTGATTCAATCTGGCTTTTCTTGGCTTCTCCTGAATGGCTCTGCCTGGCTCACACCGACATTGGCAATATATCCTAATCTTCTGGCTTCTCACTCTCTGGCTCATTTTGTCTTCACCTGTGTCTAGCTTGTTCTCTCTTCTACCTGTCTCTGTATGACTATCCCTGTAAATCTACCCTCCTCCGTCTTGTCTTCTCTCTGTGCTGTTCTCTTTTAAGTATCTTCTCTGTTCCCATGAGAGTTGGGCATATCCTATTCTGTCAAATCTTTCTCTGATTTGTCACTTTGCCTCTCAATTAGACATCACTTTCAAACAAGGATGCTTCCTTCTACAAACTAACTTTAACTTCTTTGTTTGGTATTAAAGGTATGTACCATAACTAGGCTGAGCCACACCACAACTAGAAAGAGTTTTCCAATAAACAGCACAATTTGGGGTTTCACAGTTTGATTAAATATCCTTCAACACTCTTACCCCAAGTCAATGTGAGAGAGATAAAATATGTTTGGGGTGAAAATATTAATAAAGTACTGTGGGTATTAAGCCTTATTTTCTTCACCTGTGAGAGGAGGCATTAAATCATAACTGGGCTGTTTCTGTCTGAGACCCAAGACTAATCTTAGATAAGAAGAATCACAACTTTAAGCTCCTCCATGGGACTCTGTACCTGTGTCCAGGCTTTTGTGGATTTGGTTGGTTGTCTGATCCAAGGCCTACCTGATTTGCCTGTTTATATCACAGTTCCTCTAGAACTGATTTTGACCCTGTGTCCTTAGCCATCCTGGTTGCTATAAGTAGAAATTTGTGCTGGTGCTTGGGATCTTATTGTCTTACAGTGACTCTTGACCTCTGAGAAACTTTTCCCCTGTTGCTTAATTTACTGTCATGATCCATGCCCTTTATATCCAAGTGCTTACACATCTGTTCTGTTGGTTATTGGTCACTGTTTAGCTTATTGACATGAAGGTAACAACCACATTCCTTTCTCCTACTCCTTCCCCAAGGGTCAAGTTCCAGAGCTGGGTAGTTCATCTCATCATCCTAACACTTGGCTGACTGAAGGTTCATCATGAAGTGGGCTTTGGAGGATGGTTCTGTCAGAAAATAGCTTTTTCCTTTATTGTCTATGCAAACAACCCATATGTTTTGTCTTTATCTATTCAGATGAAGTATACTTTTCTTGTCTTTTCTCTTCTTTTCTTTCCTTTTCCTCCTCCTCCTCTTCCTCCTTCTTCAACAATTGTACTATTGAAATTGGCACAGATTCTAAATTGCCCCTTCTCCTCAAAGATGTTGTGGATTATTTTTTAATTTTACCAGAGCAGACTTGTCATTGCAGCACTAAAAGTTCTTGGAATAGATGAAATTTGAAACATTATGTGCTCGTTTAATATCTAAACTGGTTTTCTCTAGCACTGGAGAAAGAAGCCCAGAAAAACAAAACAAAAACAAAAACCTCCTTCTGCTCCATATAATTCTCATAGCTTGATTATGTAAAATCAGAAATTATATGCTGATTTTATTCAGTGGAAAGTTAGGGAAACAAACAAACAAAATGGAAACATCAGTTAAATTAGAATATGGTGATGGGGGAAGGAAGAAGAGAATAATTTCCTAGAGCATGAAGAAATTCAAATACAAATAAACAAGCAATGGCAAAATGATTGGCTATCTTAGAAAGCTGAGTGAAATTTAAAAAAGTGGTAGAAATTACAGTGTAGAACAACTCTGTGTGTTCACTCATCCTGACTCCAGAGATTTTGTGCTCAGGGTTTCCAGTTCCTGTATAGTCTGGTCTCAGCCTCACTCAAGGCACTGTCCCGCAGATCAGGACACTCACTAAAGACTTTGGGCGTGGCCTGGAGAGATGGCTCAGTGGTTAAGAGCACTAACTGCTCTTCTAGAGGTCCTGAGTTCAATTCCCAGGAACCACATGGTGACTCACAACCATCTGTAATGGGATCTGATGCCCTCTTCTTTGGGTGTGGAGAGGTCCCTAATAAAAGTACTTCTAATGGGAACCTGAATTCTCTAACTCCAAACACCAGTATCTCATGACTCTAGTTTTTTCAATAATCCAAGAGAAGGACAATACCTGGCCTAAAACAATCTGAAACCTTTATACTTATATGAAAGTAAAATTTTGCAAGTGAAATCCCAGTACTCTGAAATTCAATAATTTGTTCAGATAATTTCTTTTAAAATATTTTCTCCTTCTCCTCCTCTTCCTCCTCCTCCTCCTATGTCTCATTATTATATAATAATATTATTATTATTTTGCTTGTGTGTGTGTGTATGTATGTGTGTGTGTGTGTGTGTGTGTGTGTGTAAAACTGGGTGTGTGTGAATGCATGCACCCAGATTTCATGGAATAAGTGTGGAAATCAGAAGACAATTTTCAGGCTTTGGTTCTCCCCTTTAATTATGGGTTCTGGGTTTAAACTAACGTCCTCAGGCTGGCTGCAGATGTTTTTGCTTATAGAGCCATCTCCCTGGCTTCAGATATTTTTCATTACTTCTTCCCCCAGAGAAATTCAAAGAAGCCAGAGAGATGACTCATTGATAAAGCTCTTGATGTAAAATCTTTAGTTCAATCCCAGTAATTCACTTGCAAGTAGAAGAGGAGAGACACCACAAAGTTGTCCTCTGGCATGCATGTTACAAAGAAGAAATGAAGCCTGCATTGTTTTAAATAATGGACTTGTTTTTACTGGTGGTGTATGTGATTCATAATGCTGTCATATATTTACTTTATATATTTTTTGAAATATATTTGACTAAATTGACTTTTTGCAAGTTATTATAAGCAATAAAACTAAACATAGTGCTATATTATGGGAATATTTAAAAGATTTTCAGACCTATGAACACCATTGTATTCTGAATGCATTTGCATTAAAAATGAAGTATCAGAGAATGTCAAGTTGTACAGTCAGAAACTACATTTAAGAGAGGGAGTTGGTTATAGAGAGCTAGAAAAACTAATGGGAGAGAAATATTGACACAAATAGTGAAAGATGACATTGAGAAGCAGGAACTAGAAGAGAGATTTGACTAGGAAGAGATCCTGGTTCCCTGGCATGACCAGCCATATAGGTAGGGTAGGGATGCAGACAGGTGATCCTGAGATTTTCATTTTCCCTCCAATCCTCTAAATCAAATCTCCCAGACTCATTCCCAGCTCTGTAGTAGACTACTGGATGTGGCCTTTTCTCACTCCCTGTCCCCATTTCTAGGGGACTAAGCAGTTCCTGGTGGCACACCTACTTTTCTTTCTGATGTGGAACCACTTCAGCATCTCTCCCCACTTCTAGCCCAACTCTATTCCGAAGTATCAGCTCCTAATACCTAGAAACTTGAGGGACTGCGTAAGGGTATCCTGGTTCTTGGCTGGGCATGGGCCTAGAAACCCCGAGACTCCAAGGAGAAACGGCAGGAGTCGGCCAAGTCCCCAGAACTCAGAGTCCTAACAAGCAGTCTAATCTCCATAGACCTACGTTGTTCAGTCACGAAGGCCATTACAGCCCCTCCCAAAGTGCACAGGTAGAGGGTGTAAGCTACAGGCCTCAGGCCCTAGGGATTTACATACTAATGAAGGTCAGAAGACGAGCCAATTAACCATTCCTCCCCAGACCCTTCCTACTTCCCCCTCCTACTTAACTCAGGTCTGCCTTGAGTTTTGGGAGGGTACTTCCAGATCCATCTACCATCCGCCATGACAATAAACCTTTTGGAACAAGGACTATCCTCTTATCATTGGGGCACTGCCGGGCCGCCGCCGCGAAGCCATCCAGCCCTGGAACCTGGGACCTTCCTCGGTATGTGACACAGGCTGCTGAGAGCCTCCAGGCAGCCTCCACCACGCAGGTCCGTGCAGGCCCCAGGATGCTGCCACGCAGGTCCCAGGCCGCTGCTGCCGTGTGGGCCTGGGGCCTGCTGCTGCGTGGGCCCGGGACTCCACCGCTGCGCCCAGGTTTTTTCTCACAGAAACTCATTCTATCCAGAACCTTCTGTGGCTACACCAGGAAGGATCTCAGAAGAATTTTTTACCATGTAACCCACAATCATCAATTTTCCTAAGATCCAGAGAAAACAATAGAAACCCAGGAAAGAAACATCCACCCAAGAAACACAAGGCCATCACCTAGGATAGCAATTATCTCAAACACAGATGTCTACTCACGTCTCCACTAGAGCCCAGTAACCCTACTACAGTAGGTCCTGAGAAATGCTATATAGTTGTAGCACAAGACTAGGACTTAAAGCTAAACTTTATGAATATGTTAGAGGTCCTTAAAGTGGAAATGAACATTCTTTAACAGAAATCAGATAAAAACAAACAGTAGGTGGAAACGCATAAAATAGTTCAAGACTTGCAAGTAGAAGTAGAATCAATAAAGAAAACTCATTCTGAAGGAAAACAGTTTGAGCATGAGGATTAGGGGATTTTCTAAAATCATCCAGAAAAAAAAATTGAAAATGATCATGTCATTAATTTTTGAAGAGAAAAAAATTGGGGAGACTAGAAGAACCCCACCAAAAACTTCAGGCTCTGGGTGAAAATGCGTCTCAGATTTAGCAAATATTAATTGAAAAAAATACAGAGGGGAATATGTGCTAGCCTCAGGGAGGTTTGGAATTGTCCAGCCATTGAGCTAGTCAAGGCATACAGAAATTAAGCTGATGTGTGTGTGTGTGTGGTGTTTTCATTCATGAATCCAGAAAGCTCTGATGGGTGACTAAGCGAGATCACCCACAGGAGTGCAGAGCAGATCAACCACTACAGTCTTCTCAGGCTAGCTACCGTTGAGCCCTCTGGAACTGAACCTTGGGTTAGCTCCTGGACTGGGCCAGGCATGGGTCTGCTATTCCAGACCCGATCAGGGGTGTAACCCCTGGGCCACTTTCCTGGATTCTTATATGTCAGAGGGCCTTTAAGTCTGATCTTTCTGTTTCTCCAGCAAGGCATGGTCCATCCTATGCCCCTTTCATAGCAGACTTCCTTCTTTCTCTCTCCTGTGTTTCTTGCTTGGGAGTCTTAAAAGTCCTGCCTTTTACACCCTGCCCAGCCATTGGCCTTTGGCTCTTTATTGATTAATCAAAAACCAATTGGGGATAGAGACCCTCAGCATCTGGACACACAGATTGCCATATGATTTTGGGAGTTGAATTAAGACAGAGCATTAGAACCAATACACAACAGGAGACAACCAGTATTCACAGGCAGATGGGCTCCCAGGGCAAGGAGTGAGTGGGAAGCAAGCCCAGACAGATGACTTCTGCCTGAGACCACTGAAGTATACCCACAGTGATCCCTTTCCAGTGTCATGATGCATGGGCCAGGGAGGCATAGCACTCCTAGACTACTACTAAGATGACCCCAGATACTTAGAGGCTCTTGGGTACCACTGAGAGGAGAAAGTAAGTGGTGGAGAAATGGAAGAGAAAGAGAAGCAGAAGGATGTGGGCACATTGAAGGGAGACAGAACTGGTAATGAAGAGGTTGGTGTGAGTAGCTGGTGATGCCACCTGGGACCATGGTGGGGTCCTGACCTGTTCTGCCACCAGGGGCTACATCTTGGTCTGTGGCCCTGAAGCAACAGGGGGTTGATGGCACCAAAGGGCAGGTGGACATCCCTGGTCTGCACCGCCACCTGGGGGCATATTTATGCCTGAGGGAAGTATAGAACTGGCCCCACTCCTAACCTGGACATATAGGAAACCTGGCCCTGGGGACATAAGAGCAGAAGAGCTGATCCCACCCCTAGCCAGCTGCAGTATCAGGGAGCACCACCCACTTCCACACATTGCCCAGGAAGCACAGTAGAGCTGACCCTGGTAGCAAAGACTGCCCTGAGAGTACAATTGTGGGAGAGCTGGCCCTGCCTCTTGTCTGCTGTGGTAGTATGGACAAGGGAGAGATGCCTTCCTTCACCCTCTCCCCTTACCACCTATGACAGGCAGGATAGCTGGCCCAGGGATTATGAGAGCAGAAGACCTGTCCCTGCCCCTCCCGTCCTATAGGGCATGGTAGAGCTGGTCCTGGTTGCAGAAGTTGGTCCTAAGGGCATGAAAGTGGGAGATCTGGTTCTGTCCCTTGCTGACTGAAGCATTGGATGGGCCAGCTGGGCAGGGAGGAGAACTTGTCCCAGTGGTGTGAGTACAGGAAAGTTGGGGGACTGAGCAGCTCAGATACCACTCAGGCCTAGATCCAGGTCTTTGAATTGGCCCACTCCAACGTCCGTTCCATTGATGAACTGCTGGAGTGCATTAAAGGACACATCCTACAGATCCAAACTTATAGGATCTTCATGACACAAGGCAACAACAGGGTATCTGAGAGGAGTCCCAGTGAGATGTCATTGTTGATAGTGTAGCAGAAGCTAGAAGCCTTGAACCAGACCAATGACTCATTGCAATGAATATTGTTAAACAAAGAAATGTGGACAAAAGGGTACACTAGGGGACACGCTCGTGACACACTACAGTTTCCACAATGAGATTTTTTTCCTCTTTGTGTGTGTGTGTGTGTGTGTGTGTGGTGGGGGAGGGTGGTTTCAGGGAGGGCAGGTACAAGGGCACAGGGAGATGAGTAGGATTGGGGGACATGATGTGAAATTCAGAGAGAACCAATGAAAAGTTCAAAAAAAGTTTGTAGTATATGTATGCTTGGAGAGGGGAAGGGAGGAGATAGAAAGGGAGATGGAGACGGAGAAGAAGAAGGAAAGGGGGAGGGGGAGGGGGAGGGGGAGGGGGAGGGGGAGGGAGAGGGAGAGGAGAGGGAGAGGGAGAGGGAGAGGGAGAGGGAGAGGAGAGGGAGAGGGAGAGGGAGAGGGAGAGGGAGATTGAGGTTGCAGAAACTAAAACCAAAGTAAATAGCTCTTGATTGTGTCTAAACCCTAATCAAGGTCCCAGAGAAAAGAAGTTCGTATTAAAGCAGAACTCAATGCTGGAAGCCTCAGGCCGTTGTTTCTTTCATATGCTTTCTGCTGAAGCTTCCGATGAAAGCTCCTTAAACACAGAACATGAAGACCTGTGCAGCATAGGTAGGCAGGTGGACGCTCAACAGAAGGAGAAAGGGGGCAGTTGGAATGGGGTTGGTAATATGGCTCAGTGGGTGTGTACTCTTGCTGTCAGGCTTAATTACTGGAGTTCTATACTAGCACTTGTGTACTGGAAGGAGATAACCAACTGAAAGTACCTTGATCCATTAGATAGAGAGCTGTAGAAATCAGATTATAACCCATCAGATGTAGCACTACAGACAGCAGACTGTAACATGTTAGCTTAGATGCAAACCAACTCTGTTATTCATTTGTCAGCTCACAATATGGAGTGCATATGTCACACCAAGAGGGAACAAAAAAGAAAGGCTTTACAAGTGTTACAAACTTTTGAAGGATTTGGATTGTTTTTCTATTTTCTGCTAGATAACTGTGTGTCTGGTACTTGTAGGGAAGAGGAAAAAAAAGTAAAGAGTGATTCAAATACAGCTTTAAAGTGACAAGATTTCTTTTCTAAAACTGATCAGTTCTTTGTGATAGGGTACAGCCAATATTTTTATTTGTATCCCATAATTGTAACACTTAGCATCTTTTACATCTTAAATCCTGTGAATATGATTATCAATATAGTGGCAGGGAAATGGGTCTGTCTTAGTTGCTAAAGCACTGATAAAATCAGACTTGAGCAGGAAAGGGCTTATTTGACTTACACTTCTCGGTAACAGTCCATTGCAGAGGAACTTATATGGTAACCTGGAGGCAGGGACTGAAGCAGAACCATAGAGAAAAGTTGCTTATGTGAACTGCTTTCTTATATAACCCAGGACCACATCCCCAGGGCTGGCACCACCCACAGCATGCTGAGGCCTTCCATCTCAATTATTAGTCAAGAAAGTGCAACCACAGACATGCTCTTAGGTTAATCTGATGGAGGCTGTTCTTTAACTGAGGTTCCCTCTTCCCATTTGACTCTATCTTGAGTCAAGTTGGTAGAAACTACTATAGGGTAATCATATAATCTCTAAATTCTTCTAAGACACCATTGGGTTCTTAGGAAACTAAAAGAGAATTTAAGATCCTCAATTTTACACATTGCATTTTCTTTATTATGTCAGTATATTTTGTTTGACTATAATAGGTTTAGACACGGATTTCCCTCTGTGAGACTCCAAGGAGCAATAGAAATATTGTTAAGACTTCTGGAACTAGATGTTGCTAGTTACAGTTACATCAGTGATCTGGTGCCTCTTGGTTCTTTCTCAGTTTTAAGATGTAAAAGAAATGAAGAAGACATTCTCAATAATTAAAAATCAGGAACAGGATCATTAGGTGATTCTATCTTCTTGAATTAATGCAAGTTAACACATGGCCCAGCTGGACCTTTTTTTTAAATTTTTTAATTTATTTAATTTAATTTTTTTTTACATTTTTCCTTAGTAAATAGCCTTTCTGTCCTGGAATAATTTGTTTAAGTAATAATTCATTCTACCACAATGGTTACCTTTCCTTTATAATAATCACTATATGGCATAAAATGAGAATCAGGAAAAGAAATCTATGAAAATGACAGGTATGGATAAACATACCTGTATTAAATTAAAATCTTACCAAAAAAAAAAAAATCAGACCTGAACCAAAGTCAAGGCTCTAGATATCTGGTTCCTTCTGAGGTGGGACTCCCTGTGTATACACAGGTATAATCCTCTTCCCTTGGCATCAAGATTCTTTTCTCATACATGTTTAGAAATTTGTGATTATCTTATTTTTAAGATACAGAATATAGGATTGGAATTGAAATAAAATCAGAGTGAAGGAGAATTTTCTTGTTTTTGTTTTTTGTAGAATTTTTATCCATGTCAAATGAACTATCAAAACAAAGACCAACAGACAACACACATTTTGTAGAAATGTAGCCGAGATAGTGCTGTTTGTAGTTTGAGGTAAATTTTATCACTATTCCAAATTGTAGCTTCATAGTCTGTATTGTGACATTTCAATTCTGAATTGTGAGAACACAATAACTCATTGTGACATCATAATGTTCCATTATACCACCATCATGCTGAGTTGTTATATCAAAAGCTTCATTGTACAGTCCAAAATGAATTTCACATTATAATATTTCATTGTAACAAAAAACCTCACTCCATTATGACATCATACTGCTGCATTTTGATAACATAGTTCTTTACCATGACATCATATGTCTACCATTTCATTCATGTGTTACAAAGCTCAACTGATGTCAGAAACTGCACTGTGTTATTACAATGCCCCATTTTGTCATGACGTAGCCCTTTACACCATCAGAATGGTCCATTGTGATACTGTGTTACTACATTATGACATCATAACAACATTTTTATATCATAGCATCTGAATGTGACATGATAATGACCCCAGTTTGATATCAGAATGCTTCATTTTGACATTAAAAGACTACATTATGCCACTACAATGTTTCATTGTGCCACCCCAACAAACTGAATTATGACATCACAATGCTGTAATAGGTTGCCAAATGTTGTATTGTAATATCACATTGGAATGCTGTGATCTCACACTGCTGCATTGTGACATCATAGCATCACATTGTCACATCACAGTGCTCTAAGTCCATTGTGACATCACATTCCTGCACCATTCCATCGTAGTACTTGGATGCTATATAATAATTCTCCATTGTAACCTTGAATTACTTCTGCTGTGACATATCAGTGCTCCATAGTAATACCACAATATCACACTGGGGCATCACGGTGCTAAGTTATGCATCACAACCCTTTATTTTGTCACACCCCAAATAGCTTGTACTGTAGTTTGATACTAAATCATTATACTGTTTAAATCACAATGCTCCACTTTGTATCACAATATTACATGGACCAAGACAGCAATACAGCAAAAGGCTAAGCCAGAGGCTCTTCAGCATCTGACCCAACTCACACTGTGGAGCAGAAATGAGGACAGTTCTGAGAATGAATATGTGAATACCTTGTCAGGCGATTTCCTTCAGTTAATGTGGAGGTCCCACAGCTACTATATCGGTATATGAAATCCAAGATAAATAAATACAGTAGAATGATTTGTGTTAGAAGTTTTTACCACCTTGAATATCATGTGAATGCTAGCTCTTTCCTGGCTATCCTAGTAATAATTTGTGAAAATTAGCTGGTTTCTTTCTTTTTTCTCCCTTTTCTTTTATTGAAAATAGATTTTTAAACTATATATACAACATGTCCTGATTATGGTTTTTCCTGCCTCTACTCATTCCAGGTCCTTCCTACCTCCACACTCTCATCCAGAACCACCCTCTTTCATTGCCTTTTAAGAAAATAAATAGGTATCTAAGGAATATAATATAATTAATATAATATGATATGATATAAGAGAAAAAACAACAAACAAACAAAAAACCAGAATGGTACAAAACAAACAAATGATAAGAGTCTAGAAAAGGCACAAGAATCAAATACTGACACCAAGACCTATTTGGTCACACATTAAAGAATTCCATAAAACCTAAAGACTGGAAGCCATTCTATATATGCACAGGAGCAGTAGGGCAAAAATAAAAAATAAAAATGATAAAATTTAAAAGAAAAGAGAAGAAAGAAAAGGCCATGACATGGCATTGTGAGACAGGAAAACTTCAGAGATGCTGTTGAAACTTTTTTCTGTTGGCCATCTGCTGCTGAGCATGTGACCTATCGTTAAGATAGGAAAAAAACCCCACACAATCGTATCATTAGATGCCAAAAAAGGCCTTTGACAAAAAAAAAAAAAAAATCCAATACCCTTTCATGAAAAAAGTCCCAGAGAAATTAAGGATACAAGAGCATACAAAAACATAATAAAAGCAGTTTAAATCAAGCCCATAGCAAACATTAACTTCAATGGAGAGAAATTTAGAACATTTCCACTAAAATCAGGAACAAGACAAGGCTGTCCACTCTCTCTATATCTATTCTATTTAGTACTTGAAGTCTTGAGCAATAAGAAAACTGAAAGAAAGCAAGGCAACAGGAAAGGAAGAAGTCAAAGTATCTTCATTTGCAAATGATATGCCAATATAGTTAAGTGACCCTAAAATTTTCTACTGGTTTCACTAGCTTACTTGCCTCTCTTCAGGCTTGTTGGGCAGGTTCTTAGGGAATGGCTCCTGGAGTTGGGGGTTGTGACAATGGACTGAGTGGGAAGAGTGGTGGGAGGAGAAGGTCTTCCTGTACTGGTAGAGATGGAGGCAGAGAGGAAGGGGAGGCTTCAGCAGGTGGTCTGCTACAGAGATGAAACTAGAGGGTTGGATTTGGTGGAGAGGTGGACATGGGGATGGATGAATGGGGCAGGAATCTGGAGACAATAATCTGCTTGGACTTTTATTTCTGACTTATAAACATTTAAAAGAGAGTTTTGGAACTCTCTTACATAAGATGTTTTTTTTTACATTTGTACATAAAAGAAAGAAAAATTGATGGAAAAAAATCCCAACCTTTTCTTTGTGTGTAGTTTAGGTCTCTTTCAACAAATGTACATCTCTTAGATCTTCTCCTATCTGCACTAAATCAAAAATAAATGCCATTTTTGTAGCTTCTCATTTACATAAAAACTCACTGCAAGCTTACATTTTGTTTGGCTGACTATTATTTTAGGTGTGGAGAAACAAAATATCTGATTTTGGATATTTTCTCCTGTACTAAAACTTGGGTGGTCATGAAGAGAAAAGATTTCAACTCCCTTAAGGGATTTCTTTTTTACAGAACAACATTTATTGTCTTATGAGCTAGAACACTTGCATAAGTAGGCCCTGGGGTTACCTGGAGGAAAGAGGACTAGGCAATTGAGAATATGTATTCAGATGTACTTTGTGCTTAGAACTCCCTTCTCTACCACAGTTAATACCAGGATACCTTCAAGGGCTGACCAACCTTCTTTTGAAGAGTTTGCCCATGTGGAGCTAAGAAGGCTTGCTGTTGGTTTTCTTTACTGTTGTAGAGATAGGTTAGCATTTCTTCCATTTTTGTTAAATTCACTGAAACTTGAAGAATAGAGAAAACATGTCACATTTCACTGTAGAAAGCACAGATTGAAGAAGTTATTAAACTAGATATTTTCAAGTAGCTGCATAAAATTTGTTTATATCTTGACTGGAAATTGTGGTCTTGCCATACTTTGTCTTTTTGTAAAAAAAAAAAAAAACATTAAGCATATTTTGACCCAGAATATGAGAATAATCTCTCAGGCTGCTTAACACTTTTACTCAAATCAGAGAGTTGCTTATTTTGGTGCTTCCTAAAAATTCTTCACAGTTTCTATTAATATTTTCCCCAGACATATCCAATTGAACATAATGATGTTCAAGCACTAGAAATATATCAGAACCTGTACACATGCCCACATACTTAGGCATGTGCACACATGCACATAATTTACCATCTTCAGGTTCAGTTTAATGATGGAAAATGGAAAAATCACATTTCCTTCTGTAACATTTCAAGTCAGTAATATTTCAGGTTTTTGCTTTAATGTTCCACCTTCTATATTAAAATGTATTTTCTACTTATAGTTGACTTTTGCTTTCATTTTTTAAAAAATATATTTACTTGTAGAATTGCAGGTTGATAGATGTGTGTGTTGTGTGTGTGTGTGTGTGTGTGTGTGATGCCCATCTGTTTATGTGTTTGCTTCTATTTAAATTGCTCTAAAGATATTTGGTTTCATTTTGTCCCCTTTCTGGATAAACCAATAGTCACTATTACTGCTATTCTTTTGTAGACGTGTTTAAGCGTTACTACTTCAGGATTTTTCTTTAGTTTGACTATGTGCACACTATTATGCACTATTTTTTTCTAGATATTATAGCACAATCTTTCTGTAAGCAGTCTTGCTGCCCTAACATTCTTACTATCCCTTTTCAGACTACACTTTTGTTAAGTAGTACAATACTGTTCACCTTTTAATTTATTTACTGTTTTCTTCTCCTGTTCTATGATTTGGCTTTTAAATTTTGATCAGCTATAGATTTCACTGTCTATTACTTTGTCTTTACAAATCTATTCTTTTTTTCTGTTTAATTATTTTTATTGGTTATTTTATTTATTTACATTTCAAATGTTATCCCCCTTCCCAGTTTCCCCTCCACAAACCCCTATCCCTTCCCCCACCCCTGCCTCTATGAGGGTGCTCCGCCACTCACCCACTTGCTCCTACTTCAGTGCCCTAGCCTTCCCTTATACTGGGTCAACAAATCTATCCTTATGAGATTGAACTTTTACCATACTATATTTTGGTTTCCAAATTTTTATCTGGGACAAATTTTTCAATAAAATACTTATTTAATATGTGTGAACGTTTTGCCTATATGTAGGCATGTGTATCATATGGATGCTTAATGTCTACAGCTGTAGGAAGAGGCATTCAGTCCCCTAGGATTGGAGTTATGGCTGATTGAGAACCAACATGGTGGTTGTTGGAACAGAACTTGTGTCCTTTGCAAGAACTGCAAATGCATCTCTTTAGCCCCTGGTCTATGTTTTTAGTTGTTACTTCTAGACTAAAGTTTGTTTATATCTCCTAGTCACTATGAGTCATGCTCCTTCTATTATTCACAAGGAGCAAGTATGTACATGCAGCTATGGAAATTTGACACAATTTGACTTTGAAGAACTTATTTTGCTTTTCAGTTCATCTCAGTAAGTCTTCATGCATTCACCAATCATTATAGCCCCCAAATGGCGTGAGTTAATGGTTCATGCATTTTCCTGAAGTTCTTTAAGCACTAAAAAATGTCTTTCTATATTCTATCTAGAAATAGAGATAATCTCTCTTCATTTTGTAGAAGATCCTTACTGGATTTAGAAACACAGTGTGGCAGTTATTTTCATTTTAACTATATGCTCTATCTTCATCAGATTTCCATAGTGAGTAGTAGTTGTCACCCTGACTGCTGTTTCATTGGAGATAGCATTTCCTATGCTGCCTTCTTATCTATTCCTGTATGACATCCTCTTTCTTTTTTTTATTTCTGCTTATAACTATGTTCCAGAGTATCTTTTTCCTTCGTGGCTTTTAGAGGTTTAACCATAAAGTGCTTTGGGTGGCCTTTCTCTGTTTTTAATATTTTTGAGTTTTGGAAATGTTATTTGAACTCATGGTTCAATGTTCTCTGTGACAGCAAATTCTTGGACTTTGTCTCCTTCTGTACTGTCTTAATGTATTTCCAGTTGTGAAATCCAATTATGCATTTATTTGGTTTAATAACTATATTAATATATGTCTTATATTTTTTCTGTTATTTTTTTTGGTGTTCTCATTTTATTACGTATTTGTGTTTACACAATCATATGTATCTGTACTTGCATATGAAGGCTAGAGGTTGACAATAGGTATTTTCTTGGATCATTCTCCACCTTATTTTTTTTAAAAGAAAGGGCCTGCCATGTAATCTAGGTCACTAATTTGAAAAGACTAACTATCCAGTGGATTTTGGGGACTTGCCCATCTCTATTCTTCAACACTGGATCACAGTTGTGTTCTGCCACACCCAACATTTGCATAGATGCCACTTTCTGAATACAGGTCTTCATCCTTGCACAGCAGACAATTTACCAATGGAGCCATCTCCTGAGATCATTTCTTTATTTTCTATCTCCTTTTATTTTCATGTTATCATGTGGATACAACATGAATGTAATGTTCACATTGGCTATATTTATAATACTTTAAAATATATATGTTTACAAGTTCAAGAACCCCTTTCTTCATCTCAATTAATTATCTATGATTCGTGCCTCAATTTTTCAAAATATACAAGTTCAAAACTTCAAATTCTTTATTCTTCTTGTCTGATTCACTTGTTTACATATATTCTTTCATCATCTGTCTATATTCAATTTTCCTCTATGATTTTCAGATTTATTTCTTTATTGAAGATATTAATTTTAAACACATCTGTAAACATAGCCTAACCAATATTTATTTTTTATTTTTTAGTCAAACCAATATTCTTATTGCTACAACCCTTGAATGAGTTATAAGGTTTGAATGTATGCCACTAATCCATTGAAGACCTTTCACACTATGTTTTCAAACCATCCATACTCCTCCACTGAAGAACTGTTTATGAATAAAGTCAATATATAAAACAGATAAATGTAATGCCATGGAGTTGGGATTTTAGGATCTTTCTTTAATTTTGTACCCATGAAAGCAAAAGTTGAAATTATCTATCCTCATTAATCTCACCTAAAGGGCAATTCTTGGCATACATCTTAGTTGTCCACTTGACTGCATCTGGAATTAACTACGATACAAAATAATGGGCATTCATTTGAGGGATTTTCTTGCTGAGATATTTGGAAGCAGGAAGATCTATTCTAACTGTCGGAAACATCTTCAGGTGGCATTCCTGATAAAAGGACATAGAAGAATTAACTTTGTTTTTTGTCTGTTTGTTTTCATTCTTGATAGAAAGCTCATCTTTCCTATTCCTTTATTGATATTCGAACCAGTATCTTCAGTACTTCAAGGTAAACCAAAGCTCACCAGGAATTCCCCAGGCCCTTACTGCTGGATTGGGAGTATGAAAATATTCAGCTTCATGGGCGGAACAACTACAGAGTCTGGGTCTCTCAAGTGTGAGACAGGCATTCTTGGACTATGGAGACCTCATCCTCTAAGCAAATGTAGTAAATATACCTTTAGCCTAATATATATGTATGTAATCGCTATATTGCTGTAGAGAATTCTGACTAGCACGCTATCTTATTTCTTATTATTTCCTTCTAAAGCACAATTAGCTTCCTCAGGCAACTCTTACAAATATGATACTTAAGGTTTTACTTTTGACCTAAAATGTGAAACTCTACATTATAACGTCAATATGCAAGGAATATCACATATGCTTAGTTTCAGAGTGGGAATCTAAATGATCTCTCATTATTTACAACCCAATTATGCACTTATCTGCAGACTTAATAAAAAACAAGAGAAGCATTTACCTTAATATCAGTAGGCAGTGGAAGAAAACACCATAGTGAGAAGCAGAACTGTAGTAGGGAAGCTAAATATGATGGCTAAACATTACCTGCTGCTGGCTTGTGTTATTCAGTGTACAGTAAATACTGGAGTTCTTTTAGGAATGTCCATTTGCCCTTGGTTAATTTAGATATGTGGTCTCCTGGAGGGAAATGTTATGAGTGTTAGTATCATGGGAAGCTTTATAGTATTAAGAAAAGCACAGCAGCAGCAAATCAGCCAACATAAATGTAGTCCTGTGAGATTAACCTTGAACTCCCATGCTGTTACCTCCCATTGAAAAATAAATTTACTGTCAATTATAAGCAAGCATACAAAGAAAAATTTATTAAATAATATGTTCTTTTCAATAAACTGTAGCCAATTACTTGATTGTTAGGGATGCTCACAAAATTGCTCATCCAGGAACAGTGGAATGGGCCACAGAACGTGACAGATGAGAGTTGACTGCTGACTCCTTCTCTGTCTTGATTGCCTGTGCCTGCGTAGGTTGCCATGGAGGGCTATTGTTACGTGCTGGAAGACTGAATCGGGATTGCTGATAGCATGTTGTTAAATTATTGGCCAACCTCCTTGTTACTGCAATTTCCTTCTGTATCGATGTCCCAATATAACACTTTTCGGAGTATATATAAACCTTCCAAAGTCTAAACCTTCAAAATGTCACATTATTTTTTTTTAATCCAGGAGATAAACTTGCTGAGGCAACCACAGTGACTTTTTTTCTTGTCCCACTTAGAAGCCTCCCTGTGTTCTTCTATGATATTCTTATTATACCACTTTAGTCGTCTTTTACTTAAAGCAACACAGATAATTATTTAGCTTTAAAAATTAAAACTTCATCAACATTACAAAAGGGGCTTAATACGGATACAAAAGTCCCAAGCTTATTCTGCTCTCGTATTCTCAAATTTCTTCTATAGTGTACGCTCTCCTCAGACTTTAACCCTGACCATCAGATGCAACAGCTATGAGTTATAAATGTTCACATTAGATAACTGAAAGACATTTTCCTAATTTATCTTATTTTGAAAATACGAATTTCACTGTACGTCACAGCATCCTCTCAGTTTCTGTATATGGCAGCCCAGACTCCTTCTGTGCCTCACGGTTCTTATTTCTTACCTTTTGTAAGTGCTCCGTATCTCATCTGTTGGCTAATCGTCTTCCTCAGGTCAGTAGACGGTAAGCGATCAGAGATCACATTTTCTTGGCTATTGCTGTTCCTCCCTTAGATTTGATGCACGGGACACCCTGTGGCGTTGTAATCTCTGCCTGTGCCAGAGAAAGATTTGCTTTCTTCATATTTGACATTTTTTTTTTTTTCTTGGCTTCTGAAAGTGACAGTATACTTATGTTAATTTTCTTTTACTTCTAGGACCAGCTTCTGTCCATTTATTCTCAACCTCCTTCAGTGGTAACAGAGTCAGGGTAGATGAAACAAAACAGAAGGCAGGACATTTTTAATGTGCTCTAGTTCAGCCAACTAGTGCTGTTGAATTAATACCAGAAAGCTAAATGAAATACATAGACTCACTGTCTAACGAAGAAAAGAAAATATGAAATTATCTACCATCTTACGTTTTGTTTTTACCTGATTCCCCAGACAAAATTATTCTTATAGCCTAACAATTTATTTTTTAAAGTCTATCTATCTATCTATCTATCTATCTATCTATCTATCTATCTATCTATCTATCTACCTACCTATCCATCTATCTGTGTGTGCACCCTGACACATTCACGTGCACATGCATGTGGTGTGTGTGTGCACGCACGCATATAATTTTTATTTTTTCAAAACCTACCTTTAATGATGGTTCTTAAATGCTTTAACTTTCTTGCTAGTCCATTGTCCACCAGAAGTAGTGGAAAAGAAAGGATATGGGGAGGGAGTAGTGAACCTATTTAGAAAGGTTCTTTGGAACAACTCCTGTCTGTGTTGTCTGGAAATGGGCAGTCCAGTTCAAAGGTTAGCAGGTTGATCCACTTGCAAACACTTCATGGATATAATATCAGCAGTCCAGTTCAGTAGAGTCTGGATGGCAAACAAGAATCAATAGCAGTGGCACTACCGAGCAGAGACAGCCAGGCCTCAGCCTTGACAGGAGAAACCAAGAGGAATGCCAGGAGAAGTTTGAGTTTATATAATGTAAATATTTTAAATCTGATGATATGAATATAAATTATTTTGCTGGAATCCAAAATTCGAGAAATATAACAAATAAGATAGTTTTTATTTTATATCAGCTGTAGCATCAAATTCATATTTGATTTCTCGGTATTAAAGTATCAAAAAACCCTAAATCATTATCATTTTATAAATGGTGAAAGTAAATTTTGTTTGTTTATTTGTTTCCTTCCAACATGATTGTCGGGGGGCATAGTGGTGGACACCTTTAGTCCCTCCAGTTGGGAGGTTGAGCAGGGTTGTAAATGCTATGTCAAGTTGGGTTGTGTAATAAGATGCTGCCCCAATTTCCACCTTCCCATCCATACAAAACCTACATGTCTTATAGTCTCATTTATAATTTTACCTAAATTGATATATAAAAAATTATACATCTACAGTATATAATGTCATGGTGTTGTAATTAAACCAGGTTGGTACTGAGCTTAGAGAGCTCCTCCTGCTTCTGGCTTCCAAGTCCTGAGACTAAGCCCATGCCAAACTGTCAAACTGGAAGGCAAGAACTGACTGCAGAGTTATCCTCTGGCCTCTGCACATGTGGTGTATGTTTCACACACACACACACACACACACTCACACACACACAAGTTCTTTTATGAAATGATGAGTAACTGAATAATGAATAGAAAAAGAAAGATAGTTTAATATAAAAATACAAGATAAATGATGACTTCTAGAAGCAAAAAACTACAAAGTATGAATCATATTCTGAATGAGCTACCCAATAGGTATAATGTCAGGTTTTAGATGTACAGTTTATGCACACTGCATAAAGTTCTTGCATGCTTTAGCTTCTATACTCTTTATGTGAGCTACTCAATCAATTACCAAGTCCAAGGAAAGGGTCTGAAGGATTTAATGGCAGCATTTATAGAGAGAGACACTATGAAAAGAATTACTGTTGGAGTCTTTGAGGTCAAGATGAATTTGTAAATATTTCTTTAGTCTATAGAGTAGAACTCTTAAAAACAAATAAATAGAAAGGAGTTGGCCTGGATAGTAAAAAATATGAGTATGTAAATTATGATAATTGAAGTATATTTCATTTGTTAGACATCCTCAGTTTTCAAAAGTCACAAAACACAACCATTGACAACTAAGGGACAATTAACTTCTTGACAGTTGAGAAATAATGGTGCCTTGTTTTGTCTATGAAGGATTTACAGTGATCTTATCTGAGAGCAACTTGGAGTCAATGGCATTTGCTTTCAAACATAATCATGGTGCAGGGGACTGGGGAGATGGCTCAGCAATTAAAGGTACTTATTTCATTAATCTGGAGAACTGAGTTCAACTCCTGGAACCCACATAGAATTGGATGGTGATAAGTGACTTCACAAGGTTGTCCTCTGACTTCCATACACACACTGTGATGTGTGTGTGTGTGTGTGAGAGCACACGTATACATATGATGTATATGCATATAATGCATGTGTGCATATATATATAGAATTGGTCCAGATAAAGAATATTAATACATTAATAATAAGATAATCATGGATACATATACATTAAGTTGCTTCTTCAACTGGTGAGTTTGAAAGAAAATTAACATTATTGAGTGCTTGCTGGGTAAAGTCAAGTGCTTTAATAAAATGTTTATAATGCCATGAAACAAATTATTATTTTTAACAAGAGGAAACAGGAATTTTTTCTTAATTATGTTCTTAAAGATTTGAAGCAAGCAATGTGTTGAGACATGGCCCCTTTTCACTGGAGTGTAGCTAAGCCTTGAGGCAACAAACATTTCCTTAAATTACAGAGATGAAAATGCATTAATAAATTCTAGTGTCAAGGTTAGAATTCACACTGATTCTGCCCATGCAAGCCTCATTCATGCTATCTGTCTAAAGGCAGCTGAGACACCAGTGTGAAGTTGATTACATCTCCATGGGAAGTGAATGCTGAGTTCCTTTCTCCTGTAAATGTTCTCAAATTCTGTTGCATCTTTCTTTACCTTGGATTTTTATTTAGTATTCTATTGTTCACTCCAGATTAACTTTGTGACTATGGTCTTACACATTTTAATTCTCCAAGTCTTATTTTTTTGTTCTTGTTTGTCCTTGCTTTCCTGCTCATCTTCTGGTTTCATTCATACAGTCAAAGGGATATCAATGGCATGGCTTATTTATTTTGGTTGTTGCTGTTTGGCCAAGCACAGAACAGAGGATTGAAAATAAAATGAAACAAGATGTATCCATGAAGAGGTTATAGTCAAACTAAAAGAATGCCCATCGAATTGTAGTTTAGGGGAGTTCACAAGATTGGATGTTAGAATAAATAGCAAAGGCTACTATAGAGCTTCCTGTGACAAGGGAGTCAGCTAATTTTACCTCAATTTTGCCAAACAGCAGGAAAGTAGTGTAAATGATTCATAGTGGGGAAAAATGGAAGGAACTGGGATATCCTAGTTGGGGCCTATTGGCTCGAGAAATTCTTGCTAGAAGTAGGCATTCTATATAATTGAATAATGGGACATATTTAGCTTTTCTGTTTCATCTAAAGGTAATACTAGGGCAAAAATTAAGGAATCTATATTAATTGATTGAATAGTGAAATTTGGGCTAATTGCTACAAAAAATATGTTTTAAATTCTCCAGTGTTATTAATTTAGTCTCTAAGTTAGGCTTCTATCTTTTAAATTGTCTAGCTACTGTCCACTACTGTATCAGACTCTCACTTACATACAAAGGTTATTTATTAATTGATATTTTAAGCCTACACCATAGTGTGTCAGACCAAGGGACATTTAATGATAAATAGAAATGCTAGCATGAGTCCATGTCTTTGGGAGTCTCCATCCTTCCATGGAGTCCCCAACTCCAGAGACAGCCATTAGACTGGTCTGTTAAAAAACTCAGTTAAGGCAGATAATACCTATTAAATCAATGTAAGACTAACAGATGATGTGTAATCTATGTGCAATAATAAAGTTCTCATGCATGTGAACTGAAGACAAGAGTAAGAGTTGGACCCTCTTTTAGAAGTAAAGTTAAACATAGATGGTCAAGGAAGTCAAAGTGTGCCCCACTGAGATAGCATGGCTTTGTTCCCAGAAGATATTGCAAGAAGAAATGGTATAAAGGCAAGGGGACCAATAAAGGAAAAGGGTGGTACCAAGAACCTCATAAAATACACAAATCAGTAGGGATGCCTAGCCTTAGAGGCTTCCCATCCTGAAGAGATAATAAAATGGTTATTTTTGCTTTCTGGGCTACTTCTGTCATTTTCTTCTCATTGCAAGGAATGAACTCAGCAATCTCCTAGACAAGTCCTAGCATATTATTAGATTTCTAAGGACCCCAGACTGAAAATTTCATCTAAAAATTGATAGGTTAGACGACTTGGTGTTTTTGTATTTTTATTTTTTTTGATTCATACAAAATTAGATAAATTACATTTTCTCCAAATTTTATTATAGGTAGCTGGGCATACCATTTATATAGCCACTTTAAAGAGTCACCTAGGAGATGTGGCAACTGTTGGCACTTGAAAAACAATCATCATATTCAGTTTCCATCCCCTCTACTTCACTTCTCTTGTTGTTTCCTACAGATGTATACTTGCTCTCCCTAAGAAAGCAATAATGCATATGCTGGAATCTTAACCTATGGAATTCAGACTGAAGCATTAGGGTTCTGATTTCTGTTTTATTGGTTATAAGTCACTGATTTGAGATACTTGAACAAAGATTAAATCTACAATCAAAAGATTATTCATTCATTCAGCTTGAACTTGCAAAGGAAAATACAAGGAGGCTTTGGGATATATGTGAATTGTAGTGCAGGAGAGATCAAGACTTAGTATAAAATATGATAAAGTCATTTATGTGCAGCTATAAACTGAAGTTATGATGGTAATGGATTGTCTAGAAAGAGGTGGTAGATCAATAGGATAGGGTTATGAACAACCCACGAAATGTCACACAAGGAACTCTAGTGGCCTAATTGGCTAGCACAAAGCACTTCTATGACATGACATGTATATTAATTCAGATGGAGAAAATGAAATTATGTAGACGCATCCATGCAATTGAGGAAGAATTACAGAAAGGCAGAGATTATCGAAGCCAAGAAGCTGTAGTGGTTCATATCTAAGGTCATTGGTAACATGGTGAACACTATTATGTCAATTAAAATCAAGACAAAAGTGTCAATTGGATTTCTGGCTGTGAAGATAACTGAATGTACTTCCAGGAAGGGTGATAGAGAAGCTGTTTCCTTGAAGTAAGGAGTATCAAGTAGAAGACACATTGGGCATAAGGAAAGTTATAGAAGTCAGAGGAGGTGTGGGGTGTCCTATCGAATTCCTGTAGTTTGGTGATATTAAATAAAGTCCAGTAATAACTAAGGCACTTTGCATTATTATGAAGCATAGGGCATTTGCTTTCTCTAACCTGGTTAGAGAAAATTGTAACATCTAGACCAATAGTTTTAGTAATAGCCAATAGACAGTATCCTCAGAAGGAAAAAAAAAAAGGACTTCAGGAAATAATTAAATTGCACTCCTTATAATTTGTATAAAATGTGCATGGTGTGATGGAGTGTGTGTGTCTGTGTGTGTGCGCGTGCGTGTGTGTGTGTGTTCTTCAAAAAAAGAAAAACTAACTAAAAAAAACCAAACTAGCAAGCAAGCAAACAAACAAACAAAATATAGCAACTCATTCAATTTTGAAAGAGGGCCCAAGATTTCAGAAGACAAAAAAGCACTTATGTAGGGTATATTTTAATAGCTCTGTTTGTAGATTCATTGCTTTAAGAATTTTTTAAATTGCTGAACAAAAATGCAAGACTGTAATTATGATCTCAAGTATGCTTGTACAGATCTGAAGTGTGGGAAGCCATGTAGTCTGTGACAGCAGTAAGATAATTACAGGCAGCATGCAGAATGTAATTGTGGGTGTGAATGCCAAGAGCTAAGGGAAGCATGATCAAATATAGAATGGGAGAGAGAAATTAATTTAATGGAATCAAGAACCTTGAGACGGTAGGTAGGTGGAAGATTTTGGGCTCCCCAGGAGAAATTTTTAGTGCAAGCCTGGTGAGTTACTAATTGTATTTGAAAACCATAGATCTAAAAAAAAATTGATAAAACACAGGTTATTTCTTTGGACTGCAGTGATCTATATCTTCCTCAACCTGTTCCTTGGGTTAACACAGGAAGTAGCAAAAAAAAAAAAAAATTCAAAGAATTATCATAAGTTTTATCAAAGAATTATCATAAGTAACGTATGTGATTTATTTTACAAGTTAACAACAAATCTACAACATCCATAATGTACAGAGCTGCTTTGAAAACTCAGATTCAAATATATTATTACAAGTTTAAAACTGCTCGGTATGGATATATTTCCTCTTTGATTTACTACCTGTTTTGTTGTGTGCAGCAGACTGAACTCAGTATCTTGCACTTTTGGGTAAGTATTCTAATTATTCTCTGCCTCAAATCTTCCATTTATCTTTTCCCTAGTCTGCCTTGCCTCGTCCCGCCTTACCACACCCTTCTTCACCACTCCTCCCCAACTTTGTCCTCTTCTTTCTCATTCCTTCATCCCTTCATTTCTTTCATCCTTTCTCTTTTTCCTCTATCACCACTCTCTTTTTTGTGCTCTCACTCTCCCACTCCCCTCCTGCCCCCCCCTCCCTGCCTCCCTGCCCTGCCCCTGCCTCCCTGCCTCCCTGCCTCCCTGCCTCCCTGCCTCCCTGCCTCCCTGCCTCCCTGCCCCCGCCTCCCTCCCTCCCCCTCCCTCCCTCCCCTCCTCCCTCCCTCCCTCCCTCCCTCCCCCTCCCTCCCTCCTTCTTTCTTCTTTTTTCTTTCTTTCTTTCTTTCTTTCTTTCTTTTCTTTCTTTCTTTCTTTCTTTCTTTCTTCCACCTCCATCCTTCTTTCTCTCTCCATTCTTTCCTTTCTCCCCTGGTTTTTGTATGCAGTTCCAAAATCCAGATGGAGCAGATGAGAGGTGGAATGTAGGTAGCAAGGCTGGAAAGAATAACCACATCAAAGCTTAAGTAAGAAGGTTTTTCAGTCTATAGACTGTTCCTTCTCATCATGTTATTCTTCTAGAGCTATTTGCCCCGTGTTGACAAATAATTCATATCTTTTTCCAAAGGCTTGCACTCATGGAATGTGGCTTTGAAAACTTTTGATGAGGTGGACACAGACATAATGAGGACCAGCTGATAGCAGGTCCTCCACTCAGGACATCATGGTGGCCTCTCTCTACACAGTGGGGTGCTGAATGTATGGTGACTTAGGGGTTGCAATTCTGTTGGGGTCACCAGCCTACAGCATATTGGCCAACATGCAGGAAAAAGACTAACATTTCTGTCAACATTCAGGCACAGAACTGTGTCTGATAATTGGAGAGAAAGGAACATAGCAGCTAGTAGGCCAGGTCCACACATATGCTGAAAGTTAATCAAAGCTCTACAGTGCCTCTGATGATCTTCATACTCTCAGCAAATGAATAACAAACACTGTGACATTGTAAGATATGGTGGAAAAAGCATCTTTTAGTGCTCATTGCTGGTTTTTGAACAAGAAGCCCAATATTTTTATTTTGTTCTAGGAGCCACAAATTACATGGCTGGCTATAGGCATGAGTGGTAAAGTTCAAGCATGACTCTATATTGAATATATTTTCTGGCTATTCCTTATTCAATTCAAAGTACATGAAACAATTGTGAGGAATGGAAGAAAAACAGACGATCAAGTTGAATGGATGATCACTGCATGATCCCAAGTGAGGATTCAACTATAATTGGACTACCATGCAGTTTTACCTTTTTGTAGCATTGATCAATAAAGTTGTAAAGCCAATGACAAAGGCTCTTGTTCAGTATACCATATATTTATGCAATCTAGTTTTTTGATGCTAGGTACTTCCATCCACAGGACATTCTCTCTCTTTGTTCTTTGGTGGACAATTATTATCCAAGGAACAACCTGATTCGAAAAAGTTATAAGTTATGAGCAACAGATCACTGTGAATTGATTGGCAGAACCCATTTTAAATAACTGGTCCAAGAAGGGACCACATGGCTCTCAAATGATCCCTCTCTTGCTCTTTAAGCCTTAAACTCTTAATAGTAGGGAGATAAAAGTTATTTAATTCTATCCTTTGTCTTTTTCCTTTTGAGCACTAAATGATGAAAATATATACATTATTTGAGTTTATGTCCTCTATATATAGTTGACATGTTTTGGTAGGAAAAGAATAAACAATAAAAATTTGATCAGAGGGAAGAGAGAGAAGAGAGAGACTTCCAAGGTGACTGGAGACCAGTTGCCTACTTCAGAAATTCCCCTCTGACTCCTAAATTCTGAAAGCCAAGTATCAAGACTTTAATGGAGTAATCATTTTCCTCCTTACAAGCTAAAGCATATAACCCACCAGGGCTGCTCTTAATGACTGTCTGATATACTTTATGAAGCAAATCCTCTAATCTCTCTCAAAAGGGTTAGATGAAATAAAACACCTACCAAGTCCACTTTGAGACTAGCAGTATACTTTTTAATTAAAAAGTCTTGTGGAGTGAGATTATTATGAATCTCCTGTCAATTAAAATGTACAAATATTGCCTTATTAGGTTATGAATGACTTTAATATCCCACAGGCCATTGATATATTAGAATTCATAGACTGCATTATGAACCTTCTGACTTTCCAATTTAATAACGGGACTCCCAGACATGTCTTTAGAGTGTTTGACAACCCCCTGGAGTGAGGGGTTATATCAGCAAATTCTGTGTAGATCAAGTCCTCAGGTCCTATTTAATGCTTTCTTCCCTGTAGATTTTGGCTTTCCACCCCGTGCTCAATGACTGTGTTTTACTCCACACCAGTAAACATTGGAAAAGGGTGTGCAATTTTACATGCATTTAAGTGGCTGTGTAGATTTCAGTCATTTCTCAAAATGCTCCATCATTGTGACCTTCAGAAGTAATTCTACACATATTCAACATTAGTATCACTGGCACTTGTGGCCAGAAATCTTTTTGTACTAGGAGCTCTCCTGTGTACTGTAAAGCACAAAAATAAGAAGAAAAAAAGTCTCTATAGATGACCAGATGTTGCTAGACATGACAAGAGGTATCCTAGGAGATTTCAAGCATCTCAGATGTACTGACTTATATAGAGTAAGAAATTTTATTCTATTCTTATTCTACCTGGTGACAATGTGATTCCAGTATGCAGCTGTGTTTACCTCCCAAATAGCAAACAGACAGATTTTTTTTTTTTTTATCTTTTGCCTTAGAGTGAAAGAAAAGGTACCTAGTCACAGGGCCTGCACAGGCAAGTCTTGAAATAGTCAACTGTGAGGTACTAGTTCCATCATTTAAATATTCATAAGGTTGAAAGGACTTGTATCCTGACTTATGAAGGGCTATGGATATTAATAAGCCCATCTCATAGGGTTTTTGATAAATATGATTGATTAGAAAGGTTCTGCAAGCACTAGTATACAACTGAAACATAGGCAGAGTTATTAGGATACTAATATTACGGATAATGTCATGGGGGTAGTGAACTTTTCTCTTTTGATAAACAGTAATTTACAATTCCTGCTTCTCTTCCACAACTAAGTTTCTTTATCTGATGTCTTAAAATCCTCCCATGTTCTATGTTTTCTGATGTTAATCTTTTTAATTTTCAGAGCATTACTCCTATATAACTTACAATACACCAAATCACACTTTAGCAGTATATGATTAAATGTATATTATTAATAGGGCCATGAGAAACAATTTTGGAAACTCCTCTGAAAATCAGTGCTTTACAAAACATGGCAGCTTGTGGTTTCGGGAAATGCTTTAAAAATGTTTGTAAGTTATTGCATTAGCTGATAAGGATTAATGAGCAGTTCCCAGTCTAGCTGAATATTAGAATTACCTGAAGACGATTTTTGAACTTTGGCTGTCAAAGCATTTTCTAGATGTGCTTAATTGAATTTTCTAGAACCTCCATAGAACTCGGCACTCATGGTGGATTCTGACATGCTCATACACTGACGACTGGTTTAAACTTCCAGACATTAACAAGCTAGCTATCAATTAATTTATTTATGAAATTAGCAGAAAAGCAATCTGGTATTCAGATGGCATTTCATCTGTAACAAGTCATAAAATCTCTGAGGAAAAAAATTTCTTAGTAAACATAAAAGGCTACAATTGCATAGCCAGTTCTAGAACATCCAGGGATACATAGAGAAATGCCCATCTGAATACCCACCTCTAGCCCCACCCCCTCCATACCCACTATGTGTGAAAACCTAAAGCTTTACTGGAGGTTTCTCTCAATATTATTCCTTTTTCATTTATACAGTAAACACCACATCTTTTACCTGACTTTATGGATAGAAAATTTCCTGATTATTTCTCTTTCTGTTTCTAGTAATAGGTCTGATTGCTATTTTCAATATGACGAGCCAAGTCACTGTGCATATGATGAAGTGATGTTCTGAATAATTGCAATTTAATGGCAGAATTTCATACATTTGGTGGGACCAAAAAATGTCACTAATTGAAGATTTCTTACATATTTGCATTATTTTACAGATAAAAATATTTCAACCAGTGATATGCTTTTGCTGCATTATTTAAGATCATATTAAAATGCAATCTATTGAAGCCAGAAAAAATAAATAAGTAATATTTATGATAGATGAAAGATGTGCTATGTATTGATGAATACAAAACAAGTAGAATGTACATATAAGAAAGGATAGGTGTTAAAAGGATTAATGCCTATCAAATGCACACTGGTGTCCTAACTCCAGAAGATAGAATGTGACCCTATTTGAAAGTAGTCCTGTTGAAGTTGTGTACAGTTAACATGAGGTCATACTGAGCAGGATGTACCCATAATCCGAATGACTTAGTATTCTCATAAAAGTGAAAATATCTACACAGATACACATACCAGAAAACATGACATGTGAAGATGGGAGCAGAGAGTGAGTGATCAACAGTACCGGAAGATGCAGGATTTCTAGCAAACCTCCATATTTAAGGGGGTTATACCATGGATTTTCCTAATCAGTTCTCAGAGGAACCAAGTCTGTTGGCATATGACTTTTAGACTTCCAAACCCTTCAGTGAAATTATATATTTCTCTTGTTTAAATCACAAAGTGTAGCATTGTTATAACATCCTTAATAAGTAGGTCCTGCAGAATTTAGGCACCAAATTCTCTTGTGGCATCCAAGATGTATGAGCCAGGTGCAAGATGAAACTTCCCCTACATTATGGGGTATCAGACACACAGGCCTTTGGAAGCTCATGTATAACTGGCTCTTCATTATGACTCAGAATAAGAAATCCTTCTAAAGTTGTAGTGTCTTCCTGATACTCAAATGTGTTCTACTAGAAAACACACGTAAAGACTTTTAAAAAGAATTTCCTGTGGAAAAATAGACATCATCTTCTTAATGTAAGAAAGCCTTGATTTTGCTGATGATATAACCAGCATTTCACATAGTCATTTTTCTTTCTGATCTGTGATTTTATTTAATAAACAATTGAACTGTGTCTTGTAATCTTGATTTACAAATCAATAAAAAAGTCTGTTTTGCCTCTGTAAAAGTCACTGTACATGCTGGTAAAAATATTTTCAGCAAACTTCACTTTTATCATTATTGCAGAATTTTAAAGCATTTTAAAAGAGAATTATAAAGAAACTCTGAAGTTCCTTAGAAGGATTCTGTGAAGTGGTGTGTGTTTACATATATGGAGTAAGTCCCGGTGTGGAACGGAGCTCAGGGCTTTCTATTTTCAGTTGGGACTCTGTTGAGGCAGGGGTCAAATTAACTCAAAGCTTTTCATCCTAGCAATTTACCTTTCTACTGTTTATTTCTGTTTCTCTAAGTAGGAATTTAACATTCAAACTAGTATTTCAGACAGGCATAATGGAACCCAGTATCCTGATTGCTGATGAAATTGAGTATGATTAAATAGCATAAGGCTGAGCCTACCCATCCCCAGTGATGAAGAGCTCAGCAACACAAAAGAGAGTAGCAATTAATTCATCCATTTTTTAAACAGTCTTTGTTTGGGCTTCAGGATATTGAGACTTATGAATTTAGAGCTCAGTCATTTCCATAAGTATTTTTCAAATCAGCAGGTACCTCTTAAGCCCTTGAAACTCTGGCATTTGCCACACCCACATGAAGATAGGCCAGTTACTTAAGTTTAACCTCTCTCTTTGAATGAAAGTCATTGGAGGAGCTACCTCCTGGAATATTGTCAACTTTAAACAAGTAATGTTTAAAGAAACAGAGAACTCTTAATACGATGTCAGAAATACTGTGAGGACGTTATTCTATGCTTGCTAGTTGCTAGTTTTTACTTTCTTATAATCAATAATATTTCATCTTTTTATTTTAATGTGTGGAACCTGGATTACAAAAATGTCAGCTATTGGTCTTTTCTTATCAATCTAGTTAGGGAGAAAACCATATAAAGAATTCATTAAGATAAGTACTACCTTATCTTAGATACTTAACTAAGATAGAAACATGCAGAGGGTAGGTAAATTCAATCCTGTTAATCCCAGAAAGATTAACTGTCCCTTGATCATTGCGGCTTGGGTTTTTATACAAGCTGGCAATTGAAAATGGTGGTGTCTGTTGTTTTCTTTCTCTTTCTCCAGTTCTCCTGGAGTTTGAGGTATGAAGGGGAGGACTGGAATGCAAGGATTATCCAAAGCAGCTGGTTTCCATGTTCTAGCCTTGTGTGCACTTGTCTTGCTCTGCCTTGCTGTATGCCCATCTTTTGCTAGGCTCTGCTGACATTGCATCATTGTGTGGCTGTGACTCTTGGAGAACAGGAGGCTTCTCCATGGTGTAGCCATGCCTTCCTCCAGCCTCTGTACAATCTCTGATTGGAAATACCCTTGGTTTCTTGCATATTTGCAATTTTTGTCATATGTACACTGGGCCCTCTGCTTAAAAATATATTCAGTCCCAGCCCTATGTTCATATGTATCTGGAAATAGAAGGGAACCCCTGAAAGGCTTCCAACAACACCCTCACTGTTGTTGGTTTGCTCTCCATGGCAGCATAAAGATGAACAAAGACAGTTTGCAGCTTGTGAAAGGACCAGCCAGAGTGAAAGGATAGGTGTCTCTGTTTGCAGTCATTTGATCCACTTCAGATGCTTGCCTCAGAACAGGCTGTCTGTTTGCCTTTGAGGGAAATGATACCGTAACCATTGTACTTAAAATGTGGCACTATATTCAGTTCTCAGCTGCCTCCCCTCACTTCAAAGTTCATGTGGCTTTTTTTGTTTGTTTGTTTAATCCTTATAGAAATGGTAGCGATTTAAGATCTGTCGACTCTTCAATATAACCTTAGAAGATTCCCTGGGCCACCATTGGCTGCTTCCTTTAGCCTGTAGAACATCATCTTCAAAAGGAGTATTTCTTTTTAAGTTTTGGGTGTCCCCAAGTTCAGTATAACAGAAATGTTCCACTAAGCTCTCTGTTACCAAATTTGGATGGAAAGAAACAGTATGATCTGAAGCAGAAGCCACAGAAAGACTTCTACACAGAAGACATGACTCTGGTGTTGTAAAAGATTCCACTTTTCTCTAGGGACACCACATCCATAGGACAAGATGTCAGCTGTTGACAGGAAACCCTGTCAATGAACAACCTTAGACTAGACTTTCTTGGAGACAGTGTAGTCAGAGGAAAGATGAATAGCCTGGGAGTTAAGCCATCTATTAATCTTGGTCCTTTACTTAATAGTCTTGTAAGCAAGTTGCTTTGATTCTGTCTTTGTGGCCTTCCTCTGGAGAAGGAGGATAATCTTGAGATGATCTTAAAATGCTATAATTCTGTCACTTGGATTTATGATTCTAACATTCATGTACAGTAGGAAGGATGAGGGAAGACTTTGTGACAGTTTTCCCAGTATGGTCACATGAGGTATTCCTCTAATGCCCTTTCACAGATGGATTTTATCATTTTGGACCAAACTTGAAATTAAATTGTTCTGGGCTAGATTTCATTAATTCTTAGAAGTCACAGAGATATTAAGTAAGTAACCACTGTCAACATCATTAAGAGGCTAAGACAGCAGTGATAGATGGCAGTGTGCACAAAGGGGTGGACTAAGTACTAAGAAAATCAAGATAAATAGCATGCAGCAACAATGCCTATTCTTAAAAATCCAGGGGGATAAGAGCGACATCAATTTTCACATCCATATCAAAATGCAGATATATAATGATTTTTCCTCTCCTTCTCTGGTTCCTTCCTCCTTCACCCACTACCTTCTGATGTCAAGATTTAATTGTATTAGTAAACAATTTTATTGTCTATACTAAATGTATTTTTGATTATATGTATAATATATGTATTATATCAATAAGGGTAATTATATTGATAAGGTAATTATATATTATATTGATAAGGTACAAATAAAAAAAATGTACCCTTGTCAAATATAATATATATATAATAATAATTATATTAATGAAGTAATTAATCTTTTTGCCTCTTATTTTTATTATAAGGATATTAATACTAAAATTTTTTCTATGTGGCATTATGCTGTCAACTTTCCTTACGATATCACCTCGGACTGAAATTAAGCTAAATTTTGTATTACTTGATGCTGGGATTATTATTGTAACTTGGAAGCATCCGGTAGAAGAACCTCACTGAAGAATTGCCTTCATTGGTTGGTCTGGGGCAATGACAATAGGGCATTTTGTTTAATTTGATATTCAATGTGGAAGGCCCATCCCACTGTATGAAGTGACATCTGTAAAATGATAGCCTGGGTTGCATAAGAAAGTGTTTTTGACCATGTGGAATAAGCCAGAAGCAAAGCTTTCTCACTGGTTTTGCTTCAAGTTCTGTTGAGTTCACTGATGGTCTTGATAATGGAGTACAACCTGTAAATTGAAATAAGTCATTTCTCTCAAGTTGTTTTTGGTCACAATGTTTAATCTTAAAGCAGCAAAAAGCCACCGGCTAGTACATGACTATGAGATGAGAAATTACAGGCCAAAATAGAAATAAGGTTATCTAAGATTTATAGATGTCTGTGGTTTATGTAGACAGCACTTTCTGTCATTTGACATTGTCTTTGAATCCCCTATTTTTCTGACTGTACTTCTCATGTGGATTGTATGGGAATCATCATACCATGCTAGTATGATGTTGATGGTACATGATAGTTAATAAGCTACTTAGTAACTGTGTTGAAGAAAGTTACAAATGTTTCATCATGTGGTCAAAACATTGTGTTTAAAAAAAAAAACTCAAGTAGAAAATTGTTATATCTAAAAAGAAGATAATGAAACAATATTAGACCAAACTGTGATAGTTTGGGTCTGACAATGGGAAGACATGGTACTTTTCATCCTTTGAAATGTGTCTTGTTTCCTAAGATCTGTAGAATGAGAATATGTAAAACACTTAAGAAGCACAAATCACTTGTATTATTACAATCATATTTTATGACTGTCAGCATTTAAGATTGCACTTAAAAACAAGCAATCTGTCTCTTACTAGAGGGATAAAGTTGGACAATTTGTTGTGTGTTACTGTTGAACTTGAAAGTGAAAATGTCACATCATGACTCTGTCTTATGTCGTGATTAAGAGCTAAAAAAGAGCTCCCTTGGCATCTTTTCATTTATTCTTTATTATATATATCAAAATCACAGAGCCCAGCATAAGCTGAGCCTTGTACCTACTCTAGTGCCATGTAATTAGAGCTTTGCTGAATGTTTAATTCGAAACTCCAGATAGAGCTTCCCAGTTCTTTCATGGTGGTTACATAAGTCGACCACCACATGCTAGCTCCATCATATGCTCTTGAATGACTTTTTATGTGGAAAAGGAACTATCTTTGCTTCTGCCATTTCGAACTGAAGTTAAAGTCTCTGCTTACACTTTAACTCTTACACTTTAATGTATTAGCTTCATTTTTCAGCCTTTAGTTTAGATGTAAGGAGGAGAAATAAAATTGTGCTTTCAACAGTGTTCATTGAGACTCAAGTTGTCAACATATTTTATGCTACTGATTGCAACATGAAAAATAGTTATTTCATAGTCTGTGAAATGGATGATAGGGTCTGTAAATATTATTGCCAATATGCTGATTGGATGCTCACTGAGTAGAGGGATGTTCTTAAAAGTTTATTTTAAGACTTGAGAGCATTCTCTATTTCCAAATAGATATCATTTGAAAACAAAAAAGTCAGCCTTCTGACTTTTTTTGACACTTTCTGAAATATTCTTTCTAAATGGTGTATCTTGGAGGTTTTGTTGGGATATTCTCAAGTATATAACTCTGAGAGACTTAGTATTTATTTGACAATAACTTTTCTGGAAACCGAAAGTAAATGTTTTACAAAAGCCGAATGTGTCTTTTTCTGTGTCTGATCATTTTAAACAATGGTAAAGAAATATAAACATTTACAACAAAGTAAAATCAGGTAGGTTTGTTATTTTACCCACCATTGCTATGACAGTTTCTCCTGTTCTTTTAAACAGACATTTCCAATGGTTCAGTGGATGGAGTAGCTGGTGAAGACAAGGCTTCTACACCAGCAGTCCAGTCCTCCCCTCCAATACTGTGATGAAGGTAAGAGAGAAATCTTCTCAGTGCAGGACTTGCTTCCTTTCCTGGTAGAGCTGTGCTTTTCCCTTTGCTTCGCACTTCTTCAGTTTGATGTCCTCTCATTGTCTCCTTTTTTGCTTTTGTGCTCAAATACGTTCAGTGTACAGTCATAAAGTCATTCCCAAGCCAGTGTCACCATGCTTTCTTCTAGGGATTCACTACTGCTAATCTTATGGTTGGCTTTAATTCACTTTGTGTTGATTTTTATGTATAACTAATGTTCTAATTGCATTCTTTCTGGGTGTGGCCATCCCATTTTCCATTGCCATTCCTTGAAGAGACTCTCCTTCCCCCCTTGGATATTCCCAGCACACCTTTGCACAGAGCAGTTAACTGTTTATAATCACATTTATTTCTGCTCTCCTTTTCCCTCTTCATCGATCTGATTATCTACATGAACACAGCATCCTATTTTGATTACAGTTGTTTTAGAATGTATTTTATGATCGAGATATATTCTTTTTTTTCCTCAAAATTGGTTTGGTTATTTATGTTCTTTTCATATATAGAAAATGTACAATATTTTCTATTCCTATAAAAATGTCATTGGTATGGTATCCAGGATTGAATTAAACATCGTATCCAGGTTGCATAAGAAATAACCAACCCCCCTCCAACAGACCAGGTTCATGTATTGCACATATGCCTAGCTGTGGCTATTTTGGGAAATAATAGAAAATTTTAGGAAGTAAAGCAAAGCTGAATGAAGTAGGTTATTAGAGGCTTGTGTTTTAAGGTATACTTGGTTTCTTGTCCCTTTTTCTTTGCCTCCTGTCACCTTCAAATGAATAGCTTCTGTCACATGCTTCTGCTTCTCTTGTGTTCTGTGTTACAATGGGCTCAGAATCAATGGAGGAAAGAACTTTGAACTGAAACATCTGAACCATGAGCCAAAATATATCTTCCTTCTTTTTAATTTGATATTCTTAGGCATTTAGTCATAGCAACAATAAAACTATAATCTGGACACCTTAATGTGATCTCCTCCAATTCATCAGTGCAGTGTGCTTTTCCATTTGCTTGTGTGTTCTTTGATTCCCTTAATCAGTTTTATAGTTTTCAGTACAAAACATTTTTGTAATCCTTAGTTATGTTTATTCATTAATGATTTTATAGTGTTGAATATTGGGCTAAAATAGCAGTAACATGTTAATAAGAATGAGGCCTTCTACATTATGGGTTCCTTTATAAGGAACTACAACTTAGTATGTAAACAAATGTAAATCTTTATATTTCTGTGTATTCATTATGTTTTTGTGGTTGTGATAAAGCATGATGACCAAACGGAACTTTGGAAGAAAAGGTTTATTTTGGCTTATGGTTTTGGAGGGCTAAGAGTTCATCATGGCAGTATATTAAAAAGGTAGCATGTATCAAGATGTTGAGAAATCCCATCTCAGAACATTAAGCACAATGTAGTGAGGGAACAGGTAATGGAACAAAGCTTTAGACTTCCAAATCATACTCTTAGCCACACACTTCCTCCATTAAGGCCACACCTCCCTGTGGCAGAAATTTCCCTATCCAATCTATTTGCAGCGGGAGGCCTGTGATTGGACAGGGAAAAGGGAGGTGGAGCTCAGAGTGGCAGAGAGGGAGAGGCGAAGAGAGTCTCAGGGAGCATCTAGAGTTTTGATTTTCGGGTGATGGGTGATCATGGCGTAGGCTAGCGTGGCCCGCAAGGGGAGCTGTGGAGCTCCACCACCACTGGAGAGCTCGCCAGGGTGCCGCTGTTAGTGCAGGAACATGGTGGCTGAGCCAGAAGCCAGCTGGACTCGTTCTTTTCTAATACCTCTGGCTACACCTCCCTATGACCTCTTAAACGATGTCACTAGCTGGGAATCAAGTATTCAACGGCCTGAGCATATGGAGTATTTCATCTCATTCAAATCATCACATATAGTATTGCTGACAAACGCCCATCACTAGCTATAAACAGCTGTATACCAGTCAATAGCTGGCAGCTGACTGCAGCAAGTTAGGTAAATATCTTGTTATACTATACACCAGGAAACATAGACAAGTAACTATAGCCAATCATATGATTTTTCTACTTTACTTAGGTGTCTAGCCTATGGAAGTTTGATGTTCACACTGCTGGGTGGGATTTTCAAAACTTCTTCTGGTTCTCAGTGCTATCCAAATCATGAATCATTCCCTTTGATCAAATAAAGGACTACATTTAATTTGTTTACAGTTTTTTTTTCTAACAATTTAGATAATATTGTTTCTCTGACTTCCCTTTCAGCTTGCCCATTGTCATTGCTTAGAAATACCTATTTTTTTAAAGTTGAAGTTGCTATGTTGCAATTTTACTGGATTCTTGGGTTTCTCAAATTGAATTGTATAGGTGATTTTTATAATCAAAGGTCATCCCTTCTGCAGATAAGACACTTTCAGGTCCTCATTTCAGATTTGGAAATTTTATTGTTTCATTTCTTGTTCCTGACAGTTACTCTGGCTCAGGCTATGAGTACTGTTTTGTATACAAGTGGGGAGATTGGGTAATCTTGTAACTGATGCCTGAGAAGGCCCTTGCTCTGGCTTTACAAGTCTTGAGATGAGTACTTAGTTGCAGTCTAGAGAACTTTATCACTAACATGTATTGAGTTTTGACAAGTAATATTCTGTACCTACTCAGATAATGACACGCTTTTAACACCTATATTACTTATTACATTAGTGAAGTGATTCATACCACTTAATTATTAATTTTTATTTTTAATAAGTTTGTATTATTTATATAAATATACACTTGTATTATAGCTTTGTAACCTATGTGACCTTAAGCTTGTAATGTTCCTGCCTTACATGCAGTGCTCCTGTCTTACTTACAGTGCTTCTGCCTTTCTCTCAGTGCTCCTGCCTTACATGCAGTGCTCCTGACTTACATGCAGTGCTCCTGCCTTCACCTCCTAGGTGTGAGGTCACAGTTATGCTCTTCCATTCAATGCTCAGATATTTGACTTTTAAGTATTCAACCGTTCTTGTACTCCAGGAATAAATTCTAGTTGTTGTATGATTGTTTTCATATACAGTTGGATTGCATTCATCTACATAATTTCTAGAAAATTAAAATGCAGAGCAACTGCCTTTCTTTCAGTGTACTTTCATGTACACTGTGTTTTGGTTGAGCCACCTCCAGTGCTTCCTTCCGATCTCTCTGTTCCTGCTATCTGCTTGTCCCCATCTGCCCCCAGTATTCCACTTTCAGATGTCATATTCTCTATTATCTTTATGAAAACTCTCTCATTAAAACCCCCTTCCTTTCTCAGGACTATGTCCATGACCTCTACTCCATTCCCACATAACTACATGTTTGTAAAACTCAGGAGTGAGACTCCTTGTTTTTACTATTTTAACATTTATAGTTACAAGGAGTACCATCCTAACCTTTTCTTTGTGTGTGACGTCTGATTTTGATTCAGGATGCCATTTAGATGAGCTTGGATGCTCTCTTCTTGTGCTGGATAGCTTTAACTGCAAATCTTTGTATATTTTGTTTTGAGTTTTGCTTGTCTTTGGATTTTTTGTAAGGACATTGTATTTAAGAATCAAATATTATTTTATATGTAATATATATTTTATGCTCATTTATCTTAGTCATTTCCAGAATGTTTAACTCTAGTCACTCATTTATTTCTCCTTTATGTCTTATTCCTCACAAAAATGAGTCCGCTCAAAGATTGCTTTCTGATGTAAGTAGGGACAGAGCTGACTTGTATTATAGTTTGTTCTTAATAAGAAACATCTATGTTATTTTTCCTCTCCTATAACATTTTTCCTGCACATACATATGAACTCTTATCTCCATAAGGATGATTAAAACATATTAACATAAAAAGTGTTTATCGCTTGCATTCATTCATTTATTCATTCATTCGGAGTAGAAGAATATTTACTGAGAAATATCAGGTACCAGGCACTGTTCTTCCTTACTGGATACTTTATAAATAACATTCAAATGTGTATTCCATGAAGCTTCATTCTAATGTGAAGGACAGAAAATGAACATAAAAACTTAGTAAAATTTAGTAAAGAGTTGTTAGGTAGTAAAGAGAAAAAAGCATTGGTTAAAGAGTGTCAAATAGAGAGAATGCACATTTAAAAGGAGTCTAGTGTAAGTCATGATGTAATCGGAAGAAGAAAGTTTAAACTTTATTCCCAACAATTTATTGAATGTCAGTGCTCTGAGACACTTTATGGTAAGCACCAAGTATACACACTGTTCTCTTTAGTTTCCACTTCAACTTCTCAGAAACAGTCTTCTTCCTTAGATTCTATGGTTGATGAAGGTTTTAGAAGTGACCAAATAATGAACTTAAAGAGAAAGTAATTAAGAATGTATTGAATGAGTACTTAGCCAGCTTGATGAGGAATTATTTTCTAAAACCATAGCTAAAATGCTTCTGCAGGGTTTGGAGCCTTGTAAGAAGATGGCAGGCAGTGGCTGAGGGGCTAGCCCTCATGTGATTTCCATTCCTAATCAGGTACACTGTAGATATGCAGGCAGGTCTGCAGGGGGACTGGCAAAGGTGTGTATGGTGGTTAGTTCCCTAAGTTGGAATCCACAATGAGAAAGCAAATCACATAAAATGAAAAGTTTTTTATTTGTTTCTTTTTATTCACAGTGCTGCATGTTCATCTGGGTACTATAATATCATCTATTTTTCTTTTTTTTGGTCAAACTTTTTCTGCCTTAAAAGCAACATTGTAACTCCATAGGAACTAACACTTAAAAAAAAAATCAGAAGACATTTGAGTGCTACTTCACTTGTCTCAGTGATTGACAAGTATGCTTGTGTCAAGTAACTTGGAAAAGTGTGGTTGGTGGTTACTGAGAGGTTAGGAGGTACATGGCTGAACATTTCATTGAAAGTCGGTTGGAGAAAGCTTTGAAGTGTTCAGCTTCCAGTCTTGATCTTGAAGAATATAGTTTGTTTTTTGCTTTCTTATGCACTGAATAAATAAAATATATTGTATTTCTACCTAAATGAGGAAAATAATTATCATAGCCTCAATGATCCTTCTAAATGAATGCAATAACAACTATTATTGTATATTTATTCCTGAAAATCATCACAGTTGTCATTATTCCCTCTTGGCTTACATTTTTAAGTTTTACATTTATTTGTTTTTTATATGTTCATGTCAGTGTATATATGTGGGTATAATTATCACAGTGCTCAAGTGCAGGTCAATGGACAACCCACCAGAGTTGGCACTCTCCTTCTACCATGTAGATCCTGCTAATAAGCTCAGGTTGCCAGACTTGGAAGTATGTGCTTTCAATCCTGAGCCATTTCTCCGACCCCTCTGTTGGCTTTTGAATCCTTTTCATATGTGCCATGTCCTGACCTTTCTCCAATCTCTAGTCCTTTATACCCAGCCCAACCTTTCTATGAAAGGGTCTAATAAACATCTCAAAATTAACAGGTTCAAAAGCAACTCTGGTGTCATTCTTGCCATAGTCTTTCTCTCTCCATCTTGGTAAACCTAAATTCTCTTTTTAATCATTGTTCAGGAGGAAAAAATAATCACCCTGAAGTCATTGATTATTTCGCCCTCACAAACTCAACCCACTGTTAGTCCAAGAGCACTCACTTCCTACCCACTGTATTCATAGTAAGAGGCTGATGACAATTTTTCTGTCACCATGTTTAACATCTCTATGCACTTGTAGTAAGGCAAAGTCTGTGCCTTTATTTATTTCTTCGACTTCTAATGCAGTGTACATTCTAAGCACCAGACGAGAGTCAATTTACATAACAATCCCATTTTAAGGACTCTTCTGGGAAAGATGGGAAAAAAGAGGCTTAAAACACTCTCACCATATTATGTAACTGCACATCTTCAAGAAAATAAGACTTCTTAGAGTCAAGAATAGAAAACCTAGCAAGATAGGTTATAACAAAGAGAATATAATTATTTTTAATGGACCAGTGCTGTGTATATAAATAGCGTCAGAGATCAGAACACAGACTACACTGTTTGGGAGTTTGTGCTTCCAAGAATTCATTTGAAATAAACACTGTTGGAGAGTAGATGCAGTAAAAGAAGACACACATTAGAATGGAGGAAACATTCATCTATGCCACACATCCACAGATATAAGAAGGATCCAGAGAGCTAAAGCATTTCGGAATTCAGCTGCTTGGGATTACAGGTATTAACTCCCTTCTCTTAGTCTCAGCCACTCCCTTAGGAGCATGGAAGATGTATGCTGAAGATGTGTGAAGCCGCTGTGGAGATTTCCAACTATCAGCAGAAAAAGTGCAGAAATATGTCATTGAATTTTTAAATTAAAAGAATTCCTAGTTGCTGATGATTTGCTTCCTTTATAAAAATTAAACTCTTATCATAATATTCTGATACCTAAAACTTACAGAAACTTGAAGACACATTCAAAATTTTCATTTAGCTCTGGTTATATTCCTGTGACAAATGTTTACCAATATGAATCCTTAATTCTTTAACAATCCCGGCATATTACCTGTACATTAAGTACCTAGATGCCATCGTTATGCTGGAATAAAGAGTATTTGAGAAGACGGAAAATTTTGCTTTCTCTCCCCACCCCCTGACCCCTACGCCCTGTTGTATATTGAATAGAAAAACAGGAGAAGAGCATACATGTGAGTATAGCACAGGTTGCAGAGAAGGGGGCCATGCTAATCACTCAAGTTTACACTTGAAACATGTCTATTGTCATACTTTTTACTCACTAAAGAGTCTGTCATTGTGTAAAAGTAGCAATAGGAATCACTGATGTGCAGACTTCGATTCCCTTGTCTGCAAATTTCTACCTGAGATTGTTATCCTTGATATGACCACAATATTTTAAGTATTAAAGTCTTATGATGGTATTGGAAAGAGGTCAGAAGTTATAAAATTTGTATTAAGTGCCATTCTTGGTATCTATTTCTATAATCACAACCTAATTTTATTGTTATAGATGGGAAATAAATTTCATAGCCCTCATTTCATGGTGAAAGACATTAGTTTCCTGACATTCCATGGCCTTAGACTTGACGAGTGGCAAAGGCCAAGGTCTTCAGCTGACACAGTGGGCTCAGAGGGATGAGAGATGCTGAGTTATCTGGGGGAATTAGAAGATTCTAGGTCCTTATTTACCAACTCACCTTTCAGCAGAAAGCTCAATGGTTCTCTTTGCTAGTTTTTACAGCCAAGCTTGAAAAACTGAATAGGAGTCTAGTATTAGTAAGGAGGAAGAATGTTTTCCTGTTGTGATTTTTGTCTACATATTACTTTCACACAGTACACATGTTCCACAAATGTCATGTAGTTTATCACGATTCTGGTAGAACAACGCAATTTCATTGACTATATGAGTCTAATCTGTGTCTATAGATTCTTCAATCCTATCAGAGTAATATACTTTGTCCTCTTCATTATAACTTTTAATTTAACATCTCATTTTAGTTAAAATTTTAGATATTACAAAAGGGTACAATGTAAGAGATACCTTCCTATGCTTGTAATCAGCTATATTACCTGTTAAAATGTTACTCTGATAGCTAAGAGGTGTCATTCTAGGTGATGGGAGTATGGCCGCCTGGGTGTATCAGCTACTCTGGTTTATCGCTCTACAACCCCAATGCTACCCTCTACTGGCATTCTGTGGTATGTCCCAGGAGAGGCCAGAGACTTGGCATTCTCGTGGAGGAAATGTCAGAAAACAAAATTAGGAAAATAATTTTTTCTAAGTCTGACTTGTTATTCCTTATGAAAAACATATACTCGAATATTTCTTGAATAATAGAATGTGACATCTATTCATTCAATTCATCTTCAGTACAGTTCCTAAAAGACTGAATTGTCTAACAGTTATGTGGGACCTTTGAAAGGTAAATATAGAGAATAATCATTATTAAAACAGAATAAAGAAAGCTGCTTACTAGGATTTTAATTTCCTAAATCTTGGCGAGATATAATACTTCCTAAATTTGTGAATTTATTCTCTATAGTACATTGATATTCAACTGAAGATGGAGATATAAAAAAAAAAAAAAAAAGAACTTGAAGTCATTTTAAATAGAAGGCCAGTTTTGAAATGCTTCCCAATATGAATGACAGGCAATTAAATCAGTATCTGATAGGTTGAACATGAAATGGAAACCAGGTGATTCTTTGAAGACCCAGAAGAAAGGAAAGGGAGGCATTTAATCTTTACTGCATGGTATAGTATTCCACAGCAAAGCAGACTGTTGTTGGAAATAGGAGGAACAAATGTCCAAGTTTGTGTTGATATTCCCTAAATGCTGTTCCAGAGAAAGAGTATTTGTCATGGGTAACACATGTTCTTGCAATGAGGTGACTCAGATCTATCATCGCAGAGTCCTATCAGATCTGCAAGCAGTATTCCATTAGAATACTGTTCAATATTCATAAGGGGGTTTTCAGGTGTGGTATGTTGCCTATATAAATAGAGTTTCTCTTGTAGGATACAATTTTGTACTTTGAAATTAATATTGAATAGTCTTAGAGGAAAAGCTTTCATATAGAACTAATCTTTCCTTTGTAAAGATGTCTTTCCTTTGTAAAGATGTCCCCAAGGAACATATTTACTGGATCCAGACATCTAGGTTCCTTTCTTAACAATGATGCCATGAGTAACCCAAGGGTATTTCCCAATATCTGTCTGGTGAATTTCTTCCTTTAAGTACATTACTCTTTCTTAAGATCATTTCCCCCACAGATTTACTTGATAGGTAAATAAAGATAGAAGAGGATCAAGAAGACCCTGAGAGGCCACTGTGTGAGACCGTCAAGCATGAATTGCTGTGGAGCTTTCAAGATGCTGGAGATTCCAGAGTCATGAGATGTCTGCCCAGGAAAGATACATACAGACAGTGAAATCAGCCTGAGAGATGTATGTATGCTGCAGGAACAGTGCTGGAAGGGTAGAGCAGATAAGTCCTTTGAAACTAAAGCTTAGATACTGGACACGGTGTTCCAGGATTTTGTATTTGTGCTTTTGGTCTTTGTTTTTTTTTTAAGTGTTGGACTTTATAAGACTTGGCCTTGGTGATGATGTCTGTTCACAGCAGTAAAACCTTAACTAAGACAGTTTTTCGGTGGCTCTGGGTCCGTTGAAGAGGGTTGTAGCAGGGGAAAGTCTTAAGTTGATTGGCTGTGATGGATCAGGTGCTTGCTGTCTGGTATTCCTGAAGAGACTTAAAAAATAATTAGAGTCCAGTCTTTCCTCACTATGTTCCTATTCCTCCTTTTGGAATGGGAATGTATATTCTGGAATATGTTGGAAGTATGTAATTTATTTTTTAATTTTAGAGGGGGCCACAGTTAAGACATTGATATAGTCTCAGAAAAGATACTTTGGATTTTAGAACAATGTTGAGGCTCTTACAAACTGTAGGGATTATTAAATTAATTAAAGCATCTGTAGAAAGACAGAAGGGAGAAAGAGAGGCTTGGTTTAACCTTAGATGGGACAATGTTTATTCACAATGAAAAGGGCATCTTTTTCATCCAGAAGGGGCCAAAATGCTTACAGAAGATGGGATGTGGCCCTTTATAGGGGTGAAAATGACTTCCATAGACTTCAAAGGAAGCTGGGAAGTATAGTTTTTGTGATGGTTTGTATATGCTTAGCCGAGGGAGTAGCCCTATTAGGATGTGCAACCTTGTTGGAATAGGTATGTCACTGTGGGCATGCGCTTAAGACCCTCTCCATAGCTGCCTGGAAGTCAGTCTTTCACTAGAAGCCTTCAGATGAAGATGTAGAACTCTCAGCTTCTTCTGCACCATGCCTGCCTGGATGCTGCCATGTTCTTGCCTTGATGATTCTGGACTGAACTTATAGGTTTATAAACCAGCCCCAATTTAAGTGTTGGACTTTATAAGACTTGGCCTTGGTGATGATGTCTGTTCACAGCAGTAAAACCTTAACTAAGACAGTTTTTCAGTGGCTCTGGGTCCGTTGAAGAGGGGTTGTAGCAGGGGAAAGTCTTAAGTTGATTGGCTGTGATGGATCAGGTGCTTGCTGTCTGGTATTCCTGAAGAGACTTAAAAAATAATTAGAGGGTTGTAAGCAGATGGTTTGGTTATGGAGTAGAACTGAGAGATTTTTTGAGAAAGTTAAGTGAGGGGGAGGAGCAGAGGCAGGAGAGACAGAGTGTGTCAGTGAGGGAAGGTGAACATAGAGTTGATTCAGCGTGACAGTGACTGGTCTCACTGTTAGGGCTGTTGCACCAAAATAAACCAGCAGAAGTAGCAGGGAGCCACAGAGCATCAAAGGAAGAAAATTCAGTATCTGCTTCATGACAGGTGATGAGTTCTTCAGAGGCCCTCCAAGGGGCCCTGGTAAAACTTAACACTTTTCAAAGATCCAGAGCAGAACTCAGGAGGTAATAACTGTACAACTTCGTTTGTTTGGAGCATTAAGTGGCAAAGTTGGTTACATGAGGAAAACGTTTACATCAAAATTAACATGAATTAAATGTAACTGCACAACTGGCTTGTCCATGTATTGTGTAGAAGGATAGGAAAACAGAATATTAATGTAATCTGCCCTGGGTGAAGGTGATGAAGGTCCCTTTTAGCCGTAGTTTCTCCACAGTATGTAAAAGATCTTTTTGCAGTTGTGTCAAGAACAAATGGAGCTGTTGTGTGGTGTAAACTATTGGCAGAGCTCCGGGGTACATTTTGTTTGGGTATAGGGTGAAGTTCAGTAAATGAAACATTGAAAAGAAAACACAAGTATGCACATACTAAGGAAGGGAAGAGCACATCCAAGGGAGGAGCAAGGTAGGCAGGAACCTAGACTTTATGACTTATTTCAGATCTATTGTGATCTGCAGGCATGGAAGCAACATTGTTCGAGGAGGGCACAAATCTTATCCTTAGCAGCCGTCAGGTTTAGCCTTGTTTTAATTTTCGAGTACTGTAGCCGTCAAGGAGTCCAGCTGGTCCTAAGGATGTTAAACCGATCAGAGCTGGTGAAGACACAAGTTAACTGATGCAAAGAAGCTTCAGTCCAGCTGTTTTAGTTTTGATTCCCAAAGGAAGTCACATATAACAAGAAAGGGGTGATGGATAGCCATGGCCCATTAGTCTCCTTTTAGAGATGACCCAAACAGCACTCAGGGGTTTGGGGGTGTTGATCTCTTGGCAACAGCTTTATGATGACTGAAAGGTGATGAGGTGAGCAGCAGTTAGAGTTCTCAAAAGAGGGTCTCCAAAAGGCCATGATAAAACTAACAGTAGTCAAAGATCCAGAGCCTAAGTCAGGAAGTAATGACTGTACAACTTCATTTGTTGGGAGCTTAAGTGGCAAAGTTATATGAGGGAAACTTCATTCAGGAGTCTCAATGAGTTAAATACAACACACAACTGTTTGTCTATGTGTCTGTAGAAAGACAAGATAACTAATTAGCTGTCGTTACATTAGTCTTTCATAAGGAACAAACACCCAGAAGATTTGTAAAAGCAGTTCAATAAAGTCAACATCCAACGAATGCCTCTGAACAGAAAGTGTCTAAGTGGTATTCCCTACATTCACCGAGAGTCTTAGTCGGGTTTCTATTTTTGTGAAGAAACACCGTGGCCACAGCAACTCTTTTAAAAGAAAACATTTAATTGGAGCTAGCTTACAGTTACAAAGGTTTAGACCATTATAGTCGTGGTGGGAAGCATGGTGGCATGTCAGCTGCAGACAGTGCTGGAGAGATAGCTCAGAGTTCTACCTCTAGATTTGAAGGCAATAGGAAGTAACAATGAGACTCTGAGCCTGGGCTTGAGATTTTGAGACCTCAAAGCCCACCCCCACAGTGACAAACTTCCTCCTACAAGGCCACACCAACTTGAACAAGATCATACTTTGTTCAACAATGCCATAGCTACTACAACAAGGCCATGACTCCTAATGGTGCCATTCCTTATGGACCAAGCATTCAAATACTTCAAATAATTCAAATATAGGGCCATTACTATTCAAACCACCACCATATATATGAACTTTGTATATTTGTTTAAAATATTAACAATAGCAGTAATTATTTAATGAATCCAAGTAAAATACAAATATTGACTGGAAACAATTTGATAAGGCAAAATTTTAAAAACCGAGTTTGTTAGTATAAATTGCTGTATCTAGAATATAAAAACATCTCTTAATACATACTTTTGTTAGCATCAAATTGTTATACATATTCCAAGATTATGTCGTAAATATTAGACCACAGAAAGAGACAATTATATTTCCTGAAAAGAAATGATTTTTCCTTTCTAATTTAAAAGTATACTTTCAGAGACTCATTGCCTTGTCAAGTGCAAATTATTCATTTCATAAAATTTTCTAAAATTAGCTTTATTGACAGAACCTTTTAAAAATTCTCTACATCTTCATTCCATACATTCAACCCACAGATGAAAGATGAAAGCAGTCAGTAGTGTCAAATCCGTAACAAATGATTTACATGTAATAGGAATGGAATTAACATGAAGGAGAAAGCTAACTCTTTACTCCTTTGTCTCCAGGTCATCATACACTGACCCTAGTATGCATATTTCTTAACAACAATATATTTAAAAATCAATTGATTGTTTAGGGGCATTATTTGTAAAACACAATAACTAAATTAAATGAACTATAGCAAATATTGGCCTTTAGATTTTCTTAGAGAACATCCACAAGTATAACTATCAAAACTTGTATAATCATTATAGGCTTCAAGGTAAGAATGCAGGCCCTGACCTTGAAGTTCTCTATCTGGGTAGGAACTAGGTTGCACTCTCAATGAACCACAGGTGAGCCCAGATTGGAGTGAATCTCCTTTATTTAACTCATCCCCTCTTCAAGAATCTGGGTACTTGGAATATTATTTAAGAGAACCATTTGTTGATTCTATAGATATCGAAGATGCTACTTGGATAGTCTACATAACTTTCCCAAGCTTCAAGTTTGGTGACATAGTGTCTGACATCCTCCTTTAATGATGGAACATAAGTGGTTAGGGTATAAACTCTGAAAATAGTTTTGCTAAGAGGAAGAATTAAATGCCAGGGTAAATGGCATGACCAATCGAACTAACATGCAGTTCCTATAACAGTCAGAGTGGTAGGCTTAGGTTCAAGGTTCCCCTGTCACAGCATCCTCTCAAGACACATCAAGGGCAGAGTAATTGCTATTGTCTTTCTGTTTGAGACATTTAGGATATAGGTGTTGACTTTGAGATCTTTCGCTAGGCAAGAGAATCCACCCTCTGTGTTGTGATGCATAAGGAGTAATTTGTCTTTACATACTTTGCCTGTTTTGTTTCTTTATTTTTCTTTCTGGTTTGGCCTATGCAGCCAAAGGCAGGAATCACAAATTTATGGCAGGTTTCTTATTTCCCATACATCCTGTCCTGTAATGAAGCTAGCCTACAACTTAATCTTGTTGGATGGTGCTTCATTCAATGGAACTTGTGCTCCAACCAAAGAAACTACATGAGCCTGAAGGTTTCCTGTAAACCCATTTTACATAAGCACTCCATCTTTTATAACATTTTTTTAAAATTTCTTACATACCTAATTTTGACTATTATTTTACATTAAATACACTTTAAGTTTACTTTAAAGTTTCCTTGACTTACTTTTTCAGGCTTAACTTTGACAATATTTACACAATGCTATCTGTTGGGAAATAATAGAAGTCTACATGATGGAAGATAAAACTTGATGTCGCTCTTCATGCTTTCTCTATAAATAAATAACATTTGTACTTAGCATGACTAACCATTAACTTGTATATCTTAACTATATTCGACAGTTTACAATTGTAATTAGTAAGTACCTATTTTGTAAGATTGGAATTATACAATATTACCCCTGTTAAAATTGAACCTTAAAAATTTATAATTTTTGAATTAAAGATCCTTTTGCATCAAAATAAACTTTAAGCTATAAATAAAGTCCACAGGGAGAGACTGGCCTTTTTAATGTGCTTTTACAAAATGCCATTTTTTTTCTTATGACTCAGTTTCTTTCAGGAGCTAATGCTTAACAAAGACAGCAAAAATATCGCAGCTTTTGTTTTATTTTGTTTGGTATGACCCAATCTTAGGAGAAACCATCTTGAATCCTGGTGTTGCCTCCTTAGTCTACAAAAGGGAATATAATGGTAAGTAGAGGGATATTACAAGATCACCTTAAGCACAGTGGTGATGAAGTCATGTGTCATGCATCTATCCAGATGAGATTACAAGCCAAGATGGCAGCTAGCCACATGGTTGTTCAGTCATCAACCAAGCTATGTGGTAGTTCAAGGGGAGGCCATCAGGCACACACACTTTTCCTAAACATGAGTTGAATCCGAGTTAAATACATGCTCTATTATAGCAGATGACGATTATCTATATATTGAGTTTTAACTGTTAACCCCCTTCTTGTTACAGATTTTAAGCTAACTTTTAATTTCACAGGTCATTTTCAAATAACACTCAATGAATGTATAAATACAAAAATGGAGAAAGTTACACTCTCACCAGAAATCTTTAAAGATAGTAAACAAAACCGGGGGAAATGGGGAGAATTCAAGGAGTTAAATAACTTGCCATTTATAACCTCCATGGGAAACAATTTACTTCTTAGTTGTTCTCAGGAAAAAAATGTCTTTTCCTAGGCTGTTCTGTTTTTCTCTCCTTCAACTTGTCACAGAGTCAGGTGGCCAGTCTGACCTAGGAGAGAGACTTTGGAGGAAACTTGTAAACAAACATGAAGAGTCAGGACCAGACAGGCCAGATTCCAACTCCAGAGCCAGCTTTCTCAATAGAGTAGAACAGCATGAAACGATTTTTCAATATTATTCATACCCAAAAGATATCTGAATCTCTGTAGAGAGAATCCAGTGGTTACCTATCCAAAATCAGCTTGTGTGTGTCTGCCAATGGGGCAGACCATCTGAAATGCTTTTGCCTCTTAGGTGTTTGTCTTAGCTAGTATTTTATTGCTGTGAAGAAATACCAGAACCATGGCAAGACTATAAAGGAAAGCACCTAATTGGGGCTTACTTACAGTTTCAGAGAGTTAGCCCATTGACATGACAGTGGGGAGCATGGCAGCACACAGACAGACATGATGCTGGAGAGGTAGCTGAGAGTTCTACACCCAGATCCACTAAGAAAGAGAGATACTGGATCTGGCTTGGGCTTTCTAAAACCTCAAAGCTCACCTCCAGTGTGGCCTCCAAAAAGGCTACACCTCTTAATTCTTTTAAATAGCACCACGGTGATAAGGAAGGATTCAAATATCCCAGCCTACAGAGGCCATTCTCATTCAAACCATCACAATGCTAAATATATGAATAAGATTTTCCAGGCATAAAGAGGCAGAAACACAAGTAGGACAAAAATATAAGGCAAAAGAAGCATAAGGCAAAAAACAAAACAAAACAAAACAAAACAAAACAAAAAAACAACCCTATGCTATCTCTATTCACAATGCTATCTCTGTTTGCAATACATACAATTTTAGAAATATTCTGATTCTGAGTGTTACTTTAAGCCAGTGTTTTGACAAAGATTCAAGTGAACTGTTAGTTTTATGGGAAAGGGGACCCAGACCCTCTGTCATTTTGTCTAAATTGGTTTAGACATTAAAAATGGAAAGTTCTGAATTTGGGATAGTATTAGCCATTTGTCCAATGCATATTAAGGATATATTTACATTAAAAAGTGAAGAAGAGTTGCTGGTTTCAATTCTACAGAAAATTTAGAGTGGATGAAAGGAAAGGTAAAAAGAGGGTGAATATTGTGATAGTTAAAATTATGTTTTAAATTTAAATAACTGTGATTAAGGATTATAAAACAGAAATGATTCTAATCTGTGTGTCCCACTTACACAAGAACAGAAAGCTTCTTGGAATACCAGGGCTGTTGATCATGTAAGATATCAAGCCATATGCTTTTGTTTCTGTACAAACTTGGTTTTCCCAACTGCACAGGATGAGCTTGTTCACATGTAGGTAGAAGATAAGTAGAGAGTACATCAGGATGTATGCTTAACTTTGATTGGATGAAGGTAGGATATATGTAGCCTTGTAGGTTGTTTTGTTCATTTTGTTTTGATTTTTAATAATTATCAGACTAAGCTGGTTCTACACTCTGGGAATAGTGGGTATGGACCTGGCCAGTGTTCATCATCCTTGTCTTGCTTCAATTTTGACTCAAAAATTATGGCAGTGTTCTCATTCTTACCTGGTGGAATTAACAATGTGCAGTTGTTTAGAGTGTCCTCTAAATCTTGAAATGGCCACATAACACCTGGAAATATACGGGAATATTTCCAACCATTACAATCCCCAGTTAAGAAATCACAGGGCCAGTGGAAGGTTCTGAGGGCTTTGGGCTGTCAAATGTTTCTTGTGGCCGTTGGAAAGTTTCCAGTGCATTTGACTAAGCTGGTCTGAAGGCAGAAGACATCTCTAGTGAGCTCCCAGACCTAATTATGGTGCCTCTGAGTTAGATCCAATGGATTACCTTGTCTTCATTGGTTTTTTTTTTTTTTATTTTTATTTTTTAATTTTTATTTATTTATTTATATTTTGCTCCATTGCACGTTCTGGTCGGATGCATTGTGTCTTCCGGCCTGGATCAGACTGTGTCAGGAGGAGCAATACAGAAAGAGCGACCGAGAAGAAAAGACAGCCTGAGACCAAAAAAAAAAAAAAAAAAAAAAAAGCAGTTGGGGGGGAGAGGTTCTGCAGAACCTCAGGTCCTCCAGGACCCTCTTGTCCTGGAATAAAAGCTTAAAACTGTTTTGGGGCAGGGTTGGGACATGCCTTCCTGGTCTTTTGGGGCCATCATGTTAGATTATCTAAAGCAGCTGAAGAGAGATGGGAAGGGGGAAAGAGAGGCTGAGTCTGACCTTAGGTGCCATTATGTTTATGGGAAGGGTAAATCTTTATCACTCATGTGTGCAGATGGCTAAAATGCCTATAGAAGAATATGGAAGTGGCCCCTTATAAGCGTGGAAATATCTTTCATAGTCTGCAAGGGAAACTGGGAAGTGTAGTCTTTCAGCAGGAAATTATCAGGGACTTTTAAAGTGGTACCACGTGCATTTTACATTATGAAATGGCCTTCCACCTTTGGGGAACACAGGGCTGATGTGACGGTTTGGGTGAGAAATCCCACCATCCCCACCATAGGCTCATGTGGTTGAATACTTTGTTCCTAGTTGGTGCTCCTAGTTAGGAAGGTCGTGAAAATTTTAGGAGGCAGAGCCTCATCTTATATGTAAATTAATGATTTGAATGTTTGCCTCTGTCTTCATTTTGAAAGTCAAACTGTAGAGAAAAAGTTCAATAAAGGAACTTTCATTTGGAAATGAACAAAGAATCAGAGCTATCATGCATATGCCAGAATGCTGCAGTGTATCCCGAGAACCAAGTTAAAGTGGGGCTTTCATGAGGACAGAGAAATCTCTGAAAGTTGTTTTGATAATAATTTCACTGGCACTTGTGGTGGTTGTCGAACTGGCAAAAGCTGACTGATTAGCATTGGCAGTTATTAGTAAAATGAGTCTTAAGATTATAATAGAGTTCTGCAAATAGCTTTTACACAAGAATGGTCTTAAATAAAGGATAATTGTTTATTGAATTGGTTCTTTGAGAATTCATCAGCAGGCAGACAGTTAAGCTTTTCTTTTCCATGGTCACTTGATATTTTAGTGGGCTACTGCAGAAATAACTATCTTTTGTTTAATTCACTTTCACATTTTTTCTTTTGAGTGTTCATCAATTCCAACATCTCTCCCTTTTTTCTGATTAATACTTAGTTGTGGAAAGGACCCATACCAAGTATAATTTTACCTAATGGTATTTAATGAGTTTTATTTTCAGAGATCCTATATGCAAATAAGGTATCTTGTGAGATCATGGGTGGATATGGAATGGGGGGGGGCACTATTCAACCTACTACATTGAATATAGTTGTTCAACTATAGTTAGTTTAAAAATGCAGACTAAGCTCTCTTTCCATTGTGATTTCTAAAGAAAAAAGAGCTGTATTCTAAAGCCCTCTTTTGACAAATTTCTAATTTCAGTTGGAATATGACCCATCAGATATGAATTTGTTTAAGCTTCCTTTCCAAGTTCCACTTAATTCCATTTGCAGTCAAGTTTTATTATAGAATATATAGAAGCACTTGTTAGTTTGAATAGGTATTGTTTCCATACATTCATGTGTATGAATGCTTGTCCATAAGGAGTGGTAGTATTAGGACGTGTGGCCTTATTGGAGAAGATATGACCTTGTTGAAGGAAATGTGTTTCCGTGAGGGAAAACTTTGAGGTCTCTTATGCTCAAGCTCAGCCCAGTGTGGCACAGTTTCCTTCAGCTGCCTTTGGATCAAGATTTAGAACTTCCAACTTCTCCAGCACCATGTGTGCCTGTACCATGTATGCCTCCTGCCATAATTGTAATTGACTAAACCTCTGAAACTGTAAGCCAGCCCCAGTTTAATGTTTTCTTTTATAAGAGTTGCCATGGACATGGTATCTCTTACACAGCAATCAAATCTTAACTAAGATAAGCACTTTGAACTTCTAGATTATTTTTATAAGCTTCAGAACAGAGACACGTTGAGCACATTTTCATTTGTGTCTTACAGAGAAATATATTAAAGTTTTCAATATAAAATATTTACTAATGACATATTCACTGTACTTATAATGTTTCTTGGAGAATGACATTTATTGAAGATGTACCATTCCAGTAAATTGCCTCATGCTTGTGTAAAGTCTAGGGCTTGTTCAATGTGTTCTGTGCTTTCCATTATAATTCATCCAGTCAGTACAGATGGGATAACGCATGCCCCACTGAAGGTCAGCTGAATAATGATGCTTTCTGCAATGAACATTTTCAAAATTATTTATTTTAGTTCTTGAGATTATTATATATTTTCTCCTTCTCTTTCTTTCCTTCCAGGTATGCCTCATTGCTCTTTCAATGCCTCTTTTTTCATTTCATATGTAGGTATAATTGATATAAAGAGATCAACAATTAAAGAAAAACCAATAGTATAATATCAACAATAATATATATGTATGTACATAAGCATAATCTACACAGCCTGTATAATGTGACTTTTATGTATGTTTTCAAGGCTGAAAAGTAGTATTAGATAACCTATTGGTGTACTCTTCCTGACTGCTTCTCCCACTCACAGCATTTCCTAGCTGTCCATAGGTCTTTGTGTAGGTTTGAGGTCACTTGGTCTTTCCCTGTCTATGTTAGCATGTGGATTGGTGTGATCCTTGTTTAGCTGATGTTTAGGAAGTCACATTGATGAGCATTTATAAATATATATATGTAGCTCCTGCCATTCCTAGGACACACAATCTCACAACAAATTTCCTGCTTCTTTGGCTCTTATAAGAGTTTCATCCTCTCTTCTGCAATGTCTCCTGAGCCTTAGGTGCAGGAGTGCTTTGTAAATGTATCCATTGCGATTGAGCCCCACAACTCTGCATTTCAACTGGTTTTCTGTAGTGGTCTCAGAATATTGCAAAGAAATGTTTTGTTAATCATGGGTGAGGACTACATTTATCTGCAGGTACAAGAATATATTTTTATAATGTAGTTTGCTGGTTTCCTCTCCACTTGTACTTTCTCCCAATGGCCTTATACATCTCCTTTTTTCTTTCCAAAATCCCCAAACCAATGACCATAGGAAAACAAGAATAGTTCTAAATATGCGTAGATGTTTGAAGTATTTGTAGTGCTTGGAGGAAAGACGTGCTAAAATACACAGGAATTTTAAAAAGAAAGCTCTAAATCTATTACAGCACCTGCTCTACATGCACTGATTGATGACCCCTGACCTGATCATCTGTTTTTATTGCTATCAGTGTTTTTCTATGGCCTGAAGACAGTTTACTGTCCTTTAAGCTTCAGTGTCTTCATTTGAGAATTGAGACATTATTAACACAAAACTTAATGAACTGTGGGCAAGAATTAAAGATGATAAATGATCGCTTTTTTGGCATTCAAAAATCCCTTAGTCATTAAAAGTTAGTTATTACATAAATAAGCTTGAAAATCTTCTCTAATGAAGGTATTCTTGACTAGTTCACTCTAAAATGTCTTTGTTATGATCTAAGTCTACTAAGGTTGAAAGTCTAGAGCAGTGTGGAAATGAACATCATGTTAAAGGATCAAATATTTTATTAATTTGTGGGGTTCATGCCCTGGCAATAAAAGTGACAGTGGGCTATAACTCAAAGAATTTATCACGGAGGCTTAAGTGAATCATATACTTAAGCTTTCACAAAACGCATTCTGTGTTGCTACTTAAGGTGTAGATTAAAGAGCCAGATTAGGTGCTGGAGAGATGAGATTCCACAGTTAAGAGCACTTGCTTCTTGCCGAGGACCCAGTACTTATAAGGGCTTCCTATTCTTGGGACCAAATAAGCTCTTCTGGAATCCGCAGATACCAGCACTCAGGTATTGTACAAATGTACATGCAGGCAAATGTTTATGCACACAAAATAAAAAAGTACATTTTTAATTTAAAAGGTCCAGTTTCAAGAAAATGCTTATAATTTTTGCTAGCAATGGAACTATCCAATACTTATATTGAAACAAAGTATTTTGAGGGAGATGTCTTAGTTGGGGAATTGTTTATCACATAGCCATGACAACCTGAGTTTGATCCCTACCACCTTCTTGAAACCTGGGTTTATTTTGTAGTCCCAGCATTAGAGAGCTGAAGACAGAAAGATCCCTGGGGCTTGTTGGCTAGCTAGCCAAGTGATATTGGTGAATTCATGGCTTAGTGAGAGACCCTGTCTTAAATAATAAAGTAGAGATCAATTAAGGAAATTGGTGTCAAATTCATATTCTACATTTACATATGTGACCGCCCCCACATATGTGCATTTACAAATATTTTAAAATTCTGATAAAGCCATTTACTCTATGATTTACCACCTATTCCAAGAGAGTTGTCACTTCTTGTTAAGAGGAAATTGAAACATTTTGGGGCAAGAAAGTTCAATACTGCACAATAAAATATTTTAATAGCAAGAATTCATAATTTTTATTAGAGCATGTGGTATAATTTATATTCTATTATCCACAAATTAATATTTTACTATGTCTAATTTTTACATTAAATTCAGTATATATATAAATGAATAGAAAAATAACATAGTACATGTAAACAAATTCAATTTAACATGATTTGATTTATAGTTTTTATAATTTAACAATTATTTCAAATTAATACACATTAAGTAGAAACCCTGCTTCATGTTTTAAATTGTGGGGTTTTCTTGGGTTAGCCATATTCAGTAAGTTTATCTCTTATGATGCTGGGCTGTAAGAGAGGATCAAGCTTCTTGTCAGTCATGTGTCTTAAAATTTGAAAGCTGGTCCTCTGTTGTATGGAGTGTTGTTAAACTATGAGAATGAATAGGTAAACTATATCACATACAAGTGGCATACAGTTTAATATTTGCAACATATGAGAGTATGTTTGGGCATAACAATTTTATGCTAAGAAATACCTGCAATTTCAATTAAAATGTAAGGTTATAAGATTTTTATTTACTAATATATAGCTTGTATTTATATCAATTTTCTACCACATATATAATTCTGTTCTTCATGTATACCTACAACATTATTCATTTACCATATACATACCTCATGTACTAAATGTTGATTATAATGCCAACTTTATCAATAATAATATGTTTACTAAAAGCTAGCATTTGTCTACAAATTTAGTCCAACTCCTATTAAAATATAGTAAGGTATTTTTTTTTATTATAAATCTACTCTAAAATTTATATGAAATAAAAGAAGCACTGAGTAGGCAAGCCAATTTTGTAAGAATAGTCAAATTGGAGGATTGTCACCAAATGATTTCAAGACCCATTTAAGCTACAAGAATCCAGGAGCAGGGAGATGGCTTGGTTGATAAAGTGCTTGCTGTGTGAGCATGAGGAACTAAGTTTGGAACCACAGCATTATGTAAAAGTGGAACACAGCAGTGTGCACCTATAACTGAGCAGTGGTTGGGAGGGTAAAGAGACGGTCTTGGGGCTCACTGAACGTGCAGTCTAGCCTACCCCTGAGCACAAGGTTCAATGAACAGCAATAGTATTGAGAAAGATACTTGGCATCAGTCTCTGGCTTCCATATGCATGTGTGTACCGTGGCATATGTGCCCACACAAGAACACTCATACACATGTGCATTTGAACACAGCACACACACACACACACACACACACACACACACACACACACAGAGAGAGAGAGAGAGAGAGAGAGAGAGAGAAACTTAATATAAGCGGTTGAAAGAACCTAAAAGAGGATCCAGAAACAGATGCATGGACAGTTGGTTGGCTGTTGAACAAGTAACAAAGGAAAAGCAACTTACTGATAACATGCCAGTCTTGTAGACAAATGATGATTAAATAATTGATACCCATATGTCAAAAAATTAACCTGGATTGGTACCTCATATCATACAAAAAATGAGTTCAAGTGGATCATGGAACTAAACATAAAATCTAATCCAATGACACTTTTAAAAGATAATCTGAAAAATATATTTGACTATACAAACTCTTAAGTAAAACACAAGACAATTCACAAATGATAAAACTCAAGACTAGTAATTTTCCAAAATTCAAAATTAAGTTCTTTTACTTTTCAAAAAAAAAAAAATTAGACTAGAAAATAGATAACAGGGACAAAAATGAGGCTGAGACTGAAAGAAAGGCCCAACTTTGGGTCCATCCCATGGACAGGCCCCAAACCCTGACACTATTTGAAGCTAGGTTGTGCTTGTAGACAGAATCCTAGCATGGCTGTCCTCTGAGAGGCTCTACCAGCAGCTGACTGAGACAGATGTAGATACTTACAGCCAAAGATCGGATTGAGGTCAGGGACTCCTATGGAAGAGTTAGGGGAAGGTTTGAAGGAGCTGAAGCGGATGGCAACCCCATAGGAAGACCAATGGTGACAACTAATTCTGACCGCTGCAAGCTTCCAGAGAGTAGGCCAGCAACCAAAGAGCATTCATGGGCTGGTATGAGGCTCCTGGAACATATCTACCAACCAAAAGCATACTCAGGCTTGTCTCAGACCCCTGAAACATGTAGCAAAGGACTGCCTTGTCTGGCTTCAGTGGTAGAGGATATACCTAATTCTATAGAGACTTGATGTCCCAAGAAGTAGGATGCCTGGGGGTTGGGGTGGGGTGGGGTGGGGGTGGGGTGGAGCACTCTCTCATAGGTGAAGGAAGGGTGAAGACTGGATGAGAGACCAGGGTGAGGGACAACATTTGAGATGTACAATAAATAAATAAATAAATAAACAAACAAATAAATAAATTTTAAGGTCTGGGTATAAGTAGCAATACCTAGATTACTACTAGAAGTGTCTCAACATATAGCAAAAGGAATAAAATTGATAGAAAATTCTATTAATCTACAACTCATTGAACATGGAGAGGTTCAGCTGGTGTCTACACAGAAACTTCACCCCCATTTTCTGGTGTCTTTGACATGGGATGGTACTTTGTAAGCTACCAAAGAGAAATATAAATACCAACCCAACCACAAAAATCTTTGATCTACAGTCTGTAAAATATTCTAGGGCAACAGTGGCACAAAGGGTATAGGGGTAGTCAACCAAAGTCTGATTTTTCTTAAGGCTCACTCCATGAGATGGAACCCATAGTGACACTGCTTGGATGACCAAAAACCAGAGACTAGACATCCCAGTAACCTAAGGGGAAGAATTGAAGAATCTGAAGAAGAAGTGACCCCATAATAAGACCAGCAGCATCAACTTACCCAGACCCTAGGGAGCTCCCAGAGACTGAGCCACAAAACAGGAACATACACAAGCCGGTCCAAGGCTCTTGGCACAAATATAGCAGAAGTCTGCCTGATTGATACCTTATTCTGTCAACATCAGAGAGGCTTCCTCCTTTAGAAGATGGAAACAAATCCAGACACACATTATGTCCATAGCTAAACACTATGCAGAGAGAAAGACCTTGAAACACAGCTTTAAGTGAGATATCTTCAAACAAATACCGCCCCTCAGACCTCAGGGAACCCCCAAAAGAGGAGGAAGAAGGATTGGAGATAGAGAGAATAGGTAACAACAATGGGACAAAGCTCTCTAAAACAACTGAGCAAAGCTCATATGTACTGTGAGTAGGTGTCTGATCCTTGGGCTCTTTTACTTTTCTAATTGCTTGACTTGTCCAATTTCAGTATGATTCTTTTGTCTTAATATATTTTATTTTGTTATGTTTTATTACCTCTTTGAAGAATGTTCTTTTCTAATGGAAGACAGATAGGAAGTGAATTCAGATGTGAGAAACTCAGAGGAGTAGAGGGAAAAGAAATTATATTTAAATTATATTGTACAAGAAAAGAATTATGATTAATAGAAGGGGAAAAATAAAAATAAAAAATATGTATTAGAAACAATGAGAAGAATTTAATGCACAAATTCATAAAGATTTTATAACTAGAAAATGTAGAATTATTGTAAAAATTACCAAAATAAAACAAATGAATCAATGTTTTAGAAGATTAATGGAATAATCAGTTTATTAGGAAAAATACATACCAGTAGTTAATAAGAGCCTTTAAAAGGAATTCAAAATCACCAGTCATTAAGGAAATGAAAATTAGGAGGACAATAAAAAAGCCAGCAGTCATTTATTATAATAACTAAAATGACATATGTTGACCATGTATGTTTCAGCCAGAATGTGGTAGGCCTATGACTTTCATGCATTTTTTTGAGGGACATAAAAGCCATCCAATTATATCAGAGAACAGTTTGTCAGTTTTTAAAGAATATCTATCTATCTATCTATCTATCTATCTATCTATCTATCTATCTATCTACCTATCTATCATCTATTTATCTATATAGAGAGATTTATATAGGGATATCTTTTGTAACATATGCATATGTTTATGTGTGAACAAGAAAAATAGAAGTGTACCCTTCAGTGTATCATTCATACAACATCACTAATGAGTATTCATAACAACTTTGTCATAACAACCAAGGAATGGAAACATATTCACTATTAAGGAATAGCTAATCACACTATAATATTCATGCCTTGAAATATTCACAATTGAGTGTAACAATTTTATGACATGTTGCACAAGGATAAATCTCAGACTAGATCAGAGAAATAAGTCAGACTGAATGAGGCATGTTGTGTTGTGTGATGTTGTGAAATACACTAGCATAAAAGAACTGACAGAAAAATGAATCATATCTGAAGTGTGGAGGAGGAAATTGAAAGTAGTTCAAAGGAATACTGGCTTTATCCCAGAGATGGTTTAACACACATACCTATTCAAAATGGTACCTGTAATCTTAGCTAGAGCAATAAGACAAATGATGGAGAACATGGGATATAATTAGGAAGGCAAGAAGCCAAAGTATTTTTATTTGCAAATTGTATGATAGTACACATAAGTGACCCTAAAAGTTTTACCAGGAAACTCTTAAAGCTGATAAACATTTTTAAGCAACGTAGCTGGATACAAAATGAACTAACAAAACAAAATTCCAGAAGCCTTCCTGTATAAAAATAGTAAGTGGACTGAGAAAAAAAATGGAGAAACAATACTTTTCATAATGCCTAAAAAATATAAAATATCTTAGGGTAACTCTAACCAAGCAAGTGAAAGTCTTAGTTGACAAAAACGTTAAGATATTAAAGAAATCGAAGAAGGTATCGGAAGATGGAAAGCTCTCCTATGTTCATGGATCAATAGGATTAATATAGTAAAATGGCCATCCTTCCAAAACCAATCTACAGATTTAATGCAATCCTTATCCAAATTCCAAGAAAATTATTTGCAGACTTCACAAAGGACAGTTTTCAGCTTCACATGGAAACACACACACACACACACACACACACACACACACACACACACACACACAAACCCAGGATAGCTAAAACAATACTGAATAATAAAAAGACTATCGGAGATATCACCATTCCCAATTTCAAGTTTTACTACAGAGCTATAATAATAAAAACAGCATAGTTTTAGCATAAAAGCAGACAGGTGAATAAATGGAATCAAATTGAAGACACAAAGATGAATCTGTACCCTATGGACACCTGAATTTTGAAAACAAAGCCAGAAATACACACGGGTTAAAAAGACAGCATCTTCAACAAATGATGGTGGTCAGTCTGAATGTCTGTATATAGAAGAATGAAGAGAGATCCATATTTGTCACCTACATGAAATTCAAGTCCAAATAGATCAAAGACATCAGTCTAAAACCAGATACATAATCTGGCAGAAAAGAAAGCAGAGGACAATCTTGGATTTATTGGCATAGGAAACGGCTTTCTGAAAAGAACACCATTAGTATAGGCAGCAATTATTAATGGGACCTAATGAAACTGAAAAGATTCTGTACTTGGCAGGACACCATCATTTGTAGAAAGCAGTAGGCTACAGAATGGGAATAATAGAGAAGAAACAAAGAAAAAGAAAGAATTTATGGTATTTAAAGAAAAGAACAACAACAATAAAAAACCAAGCCTCCCCCCCCAAAAAAAACCAAAACAAAACAAAGCAGAAACTGAATATCAAGAAAAGAAATACCACAATTTAAAAATGGGGTACACTTCTAAACAGAGAATTCTCAAAAGAGAAAACCCAAATGGCCGAGACACATTAAAAATGTATTTAGTGTTCTAGTCATCAGGGAGATGCAAAGCAAGACTACTTTGAGATTTCATCTTACACCAGTAATAATGGCCAAGATCAATAAACAAAAGGCAGCTCATGATAGTGATGGTAGAGTAAGCAGAACGCTCATGCATTAGTCTTTGAGAATGCAATCATATAAAACCACTATGGAAGTCAGTATTGTGGTCCTCAGAAAGCTGGGAATTGATCAGCCTCAAGATCCAGCTCTGCTACACTTGACCATATACCAAAAGGATGCTTCATCCTACTACAGAGAGACTTGCTCAACCAAGTTTATAGCTGCCTTACGCAAAATGGTAAGAAATGGAAATAATATAGATGCCTGCCAACTGACAGATGGATAAAGAAAATGTGATACATTTATGCAATGGATTATTGCTCAGGTACTAAAATATGAAATCATGATTGAAGGTAAATGGAAGAAATTAAAAAAAAATCATTTGTGTCTGTTAACTTAGACCAAGAAAGAAAAATATGGTATGTATTCACTTATATTTGGCTGTTAACTGCTTATTCATAAATAAGCAAACTACAATCTGTATACCCACAGAGCTTATGTAGAGAGTAAGGTACTTGAGGAAAAAATGCTTCTTCATATCGAGGGGAAATACAATAGAAAGTTTTCAATGAAAGAAGGTGGGGTCAGGGACTGGAATGAGAGAATCAAACAGTGAGATGGAATGAAGAGAGGAGGTAAGAGATGGAATATGGGTTAGGACAGTTAAAACCAAATGTCAATTAAGATGTCACATGGAAATCTAATACAATAGAAGCTCTCTAAAACATACACATATATTAAGTCAATTCAAATGAAAACACCATATTACAGGAGAGAAAATCTTAGATATTACATATTACAGAGCTAGAAATCTCTTGTTACCAAATATAGCTTCTAGTGCCAGGAACACATTGTCTAATTGAGTTTTTGGCCAAATGGATCCCAAGCGAACCCCCAAATAACCCAGGTTATTGCCAAACTATTGGTGGCTGTCCACAAATTGGTGATAAGGCCCTGTGGCTGAAGACAATACTATACATTTCATTGAACATGGAGAAGTTGAGCTGGTGCCTACCTAGAGCCTTCACCTCTACAGACAAATTCTTCATGGTATTGGAAGATACTCTGCATACTACCAAAGGAAAAAGGTAAATACCATCTCAGTTACAAACCTTTTGATCTACAGTAGTGTCCTACCTACAAGATACACTGGTGCAGTAGTGGCACAACGCATGTTGGAGTAACCAACCAATGTCTGATTTGAGTTAAGGCCCACTTCATGAGATAGAGGCCATAATTAACACTGCTTAGGTGGCCAAGAACCTGAGACTAGATAGGCCAAGGACATTAGGAAAACCAAACACTACTGTTCTGCTAAGGAAGTTTGCACTAAAATGACTCCAACTGACATTCAGCTATATTCATAGAACAGTGCCTTGTTCAGCCATCATCAGGGAATCCTTTTCCTGTAGCAGACTGAAACAAATAAAGAGACCTACATCCAGACAATAGGCAGAGAGCAAGAGATCTTGAAACACTCAGTCCTAAAAGAGATATCTTTATTAAATTCCTCTCCTCAGAGCTCAGGGAACTCTGAGAGAAGAGGAGGCAGAAAAAATGTAAGAGCCAAAGAGGATGGTGGACACCAAGGAATCAAAGCCTTTTAGACACAATAGGACTGGAACGCATGTGGCCTCACAGACACTGTGATAGCATGCACAAAACCTGAAATGTTCGCATAAAATGGAGTCCCAGCACTGAAAGGAGAAGTGAGCACACAGTCATCTCCAGCAGCAAAATCTAACTGACAGACACTTGCAAAAGAAAAATTAGTTTTCTCTCAGTGAGTTTCACTTGAGAAACAAACCACTCTAAGGGTAGGGCTAACACAAAATGAAATCAGTGGCATCTCTCTGGGTTCTTTGTCTCATAATTTTGTCAGGGTCTTTAATTTTTTTCTCTATTTTATAAGTTATATATATATATATTGTATTAATTATATATATACATATATTATATATATATATATATATATATATATATATATATATATATATATATAATAAAATGGCTTCTAGTTTTGTGTGTATGTGATTGTTCTTGTTTGGCTGTTTTATCATATTTCAATTTGTTTGTTTTTGCTTAATCTTATTTTATTATTGTTTCTTAGATGTCTATTTCCTTTCTAAGGAGAGGCAAAAGGGCATGGATCCACATGGGAGGGGAAGTGGGAGGAACTAGGTGGAGTAGGTAGAAGAAAAATTATAATCCAAATACATTGTCTGAAAATATCTACTTTTAAGAAGGGGGTGGCAGCAAGGCTGCTTTTGTAGATGATGAACGATTTCACTGTTTTCATTGTGGTGATGGGTCATAGTATTCATGAAAAAATAACTGTGTGTAAAGTTTTAATATGTATCATTCATTTAATTCTATTTTCACCTCAATAAAGCTGTAACAAATGCCAAACGGCATATTGTGATTGTTTTCAAATTTCCTGATTCTTCTAAATAAGCCTAATAAATATGAGAGGAAAAAAATCCAACTGAATTAATATTTCTGGCATTTATCCTGGCCAAAAAAGGCAGACTCTCACCCAATGATGCATGTTAAGTAACCTTATACATTTGTCTAGAAATATTTTCCTATTAAAACATGTATGTGTAAGTAGCGTCATAAAAGTCAGTGCTGTAACCACTGGATATGATTCCTATTCTTCAAATAAAGTAACATTAAAGTATCACAAAAATAATAGAAAAACATTGACATTGAGATGTTAAGGTCTATTTTGGAATATTAAAAAGCTATATAGTTAAGATTAACTAAAAGTGTCAAGTTAACACAAAGGAGAAGATATCAGACCTTAGCAACCAAACAAAACTTCCTTGACATTGTACCATATATTCACCTTATTCTCAATTATTTCATACGCTGAGTTTTTTTTATGATTTACTAATTTCGATCAGTTTTCAGGTGATGCAAATGTATGTGGTAGAATTGAAGTCCAGGATTAGAGATGAATTAACATGAACTTGACAGCTTTTGAGAAATTCTCACCGCGGCATGGCATTTTCTTATCTACAAAGTTAGTGCGACAAAGGGTCAAGAAATTTCATATGTAAATATCTAAAGTGTCAAGTTGAAATGTTTAAATCATCACAGTCCTGAGATGAGCACACAAATACATGTGTCTGCAGCATTAGAATGAAGGTTAAAATTCTGCTTAAAATCAAAATGTAACAACAATGATACTAAACACTTTCTGCTCTTATTTTATGTTATGCCATTTATACTTTATAAAATCAACTTTACAACATGAAAAGGAAAGGCATTTGCATTTTATTTAGTATCACAATTGAGCAATACTTATAAATGAAAATGACATTAATCCTGTCTATTTTATGGCTCATAAATTTTAGAACCTTTTAAAGATATTGAAATAGGTTAAAAATAGAACCTTGAAGCACATTGCTCTCTTTTTCAAAACATTATTTCCTATACATTTTCTTTTCTCAACAGAAAATCATATTTTTTTTTTGAGAAAACTACTTTTCAAAAACTGCAGGATAATGCATGGGTTTGTGCTTCTAGTTAAGAGCTGTATCCATCAGAAGGCACTGAACTCGCAGCATGAGACCACATCAGCGCACTGTGATCTGACTGTGGAACAAGAGTCCTGAAACAGCTCCCGTGATTTGTTCAGAACCATTTCTCAAACACAAAGCATTTTGGAAATGATATGAAGCAATTTCCTTTCTGTCAAGCTTTAGTCTTGGATCCTGTGGTGCAGCTTGCCTTCTTATTTCCACCTTGTATTTTAAAGTTTCCCTCTTCAAGAATTTCTAAATTGATTTAATTTACATTCCCAAACAATCTTTAATTAGCAAACAATTTCTCTGAAATGTCAGTCAAAACTACTTATACTCCTGTATTGACTGGATGCTTTTGTTTTGGGGATTGTGATGGAAATAGTGTAAGTGGCACCAGACAAGCACAGTGATTTTTCAAGTATCTTAATTAATGTGTTCTCACACACAAAATTAGACATTCTGTTCTCCATCTAGCTGTGAGTTATAACAGTACTCCCTGCACTAAAAATACACATGTATCTTCATGTATAAACACATAAACATGATATGTATAGAACTTTCTTACTATGCACTCAGAATAAAGAAGAATATGACACTTGGTAAATTCGATACAGAGTTTATTTGCCCTATTGCTATGTTAACTTCCTAGAAAACCTAACCTTATTGTCTTAATAAAGCACATAGATATAGAAAAATGCAGCTCAGATGAAATCAAATTATAACTATGGCTGCAGTAGCCTAGAATGAATTACGTAACCTGGTTACTAAAGCAAAGCTCAGACAATGGACACTTGATGATTTGATTAGTTTTTCCTCTGTGTTTTTATTCCTTCTCGATTTTAAAGATTTTTTTTTTTAAAGGGTAGGGCTGAAAAGGTCTATCTTCATGAAATACTAGGAGAAAATGCAAATACTTTGTGGTATGTTTATTTCATGAAAAAATTCCCCTCAGCATCTAAAAACAAGTTGCAATGCTAATTAGTATAAGAAATGAAGCATATAATTGAGACGGTGAATCGTAGCGCCATCAGCGGCAAACTTCTGTACTTACAGAGAAATGTACTTACAGAGAAATGTACTTCCAGAGGCTGCTGCTCACTTTTCCCTCGTACATATTCTGGCCCATCACCCGCAAGAGTGGTGCAATATGAGTTCTAGTCTCTGGGAAATTCCTTGACATTTTCCATCTGATGTTACTATTTCAAGAAAGCTATTGTTATTGTCTCCAGATGATACTAACAACTTTTCCCAAACTGAAATTTCCAGGTGCAATTTTTTTTATAACTCACAGGGTTTCACATATGTCACTAGGACCTAAAAGGAAAAGCTATGTCATTTTTACCTACAGAGTAAAAATGCTTTCCTCTCTTCCAATGCTTCCCATCCACATCCTCAACTCTTAGAGAAGGGTAAGTTTGCAAACTTCCATATCCCATTTAGACAAGATCTAACTGCAGGAGCGTGTCTCCAAAGTGCCTGCTTGTGTGATGAGGACTCACAATACTTAGAAGCTACTTATAGTCACAGCTATGCCTTACAGCAGCAAGCAGGTACAGGGTAAAATCTGCCAAAGCAGATGGAGTAAAGGTCAGGAGAAATGAAGCCTGTGATTCCAGGTGTCCCCTCGTAGAGGAGTTGTGTCAGGAAGTACTTAATTATCCTAGCCATGACGGGTGGCTCGAAACATGCGCAAATGGCTGCCAACCATGTCATGTATGTTTCAGCTTTTACTGGGTCAACGCTACCAGCTCGAGTGACCTCAGTGACTTAGAAAAACAACAGGTGTTCACTCTGAGTTGAGTGAGCATAAACTTTCCTGGTCACACTAGTGCATCATGACCCAAGGCTTCAGGTTCACACACCGAGACACTTGTCAGGCAGAATATTCCAGAATAATCCCCAGAAGCTCGCTCAACATCAGCCTCCTTTGGATAGAAGAAAAATCTCTGCTGTGTCGTGTTTGCATTTCACGAGTTTTGTCCACTTCACTCAAGGTTATATTGATGAGATTTAGCTTTTTTGTTGGCTGGATCGTGAGGTCTATATTCTTATTTTAACAGTCTATCATTTGAGTGCTACAAATGGATTCATTCGGTGTTTATTCATATGTGTTGCTAGCTTTTATTTTTTTTATGACTCATACTGATATAGACTTTCTAATATAGGGGCTCATTTTTAAATTTATTTTTTGGTGTGAAATGCTCTTAAAAGTTGCTTGACAGCCGGGCGGTGGTGGCGCACGCCTTTAGTCCCAGCACTTGGGAGGCAGAGGCAGGCAGATTTCTGAGTTCGAAGCCAGCCTGGTCTACAGAGTGAGTTCCAGGACAGCCAAGGCTATCCAGAGAAACCCTGTCTCGAAAAAAACCAAAAAAGAAAAAAAAAAAAAAAAAAAAAAAAAAAGTTGTTTGACAAACTTTCTATTAATCTTTTTATGTGGTGGTTTGTAAGAAATTTTAAAATGTGTTTTGAAGATGTAGACAGGAGTATACGTAATGCAAACACCTCCTCAAACCAAATTTTCTCAGCTTTCTGAGTGGTAATGATTAATGAAAAGTTTATAGGAGAATCACAAATGAGGAGTAGTCTGCATCTATAACCACCGTACCTGGGAGGCAGGACTATTTTGAGTTCCAGACCAACCTGAAAAAAATTGTGAAATCCTGCTCAAAACAATAGGAACAACAATAATGAAAATAAACAAAAGTTTTACATAGTTAAATATATCATACTGGTTTATGGCTAGCATTGTGATGCCTATCAAAAACATTGATTAATCTAAGGGTCACACATTTACCTGATTTCTGTTAGTTTTTTTTCATATTTAAGATTGCCATCAATTTAGAAATAATTGTATGTGATAAAAGATAGGAACAACAGCTAACCATCAAACTGATCATGGGGTTCCCAATGGAGAAGATAGAGTGAAGGCTGAAGGAGTTGAAAGGATTCGTGACACCATGAGGAAAGCAACAATACCAACCAACCAGAGCCCCCAGGGTCTAAACCACCAGCCTGGGAGCGCTTAGGGAAGGACCCATGGCTCCAGCTATATATGCAAGGAAGCTATATATAAGTGAGGAAGAGATCCTTGGTCCCATGAAGGCTGGGCGTCGTGTGGGGGGAATATTCGAGGGTGGGGAGGTGAGATACGGGGGAGGGTGGGTGGGGGTACACCAACATGGAGGCAGGAGGAGGGGGGAAGGGATAGTGAGTTCCTGGGAGGGAGGGGGGGAAATGGGGTAGGGAGAGAACATCTGAAATGTAAATAAAATTTCCAATAAAAAATAAAATAGAAACACAGTCACTTTTTCTTGACTCTTCATAATTTATTTAAAAGATTATATTAATGCTTTCTGTAACAGAATGTAGAAATTCTAGTAAGTAATGAGATTAAATATATGTAGTCTAGATTCTACATTTTCTGTTTCATTGGTGAACTTGTCTATTTTTCCTTTCCTTTTCTTTGTTTCTCTTTAAAATAAATGACATCATTATACTTATTAGAGTATTTATAATTAATCTTGGTATCTTTTGTGTGAATTTTTATCTGTCTATAGATTAATTTGGAATGAATTTAGAGTTTGTAAATATTTAGTTTTCACTCTTCCTATGAAATTATTGAGATCTTGATGTCCACCTTTGAAAATTTCTCATACATATCTTTAGGCTTATACTCAGATTTAAAACAATCCAAGTTTCTGTAAATTTTTCTTTCTTTCTTTTTCTTTCTTTCTTTCTTTCTTTCTTTCTTTCTTTCTTTCTTTCTTCTTTCTTTCTCTTCCTTCCTTCCTTCCTTCCTTCCTTCCTTCCTTCCTTCCTTCCTTCCTTCCTCTTCTTTCTTTCTGTATTTATTTATGCATTTTTACATCCTGATTTCAGACCCCCTCTTCTTTCAGTGCTCCTCCACACAGCTGCTCGTCACATTTATCTCTGAGAGGCAGGAGGTCCCCCTTGGGTGCTAACCCACAAGTTGACACCACAAGTCACTGCATAACTAGGCACATCCTCTCCTACTGAGGCCAGACAAGACAGCTCAGTTAGGGGAACTGTATCCACATGCAGGCAATAGAGTCAGGGTAAGCCCCTGCTTCAGTTGTTGGGGAACCAGCATGAAGATCCAGCTTCACATGTGCTACATATGCACTGCGTGGGGTGGGAGCAGGGTGTAGGCCTAGCCCTTGAATGCTCTTGGTTGGTGGTTCAGTCTCTGGGAGCCCCTGAAAGTTCAGGCTAGTTGACTCTGTTGGTCTTTTTGTGTAGTCATTAGGGCTTTTAAGACTTGAGATCTCCAAACATCTCTGCCATGTTATTACTTAGGGGATTTCCTCAGGAACATGTCTTTGTTGGACATTTATCCTGCTCCCATTGGTTCAGGTATTTAACTGTGGCAGGGGACTTGCCTTCCCTAACATTCATGTCTTAATTGGCCAACCAGGATGTCAGTTACCCATACATAGGTCTCTTTCTGCCAAATAGGATGTCAGTTCCCAGGGAGGTCTTGGGAACTTAAGCTGCACTCAACCACTACTCAAAATGGAAGTTTTATTCTAAATAGGTTCAGGTGTTTCTCTTATGTTGGAGTCCATCCCAGTGGCAGATTATAAAAGCAAATACCATAAAAAACTCATACGCAGGTGCAGGAACAACAGCTGCGTAGTTGGTTCAGGTCCAGGCTTATTATGGGTAACTATACAAAGCAGTTCTAACTGACTTTTGCTGTGATTGGTTTCCAAGAGCACAGAATATAACAGAATACGCAATCGACTTGAGCATGAGAAAATTTCTTAGTAACAGCAGTAACAACATAAGAGAAATGTTACTTATAATATTAGTAACAGCGCAAAATGTCAGTCTAGACAGGTAACAATTACCTAGGCCTTACCATTTTTCCTAGGTCCTAACAGGTGGCAAGGTACTAAACATATACCAGTGTTAAAAATGAATGTGTAATTATTTTTTCGTGACTCTAGGATAATAAAAGAAGAAAAGCAGGTGAGAAATTAGCCAAAGGACATGAATGGCAGTGTGCTAAGGGACACAGAGTAGAGCACACACTGATCAGTAAATACAAGGTCAGAAGTATCTAGAAGAAATTTTAAAGCATGCTATTGCTTTCAGTTATCTTGAATGTTTTCATTTTTTCTAATATTCCCTTTAAATGAGAGTGTCACATAATTCATATAATTCAATGAGTGTAGTGAAGTGTTATGTCGGCATCCTCAATGTTTTAAGTAATTACACTGTTAGCTTATAAACATACTATAAAATATGGTAAAAGTCCATTACATTTATTGTTTCTGCTGCATCTTCTAGCTGAGTAGGCAGAAGCTGTTATGGACTAGAATGACAATTCCAGCACTCGTGGAGTTTATGGATGAATACAATAATGAAAACAGAAGAAATCAAATCAATTTAAGACCATGTATTAGCTATTTGCATATATCCATACCAATGAACAATTAGGATCATGTGATTTTTAACTGTATCACTGAATTACTTAGCTGCCAACTATAGACCTTAATGCTAAAAGTATTTTCCTACTGCTAATTACTGATCTTTTTGAAGAATCTGTGACTGTGTCACAAAGGCAAGTGGAATGAAACTGAAGATTAGAAAGATAAGTTTGAGATGAGTTGGAGTGATATCAAGACAACTCTAGGGAGGTATTCTCAGTCATGACTGATAATACAGTTTTAAAATTGAGACTTTTATTTGTATGAATTTTGAATAAAAATATAATTTTGAATAAACTCAATGTCCTAAAACCATAGAAAAGTTTAGAAAATAATTTTAAATGAAGATAAAAGGCAACCAGAATGGAATGGGAAAGAACACAAGATAGTGACACTTTTAATGACAAGAGCATGCTCATATTTTCAAGATATAACAAAGCAAAACACTCAGAGGGCTGGGAGGGTGGTTGGAATTTTTAATGTGGAAATTTTACTGAAGCAGGACAAATAGAAGGTCCATGGCGGAAACTCTGGGTCTTCAGGGAGTTAGAACCAAACAGAAGAGACAGACTTTTGGCAGGTGGATAAACACTCATGGTTGATTTTTTTTCTACTTGAATTTCATTGCTAAGGTCAAAAAAAAAAAATAGCTGAGGACTCTGAGATGGGACAGCTCAACAACTAAATCAAAGCAAAGACTGGGAATGAGTAATGCAATACAAACATTTGGCTACTGTCATCTGAGAGAACTAATGCATGCTAAAATAATGAGGAATAAAAAGACACAAAGTCTAGTTATGAGTGTGTTATTACTAACCTGTCTCGAACTCTATTTCCTAATTCTATGTTTCTCCAGAAGCTCAGTCAGGAAGGGAAGGGTTAATTCACTGAGAGCATTTCTGAAGATGAGAAAATTCTTTGGAGACCATTTGACAGAATGGCAACGAGTCTTAGGTCTAATGAGAGATTCACAGGAGGGATTCAAGGCCTAGCATCCTCATTCTCTAGCTGTATGACTTCAGCCTTGTCTTGTTTGGCTTCATCCCTAACTTTAGAAAGAGTGTGCTACTAATACTTAGGCTGTGATTGTAATTCAATGCAACAACACATCTACTTTCCTGCATAATATGAAGCAAGCACTCAAACAGGCATTAGCTACTGTAGTATAAAGGTGAAGATTTTGCTACTGGCTCAGTAATTGTAATAATGCATTTCTCAGAACACTATAATACTGACACTAGACATTAGTAAAGTTAAATCACGTCTAAGAAATGTTTCCAAAAAAAAAAAAAAAAAAGCCGGGTGGTGGCGCTCGCGCGCCTTTAATTCCAGCACTTGGGAGGCAGAGACAGGCGTATTTCTGAGTTCGAGGCCAGCCTGGTCTACAGAGTGAGTTCCAGGACAGCCACTTACCTCACTCACTGGACTCATTTTTATAGAAATCATTGCAAAAACAAAAGGAAGCTCTATTTTGTTAATTATGTCCACAAAATTTCTAATTACATAAAAAACAGTTCTATTTAGTTAACATTGTATTCCCAGGTCAGCACTGTTGTTTTTGAAAGGATCGTTTGCATAACTTATAGGGGAAATTTCAAGGCTAGAAGAATTCATTCTTATTCTATAAATGGTTTAAAGGAAATTCAAGGCAAATCCCTGTTCAGATTAAACCAGGAAGTTCACCTAAGCCCTTGCTCCCTTCACAAACATATGATGGCCAGAGCCAGGCTGCAGAGTTCAGGGGTGTCCTCTGTTACTGGTTGTCTTATTTTGAATAAATAGCTGCATTTTCTCAGTCAGAAACATGTTAACCAGGAGAATAGATATAATTCCTGGTGTGGTAGTTGGTGTGTTTTAAAGTGGTGAGAAGCAAAAATAGTTTAATATTATCACCGCAAGTCACCTACTAGAGTGTATAAATGGACTTTTCTAGAAGTTATTAGGCCATATGCTGTCAACGCTGCTGGCCTGTATGAACTAAATGTATTAAAATGTCATTCACTTTCAATGTTTATATGAGACTCATGGTAGCTATAAAAATTGCGATGATTCTAAAGGAATTTAATGAGAATGTGTTATCTTAACCATTATATCTCATACAATAAAGTGCTATATATTATCCCTAGAAATGACTATCAGTGATGAAGTTGTATATATTTATATAGCCCAAGTCTTTCTTCTAATTTATTAAATTCATATACAAAGAAATGTTTTTCTTAAACCAATGAATTAAATCTAGCTGATTGCTCCTCTCTTGTGCTTATATTTCTTTTTGCTTTTAGGTATAAAGAATATTTTTAAGTATAGCCAGAACATTATTGCCTTTCCATATACCTTTCTCTAAGATTTCTGAAATAAGAATAAAATTATTTTATTATGATATGACTGAGTACTTTATACATCAAAGCAGAAGGGGCTTACTTTTGTTTCCTAGCATCTAGATGCTGCAGACTCAAGTAGATTCCTGAGATTCAAAAGAAAAATACCCCCAAAAGTACTGGAATTTAATATTTAAATATTTATTATTGAGATTTTATACATGTGTCTTATGAAATATGATCATTTAACTCCCATACCATCTTATAACTTCCATATTCATCCCAAAGTCCCCCTTCCAATATTAATTTCTTCTCTTCCTCCTCTTCTTCCTCTTCTTCTTTCTCCTCCTTCTCCTCCTCCTGTTTTTGCTTCTCATTTTACTTCTCTTTTTCTTCTTCAATAACATTCTAAATGGAATAAGTGCTGCTGAAATGTGTAGGAGTCGAGGCATTCACTAGAGGATGGGAAACCTACCAATGACCACATCCTCACAAAGAATGTGTATCCAGTATTTCTTAACACAATTAGAGTACAGCACATTTCTTTTCACAAGAAAGTTAATACAAAATACATGACTGACATGTTTGTCATAGGCTTCTATGTGATGATAGTACTTAACATTTATAGAGCAATTACTTCACATCCTGTACCATTTCAAACCCTCAGTGATCCTCCTAAGAGTACCACAAGGTGACTATTATGCATTATTCATGTTTGAATGTTGAGAAACTGGGGTGCAGACAAGGTAAGTTCTATGCCCCATATGGTTCCTCAGTTGGTGGTAATGATGGACTGTGCATCCAGCTACTCAGGCTCCAGAGTAGACTCAGGAGCTCTGCTCTTCCTCCATCTAAATACTGCAAAAGTTCATTATAAAGCTGTCAGTGGATAACCTGCATACTCCTGCTGATGTGCAAAGCCTTTCACAAAACCTCATTATACCACATGTTATCACACTGCCAAACACTCACTTTGAGGGAGTTTTTAATCTCATAATTTTATTTCATTGCTTAACTTTACAAAGTGATTATAGTTGGTGAACTCGAGATCACTTGCACAGTACAACAGTTAGAATTGTATCTTTGAATTTTAATAATCTGCTAAACATATCAATAAATTTTCTAATTAGAATAACTGTATTTTGATGAAAACAAACCTTACATGACTTGTATAAAACCATTCATTAATATTTTATAGGGTTTAGTTTATTTTAAACTAGAGATGATAGGTTTTGTACTTTTTCCCCCTCCCTAATCATGTTATGGACTATAACAAGTTTTTAGGGTCACATTGCTAGAACTCAATGCTGCTGACAGAGAAGAGAAAACCCAGACACAAAACTTTTGAGAAGACATTATCATCTTTCTTTTTTCTCTCTTCTCTCTTCTCACTTCTTACTTCTCTCTTCTCTCTTTCCTTCTACTTCCCTCCCCTTCCTTCTCCTCTCTTCTTCTTTCCTCTTCTTATATTCCTATTAGACTATTGGTAAAATGTGTGTGTTTCTTCAAGTGTGTTATGTGTCAGGCACTAATCTACACTGACAGAGGTCATAATGTGTTTCATGGGTGAAGGGAAAGTACAGGCTTCTGAGATCTTTCTGGTCCTTAGATATTAGAGAATGGAAAAGAATGGCAAACTAAGTGTCTTGTAAACCCGTAGTTTACAGGCAAGATGCGGGTTTGGGAACTGATTCTTTTCCAAGATTTGTTTAGGTTAAGGCTGGAAGTGTCTATGTTACTTTGTTAATTTTGATTCCATATAGTTCAAAGATATTTACTGAACTGTCACTGGTTATTTGTGCACCTAAAAGGAACATATTCCTCATAGGGCCATGACTTTGTCTTCCATCAAAGTAGACGTTTTTAGCTTTAGTTCCCAAGACAAGATCATGATGTAAGTTCATTTGACTATGGAAGAAAACTTTTGGAAAAGTATCATTCATGCTTCCTAGGGTATTGTGGGTCACTGTCTCATCTTTTAAACACATTGTCTTTGTTTTTTCCTTGTTTAGAATATTTTCTATGTTAATCTGATTTGACTGTTATCTTAAAAGTTTGCATGGTTGTACGGAGGCTAAAATACATATTGTTTGCAATAATTACTATTTATTTACTTAAAACGTCTTTTTAATACACATGGAATAGAGAATGTTTCACAATCTATCAAAATCAAACAGTTAAACAATCGTGTAACTAACTTATTTTAAATATATGTGTGTGGCTCTATAAAACAGTGAAGGAAACAAGTCACATAATAGAGTTGAGTAGATGGAATAGATTAAAACAAAACAAAAAACCACTTGCAGATAAAGGAAACTCAGCTGTGACGTTTATGCGTAAGTGCCACCCTTTGTAATTTGAACTATCACGGACTAGGGAGTTGAATTAGGAAAAGAAAATCAAGTCATACAGATCTCAGTTTCATTTCCAAAATCCTAGACTCACCAAAGCTTCAGATAGCATCTACCAAAACTGATAGGAGTAGCAAGGGATTTTTTTCTTTCTCTTTTTCTTTTTATTGAAAATAGATTTCTTTCATAGAATACATTATGATTATAGGATCACCTCTGCCTTCTCTTCCCAGTTCCTCCCCTCCTCCCTTCCCATTCAGTACCTTTTGGTCCTTCCTTAGAAAACAAACAGCTATATCAGGAATAATAATGAAATTAAATGAAATATGTAGAGAAACACTTCTATTTAAGGTTGCAGCCTACCACATCCTCTGAGCTTGGCACAAAACAGAGAACTCCTTTTTCTAGCAGGACTTTCTCTTCTCTGCCTGACCTTATTTGAGAAGCCCGACTCTCATACCCTCTACCTGAAGAAGGTTGAGTAGACCTTGGCAAACCTACAAGTTCAACTTCCTCTTTCCCAGTAAGAGGCTGCCCAGCAAGTACGTGGGATTCCTGACTGCTTCTCCATGCAAATGAGGCATTTACTGTACTTACTTTAAACTCCAGTCAAAAGTTCATATATAATCTTTGTCTACCCCAAATCTGATATGTGCACACAACCTGATTCATTGAAGATTGTCTAAGACTGAGCAGCATAGAAAAGAGCTGTAACACTAACATCATCAGAGAAACTCCCTCACTCTGTCCCACCACCCCAAAACATTTCCAGCCAAACCAGAATTCTGCAGACCCCAACTGCTCTGCGCTCTCCTTTGTTCGCCCAGCCCAGTATGCAGCATTGTCTGAACACCCTGAGGGAGAAGGCTGGCACCCACAAAACTACAAAATAATATTTTAAAAACTCAGTATAGGACAAAAAACCAAAACAACAACAAAAACCCCCAAACCCCCCAAACTAAAACAAAACCCAACCTAACCCAACCCAACCTAACTCAAACCAAACCAAACAGGAAAAGGCACAAGAAATACACATAGACATGGAGATATGCATATTTTCACATATAGGAATCCCATAAAAATACAAAACCAGAAATCCAGAACCCATTATATATATGAAAATAATCTATAGGATTAAAAAAAAATGGCCTAATAACATTATGAACAAAAAACCTCCAAAGATACCACTGAGTTTGTTTTTTTTTAATTAATTTTTTATTGGATATTTTATTTACATTTCATATGTTATCCCCTTTCCCCATTTCCCCTCACACAGAAACCCCCATCCCATCCCCCCTCCTCCTGCTTCTATGAGGATGTGCCCCCACTCACCCATGCTGACCTCCCTGACCTCCAATTCCCCCACACTGAGGTATCCAGTCTTCACAGGACCAAGGACCTCCTTTTCCACCTATGCCCTATAAGGCCACCCTCCTCTACATATACAGCTGGAGCCATGGGTCCCTCCCTATGTGCTCCTAGGCTGGTGGTTTAAAACCTGGGAGCTCTGGTTGGTTGGTATTGTCGCTCTCCTCATGGGGCTGCAAACCCTTTCAGCTCCTTCATTCTTCTCTCTCACTCCTCCACTGGGAACCCTGTGATCAGTTCAACGGTGAACTGTGAATATCCACCTCTGTATATGTCTCTGGCAGAGCCTCTAAGGAGACAGCTCTATCAGGCTCCTGACAGCATGCACTTCCTGGCATTCACATCAGTGTCTGCCTTTGGTGACTACACATGGGTTGGATATCCAGGTGGAGCAGTCTCCAGATGGCCCCTCCTTCAGTTTCTGACCCACACTTTGTCTCCAGAATTGCTCCCATGAGTATGTTGTTACTCCTTCTATGAAGGACCAAAGCACCCACACTTTGATCTTCCTTCTTCATGAGCTTCATGTGGTCTGTGAGTTTTATCTTGGGTATTGTGAGCTTTCGGGCTAATATCCAATTATCAGTGAGTGCATACCGTGTGTGTTCTTTTGTGATTGGGTTACCTCACTCAGGATGATATTTTCTGGTTCCATCCATTTGCCTAAGAATTTCATGAATTCATTGTTTTTAATAGCTGAATAATACTCCATTGTGTAAATATACCACATTTTTTGTAGCCATTCCTCTATTGAAGGACATCTGGTTTCTTTCCAGCTTCTGACTATTATAAATAAGGCTGCTATGAACATAGTGGAGCATGTGTCCTTGTCATATTGTTGGAGCATCTTCTGTGTATATGCCTAGGAGTGGTATAGCTGGGTCCTCATTTGTTGGCCATCTTCTACTGGCCACAGAACCTACCCTTAGGAGTGATTGTTTCCCATTTGAGATTCTTTTAAAAATAACAAATTTGTTTTCTGTTCGAAAATGTTTATCAAGTGGAGATAGAGTCTGGGTTGGGGACATGAGTCCACATCGCCCTTCAACTCTAGGACCCCCATCTATTGTAAACTTGGGGAGGCTCTGTGCATACCTCTGTGAGTTCATATATGTATTTGATCCTGTTAATTTACACAGTCTTGCTTTCTTGGTATCTCTATACCCCCTGACTCTTATACTCTCCTCTTTTGCAGGGTTCCCTGATCTCTGAGTTGAGGGATTTGATAGAGATATCTTTTGAGGGGATGAGTGTTCTTAGGTCTCTTAATCTTTGCATTTTGTTTAGCTATGGGTCTCTGTATTTGTTCCAATCAACTGAAGGAGAAAGCTTTTTTTGATCATAGATCAGCAATGTACTAATCTATGAATATAGCAGAATGTCGGTAAGAGTCATTTTATTGCTTACTCCCTTTAGCAGAATAGTAGTATTTGGTTTTACTCTTGGTCCTTGGCCTATCTAGTCTCAGGTTTTGACCACCTACAAAACACTGACTGTGCATTCCACCTTATGGAATGGGACGTAAACCAGGTAGTGGTTGGTTATTCCCACAAAATTTGTATGACTATTGCACTACTGTATTTTTCAGGCAGATTACTCTTGTAGATTGAAGGGTCTCTAGCTGGATTGGTAACATGGAGACTAGTTTGTAGTAGTAAAGAATATAAGTAAGTCACCAGCTTAATTTCTCTTTGTTTACTTAGTCATGTAGATATCTTTAGAAATAATGCTTTGCTATCAGATTGTGGAGAGTCACCAATAGCTTTGTCAATAGCTTGGGTTGTTTGGGGTTCTTATGGGCCCTATTTGGTCAACAACTCAATTAGATACAAAATATTCTCAGTATTGGAAGCTTCACTTGGTAATGAGATTTCTAGCTCTGTCTTCTCTGTTATTTTCTGATTTCATGGAGATTTCCTTCATATATGCATATCTTATTGTGAGCTTCTACTCCATTAGGTTTTCCATATAACTCCTCAAAAGGTTATTAGTTTCAACTGTCACTAAACATCTTCAATCACTCACTTTGTCTTTTCTCCCCTTATCTGATCTTCCCATTACAGTCACCTCTTGTTCATTCATACCTACCTATTATATTTACCCTTCCTATTAAGAGATACCCATCCCCTCTAGACTCTTACTCTCTGACTAATCTCTGTGGTTATATAGATTGTAGCATGTTTTTTAAATGACAACAGCTAACAACCTCATATAAACAAGTAGATGTCATGCTTGTCTTTCTGGGTCTGACTTAATTCATTCAGGATAATTTTTTTCTAGTTACATCTATTTGTATGAAATTTTCATGATTTCATTTTTAAGTGACTGAATAATAGTCCATTTTTTAAAAATGTAGCACATTTTCTTTATCCGTTTATCTGCTGACAGACTTCTAAGTTGTTTCCAATTTATGGCTTTTATGAATAGAGCATCAATGAACATGGTTGACCAAGATCCTCTGTAGTAGGATGAAGTGTCCTTTGAGTTTATGCCAGAGCTTGAACTTGAGGTAGAGTGATCTCATGCTTACCGAGGAACCACTATATTGATTTTCGTAGTAGCTTTATAAGTTTGTACTCCCACCAGTAATGAATGAATGTTCCCTTTACCCTACATTCTCACCAACATGAGATGTAAAAATTCCTGGTTTGTTTGGAGACTCAGTTGTGTCATGTGATGTTTTTCTGGAAACTTCCTCGAAAAGATGCATATGATGTTTCACTAAGTGATGCTTGAGAGGACACCTGATATTTGGAAAGGATACAAGTATAACCCAACAGATAGTGAAAGATGTTGTGGCATTGGTTCACCTTGCCTTCTTTGATTGGCAGAACCTCTAGGTTTCTACCAAACTAACCATCACTAACCATCAAACTGCCATCACTGATTCATTAATGGTGACTAAGAGTAGATAAGCTACCCCTGCTGATTCTTCTGGACTCAGTTGCCGATATCCTGGCAACAAAGATTGGAATTGCTCTAAAGAACCATTTCTAAACAGGTCCACATCCTCCTTTGCCCTATTAATCTTTCCTTTCCACTACCTCTGGTGGGTGGTGGGCTAGAAGGGAGGTTAAATATTTAAGAACCCTTATTAAAGTAGGTTTTGAAAACTCTTAAGCCTACAGATGTCTTGTTTTACTGATCTATTCTGATTTGTATAAGATGAAATCTTTAGAAAAAAATCTTTTTGTTTCTTTGTGAATTTTACATCGTGTACCTCAATCTCACTTATCTATCTGCCCCTCCCCTCATACCTGCCCTCCATCCTTGCAACATCTCCCTCAACAGAGAAATCTCATTGTGGAAGCTGTAATGTGACACAGTGTCCCACAGTGTACCCTTTTGTCCACACTTCTTTGCTTGCAAATGTTCATTACAAAGACTTCTTGGTCTGGCACAAGGCCTCTGGCTTCTGCTACTCTACCAATACTGAAACTTTACTGGGACTCCTCTCAGATATCCTGTTGTGTCATGGAGATTCTGTACTTTTGGATCTATAAGACCAGTCTGTTCAGATGCTCCGATAGTTCATTGATGGGGTAAATGTGAGGTGGGCCGATTCAAAGCCTTAGATCTGGGCCTGGGATGTATCTGACCTGGTTAGCCTGGCTGGATTTCCCACTCTCACCTCATTGGGGTTGGCTTGCTGGCAACTCCCACAACCAGGGCCAGTTTTACTCTGCTGCCAATATGAGGTAAAGGGCCTACTTTCCCAGGTGTTACAGCTGGTGAGGAACATGGCCAGTTCTCCCACTCTTATGACCCCAGTGTCAACTCTCCTGCCTGTCATAGGTGGCTGGAGATGAGACATGGTAGGAAGGCATCTCTCCTTGGTCTGTCTTCTCAGGTGCTATAGCAGGTGAAAGACAGGAACAGCTCTCCTGCTTTCATGATGCCAGCCAGGGCCAGGTCTTCTGCCTGCTGTAGTTGGTAAAGGGCAAGGATTGGGGAGGGCATCTCCTCCTTGTCCACACTGCTGTACAGCAGATGAATTTGAGGCAACTCTCCCATGCTTACATCCTTCAGGCAGCTTACCAATTTGGTGGAAATCATGGTTTTGTTCCAGGGAGTTGCATCTGAGTGCTTTGGAGATGGCTCTCCTTATGGGAAATGCTTGAGGATAAGCTCTTGTGTGCCTGGCATATACTATTGTGACAATATCTGCAGCCTGAGCTGTCTTTCAGCCCTAGCTGGGACCGGCTGTGGGAGTGATCCATTTCCTCTAGTATAATACTTTATATGCTCTTGGTAGTTTTTTCTATCACTTTGTCTGTACTGAGTGCAGTGATGGCATAATAGAAATTTCTTAATGATTCTAAGGTGAATTTATCCAAAATATATGATGAAATTGAAATGATTATTGAATCAACTAAAAACTTAAAGAAAATTAGATGAAGAACAAATAAGAAATCATGCAGTCTTCCTGGGGCACACAATTATTCTCAGAAAAGTACATAATGCATACTGACTAAGAAAATAGCCCTTGCAAGCATTGATTAGGGAAGTTAATGAATACACATGAACATGAAGACATTAGTTCAGGAACAAGGAACTTATTATGTAGATGCCAAAACCTCAAGTAGTTAGAAAATAGAAAAGATTGGTCAAGAGTCAATAAGATCTTTTGCCAACAAATACATTTTCTTATAATGGCCATGGTTGTGGAGGACAGAAATTAAGATACTGTTGATATAGACTCAGATTAAAAAGTGTAGTAAATGTTTAAGACATGTGTTAACCACAATGATCATACATATGTGCTTAATTATGAGCCCATAAGGTTAAATATCTGTCTGGGGAAAATAAAGCATATGCCAAAAATAAAAAAAACATAAACAAAACAAAAACTTCCAAAAGTTACAGTCTGGTTTCTTGGACCATGTTTGAGAAAATAAAACTGAAACAGTATGCTTTATGACTTTGAAATAAATTAAATACAGAGAGACCTGAACTATTCAGGGCCATCTTCTGTACAACAAGCTGATGGTCATCTCCTTCATCACTCTGACACTACATCTATGTCATTGGGGTCTTTGAAACTCACTGGAGCTGTACTCTAGCACCCACTTCCCGGCCATCAGGGTCTCCACTACTGTATTGCCCAGGTGAGGTACAGGGCCTGATCTCCTGAGAGCAGGTAAGGATCCGGGCAATTTTCCTATTCTTATAGCTCATGGGACCAATTTTCCTACGCTCATGCCCTCAGGACCGGCCCACCCATGTCCTCACCACCAGGGTCAGCTCTACACTGCTCTCCAGGTGAAATGCAGGATCGCAAATGCCGTAGCTGGTAAGGGGCAGGGACAGTTCTCCTTCTCTTATAACCCTGGGTAAGGTCTCTCACCTACCATAGGTGGTGAAGGGGAAGAGGGCAGAGAATATTTCTTCTCTGTCCATGCTATCAATGGGAGACTAGTGGCAGGGACATCTCTCCCTGCTCATATCTTCTGGGACAATAGGTCTACTCTCCAGAGTACTGCTGCTCAATAGAGATGGGGTCAGCTCTCCCAAGATTCCTAGGTGAGGTGTAAGACCAATTCTGCAGCACAGCTGCTCCGATATCTTGTCCCTGGAGTAGCTGTCCAAACTAGGACTATCTGCCTGGCCTTTGATGATAACTGACCCCTGTTTCTGTGGGTCTACAGAGCCAGACATGGTCCCCAGTGGTACCACAGGCCAGGACCCCACCATGGTCCCAGGTGGCATCACTGGCTCTCACATCGGGCTTGTTCTTTACTACCGCGTCTCTGGTTCCGCCTCTTTACATTGTGCCTGCACAATTTTTCTGTTTCTTTCTCTCTTCCATTTCTCCAACACTTACTTGCTCCTCTTAGTGGTGCTTGGGGTCTCTGAGTGTCTGGGGGCTGTTTCAGGAGTAGTCTTAGGAGTGAAAATCACCACTCGTGCGTTATGGCACTGAGCGGGGGTCATATTGGACATTACCTGCCCTTCACCTCCACCATCACCCCCATTGCCACCTGTGTGTTGCAAGATTGATAGTCATCTCAGGATAGTTCCCTGGCTGGACCCCATGATGCTGGTCTGGTGGTCCGCTCAGGCTTATTCCTCACTGGGGCTGTCAACTGGTTCATGCAAGGGTATCTATCTTGGGCTCACTCTTGTCCTGGGTTCCAGAGCCAGGCTGAGTTCTTCTAGTCTCCCTGGGAGTCCATCTAGGTCTTTGTCCCACCAGACTGCTTGTCATCTCAGTCTAGCTCCCTGTCCAGAACCAATGCACCTGACTGGTGGTTGTCTCAGGCTCGCCATTTTTCAGGGAATGCTAGGCTACTAATAATTCAGATGCTCACAGATTAGAACACTGAGTGTAGATCTAGCCTCTTTCCTCTCTGCCACCTACTGATGCACATGTGACATAGCAGCCATACCTGTAATACCTCTAGGGGCAGCAAGATGAAATCTTAAAGTAATTTTGATTAGCATTTCTCTGATTGTTAAGTATGTTGAATAGTTCTTTTTTTTTATTGGCTATTTATATTTTTTTACATTTCAAATGTTATCCCCTTTTCTGATTTCCCTTCCTGAAACCTCCTATCCCATCCTCCCTCCCCCTGCTTCTGTAAAAGTGCTTCCCCTCCCATCCACCCACCCACCAAATCTTGCCTCCTGGCCTGGCATTCTCCTAAGTGCTTCATACCAATTTGAATTTCCTTTTTTGAAAATTCTGTGTTTAAATATGTATTCTAGTTTTTATCTGAGTAACTTGTTCTCTTGATGTTCAGTTGTTTTCGGGTTCTTTACATATTTTGGATATTAGCACTTTATTAGATATACATTTGGCAAACATATTTCGCCATTCTGTAGCCTGCCACTTAGTCTTAATGACGGTGTCCTTTGTAGTATAGAACATTTTCAGTTTCATGACATCCTCTTTAGTAAGTGGTGATCTTAGTACCTGTGTTCTGTTCAGAATCAATCTCTCTCTCTCTCTCTCTCTCTCTCTCTCTCTCTCTCTCTCTCTCTCTCTCTTTGTCTCTCAATTACTTAAAAACTATTTTATACTTTCTCTTCTATCAGGTGCAGTGTATCTGGTTTTATGTTGAAGTCCTTGATCCATTTGAAGTTGAGCTTTGTGCAGGGTCATAAGTTTGGATTTTTTTCACTCTTGCTCACAGCCATCTAATTTGGTCCAGCTCCATTTGTTGAAGATGTCTTTTTTTCAGTATATATTTCTCACTTCTTTATTAAAAAAAATCAGGTGTTCATAGCTGTGTGAACTTATTGCTGGGTCTTCAATTCTATTCTGTTGATCAGCATGACTGAATCTGTGTTAATACCATGCTCTTTTTATTACCATACTTCTGTAATTCAGTTTGTGGAGATTGTGGATTCTGATACCTCCAACAGTTCTTTTATACTTCAAGAGCATTTTCTGTGTTTCCATATGTTCCTTTCCAATTCTGTGTATAATCATGTTGGAATTTTGATGGGGATTGCTTTGAATCTACAGATTGCTTTTTTCCCCTTAAGCATAGCTATTTTTCGTACACTAATTCTACTGATCCATGAGCATGGAGGATATTTCTCTTTCCAATATCTTCTTCAATATCTTAAAGTTTTTTATTATACAGGGCCTATACTTGCTTGATTTGAGTTACTTTAAGATATTTCATATTATTGGAGACTACTGTGAAAGATTTTACTTCCCTGATTTCTTTCTCAGTCCATTTTTATTTGTATATAGAAAGACTACTAATTCTTCAGTTATATGAGATTCCTGGTAGAAATTTTAGGGTCATGTATGTATACTATTAAATTGTCTGAAAACAAAAGATTTTTTTTTAACTTCTTCCCTTCCTATTTATATTCACTTGATCTTCAGTTGACATAATGCTTAAGTTAAGACATCAAGTACTACATTGAATAGGTTATGGAGAGAGTGAACAACCTTGTCTTGTTCTGGATTTTAGTGGAATTGCTTTGAGTTTCTCTTCATTTATGTTGATGTTGACTGACGGCTTAGAGTAAGTTGCCTTTTTAATGTTGAAGTATATCCCTTGTATCCCTCATTTCTTCAGGACATTTATCCAGAAAGGGTGTTGGATTTTGTCTAAGGACTTTTCTGAATGAGATGAAAATATTTTTGTCTTTTATATGTATTTTTGTAGCCTTTATAGGACAGATTACACTTATGAAATTATCTATGTTGAATTATCCCTGTATCTCTTGACTAGAGACTACTTGATCATGGTGGATGATCTATTTGAAGTATTCTTGGATTTAGTTTAGAAGTATTTTACTGGGAATTTTTTCAACCTTTTCACAAGGGAAATTGGTTTGTTGTTGTCTTTTTTGTTGAATTATGTGGTTTGAGTATCAGCATAACTGTGTTCTCATAAAACAAATTGGGCAATGCTCCTCTGTTTCTATATTTGGGACAAATTAAGGAATATTAGTACTGACTTGTCTTGGAAAATCTGATAGAATTCTGTGCTAAAAACATCTGGCGGGTCTATTTTGTCAAATATTAAGATGGCTGTACCAGCTTGCTTCTTGGATCCACTTGATTGAAATATCTTTTTCATCTTTCTGCCGTTAGGTGGTGGCTCTCCTTGATGTTAAGGTGTATTTTTGGATACCGTGGAAGAGTGGATTCTGTTTTTATATCCATTCTGTAAATAATGATCAGTGCTTTTTGGGGGAGTGCAGACCATTGGTATTGAGATTGATATTGGTCTTTCTATGTTTTGGAGAGTTTTAATTACTACTTCTATTTTATTAGTGTTTATAAGTATGTTTAAATTGCTCATCTGATCTTGATTTAACTTTAGTATGTGTTATGTATTGAGAAAATTATTTATTTCTTTTAGATTTTCCAATTCAGTGAAGTATAGGCTTTTAAACTACATCCTTATGATCCTCTGGATTTCCTTGTGGTATATTGCTATTTTTCACTTTTGATGTTTAATTTATTAGTTTGTATATCATTTCTCTGCTTCTTATTTAATTTGGTTAAGGGTTTGTTAATCTTCTTGATATCTCTAAAGAATAATTTCATTGTCTCATTGACTCTTTGTATTGTTTGTGGTTATATTTTTGTTGGCTTCATTCCTGAATTTGATTATTTCTTGCTATCTACCTTTTTTGGGAACTTCCATCTTAGAACCACCATCAATATCCCATCAGATTGAGTATGTAGTGATTTCATTATCGTTCTATTCTAGAAAGTCTTTAATTTCTTAATTTCTGTCTTGACTCATTTTTAATTCGGTAATGAGTTGTTTAGTTTCTACAACATTGTATGTTTTCTGTTGTTGATACACAGCTTTAATCTATGATAATTCACTAGGATATAGGGATCTATTTCAATTTTCTTGTATCTGTTAAATCTTGCTTTGTGTCCAAGTATGTGGTCAGTTTTGGAGAAAATAACACGAGTTTCTGAGAAGAATGTATATTCTTTTGTGTTCTTATGATATATTCTGTAAATATCTGTTAAGTCCATTTAGTTTATAACCACAGTTAGATTCTGCATTTATCTCTTTTTTTCCCTCTGGATGACTTTTTTTATTGGTGATATTGGGGCATTGAACTGTCCAACTATAACTGTGTGCAAAAGAGTCAGTATGTGATTTAAGCTGTGGTAGTAAATCTTCCATGAACTGAGTGTATAGATTTTATGAATCGCAATGTTGCATGGTGAACTTTTACTTTGATGAATATGTAGTGTTCTTCCTTCTATCTTCTCACTAGTTTTGGTTTGGAGACTATTTTGTCAGATATTAAAATGGCTATACCAGCTTGCTTCTTGGGTCTATTTGCTTAAAATATCTTGTCCATCCTTTTGTCCTGAGGTAATGGCTATCCTTGATGTTAAGTTTATTTTTTGGATATAGCAGAAGGATGGATATTGTTTTCATATTCATTCTGTCAATAGTGATCAGTGCTGAATTTATTGGGGAATGTAGACCACTGATATTGAGAACTGTCAGTTTGTTTTTGTAGACTCCCCTCTTTCCCACAGACTTGCTGGTCTGGAATTATTTATTCTGCATGTTTTCTTTGTTATGGTTATTCTCTTCAGGTTTAATATTTCCTTCTAGTACCTTCTATATGGCTGGATTTGGAGATAGATTCTGCTTAAGTTTTGTTTTATCATGGACTTTATATCCACATATTGTGATTGAAAGTGTTACTGGATAGGGTAGTTAGAGCTGGCTTCTGCGGTCATTTAGATTCTGTAGACCATCTGTTGAGGCTCTTCTGGCTTTTAGGATCTCCATTGAGAAGTCAGGTATAATTCTAATAGGTCTTCTTTTATGTATTAGTTGGTCTTTTCCCCTCACATCTTCTAATATTCCGTATTTGTTCTATACATTTAATGCTCTGATTATTATGTGCTGAGGGGACTTTTTCTGACAGGCAGGAAGATCAATGGAATAGAATTAAAGACCCAGAAATGAACCCACACACATATGGTCACTTGATCTTTGACAAAGGAGCTAAAACCATCCAATGGAACAAGGACAGCATTTTCGACAAATGGTGCTGGTTGAACTGGAGGTCAGAATGTAGAAGAATGCAAATTAATCTATTCTTATCTCCTTGTGCAAAGCTTAAGTCCAAGTGGACAAAGGACCTTCACATAAAACCAGATACACTGAAACTAATAGAAGAGAAGGTGGGGAAGACACTCGAATACCTAGGCACAGGGAAAAGTTCCTGAACAGAACACCAACGGCCTATGCTCTAAGATCAAGAATTGACAAATGAGGCCTCATAAAATTGCAAAGCTTCGGTAAAGCAAAGGACACTGTCAATAGGACAAAACACCAACCAACAGATTAGGAAAAGATCTTTACCAATCCTACATCTGATAGAGGGCTAATATCCAATATATACAAAGAACTTAAGAAGTTAGACTTCAGACAATTAAATAACCCTTTTAAAAATGGGGTACAGAGCTAAACAAAGAATTCTCAACTGAGGAAATTTGAATAGCCGAGAAGCACCTAAAGAAATGTTCAACATCCTTAGTCATCAGGGAAATGCAAATGAAAACAACCGTGAGATTCCACCTCACTCCAGTCAGAATGGCTAAGATCAAAAACTCAGGTGATAGCAGATGCTGGTGGTTTCTCAGAAAATTGGACATAGCATTACCTGAAGACCCACTTATACCACTCCTGGGTATATACATAGAAGATGCTCCAACAATATGACAAGGACACATGCTCCACTATGTTCATAGCAGCCTTATTTATAATAGTCAGAAGCTGGAAAGAAACCAGATGTCCTTCAACAGAGGAATGGATACAAAAAATGTGGTATATTTACACAATGGAGTATTACTCAGCTATTAAAAACAATGAATTCTTGAAATTCTTAGGCAAATGGATGGAACTAGAAAATATCATCCTGAGTGAGGTAACCCAATCACAAAAGAACACACATGGTATGCACTCACTGATAATTGGATATTAGCCCAAAAGCTCGCAATACCCAAGATACAACTCACAGACCACATGAAGCTCATGAAGAGGGAAGATCAAAGTGTGGGTGCTTTGGTCCTTCATAGAAGGAGTAACAACATACTCATGGGAGCAATTCTGGAGACAAAGTGTGGGTCAGAAACTGAAAGAGGGGCCATCCTGCTCCACCTGGATATCCAACCCATGTGCAGTCACCAGAGGCAGACACTGATGTGAATGCCAGGAAGTGCATGCTGACAGGAGCCTGATAGAGCTGTCTCCTTAAAGGCTCTGCCAGAGTCTGATATATACAGAGGTGGATATTCACAGCTCACCATTGAACTGATCACAGGGTCCCCAGTGGAGGAGTGAGAGAGAAGACTGAAGGAGCTGAAGGGGTTTGTGGTCTTATGGGGAGAGCAACAATACCAACTAACCAGAGCTCTCAGGTTCTAATAGCAGTTATAGAAGGAATGGGTCTAAGCCTTCTATCCTTAAATGTACTATATAGGCACAATGCCTTTATGAGAGTAACAATATTAATCCCAATTCTATATCAATAAGAGATTCATACCAGTTAAAACTTATCTTTGTATCAAGTAAATTCTGTATCAATGTAAGAGATTATAACTTCAATTTTGTATCAAGTATAAAGATTTCTACCAATGTAAGATATAGCTATGTAATGTTTTGCTTAAGAGTAAATATGCTAACCTATCCCTATTTGTCTATTTCTATAATTTCTATATTACTATATCCCCCTTTCTTTTCCACCTCCTTTCCTTTTACCTAAGAATGAAGGTTAGAGAAGAGGAAAGGAAAAGTAGAATTCCCTGAGTTTAAGTTCTCTAGCTCTGTCCTTGTCCAAAGCTACATTTGTAAAGTATCCCTTAAATTACAACATATCTATAATTCCTAAAATAACCAGAACCATCCATCACATTATAAGGAACTAGGAAGATGATTTTTCTTTTGTCTGCTTTCAGCTGAATTGGGGTGAAGAATTCCCATCTGAGTGTCCAAAGGGAAATAGGAAAGTTGGCTTAGTTAAAGAAGAGCTAGCTGATATCATTGGCCTTTCAGTCACTATGTGCTGAGAAAATTCTTTGCTTAGCTGACATCTTGACCATGACAGTCTGAAAGGCTGGATAGGCAAGCTAGCTGGAAAATTTCTGGTACCAAGTCTTTAAAAGAAGTGGCTTCAATGTAGTTGAAGTAAAGTCAAGCACTAAGCTAGAATGGAGAGTCCCCAGAATCTCAGCATCCCAGAGTATGAATCTTTTCAGGGCTACCTTTCTCTTCTTTCATCCTGCAATGTATAAAACTTAAAAGCAACATGTAGTTCTGTAAAGACATTCACATAAAGTGTGTAGGGTGCACAGATTGGTCAATGAAGATTAATAAAGAAAGACTGTGGGCCTGTGTGCTAGAGGCTTTCCATGGAGATCTCTGGCAGCCAGGTGCGAAAGTTCAGGCAAAGTGGAGAGAGTGCAATCAGAGAGGGGAATTGCCTCTGCTGCCTCTGCTGCTTCAGCTGCTTCCACCTCCATCTCATCTCTGCTGTCACTGTTACTGCCTCATTTGCTCCAAGACACTGCACTGAGTCAGCCCTGGCTGAGTTGGTGAGAGGCCAACTAGCCAGCAAGGAGTGCGGGGAAGCTCCTGATGTTGTTTCAGGAGAGCAGATCTCTTCCCAAGTGGTAGTGTTACAGCTCTTATGACAGAAGCTCTCAGATGACAGAGTAATTCTCGAACACCTTTATTCCTTCTGGATAGGATTCTTATATACAGTTTGGGGATGGGTTAGGGTCTGGCAGCAGGTACTTCCTATTGGCTTGGTCTGAGAGCTTAAGGATATCTTATCTACATGTGGGAGGGCTTGGAGTGTTGTTCCTACTGTGACTGATGGTCACAGACCTCTCTGCGGGGTTCCGTGTGTGTGGGGGGGTTGCTATGTGAAAGGAGCCAGGGGCCCAGGAGTGTGGCCAAATGCTTACCATCCCTGAGGGTCACCAGGGTTAAAGCCTGTGCTCGACCAGGTACCCAGCTGCCTCTCACAGCCCACCACCCCACAAAAGATGACTGCCTTTCTTCAGGTTAGTTTGATCACATAATCATACTGCTATATAACTTTGTATACATGGCCTCGTAAAGGATGGCATGTAATAACATGTCATGAGAAATAGTACCCAATAAGTGTCATTGTTTTGTGTACAGACATTTTAGTCTCAACTGGTTCCAGAGCAGTCTCCATATACAGAAACATAAATATCAGCACATATGCATCACCTACTTGGTTGGTTGTGTTAGTCTCCCTTTTCTTCTTTGTTGCCTAGGTCTTCAGGAGGTCTCCCTTTGTTATGTCTGATTTTTATCAACTTGGAAGGAACCCACAGCTTTTCTTTTCCTGTGGAAACATAGGCATAAACCCTCCCCCAGTGTAACACATTTCCCATTTTCCATTCTGATGTCAGAATATCCTTAATATAAACAGGTTGATTTAGTTCAGTAGTTTTTCCACCATCCAATGTCTCTGAGCAGCTGTGGTGTTTTGCTCATTAGCATTCAAAAAATTTTAGGTTAATAAAGCACTATGTAATCTATCTTTGGGGGTTCTTGTTGATCCCCTTTGCCTATTAAGCATCTCTTTAGAGTCTGATTAGATCTCTCTACCATAGCTTGTCCTGTAGGATTGTGTGATATGCCTGTAACGTGTTTTATATTATAATATGCAAAAATTCATCTTATTAGAAATAAACACCAGATCATTGTCCATTTTAATTTGCATGGGTATTCTCATAATGGCCATAACTTCTAACATGCAATTACAGAATCAGTCTTTTCTGATGCTAAGGCAGTTGCCCATTGAAATCCTGAATATGTGTCTATAGTATGGTGCACATATTTCAGTTTACCAAACTCTGTAAAATGGAAGACATCCGTTTGCCAAATGTCATTTCTTTGGGTACCCTTTGGGTTAGTTCCTATAGGCAATGGAGATTGGTTATATAATGAGCAAGTAGGACACTGCGTCACAATTTCCTTGGCTTGTTGCCAAGTGATAGAGAATTCTTTCTTTAAACCTTTGCCAATAACATGATATCTTTATATGGAATTCTGAAGTCTTTAGTATGCTTCCTATCAATAGCTGGTCAATTTCACTATTACCTTGTGCCAGAGGGCCTGGCAGACTTGTATGTGATCTTATGTGTGTTATATATAATGGGTAACTCCTATTTCTGATCATTTGTTGTAGTTGAATAAATAGTGAAGTCAATTCAGAATCATCCAGAATAAGAATATGTTCAGCAGTTTCTATGTGTAAAACAACCCTTTATGCATATTGAGAGTCAGTTACTATATTAAGAGACTCTTGAAAATCTGACAACACCGTGATTATTGCATATAATTCAGGTTTTTGAGCTGAGTTATAGGGATTCTCTGTCACCTTACTTACATATTTTGATTTATATTTTGCCTTTTCTGATTTACTAGCATCAGTGTAAAATGTAGGGGCTCCAGATGTTGGAGTTCCCTCTCTTTTACAAGGGAGAGTCCAACTAGTCCTTTTTATGAACTGAAGCTACAAATTCAATTTTAACTGTATCTGTTTAATATCTAGATATCTTCAGCAATTTGCCAACTTAAACACATGATTTTTTGTTCTCTAATTTCTTCAGCATAAAGATGATTGCATTTATGGACCATAAGAGAAAGCACCTCCTGTCTAGCATATAAATGATCCAAATCCATAAATAATCTTGCTTGTTTGCTTCTATGCATGAGTATTTATGTGTGCATGTGTGTGTGGTCTACACATAAATATGTATGCGAATGTGCATGGTGGAGCAAAAATGGGGGCCATGAGGAAATGCTGTGTCTTGGGCTCTATCTCTCTCCATCTTGCTCCCTTGATACAGGGTTTCCATTGAACGTGGAAATAGGTGAGCAATCAGCAAGTCCCTGCAATTCTCCTGGCCCTACCTCACACTAACACAATACTACAGTTACAGGTGCTTAATCCCATGCTCCACATTGACAGTTCTACGAATTTGAACTCAAGTACTCATAATTGCATAAGAACGTTCTCACCTTCTGAGCCATCTCCCCTGGGCCTGCCTCTGTATTTTCAAAGGTAACGATAAATTTAATCTCACTGAAACGTGGTAGTTTCCATTTTATCCTACCTTGTAGGTGAATAAATTCTCTGGTTACATTATCATTATAGAATGCAGAACTAAGTTATATCCATGTTTTAGCAAGATACAATTACCATCAAAATTCCAACACAATTTTTTACAGACCTTGACAGAGCAATTCTCAACTTCATATGGAAAAACAAAACCACCTGAGATAGCTAAAACAACCCTGAACAATAAAAGAACTTTTGGAGGTATCACCATCCCTGACCACAAAGTTGTACTACAGAGCAATAGTGATAAAAAACAAAACAAAAAAAAAACTGCATGGGATGGATATAAGAACTGACAGGTTGATCAATGGAATCAAACTGAAGGCTTTGAAATAAACACACATATCTATGGACACTTGATTTTTGACAACGAAGCCAAAACCATACAAAGAAAAAAGAAAGCATCTTCAACAAATGGTGCAGGTCTACTGTATGCCTGCATGCACAGGAATATAAATAGATCCATATCTATTACTGGGCACAAAACTCAAGTCCAAGTGGATCAAAGATTTCAATGTAGAACCAGATACACTAAATTTAATAGAACAAAAAGTGTGGAATAGCATTGAACTCCTTGGTACAGGAGACAATTTTCCAAAGAACAATGTCAATATGGCAAAATCACAGTCTACAGATTGAGAAAGGATCTTTACCAACCCTATATCTGTAGGGAACCCTACAGAGGGTTAATATCAAAATATATAAAGAAATCAAAATTAGAAACCAATAACCGAACTAACCCAATTAAAGATGTAGTACAGAGTTAAACAGAGAATTCACAACAGAGGAATCTCTAATGGCTGAGAAGCACTTAAAGAAACGTTAAAGTCCTTAGTCACCAGGAAATGCAAATCAAAATGACCCTGAGATTCCATCTTACAACAGTCAGAATGTCTAAGATAAAAATCTCAAGTGATGGCAAGGAACAAGAGGAACACTTGTCTATTGCAGGTGGGAGTGCAAATTTTTACAAACACTTTGGAAATCAATTTGGTGGTTTCTCAGAAAATTGGGAATAGTTCTACCTCAAGACTCAGCTATACCACTCCTGGGCATATACCCAAAAGATGCCCCACTATACCACAGGGATACTTGCTCAATTACGTTCATAGTTATTTATTTGTAATATCCATAAACTGGAAACAACCTAGATGTCCCTCAGCTGAAGAATGGATAAAGAAAATATGCTACATTTTCACAATGGAATACTATTCAGCTATTAAAAATAAAGACATAATAAATTTTACAGGCAAATGGATGGGACTTGAGAATATCATTCTGAGTGAGGTAAACTAGACTCAAAAGGACATGCATGGTATGTATTCACTTATAAGTAGATATTAGCTGGGCGGTGGTGGTGCACACCTTTAATCCCAGCACTTGGGAGGCAGAGGCAGGCAGATTTCTGAGTTCGAGGCCAGCCTGGTCTACAGAGTGAGTTCCAGGACAGCCAGGGATACACAGAGAAACCCTGTCTTGAAAAACCTAAAAAAAAAAAAAGTAGATATTAGCCACAAAGCATGGGAAACCACACTATATTTTACAGACACAAAGAAGCTAAAAAAGAAGGAAAGCTCCACCAAGGATGGAGGGATCTCACTTAGAATAGGAAATTAATAGTCATAGGAGGCAGATGGAGGGAGGGAATTGGGTAGGAGAGCAGATGGGGAGGGGAATGGAGGGGGCATTCAGGATGAGGTGTGGAAAGGAACAAGAGAGATGACCAGATGGCCATGAGAACGAACGGAAACTTGCAACTGGAGAAGGAGGCATCTTGAGGATGTGCCAGAGACCTGGGATAGGTGAGGTGCCCAAGAATTAATAGCAGTGACCTTAGCTGTGACTCACAGCATTGGGGATATAATAGAACCTGAAGAGGTCACCCATGTAGCCAGGTAAGAACCTCAGTGGAGTGATAGGGACACCAAGCCATCCGCAAAAGCATTCAACCCCAAATTTATTCTATCTACAAGAAATTCTGGGAAAGGAAGAGAGACTGAGGGAATGGCAAAGCAAAAACCAGCCCAGCTAGAGATCCATCTCTAGGGCAAGCACCAATCCTTGATATTATTAATGATAGTCTATTATGGTTGCAGACAGGAGTAAGGCTGTCCTCTGAGAGGCTCCACCACCCATCAGCTGACTCCAGAGAAATACAACCAAACACTGGACTGAGGTCTGGGACGCTTATAGAAGAGTTGGAGGAAGGATTGAGCACCCTGAAGGGAATAGGAACTCCACAGGAAGACCAACAGAGTCAACTAACCTGGTCTCTTGGGGCTCTCAGAGACAGAACCACCATCCAAAGATCATACACAGGGGTGACTTAATCCTCCTGAAACATATGTAGCAGATGTGCAGGTTGGTTTTCATGTGAGTCCTGAATAACTGGAGTGAGGTCTATCCCGAAAGCTGTTACCTGTCTGTGGGATCTGTTCTTCTAGCTTGGCTGCCTTGTCTGGCCTCAGTGGGAGAATATGTGCCTAGCCCTGCAGAGACTTGATGTGCCAGAGTGAGGGGATATTATTGTTATTAATATTGTTATACGTATGTATGTATGTATGTATGTATGTGTTTTTGTGTATGTGTGTGCATGTGAGGCTAGAAGAGTAAATTAGATCCCCTGGAGCTGAAATTAAAGGTGGTTGTGCCTCACTGAATGTTGGTGCTGGGAACTGAACTCTGACCCTCCTGATGAGCCAAAAACAATCTTGATCTCTAAGCCATCTCTCCAGCCCCAAGATGCGGTATTTCTTAATTGAATAACTTTTTTTAATTTTTACCTTTTCCTTGATTTATTTTTCTGTATGAGAAATTAATCAGTAGCTGCCACATCTCAGACTTCTTTATAGCCCTTCAGCACCCATGACACATCCTTTACCACATAGTAGGAACTGGCATGAATGAATATTTAGTAAATTCCTAGGAAAACAAATTTCAATGGAGATTTGCTTGTGGTATTTATAAATCACAGTTTTTTTTTTTTTTTTTTTTTTTGAGGGTTCCAGGAGAAGTTTATTTAGGCAGAGAGAAGGGAGGAGAGGGAGAGCAGAGAAAGGTGAAGGTGGTGGCCGGCCATGACCATGCGGAGGGGGGAGGGGAGAGGGAGATACGACCTGCAGGTGCGGGGTCACAGGAGCAAGAGAGCAAGAGCGCAAGAGAGAGAGGAGGGGCCAGACAGCCCCTCTTATAATAGTGGGCAGGGCTACCTGGCAGTTCCCAAGTAGCTTTGGGGAGGAGTATACCTAGCTGTTGCTAGGTAACTGTGGAGGTGGAGTTTAACAGAATGCTAACATACCTCCCTTCTTCTTATTATAAAAAGAAAGGAGAAAAAGGGAAGAAAGAGGTGACAGCGCAGCAGGAATAGGGTCATCGTGATATCTGGCTACTTCCTGCTGGCACTGGGGGCGACGTGTCTTTAGGGGGAACCTGGGGTGATGTTTGTGCTGTCTAGGTTCTGTGGAGCCATCCAGATAGGCCAGAAGGAACAGGTCCAGTAGAAGCAGCTGTGTGTGTGGCAGGAGATGGAGCATCTGAAGGTTGCTTCTCTGGAGATGTCTTGGATGTACCTGGACTTGACAAGATGTAGGGAATAAGATTAAGCACACTTGGGAGAAAGAAAATTTTTTTAAGATGTACATTTGAAACCCAGAGGGATGCCACCCTTTGTGATAGTAAGTGGGAACTTTAGGCAGGTGTACTTATCTGGATGGCATCTGTTTGGTCCGTGAGAGGTAGATCTCAGTGGATTTCCTGTAGCTTATAAGTTTACAAAAGAGATAACAGCATGAGTAAGATGAACCTTTGTTGAATCGTATAGTGGAATGTTTAATAAAACAGTTAGGCAAGTTCATAAGAACTCAGGTAATTTAGGACAGTGGGATAGCAAGCAGAGGAAATATAAAGCATTTAATTGGTGGCAACTGAGTTTAGATAATGAGGTAACAGATTACATCTGTGAAAGCTTAGCTGTCAATGTAGTCAGAAGTCTGAAAAAAAGAGTAAACAACAATCTACCAGTTATATTATTTTAAAAAATGACAGAGTCCACTAGCCAACTAGTTAACAGTTCCCATGGTTTCCATATTCTCTTTGATGAAATCAGTTTGGCTTCCAAGCGCAGAAGACGCAGGGCTTTTTCTCTGTGGAATGGATACACATGACATGAGAAATGACTTACCTCGGTTTGATTTAGCTAAGTTATTTGACTCAGGGTATCTAGTTTAGTCTACTGCATACGGTCCATGCAGTCCAGGCTGTATCTTCTAGGAGTCCGGTGCTCAAGTCTTCTGAAACCATCTAGGGTCAACTGCTAGAGGCTTTGGGAATTCTGTCAGCTATAAACTAAGTTAGTATTAACAGACTTTTGACAAAATTGAGAGCCATAAGATTGGTCTTGGAATTTAATAGCAGTAACTTTGGCAGGTGCTGTGAATCAGGTCTGCAGGCCGCATTGGCGGAAGGGCGGGACTTCCTGCTATCGGCAGGAAGTCGCTGCCCAGTGCCGCTAGCGGGCAGCTGCGGTGAATAAGGAAAAAAGCAAGCATGTCCCATAATCACAGCATTTTTTAAGTTAATGTTTTTTTTTTTTGTGGCAGAAGGCACCGCTAACACTCACTTTATAGGTCTCAGGCAGAGAAGGAGAGAGGGTCCCGGTAGATCTAGAGCAGAGCTAAGAACCACAGAAGGGAAGGGAGCAAGCACGGTCTCTGGCCGGCTGCTTTCCAGGCAAACTGACGGGGACTAAGTCTAGGAACTAAGTCCAGGCAGCCGCAGATGACTGGGGAGAGGAGGGGGAGAGGGAGGTTCAGGAGGAACAGGGTTACAGGGTTAACTCTGAGCTCAAGAGATCTTTCTTGGGTACCAGTGGGGAATGGGGGAACAGAACAGGCAGGGTCTCTGTCTGAGATACCCAGGCCACGCGGCAGCCAGTGGTTGAGCACTGTGTTAGGGGCAAAGCTCACGTGGTGGAAGTTTGCAGGCGCTGCGAACCAGGTGTGTTGGTGGCAGCTGCATCAGGGTGGGACTTCCTGCTAGCAGGGCGGGACTTCCTGATCTGGCAGGCAACTACATTGAACTAGACTGCGGGATAGACAACCCAGTGGAGTTTGAGGTGGCACAGAAGAAGCTGAACCTATTGTGTGACGGTTGTTATTAATTTTCAATTAGCGTCCTAATTGAAATATTTATAACGAAACAGCGGGCACAAATCGGAGTTTTTTGAGTCGTCACAGAAAAAACCCGAGTACCCTGGCTAATTCAGCCCACCAGAAGCTGATCAGAGCAGGAGCCAGAGCTCAGGGAAAAATCACACAATATGTCAACGTCTAGAAAGTCAACCCCTTAGTTTAGGGAGCGCTGGCCAGGCGCTGCGCTGAGCAAACGTTTGGGGTTCCTCCTGCCACTTGGAAGCTCCTTACCAATAACCGCGTGGAGCTTTGTAGCAGATGGGTCTTGTGCTGGGGCAGCGATGGAAAGCGGTCGGTGTTCATGTGGTGGAAGTTTGTAGCAGTGTGGAAGTTCACACAGCCAGCAGCAGCAGGAACGGCATCAGAGTGACAGTGCAGGTGGTGTCTAGTAGCGGTGGTAGAGTTGCAGTTGGGGCAGGCCACATGGCGTTGGTCTCACACGGTCACGGCAGCCCAAGCCGGTGGGTGCACAGGTCTTTAGGTCCCCGAAGTCTTCGTTTTCCCGGCCAACGCACCATTGTTGTTTAAAAAAAGAAAAACGGCGGCAGAGGGTTCCAGGAGGAGAAGTTTATTTAGGGCAGAGGGGAAAGCAGAGAGAGATGAAGGTGGTGGCCGGCCATGACCACGCGGAGGGGGGAGGGGAGAGGGAGATACGACCTGCAGGCGCGGGTCCCAGGAGCAAGAGAGCAAGAGAGACAAGAGAGCCTAAATCACAGTATTAATGACTAGAAAAAAAGGTTTGGTATTTTAGGGGCTGAGAGAAATTCTCATTGAAAAATTTTCAAAGTTAAGAAAAGAGTTCGACTTTATTGTGAACCATCCACAGTGATAACCACTTCTTTGATCTACTGTTCTTTCCACCTGCTCCTTTCCCTTCACGGGACTCAAAGCTGTATCACATTTTCCAATGTTCATACAAACATTTGTATGCATGCACTGGATTCGAGATGCTTGCTCATCCAAAATCACATCCATATGTGAGGCCTGAGATTCAGGCATCTTTGTTTTTGCAACTGATTGTTTTTGGCAGATTTGCAGAACAAAGTCTCCAAAACAGCATGAAAGTAAATCAACAATTCTAAGTCATTGCACTCACCATGGCATGCCTAGCAGTAACTGGCTCCTATGTTTCTCTCTAGGACACCCCAGGGTATTTGGGAAGGAGGCTTTTGATGTGAAACTACATGTAGATGAAGTGGGGAGTGTTTGTACAGCTGCTGGCAACCTTAGAAACTCTGCTGTGGGGATACACTTTAAGAGGAAAGTGAAAAAACAGAGATTTCCCTTAGTGTAAGCATAATTGTAGGGCACCACAACTTGATCTTTTCTTTCCTTCATCAGTTATCTATCTACCTCTCTCTCTCTCTGGAAGAGACTAGATATTAGCTGTGAATTCTCTTCTGTGATTTTAAAACTATCACAATAAGGGTGTGTGCACATAAGTATATGCCTATAAACATAGACAAATAAAAACTCTTTGCTGGATTTATTTCTTGATGTGGCCATTACCAGTCATAATTGAATATTTTAAATAAATCTTATTGATTCATCTGCAGATTTCTGATCAGAACTCAAATTAGCTCTTTCTTTCTTTCAGTTTCCTAATTATTGATATTCTTACTGAAGCTGGAGTTCCCCTTTTGGTATGTGGGTAAGAAAGAGAGGGAGAAAACAATGGAGAAGAAGGAAAAAACAGAGGAGGAGGAGAAGGAAAGGAGCTGGCAGGAAAGGGTAGTGGAGAAGGACAAAAACCGGAAAGGGGGTTTTTAGAAAGGTGAGGAGAGGGCTAGTTAGTGTTTGTTCTGAAAGAAAAGGTACTTCAGAACCAGCTGGCATGATCTTGCTCCCTGTCATCCCTGCACTCAGGTGGTAGAGAAGGGATGGTTGTGAGTCTGAGGGTAGCCTGGGCTGCACAGTAAGATTAATGAGGAAAAAGCAACAAGATAAAGTAAGGGCCTGAGGAGGTGTAGCTCCATGCTGAGCATGCTTAGCATATGCAAGGCTCTATTTGATGACTTGCCTATCAAACTAGATTAACCAATAATATGTCACCAGATAGACTAGGATAAGAGATAGAGAAGGGAGAAACAGCAGCATGAATAAGAAAGAAAAAAAGAAAGAAGGAAGGAAAGAAAGAACTAACATGTGGTGCCCCAAAATGAGCATGAAGCTAAACCCAGGTTAAATTTAAATAGCAACAGAAAAAAAAACAGGCTTTCTCTAGTGGTCTGACGAATGGATACAACTTAAATATGCCAGTCAATCTATAATACAGCTGATATATGAGTAATGACTTAGAGTATTGATTTGGCTCAAAGAATGATTCAAACGTCACCTTTAATATCTGCTTAGAAACAGAACTAAATATTCAAATGAGAAATTTAGAAGAATCCAAATGTTCTCTACAGTCCATAGTCTTGTGCTGGAAATGTGTTCTCTTGCTATCTGGTCAGAGTGATTCAATAAATTGCACATTTGTTCTATTGAGTAAAGCTCAAATTATCTACAATCATAAAGTATGAGATTCTGGAGAATGGTTTGGATGACTGGCACAGGGAAAAACATACCAGAACACACATTGGTTTCAGAAAATTATGTAATGTCACTGCTCCTTTTTATTTTGCTTCTAAGTTTGTAGGTAGAACGCATAATTCATCTCTCAAACATCTGTGAATATAAATATCCCAGCACATTCGTAATTCTGTGCATTCACGAGTTCTTGAGCATTCTGACTTCACTTTTCAACTGTGCTCTTTTTTGTAACCACTTATGAATTCAAAGAAAAATCTCAAATGCTACCTTGAAAGGAGGAAATCTGACTTGTGTTTAACAGCATTTGAATTTTGACAACTTAATTGAACTACATGAAACTGAGAACAAAATGAGCAGCACTTCCATTAGATTGGAACTTTTATAAAATGTTTCGATAGCAAATCTTTTCACATCTGAACTCTGATTCACCTGTAGGCCTTCAGAAACCAAGTTGTTCAATAAGATTTAACCAGAGTGCAGTGTCAATAGGATGGAACTCTGATTCCTTATTGTGGTCCTCTTGGTAAGCAGATATTTCTATTTCTTATTTTAATTTTTATTAAATATTACAAAATACTATTATATAAATAGTTTTCCCCCATTTTTGCTATTTCCAAAACAATAACAATTTCATTAATACCAAAGTAACTTTACAGCTATGAGCTGGAAAATTTTAGCATGAGTGGTGAGCTCAGGGTCTTAACTCTGAGCAGACAGGATCACATGACTCAGAATGTGCGAAGAACGTTTAAATTTCCCTTTCCTTGTTCAGGAGATACCGGGCTTTCAGGCTTCCAGGCTTCTAAGGATGAAGGGACTTAATAGTGAAAGATTGTTTCCCAGTGGATTACCATTGAATAAGATGACTCCTGATGAAATGGGCACAAACGCCCATTATCCATTCCTTTGGAGTTCAATCTGAATATGTGAAATTTTGAATCATTTGGAACTGAGTTTAAATGATTATTGCAGCTGGGTCACAATGACAAAGATTTGTACATTCCATTATTGGGTAAGCTCTGGTGACATCAGATCAAAGAACACCCTTGTCTGGTCAAAGTAGATGACCTTCTTGTAGTAGAAGAAATTATTTAAACCGCCAAATTTGTTGCTGTAAATCTCCTACCCGAAGGAGACCAGTAAAGGAAAACACAACTCAATAACTATGGTATAAACTGCACGCCTAGATTGGGCAGATTTACCACTACACTACTCTAATCTCCAGCTATGAGATCCCTTATAACTTGTGGTTTATCCAGGCCACGTGGTTGTGGTTGTCCTTCTGGCTCCGGCTCCTCCATCTGCTTCCTTCTGCTTCGACTTCTTCCTGCTTCTACTGCTCTACCTTTTATATCGAATTCCTCTCACTCTCTCCTCCCCTAAGCCTTTTGCTCCGCCTCCCCTTGTACTGCCCAATCTCTGGCTCTAGCCTTTATTTTACAGGTTTTAATTGGACAGAAGGTTTACAAGATGTCCTCTGTGTACAGATTCAATCATCCTCTGCAGCCCCTCCCAAGAAAGTGAAACTAGGATCAAAATACATGGCTGGGGCTATCCACTGGGAACTAGGATGAAAATACAAGGCTTAGGCTATCCACAACACCTTCTTCAAATGTTGTATATGTAGTGTGAACTAGCAGTTTTTTTTTTTTTTTTTGATTCTAAGACATCAAAGGACTAGGTTGATGATGCAAGAAATTTTCAATATGGACTTCTGAAATAACAAGGATTCTAATACTTGTGATTAAATAATTTTGTCCAGAAGTAAGTGATGTGTGATGGCTATTCCTGGTTGTCAACTTGACTACGTCTAGAAATGAACTACAATCCAGAAATGGAGGGAACACCTGTGATCCAGATATTGAGGCTGGAAGATACAGATTTTTGACCTGGATCTTGCACATGGAGATCTTGAGGCATAGTGACCATGAAAAGATTTGGTCCAGGCAAGGTAGTACAAACTTATAATCTAAGGAGACTGAGACAGATCTCAGGTCAGCCTGGGAAAAAGCAAATTCCAGGTCCAGTCATGGTGGTACACACCATTAATCTGGGCCACACCTTCTGCTGGAGGCCTATGTAAGGACATTAGAAGAAGGAAGATTCATTCTTCTTCAACTGCTTGTATTACTTGCCAGCACATCTGTTGGAACCTGCTTCTATAGAAGACCATGTGAAACACCTAGCCTCATGGGACTGAGTAACTACTAGATCCTTGGACTTTCCATCCACAGCTGCCCATTGTTGGGTTAGTTGGGCTACAGACTGTAGGTCATCCCAATAAATCCCCTTAATATATAGAGACATTTCATAAGTTCTGTGACTTTAAAGAACCCTGACTAATGCATGATGAGACACTTCTCATATTTTATTAGGTAAATAAATTTACATAGTCTCCCCTCATTGTTAAAGTGCAGTAAATTACCATGAACATGGAAGGAAAATAAGAATATTTGTGAACATGTCTGCCAGGAGCCAACCCCAGGAAATTACCTGCTGTTCTGGGAAACCTAGTCTCAGGTCCCAGGAACTTAAAGAACATCTGACATTTCCTGGGAGCCAGTTACGACAGTGGGATTATTTAGGGCAGTAAGCATATGACAGTGGGATGATCTGGGGCAATAATGATTCAATAGTGGGATAGTCCTAAGCAATGACCCTCGCCCAAACTTCCCAGTTTGCTGTGTCTTTATAACCTGCCCCCAAATTAAAGTTTCAGAGCTTGATCAGAACTCCAGACTTGCTCGAAATCTTTGTGTCTCTTGTTCCTTCATTCTTTTGCCCCCTTCCCTAGGGTCTCATCGAATCTCCTGTGGGCCAAGGCACATGTCTAATAACTAACACAAAAATCAACTGGACCTTCAGACTGTAGATTGATCATTTGGATCCTTCCCATCATTACAGCAAAATATTTACAAACCTGATGAGGTCATTGTGCTCAATGGAATTCTTACCGTTAATTGAGCAGAGATTACTAAATTGTCTAAAATGAAGTATGTTAAGATTCAACATTAATTTTTACATTTGCTTTTTATTTTTGAACAGTAGCACATCGTATAGTTAAAGTATTGGAATAAAATTGAAATGACTGCACCAATATAATTGACATGCTCTTGTTCACCTTACTTTTACCATGGTTCCCACAGATAACCATTTTTCTTAGTAGTTTCTGGCATGTTCTATTAGTGTATTGTTTTGTAAATTATCTTCATATATTTTATCTTTATATCTTTTCCATTTAAACATAAATATTTATCATTATTTATTGAATATACTGTACTTTGCAACACTTGCAATTTAATACCTTTGCAAGTGTTGTTTCATAACACATCCTAGAGATTTTTCTATATCTCTACCTAGAGAGAATCTTTACTTCCTTTAGGATACATATAATCTTCTAAAGAGTGATGATTTCATAAGGGAAAGGGACTTGTTAGCTATAGGTGTTGGTACCACAAATCATATTATAAATTTAATTCCTTGTATATTTGGGAAGGGCCCAAGGGATAAATACCTTGAAGTGGGTTTGCAGTATCAAAGCAAAGAGATTTACAAGAGGATTTTTACAAATTACTCTCCACATGTGAGAAATTCCCTATAAATGTTTTTCCTAAAGTATTTAAGTCTTTAAGGGTTTTTTTTTTTGTTGTTGTTTTGTTTTTTTACAGTTTGATACATAAAAAAATTGAACTTCATGAGATATCATTTGATTAAAGAGCTGTTCATAAAACTGAAATTATCCCAGGTTTGGAAATTCTTGGACAATTACTAATTTCTTCCACCAACACTATAAACACAGAGATACCATATCGTTTCTCTACACTATGGCTTACACATTTTTTGTTTTGGTTTGTATTGTTTGTTATTAGACACTCTGCTTATTTGTCACTGTTATCTGAAATGTGTTCAAAGGTGCTTCTTGTCTCATCCCTTTTATAGACCAAATTTTTTTGCTAAGTGGATAATAGTGTTCCTGCGAGAGACAAGATTTCATTAACAGATTAACTGTATAAAATAATGCACATCATTCTGATATTGTCATGTGTACACACAGAATACTTTGATCATATTCACCTCCTTTGTCATGGACATTATCATTTTTCTCCCTCCATTGCTGCTAAGGACCAGCCTCTGCAAGGAGGGGGTTTCTGAGAAAAGAACACTCGAAGTCAAAATGTGGGTCCAAGCTGATGGCCTAGGTTCTGCTGCGATGGCTTTCCAGATTGCTTGCTCTCTCTCTTTCCCTGTCCTACCACCCTCCCCCACTCTGTGTGTGTGTGTGCACGCATGTGCATGCATTCTGCTGTGCTCTGAACAGCTTTTTCTTGCTATTCTAAAAACTCTCTAGTTGAGACAGCTCTTTTAGCTTATGGCTGCTATAAAACATTATTGGATTTTCTGAGCAAGTCAGAAATCCTATTAAGAAAAAATTCTTAAAGAGCTGTGTTGCTATCCAGAGACCTCCAGATAGCTCTGTTCTCTATAGAGAAAATTTCTAAAGAAAAAAGTCTATCTCTTTTTGCTATTTCATTTCATGCTGACCAAAACTCCAGTTCTTATTTACATATCAATCCAGTCATTTACTCCAGGTTTCCTTTTGATTATCCTATGAATCAGCATTTAGTGACCCAGCCCTTTGATTCTTAAAAGACAGAAAGCATGCATTTTTTTCCCCCTTAACTTTGCAAAAGAACTCAGAGATCTGTCTTCTTTTGTTAAGCTAGTTGGGTGGGACCGTGTGCTGAAATTACCCTGGGCCTAACCTCACTCTATCCTAGGCTGACATTGAACTCAGGAATCTGAGTGTCTTTGTATCTTTCTGCCAAGTTTGCTCTTGTGTAGGTTCCTTTAGATTCATGTTGCATCCATATATATATATATAATATATATATATATATATATATATATATGAAAGGTTTCAGTACACAGCTTAGAACAGACCACAGCAGACCAGACAGTTCCATGGGAGGGGGTGGATTTATTCGGGTGGAGAGTGGGAAAGAAGTGGGGAGAAAGATGGCAAAGAGAGCATGGGGTCGGTGGCTCTGCCTATTTATATGGGCCGTGATGTATTCTCTTTCCCACGTATTGTTAAGGTAGTCAGGTGGATTGTGGGAGTGTTTGGCGGTTGTCTTAGAAACGAGGTAGAAGTCGCCGTCACCTGAATGTGACATCACTCACTGAGTTCGGGGCTTAATGCTAACAATATATATATATATATATATTGAACTCATGTATTTAGAGCTCTTTTCCACAGCCCTAAAGGCTGTCCTTAAGGTCCCAGTGTTTACCATTTTGCTGAGAAATTAACCACACTCTTGACTCCTGGACTCCTGCTGTGTATAATTCCCACAGAGTCATTAATGTTAACAGAGAGGACATTCCTCAGAGGAATGTGGAACACACACAATATTATACAAATAAGCCTTGTGCCCACAGCAGCCATCAACACACATGAAGGCTCACAAGTCACCATGTCACTCTGTCCCTACCAGGGCCATGCCAAGAAGGAAGGCTTGGCACCTTCCTTCTTCACATGAACTATCTTTCTACTTCATGTCTTCTTTTCCTTGCCATTCTTTTCTTCTCATTATTACTTCTGGATTTGTTGGGTTTTGTTTATTTTACTTGACAGTATGGTTTCCACTTCCATCAGTTGTCCTGGAGACAATTTTTTTGTTTGTTTATTCTTCATGACTAAACAGAACTGTGTTGTGTTTTACATTCCACATTATCTCTAGTCATTCATCTCTTGATGGCTTTATAAGCCGATTCTATAAAATGGCTACTGTTAATATTGTCACAGAAATATGTGAATAAAGACACCTCAGGATATGTCAAGAAGTAATATAGTTTAAAAGAAGAACCAAAATTAGGAGCAAATATTAATAAATAATTAGCAGAAAGACCAAGAAAGATGATAAAAAATTCAACATAGATCTCCTCTCCTAGCAGGCATGAAAAAACTGGCAAACTTCTCAGATGACTGATGAAAATAAAAATGGATATTTAGGAAAAATAAAGCAGACAAAAAAGTTATGTTTTTAAACTGTTGTTACAGACTAGTTTGTCAGCTGTCATTTGGGTGCTGGGAATCAAATCTGGGTCCTTTGGAAGAGCAATTGGTGATCTTAACCACTGAGCCATCTCTTCAGCACCTAAAACCAATCAAATTCATAATGACTATATGAATACATTTGTATTATCTTTAGAGATGTGGAAAAAACAAATCCATTCATGATATCTCATGATAGATCTATACTTCCCAGAAAACAAGCAAAAGACTTACTAGGCCAAATGCACACAGATGGACTCATTTGAGAAAGAAGTGCATCCAAGCAGTCAAGGGATCTAAAATATATAATGGACCTCAGGTTTTGGGCCAGAGAAATAGTAGAATAGTGTAAGGTATGCCAGCAAGCAAATGCTTATGTGTCCAATAGTAAACAGGGAAAATACATCGGGGAGAACAGTCTAGAGTATACTGGGAGGCTGATTTTGCAGAAGTTAAGCCAGGAAAATATGAATATCCTCTAATATTTGTAGATACTACCTCTAGATGGGTTGGGGCTTTTCCCACCAAGCAGGAAACAGCTACTGTGGTAACCAAGAAGATATTAGAAGAAATCTTCCTGAGATTTCAAGTGCCTGGGGTAATTGAATCAGATAACGGTCTTGCTTTTGTTTCTAAGATAAATCAGGGATTGTAAAAGATATTGGGGACTAATTAAAAGCTCCATTGTTCATACTGTCCCCAGAGCTCAGGGCAGGTAGAGAAAATGAACAGAACCTTAAAAAGAGACTTTAACTAAATTGCCTTCAGAAACTGACTGGGTGGTGCCCCTTGCCCTGGCCCTGTTCTGAGCCCAGAACACCTCTCCTATGTGGGACCCCCACTCTGTTGACCCCAGCTCTTGACTCACCCCCTACCCCCCAGAAATAACTTTTCAGGCTGATAAAGATCTTTTTTTTTTTTTTTTTTTTTCCGCTACAGGGTTTCTCTGTGTAGCCCTGGCTGTCCTGGAAGTTACTCTGTAGACACGGCTGGCCTCGAACTCAGAAATCCGCCTGCCTCTGCCTCCCAAGTGCTGGTACTAAAGGCGTGAGCTACCACTGCCTGGCTGCTGATAAAGATCTTATGGCTCGATTGTAAACTTTCCAATTGTGGCCTACACTTAGTGCCCTGTATAATGCAAGTACCCCAGAGGTTCCATACAAGTAAGCAAAGTGAAAAGGGTCATTCCTGGTGCTGTTGACCATCCACCATTCCCAATCTCTGTTGAAGTAGATGGAGTAACAGCCTGACTTCACATAACTCAGACCAGCACCTGCACCTGATGCCAACTGGAGAACAGCCAGACACCTGAGCAACCCCCTCAAGCTCAAGATCACCTGCCATTCTACAAGGCCAAAGAAACCATTAAATGGCTAAGGTGTATCTTCCTTCCTCTCTGAGCCTCAGTACCCCCCACAACCCTACCAAAGTGACTTGACAAGTACTCTCAGCCACTGTAGATGTAAACCGTTGGTTTACTACCTTGATTTCTACATTGTGAAAACCACTGATAATTTTGTTCCTGCCTCTGTCTTTTGGCCTTTACATTTTAAATTTGCTTAGTTGCTTTTATTAAAGATTGCATAGGTACAGTACAGTTGATGGTTCTAAGAAAAAGATATCAAGAGCTAGGTACAGAGGACCAGAGATATCATCTACATAAGTATCCAATAGCTTCAAGATTGAAACATGCACAAAGAAAAGGGGAAATGAAGAGGAACTTTGGAACACTTGTCCCCCTGGATGGGAAAGGCTAATTAACATTCTTCCATCAGGGGATACTTGCTGGATTAAGAGTCAGAAGAGGAAGGGAGAGACTGATTAACATTCCTCAGACCACATGGAAGGGAACCCACCTGGGAGTGTGGAAGGCCCAGAGCATTTAGACACATACCAAAGGACAGACCAACCCTTGCAACCAACAAACAAGGGAAGTCCTTGCCACCTCATTCCCTAAAGACCAATCAGTTTAAAAAGTCACTGTTCTGCCAATTACATTGTGCCTAATGGCTGCTGCCCTAAGCACTGTATAAAAGCTCACTGAATGAGCTGTATAGGGTCGCCTCTCCTTTTAGGGTGCAGGGTGGCTCCAACATGCTGAAACATTAAAAATTCCTCTTGCATTTTGCAGCGATCTCTTGTGTCTGTGTGGTTGTTCTCCAGTAAACTAAGGCTCTGCTCGCTAGAGTCTTACAATTGAGTTGAATTAAAGATTTTCTCTTCTTGAAACATTAACTTATTCATTTAAGATTTTCCTTCAAATAATATAGTGCACCATCTCCTTTTCCTCTTCTTGCTCTTGATCTCTCTCCCTCTACTTTTCCCTCTCTGTCTTTCCTGTTCTACCTAGTTTTTACAGGAACTTCTTGTAAAAGTTACATATATCCAATTGTGACCTTCCTGCTTTGACCTGAGTATAATTTACAGGTGTGCTCCACCACACCTGACTTCCTTTATTTTCTCTCCCCTCCGTCCCCTTTTCTTTTCAGCATTTCCATTTCCCTCTTTCCTTTTCTTTTCTAAAAAAAAAAAAAAAAATTAGTTTTAAGTTCACATTAATATAGGAAATAGGAAGGAAAGTACAAAAACAACCTACATTAACACATTTCTTCTGCACCCCTTCCCTGCCAGCTTCCTCCAGTATTAATATTCCCCAAAGGAGAATATACTTGTTGCGATCCATAGACCAATATTGACAAATCATCATCCCAAGTCCGTAGTTACTTTTGTTGTTCTTTTTCCCTTTTACTATAGCATTTCTTCTTTTTTGAGATTATAATTTAATTACAACATTCCTTCCTTCCCTTTCCTCCTTCCAAACCCTCCCACATAGTGCTTCCTACTCTCCTTCAAATTAATTATCTTTTTATTGTTTTTGTATGCATACATGTATATACATGTATATTTATAAGGTTAAAACCACTTTATTCTTGGGAGAATTCAATAAGTGATGTTTATTTTTAGAATTATATACTCTGTAGGCTTGGGCAAGTATACACAGACATGTGTCCTCCTGATGAGTCTCCCTGCTCATGTAGCCATCCTTTCTCATCCAACTGAGTTTCAGTGCTTTAAGAATTCTCTTTGCTCAACCTCAAATGTTATCAAATGCTCTTATACAATTTTATGTCATTTTGTATGTCTATGTTTGTGCACAGATAGAATTTGCTGGTGTTTGTTTTATTGGTAGATCTCATATAAAACTCTGAATATTTTATTAAGATTAGTATTTTAAGACAGGATTAAATGTAAGTGAAGACACTGACATGATTTTAGTTCTACCTGGAACCAATGCAGTTGAATCTCCATGTTCCAACAAAACACCAAAATAAATTCTAGATGTATTAAAGATTTGAATGAACAAAATATAGATAAACATTAATAGCAGAAAATTGAAATGGATAGCTTCATGATTGTAATTAAAAATCATCTATGAAATGAGACATAAATATTCAACATTTGCCATACTGTAATTCCCTTCATCAGAAAATATTAATGTATAGTACAAAAAGAGAAAGAAATCAGAAGTCATACTTTCTCAGAGATATAACTTGCAAAGGATTATAATCCTTAATACTGTATGTTTCCTAGTAATAAATAATAAAGGAAAAAATTATATAACGTAAAATAGGCACAACAGCAGAATGGACATTTCCAGTTGGAAGAAGAAAAAGTAATGAATAATATGTGACAATTTTATTTATTATAGATCCTAAGGCATAAGCAGATAAATAAATCAAAACTTTATTGAAAATGCCTTGTTATGCCTACAAAATTGGTGAGCATTGTAAAGTCCTATAATATTCAGTATTGATAAAGTTGGATTATTATGAGTGATTACTCATTAAGAAACAAGATGAATATTAATTAATTCTTCTGTAAGTGATTAATGATATCAAAATATCAACATGCATTTACTTATGATGTATGAATGTATTTCCTAATTATATATTCTAAATGAATTCAAAAGTTCCTCGAAGAGTTAAACACTTAAAAGTAGCTACAATTTCTATCAAACAATAAACTCTTTCATATAATGAGTATACATGTTAATATACTGTTATATTGAATATATAAAAACTATACTAGATTATAGATGGATTTCACTTATAAGATTTAAGTAAGCCCAATGAAATTCTTTCTGGCATATATAACTGCACACTATGTGCTGGCAGTGCCCACAAAGGCCAGAGGATGGCACTGGATCCCATGAAACTGTTGTTACAGACCAGTTTGTGAGCTGTCATTTGGGTGCTGGGAATCAAACCTCGGTCCTTTGGAAGAGCAGTCAGTGATCTTAACCAATGAGCCATCTCTTCAGCACCTAAAACCAATCAAATTCATAATGACTATATGAATACATTTGTATTATCTTTAGAAATGTGGAAAAAACATATCCATTCATGATATCTCATGATAGATCTACAGATAAAGTAATTAATTTATGAAAAAAATAACGATCCATACAATCTCTTTTATACAGTAGAGAGGATGATAACACTGAAGAGTACACAAGAAGCTTCAAAATTATTGATTATGTTTAACTTTTTAAGCTCTGAAGTGTTTTAATCTTTTTTTTTTTTTTTATATTTTTGTGTGGTTGTTTTTAGATGCAAGCTGAACTGGGCTCATAGATACATACATGGCTGGGGACATGTTATTTTGGGTGTTTCTGTCTTTCTCAGTGAGACTAGAATTTGAATTAGCCAACTGACTAAAGAAGATCCACCATTCTGGAGAAGATTCATCTAGTAACTTGGCATCATCCTAAATGCCCCCAAACTCTGATGATACCTAGTATATCTATCTTTCTTTGTTTGGGGAAATTGGAACTTCTGGCTTTCCATATGAAAGTTTCCAGACCATAATTGTATCTGCCTGTCTGCCAAGTTTCATAATTGTGTCTGTCTGTCTTATCTACAAATAATTTGTATGACTACTTCATCAATTCTGTTTCTCCAGCTGAATCTACTATTACTAATATCTATTATTACTACTACTACTGTCTACTATTACTTCTACCTACTATTTTCTGAATTTAAAACATGTCTAGTGTGATTTAATTCAAAATCCATTAAATTAATATGCTAAGCAAAAATCTATCATTTGCTTTCATGAGTAGTAATACATGATTTCTTGTTGCCATTATTGTTTAGCCTTCAAGGTAAGCCCTCTCTACATAGCTTTGGTTGTCTTAGAACTCACTATGTAGAGAAGACTGGCCCTGAACTCCTAGGTCCACATGCCTCTGCCTCTTGTGGGCTGGGATTAAAAGCATGCCCCATCATGCTCTATCTGTGGTTTGTGTGTGTGTGTGTGTGTGTGTCTGTCAAGAGAGACTTTAAACCTATATTCAGCCATAATTTACACATTTTTACTAGTTTTTCCTAACAATTTGATATTTGTTTTCTTGTTTGTGAAAGTGGAATTCTTGAAATTATTGTTTTAGGTTTCACATTTTGTTAAAGTACTGATAACACAATCATCAACTTGGATCTCCCATCCCCATCACCTAACCTTCTTCTGTTAAGTCAAGATCGGGCATAACTACAACAGCGTTTGTTCTGGTCTTAAAGGGATTCTGTGATTCTAAAGGATTAATATATTTGATACGTGTCTTCAATCTTTTTTCAATCAATGATAACAAAGGTACTCAATGGTCATTTAAATTTTAAAATAAATTTCCTTAACCAATGCTATGTTCTGTGTTTAATATGAAAAAAAACTAAGCATGAAACTTTGGTGATGACTTTTCACTTTGAATATTCTGTTTATATTGTAGACAACAACAAGAGAGAGAGATGATAATGAAATCTGTACAGAGAAATTTGTAGTTACATAAAATGCATGTTTCTTACTTATTTTATGAAACTGGTTGAGGTTAGCTTATCTTTTGGTTTCTTTCTTAAAAGGTAAAAATCAGCACAGAATTCTTTAAGGAAAATAAAAGAAGATCACAAAACTTCCAATGATTTTATTATTTTCTAACCATGGATTACTAATTGAACATGAAATACCACAGAAATAATCTATATGTTACTGAAGAATTTAATGAACATCATCCTTTCTTCTTTTGGAAGTATTCTTGATGTATTTCAAGTTGTTTTTACAGTGTATTTAAAGAAGCAATGTTAAATTATCCATGTTGTAATGAAAAGTCAGTTAATTTAGTGCCTTTCTTATATAATAAAATCGATTTGGACTTTCCTCATTCCCTTGAGATAAAATTGAAAGTTCTTGAATACTTTTATACCTAATTTACATTGAACTGCATTAAATCTTATGCCAAATTAACTACCATAAAATCATGAGGATATGGAAATTAAAGAAAAAGTGACATGACAGGGAAGCTAAGCATTGCTTCCCAAGCTTTCTCCTAACTGCATGTCTCAGCTATTTCTCTTGGGAAAAGAGATTACATGGAGTAATTTTGGGCTAAATTTAACTTTCATTTAGTGTCCAAATTCTACTCAGAAGCACTGATTTAAATGCATGTAAGTAGAATCACATGTTTATGCTTTCATTGTAATTGCTCTTTGATTTAAGAATTTAGAATACTACCATAAAATCATTCAGACATAAAATCTTAAGAAGTAAAACTTTCCCAGAACCATGAATATATGGACAGCACAAATTGGACTTTGTATGTCATTTTTAAAAATTGAAGACATGAAGTTTGGAAGTATGCAGTTGTTCAGGGTAGATCAAGGCAAAATCAGGGGAAGGTTAGAAGTGAATATGATAAAATATACTGTGAGGAATTCGCAAAGAAGTAATAAAAGTACTACATTAGAAACAAGAATGTGGATAAGGGGACATTCCTTCATTGCTGGTGGGAGTGCCAATCTGGACATCCACTATGGAAATCAATATGGTGGTTCCTCAAAAAATTGATTTACCTCAACACCTGGATATACCACTCTTAGGCATATACCCAAAGGATGCTTCATCCTATCACAAGGATACTTGCTCATCTTCATGTATTGCTGCTTTGTTCACAATATCTGAAATTTGCAACTAATGTAGCTATCCCTTAACTGAAGAATGGAGACAGAAAATGTGGTACATTTATACACTGGAATATTATAAAGCTGTTTAAAAATCAAGAAATTTGCAGGTAACTGGATGTAGCTAGAAAAAAATTATTCTGAATTAAGTAACCCAGACCCAGAAAGACAAATATGATATATACTCACTTATAGGTGAATATAGCTGTCAAGTAAAATATAATCATCTTACAATTCACAAAGATAGAGTAAGTAACAAGGAGGGCTCAAGGAGGGAATTCTGGATCTCCCTAGGAAGAGGAAATATAATAGAATTTAAAGGTAGACTGTGGACAGGAAGGAATTGGAACAGGAGAGATCAGGTGAGATGTAGAGATTTGGAGGGAGAGAGTACTCAGAGACTGGAATAGGGGAGCATATGGGAGATGATGTTGAAACCTAGCACCATGGAAATTCCCTGGAGAACATGGGTATACAGAGTCTGAACTGGACATCTTCTGTAGTCATACAAGGCTTCCAGTGATAGGACTGGGACATCAAGCCAGCCACAATACCTTTAACTTACAACCTGGCCTGCTTATATGTTATACTGGGGCAACCGTGTAACAGAACAGGCCAATCAATGACTGGTCTAACTTGGCACTCACACCATGAGAGGGAGCCTATACCTGATGCTGTTTAGATCCCCTGAATCAGAGGCTGTACATCCCAGAGACCTAGGATGGGAGCAGGTGTGACTGGGAAAAAGTCAATAAAAAGATTCCTAATAATATTCTGCTATACTCATGAATTGGTGTCTAGCCATCATCAAAGAAGCTTCCTCCAGCTGTAGGAGGAGCTAAGGTGGGAGGAGTTGGAAAAGGAAAAGGAAGAGGAGGAGCTAGGGAGAGCAGAGGTGAGGAGGATGGAAAGCCACGCAGGTACAGAGAGCAGTGCGGGTAACTACTTTTATTTAGGTTAGCTAATTGGAAACAGCTCTCTTTGTATGGGCATAATGTTATTGAGCTTTACCAAATATATAAAGCGTTTGATTAATCTTTAAGCATTAGGTCTCATTTTTTTTTCTACCGGGCCCGCATGGATGGCGGGATAGTCTGGGCAAATGCCCAGCCTTGCAGAGACAGCGTGGGAGATTGGCAGAGCCATCTCCCATGCTGATGTCTTGTGGGTGGCAGGGCTGGTGTTTCTTTCTGGCCGTTTCTAGTTCCAGCACTCACGTGGCCTCTGGCCAAGAAACATGGCGGCTTAGCTAGGCAGAGCCGCCACAGCTTAGATAGTTGGTTTGACTGGCGGTCATTTTTTAAAATATTTACAGCAACATCCAGCAATTGATGGAAGCTGATGCAGAGACCCACAGACAAGCATTAACTGGAGTTTAGAGAACATCATGGAAGAAGGTGGAGAAAGAAAGTAGGAGTCAGAGGAGTCAAGGACAAGAGGAGAACACAGCCCACAGAATCAACTAGGGTTCATAGGGGCTCACAGAGACTCAAGTGACAACTGGCGAGCCTGTATGGTTATCAGCTAGGCTGCATATGTTATGGTTGTGTAGCTTGGTGTTCTTGTGGAACTAAGAGTGGGAGCAAGACTGTCTCTGACTCTTTTGCCTGCTCTTGTGACCCTTTCCTTCTTACTAGGTTCCCTTGTCCATGTTGATATGAGTGTTTGTGACTAGTTTTATTGTAACTTGTCATGGAATGTTTGGTTGATATCCCTGAGAGTCCTGCTTTTTTATGAAGGGAGACGAAGAGAAGTGGATCTTGGGGTGGGGGAAGGGAAGGGGTGCTTAGGAGGAATGGAGGTAGGGAAAATTGCAATTGAGATGTAATATATGAGAGAAGAATAAATAAAAAATAAAGAAATAAGATATGGTTTATAGAGAACATGTAGATTAAATAACTAAGGAGTTCTTGCCTTGAGGTATGTAGCAAAAATTAGCCAGGACAACTAACCTGAATCTGTGTTAGTTTTAAGAGTCATCCATTATGATTTGGTTAAGTCTTTAACACTGATCGTAGAGAGCTTGCAGACTATAGGGTAAAAGATCTGTTACACAGCTTCTTGCCTGCTTATGGCCTGGATCAGTCTTTCTTGAGAACTTTGGATCCAGTTCTTTATGAAATGTTAACATCAGGGAAAACAGCATACCAATCATAGTTACGGGGTAGTGTAGGTGCCTAATTTCTGTCAGGAACACTTAGCATACAGGGCCATATCAACATGGACAAGGGACCTAGTAAGAGGGAAAGGTCACAATAGCAGGCAAATGAGTCAGAGACAGTCTCTGCTTCTACTTGTAAGAGTCCCACAAGAACACCAAGCTACACAACCATAAGGTATATGCAGCCTAGCTTATACCCATACAGGCTCCCTGGTTGTCACTTGAGTCTCTGTGAGCCCCCTATGAGCCCTAGAGGTGAAGTGATTATGTTACATCTGTCACATATTTTTATAGTTGAGAAGTGTGTAGAAGCTCAAATGAGTTAATAGATTTTGACTACTTCAAAGCAGATATGACTGGCTTTTTGGAATGAAACCTTCACCTTTATTCTGTGATTGAAGGAATAGAATTGTTCTCTTCCTCTGTTTGGCCTAATATAATGAATTTATTTTTAGGAATCTAGTCCTAGAGAGGTAAATAGCATGTAAGACACTGATGTACAGATCTAGATTTCCCCGTTTTATTATAGCTCCTAACAAATTATGGATTGGGGTGATACACTTGTATAAGGTCATCTATTAATAAGACAATTTCAGATTTTGCTACTATTTATTTTAACTTCATACAATAAGGGTGAGATCATGGGGTGGTATGCAGAAGAGAAGTCTCCCAGGTTTTACTCACCTCATAGGCCCATGGATAAGTCTAGTGAGATGATTTAGATAAAATATTTAGCATTGTGATTGGTGTACTATAATAATAATCAAGTGCTGCTTTGGCTAGGTTTTTTTTTTTTTTTTCTTCATGTCTGCATTGCAACAATACCCATTTGTCTTTTGGAACTGCTTAATTGCTTGACTTTCTCTTTGTCTATTATGTCTTCATTTTATAGATAAGACTTTTGTTTGAAATATAGTAGAGTGTATAAAAATTCCATGAGCCTAATTTTTTTCTATTCTTTCCTACATTTCCCCCCTCTTTCTTTTTCCTCTTTTTCTTTTCTTTGCCCATGCCCATGCCTGTGCCCATGCCCTTGCCATGTCTCTCCCTTCATACCTTTCTCTGTTTGTTTGTCTTGAAGAAGGTGATAGGGAAGAAATTAAAGTTAAGGGAAGAATGTCAGAGCTCTCTTAAGAATACTGATTTGCATAAGTCTTATATCTGTCACCAGACTGTCCACTCATTTAGGGTACCTCCCTCTTTTCTGCCACAGGGGACTTCTAGATAAAATGGTGTTCTAGGGAGTGCCAGACTGCTTTCTAAGACCAATTGTGCTTATCTTTTCTCAGCTTCATGTTCAATTCACCTCATTAATAATATTAATTATAGCATGGGAACCAGCAAACATTGAAGGGAAAGCTAGTGGTTATTCCTTTATCACTAGTGACCCCTATGGATGCTTGTAGGTTACTCTGGGTGATAAAATGGTGTCATGAGGAGCTGTGATTGCTTATAGAAAGAACCTATTTAAGAAGATGGCAAAATCTTCATGAGGAAGCATCACATATCAGAATTAATACTCGGAGAATTCACCATGTCTGCAGCTCTTTTCATTGTGTTTAAAGATATTTTTTTTTTAGAAAGAAAATACTGTTAATCTTATTTAATAGAAGATAAGCTAAGACTCAGACTTTTAAAAGTCTGCAATAAAGAAAACATAAAGGCAAGTCACTGATTAGCAGAGAACTAGCCATGTATAGGTGTCTTTTGTTAATGCTGACAATTATGCAGGGATAATGACTCTCTCAGAAGAGTTTCCTTGTTTTAAATACTTCCTATCCATTCAGGTTTATAGATACACTTTCCTTTAGTAGATAGCTGTGTTTTTGTTTATTTTTGAAAAGTGCAGAGCTCCATGTAACTTCTACTTCCCTTGTTTGACTTCTAACCAGTATGCCTCTGATAGCTGTTTGATTGTGGTGACTGGAGAGAACTTTGTTCATATGTATGCTGTGATTTATGTATAATGGGGTTAATGGCTTTGAATTTTATGAAATGGTATGAATTTGTATTCTGTTCATTGTTTCCATTTCTTTTCAAGATGACAATACATTCACAGTATTTATGTGTTGCTCACGGTTTGTGAATAAGTGTTTCTTGGGAAACTTTGGGCTTAAGATAACTTGTTATTGACTCCAATACTCATGAATGCAATATTATCTAAGAATGATTATCTGCAACAATAAAGTAATACAATATCAAACATAAACTTGACAGAAAAGAATTCCAAGTAGAAATTTTCCTCTTAAAAATTAAATGTCAGGTTGTATTCAAAAGCAATGGTAGAGCCCATAGGAAAAAAAAATAGTTTAGAATGAGAGTGATTTTACCTTCAAACACTCAGTAAAAGCTTTAGTTCCTGCTTGTCACCAACCAGTTGGATGAAATCCAGATCCTGTGCCTTATGCCTCTTGTGGAGGGGGTAGAATTATTTGACATCTGAAACTGCACATTAGATTTCTGAGCAAGAGTCACCGCTCATATGAGAAGAAAGATAAAGCTCAAAATGATTCCCATTATCTCTGAATATTGCTGCAGACAAAACTCATTTTACTTTGAAATCTGATAATTTGTAACTCTTAGTCACTAAGAAAATGATCAACTACTCAACCTACTTACATCTCGAGACATTGATGATCTGTATTTAATTGTTACAAAATACTAAGCCTGCAATGAAAAGAAAGAAAAAATAATGTCTTTTTTCGAGACAGGTTTTCTCTATGTAGCCCTGGCTGTCCTGGAACTCACTCTGTAGACCAGGCTGGCCTCGAACTCAGAAATCTGCCTGCCTCTGCCTCCCAAGTGCCGGGATTAAAGGCGTGCGCCACCACTGCCTGGCAAAAAAAAATAATGTCTTAGTGTTAGAATACTAGCTAATTTACTCAGTCTTTGCATTCTTTTTTTTCTATATTTAAAGTACAGATTAGTATTTTCTAGAATCATAAATGATGTGATCATCATACAACTGATCAGGAATAAGTTTTATCTTACAGTTTTACCACCTAGGAGCTGAATGCTCACAAAGCACCCATGAAATTGTAGGACCTTGAAAAGCAGCCTGGTTTCTGGTCGAGCACACTGGAAACCCTTGTGACCCCAGGTGACCCTGAGGGATGTCAGGCATTTCATCAAACTTCCAGACTCTAGGCTCCTGACACAACATGAGGCTGCAGCCCTCTATAGATTTGTGTCCTTCAGTCAGTAGGGCAATGCCCCTAGCCCCTCCACAGGTAGAGTACATGACCACAGGCCATGTAGCCTCAAGATAGATCTCTATATTAATGAGGTACCTAAAGATCAGAAGGTTAGCCAATTAAGCTTTCCTTCCCAGACACTCCTCCCTGAAAAAGGTGTTTAACCTCAGGCCCGCCCTGAGAAAATGGGGATGGCTTTCCCATCTACTTTCCGCCATGACAATAAAAGCCTTAAAACCATGGACTGCCTCTTCATTGGGATCCTCGTAGGGAGCAATGGAACAGGCCTTCACCTAAAAAGCTTCATCTAATTTTCCACAAAAGACCTTTCTGCGTTGCCCACCATGGTGACCACCAAGCCAACCCAAGCAAGCCAACCACTGCAACCAAGCCAAAAACTCTCATACCTGCAGGATCCAGCTGGAGCACTCTCCCACTCAGTTCTTAGCTCTTCCAAACTCCCAGTCGTGCCTGGGTGTCCAAGAGCCTGAAAACCAGATGGTTCCCAGCTGCCTTGCAGGCCCAGAGACCCCTGAGCCAGCTCGGCTGTCCTGGGGACTTCAGACTGCGCTTCCCCACCCCTGGAGCCGGGGTCCTGTGGCTTCACATACCCTGCCCAGCACAGGCATGGGGTGAGTGCAGTCAAACTTCCTGAGTCCTGCTTCCCCAGTGGCCCTAGACCACCTGCACCTTTACCCTACATGAAATTATGCTATTGACATTAATAGTAAAAATTTGATGGGAAGAAAGTCATTGTCCTTTGAAATTCAAACACCTGACAGGGATTCTTTTGATTTTACAACTCTTAATTTGTTACACAAGAGAAGGTTAAAATCATTTTCTATTAAGGTAGATATTAAGGTACTTATGGCTATAAGTATTCTAGACTTTGAGGAAAGATACCTGTGAAGGGTATAATTTAAAATACAAACATTTAAAACTGCAAAACCATACTGAATTTATTTTCCAAAACCAAAAAGTATCAGGTCAGATATAGCCAATGGGCGGTAGTTGTCTATATAAATAAAGCACACTGAAAAATGAGGTAAAAGCACATTTTCATGGGCTTAGTTCCAGATCCACTAACATGAGTCTTTGTTCATGAAAATTATCATGGGAGATGAAAGTTAAAACAACATAGAAATTTCATTGCATCTTAGAATAACCAAGATCAACAGAATGACCAGCAACATATGTTGTAAAGGTTCTCTTTTGATGGGAATGGAAATTTGGAAAACCATTCTGGAAATCAGTATGGTGACTTTTTCAAAAAAAGAAGAAAAACAAAAATAAAAACAAAAACAAAACAAAAACCCCCAAACCTAAAAGTAAATCTGCCATATAACCCAGCTATAGCATTTGTTGGCAAATACCCAAAGGACTTGACATCCTACTCTGCAGATACTTGATGAGCAATATTTAGAGTTGAACTATTCTTAATAGTCAGGAAATGGAAACAATCTAAACCAACTTCAATTGACAAATGGATAATGAAAATGTGGCACATATATACAATGGAATACTCAGCTCTGTGGGGAAAAACTCACAGCAGAGACCCCGGGTGGGACATTCCACGCATGGGTCCAATAACTCAGAAAGTCCGGAGTTCCAGGGGCTGGAAGCTCTGGCGATGGCAGACCCCAATGATACAAGAAAGTCCGTGGATTCCAAGCGTTTTATTGCCATGTTGTAGTAGTTGGATCTGGATGTGCACCCCACCCAATCTAAGCCAGAGCAGGTCTGCCTTAAATAGGGAGGGGGAAGAGGAGGGACTGAGAAGGAAAAACTTAATTTAGCCACACCCCTGGCCTTTAGGTAACTCACGAATATGGAAATCTCTCGAGACTGAAGCCTGTAGTCATGCCCTCTCTAGCCAAACTTGACTGCAAGGTGTAGATCAAATGGAGATCACACCATGTGTAAGGAGCCTGGATTCTGGGAGCATGGTGAGAGGATCCAGTCCCTCACAGGCAATGGACACCTGTTGGGTCTCTGGCTATCACTGCTTTGCTAGACCAGAATAATTCCTTCCTATGTTCTAATCAAATACTTATACCCATAGATAAATGTTGCTACCACTTTTAATCAAAAAAGCCCCGTTTTACAGCAAATGGAGACCATCATAGAATATCACAACCACACACAGGGCAGAATTCAATGAATTGTGGTGAGCCCAGCCCCAATGGCTGTATATACATAACAACTCTTGCCTTTATGATTCAGGGAACATAATGGAAGAGGGAGTGAAAAGACTATTAGAACCAGACTATCAGGAATTGTGATGTAATATAGTCTTTCCTAGAGATGGCTGAATAAACAAGCCTGGAACAATGGAAACATCAGTAGACATATTAATACAAATGGTGAAACTTCATCAAGTCCCATCCCTAGGTGAAGAACTATAGGCAACTAATGACTTCAAGGAGACAGATAATTAGCTTCTTCCAGGTCTGAGCCTGTTTATTGGTTATCCAACATAAAGTGGTCAACCCTGAAACAATGCATACATAAACAACAAAAAATATGGACTCAGTAGGTTCTATTTTTATGTTTTTATTTTATATATTTATGGATATATCTATCTATCTAATCTATCTATCTATCTATCTATCTATCTATCTATCTATCTATCTATCTATCTATTGTACACAACAATAATAAAGAAAGTAAAAGAGGCTATCAATATGAGTAAAGGGAAATATGGAAGGGTTGCAAGGAGGGGACCAGGGAAGGGTTGGAGACAGTAAAAGGGGAAAGTAGTATAATTCTATTTAAATTTAAAAAATGTATAAAAATTTTAAGAAATCTCACTGTTTATCAAGTTCCTGCTGTAACATTTGAGCCCACATTGGGTGTGTTTAACATTAGAACAGGAAAATGAGAAATCCAGTCTATTCTCATCAGTAATGAAGCCTTATTTCATTAAGAGAAGATGGATCTCCTATTGCTTTGTATCTTAATGGGCAGATATTGGGATTTGACTTTCCATTATATGTGAACCTCATATAATGGAAAGGTTCTTGGTGCATATTGAAAACTAATGTTAATTGATCAAGAATGAGAAGAAGCCCCAAGCAATCCTTAGTTCGTACAGAGATGTCCCCTTTCTCTGACAAATCTTATGGAAACTCTGGTATATTGCTCACAGCATCTGCTACAGAGCCTCTGTAGGACATCATGGTTTCTCTCAAGCATCACTAGAAATAACTGGAGACCCACAGGGTTCCCGGCAAGGGACAGCACATATTTTGCCATGCTCCCAGGCTCCAGGCTCTAGGCTTCCTGACAAGAGGGAGGCTGAAGACCTCCATCAATCCTTGCCTTTCAGACATGTAGAACAACACCCCTACTAACCCCTCCACAGGTAGAGGGTGTGACTACAGGCCACAGAGCTTCAAGACTGATCTCCATATTAAGAGATACCTAAAGGCTAGAGGGGCATAGCCACTTAAACATTCCTTCCCAGACCCTCCTCTTTACAAAAGGTATTTAACTTCAGACCTGCCCTGAAAATACCAGGGGTATAGTTTCATCCATTTTTTGCCATGACAATAATATTTTAAGACCATAGCCTATTTCTCCTCTTTGGGACCAGCCGTGGGGAGGCCCAGAAACCCAAGCAAGCAAGCCTAGCTGACTGTGACCCAGCCAGGACAGGACAACCAGCGGGACAGGACACAACGGAGCTCATCCCTTTCCCCCAAGAGCCCTGGCTCCCCTGGAGACCTCTGACTATGCTCTTCCACTCTGAGCAGCGCCAGTGTGGAGTGAACACTGTCAAATTCCCAGCCTCTGTCCCCGCAAGAGGCTCTAGCCACATGGCAAGACAGAGGCAGGACCCCATACACCAACCCAACAGGACCCACACACACTACAACCCAACAAGCCTCTAGGTTAGGGATCCTTTTATTCTCTCGTTCTCCCACTTTCCTCGTGTATCTACACCTATAATTGTGCCAGAGGAACTGTGGTTCCCTTCTTGAGGTTCTTAGTCTTTTTAATAAAAGACATTAGAAACTGACATGAAGGAAGCCCAAGGACAATTTTGTTAACATTCAAGAGAAAAACAAGGTAGTCAAGCTGTATGTTTCTACGTTCCCAGAAAAGGGGAGATGGAAAGGGAAATACCATGCTTCCTTGTAGCAGTCACTGGCAGATAAGCAATCACATGGCAGAAAGGGAAGGATCTTTCAGAGAAAACTGAGAAAGGCCAAAGTTTCTGAGAGAGCATATCCAGTGTTTGGCCAGTAGCCCCCCCCCCAAAAAAAAAAAGAGAAAGTCAATGTTTTTCACAGGATTTTTTTTTTTTCCAAAAGAACATTTATAGAATATATACATGGTCCAAATAGCTTCTGGAAATATTCAAGCCAAATACGAGCAGTCAGTCATCCAAAGTCAGATTCATGGTACACCATGATGAGTGTGTTTTAACACCTGTGTGTATGGTTCTTATGTGAAAAATGTGTTCCTGTCCTAGCTATCATTTCAATGTGAAGTTTTTGGGATACTACATATGCCTTTCCTATTTAATATATGTAACATTCAGAAAGAACCACTAATTTAAAACAGTCTGTTTTTCATGAGAATTTTTATGTTTCACAAATTTCCTTCTTGTAAATCACTCCACTTTGCTCAATGAAATGTATGGAGCAAAATCAACTTCATAAGAAGAAATAAGCAAACATGTTCTTTATTTTTCATTAACCCAAGGCTATTAATCTTTTGTTTTCACATATCAGACTTTATTAAAACATGAGTTTATGGTTTCACAGGTACTCCTTAATCTTGATTGTGGGACAGTTAGCCATAATTATATCTTGCAGAGCTTTAAATTCATCTTGATTAAACCTCACTAGAGGAATACTCACATCATCGTTTCCTATTTCTGAGAATTTGATTACTGCCTTACTCTGCTCTGTAGGTTCCAGTTGGAATTTCCCCTCAAGTTCTCTGATGGAGTGCTTTAGAAAATTATCGAAACAAACTCACGAAGTAAAAAGCTACATGGAGGACTTTACATGGGTAACATATATCCTCCGTGTACTGATGTCCTTGTAGAAAGAATTATGGTTCATTGTACCGTAATCACACTTTCTTAAAAAATAAAGACTGTTTATATAACACTTTGTCAGGTTCTTTTTATTAAAAAAACACTCAAATCAACCAAGAGCCAGGCTCTATCCCAGTGTTTTGAGATGTTCTTTAGACTTACTAACCATTGAATTATTATAAAAACATTATTCCTCTTATTTATATTGAAAAATACTGATGCACAAAGAGAACTTAAATAATTGCTTCATATCCAATAGCTAAATGGCAGAACCAAAAGTTTATCCAGCATTCTCATGTGGGCTAGAATTATATAAAAATACCTGAATTACTTCCAGTGGTATTATACAAAAATGTCACCATGAAGTCTATTGACATCTAAATTATCTTACAGTTGTCCTATTTTCATTGTCCAGATATGTTTAATATCAGCTTATGTATAATCATATAGAAATGGATAATGATATACCTGATATAATAAATTATATTACATAATAATATAATACATATTTTTACATATGGAAATATGTTAGGTCCTACATATACCTTTGTTATTGTTAATTTTTTCAAGTAATTTATAATTGAAAGCTTCAGTATAAATTTCTTTATAATTCAGTATATTTTATTAAATACTTTATAGAATTGTGCGAGTGTGACTTCACACAGTGTGTTTTCTGAGCATCACCTTGTTCCTACTCTGTGTAACTTCTCAGCTGAAGACAAATCATCAGGTGCATGTAATGTCTTCATAGTCCTTTAGCTCCTCACTGGAAGTCATGTGTCTAAGGTGCTGACTTCAGCTAGCATATATAAGGTTACCATGTGGCATGAGATCATGATTGCTTGGATTATTTTGTCTCTAAGTAATATTCAGATAAGAGAGATAATAAGTCCAGTCAATCATTCACCCACTAAGAACTTGTTCCAACATAGAGAGATTTGTTCTCTCTCACATTATTAGTCATTCCACATGATGGAGATATAGCATACACATTGTGATGAGATGCCATAAAATTCTAAGCAAATAAGGTTTTGCTGCCTTGAGTATTAATTTACAGATAGATTATTCCCCAGAGTCTAGATGGAAAATCAGCAAACATTAAGATTTGCTGAGTATTTGCTGTTTGTCAAGTATTGAACTCTATCACTAAATCTCATGCTGATATGTGCTATATTTATTACCATAAACACATGACAAAGCAGAAAAGAGAGGTTAAGCAACTGAAAGAAGGATTCACAGCCCTGGCTTGAGCATTTTCTCTATGCTAGAGCCCATCTATGCCGCCAGTAAGTAGCCTGTGTTTAAACAAGACCCCAGTTCCTAGCTGTGAAACACATTCTCTATTCCTCAGGTTCCCCAATACTCAAAGACATGTAAGGACTTGTTGAAGAACTCGTGATTATTTCACAGTAATATATAAAATGCCTTTGAACTTTTTATATTTAGTTTCACCCAGCTACAGAAGCGATCCAGTTGGATTCTGAACTTGTAGATTTCATATTCTTTATTTAAATACTGTGCCATTTTTTTCCCATTCCACTACTTCCATTCGTAGGATAGTTCCCTCTAGAAACAAAATTTATTCCTGCCATGTTACCTCATAGTTGATTTACTGTTCTGTCAGCATTTTTAAAGCTGATAGACATGCCCTTAAGGTTCATATGTCATCATCGAAGCTAATGTACACAGGACAAAGAAAGGTGTTGCGGATGGCTCAGCTGTGGAACCAACCTTAGCATCTGTGAAACCCTGAATTCAGTGCCACCTCAAACATAACATTACCCCCCACACACACATATACACACTGCAGACATATACACACCACACACACACACACAACACACACACACACACACACACACGCCACCCCCCACACTTCACACACAAAGAAAGGGGAAAAAGAAAATAAAATAAGGAAAGAAAAGAAAGAAAACAAATTGAGAGCACCCAGCAGCCTGGGTGCAGTTCTGCATCTTCCTCAAAGCCTCCTCCTTACAGAATTCATTTACTTGAGCAGCCGGGGAGCTTCTAAAGAGGATTCCTGGGAAAATCTTAATGTGTAATGGTCTGCTAACCAATGTTGCTAGGGACTCCATTTTGTGAGCTTGGTAGGAAGGAAAAATCAAACCATTTAGCATGCTTTCCCTTCCAAATACATCTATAAATACCCACTCTGTTCCGTTCTTTACCTTAGAAGCTCTTTCCTGTTCTCTACAGAGATGTGGCTTTGCATTCTTTTTGTAAGTAATGGCTCTATCTGATTTAATAAATACCATTTTACACTAATGTAACTCTCAGGAGGACTTGGAACCATTAAGAATATGCTATTTAAAAGCCTCATTGGACCCTATCAATGTTCTCTGGAACAAATTACAGGTTTAACACACTAAAATTATATCTTGAGAGGATTCTCTGAGCATTTTCTAAAAGTAGGCATTGAAGATATTATTGAAAAAATAATAGGAAGACTGCACAGAACATTTTCTAAGAAATTCACTAATGAGAGAATAATTCAGTTCTTTACATTAGCAAATTATCTGGTTGATTCATCAGCAAAATAGGTTAAAGTAGCTCTCCTGTGTCTCCACATTTCTCCTAGGTCTCCAGGTCTGAACACACATAGTCTCTTTGTGTGTCACTATTCACAGATGTATTTTTTTAAGACAGAGAGCTTTCTCTTTAGCCTCATCTCTTCATCTCTTATGAATTGGCCCCAAGACTTCAGTATGTGGACTATGCTGAATACTAGCTCACCAAATATACATCCTTGATTTCAGCTTTTTAATAAAATCTGGATAGAGAAGACAGTTTCAATATGGTGAATATTAGGGGCAGTTTTTAAAACCCAAAGAGCCAATTAGGAGCCAAAGAGGAGCCTTTTAGATTCTTCCAAACCTCAGAGTTGAGCAGATGCCAGCCTACTTGCAGTATCAACCTCAGTCTGCTTCTCTGTTGTGCCATACAAATGATTTCACGTGACTGCTTTGATGGGGATTACTGTGTTCTCCGTCCTGAAGGGAAAACTAAATTGGTAATCATTTCTATCAAGGTTTTCCTCTTGGGAATGACAAGCAATTTACCCCCACTCACCCCAGAATTGCAGAAAAACTGTATCTTAGTGAGATTTAGGACCAAGTGACTAGTGCAGGAAGAAAGGTCAGGCATAGAATACTGAAGTTGTGGAACTGATCTCCCTAGAAAAGGCCTTTAATACACAAAAGCAGAGAATGGTATCCAAGGCTGTGAGAGACAGGTTGATGACGGAATGTATTTTGGGCAGCAATATTCCTGTCCTGATTATTAAGTATGGTCAAATCTATCCTTAATATAATTGACTTGTTTAGTACTAAGAACTGTAACAGATAATAATGAAAAACTTATCTTCCAAAGGTTCAAGCAAAATTTATGTGGAACTATTAGTCCATATGTAATTCCAAACCTCTAGCCAGGCAGTCTAACTGAGCACTTCATATGTAAATAATAAAAACACACTGGACTTTGAAGACTCTCTACAAAATTTAGAAGGACAACGGTTTTTACACTAATTATAGATTACAAATCTTAGGATAAGCATCTTAATTCCTTGGAAAATATGAGGGTAATACAAAATTCATCACCTGTTTTCTCTATATTTAAGTTATGGTACACATCTGCTGTTGGGTTAAGTGGGGTCTGCTTATGCCCGGTCACAGGGCTAAGTGCTCTCTGGGAGGCAGGGTGTAGGATGAAGCAAGTTTGTGCTCACGCAACGCCAACACAGGGAGGGAGTTGGGTTGTGAGAGGGCACAGGACATTGCTCCAGGGATGGGGAGAGCAGTCTCAGGTCCCAGGGACAGCCGGAGCTGGCTACTGAGTCCCCGAGGCCTGCAGGGCGAGGACCTTCTGTTTTTCAAGCTCTTGAGCACCCAGGTGCCTATGGAAGACTCAGAAGAGCTGAGAATGAAGCTGGGTGGGTGGGTGGAGGGTAGAAGGGAGTGGGGTGGGGCACAGGCTGGACTGGCTCTGCCTAAGGAGAGAGGGGGAGAGCGCTCCAGCTGGGCGTCAACTGGCTTGGCTTGGTGGTCGCCATGGTTGGGACACAGAGAGATCTATCTAGTGGTTTGGAATTACATATGAACTAATAGTTTTGCATAAATTTGGCTTGAACCTTAGGAAGATAAGTTTTCATAAAAAATATAAACGTGATTGGGGAGCTTTTGGAATTTTTTCTTCCCAACTCTTCATAAGAAGAACAATATCAACCAACCAGACCCTCCAGAGCTCCCAGGGACTAAACCACCAACCAAAGAGTACACATGGAGGGACCATGGCTCCAGCTGCATAAGTAGCAGAGGATGGCCTTGTCAGGCATCAGTGGGAGGAGAGGCCCTTGGTCCTGTGAAGGCTCGATGCCCCAGTGTAGCAGAATGCCAGGGCGGGTAAGCAGGAGTGGGTGGGTGGGTGGATAAATATCTTCATAGAAGTAAGGGGAGGAGGGATGGGATAGGAGGTTTGGAGGAGGGACGAGGAAAGGAGATAGCATTTGAAATGTGAATAAAGAAAATATCCAACTTAAAAAAAAAGAATCAAAGTTTGGTTGTGGGTCTCTGCATATGTTTCAATCAGCTGCTGAATATAGCCTCTGAGAAGACAGTTAACCTAGTCTCCTGTCTGCAAATATCAGAGTATCATTAATAGTGTCAGCGATTGGTACTTGCTTATGGCATAGATCTCAAGTTGGGCCAGTTATTGGTTGGCAAGTCCTTCAGCTCCATCGTTGTCCCTGCATTGCTTTTAGACAGGACAAACTCTAGCTGGAAAGTTTTGAGGGTGGGTTGGTGTCTTTATCCTTCCATTGAGTGTCCTGCCTGTCTATAGGAGGAAGTTTCTTCCATTCCATGTCCCCACTGTTAGGCATCTTTACTAAGATCACCTGCATTGACTCTGAGAGATTCCCCCATCCCACATCTCTGGGACTTCTTAGAGATTCTCCCAACCCCCAATTCTAGCAGCTGCCGATTTCCATTCATTCTCCTGGCCCTCTGGCTTTCTCTCCTATCTCTCCCCACTCTTGCTCTTGCCTTCACCATTCTCCTCCCACTCCACTCTCTCACCTAGTTCCCTCCCTCTTTCTGCCTCCTGTGACTATTTTATTCCACATTCTAAGTTAGATTCAAGTGTTCTTGCTTGGGTCTTTCTTGTTTAACTTTTTTGAGTCTGTGGGGTATACCATGGGTATCCTGTACTTTATAGCTAATATCCACTTATGAGGGAGTACATATCATGTATGACCTTTGGGGTCTGCGTTACCTCACTCAGAGTGATATTTTCTAGCTCCATCAATTTGTCTGTAAAACTTGTGATGTATTTGTTTTAATTTCTGAATAATATCCCACTGTATACATGAACCACATTTTCTTTATTCATTCTTCAGTTGAGGAACATCGGACACGTTTCCAGCTTCTGGGTATTACAAATAAGGCTGCTATGAACATACTGTAACATGTGTCCTTGTGGTATGGTAGAGCATCTTTGGGGTATATGCCCAGGTGGTATAGCTGAGTCTTGAGGTAGAACTACTCCCAGTTTTCTGAGAAACCATCAGATTGATTTCTACAGTGGTTGTTCAAATTTGCAATCCCACCAGCAGTGGAGGAATGTTCCCCTTTCTCCACATCCTCCTCACCATGTGCTTTCCCTTGAGTTTTTGATCTTAGTCATTCTGATTTGTATAAGGCAGAATCTCAGAGTCATTTTGATTTGCATTTCCCTGATGACTAAGGATGCTGAACATTTTTTTTAAATGCTACTTGGTGATTTGAGATTTCTCTATTGAGAAATCACTGTTTAGCTTTGTGGCTCGTTTTTTAAAATTGGATTATTTGGTTCCAAGAAGTACCAGAGACCTGGGATGGGGAAAGCCCCAGGGTCGCTATGGAGGTGATTCTAGCTGAAACTCCTAGCAGTGGGGGATATGGATCCTGAAGTGTCCATTTCCTGTAGCCAGGCAAGACTTCCAGTAGAAGAATAAGATGTGCAGGGACAAAGATAGAGCAGAGATGGAGGGAATGGCCGACCAATGACTGGCTCAAATTGAGACCCATACCATGAACAAGACACTATTAATGATACTCTGTTAAGCTTGCAGACAGCAGCCTAGCATAACTGTCTTCTCAGAGGCCCAGCCCAACAGCTGACCAAAACAGATGCAGATATCTATGGAAAAATATTAGGTAGAACTCATAGAGTCTTATGGAAGAATGAGGGCAGTATTGAAGGATCTGTAGAGGACAGAGACTCCAAGGGAAAACCAACAGAGTCAATTAACTTGGACCCTTTGGGGGTCCCAGAGACTGAACCCTCAATAAGAGAGTGAGCATGGGTTGGACCTATGCACCCTGCACATATGTAGCAAATGTGCATCTTGGTCATTGTGTGGGTCTCCAACCACTGGGGTGGTGGCTGTCTCTTAATTTGTTGCCTGTCTGCAGTTCCCCTTCCCCTAACTGGGAAACCTTGTCTGACCTTAGTGAGAGAGGATGTGCCCAGTCCTGCAGTGAAGGTAACTGGTGTTTGTTTGTGGATGGTCCACACCTGGCTACTGCATACATGATGATGGTTCAATGCTGGCTACTATATACAAGATTTATTTGTATAGCATTTTCTATAAGCATTTGTTTTTTTAATTTTGCACAAGATCATCCATGGATATTTCTATGAGTCTGCTTCCAGCCATGCATGTGTTTCTAAAATCATCAAAGAGAAATGACTAATATGTGTTGGCGTTGCTCTGTAAAAGGAATTCTTATTAGCAATGTATTCTTATCTTCTTAGATGTGAAAAAATCTTAGGATCATAGCTTCAATCATTGTAAGGAGGAGTGAGCTAAAATCACAGAATTTTCTCTTTTCTCTACCATTTTAAGGGTAGAGGATTAGAGTATAAATTAAGGATTTATGAGATAGACACCAATGAAACATTAACGCAGGCATATTTAGAGACTTCTTCATTTCAAAATGTTTTAGAAAGAAGTGTTACCTCTAAGGCTGGAGTTCAGCTAATTATAAGTGTTTGTGGGACACATCGTGCTAAGGTGGAATTTACTGTAAGGTTGACATGAGGTGTAGAGAATAACTCTGCAGTCTCCACAGAATGTTTAGGGTGTGTTTATGTTTCCTAAAGTCTGCTGCTGAATTGGTTTCATCATTTCCTTGTTCCTCTTATTTGTACGTAAGTTTCAAAATGAGTATACATCAGAGACTATGTTTGAGGAAATTAACTTTGCATATGCTTAGTGTGTTACATCAGTAAGTAATGAAAAAAAGTCCTGGTCCATTTTATCTCCCCTCCCTCCTTGACAGTTGGGGCTCCTAAGATCCCTCAAAGTTTATGATGTTTCTTTTCCAAATTTTATGAGAATTTGTCTCTTTTCTGTGATCAGAGGATTTATTGAGAGAGGTTAATATGATTATATATATTTTTGTGGGTTGAAAAGTACACTCAATGTTAGCTTTTTAAGCACTGAAGACAACTTTCCTTACATCTTTTATTTGCTCTTAACATTGGTCAGAACAGGCCACACGTTGTGATATCTCTGAATATTAAGGAAGTTTCTTTTTCTCTGGGTCATGAAATATATCCAACATGGACACCAGGGAACTTGCTCTTTAGAACTTCAATTATGTATTAATACAACACAATATTAAACTTAAGATAGAAAAGATCCCCTTGCTTAGTAATTATTTATGGAACTGAAGATAAAAAAGAAAAAAATATTTTCTTAACTCATTCCATTATAGTTTGGAGAAAACATCAAAAAAAATTCATTGAAACTTGCAAAAAATAAGCAATCTCACATCATTTATTCCTTTAAGATTCAAGGAAATTATTAACATTATTTCCAGAATTTTTATATTTGTCACTAATTGAATCATTGTAAATTTCTGTCCTATCCAACTACTTAACAGTATAATAAAATATGAAGCCGAGTTTTGGACTGTGAGATGCTTGAATCCCTTGCTCTCAAAAAAGAGAAGTGTTACTAGAAGTAGAATTAGCTCAATACTCCACTTATTAGAAAAAGAGAAAACCTACAATTACCACCTTTTGGCCTTGTTCTATTTGAATCCTCCCATTCTCACTTACTTATTGTTTATTTATTTACCCACTTTTTTTTAAAGCTTGAATTTCACTTTCCCTTTCAAATCCTTGTCTCTTTCAGAAATTTTGTACAACCTACTTGCTAAGTTGACCTGGGCTATCTTCGCTCCATGTTTTAAGTTTCTCCATTTTGTTTGGGTTTGAACTTTAAAGTTCAGCACATGTGGAGCAAGAATTTGTTCTTTTCCAATATGGAACTAGTAGTTGCCAAGCAAAGCACGTACCTATATTTGTAAATCCACCTTCCAAAAGTCCTGAAGTAGGCAGTCAAGATGGTGTTTGAGGCAGGAGTATTGTGAATCCCAGGTCAACTTAGGCTACAAAGTGAGATCCCTCTCAAAGCAAACAAGCAATCACACACACAAGAAAGGCAAGACAAAACAAACAAAAGCCAAGCAAAGGCAAAAGAAGCACTCCAAAGTCTGCTTTTGTATTTCCAGCTGAATCTCTATGATGTAAGCTGAGCATTACCCAAGCTGCTCCATTTAGAACATCTGCTCCATGATCGTAGACTAAATATACCTAAAGATATGTCCGTCATCTTTGCTTCTTGAGTAAGGACCTTGGGCTTAGCATGGTTAAAAATATGCCTGTTTGTAATGTGCCAATCCCTTCAAGAACTTGTATACTTTCTTTGTTACTAGAGAACATTGCTTTAGAAGTAACTTTTCTGCTGCCTGGTACTAATAGATCATTCTTCTGTCATTTATTTCTTGGCCATAATTTTCATTTGTGTACTAACGTTGATAGGAACTTGTGTCAGAACAGGAGCTGAACAAAAACATTCAAATTGACATGTGAAAGCTTAAAAAAAAAAAGCTCTGCCAAAACACTGTGAGAAAAACAAAATCCAGATCTCCAAAAATACCATTGAGTTCCTTTTGTGTTGGCCATCAACTGCTGGGGACAGAGCCTGCTTTTAAATGTGATTTTTATACTCAGTGAGACTCCCTTGGAGAAAACTAATTTTTTCTTTGTAAGTAGTTTTCGATTGCAGATAGCTTTTGTGTCAGGAATGCATGAGTGGATCCACTTCCTGTCTCAGCATTGGGGTCCAATCTGGCTTAGACCTGTTCTGGCCCTGTGTATGCTGCCGGTCTCTGAATTCATATGTAGGTCAGCCTTATTGTATCTAAAATGCCTGTTTCCTTGGTATTCTCCATCCTCTCTGGCTGTTACACTCTTCCTACCTCCTCTTCCACAGGGTTCCCTGAGCCCTGAAGGGAGGGATTTAATGGAGACATTCCTTAGACTGAATTTTTCAAGGTCACCCACTCTTTGCACATTGTCCAACTATATTTGTTCCCATTTGCTGCAGGAGGAAGCTTCTCTGATGACTGCTGTGCCTTTTCAGTTTGTTTTTTATTATTATTATTATTATTATTATTATTATTATTATTATTATTATTTTAGATGTGTGTTCATATTGTAAGGAGAGAAAGAAAGGTATGGATTTGGGTCGGTGGAATATTGGGAAGGATCTAGCAGGAGGTAGGGAGGGGAATCTGTAAGCAGAATATATTATATTAGAAAATCCATTTTCAGTTGAAAAAATCAAAAGGCTTGCCATGTGAAAGTCTCCAGTTTGCAGTGGTAGACTGGAAGCCCTTTCTTTACCCGAGCTTTATCTAAGAATCACAACATGCAGAAAGGAAGCAATTGTTTTTAAAAAGCTTTTAAAATACACATAGGAAGCAGGGGCTCTAGGTGCTATATATGATGTGTGTGTGTGTGTGTGTGTGTGTGTGTGTGTGTGTTGTGGTGTTGCTTTGAAGGCTCTTTACCACCTCACAAGCACACTTCAATTCTTGGGACTGCTTTGGCTTTCTTAATAAGCTGTGTCCATTTATGCTTCTAATTATGCATCCACAACACTGGACATTCTCCCTGTTTCTCTGATCTCCACGGCTAACTTCAAAGGCAAGGCTTTTTCTGCATTTCTTATCCTGATGGCTAGGACTTTCAGCTCGCCTCTATAGTTCTCTCAAACTCTAATAAAACTGTCCTTGAGTTTCATTATCATTCCATTTTAAAATTCTTTTATTACGGACCCAGAAAAGGGGCTCTCAGTTTCCCTGGCAACAAGCTTATTGCACTCAATTACAGCATCCCATTGATTTTCATGTTAGTGTAGTTGTATTTGGTGAGAAATTATACAGAGCTTCACTGCCAAAATTTCTCAGTCTCCACCCTGTCCTCTTTCTCTCATGCATGCAAGCATTCATTTCATGTACTGTCTACATGTCTATTTCTACATTTATTGGTAGGTTAGCTTATGATTTATTATTGATTTTAAGACAAGATTTAGTCATTGAAACTAGTAATGGCTAACTAATAACATACTTCTTGAGGCAAAGTAAAACAGATATAAAATATCTGGCTTCCCATTTAAGCAATAGTTCACAGTGTCTTCCATGACATATTTCTAACGTGTAAGTGGGCTCATCATAATTTAATTAAGTTAGAGTGTAGGAAGAAGTTCAATGCCTTTATATTTAGCTGTTTCCAGGGAAATTCAATAAGAGGAATGTATTTTTATTTCAGTTTTCTACAAATAAGGAGAGAATAACTGTTGCCTTTCCAAACCTTCCCAAGTCTTACATAATAAAAATAATACGTCTTTATTGCCAGTGATAGAAATTTAAATTTAAAACTACGTGGGAGATAAAAATCCTGGACACCTGTTAGAAACACAGTTGCAGTAAAAATGTTTACATTGTTTTGTACTGGCTAAGCCACAGGCAAAGGAGACTATTAAACAAAACAGAATATAACATTTAAATCCCCAAACTAGGAGCTAAAGAGATGCACTTGCACTTAAAAGCACTTGCCACTCTTGCTCTTGCAGATTCAGTCCTTGCTGGCTCACAACAGCCTGTTATAGGTAAGGTTCCAGGGGATCTGACACCCTCTTCTGGCCTCTGTGGAACAGAATGCACACAGTGTGCATACACACACCAAAGCAAACACACACTCATAAAATTTAAAAGATGGAAAATTATTTCAGATACCAGCTCAGGTTTAAAATCTTTGTCTGTTCTTAAGTTTTCATAAAAAGCTCATGTCGGTCTCACGCATCATGCGTGCACAGCCAAAGCCACACTCATGAAAAGGAATCAAAGGGACAGTTCTATGCGTTAAGAGGCAATCATGATTTAGTCTCAGAACAATAAAGGTTTTCTTATGATCCTTCTCATATAAAATGACAAAGGAAGGATCACAAAGTTAGGCTTTCTAAAGTCCACACTCGTAAAATAGAATGCAAGCATATTGATAAATATGTTCCCAATACTATTCATAATCTGTACCACATTGGGGCAAACTGAAATCTAATTAATGGAGATGAATTTGTCTATTTCCTAAGTGAACTACTTCATTGTAGAGATTTGCCAGTCTGCTGGAGAGGGTCTGAAGCAGAATTGCTTGGTTGTTTTAATAGTGATGCCTTATTCATTATATAAAATCAATAAATCATTATTAATTAATATTATCTACCATTTGAAAACAATAATCAAATTCTAAACTTGAACAAGTGGGATTAAGCTGTCAATTCACTTTTTCACAGTGACCTTGGCTTTGATCCAAGTGGTTGAGATCTTTAATGGATCAGTAGTTCAGTTATAAACAAATTATGTTTAAGCTCATACAGTACACTTGAGTTAATACAATAATTCAAATGAATAGCAAAGAACATCAAAGTTACAAATGTTTACAACATTAAACAACTCTACCAGTCTGACGATACCCAGTGGTGGTTCTTGCAGAATACCAATACAACAGGTTGTGACTGATGTCAAACTCTGAGTAACAAGAATGTTATTTTTTTATTTCTAAAAATTTAAGCCATGACATAAAAATCCTTTTTTTTATAGATTGCCTATATTTAGCCATGTCCCTTCTTCCCATGACCATGTAGTTTTTGCATGTAGGCAAATCTGATAGATTTGGCAATCAAAGCCTCTCTTAATTCTGAAATGGGAACCCATCTTTTATAGTTCTGCATAGTCACTGATCCCAAAATGGGCACATGACATAGCTGCATAAATCTAAGATATATTTCTTGGCTAGATTATTTAATTTCTAGAATAATTTAAAAACTGGCAAAGATATGAAATGGAAGTATTGAAAACAGAGGCAAGATGTGGGAGGGGGTGAGGACAAGTTAACTAATGATCTTTTTTTCTTTTTTACATTCCTGGTTCTGTTCATTTTTTTATATTTTAAAGTATTTTTTGATTTAAATTTTAATTTATGTTTATCTGTGTAAGCCTGCATGGGTTTATGGAAACCATAACTGCTTGCAGTGCTTTTGGTGGTCAGAAGAAGGCGTTAGACACTTTAGAACTGTAGTTCTAGGCAGTTGAATTCCCAGTACCATGTCAGTCCTCTGCAAGAGCAGTCAGTGCTTAACACCTAAGCCATCTCTCCAGCTCTGGTTCTGATCATCTTTGAACAGAGTAGTTGAATTTTTCTGGCTCACTGGATGTTTTTTGTCATTTAAAAACAAAAAATATAATTATTTAAATTTTGTAGTAACACATTTACTTTGCCTGACATATGAAACAATGTTTCTCTTTGGGAATGAAACTTCACTCAATTTTGTTTTAGACTAATGCTAATTATACTCATAGTTGTAACTGTGACTATTGTAACATGTTTATAAAGCATCTTGCAGCTTCTCATATGGGATCTCACTCATTCTAAGGAGCATATGGTTCAGTTTCTGGCACTGGAACCATTATCAGAAACAACCGAGGAGAAGAAAGGTTGTTTTTCAGTTTAGAGTCCGTTATCTGGAGAAGTCAGTTCAGGAACTGAAGTAAGAAGCAGAGGCAAAAGCTGTGGAGGAATACTTGGTGTTGTCATGCTCACAGGTGATGTAACTTTCTGATGGAACAGCCCAGGACTTATCCAGGTAGCCATACTACCCACATTGGCATGAGTCTTCTTAAATCAATGAATAGCCAATACAATTTCCCAGAGGTCTGTCTACTGGCCAGTGCGATCTGGACAATCCCACAACTGAAGCTCCCTTCTGTGAAGACTCTAGGCCAAGTCAGCTAGAACAAAGTAGGATACTTGTTATCTCAAAGTCATTCTTGTCACCACAGACCAAGAGGAAGAAGATGAAGCACAGAGAAGGCAAAAAAATGTTTTCAGGATCATCCAGGCCTAAGAATCAAAAATGGGACAGGAATGTGCAGTTTGCATTAAGATGTATTTTGTTCCCTAACCAGTAAACAGCAATGTTAATACTAAAAACATAATGTGTAGCAGTGTAGCAGAGGGAGGAATAGAGGGAGGAGGGAGGGAGAGAGAGAGAGAGAGAGAGAGAGGAGAGAGAGAGAGAGAAGAGAGAGAGAGAGAGACAGAGAGACAGAGAGAGAGAGACAGAGAGAAGAGCGAGAGAGGAGAGAGAGAGAGAGAGAGAGAGAGAGAGAGAGAGAGACAGAGAGAGAGAGACAGAGAGAGAGAGGCAGAGAGAGAGAGAGAGAGAGACAGAGAGAGAGAGAAGACAGAGAGAGAGAGAGGAGAGAGAGAGAGAGAGAGAGCAGAGACAGAGAGAGACAGAGAGTGTGTGTTTTTAGAATATGGCTTAGTTAATGGGCTTTCTGACTTCCTTGATTGTGAAAGTGTACATCAGGAAACTGTTTACACACAGGTTTTCAGAGTCTTTCTTATCCTTCACGCACAACCACGAAACAACAGTGTTTGCTCTTTTACTATTCGTGCAAGCTTTTCCAAAAGACTTCAAATGAATCTTAGCAAATTTTATATAGTTATATAAATTGTTATATAATTGGCAGAAAATGAAAATTTTACAAATTTATGATTAATACTAGATAGTAATATTTGACTCTGCATTTTATATTTAGTCCTGTGATGCTATTTTTAGTCCTTTTAAAAAACATGATGAAGAACATTAATGCATGAACATAAGCTAAGGAATGGAGGTTATTGCCTGGGCCTGAGGAGGGTGACGAGGAAAGACATCCTGTGTGAATCCCTGACACAGGAACTTTTCTTTGCTTATACGTTCTTGTAGCTATCTGCTGGCAGGATTGCAGAAATTTAATTCTATTCTCAGTGAGTCAAGTGTAGAGGACCTCTTACAGAGTTCAGGGTACAAAATATGCATTTGATCTTCTTGTTTGAATTTTAAAAGACTTCAGGAACCTGCTTCCATTATCTGTGTCTTAGAGTTTTACTGCTATGAGAAGATATCATGACCAAGGTAACTCTTATAATGACAACATTTAATTGGGGCTGGCTTACAGGTTCAGAGGTTCAGTCCATTATCATCAAGGCAGGAACGTGGCAGCATTCAGGTAGGAACGATGCCAGAGGAGCTGAGAGTTCTACATTGTCACCTGAAGGCTACTAACAGATATTGGCTTCTAGGTAGCTAGGATGAGGGTCTTATAGCCCCCACACACAGTGACACACCTACTCCAACAGGGCCACACCTTCTAATTGTGCCACTCCTGGGCTGAGCATATAAAAACCATCACAATCTATAAGGGAAAAAGTCACAACTTTTATGTCTGTCACTAGCCAGATACTTTTTTGGGATTTTAATCGTAAAACACTGTATCAAATAAAGGAAAATGGAAGCCTTGAACCCTCTATTTGCTATTGTTGTGTAGAACTCTGAGGTATAGACAGAAGGAGGATGGAATAAGTTGAGATGTTTAATTGCTATTCAAAGGGGCAAACAGAAGTCAAATTATGCACAGGCCCCATGTTAAACAGACATTTTGGCCAGTGTCTAGAATTTATTGTACAAACAAAAAGTGCAGTGCATCTGTGATAAGCAATGTCTTGTAGTCACACTGGGGTACTCATAGTGTCCTTTAAGATTATCATGAACATTTTACTATGCTTCTTGAGAAGGAATATGGTTTTATTTCTTCTTTAGTAGGTTATTGAAACATGTGAGTAGAACTCTTGAAAGAGGCTTGACCAGGCACCTTAACTATCTATAAATATTCAATATACTGCAAATAAATTAATATTCTGAACTTGCTCTTTATTTTATGCTCAAATTACAATTTTGATGAATTCATAAACTGCTTCTGAGTAGTTTCGATCATTAAAATTCAACACCTGCTGAGCGGTAATGTATGCAGATATGTCTGTCTGTATTTTATATATATATTATATGCTAATATAATGTAATTACAATTTGGTATTATTTATGAATTACTTCTATAAGAATCTTAAGTGGTCAAATCATCTTTCATTGTATCCATTTTAAACTATACATGATAAAATTGGCATAAATTGTACAAATAATTTAAAATATTAACTGTGACTCAAAATAAAATCACTAGAAATTTTAAGGCTACATACATCCTTCCTAGACCTGTAGCACATTCATTTCAAGGAATTTAGACTGTTTAATACTGAGTCAAGCAGTAGCAGATAGAGCCAAGTCTCTTAATGTAATTCAATCTATTTTATAGTGTATTCAACTTAGACTTAGGATAATAACTATCCTCATTAACTGAAATTATATCTTATTCTGGGTAAAATGAAGAGATTTTTATTTTTGCTCAACAACAAAGAGACCTTGAGTTTTATTTCATGTAAGCTCAGATACTGCAGTTACCTATTCTTTTGAATATATTTGTATATCTATATGTTTGTATATATGTAATATATATGATATATATACATGTGTGTACAAAATATATATGGAATCTTGGGAATCTCTCCATTTTTCACGTTTAAATAAAAATTTTAATATCGCTTTTTGAGGAGTCATTGGCACGATCAAAGAAGAAATATTTCCTCTTTTCATTTAGCATCAATCATATAGTTTTTTTGTCTTAAAAAAAAAACGGATGAAAAACAGTTGAATTCTAAGTGGTCAGTCCTACTATGGTGCATATTGGACAGTTGTAACATTTTTCCAAAGAAGATTGTTGGCAATAACTTATGAACAGTGGTTCTTCTGGCAAATACTATTGCAACATTTGTGTTCATTAATATTTATTCACTTTATTCACTAAAGTCAAACTCAGAACTTGGTCATTGAAATATTTTCATTTCTTTGTAAACACTGTGGCTGTACAGCACCAGCAAACATCAGCAAGCTGAGATGGAGGAGAGTCGGTGTTGGAATGCAGCTTACTATAGCAGGGGCAACAGAGATATATATTTCCATAGAGATTTAAGCAATAACAGTAGTTGATAGAGTGTGGGCCTGAAGCCCTGGCCTCTCTCTCCAGAACCACTTTATTCTGAAAAAAAAAATTGCTCTGAAAGATTAAATGCAAACAAAAATTTTAAACACGAGATAGCTTTGTGGATTGGAAACCCCGATGGGACTAGATATTTGCTCTCCACAGAGAGCAGTATGAATTTAACCAGTTCTCATTTAGGATGCCAGCAAGCTTTTGTTTTCTTACAGAATTTGCTAAGATGATTCTGAAAATTTCAGAGAAAGACAAAGGAACTGAAATCCATTTGAAGAAACAAATCAAAACCCAAACCAACCAAAAACAAAGTCCTGGAAGACTTTAGGACTAGATTTTAAGAATCATTCTTAGTTGATTGATCACTATACATGATACGTAGCAGAGAGAGAAACAGTCAGTGAAGCAGAGGCTCTCAGAAATGGCTCTACATAGTCATCCATCCGAGTTTCAATGAAACAGCCAGATCACTCAAATGGAGGAAGAAATATGCTTCAACACTTTTCCAAAATATTTGTAAGAAATCAATGAATCTCTATCCCTAATTCACACCATTTAATTTAAATGTGTGAAAAAAAATATGAGTTAATTTTTAAGTAGGATAAAACATGTAGCTCAGTTAAGATATGCTCTCTTCTTTTGCTAAATAGGCATGAAGATGAAATGAGAAATACACTTCAGTACTGGATGCTCAGCCTTTGAATAGAAGAGCTGGAGATAGATTCTTTAAGAGACTGAGTTATGCTCAGATCTGTCTACTTGTTTTATTGACTACAGACTTGAATTAACCCTTTCACCTTATCAGGATATTAAAGACATGAACATTGTTTAGCCTTTCACTTTGTTTAGGGACCATATTTTCTTACAAGTCTAAATGTTTTCCTTTAGTCATAGGTTAGGTTGCTTATGCAATATGCAGGCTGGACTGTGGTCTCTATAATAGGGAACAGGGGTAGTGTACAGGAAATAAGTATCCAAGGTGAGTTTTAGACTCTGAAATTTGAGGATGTAGCTATGATATGAGAATGAGGATATATTGGGGGAAAAAAGCAAGCTCAGTCCCAGAACAATTGAGAAAAATGGCCTAGCCTGGGCTAACCTTTTCATTTATATAACTCTGAAGTTTCTTTTCTTAGCTACTCTCCTGCCTTCCTTTATTAGTTAGGATATCAAAAGCCATTGCAACACAGATGCCAGGCTCCAGACAATTCTCTTAAGATTGCCCACTTGAAGTATTCTCTCACAAAGAGTAAGGCAACCAAGGGAGTTTGTGAAGAAACACTGAAGATCTTCACATTTCCCTTGGGCCCTCCCAACCTCTTTTTATCTCTCTTCCCTCTCTCCCTCCCTCTTCTTTCTCTTTTGTCTCCTTTCTCTGCTTAGATGTATGCTCATTATAATCCTGCTACTCCAAACAGGCTCTGACCTGCCTTTTGTCATTTTTAATTTGCCATTTTATTTGCCAACAATATTTGCCTCGTGTCTATAGCAACAGTCTAACTTGTGTCAGAACTAAAATAATTGAAAGGCTTGTAAAAGTTGTTTCAACATTCCAAGTTTCTAGCATCTTCTACTGATGATAACAAAACCAAGTTGCATGTAGTCCCTGAAAGCAAAAACACCAAAAAAGAAAGTCGATGTCATAATTATCTCTGACATTTCTGGTAAGAAAGACTTTAAGCTTTTTTGATAAACCATAGCTGTTATATAACTAAAAAATATCAACACAGCTTAATCTCTTGTGCTAGTGCAGAGCCAAAATAGCGGTGGATAACAATATCAGGCTTTACTTCCGGTGCAGTGGGACTGCACCTCAGCCTCAGACTGGAGCAGAGAGGGAGGAAGGGAGCTGTAGATGTCATTGCAAGGCTGACACCGGGGAAGAGTACAGTAGTTTTGTCCCCCACACTTTTTTCAGTAATTGATGTCAGATTTATATTCTTCCTTCGTTCTTTCCATTAACAAATTTCTGTGTTTATACCCGTCTCTACATGCCTTGTCATTGGTATGCTAGAGTTTCAGGTGATTTGTGAGCAGCTGTTACAGATGCATTCTGTAATCTCATTCTGTTTATCTCTGGCAGTGAGATTTATTCTTCCTGTGCTTTACTGTTTAGTGTTTTCCCACCTTTTTTTCTTTTTTTCTATTTTATTTTTATTGGATATTTTATTTATTTACATTTCAGATGTCATCCCTTTTCATTTCCCTCCCTAGAAAACCCCTATCCCATCCCCCTCCTCCTTTTTGCTTTTATGCCATTTTAATTACATGCAAGTGTTAAGGTCAGTTCTAGGTTAAGAAACCAGCAATACAATGGATGCAAATAGTCAAGCGGGAAAATAAACACAAATAGTCAAAGAACAAGCAAGACAATAAGCAAAGTTCTGTGAACATTCCCTTGATCACTTGATGAAATTAAGAAAAATCATCAGATCCTACTACAAAAGTCTATACTCAATAAAACGGAAAATCTGGATGAAATGGACAATTTTCTAGACAGATACCAGGTACCAAAGTTAAATCTGGATCAGATAAACCATCTAAATAATCCTATAACCCCTACAGAAATAGCATCAGTCATTAAAAGTCTCCCCACCAAAAAAAAAAAAAAAAAAAAAAAAAAAAGCCCAGGACCTGATGATTTTAGTGCAGAATTCTATCAGACCTTCCAAGAAAACCTAATACCAATTCTCTATAAACTGTTCCACAAAATAGAAACAGAAGGAACACTACCCAGTTCATTCTATGAAACCACAATTATGCTCATACCTAAACTACACAAAGACTCAACAAAGTTTTCCGACCTTTTAAGAGTTCCTTTTAGTGTTTCTTGTAGTGGTGATGAATTCCCCAACTTTTGCTTGTCTGAAATCACTGTGTCAGTTCTTCACTATTAAATGACTATCTTTCTGGGAAATATTCTTTTTGTCTATACTTTGCATTCTTTGGCTTGCAAAGTTTATGCTAAATAATTCAGTTTAACCTGTCAATCTTCTTTTGTTTGCAAAAAAGTCGTTTTATTGTAAAATTTTAATTTTCTTGTTAAATTTTGATCATTTAATGTATTATTGTTTATCACTGAGCAGAATGTTGCTGAATATGGATCACCTTTTAGGCAACTTAGAACCTATTTAGAATCTACTTAGAGCCTTTTGGGTATATGAGCCAGAGTCCCCATTTCTCCTTTGGCTTGGGGAATTCTAAGCCATTTTTTATTTGAAAAGTGAAAATACTTCCCACTCAGTTTTCTTCTCTCCTCTCTTTCTAGAATTTTCATTGTGTTAAACGATGACACACACACTTATAATCTTCCACACTCTTCTTATTCTTATTTTCTATTATTCTAACTGGATAATTTCAGATGAATTGTTTTTAAGTTCATTGAATCTTTATTTGAATGGTTTTGTCTGCTGTTTGAGTTCTGCATTAAAAAAATATTTCAGTGATTATATTTGTTTTCTCCAGATTTCTTGAGGTGTTTACATGTTCTACTTCCTAGTTAAGTTCCTCAGTTTGTTCATGAGCCTTATGTCTAATGCTGTTGAATTGTTTGGATTCTCTTTATTTGGCTGCATTCCTTTAAGAAAATTGTTTTGTCAATAGACATGGCAAAGTTGATGGGAGAAAGACCATGAGGTGGCCCCAATCTTACATAATGATCTACAGACAACTTAGGAATGCTTAGAGTTGGAAGAATAGTCTTCTCCAGGGAAGAGCACACTGATTGATTATTCAATACCAAAGGGTCAGCCCTGAAAACATGCATATGAGTAACATTACACAGACTGACCCGGTTATATTTAGGAATACACACACACACACACACACACACACACACACACACACACACACAATTAAGATACCATGAAGTTGAATGAAGCAGTGAGGGGTAGATAGGTGAGTCTGGAGGGAAGATGGGAAGGGAGAAATATTGTGACTATATCATAATATCAAAAATAAAAACAAAGTATAAATATAGATGAAATGAGATTGTCTTTAAAATCTCTGTGTAACAGAACACGTGGGTCTGTTTCTTTGGTGACTGGGGCCTTAGGGGGTTTCCTCAATAATGTCATGTTTGTCATAATCTTTATAATCTGAGTAGCCCTGAATATGTGTCTATGATTTTGAAATATCAAATGAGACTTCTGGTTTTTGTAGACTGATTTTTTTTTTTTACCAGATAAAGACCTCCTTCTTCTGGGTTCTGTACTGAAGGAACTACAGTTGTGAACATGGCTGCAGCTAGACTATGGAGCACCTCACAATCTGCAGTTGGATCATGGCTAGTGAGCTTAAAATGGATAAAGATGGATTTGGCTTTCCTCAGATTTCTGGACATATGAGGCAGGAGACAGTACTACAAAGAAACAAGACTGGAACTGAGTCCATAATGAGATGGTCTATGTCTAGATTTCTGGCTAGGCCTTTGACTGGTAGATATGCATTGTCAAAATAGCTTTTCTTGGTCTTAGGTCAAGCAGAGATCCACAACCTCCTACCTAGATTCCAAAGCTCTCACATAGGAATGGGTACCAGTCCAGTTTAGAAGGTATAATATTGTATAGCTCCTAATGACATGCTGCTATGTTTATATGATCAGTGCATAGAAGCTATTATATATATATATATATATATATATATATATTGAAATATCAAATATCAAATGTATATAATATATAATAATATTATTTTCAACTGGAAATATATAATATTATATATATAATATATATTATATATAATGTATATAATATATAATAATAATATATATAATAATATAATTTTCAACTGGAGATAAGTTCTGGATTAGGGATGGGGGTCATGTGTCCATTTCTCATTCAGCTCTGGAACCCCATGAGGTACAGAGTAGGAAGGCCCTGTGCATGCTGCCTTACTCTCTGAGTTCATATACACATTGATCCTACTGATTTAGAAGACCTTGCTTCCTTGGCATTCTCCATGTCACTGGCTCTTCCTCCTCTTCTACAGAGTTCTCTGAGCCCTAAAAAGAGGGATTTGATGGAGGTGTCGTGTTTAGGTTAAGTGTTCCAAGGTTCTTCACTCTCTGTATATTATCTGGCTGAGAGTCTCTGTGTTTGTTTCCATTTGCTACAGAGAGAAGCTTCTCAGATAATCAGAGCAAAGCACTGATCTGTGAACATAACAGCATGTCATTAAGAATCACTTTACTGGTGTGTTCTTTTAGTATTTAGTTCTTGCTAGGATTCTGGGCTACTAAGTCTCAGATTCTTGGTTACTCAAGCAGTGTCAAGTTACTTAAGCATTGGTTCCATTTCATGGAGTAAGCCTTTGAAAAATCAGATACTGGTTGGTTACAATCACAAACTTTGTGCCCCCGTTGCACTGGACACCATTATAGATCAAAGGGTTTATAGCTGTGTTGAGGTTTGTGTTTCTCATATGGAAATCCCGTCATTCTTGAACAATAATGCCAGCATGTAGTTGTGAGGGTTCCATATAGGCAACAACTTGACTTCTTTGTGTTCAATGAGTTGTATAGGTATTGTCTTAAGCAAGGAGGTCATCCCACCAGTTTGTGAAGAGCAACCTATAGACTTGGCAGCAGCCTATAGGTTTGGGGGTTCCCTTGGGACATCTTTGATCTATAATTCAATTACATATAATTTATTCACAGTACTGGAAACTTGATTTGGTGACAAGATATTCATTTGTGGCTCTATCTTCCCCATAATTTGGCTATTGTCAGAACAAGGTTAAAAAAAAAAAAAAAAGATCTGAACTATGGTGAACAATGCCTTGAAGGACTGTGAGAGAGTCTCCAGGAAAAAAGACAGAGGGCCTTTTACCTCAAGTGCATTTTTCTTCCCTGGATTGCAATTGGACACAATTCTGTACATTCTGTGACAATTGTGTTTAAATTGGTCCATCCTGAGAAAATTCCAGGAAAAGACTGCTCTATTAATATTTAGCATGTGTTTATTTGCATGTTTATTTACATGTTTTTCTGAACTGAAACAACCTTCCTTGGATCATTGCTTTTTAAGTTTCATTTGTGAATAAAGTATACTGAAACTAAGGAGAGGTTGTCTACAACATTAGACTCTGATCCACTCCACTCTTTTGAGTCCTCAGATCCCAGTTCCATCAGACACAGATCTACATAGGTTGGTGAAAGATGACAGGCTATTTTACTTAGATAACCTTCATATATGTATACATTTTAGGAAGATTCTACTGTGTTAGGTTTCCATATAGCCATTCAAATACCCTTTAATTTTTGCTGTTTCTGCCCATATTCCCTTCCTTATGTCCCTATTTTCTCCCCCCTCACTACTTTATTCTCCCATTCCTGTACCCTACCATCCACACAAAACAATCTTATTTTCCATTGCTAGAGAGATCTATTTGCCTGTCTTAGTTCCTTACTCTACACTTAAACTCTGTGGTTCTATGATTGCAGCATGCTAATCATTAACTAAACACCTAATAGCCACATACAAATGAATGAATACCAATTGGTGTTTTGGGGGTTTAGGTTACCTAATTCAGGATCGTTTCTTCTAGTTCTGTCAATTTACCTGCAAATTGCATAATTTCATTGCCTTTAATGGTTCAGTAATATTCCACTGTGTGTGCATACCATATTTTCTTATCCATTCATCCTTTCAGGACTCCTATGTTGTTTTCAGTTTCTAGCTATTATAAATATATCATCAATGAATAAGGTTGAATGAGTATCTCTGTGGTAGGATTAAACATCCTTTGGGTATATGCCCATGAATGGTATAACTGCATCTTGAGATGGATCAATTCCCATCTACCTGAAAAACTACCATAACTGATTTCCATAGTGACTGTATAAGTTTTCAGTGCCACCAGCAGGAACTGTCACTTGTTATTCTTGACCTTAGCCATTGCAACAAAATCTCAAAGTAGTTTTGATTTGCATTTACCTGGTACATAAAGATGCTGAATATTCCTTTAAGCGTTTCTCAGCCATTTGAGTTTCCTCTTTTGAGAATTCTGTTTAAATCTATACTCCATTTTAACTAGGTTGTTTGTTTTCTTGATATCTAGTTTCTTGAATATTTATATATTTTGGGTATTAGCCCTCTATCAGATGTATAGTGGGTAGAAAAATTTTCCCATTCCTTAGGCTGCTGCTTTGTCTAAATGACAGTGTCCTTTGTCATACAGAAGCTTTTAAGTTTTATAAGGTCCTATCTATTAATTGTTGATGTTAGTGCCTGCACTATCAGTGTTCTGTTCAGAAAATTGTTTCTTGTGCCAGTGTGTTCAAGGCTATTCCCCAATTCTATCAGGTTCAGTTTATCTGGTTTTATGTTGAGGTTTTTAATCCATTTGTACTTTATGTTTTTGTAGTGTGATAAATGTAGATCTATTTGGATTCCTCTACATTCAGCCAACCTGTTTGACCAACACCATTTGTTGAAGAAACTGTTGTTTTTTTTTCTTTTTCTTCTTCTAGTGCATATTTCTGCCGTCTTTATTTAAACAATTTCAGGTGCAGATTTGTTTGGATCTTCAATTTGATTCCATTGACCAACCTGTCTGTTTTTATGCCAGTATGATGATGTTTTTATTATTATTGCTATGCAGTACAACTTGTCCTCAGGGATGATGCTACCTCCAATAGTTCTTTTATTATCAGGATTGTTTTAACTGTTCTAGATTTTTCATGTTTCCATATGAAGCTGAAAATTGAGCTTTAAAGATCTGGGAAGCACTGTGTTGGAATTTTGATGGGGTTTATACTAAATCTGTAAATTGCTTTTGTGGAGAAGGCCATTTTTACTATATTAATCATACTAATCCATCAGCAGGGAAGACCATTTATCTTGTAATGTCTTCTTCTGTGTTTTAAAGTTTTTGTCATACAGCCTTTTATATTCTTGGTTAGAGTTTCCAGAAGATATTTTATATTACTGAGGTGGTTGTGAAAGGTGTTGTATCTCTAATTTCTGTCTTAGTCCATCTGTTATGTATGGACAAGTTACTGATGTCTGTCCTGATACTTTGCTCAAAGTATTTATCATCTGTAGAAGCTTTCTGTTTTTGATATCCAGTTTTGATCTGTGGTAATCAGGTAGGATGTAGGATGTTATTTCAATTTTCTTGTGTGTTTCGAGACTTGCTTTCTGTCTGAGTATGTGGTCAATTTTGGAGAAAGTGTCATGAGTTTATTAGAAGTAGTTATAGTCTTTGGCATTTGGGTGAACTGTTCTGTAAATATTTGTTAGGTTCCTTTGATTTATGATGCCAGTTAGCTCCCACATTCCTCCCTTTAATTTTATTTGGATGACCTGTCTATTGGTGAGAATGGAGCTTTGAAGTCATCAACTATTACCATGTGAGGATGAATGTGCTTTTGCCTGTGGTAGTGTTAAGAACTAGGTGCTTTTGTGTTCAGTTTATAATGGTTAAGTATTGTACTATCTTCTTGGTTGTTTTCCATTGATGAATATGTAGTGTCTTTATCTTTTCTGGTTAGTTTGAAAGCCTCTTTTGTTATATATTAAAATGGTTACATCTGCTTGTTTCTTAGGCACATTGGCTTGGAATATTTTTTTTCTGTACATTTACTCTGAGATGATATCTATCTTGAACTTAGTGTGTGTTTCCTAGATGCAGCAGAAAGATGGATATTGTTTTGCGTCCATTCTTTTAGTCTACGTTTTTCAATCAGGGAATTGAGGCCACTAATGTTAGGAGTTTTTAATCAGCAAAATTTAATGATGCCTATTATTTTGTTTTAGTGGTGTGTGTATGTGTGTGTGTGTGTGTGTGTTTTCCATCTTTTCATGTTCAAGTCTGGGATTATTTATTCTTTGTGTTTTCTTGACTGTGGTTACCCTCTTTAAGTTGGAGTTTTCCTTCTAGTGCCTTCTGTAGGGTTGAATTTTTAGAAAACTGTTGCTTAAATTTTGTTTCTATCTCAGAATATCATATTTTCTCCCTTTCTTGTTATTGAAAGTTTTGCTGAGTATGGTATTTCTGGTCTCTTAGAGAGTTTATAGAATATATGCCTAGGTCCTTCTGGCTTTTACAGTCTTTATTCAGAAGCCAGATACAATTCTTTTTTAATTAATTAATTGATTTATTTACATCATAAACTATTCTATCCTTCCTCACAGTGTCCCTTTATCCCCAAAGAAGTTATACAAGAAGGAAAGCCCAAGCAAGGATGCTTGAATCCAAATTAGAATGGGGAATAAAATAGTCATAGAAGGCAGAGAAAGGAAGGGAACTGTGTAGGAGAGAGGATAAGGAGGGGAATGGGAGAGTCAGGATGAATTGTGGGGAAAAACAGGAAAGAGGGCCAGAGGGCCAGGAGAATGAATCGAAATCTGCAATTGCAAGGGCTAGGGCAATAGAGGGAATCTCTAGGAAGCCCCAGAGACCTGGGATGGGGCAGGTTCCCAAGAATCAATGAGGATAACCTTAACTAAGATGTCTCACAGTGGGGACATGAAACCAGAAAAGATCACCTGTTAGACAGGCAGAAACCCCAGTGGAGGGATAAGGACACTAACCTACCCACAAAACTTTCGAACCAAAATTTATCTTGTCTAAAAGAAATGCAGGACTGGCTGTCATTGATAGTACATTTATGCTGGCATCTAGGTGTCTTGGTTTTGGATGACTGTAATTTCAGGGATTGACATCTAGTCTTGTCTTTATTCAGTCTGTGTTCCAGTTCTTGGCTTCTTCTTCCCTCTCAGTTTCTCAGGATGGTGTTTTGCCTGTGTGTTACATGGCAGGGAATTTTCTGGTATTGGGCTAGGTGTGGCCACTCTGGTTATTTGGTAAAATGTGTTTTATCCTCTTGACTAAACATATCATTAAATAACTAAAGAATTGGAAACTAGGGAAGCAGACAGTATTGGGAGCTTATGTTTAGGCGTTAGTAGTCAAAAGGAGAGGCTTGGAAGCTATAGGAGGAAAGTAAGCAGGGTGTTCCATAAGGATCTGTTTAGTCCCCTGGGAATAGGAGCAGAGAGTGAGGAGAGGCTCCATAAACAGATTGCTACAGAGTTGGGAATGAGATAGGGGGTGTAGGAGAGAAAGGAGAGTGAAAATATGTAGTTAGGCTACGGTGATTCCATGTCAGAATGGCCTTTGGGATCTTGGGATGTGCCTGCTGGTATTGGGAGTTAGGATAAAGCAAAGTGTAGAGAAAAAGGGTTGGAGGGGATAACCTGTGTGATGTACTTAAAATCAGGGGAGGGAGTTAGGCAGGGGGGCTGCAGCAGGTGGTCTGCAACAGAGCTGGGGTGAAAGTAAGGGATTGGGTTTGGAAAGTTGAAAATCTGAAGTTGGCCTGTCTGCTTCCCTAGTTTCCAATTCTTTAGTTATTTAATGATATGTTTAGTCAAGAGGATAAAACCAACTATACCAATATTTTTTTTAAAGACTTTAGATGTTTGTATCAGGATAATTGATTTCTTATCCAAGTTTTAAAACACATTTATTGTAGTTTCTAGTGGAATGTTTATTACTTAAATAGAGACTTCTCATTGTTCCTTTGATCTTTTTTTAAGGAACTGAGCATCTAATTTGCAGCTGGTACTAGACTAGGATATTGCCCTATTTCTCTTGCTGATACCAAGCTAACCCTGGGAATTCCCTAAGGCAAGTCCTCCGTTTAATTTAAAGTCTCTACTTTATGCTTGAGAGCCTTATTCCAGTACAACAGAGACACAACACTTTAATTAATTACCTTGCCAGTTGCCCCGGGGACTGTGCTTGCTCCCAAGCTAGAGTGTCCCTGGTACTGGGAGACTTTTGGTGCTCCATGTACAAAACGTTCCTTTTGCTGGAGTTCCCATTGAGACATCAGTTGCTCATCTCTGCAGGATTGCTTTTCCAATTAAATCCCATCTGTTTTTTGTACTTAAAAATTCTTCAATTATCCTTGCCTTCTGAAGAAATCCTTCCTATTTTCCTAGGATTGATTCTTCTATAGTTTCAAAGTTTTAGGAAGGAAAACAAATTAAACCTTGCATAGCTTGACCTAGAAACTGAACGATGGATTTTGAAAAATAATATTACATTCTAAAAAGGAAAGCAAATTTATTTCTAATCAGAATAGCATTTGAAGGGATATCTGAAACCTAGATTGCATAAGAAAAAATAATTTATTATTAAATATTCAAAATTTCTATGAATGGTTTCAAATATGCAATGACTTGAGCCAAAATAGTCAGTTATTATTGATTTGAATAAAGTGGTTCAATCCTTACCATGATCACTCAAAGCAAACACAGCTTAGAGTAATTTTTGAAGACTTCTTTCAGGGACACTATTAAATACATTTATCATATATAAATGCTATGCATTGTATGTGAGGCCTGAAATAGTATTTTGATACATTATTTTGAAACGAAGTCAAGTTTAAACTGTTAATTTCTGTCTTGTGAACATAGTGACACAAGTGACTGTCACCCCGGAGGGACAATGTGGAAGGACCAATGGCATTGCACATTGCAAAAGGCACAAGAATAACTACAGCACCCTGGGTAACTTTACTGAGAAACAATAATCCCACAGTGGCCATTAAATGTTTACAAGTCATTTAGATAACAGTGGGAGATATTTCCATTTGCACAGTAGCAGTAAAAGTATCAATAATAGCAGTTAAATCGTCAGAGCAAGAAAACATACCAACAGCCTTTCAGTTCAGAAGATAGGTCTATGAATATGAGCTACCCTAAAAGTCTTGTAAAAGCTTGGTTAGATCCTAAATCTTTTAAATCCATGCTTGGCAACAATATAGAGTGCTCAGTTTCCTAACTTAATTGTGGCTGTGTCACAGAGTGTATGCATCTGGGATGACATCCTGCGAAAGCTGGCAATATCTTAGGCATCAATAATATTTACCTGAGGGACTAAAATGTGAGAGTAAAAATAGGAACGACTCAGTAATTTAGATATGTTCTAAATTTTGGACCATATTCTGAACATTGCTTGTTAAGTATAAAATAAAATTACACATCCACACAAATTTAACAAGGAATAGAAAAGTATTAATAATTCATTAATACTGAATAATGGTACTGGCTTTCAGCCCATGGCTTCTCAATTAATATTAGAGAGCACAGGGAAAATTATATGCAGACCAGAATTTATGTTTCAGGTGCTACACTCTTCCAGTATCATGGAAGACAGTTGGAGAGAGAGAGCTCTGTCAATACTGAACTGAATTAACTTAATCTAATAAATATATAATGTGATCCCAGGAGGAATGGGATATTGTGCTTGGTTTTCTCTTGAGGAAACCCAGGCTTCAAAGCACAAACCCTATGTTAAAGATTTATAGACTAAATGGAGTGAAAAATACATACAAAACAAACCATAGAGACAGGGGTAATGTGAGTACAAGGGAAAAAGAAGGAAAAGAGAATCTGAGAAAACAAATTGGTGAACTTGTATTCTTGTTATTTCTTTGAGAAGAGCTTGCAGGCGAGCATGTTTTCACTAATGCGTTTGTTTACCCATGCATTCCTGAGTATATATTATTGAGACTTTGTGTTGGGTGCCAAGGATTCTATGAGGTACATTTTGGTGGGTGGAGAGGGTCAAAGGCTGGCCTGATAGATCTGCAGTGGAATTGTTACCTGCTTTTCCTTCTCATTTTCTCCGTCAGGCAGGAGCCACAGCAAAGGCGCAGAGGGCAAATAAAATAAAAGTCTTTGTTTAGAAACTTGTTATTTACAAAGGGAATCATTTGTGCTCACTGAAGGACTCAATATGGAATATTTTTCTCTACTTTTGTACATTCTCATAAATTGTAAGAATAAAACCCAGAGAATACCTTTAAGGGACATTCATTTTACTTTTAAATTTAGTATATTTTTATTGGCTCTATGTTAGGAAAAGAAAATGAGCATTTTTGTAAGAGAGTCACTAAACTGTGTTAGTAATAAAAAGTACTTCTGAGGGGCACTGTTTCATCTGCAAACAAGTAGTATTGCTTCAATTAGGAAAATATATATTTAATATTGAACATAATGTGTTTTCAAAAACGTGACTAGGTTCATTTAATTGAAGTACTTGTAAAAGATTAATAGTGCCATTTTGTAACTTAAGAAACCCCATAGAATAAAAATAATCAGTTTTATCTGCTGAATTCAGTGTTAAAACTAGGTTCAAAGATTCCTAATGAAGTCACTATTTAAAAGGTAAGTATTATTTTCTTTCTCCTTCACAATGAACTACCAGTCTTTGATGTGAAGCCAGCTTCCATGTATTAAGTGAATCTGTTTCACAGGAGTGCTTGTGAACTAGTGAACTATAAAGGACTTAGAAGTGGGTCTACAGAAAATCCCCTTTCCTTAGAGGGCAGAGAAGTCTGTGGTAAATGGGATTCAGTCACATGCATGCCTCTCTACTTGCTTTCAGTTTTGTCTGTGGAGTAATCTCCTGGACAACTATTAACTGTATTTACTGAGTATTTATGTAATTCCTTACCTTTTTGAAAGAACATTTTATTTACTTGTTATTTTTATGTGTATGCACGTTTTGCCTGCATGCATGTTATGCACCCGGAAAGGGCATCAGATCCCTTTGGACTAGAGTTACAGACTGTTGTAAGCAGTCATTTGGGTTCTCTATGTTGTACCTAGATCCTCTGGAAGAACAGCCAGTGCTCTCAATTGCTGAACCACCTCTCCAGCCTCCTTTATCTATTTTGGGTAGCTATTTTTCTGTGCTTTATTTTTTCCTTTCCCTTACATCACAGCCCTGTTTTGTGCACTTGGGAAACCTTTACCTGTCACTCAATCTCAAGCACAAATATTTGTCTAACCCTGTCCATTCTCCATTGCCAGTTAAAACAATAATAGCTCCATCATGTGTGTTAACACAGAATAAAATGCTCATTACTCTTTAAGATCTGACGCTCATCACTTCTCTCTGCTTCATTCTCACGTGTCTAAGTTCCTAGTGCACAGTGCCTACATTTACATAACTGATAATTGATATTGGTTTATAAGCTTCATTAGCTATAATTGTTTATCATCCCTACCAAATCAGACATAACAAACAGCAGCTGTTTAATTGAGTGAGAATAACTTATCATAAGAAAGTATGAGTATTGAACATTCTTAACTCTAAACATTAGGGTTACGAAAACTGTTAAAGCTAACTTTAATTTTGGATTGCTTTCACTACGATGTACTTGGATTTTCCAAAATATTTTTTCTTTGAAGTCTTTGGAAGCAAAGTCTTTCAACCTATTCCTGACTTTATTCCCTCTCAGCTCATTCCTGTCACATCTGTGGGTCACTGTCTTAGCTGTTTGCTTTCATAAAGTCTTCATGTACTTAGAATGCTGTTTTATCTGACAATGTACAGTCTCACACACCCTTGTTTATTCAGTATTTTCAGAAATGCTTAAGTAAACAATATTTTTAAATAATGGACCAGAATGACCTAATGAAAGAAACATCAACTTAGTCTAAGACACACAGAAAACTTTATTATCCCAGTTGTTGTCATAACAGAATACTGTCTTTTGCAATGAGTATGATGATAGCAATGGTGATGGTGATTGTAACTGACAGTTTAATATATCTATCTATATCTCTATCTATCTATCTATCTATCTATCTATCATCTATCTATCTATCTATCTATTATGTGTATGTGTGTATTATATATGAGGGAGAGAGAGAGAGAGAGAGAGAGAGAGAGAGAGAGAGAGAGAAGGGAGAGATAATTTAATTGGGGGGAGATTTCTCTGGAATGAACTAGAAACCTAGGACAATGGAAACTCTCAGGAATCTATGAGGGTGACTCTTAAGAATGGGGAATATGGAGTCTGAAACAACCATGCTCTGTGACCAGGCAAGGCTTCCAAAGGAGGGACTGGGATAGCAACCCAGCCACAAAACCTTTGACCTAGAATTTGTCCTGCCTACAAGATGTGCAAGGGTAAAGATGGAGCAGAAATTGAGGAAATGATCAACCAACAATTGATCCAACTTGAGACCCATGCCATGAGAGGGAGCCCATTCCTGACACTGTTAATGGTATTCTGCTATACTTGCAGATAGGAGCCTAGCATAATCCTTACCAGAGAGGCTTTCACCCAGCAACTGATGGAAACAAATGCAGAGACCTACAGCCAAACATTAGGTGGAGCTTGGAGAAGCCTGCAGAAGAGGGAGAGGAAGGATTGTAGAAGCCAGAAGGGTCAAAGACACCATGAGAAAACATATAGAATCAACAGATCTGGGCACACAGATGCTCATGGAGATTGAACCACCAACCAGAGAGCATGCATGGGTCTGACCTAGGTCCTCTGCACATATGTAACAGTTGTGCAGTTGCGTCTTCATGTGGGACTCCTAATAGCAGGAGCAGGGCTTGTCTCTGACTTGGTTGCCTGCCTTTGGGACTCTTTCCCCCTACTGGGCTGCCTCTTCTAGCTTCAGTAGGAGATGTGTCTAGTCTTAATATGTCTTGATGTGTCAAGGCCAGTTGATATCCATGATATGACTCCCTTTTTCTGAAAAGAAAGGCAGGATTAGTGGATATAGGGCAGGGGAAGCAAAGGACTTGGAGGAAAGGAGGGAGGAAAAACTGTGGTCAGGATATAAAGTAAATTAATTAATCAAAATTAAAGAATATACCATCAAAATTGTCACATTATGCCAATACAATATTTCTTACTTTCTTAAGCAAATGTTAAATTATTGCATTTACTGTGCTGTAAATTATCATTGTTTTATAGAATTTGATTAATTGCAGAAGCAAAGAGAAGACAAGAGTTCTTAGAACCTTTCAGTGTTTCTGTCAGATTCTTAGCAAGATGAATAAATATTAAATACTAAATATTAAATAACTAGTGTGCAGCAGGTAATGGTGACAAAGTGAGAAAGGAGACATAACATGATGGACCCATTTGGTGGAAAGAGACACATTATTTGTCATTTGTATAGTTATGCAATGAGTGTTCTCTAAACATAAGAACAACGAAAAGATCTTATCAAATTCTATGAGGTCTAAAGGCAATGGCAGCATAGGTGTTATGTAGTGGGTAACAGGATCATTGTGTCTGAGTATATATCTGGATGACTTAAGGATCAAATGTTATAACTATTTTAATTGTGTATGTGTGAGTTCATGCGCATGCATGTGTGAATGTGTGTGTGTCTGTGCATGTGTGTGTGCATGCACATGAGTACAGGAGTTGGCAGAGGGCAGAAGAGAACATTTGAAACCCTGAGCTGAGGTTGGATTACAGGTAGCTGTGAAATGCCTGATATGGGTGCTAAGAACCAAATGTGCATTTTCTGTGAGAGGAGCTAATGTTCTTAACCACAAAGCCATGGTTCCATTCTGTCCATCTTACTTTGTGTACTAAGGTTTAAGACTATTGGAAAGCATCCTCTTCTCAAACTTCAGACCTTCCCTTACTAAGCCTTTAGAACGCACCTATAGAAATGTTGAATTCTTGCTTAGGCTGCAAGGTTAAGCACTGCAAGAGAATATAAATAAAAGTCAAAAATATCTATCTGGGTTCCCTGAGGGACAAGTCTGACTGCATAGGTGTTGATGTCAAAAGTATCCCCTCTCCAGGAAAAACACATCAGGATGGGTATGGCCCTCATGCCTCACTGGACAACGACAGGAGGACCAGAGCCATTACAAGGTCCCCTTCAATTATTGGAGGTCAGGCCTCTATCCCCACCTTCGCAAGAATAGAATCGCCAAGGTCCTTCTATACTTAGAGAAGGGAGGGGTGTCAGGAGCAGCATTGCATATACACTAAAGGCCTAAAATCAGCCATAGGCCTAAAGTCAGCAATAGGCCTGACATACATACATGCTAACACAAAGTCTTGGGTCTCTGTGGAAAAACACTGAAAATAGAAGGCTATAAACTATTGTAAATAGGCAGCTTCTGTGGAAATTTACCAGACCTAGTAGTCATAGGTCTTATAAATAGGCAGCCTCGGTGGACAGTACCAACTTAGATAAGGACAAGTGAATCATAGGCAGAGCCATATTGACCTGTCCCCTGAACCTACACCCAGCTGATACCCTGTTCTGAAAGGTATCTGTACTCCCCCTGAACACCTATGCTCCGGTGCCATTCCCTTCCCCACATCCTGCCTTTTTGTGTTTATAACCTCTGTTTAAATAAGTAAATTACAATGTGATTTAAATAACTAAATAAATAAAATTAAAAAAAAATGTTGAGTATGTGGATGACAAGTTAGAGTGTTGAATAAAGTAGATATATAGCAGGCATTCCATTGCCTTTCTCATACAAACGCTAGGGACCTGGGACATGCATACTCAGAAGAGCTAATTCTGTGGATTGTTTTCTTGGCTTCCCTGTTCAATGACATCACACTGTATCTCCAAATTGGATATAGCAGTAACACTTACAAATCAGAAAGTGTCTCTGATCAATATCTCTTTTCTATATTTGTTATATTAACTAATGTAGACTGCAGTCTTACCTGTAGAGCACAGTGTAGTCATGAGTAGCAAAGAGTAGTTTTTTCAAACACTACTGACTGGAAAAAAAAAACACAACACAAACAAACAAACAAAGAAACAAACAAAATAAACCCAACCAAACAAGAAGTCTGGACATTTATCAGGCCCAAGAGCCTACAAAATATATCTGGGTTGATATTTTAACAGTGTTTTAGTTATTTTTTGTTGTTGTTGCAGTGATAAACATGATCAAAAGCAACTGGGAAGGAAAGGCTTTATTATAATTTACAGGGCAACTTTATTATAGCTTCATCATGAAGGCAAATCAGGGCAAAAACTCAAGCAGGAACCCAGAAGCAGGAACTAAAGCAAGAGCCATGGAGGGGTGCCACTCACAGCCTGGTCCCTGATTCCTTGATCAGCCTGCTTTGTCATCCAGCTTAAGACCACCTCATCCCAGTGAACTGGGCCCTCTAATAAAAATCATTAATCAAAAAACAAAACAAAACAAAAACTAAAAAAAACAAAAAACAAACAAACAAACAAAAAAAACCCATGCCAGACATACTGGCAAATCTGATAGAGGCAGTTGTTCAATTGCCTCTTCCCAAATGACTCTAGTTTGTGCTAAGTTGACAGAAAAGTAACCAGCACAAATAATGATATGAATTCTTGAAAACCCTTCTTTGGATTACTGAAAAAAAAAGTAAGAGTTCTAAATTAAAGACTACATCTTCCTCAGACCTGGTTTCAGCATACCTAAATTTATATATGTTCCAAACTCAAGAATGGACATGACTAGAGACCTTCTTATATCTCTAATAGAAAGAATTAAAATTATATTTTGTTAATGCCATTTCAGTTAAGGACATTTCTCAGAATTATTACTTAACTCTCACACTACATTTATATCACTATATCATTAGTATGCTGGATCACAGTATATCTCCTGTGCATTATTGTCCAGGTAAACTACTTCCAAACTGTTTAACTCTTCAGAAACATTGTGGACCTCTCAGAATTTGCAGACTTCTGAATTTTTCTAAATAGATTCTGACTCAATAGATCAGAGGGATATGGGAAAAGGGAGTGTCATGGCCACACATATGACATGTTTTGTGTGTGTGTATGTCCTTGCCCATGGGCATACACAAGTGTGAATGACACAGCAAGCATGTGGATGTCAGAAGACAATTTGTCATTGATTCTTTCCTTCTACCACATGGGGTCTGGGAATCAAACTCAGGCTGTTATGCTTGGTGGCAAGGGCTTTGCCCAATGAGCTATGCTGGCCCTAAGAACAATTTATACACCTTTTATACTTTGATATTTCATATTTATAAATATATTTATTTATAAATATAATACATTTATATATAAATATATATAAAAATACATTTACTTATAAACATATATAATATTCATATTTAATAAATAAAACTTTCCTATCTTTTTCCTTAGCTATCTAGAATTGCACACTGATGAAAAAAATTCAGAATAATGTCACGTGAGGAAGACTACAGTTTTCAGCTATCAAGATTTATAAACACTAATGAGAACAATGTCAATGTTTTAAGACTAATTTACTTTAACTTAAACTCTATGTGTTCTGGAAACTCAGGAGTGTGCTACATTTCCTTGAAGTAGTGAATGAAAGTTAACTCTCTAGCCATATCATTTGGTGTTCTAGATCTTCAGTTTAACAGGAATATGTGATCCTTCCACCTTCCTCCTTCCTCCTATTCCTCCTATTCATTCCTTCCCACTGCTTCTCTTCTTTTTCATACACATTGCATTCTACTCAGCCTCTTCTCCTCTCCCACCACTCCCCTGCCCCTCAGCTGTCTCTCTTGTCCCTCCCCAACTCCCTTTCCGCCCCTCCCTCTCTGTCTCTCACCACTTCCCCTCTACTTCCTGTCCCTTCCCTCCTTTTTTCATCCATATTTTCTTTTTTCCTTCTCTTGAGGCCTCTTCTTGTCCTGCTCTTTCCCTTTCCATTCTCCATCTCTCCTCCTCATAGTTCTGACTCTCTCTCGCTCTTTAGCCATTTTGCATTTCATTCTCTATCCTTTTCTGATGCTTTACACTCTTAGTTTTTTTTTTTTGAAATATAATGTATTTTTGTCTTAACTATTCAATTTTCTGACTAGACTTCGAAACATGTAGAATCATATACACTTGTTATGTGAATGCTTTGTTTTTTGAAGATGTTCCAGAAGTTATGGAAATGCAGAATATAAAACAAAAAACTAATAATTATGGTTTCTTAATCCACTTATCAATTAGATATTTAATTTTGTGCTTGCATAACTTCATTTTTTTTTTTTGCTCCAGGAAACATGGTTCATTTAGTCAATCACCATTTTATTTAAATCACTCTATTTTAAATCATGCACAGTCTCCCCAGTTTCTTCCATATCTGTACGGCTCTTAGTGCTTTATCTACATGTCTTTTATGGCTTCTTACCCGGAAACATCAATTTTCTCTGTGACCTTGCATAGTTCCAGCACATTTTCTTTCAAGACAGTCTTTTCATCTTACTCAGATTAAGGGTAGAGTATAAGGTTTATGCCTAGAGGTTTGATTCTTTGTTACTGTGGAATCAACAAAACGTTCATGCTTTCTCTCTCTCTCTCTCTCTCTCTCTCTCTCTCTCTCTCTCTCTCTCTCTTTCTGTCTGTCTCTGTCTGTCTCTGTCTCTGTCTCTCTCTGTCTCTCTGTCTCTCTGTCTCTCTGTCTCTCTCTCTCTCTCTCTCTCTCTCACCACACACACACACACACACATACATATGCTCATTATGAACACTTTCCATCACTTCCACTTCTGAGGAGGAGGCTTTAAGTATCTGTTCAAAGGATTGTACAAATTGGCCTTGAAAGTATTGTGGTTTGTTTGCTGTCCCCCAGAGGGAAACATTTTAGCATGACACAGGTCAGACAGTCTCCCTTGGGGATCAGCAGAAGCTGCAAAGCCCACAGATGGCATCCTATCAAACAGCTTAGCATTTATTTACTGTGGCCTTCAAAGCAGTGTCTCATGCATTCTTCCCTATCTATAATGGTAAGCTTACCATTGAAATTCTCCCATATATTTTATATAAAGAAGTTTGATTAGATTATGTCCATGGGTCTATTCCATTTTGAAATTCTTTTAAAATATTCAGGGAATAAATGAGTAAAAATTTAACTAGCTGAGAAAAATCTACCTTGTATTCTCTTTCTGAATGCTGCTGAATAATAAAAAGGCACAGTTGAGTCTTTGTTATCCAGATGGCCATCATCAACTGCTCATTAGTATGTGTAGTCATTCCTGAACTGATTGGGAGACAAGAAACGTTTGCTCATAATGCTTAATCCTCCTGATTTCCTTTTAAAGGGGTATCTATTCACAAGGCTATGACAGTGTGAGCTTATTCCCTTTAAAGAGCCACCAGATTTATTCGTGTCAATCAGTGTCATCAGAATATAAACATACAGTTACTTTGCACACTCATGAAAGACTTATAAACCTTTTGTATGTAACAAGCTGGCCTGAGGAGGAAGCAGTGACTATAATTTTGTTTTTCTCTCATCTTAATTCATTGTGATTTGTTCTATTGCCATGTCTGCATAAGTGTGTCATGCTATACAAAGAATCATACGTTGCTTTTGTTATTTTGATTTTTCAATGCTAGATGAGTCTACTGCCATTGCTCAGTTTTCCTTCAATCAAAATTTTTATTTCATCATAGGCAAACGTAATTGTCTTTTCCCATCCTCCTCCATATGAAGTTTCCATGTAATATGAGAAGTCTATTGTCATAGAGGTGGAACTATGGATGGCAGGCAAAGCAACTGACTTTACCCTAATGACCTGTCTTCCTTTTGTGAACTAGCAGGCAGAGTAGAAGAAATCATAGAAAAAGATACTACATTATAAAGTGAACCAGGGAAATTATTGAGCAATTTCCTCAACCTGTGAAATGGTTAAGATAATGCTTAATTTCCAGATTAATAACCAATTGTTTAGATTAACTGTAGAGCAGCAAAGCAACTATCACAGTATTCCAGGTCCCAGTTTATGTAAGTTGTGATTATTGCTTTCTTTCCATTAGCCTTTGCGGAGTTAGCCTACCTCTAGTCATATCTCATTAAAACAGATACACATTTCATCACATGGCTGCTCTCTCCCATCTCCTGAGCTGTGTGCATTGGCGCTTCCACAAGCCAACACCTAATGAAGGCCATAGGGTAAATGTAGTCTAGCGTCTACCATTTTGCCTGCCTAAGCTGCATCCCACACCCCAGCAGCTAGGAGGACCTGGGACCACATACGGTGCTCCACCAGAACAAGTGACCCACAACCATTTCATATTTTGAATCAAATTTAAATTAATAACTTTCTAGTTAGGCTAATGAAAATACTTTATTAGAGGTAGTAGGTTATGCTGCCCTGTCCTTTCTGCTGGGGCAGACTGCTAGCTGGTCTGTTCCCGTGAAGACACCATATCCTCACCCATCCTAGAAGATCCATTCTTGGTAAGAACGACCAGCCCCACCTCACCCCCAAGTCTCAGAGCTGCCCAAGTGAGGTAAATAAGACCCAAAAGGACATGCGTGAACTGCAGGGATGGAAATGGAGAGGAGCTTGAGGAAATGAAGGTCCAGCGACAGGTCCAAGTGGGATCCAGCTCAAGGGGAGGTCCCAAGCCCTGACACTATTATTGAGGCTATGGAGCACTCACAAAAAGGGACCTATCATGACTACACTCCAGAAGACTCAAAAAGCAGCTGAAAGAGTCAAATGGAGATATTTGTACCCAACCAATGGACTGAAGCTGCTGACTTCTGTGGTTGAATTAGGGAAAAGCTGGAAGAAGCTAAGGAGGAAGGCAACCCTGTAGGAGGACCAGCAGTCTCAGTTAACCTGGGCCCCCAAGATCTCTCAAATACTGGACCACCAACCAGGAAGTATACACCAGCTGATATGAGGCCCTCAACACATATACAGCAGAGGTCTGGGTTCAGTCAGAGAAGATGCACTTAACCCTCAAGGGAGTTTACAGGTCTGGTTGGGTAGGGGGTGGGAGGTGGGGACATCCTCATGGAAACAGGGGGATGGGGAAGAAGTATGGGATGTGGAACAGTTGGAGAGTGGATCAGGAGAGGGGGGTAATTAAATCTGGAGTGTAATAAACAAATAAAAATAAATAAGTAAATAAATAAAAGACAAAAAAATAAAAAGAGAGAAATAGTAGGTTATGAATGAAAATTTCCTTTCCCTTTCCTTTTTTATTATTCTCAACATTTGATCATGGTTTCCCATAAGTTGTCCAAACAAGGCATTTGTATTTATAGGCATGTGTTTTGCCCCACAATTCATTTGAGAGTCACAACGCTGGGTTTATGTCATCAACTGTGCGCTTCTTTCCTGACATTAAATCTTCTTGACTCTGTTATATTCTTCGTAGAGAAGTTTTAATATCTAAGAAGTAAATTATTTAAGCTAAATTGTAGTGTAAATATGTTGCAGGATTAAGGATGTTACCACATTGACAAACTCTCTGACACTTTTGAAAACATTACCAGAGGAATGAAAGTCGCTCATTTTTCCCCCTCAGCTTCTGATGTTCTGCCGATCTCAAAAGCTTTGTTTTTGCTACTTCAGTCAGACAGCCAAACATTCTAATGGAGGAGTGTATGTGATTATCTATGCTTTCAAAGAAAAACTAAGCACTGAAAGATTGTTTTTACAAGTAAGTTTTTAAATCTGAAATGCACACTGATGGCATTTTGAACCACCTGCTCTCGAGCCTTGGTCCTCAGAGCCACAGAGATGGATCACTTGGAAGAAGCATTGCACACAACTTAAAAGTGCTCATGGGATTCCTGAGTAGATTTAATTACTCTGCTTTATAACTGTTCAGACAAAATTGGCTGACATATATTTTCCCAAGGATGAAAAAGTATCTGTAACCATGAGCTATGCAAACATATTATTAAAATTATACAGTGCATGTGCCTCAATGAAAATCATTTCATTATTAACTCTACTAAAACTAAGCAATCCTCTTAATAACACTCTCTATAATTATATTCAGGGTAATTTTGAAAGGTTTGTGGGGATTTTTGGCCCATGTGGCAGTGAATAAAACCACAAGGCATGAGCCATGTCTGGGGATGACTAAGCTCAACAGTCTTTTTCAGATACTTCTCTGTGGCTACTTCAAATAGGAACCTGATACACTTATGCTTTTTAGATAATAACTTGTAGACTTTCATAGCCAGAAAAATTTCCAGACATTAGTATAAATCTGGCTACAGTTAGCTGCATTATTAACTGTGATTAATGTGCTGGGTGATTCACTTCAACCTCTTCTGGTAACACGAAATGCTTCTTCTGTTGCGTTACAAAAATTGTCTTCCAAGAAATTCGAAGTTAGATATCTATAAATATGACATATGTTCACAAAATGCAATCATTAGCAGACCTAGAACAAAAGCATCTGACTTCTAATAAAACACCCATAAGCATCCTGTTTCTTCTTATTGAACCCATATTTTACTTACTAACTCTATATAACTGTATAGAACAATTTGGTGTCCCTAGAATAATTGTAGTGAGACAAAGGAATCAGACATAATATTAATTTTATATTTTCAAAGTACTTTAAAAGTTAACTCTGGCCAGGCAGTGGTGGCACACGCCTTTAATCCCAGCACTTGGGAGGCAGAGGCAGGCGGATTTCTGAGTTCAAGGCCAGCCTGAACTACAGGCTGAGTTCCAGGGCACTCTACAGAGTGAGTTCCAGGGCAGCCTAGGCTACACAGAGAAACCTTGTCTTGAAAAACTAAAAAAAAAAAAAAAAATAGTTAACTGTGATAGAACCACCATTCATAGGCTTGTTTCCATGTAATTAGTTTAGTATGTGGTTTTCGGTCACTGCTGCAAGCAGAAAACTGTGGCATGCTATATACATATATAATATTATATATATTTGATACACACACACACACACACACACACACACACACATTATATATATATATATAACATATAATTTTTATTTTTCTTTAAATACTTGTATATATATATTCTGGTCAGTTACCCCTTCTCCAAGTCCTTACAGATCTGCCCCACCTCCCAATACACCCAAATCTTCACCATTCTTTCTCACCAAAATACATGCCTTTTCTTTCTCATATTAGAAGACAAACAACTAAATTTAAAAAAATAAAATAAAAACCAAAACGTGAAAACAAACAACAACAACAACAACAAAGAGATGTAGACACACAAACAGAAATCCCAGGAAAACACAAAATCAGAACAACTATACTATGTAAGAAAAAGACCAATATGACTAAAAAAAAAAGTCCAGGCAAAGCATTGTGATGTAAAACCCCTCCAAAAATACCATTGAGTTTGTTTTGTGTTGACCATTATACTGGGCATGGGGCCTGCTTTTAAGTGTGGTATGTACCCAGTGAGACCTTGTTGGAGAAAACTAATGTTACCTCTGCCAGCAGGTGTTAATTGGTAATGGCTTCTGGGTCAAGGGTGGTCTCTTCTGTGTCATGCTCCTCTCGAGTTACAGACATCCCATCTAGCAGGTCCTGTGCATGCTGCCACCATCTGTGTCAGTTTTTATGTATACCTACCCTGTTGCATCTAGAAGACCTTGTTTTCTAGGTGATTTCATCCCCTCTGGTTATTTTGGTCTTTATTATGCTCTCTCCTCCACAAAATTCCTTGAGCCCCGAGGAGAGAGATTTGATGAGATATGTCTTTTAGGGATAAGTTGTTCAAAATCTCCCACTCTCTGCACATTGTCCAGTCGTAGGTCTCAGAATTTGTTTCTATCTACTGTAGGGGGACACATTTTGATGATGACTGAATAAGAGACTGATCTAAAAGTATAGTAAAATGCAACTAGGAATCATTTTATTGCCATGTTCCTTTAGCAGAAGAGTAGTATTTGTTTTTTCCCAATGACACTGACCTATCTAGCCCAGTTCTTCATCTCTTTTTCAGTGTTAGGGATGGGTTCCATCTCATGAGGAGGGCCTTCAATCCAAACAGATAATGCTTGGCTACTCCCTCAACTTTTATATCAGCATAACTTGGAGTCGTTACCACTGTAGATCAAAGGGTTTGTAGTTGGGTTGCTATTTAGCTTTCTCTTCTGGTAGCATGTAATGTATGTCCTTGTCAGTGCCATGCACACTAGTCAGTAAGGATGAATGCTCTAGGTAGGCACCAAACTGACTTCTCCATGTTCACTGAATTATGTATGTGTTGTCTTCACCAATAGAGCCTTACTATCCATTGGCGGGGAGCCACAAGTAGCCTTGTCAGCAGCCTGGGTTGTTTGGGGGTTTCCATGAGGACCCTTTGCCAACAACTCAATTAGGTATAATACATTCATAACACTGGAAGTTTCATTTGGTGGTTAGAGAAGTCTAGCTAGGTTTTGGCTCCCTCATCATTAGTTATTCCAGGGATAATACTTTATTATTTGTATATATTTAGAGAAGTTCCTACTATAGTAGGTTTCCATATATTCTCTCAAATGCCCCTTAGCTTTAGTTGTCCCTCCCCAAATTCCTTCCCTTACTTACCTCTTCTTTTCTCTGATTCCTTACCCACCCCCACCCTGTCCAGTCTATTTCCTCTTCCACTGGAGATCCTTTTCTCCCCAGTAGTCCTTTACTCTACCTAACTGCTGTGATTATACCAATTTTAGTCTGTTTATCAAAGACTAGAAGCTAATATTCACGTATCATTCAAGTAAATCCATATCATATTTGTCTTTATGGTTCTGGGATACCTCAGGATGATTTTTCTCATCCTCCATCCATTTATTTACGAATTTCATGATTACTTTTTATTTTTTTAACAGTTGAGAAATATTGCAGTGCAAATGTACCACATTTTCTTTATCCATTCATCCATTGACAGACATGGTGGTACTTCCCAGTTTTTGTCTATTACAAATAGAACAGCAATGAACATGGTTGAGCAAGTGTCCCTCTAGTAGGATTTTTGAGACACTTTGATTTATTTCCAAAAGTTGTATAGCTGGATCTTGAGGTAGATCTATTTCCATTTAAATCATCCAAGGAACCATGACATTCATTTTCTTCACATTGCTATTTTGAAAAATGTCTCACTGATTTCTTTCTCAATACGTTTATGCTTTGTACATAGGATGCTGCTGGTTTTGTGTATACTTCTACTTTGCTAAAATTGTTTATCAGCTGTAATGGTGAAGTTTTTGGGTCATTTATATATAAAATCATATCAGCTACATATATTGACTTCTTATTTATCTGTATCCTTGGGTCTCATTTAGTTTTCTTTATGCTCTGGCTAAGCTTTTACGGGAAATACTGAATAAATATGGAAAGGGGAGACAACATAATCTTGTTCCTGATTTTGGTGGAAATGCTTTTAGTTTTTGTATATTTAGGTTAATATTGGCCTTTTAATATGCATAGCTGTTTGGATTTTGTCAAAGGCCTTTTCTGCATCTAATAAGATGATCATGTAGCTTTTGTCTTTCAGTTTGTTTACAGGGTGAATTACGTTTACTGATTTACATACATTGAACTTTCCCTGCATCTCTGGGATTAAGCCTACTTGGTCATGGTAAATGATTTTTTTGATGTGTTCTTATATTTGGTTTTCAAGTATTTCGTTGATTTTTTTTCTATGCTCATATGGAAAAATTGCCTATAATTTTCTTTTCATTGGGTCATAGTATAGGCTAGATTATCACTGTAATTATGGCTCCAAACCGAAGTGAGTTGAATTACATTGAATTCTTTCTGTCGTCACTCTTTAAGTAGTCTCCCTTTCCTGTTTGTTCTCGTGAGAGTTGGGTGTATCCCATCTCTGACTCATTCTTTCAAATCTTTCTCTGATTTGTCACTTTGTCTGCCCCTCAATTAGATATCATTGTGTGGGATTAAAGGTGTGTGTACTGAAGGCATGTCTGTATTCCAGCCAGAGGGATTAAAGGTGTGTATTCCAGCCAGGAGGATTAACGGTGTGTGGCTTGTCTGAATTCCAGCTGAATCATATCTTTGGTTGTGATCCCTTGCCAGAACAGCATGTTGGATTAAATTTCGTCTACTCTTTGTTCTGTACTTTTAGTGTGTTGATAATTATGTCTTGCAGAGAATTTTTTTTCTTTTCCATTCTGTTTGGTGTTCTGTACCTTGATAGGCACCTCCTTTTTTATGTTAGGACAATTTTCTTCTGTGATTTTCTTGAAAATAGTTTTTGTACCATTAACCTGGGCTTCTTCTCATTCCTCTATTTTTATTTTCCATAGACTTGGTATCTTCATAGTGTTTCAGATTTCCTGGACATTTTGTGTCTGGATATTTAAATATTTAACACTTCCTTTGACTGAAGTATCCTATTTTTTTCTTCCTTGTCTTCGATGCCTGAGAATCTCTCTTCTATGTCTTATGTGTACTCTGTTGGTGAAGCTTCCCAGTTTTTGTTTGACTTTCTAAAATTACATTTCTAGATTTATCTCAGTTTGTATGTGTTTAGAGATTCTATTTTGATATTCATCTCTTACACCATTTTCATTATTTTATTCCACTGTTTTCAGTTTCACAGACTTTATTAATGAATTCAATCTTTAATGTCCTTGAACATATATTCATAATAAGTATTTTGAAGTCCTTGTCTCATATTTCAGCTATATTGCATTTTTTCAGGGAATATTGTAGTAAGGTGGGTAGTAAGTAATTAATTGTAAACCAGTAAGTAATTGCTGGGTTCTGGTGGAACATATTGTCCAGGATGTTATTGATTGTTTTAGTTAGGTGTTGTCTTAGTTAATGGTTCATTGCTGTGAAGATACACCTTGACCAAGGCAATTCTTTTTTTTTTTTTTTTTTTTTGGTTTTTCGAGACAGGGTTTCTCAGTGTAGCCCTGGCCATCCTGGAACTCACTCTGTAGACCAGTCTGGCCTCGAACTCAGAAATCCGCCTGCCTCTGCCTCCCAAGTGCTGGGATTAAAGGCGTGCGCCACCACTGCCCGGCCAAGGCAATTCTTATAAAGGTAAACATTTAATTGGTACTGGCTTACAGTTTCAGAGTTTCAATCCATTATCATCATGGCAGGAAGCATGTCAGCCTGCAGGTAGACATGGTGCTGGAGGAGCCAAGGGTTTGATATCTTGATCCAAAGGCAGCCAGGAGACTCTCTCCTCACTGGGCAGAGCTTGATAATAGAACCTCAAAGCCCGATCCCACAGTGATGCACGTACTCCAACAAGGTCACACCCACTTCAAGAAGGCCACACCTCCTAATATTGCCAATTTCCATGGGCCAATTTATATTCAAATGATCACAGGCGTTTATCATTTAAAAACTTGATGTGTTCCCCATGACGTGACTCTCAGGTGCATGGCATGATGAGTCTCAATGGGGGAAATCCTCTAGACCCCAGAGATGGTGTCAGCAGATCTGGCCTGTCCTAGTTACCTCACCACACTGTTCCTATGATGTAATCATTGTGTAGTTTTCTCTACCTTACTCAACAGACTTGGGACAAGAAAATGTGATCCTTTATTTTTTGTATAATTTTTTTAGGCTTTTCTGAGAACTATCTCATTGTCTTCCACACATTTGCTTTTCAACTTTAAATGTCTTACTTAAGTCAATTTCTTTTGCAACTGCTAACAAATCTAACTGTAACAGAATTTCTAACTTGAAATTAAAATAATTAATTGATAGGATACCCTTATTCCACCTTAAGATTAGAAGTCATCTTGTTATAAGGCCAAAATAACTTAATTCCTATTTGCTCTAAAACTTAAATATGAACATATCTTGACCCATTTCCTGGAATTTGACATGTTCTACATTCTATACCCTTACTTTCATCCTTATAAGATGAAATGTTCTGGCAAATAATTTTCAAAGGTTTGGTGAATTTCAAATAATCAGTAATTTGAAAAAAAAAAGCCCCTAACTCTTGGAAACCCCCAGTCTTTCAGGTTTTTTAAGGTATATAAATCCCACTGTATCCTGTGTTCATGGCTGTTGTCTCAGGAGATGGGCCTGTATGAGGGAAAATAAAGCTTGTTTAATTTGACTAAGAGAATTTGGATAGTAGTCTTTAGTTTCCTTTGGTGGAATTAACATAACCAGTATAAATAAAAAAGATGATGGAAAATATGTGTGTATCTGATGAGCATTTTCATTTGCTTCAAGGTTAATTCCCTGAAGAGAACTCTGGGAAGTTTGTAGTGAAAATAGGACACCACACTAAAAATTTAATCCCAATAATAGTAGGAGATCATGACACAAATGATTACAAACCGTAGGCTGAGTAACAGTTGGTCTTTGAGGTATTAGTTTGGAGCCTCAGTAAGCATTCTTCTTGTTTTTACGACTGAGACTTGTGTGTGGGATTTGTCACAGTGTTTATGTCTGTAAAGCATCTTGGCCATACTACTCATGTGCTTTAAAGTTTACTGACATATTATCAGAAGCACAATCATTAATTACAACATTTATACTGGGAAAACATACTCCTGTTAGCATACTGAAGCTGCATTCTACAGTGTTTGCTATTATTTCATTTATCCAAAGTAGGAGCTTTACTGATTCTATTTTGAATTACAAAATTGAGAATTTCATGCATGAAATTCTATATTATATTTACATCTTTTTTATCCCTCCATTTCCCTTTCAATATCTTCCCATGTGTCCCATCCTATTTCTCAAATCATTACTTCTTTTATAATTATTATTGTTTTACAAACACACACACACACACACACACACACGCATACATGCATACACACGCATACACAATACTATTGAGTTCAATTAATGCTACCTGTTGTACAAATGCTTATGGCTCACCACTTGGGATTAGAAAACTGATCAAGGGTATTGCATCTGGAGGAAACAGATTCTCCCTCCCTCAGCAGCCTTTGATTCCCATTGTAAGGTGGAACTTGTAACATATTTTTCATCCATGTAGGCATGCCAATTGAGGCTGGCACTGTGTAGGCCTTGGTCTGTCAAACATATTAGATTTCATGAAGGCAACATCTCTATTACATATGGAAGATACTATCTCACAGCAGGTTTCCTAGTCCGTTTGCTCTCAGTCATCTCCCTCTCTTCTCTGATCTTCCCAATCCTTAAAACAGACTCACAGACAAATAGAACAGGACAACAATGAATATGTCTGATCATCAAACGCTAAGGTGCTAAGACAAACTAAGCCTGTATTTTTTCCAATAAATGATGCTGGAGACATTGTCTATCAACATGAAAAAGAATGAAACCACAATCTCTCATCATGAACAAAAGTAAATTCAAAATATATTGAAGACCCATTAAAACAAGATTAAGAAATCATTGGAAAAAAAACCATGGAGGAGACATTTGTGACATTTCTAGGACCACAGGGCTGTTTATCTTCAGCTGAAGTGACTGGCTGTTGTGCTGATCAGTATAGCTAGCACTGATTAATGGAGCTTGAAACAGTCTTTAAAAAGAAATTCTCTTAAGTCTTATATCAAAGTGAATGTCTCAGGATATATTAGGAAAGGTTAAAACGTTTCAGGTGAATGCAGACATTTTAACCCACGCCACGGTATTTAGTATCAAGCTCCTAGAAAGTTGTGGCAGCTTAACAGAAAAACTGGTGGAGATGGTGAGAAGACTGCAAGTGAAAGGAAGGCAAAATGGGGAAGAGCTCAAAAGCAAGTGGCCGCATTAGCTTTGCCAGGTCCCCATTACCCTATAATGTAGACAGTTGGCCATCCTTCATTTGTGGGAGTTTAACACTTCAGCAGGTTAACATTATCTCTCATGACTGCGGAGATATATAAGCTGTAAGCAACTTATAAGCAGGCAACTTGACAGATAATATGGTGATACAAATAAAAGTCCTCCTCCCACAAGCTGATGTAAATAAAAGTCCTCATACCACAAGCTGATGTCAAATGGCAGACAATGAATACCTCGGTGAAGGGAGGCAGCTGCCATCTACCCACTGTTGGAAAAGTTGGGCTTTATCACCTGGTGATGCCTGCATTGTGGGATCAGTCCATGGCAACTGCCATTTACTATACCTAGGAAGAAAACTTGTGATGTCCAGAACAGTTCTGAGCCTTGTGTGGTCATGTCCATCGATTCAGTTTTCTGGGTGAATTGTCACAGCTGACCAGAGCCATGATGCTCAGAGAGTGCTCTGGAGTCTTGCACAATGCTTGGGAAGACCTCATAAGCAACAGTGACTGAATGGGGTTGGGAGAATTTGCAGTTCTTCCCCTTCCCCAATTCTCTGTGAAGCGAATCAGATTGGAAGCCTGGATGGTTGTTTCCCCTCTCCCCCTACTTGACTGGAATCCCTTTAAACTGCTTCCGGAGATTTTCCTCAGGCTGAACTCAACTGTGGGACAAAAGTGGTTAGCTCCACAGAAGGAGGCAGAACAGACTAGGTATTTTACAGTCATGGTTCAGAGAAATGACACGCTGGCCCTGGATGGAGGAGCAGGTGAATAACAAAGGTGTCCCTTTCCCTTAGAGTCCCAGTAACATGTTATTCAGATGAGTGGTATTATTGGAACAATGTGGTAAACAGTGTGTTTTTGGCTGGCTTTGTCAGGAGGAGATGCAGCCAGGGAAGAGAGTAGAAACTCCATGGGCTTTTCAGTGAGTAGATTTTGAGAGATTGTGGAAGCACTCACAGTGAATTAGTCCTGTGCCGGCTCTCTCTTCTCTTCTCTCCAAGGAATCTCCCACAGAGCTTCGATCTGTCCCTTCTCAGGGACTGTTATTGTTCTCTTCATTATTTTCTCTGAGATAGGACTCGAGTAGAGCAGACTTGAATGCTGGAATTATAGGCATGCACCACCATGCAAACTAGCTCCTGCAGCTCTTGGAAGAAGATCCTTGATTGCAATGTGTGTACTTATTAACAGAAAATTTCATGAAAAGTCACTGGAGAAGAAGATAGCCATAAAGGAAACAAGATTTTGTTTCATTTACACATTCTATCAATCGCTCTCACTGCCTAGTGATGTAGTATGGGAACACTTAAAGTAGGAAGCACAGGTTCTGTGGTACTGTGCTGACACCTAGTGGGAACATGAATGCATACATCGGAAGATATTGTACATGGAAGCATTATGCACCATTTAGATGCCTATTTATTGAGTGCCATGTTTTGAAAGACCATACAGTATTTTCTTTGGCCCTCCAATAAAACAAAATCAGATAAACACAAACTTATCAAAACCTAATGCACCCATTTCACAATTACTGTCTGCCTTCTTGCATTACAATTTGCATCTGTAGGCCAATTTATTTATTGATTGATTGATCTGTCTGTCTGTCTGTCTATCTGTCATTTATTCTCTTTTTCTTCTGTCTGTAACATGACTCTGTCTATGCTGAAAATGATATTGTGAATGATAGAGTCAGCATAGGTACACCAAATGCTTTCAGACAAAACCTACTTTTTTTCTTTTTGCTTCTGGACTAGAAATGGCTTCTGTCTTTCTCATGTTCTTGCAGTCATGGTGGGGCCTCTGAATGGCTGATCCTCCTGCTCCACTTCATCCTACATGTGCTGTTTTCTGTCTCTTTTGTGTCATCACCTTCAGCTTTCAGAGTTCTCCTTATCAGCCTTTAAACATACCTGGCCCTCTACCCTATCTTATAGCATTAAAGGATAAATACTATTACCCAAATACAAGCAATGGCAAAGAAATCAGATGTCAGTCACAGATGTTAATTGGCAAGTGCAAGTTGTGCTTTTTCCTTACTGTCTGGTCAGCAAAGGTGGCAGGGGTACTTAGTGCTCCTATAGGCCCCGCTTGTATACACATACAATACACAGAGTAAGTGATGAAACAATCAACAATCATACTTGCTTCTTCATTTTCTCAGTTCATACTGACTACACAGCAGTCTAAATTTTGACCAGCTCTTCCCCCAACCCCCATTAACCATTGGCTTTTGGCTACACAGTCAACACATGCAGATTCTGAACTTAATCACAGAGCAACATAGAAATCTTAATCATTTTCTCAAATTCAGACACTGCCCGCTCTTTTCACTTAACACTTCCACCGTGATGTATAAAAACTTCAACACTCAGTTCAAATGTTTTCAGTTTTTAATTTGAAGTGATTAAAATGACTGATTTTTTACAGCATCAAATTAATGCTTATAAGCATGTAATGTTTTCAAGTATGGGAAAGTACATAGACCAGATTATTTGAATTGCCCTAAAATAGGATAATCCCTCTGCTCTTTTCACCCTTTGAAACACAATGTTAGTCTGAAGCTTCTAGGTGGCAGAATCATATTCTTAAAGAATGAACATTTTTTATTTTGAGATAGTTGCACATTCATGAGCAATTGTAAGTAGCAACACAGACAGAGCTTTATTTGTGATTTATGGGTTCTCCTCAAGGGTAATATCATGTAAAACTCTAGCACAATATCATAACCAGGACATTAGTGCTGTTGCTATCTATTAGCCTTATTCAGATTGCCCTAGATTACTTGTACAGTGTGTCAGAGTCCGTGAACTTTATGTAATGATATCATATGTAGAAACTCATGGATCCATCAAGGAAGTCAAGACATAGAAGTTTCATCTCCTAGAAGTCCCTTTGTGCTGCTCTCTCATAGCTGTATCTAGCTCTCTCTACCATCCTTACCTCAACTACCAAGACGTTAATTCTATTTTATGGGTTTTTTTTTAATTCTGAAAAATTCAGTAAACCAAAGTGAGTAATTAACATTTGAAATCAACTTTTTCTCCACTCATCATGGTTTCTTGGAGATTCGTCTAGATTGCTGTGTGTAAATATTTCACCCATGCTTATCTCTAAGTGGCATTGTGTAGTGTGAACATATGGAGTGTCCAGCTTTCTACTATTGTAATACCATTTGAACATTTGTGGAGTTTCACATACATATATGTCTTCTTAAATCATCGGATAACTAGCCAAGAGTTGAACTTCAGTGTTTATTGATGTGCAGTTAGTTTTTGTCAATTCGAAACAAACTAGAGTCACCTAGGAAAAGAAACCTCAGGAGTTGCCCCTTCACATTAGCCTGTGAGCCTATGTGTGGGGTATTTTATTAATTGCTTTTTCAGAAGTATTTAAACTATTTTAATACAATGTATTTTGTTCATATTCTTTCCTATCCCCTAACTCCATCTCCTTACAGATCCTCTCCAGTTCACCCAACGTTATGCTCCTTCTCATTCTTAAAAACAAACAAACAAACAAACAAACAAACAACTAGAAAACAGAATTCAAGGACAAAAAGCAAAAATTAAAACAGAGAAACTGAAAAAGAAAATCAATAAGACAAAACATGTGCCACCGAGCCTATTTTGTGTTGGCCAACTGCAGGGCATGGGGCCTGCTATGGAATGTAGTTGATTTATCCAGAATCACTCCATTGAAGAAAATTGACTTCCCTTTCTCATCAGGTATGAATTACAAACAGGATCTTGCTTGGGGGCAGAGTTTTATGTCCTCTTTCTTTTCTCAGTGCTGGGATTTTTGAACATGTGCTGCCTTGTGGGTACTGTCACACTTTGTTAGTTCACATGTGTGTCAGGACTCTTGTGTCTTGAAGAGAATTTCCTTGGGGGCAATTCCCCATCTGTGGCTCTTAAAATCTTTCCACCTCCATCTTCATCTTCTTCTTTATCCCCTTCCCCTTCCAGTTTCCTCTCCTCCTCCTCCTTCTCCTCCTCCTCCTCCTCCTCTCTCTCCTCCTTCTCCTCCTCCTCCTTCTCCTCTTTCTCCTCCTCCTCCTTCTCCTCTTCCTCTTCCTCCTCCTCCGCCTTCTCCCCTTTCTTTTCTTCCTCCTCCTTGATCTTTGGTCCTTGAGTGGAGAAATTTAATAGAGACATACTACTTAGGGTTGAGTGCTCTACAGTCTTTTACTCTTTGCACATTTTCCACTTATGGGTCTTTGGGCTAACTATTATCTACTGTAAGAAGAAGCTTCTGTGATGTGGGTTAAGTGATTCACTGATCTGTGGGTATAGCAATATGTCATTAGGAGTCATTATATATTAGGGGTCAATATGTCATTATATCTATACTCTTAGCAGGACAATAGTAGTAGTCATTCTCTAGGGCCTGTGACCTATCCAGTCTCACATTCTTGGCCCTTTTAACAGTATCATGTATAGATTTCATCTCATGGAATGGGCCTTAAATTCAATTAAAGGTTGGCTAGTCACCTCTATAACATTTGTGCTGCTATTGTGCCAGTATATATAGCACATTTTCTTAATTTCTAATTGATGCAGGAGTCTCAGCTCACTTTGGGCAGTGCCCTGAGTAGTAAAAGAAAAGTAGTTGAACAAGCTTCAGAAAAAGTTAGTAAGAAGTGTTTTTCCATGGTTTCTCCCTAAGTTGCTGTCTCTCAGTAATTATAAACTGTAAAATGAAATGACTCTTTTGTTCTCCAAGTTGCATTTAGTTGGTATTTTATCATCATCAGGGAAGTAAAGTAAGATAATATGGTTATGAAACATGGCTAAATTTTCCCCACAGTGTGTATGTACATATATATATATACACATACACACACACACACACACACACACACACACACACACACACTTATATGTATATACAGTCAAATTAGGGAAACAGGATCCTATAGTTGATCAGTTTCTCTGCATATTAGATGGCATTTGTGTTGACATTAGTCATTCTTTTGAATGAGTATGCTGTCTCCTTGTAATTTGACGTGTAGGTTCCTAGATGGCTGACTTCGAACACCCTTCCTGTCCCACTAGACATTTCATGTCCTCATCATTGACATGTTTGTACCATATTTTACCCATGTACCAAATGGTTTGCTTTCTTTAATGAATGTGTTTTTAAGAGTTCATGATATATTTTCAATGCCAATCTTCTCTCAGGACTGTGGCTTTGGACCATTTCCGCATCCATGCATAACTTGTCTTCTTCCCATTTTCTTAGCAGAATGAGCATCATTATCTTTTATAGAGCAAAGGGCACTTTCCCCATTAATTTATTTATTTACTCACTTTATATCCCAGTTGTTGGCCCTCATTCCCCACTTACACATTTAATCCCCCACTACCTTCTCCTCAGAAGGGTGGAGACAACATGGGTATCACCTGGATCCTAGCACATCAAGTCTCTGCAGGGGTAGGCACATTCTCTCCCACTGAGGTTAGCCAAGGCAGCCTAATTAGGGAAACAGGATCCACAGACAGCCAACAACTTTACAGACAGCCCCTGTTCCACTTAGGGTATCCACATGAAAACCAAGCTGCACATCTGCTACATATGTGCAAGGGGCCTAGCTCCAGCCCAGGTATGCTCTTTGTTTGGTGGTTCAGTCTCTTAAGAGTCCCCAATGTCCCAGGTTACTTTACTCTCTTGGTCTTCCTGAGGAGTTTCTATCCCCTATGGGGCCATCAATCCTTCCCCCAACTCTTTCATAAGACTCATCAAGCTCGGTCCGATGTTTGGCTGTGGGTCTCTGCATCTGTTTCAGTCAACTATTGCATAGGGCCTCTCAGAAGAAAGTTATGCTAAGCTCCTGCCTGCAAGCATAACAGACAGGGTATCATTAATATTGTGAGGGATGGTGCTTATCCATGGGATAGGTCTTAAGTTGGGCCAGTTATTGGTTGGCCATTCCCTTGGTGTCTGCTCCATCCTTGTCCCTGAATTTCTTGTAGACAGGACAAATTTTGGGTCAAAAGATTTGTGAGTGGATTGGTATCTTTATCCCTCCACTGGAGGTTCTATCTGGCTACAGGGGGTAGCTGCTTTAGATTCCATATCCCCACTGCTAGGAGTCTCAGCTAAAGTCACCTTCAGAGACTCCTGGAAGCCTCTCCCATCTCAAATCTCTAGCATGTCTAGTATACTGCCATCCCCAAACCTTGCCAGCCACAGACTTCTATTTATTCTTCTGGCACTTCTCCCCTCTCTTTTGTCTCCCCACACACCTGATTCTGAAAACCCCCTTTCCCCTCTCCATTCACTCTCCCATCTAGTTCTTTCCCTCCATCTGCCTCCTATAACTATTTTGTTCCCTTGTCTGCCTTCCTTTTGGTTGAGCTTCTTTGGGTATGTAAAGTGTAACATCGGTATCTTGTACTTTATGGCTAATATCCACTTGTAACTGAGTACATACCATACATGTCCTTTTGAGCCTGGGTTACCTAACTTAGGATGATATTTTCTAGTTCCATCCATTTTCCTGCAAATTTCATGATGGCCTTGTTTTTAATAGCTTAGTAGTATTCCATTGTGTAGATGAACCACATTTTCTGTATCCATTCTTTGGTTGAGGGACATCTGGGTTGTTTTCAGCTTCTGGCTACTATGATTCAAGCTGCTATGAACATGGTTGAACAAGTGTCCATGTGGTATGGTGAAACATCTTTTGGGTATATTCCCAGAAGCAATATACTTGGGTCTTCAGGTAGAACTATTCCCAATTTTCTGAGAAACAGACAAATTGAATTCCAGAGTGGTTGTGTAAGTTTGCACTCCAACAAACAATAGAGGAATGTGCCCCTTGCTCCGTATCCTTACCAGCTTTAGTTGTTGATTGAGTTTTTGATCATAGAAATTCTGATTGTTGTAAGGTGGAATCTCAGGGTTGTTTTCATTTGTATTTCTTTGATGACTAAATATGTTAAACATTTTATTCTGGCCTCTTAAAAATTTTTTTATTCAATTTTTAATTCCATTCATTTACATCTCAAATGATATCCCCCATCGTGGTTACCCTTCCACAACCCCAACATCCCATCCTCCCTCTCCTCCTCCCCTTTGCCTCCCCCACTCCCACCCCACCACTCCAGTATCCCCCTACTCTGGGGCATCAAACCTCCACAGGACCAAGGGCCTCTCCTCCCACTGATGTCAGACAAGGCCATCCTCTGCTACATATATATCTGGAGCCATGGATCCTTCCCTGTACACTTCTTGGTTGGTGGTCTAGTCCCTGGGGCACTGGGTGGTCTGGCCAGCTGGTATTGTTCTTCCTATGGGGTTGTAGTCTCCTTCCACTCCTCCAGTCCTTCTGTCAGCTCCCCTTGCCCCTGGTCCCTGAGCTCAGTCTGATGTTTGGCTGCAAGCATCTGAGTCTGCATTAGTCAAGTGCTAGCAGAACCTCCCAGGGAACAGCCACACCAGGTTCCTGTCAGTAGGTTCATTTTGGCAACATCAACAGTGTCTGGGGTTGGTGTTTGTAGACAGGATGGATCCCCAGGTGGGGCGGTCCCAGTATGGCTCTTCCTTCAGTCTCTGCTCTATTTTTTGTCCCTGTCTTTCCTTTGGACAGGAACATTTCTGGGTTAAAAACTTTGAGATGGCTGGGTGGCCTCATCCCTTGATTGAAGGCTGTGCCTATCTACTAGAGGTGGTCTCTATAGGATCTATTTCTCTTTCTCTTTAGGCTAAAGTCATTCCTGTTGGGTCCTGGAGCCTCTCACTTCCCTGATGTCTGAGACTCTCCAGTGGCTATCCGCAGTTCCTCATCCCTCACTGGTACATATTTTTATTCTATTTCCTGATCCTCTGTACCTCTCTCCTGTCTCCTACAGTACCTGATCCTGCTTCCCTTTTTTCTCTTCCCCTTCTCTCTCTCTGTATCTCTCTCTGGCTCTCTCTGTCTCCCCTCCTCCTCTCTCTCTCTCTCTCTCTCTCTCTCTCTCTCTCTCTCTCTCTCTCTCTCAGGTCCTCCCTCCCTCTACCTCCCTTGATCATTCTGTTCCCCCTTCTATGCAGGACGGAAGCATCCAAACCCTGGGCTTCCTTCCTCCTAAGTTCCATATGGTCTGTGGGTTGTATAGTGGGCATTGTGAGCTTTTGGGCTAATATCCACTCATCAGTGAGTACATACTATGTGTGTTCTTTTGTGACTGAGTTACCTCACTCTTTTTCTAGTTCCATCCATTTACCTTCGAATTTCATGAAGTCATTGTTTTTAATAGCTGGGTAGTACTCCATCGTGTAAATGTACTACATTTTCTGTATCCATCCTTCTGTTGAAGGACATCTGGGTTCTTTCAAGCTTCTGGCTATTATAAATGAGGTGGCTATAAACATAGTAGAAAAAATAACCTACAGATTCAATGCAATCCCCAACAAGATTCCAACTCAATTCTTCACTGAGTTAAAAAGAGCAATTCTCAAATTCATTTCCAATAACAAAAAACCCAGGACATCAAAAACTAATCTCAATAGTAAAACAACTTCTAGAGGAATCACCATCCCTGACCTGAAGCTGCATTACAGAGCAATGGTGATTAAAAAAAAAAAAAAAAAACCCACAAGGTATTGGTGCAAAGACAAGCAGGTAGATCAATGGAATAGGAATGAAGACCCAGTAATAAACTCACACACCTATGGTCACTTGATCTTTGACAAAGGAGCTAAAACCATAGAGTGGAAAAAAGATAGCATTTTCAACAAATGGTGCTTGTTCAACTGTAGGTCAGCATGTAGAAGAATGCAAATCAATCCATCCTTATCTCCTTGTACAAAACTCAAGTCTTAGTGGATCGAGGACCTCCACATAAAACCAGATACACTGAATCTAAAAGAAGAGAAAGTGGGGAAGAGCCTCGATGATGAACATTTTTTTGTTGTTGTTGCTTCAAAACTTTTATTTTTTACCTAAATTTTATTTTGTCTGGTACATTCTTTTCAGAAGATTACTATTTACATAGATATATATTTGCATTCTTTCATTTGCAACCAATTTGTATCTTTGATCGAAAGTTATTCATTTATACATTATAAGTATAATCAATAGCATAATTTTAGATCAGAAAAAAACTAATTCTTGCTGCTTTTTCATTTGTGTCCTCTCTGTCTTATACATCAGTTGCATACAACTCAACTCCTGATGATGAACAATTTTAAAAAGTACTTCTTAGCCATTTGAGATTCCTCTGTTGAGAATTCTGTTTATCTCTGTACTCCAGTTGTAAATTGAGTTATTTGCATTGTTGGTGCCTAACTTCTTGAGTTACTTATATATTTTGGATGTAGGTGTGGTGAACATCTTTCCCCAGTCTGTAGGCTGTTGTTTTGTTCTTTTGAAAGTGTCATTTGCCTTATGGAAGTATTTCATTTTCATGAGGTTCCATTTATTAATTGTCGATCTTAGAGCCTGACTCATTGGTGTTCTGTTCAGGAATGAATTCAATGAATTCAAACCTATTTCACACTTTCTCTTCTATTAGATTTAATGTATCTTGTTTTATGTTCAGGTCTTTGATCCTCTTGTACTTGAGCTTTATGCAGGATAATAAAAAGGGATCTACTTGCATTGTTTTACATGCAGACATCCAATTAGATCAGCACCATTTGTTGAAGATGTTTTTTTTTCCATTGCATGATTTTCTTGTCAAAAATCAAATATTCGTAAGTGTGTCAGTTTATTTTGGGGTCTTGATTCAATTCCATTGATCAATCTGTCTGTCTCTATCTGAATACCATTCAGTAGAGTAAAGGGTTTAAATAACGATGAAGACAAAACTTTAGCTTTTCTCATAGAAAATATTTTCTACACCTAGTGCAAAAACTCTCTGATTTTCCTAAATCTTGACTATTACTTATTATTGTTTAAAATGATAATAGTCTTTGTTTTACATTTAAACTTATGGTCTCTTTCATTTTTAATAACCTGTGAGGTTTTGAATGTAATTATGATTTAATTTACAGTGTTAAATAGCCCAAACAAAATAACCTGAGTACTTTATTGCTTACTGCATTGTTGTTTGTATTTGGGGGAAAAAAAAATCACAATGAAAAAACGCTTAAATGATTTGGATTTCATAAGCCATTTCTTTCAAACCTTGTTCCCATAATAGCCACTAGGTGGCAGGATTGACCTTTTAAAAATTTTAAATTATTGGCACTTGTTCTGTGAAGTTTTCTCCACCAAATTTCTTTTATACTCAAACCCACTGATCTGTTATAGTTATTTTTTTTAAAAGAAAAACTAATGGAAATGCTCTAAATATTGAACAAGTAAGAACAATTGCATTACTGTATTTTAAAATACCATTTATTATCAGTGTTGAGTTTGATGCCCCTGTCCATCCTGATAAGTCTGTTCTTAAAAACTGCCCATTGTTTAGCTCACTGAAGAGAAACGTAGTAAGTTTAGGAATCTTAGATTCCAGATTGAGGCTCAAACAGTTGTTATAATGGTTTATTCTTTTATTTTCTAAAACCTCTCCTTTTTGATTTGAGAAATGTTTATTGATTATGAAAACATCAAGACAGACAGTGACTTTCTTAAGGAGATATTCTCAATTGGGAAATCATGACCGCTTTGGGTGTCACACATCAGACATCCTGAATATCAAGTATGTACATTAGAACTCACCACTGTAGCAAAATTACAGCTATGAAGTAGAAAGGAAATAATTTTACGGTTGGGAGTCAGGACTACACAAGGGAGAGTATTAGGGGTTACAGCACTAGAAAGGTCGAGAACCACAGTGTTCCAGAGTAAATAAAATAAAATGAGAAATTTATTAAGAAACGTTTGTGTTGGACATATTTCTTAGTGTCTATGTTTTTACTGCTTATTTCAATTCATGTTCATTATCCTGAGTTATTACCTGCCATTGTGTCAATTAGTGAATGCAGACGCTAGAATGTGCTTCACCAAAACCATGTTGCTATCTGGAAATTCTCAGAGGGCCTTGAGCAACAGCCTAGTACAAAACACCTACTGTGGGTATTATATATATATATATATATATACTATCAAACTGATTTGTGTGCCCTCTGGGCCTCAGATGCCACTCTTACTTTGAAGCAACTGAGTAATTATCTTAGAAACTTATCTTGAGGGGAACCTGGAGAAAACAATATGCTGGAATATTTTTTCACATAGTTTAGAGCTGGCTGAGATGATACTCACAGGTAAAACTGTAACTATGATTTTATAATTATGTGTATGATAACTACAGTTTTAACGATGGCCAGAATTACTCTATACTTAAATATTCTATTTGTTGAGAAATCAAATTATTTCCACAGACCTGGCCGGACATAGCTTTCATTAATTTTCCTGACTCTACATGGTTGTCCTGAGTCACTGGGCTGGAGAACCTTGTCTCAAGATGAGTTCAAGACCTTGCTTTTTCATTTTAATTCAGTATGAAATTGTTTTCATTTTTCTGTCACTCAGGGTCTATCATGAGCCCTGTATATGCATAGTTCACAATGTAATGTTATTATATTGCAGAACTAATGCTCTCATTTAACAGTGTCCTCACTGTCCAGGGACAACAAAGCAGTTAAGTAGATGTGCATTTGAATTCAAGTTTTGCTTGGAAACCTGCTTTTCCTGTTCATGGCTCTCATATTTCTCACCGGTATAATGGATCTTAACATTCACGTTGTAGAAACACCAGAGTTCTGTAACTAAGGGGACTCCTGTGGCACCAGGGAGATCCTCAAGTATTGTTGTAGCTGTTCTAGTCTATTGCTATGCAAAAAACAAGAACAACGAAGGACTTCACGCCAGAAATTTGCAGATAGAAATAGCAGGTGGGCTGAGTTGTGTGATGATAGCAAACACCTTCACCTTCATATAATCTCCAATAGTGCTTACTGTTTTCTTGGACAATGACTTATGTTTTTCTTTTTTAATCCAGTCATTACTTCTGTAAGGAACTGTGTATTAGTAGAAAATAAGAGAGAAACCATCAGGATAAGATGCAAGAGGATATTTTAGTGGTAATAGTGGATAGAAGAGGAGACTAAGGGAATCCTAATCAAAAGACGCATCTAGGTGAGAAGTGCCATCCTGAGGACATCATCAAATCCTGGATTAGAAACATGACTAAGGACCCACACCCTACAAACAGCTTTAATTCCAGGGAAACCCATGATGTTCCTTGATACAGTTCTACAATAAAGGGAACCAGTACAAGCAATTCTTGCCTCCCTTTGCGTGTTACTAACAATATGTTTATCATTTACAGGCAGCTTTTTATGTCCAATATTCTGTTTTGTTTTTATTCCAACAGCAATCAAAATGAATTCTCTTATTGACTATTTAAAGGTGTCTAATTCGTATATTAATAGAGAAAACAAACCTGACCTTTATCCATAACATAGTGTGGGATAAGGGAAGAAAAATCACCTGTTGTAAAAGTGCATGTGTTTTAAAAGATACTACCCAGATGTATATAGTAAATTAGCAATGAGAGAATAGGGCCAGAATGGGGACCTGCCAGTAGATGGGGAACTTGCTTTGAAAATAATCTGTCAAGAGGGAAGGAAACTAGAGCCAACTAAACTTTGCTGCCTAGGCAAAATTTGCTAATTTGGGTTATATATTAGGCCACTCAGTTTTAATGGTCAGCGTGGTTCATTGTCATGAGAGGACATAATTTCTACAATAACTAAAGTTGAAATTAATACTCAGAAACAAGCCATACTCTATTTAGACCTAAAATCCATTAAGTTGTCTGCATTAGAGGAAGGAGCTGATCCAAGGAGATAAAGCCAATTTGTTATATTGGAATAGCTGAATGGGAGGAAATTAACAAGTGCCCAGAATAAGAAGGGTGGGATCGAACTCTTGTGGGGCTATGCTATTTTAACGTTAATTGTGAAGAAAGCTGTAGTTATCATACACAGTTCAAACTATTTTAAATGGCACCAGAATAACATTCAGCAACCTTCATGGATGGAATTTTACCAAATTTTGACCGGTTAAGTGAAATCAGAGAAATGTAACTGTGACAAGAGCATTGTACTGGTGGAGATTTTAGAAATAATGTAAGAATTTGTCAATTGATGACAGAGACACAGTAAAACTAAATGGAGGGCCTGCTTGCAAGCCCTGAGTCTGCTTCTGGTTGGCTCACTGTTTGCATCTCTACACTGGCAACTCATTTCTTCAGGAAAAGAGAAAGAATCTCTGTGAACAAATGGGCAGACGGATGGGGTGTTCATGCCAGGGAGATGCTGCATGTTTTGGGAAGTTGTTCCAGTGTTATTGTCCAAGAATGGAAAAGTATCTCTTGCCAAGATAATTCAGTGTTCTACAAAGCATAACACCATATGTATGTACCACAGTCAAAGTTGCTTAAGAGTCTCAACTATACCAGTAGTTGTGTGTTGATTCCCTTGATTTTCTCTTTATTAAATGCCACCAAATAGCCTCTGTACTAAAAAAAAAAAGTCTTAAAGTTTTCACTTGTTTCAAATGACATTTAATTATAAAGGTTTTATATTTTGTGATCTATATTCTAGTATATGTTATTGTGCTTATATTCAGATTTTTGCTTTATATTTCTTTTAAGAATGTAGTAACTTTGCATTCTTGCATTTGTATGGTAGAGAAAAGCAGAAATGCATTAGGTTAAATGTTTCCCAAGTGCTTGAGTTCTGCAAAAAGATATCACTTAGTATTATTAGTTGTTTCTGGATTACAGAGAAATTCCATGACTTTCATGTGTCAAAATCATCTGGTAAGATTACTTATAATTTTCATTAAACACAGATCTATCAGATAGAACCAGAAAGATTATGCTTTCATATATTGTGACTTTTTGGAGAGTATTTAGGTTTGGAGACTATCCTGTGTTAGAAATTCTGTCTGTGTTGTAGCAATTGTGCCTAATATTGTGGCCCAGAATATCCCTGTATAGGCTCAGTAGGAGCCTAAGTAGGGATGTCCTTAGGTATCATAGCAAACAGCATTGTATCAACTATATGAAAACCTGCAACTTTATTTTTTACTGTATATCCAGTGTCCTGTATATAGCCTACAAAACAACTTATTTAGTCAGTAAGTATAAATTCAGGATGCTTTAAAATTGAGATTTTCCTACCAAGATATAGACCATGAAAAAAAATTAAACTTTATTTTCTCAAGACCATATATCACTCACAGGAATGTGTTTCAGAAACTTAAGCCTTCACCCTCATTATAGACTTATCTTCATAAAACTTCTCTAAAATGTCAGGTTATTTGTGCTAAATATTTTAAGGTTACAACTTTATTGTTGATCTATGTTATTTTAAAATTTCCTCCCTCTCTCCCTTTCTCCCTTCTCCACTGTGTGTGTGTGTGTGTTGCATGCTTTCAGAGGCCAGAATAGGGTGTCAGGTCCCTTGGAGATGGAATAACATGCAGTTATTAGCAGCCTGATGTGGACACTGGGAGCCCAGTCCTCTGAAAATATCACCAGTGCTTTCTTTTAACTGTGGAGTCTTCTCTCCAGTCTCCCATTTGTGCATTTGAGATCAGGTTTCACTATGTAGTCCAGGTTGACCTCCAACTCACAAGGTAGCCTGGATTAATCTCAAACTCGTGATTCCTTTGCTTCCGTCTCCAGAGAGCTGTAAGTATGGACTTGTGCTACCGCATCTTGCTTTAATGTTTTTCACTGAAAAATATTGACAGTCTTTCGATTGTTCTGGATACCAAAAATAATGTTAGTAGTTTAAGAAGCATAATTGTAAAGTAGATTACAACCTCTATACAACTCAATTCTGTTAGGAACAGGCTGAATGAAGCAGTGGAACAGTATAGTTCACATATTACTACACTGGCATCCAGAATAAAGGCATCCAGAACAAGTTAGATTTTTTTTTCTGTTAAGAAAACTTTCCCCTGGTTTAGTGAGGTGACCCATGGCTCAGATACAAGTAAGTAGGATGCAAATGTGCACCATTTGGTAGGTGTCGGAGTCAAACACTTTGTGCCCCCTAGTATATTGAAGCCATGTATCAATTTTATATTTATTATTAAAATGTATAATAATAAATGTAAACCAGGGAGTGAAGAAACTTATCCTCACATGAAAGAAATTAAGACATTCCAAAATGTCTCCTTGGGAACACATGATAAGGTTGTAAATACTGGCCAGAATATCTAGTATGAACAATAAAGGGCACATTAAAGGCTATGTCATTCACATTCATGACAATGCTTCTCAGGGACTCATTGTTAGTGACAGAGTGGTGTCACTATATCTGGAAAGACTAAACGGTAGAGTAAAGACAAGAGGCTTAGATTTCAGAGTGGACACAAAACACCTGGTGTTAAAAAGTCAGTAAGAAATGTCAAAGGGATCCAGGACAACTCCACCGTTTCTTTTTTTGGTGAACATATTGGAGGCTCTGTTGAATAGACGCATTGGAGGTGAAAAGGGGTAGTGTTGTCATCCACTTTGTCCGAGGCTCAGTTGCTCTTATATGAGTCTTTGCTATGTTTGACAGCCTCATGTTCTTCTATCGTCCCATTCCTTAGTAGGTAGTATGGGTGACATATTCCCAGAAATACACATTCATTATACAGTGATGTTAATTGTCCAAGTTTTATCCTAAGTGAATTGACCAACTTATTCTCCAAAGCCTTGTGCAGGTGTTATTTCTGATGTTTCTCCAATTTTCTCTGGTTGAGATATAATGCCCTCCTGTGGGGGTTTTAAAATGTCCTTTTTAGACTTTTATAGCAGTGGTTATTAATCTAATTACACTAGAATTATATAAGGATTTTTATTGCATATCCAGAGACTGTCTTAATTGGGTATAGTGGCTTTCTGTCTGCGTTTTGAGGGGTTTCAAAGCAGCCAAGAGGATGCTAATGTTGTCTAAATCAGTTTTAAGAACCACATGATTTATGTCACTGAAACTTTCTGGTTTTGTTTCTTAAATTTCCATGTGGTTGAGAATTTAGATATGCTAATTTAACTCTGCTGTGAATGCAGTTCAGAATGAGTTCCAGACAGCCAACACAACACTAAATGGTTAATGTTACAGAGTGAATTAATTGGGGGGGAGAATCTAGAATGAACAAGATTTAAGTAAGACATGAGATTGAATATGAGCAGAAAAAGGGAAATAGTTGGTAAGGGTCATATGGTAGAGACAGATTATACCTTGAATTAAAATATGCTTTAGATGCATATTCGCAGACAAGTGAAGATGTCATAGAAACTGCCGCCTCCAGCAAACAGGGGTTATTTTCCAAACTACCATAGATAAGGAGAATACAGATATATCATATTTGATTGCCAAGGAAGCTTCAGCACAGCACAGTTACATATGTATTCTAATTTGAAAGTAAATTCTATAGTCCAGCATTAACCCAAGACCACACAGCACTTGAGAGTTAGATGGGGCTTCACCACTGCCTTGTCAGTGCACGATCATCATCACCAGTGAGAAATTCCACTATGTCAAGGTTGAAATACAAACATGCATGGACTGAACCTCTAAGATGGAATCCCTAAAAAGCAGTTTGTGTGATACTTTAATTTTGTAAAGGATTTTATACTTCCTTATGTTACATTATGTTTTTTTTTTTTTATTTCCCTGATAACTTGATTTTTGGAAAGAGTCATCTGAGACACTTAAGTTGAAGACCCATTGAGAAAGATTTAAAATGAAAAGTGTGGAAGTAAACTGAAATTTTGCAACAACTTTCCATCCCCTCAGACTTTAACATATGTAATAGATTTATATGTCTTATTGTAAACACTGTTACATCTTCCCTCCACCTGCTAGAGGGAGTTAGAGAATACGATTTTAAGAAGAAAGATAAATGAACCAAATGTCACCAAGCCTCAGGGGCATCAGAGATGGTGAAACAAGTGATTTAATGTTCTGATTTCCTTTCTTAATGCATGTTGTGAGATAGCTTCGACTAATCTCTGAAACCACACAGCTGAGTCTGCCCTCTGCCTAGGCTAAGAAATATTTGCTCCAAAAGAATGAAGCAGATGAGTGAGTAATCACCTTCACATTTTAGTTACATGAATAGCTTGAGAGGAATGATATGAGTAGATACTGTACTTTAACTGTGGTAAGAACTCTGTGCACAGTACAATGAGATTTATGTAGATTTTTATTATTTCCAAGCTAGATTTGCTTAAACAGTAAGTGGTGTAGCACTTTGTCTTAGTTAGGGTTTTACCACTGTGAACAGATACCATGACCAAGGCAAGTCTTATAAAGGACATTTAATTGGGGCTGGCTTACAAGTCTAGAGGTTCATTCCACTATTATTGTGGCAGGAGCATGGCAGCGTGCAGCCAGGCATGGTGCAGGAGGAGCTGAACGTTCTACATCTTCATGCGAAGGGTGCTAACAGAAGACTGGCTTTCAGGAAGCTAGGATAAGGGTCTTAAAGCTCACGCCCACAGTGACACACTTACTCCAACAAGGCCACACCTTCTAATAGTGCCACTTCCTAGGCTAAGCATATACAAACCATCGTACACTTTGATGACATTTTTTATTTTTTTGTAGGTGACTTCAAACAGTCGACTACTATCGAGGACTCTTGAGCTTCAAGGCACTGGAGTTAGTGTGATTTTGTGAGTTTTACATATGGATACATTAAAGAATAGAATGCACTTGAAAATCAGGTAGATTTACCAAACCTATGAATGACATCGAATTTTACAAAAGGAAGAAAGCAAGTGAGCAGGACTGAAATTAACAATTTAAGAAAAGAATGAGTGAGGGGAAGGGATTTACAGGCTTTAAAGATCCTGTTCAATTGGAGACATGCTTAGCATGCAAACTGAGAGACTGTATCACCTTATGATGGGTGAAGAAAAGCAGTAACCAATGATAAAGATTAATTCAATTGATAAGTAATCAATATTTCTGCAAGTATATGCATCATGCATTTTCACCATCTTTTGATCAGTGTACTGAACTATATGACGTAGTTGGCTTAAGAATTGGCAGTAAGAAGCAATGTCATTGGAGATTATCTTGATAAATGGGACTATGAAAGTGCTAGTTCTATTTAACCCAGGAGGTCTCTTAGTGATTGTGTTTCAAATACTTAGGCTAGGTCATGCTTGCTTCTTGGTTTCGTGCTCTGTGCAGACATTGGGAAACATTATTTAAAGACGTGTTTTTGATAACCAGGAGATAACTGGATTTGGGAAGGAGTAGATACAGGGTTATAAAGTAGAAGAATGATACAACATTTTATGAAAATATTAAGTACTGAATGTGCTTTCTTACATTTGAAATTTCTCAATGAGAAATGCTGTAAAGAAAATAAGTATAGCTAAGATATATAAGTAGTTTTCTATTACAGTAAATCAGCATAATTTGAGTATATTTAGCATTTTATAATATACTGAATTATACTCAATTGGGACATAGTTACATATGCATGCACACTTACATCTGTATTTATTTCTTCATCCACACATGCATTTGTTTACTATTCATTAATATATAAACTGGTTTCAAAGGCTCAATATAAAAAATACTTGTATGCTGACATGTATTTTATAGTAATTGCACTTGTTAGTGATTTAATATGTGAATGTCGCTTCCCTAATTACAATATTTCAATATATCCTGATTGACACTGTCTGCCTCATGTGCATAAAAGGCACTGTTAGGACATTGCCTCTTTATTTATTTTCCAATAAATCCATATGCTGTAATGCAAAATGCTAGTTGTTTTTTTTTTTTTTTTTTAAAAAACCTTTCTACTAATATGCATGGCATTCTTTTGCCTATTTCCAAGTGTGGACTCTGGCTGGTGTAAGATACCCATATTATCAGAGCATAATCTGCTTCCTGATCATTGATGGGTTTGCCTAGACACTCAGTTCTCTCACCCAAATGTACTCTTTCCCCAGCTTCTGCCAATGTGAACTTTATCCATTTGCTCAGAAATGATTCTCTCTCTCTCTCTCTCTCTCTTCTCTCTCTCTCTCTCTCTCTCTCTCTCTTGCATTTTAACTGGTCATCAACTCAAGAAAATTCTTAGTTCCAAATTTGTTGTTTAAAATCTGCTAGTACATATTTATTTATGCCTATATATATGGGATACCAAGAGTTTTTAGATCTCAAATAAATTCTAAAATAAGCAAATAAATAGATAAATTGTTAGATAGAAGAATAGGAAAGAAGGATAATGAAATGGAAGTTCATTTGCATTACCAAATCCTACTCTACATTTAGTTTATTTGTAAGTATATTTTAGGAGTTTCTTTTTATCTTACTAAAGATTTGCCTAGATTATGTAAATGTGTGTGTAGTTGGATATGTCTATTGAACAAATATCTGTCAATACTGAATATTGGAACTAAATTCCTAGTGAAAAGCATCATCATTACTTGACGAGAAATTCCCTGATAGAGCAACTATGTTACCATTAAAATGTCACTTTTATTACTCCTTTTCTTATAGTCCAGTACCAGCTCAAATGCAATTGTCTAGAGTACAGCCTGTGTGTATCAGATGCTACAATGTTCATGTCCAGAAAACTTCAGTAGTGTGTGAAGCTTGCCTGGCCTTGTTCCTGCACAGTGTAAGTAATATTTGGGTATCTACTTTGAACTCATCATTTTGCTTGACATTAGAGAAATTGAAAGAAAACTTATTTTGCTGCTCTTTTATTTTCAGTTCTTCAAATTTCAGTTTTACTTTCGTTACATCACTGGCTTCTGCTAAATTTTTTGGTACTTGGATGAGAAATTATCTTTCAGTAATATTTTATCCTTTATCATCTTTCCTGGTTTTTTGCTTTTTGTTTTTTTTTTTTTTTTTTGCTTTAGAAAGTATTTTTTGTGTGTTTGTTGAATTGAGTTGAACAGATTAAACTTTAGTTCTGAAAGAATATTGAAATGGGCCGGGCAGTGGCGGCGCATGCCTTTAATCCCAGCACTTGGGAGGCAGAGGCAGGTGGATTTCTGAGTTTGAGGCCAGCCTGGTCTACAGAGTGAGTTCCAGGACAGCCAGGGCTACACAGAGAAACCCTGTTTCGAAAAAAAAAAAAAAAAAAAAAGAATATTGAAATGGTTGTGTGTGTGTCTTAAGGTTTCTATTTTTGTGTCAAAAACTCCATGAACAAAAAATAAGTTGAGGAGGGAAGGGTTTATTTAGTTTATGCTTCCACTTTGCGGTTTATCATAGAAGGAAGTCAGGACACAACAGCAGGCACCTCGAGGCAAAAGCTGATGTGGAGGCCATGGAGGGGTGCTGCTTATTGGCTTGCTTTCCTTGGCTTGCTCAGCCTGTTTTCTTACAGAACCCAGGACCACCAGCCCAGGGACAGAACCATCCACAATTGACTGGACACTCTCTCATCAATCACTAATTAAGAAAATGCTGGATCTTATGGAGGCATTTTATCAGTTAAGGTTCTCTCCTATCAGGTAAGTCTAGATTGTGTGTCAAGGTGACATAAAGACTTACCAGCACAGTGTGTATGCAACTTGCCATAGTGCATATGTTAGAGGATATCCTTTGAGGTTGAGCCTTGCCTTTCAAGTGTTGATTGTGTGTTTGAGATGGGAGGAGAGTCTCCTACTGTTCACTGCTTTATATGCCAGACTTACTGGTCTACAGGGTTCTGGGAATTCTCTTGACTCTGCCTTCCATCTTGCCACAGGAACACAGGTATTACAGATGTGCATTACTATGTCCAGGTTTGTGTGTGTTCTAGGGAGCCCAAATCAGGTCCTTACATTTCAATGGCAAGTGAAATATCTGCTGAACCATCTCTACAGCCTCTGAATGGAAATGTTTATAGTAAAGTAACATATTCTTCTATGCTACAATATATTTTGGTCATGTATCTGTTATTGCATTTGTAAATAACTTAGATGACAATTTAATTTTTGTTTTCATCTTAGTATTAAAATTCAAACTTATGTGTGCTTGTTTGCTTTTGATGGCACATTGTAGGCTTATTATTTCAAGCATATTACTGTCTAACATTTGTTCAACACTTTAACCTGATTTATGGGGGCTTATTGCACTCTGTATTCTTATTTTATAAATCCACTGTGACTCTGACACATATCCTATCTGACCATGACAGTGGTCATTTTTTTTCCTCATACATGAAGTTAAAGCCTTGTTTAAAATCTGAAACCTATATTTAAAATCACTGTCCAGGTGTTTTAGTTTTTGTTCATAGTCACATAAGGGCATGTGAACATAATTGGACCAATTATGAAATCATGTGTCGCTCAATTGGTGATGAAAAATAGGCTAGACAATAATGTCATCAACTTTAACTACAGACATTCCATCAGCCTTAGGTAAAGAGTAAGTGTTTCTAAGCATCCAGACTTACTTAATGGCTATCAGGTGTGCACTGAAAATTTGGTACTCCCTCAGGGGTTGGTAACAATCCATCAAGGTTAAAGCTGGCATGCCCTTCAAGATACATAGATCATTTGGCATCATCTTCAGCTTGGTATCCTGTCAGATGTCTCTGGAGTCTAAAGATTGCACAAAGCTTTGCTTGTACACAGAGGTCATAGATGAACACATAGTCATCAAACCTCTCCACTATTTTATTCTAACCAGATAAGAGAACACTTACATTAGGGATAAAATGATATCATCTTGTAATGGAAAAAAAGACTCAAGATACTTAAATAAATACCACACAAAACCTTCCCCAATGTGAAGGGACTGCACATATCTTTGGAGAAATTGGTCTATGCTAACTAAACTTTAAGATGCATTTTAATGTTCATGTGCTCCTCTGTAAGTCAGAAGACTTTCCTAATTTTTGTTTATTATTGAGACAATGAAGGTAGAATTTAAGTTATCAAATAAGTGGGTGGGATTTTATGACAGATAAGGTTGTATATGTTAACTAAATATTAAACACAATTGTTTAAAATGTCTACTCATGTACATACATAAAATAAAATTTGTTAGGATTATTATAATGTTTGTATTCTATGTTGGTTCAAATTTTTCTTTTGTTTTTGATATTATAATTACATCATTTACTTCTTCCCTTTCATCCCACTAAGTCCTCCCATATACCTCTTTCTTGCTTTTTAAATTCATGACCTGTGTTTTTAATTAGTTGTTATTATATGAATATATGTATATATGCACGAGCATTCCTAAATATAGTATACTCCATCTGGGTAATGTCACTCATTTGTATATTTTCAGAGCTGACCGCTTGGTATTGGACATATCACTTTTATTTAAACAATATTTTTCTGTAATTGTTTTCTTTGTGGTTTAGGTATGGCCTACAAATGTAGACAGAAGCAGAAAAGATTTATCTCAATGCTAAATTTTTGAAAATACATAGTTAACAAATATGTGATGAAAAGAGCAGACCACCACTTGAATCTGTATTTCCATGTTCTATAATAGAGTTAACATTTTATATTGTTAATTCTTGAAAACACTCTTGAAATTAATATTATGTTTTATCCCTATAACTTATAAAGAAACTGATGTTCACAGGGCAGAGGCAACTTGTCAAGTTGAATGAAACTACAATCTGAACCCACACTGTGTTGGTTAGTTTGAATTGTTAACTTGACACAATGGAGTCACAATGAGAGATTGTCTGGATCAGGTTGTCCTGTTGCTGTGACTTTGGGAATTTATCCTGATTACGTTTATTGATGCTGGAAGACCAGCCCACTGGGAAACATAGACCCAGATGAGCATTATATAGGGAAAAATCTTTGTGAGAGTGTAACCCCTGAATAAATTTAAAGGAAGGGTTCTGGAAGAAAGTCTACTATTTCTTTAAAATTGAGATTATTTTGTCAATTTTTAACCTGAAGTTAAATCTATTTACAACCATAAATGTTTAATTTTCCAGAACAGGTTCGATAATTAGGAATACTGGTGGCCAAATTGTACAGTCTATTTACTTCTGTTCCTTCATTTATAAGTAGCTACATTTTAAAGTTGTGCATTTACGTACAATATCCTTGCACTCATGAAGCCTAAAATATGTTATCCTTCACACCTTCAAGTATTTGCTAAGTGATCCCTATAGAGAAAACTGGGAGGCTCCATTTTAGTGTGTTTCATAATTAGTCATTCCATGTGTAGACTAGAACTTTTGAAGCTGGACATCATGACTCCTGACATTCCTTTTACCTTACATTTTATATTTAGCTGCTTTTACATTATATTGAAAGCCTTTCTGAAGAGATTAGAAATACTAACTCTGCCCTAAAGCAGTTGATTTCTGTATCAGGGGTCTTATTTTAAAATTTAGAATTTGTAGATAACTGCATTAATACACTGAAAATTTCCTAGAATTCTTAGAACTTAACCTTTCTGCTTTTGGACATATGAATATTTAAGCACAACAGGTTTAGAACTTCTATTCTGTTTCTTTAAAACCAAAGTTTAGTTATATATTTGCTTTAGCAGTAGTTGTAGTATCCACAGACACACAGAAGTTTTCATCCCCATTATCTGTTTGCTTTCCTTTACACAAAGGAAATGAGCTGGCCCTGAATACGAAATTGGTTGCTAGACATTATTGTTTTTGTTCTCCTTTAAGTTTGATTCAGAAGTTGCCTTTAGTGGTTCCTCTTTCCTCAATGGTTAGATGATCTCTTGCAAAGTCAATTATAAATATGGGGAATATAAGAAGCTACATTACAGCTCTCCAATTGGATTGCCATTCTTCATCCTTCATTTGGATATAAAGGAAGCAAAATATTTATGTCAAAGTAAAAGTCTTGATAAAGCTTTTAGGACTTCACTTAATGCACTCCAGCCTCCTAGGTTTGGCTCCATCCTCTGTGGCTCAAAATAGCTAACAAATGGCTTTCTAGCACCACTTGAGTTTTTATTGTATTTCTATTCTGCTTGTTGGCATGCACAGTACAGGGAAATGACATCATATCTATTAAGTCTTTCTCATTAAGCAAGTATTTAAGATTTTTTTTCTGTTAGAGATACTTTTCTTCCATTTGTAATGTCCACCTGTGTCACTGTAAGTCAAAAACCACAAATTAAGATAGTTTCAAAAATTTGAAATTGTAAAAAAGCAAAAATATATTGGAGAAATATTTAATATGGAATATATGAACATGTATTTGAACAGAATTATGTCTTGGTGTATCTGTGTATGACCTGTTAATGTTTTCTAGTATTAGAATTTTCTACCTTAGGGGACTATAGGCATCTCAGAGGGATCTCCTAAAGAAAATAAAAAAAAACCTTATACTGAGTCTTTCTAGTCCTCTGGAAGAATCCATGTAGATTAAGTTCTAGAAAAGAGTACAGTTCCTAGGACACCGGTAGAGATATTCATTTTTCATGATGTTAGAAGACAAGAGACTTGAGGAAGTAAAACTTTTGGGGCCACATGAGAATTCAGGACTGGGGTATTCACTGGAGAACTGGAGAAAGCTTTGAGAAGGTTGGAGAATGTCCTTTGGTGACTGAGTGTGCCACATACCTCCATGCTTGATACATGTTCAAGAGTTATTATACAGAATTTAAAATTAAAAAGACATTCATTTGAATCAAATTTGGGGTGGAATTCTTAGAAAAAACTAAAATACAGAGAGGGAAAAAGTTATTTGAGAATAATTATAACAGAATTCATGGGAGATATTTGAGAAATTAAAAAGCAAGAAATCTACCCCAACCCATAGTACCAGGATGACCCAGAATGAAAAAATTCTACCAAAGATTCTTATTGCATTCTTAAAAGAGTCTTTTGACTTCCTTAGTGACTTTTAAAGCCCACATGATTTGTCTAATATATGTAGGTTTGTGACTTCTTTGTCACCCCTCCCCCATGGAGATACCTATCTGTTCTGTACAGTGGAGAGAATTGTCTACATTGTCCTCATGTTTGGAGTAAATGATTTTGTTAAGAATCTTGCAAACCAAAGTAAAAGATAAAAGAAAAAGTATTGATAGATAGATGGATTACAGACTTATGAACGACAGACAGAGAATCAAACAAATAGATAGCTAGATGACTGCTAGCTAGCAAAACATCATGAAATTGGTCACTCAAAACTTTCTTCAGGAAGTGACCATAGAAATCCTTTTAATGCAACCAGCTGAAGTTTTCTATCAGAGAGCAATGTATTCTCTTGAATGAGGCTTCTGAAAGAAACTACAAATAGCAGTGAGATGCTGACATTAAATTGGGCCTTATAAACTCCATTCTGGACCAAGGAAGCCCCTTTGCAGAAGTCAGCTGGAGCTCCCCATTCCCAGGGAGCATTCATCCACTTGGGTGAGGTTTCCAAGTCAAAGAATACCAGCACCAAGGATAACAGCATCAAATACGGCACCTTAAAGACCCAGCAGGAACTGGTGAGGAGGAAGAGGCAGTCAGCTAGAGTTTCCAATGGAGCTTTCTCTTCATGAACGAGCTTTCCACAACTGAATCTGTAACTGCTATTTTCCACTGTAGGAGCTCTTACATCTCGGGGTAATCTGGTAGGAATACTTTACTTTTAAGGCTGTCCTCAAGGAGGCTGTGTTTTTACTCATCTGTTGACCTGTTCTCTTCCCTTTTTGTCACATAGCAGAGGCAACTTACCCCTAGACAATTGCTTCTAAAGGACAGAGCAACCCTGCTTCCTATGCCACGTTATCTCAAGCCTGCTTATGTTCAAATAGTACGCGACAATCTACCAAGGCAAACTCATATACTATGTTCTACTAAAGGATCTTTTAAAAGAATTTTGATTTTTCTGTATATAATGACAAATCAAAATTCATGAAGTAAAAATTATCCTTTTAGATTCTCAAACACTCTCTGGATAATTTCTATATTAACTTCATTTTCCTGGTCACAATAGATAAAATATATGAAAACTCAAATCTGTCTGATGACTGTCTCAGGTAAATAAATTGTTAAATAGCAATGAGAATAGATAGAGCAAGTTTATAATTCTGTACTTTAGAGGGAAAAGAGAAATCAAATGGGACACATACATTCAGTCTTTATGATTAGATTAAATAATCTTCATTTTCCTAAGTATTATAAGGTAGAAAATGCATACCATATTATTGAAAATTATCTATCAAAATTTAGTTAAGATTTTTGAACTTGAAAAGGAAAGTTTTAGTGACCTAGAAAATTACCCTGTAATTCATATCTGTCAAATGAGGATATTCATTAAACTAAAAACTTATAGTACAGAGAATAAAGAGGGCATATTCCTGTTCTAATTGATTAAATCCTGCTGCTGACTCAAGCTAAAGTTCTTGATAAAAGTTACCCTTGAAACAGAAAAGAAATAAAAATTTAAAAATTCACTCCCTGACCAATACCACTTTGAAAACTATAGATGAACCACAAACAAAATGAAGGTTATTCATTGTATCTGAAGAACAGTCTCTAATATAAATAAAAAGTGATGGTTTTTAACCTTTATTTTCAATGTAGTTGTATATGTGTATGATATATTTAGAAATCAGGGGTTGAAGCACAAAGTTGTCACTGAGTACCATAGGATTTTTTTTTTTTTTTACCTAGAATCCTTCCAACAGGACTCTCAGAGTGTACATGCACAAAACCCTTTTTCTGTGTATTGATATGTACTTAACAGTCTTTATCTGTGCTTCAGCAGCTAACTTTAGAAAAGAATTGACTCAGCTTCTTTCAGCATTTAAACATGGTTGCCATTTAAAATTGATAACTGTGATTAATAACTATTACTTTATAAAATTACATGGAAGAAAATGTTCTCAAACAAGAAAATATGTAAACAAACACTGGTTAGCTCATACAATTCAGCTATGGCTACAATCTTTATATGGCCCTATAAGTAAGTGAAGACATTGACAAACAAAAATGTACATTGTATTCAAAAGCTTGTGGAGTTGGGAGATGGCTCAGCAGGTAAAGTGCTTGCCTTATAGGTGTGGGGAACAGAATTCAGATCCTCAGAACAACTTTAAAGTCAGAGGGGTGTCTTGGCCCTCCTAAGACCACAAGATGCAGGATACAGAGACAGAAGATCTCTAGAGTAAACTGCCTAGCCACACCAGCAAACAGTAGAAACAGTGAGCTCTGGCATCCACAAGAGATTCTGTCTCATTATGCAATATTCAAGCTACCAAAGACAACACCCAGTGTCAACCTTGGGCTTGCATACAACATCTACATACATACACAGCCACATCACATGCTTGCAAATGTGCAATACATATAGCCACACTCTATATACATATGCAATAAAATAAAAATGAAACCACTGCTATATTGTTTTCTTTTTATTTATTTATTATCTACCATTTATTTCTTTTTCTTTTTTTCATAATTTATTCACTTTATATCCTTATCCTTCCCTCCTCTCAGTCCCACTCTTAAAAATCCCTCTCCTTATTCCCTCCCTCTTTTCTTCACCCACCCTGGGACATCCAGTCCCAATAAGACTAAGCACATCTTCTCCCAGAGGCCCAATTAGGAAGTCAAGTTAGGGTAAGGGGTTCCAGTGGGAGGCTACAAAGTCTGAGACACCCTCTGCTCAATTGTTAGAGGATCACATGAAGACCATGCTCCACATCTGCTACAAATGTGTAGGAGGCAGAAATATGGTCATTTATTCATATAGAAGAATACTACTTAGCAGTAAAAAGGAAGAAACTATTCAGCAGGAGTGAAATTATGCCTGGTAATGGAAAGTCTATTTCAAGTATCCATGGCTACTGAGGTCATATCTCATTTTAGAGAAGACTCATTACCACCACTGTGCTAAGCCAGCATAATTCCTTACTGTACTCTAAAATTTGCCTTTATATGCACAGATAGGTGTCATTTCCAACTTGCCCCAAAGACACTTCTTTTTCAAAAGATATAAACATTTACAGAAAAATCACAACTGCTCACAATGCAGAGAGCAACTGATCTGGGGTGACCAGACCCAGTTGATACATCTACACCACATGCCTGTACTAAGGTCAGGGAACATTACAGAAGGGGAAGGGGTGGTAATATTGGAGCCAGAGTGTTAGGAAATCTGCTGTTGAGATCTTGTCTCCTAAAAACAATGGGGAATCTTCACCCATACTACCTCAGCAAAAAGCCTGCCTAAACACCACCAACCCTAGACATGCTAACTTGGAGGCAAGAAAGCTCTCACCCCCACCCCGACAAAGAACACAGACAGTTAGCTAATGGACACCAAGAGAAAGAGAAGAAGTCTTCCCAATTGAGGAGATCCTTGTTTGGCTTTCTAGTCTCAAGTGGTCAGGCTTGAAATCATGTAATGGAATATTGAACAGACTTGCAGGATAAAGGTTGTATCTTTATATCTGTGGTGTTTGTGTGTGTGTGTGTGTGTGTGTGTGTGTGTGTGTGTAAAACAATAACATGTAGAATGGAGGAGCCCAGGAGTTTGTAAGGGTGTGGGACATCTAAGAAAAATAGAGGAAGGAAAGGAAATGGAGGGAAGTTGTGTAATTATATTTTAATTAAAAAGGAACAAAACAGTAGTGAATGAAATAGTAGTGAATGAAATAAAAATATAATTATACACTATTTGATGCCATTTATATAAAGTTCTCTATTAGACAAATTTGTAATGAAGATGAAGTCAGTTATGGCCAGGATTTAAGAAGGGGGAGGAGCACTGCTATAGAGAAAATGATGAGAGAATGCTTTAGGTTGATTTAGATCTACATCTGATTTATGGTGATACTCATCTGAATCTACTCAGACCAGCAGATTAAATAGTCAAAGTTCACTGAACTATCCAACAAAAAGTAAGCATGGCCTGTAGTTCTTTGTTATTATTCTAACTAAGCCAGTTGCTTGGTTTTAAAAACAACTTATCCTGAGCCATCCTAGAGGAGCTGCTGCACTCCAGGCAGCAGGATTTCAGGATCCCCAAGGTGGCCTGAGCCCAGGAGTTGTTCCACACAGGAGCTTAGGATCACAGGAACACAGAGACATCTGGAATCTGAGGAGTTCTGACACAAGCAAGGTAACTGGAAAGACAGACTCCAGTCAGACACAGTGAGCACAGGTAACATAGAGCCAACCAGATGGCGAAAGGCAAGCACAAGAACACAATATACTTTCTTTTCTATTTTTGTAAGTGTAGTGCTTTCAAAATAAGGAAAACTATGTAGAAAATTTCTTTTTAAAACTCTAAGTGCTCATGAGTTTTGCAGGCAAATGGATGGAACTAGAAAATATCATTCTGAGTGAGGTAACTCAGACCCAAAAGGACATGCATGGTATGTACTCACTAGTAAGTGGACATTATCCAAAAATGGACAGAATACCCAGGATATGATTCAAGAAAGTTAACAAGCCGAAGGGTCCTTGAGAGGGTGTCCAATTCCACTTGGGAGGAGAAGAAAGCAATCACGGGCTGTGGGGGAGAGGAGGGAGGGCCAGGTGGCAGAGGGGACAGGGAGGGGAAAAGGGGATGATGATCAGGTATTGGGATGAGCGGAAATAGGAGTTAAGCCCTGAGGGCCAGCAGAGAGAATGGAAACAGGCAACCTCGGGAGGTAGGAGGTGTGGGGACACTCTAGACTGTACCAGAGACCTGGGAGGTGAGAGATGCTCAGGACTCAGAGAGAAGGACCTTAATAAAATGCTCAACAGTGGGGAAAAGGAACTTGTAGAGTCCACCTCCAGTAGAAAGACAGAGCATCTAGTGGAGGGATCCCATCCCACAGTCAAAAACTCTGACCAAGAATTATTTCGTCTAAAAGAAATTCAGGGACAAAATTGGAGAAGAGACTGAAAGAAAGGAGGTCCAGCGAGCTGCCCTAATTGGGATCTAGCTCAAAGGAGGGCCAAGGCCTGACACTATTAATGATGCTATCATGTGATTACAGTGATTACAGACAGAAGCCTAGCATCCCCCCTCCACCAGAGGCCCAAAAAGCAGCTGAAAGAGTCAGATGGAGATACTTACACTAACAATGGACAGAAGCTCTGTGTTTGAATTAGGGAAAAGCTGGATGAAGCTGGGGAGGAGGGTGATCCCATAGGAAGACCAGCTGTCTCAATTAACCTGGACTCCCCATACCCCTAAGATCTCTCAAACACTGAACCACCAACCAGCCATCATATACTAGCTAATATGAGGTCCCTCAACATATACAGTAGAGGACTGCCTGGTCTGGCCTCAGTAAGAGACGACACATCAAACCCTGGAGAGACTTGAGGCTCCAGGGTGTGGGGAGGTGTTGATGAGGTGGTGGGGGTTCAGAACATCCTTTTGGAGATGGGGAAGGAGGAAAGGTGAGAAATTGTTGGAGGATGGACCAGGAGGGGGATAAAGACTGGAATGTAAAAAAAGATTAAATAATAATAATAACCTTTAAAATTATTCACTCAATATATTGGATCACATTCTTTTCCCTCCCTCAACTCCTCCCATATGCCTTCCCTACACATTCAACTTCATCATTTTTCTCACTTAAAAACAAATCAAACTAAAATCCAAACCAACCAGACAAAAAAGCACACATATGTACAAAAATGTGAAGTTGGTTTTGTATTTGCTGACCACTCCTGAACTTGAGACCTGCCCTGGAGGGTAGCTGATATACTCAGTATATCAAACTGTTTTTCACCTTCTCCGTAGATATCGATTGCAGATAGCACCTTGGTTAGGTGTGGGATTTTATGGCCACTTCTGCTTCTGAGTCCTGGGATTTTGTCTGGCTTGAACCTGTGCAGGTCTTGTGCATGTTGTTTCTGAGTTCTTACTTGCATCAGTCCCTTTATGTCTGGAATGTGCTTGGAGTCCTCCTCCAGCTCTTCCCACCTTCTATTCCACATAGATCTCTGAACCTTAGGGAGAGATGTTCTGTAAACATCACATTTAGAGATGAGAGGTTCAGTGACTGAGCCTCTCTGCACTCCGTCCGTTTGTGGGTCTTTGTTCTAATCACCATCCATCTATTTTATATATATATAATCTTCTAAGCAGAATCTTTTGAGTGACACTCCCTAGGTGTCTCTGACACCTGCATCCACATGAGTTTCTTCCTGTTTTGGTACAGGAAAGGATGGCACCTTCACCCACAATCAACCTCCCAAGTGGGATTTCCTCCTCATATATTTATAGCTTGTCAGTACTATCATCTGATGACATTGTATTTTTATAAACTCACCCTCAGGTGGATGTTTTATGTAAATTGTAAACTTGCTCATGATATGCAGTTTATTACAAAAAGACATGTTCCCACATTTGATCTAATGTCTCTTTTGAGCTACACATTTTCATTTTCTTATTGTCAAAGATAAGTTCTCTAAATTATATATAGGTGTATGTATGCATGAAGTAGTTTGGTGCATCACCTATACCTTTGCTCTAGTCTAGAGTGCTCACGGGTGTGGGGTGCTCAAAGATCACCGGGAAGGATGATCATCACAGTACAACCCCCCCCCCATGCCATGAGTCCTCATAGTGGTCTCCTTTACACTTCTTTGTGCTCTATAATTAACAAATAGTTCATTAGAGTGAGGCTACAGATTGCCTTTTTATTGTTACACTTAGAATTCTCCTGCTGCAGACCCTGTATCCTCATTGTTGGAATTCAAGTGTGCACAACTATACTTAGATTTATTACGCTAGGGAAATAATAATTTTTCAAGTGTTTAAAGTCTAAAATTTAAAACTATGAAAATGATTAAAAAATATAGTTTTTAGCTCAGAGGAACACATGACTGGTGACACACATCTCACTGACTATTTGCAACTGGCATGTGTTAATTATAAGTACATCTTTTGTTTATTATGTTCAAAGCTAAGCTCAGCAACTCTCCCTTAAGATTAAGTTACACTCAGCATTCTTCAGTTTGAAGTACAGATCCTCTATTACACACTTAACCCAAGTCTAATGTAGGAGGAAATTCCTGTGTCTACCTACAGTATCCTCAAGGATTGCAGATTTTTCATCTCAAATATCACTTAAATGCAGCCTTTATTTTATTATGAAAGCTGTGTGCAATTTTACCTGAATTAATAATTAGTTATCATAGTTTCTAGTGTACAGATATATGAGTATATTATATTTTATGTAATATATTATACATTCTATTTTCTATAATATAGTTTATGGTTTAATATATTTTAATGATATATTAAATAAAATATATTAAATAATAAACTACAATTTCTATACATTTTATACATCTCAACCTGTCACATCTACCACAGATCCTGGGATGGGACCAAGTCAAGTGGTAATGGAATGAAGCAAAGAACAGATAGAGACAGACATACAGACAGAAATCTGGGGTCAGGAGGCATGGCATCTCTGATGGAGAATGAGAAATCTTAGCACCCTGGATACCTAAGTGTGTTTATTATATAGAGTTGAACAGAGAAGTGGGCTTATTGCATACAGTCAGACAAGGAGGTGGAGTTATAATATACAGACAAGCAAGGAGGTACAGTTTATGACATAGAACTGAATCATGGAGACGGGTTTAACTTAGTAAGAACAGAGAAATGCTCTCATGGGAGCAGACTTCAGGACGAACGTCCAGGTAGGCAAATAACAGTGGACATTTCTATACACTTGGACCAGCAGGAGGTTTTGCCATGTCTCTGAGTCTCAAAACAAGGGGAAGGCTTTGCCACTTCTTCATGAGTCTAAGGGTTTGGGTTCTTTGATATGACTGGTTCATGCTAAAGCACATTTACTCAGGATTTATAAACTAAGGGCTTTCTCCACTCCCTACATCACACATTCCAATTATTGGCATATTGTACATCTTATTAACATGTCAGGTATATTACAAATAATATGTTGACATATCAGTATATAGACAGGACTCAATTATTTTTCATAGATATATTTGGGCAGAGATAATTGCCAACTCAATTCTGAGTTCACTTAGAATACCAAATAGCTGACTACCTGTTCTATTGTAGGCACTGTCTTAGATAGCTGCATGACAAATTCCCAGAAAAAATTCTGGATTCTTTTGGTCCAAAATTGCTTCAGATTTTGTGACTGATCTAGTAGTAGGGCCATATTCCTTTCTTTTAGCCCTGATAATGTTAGTATTATTGCTAATGATTAAACTATGTTAGATTCACTAGATTTGTATGATGAATATGATACATAATGATATCAGAATATGCCTATATTCGGAGACAGGATATTTTGGAAGGTAAGGTAAAATAGAACGTGCAAGTGGATTCCAATCCAGTACTACTGGTTTCCTAACAAGGACAGGGAATTAGGACATAAACACAGAAAGAAGACAGTTTGAGGAAATAGCAAGAGGCCAGTCATGTGCACATCATGGGAATAGGCATCATACACTATTGCTGCTCTGATTAGAGTTTTGAGCCTCCAGATGTGTGAAGAAATTGATTTCCTTTGCTCAAAGCAGCTTGTCCGTGTGGCTTTATTAAGGGGAACCCTGACAAATGAGCCAGATCGTCTCCTCTGTCTACAGTCATAGCTTTGAGATCTTGGCATGCTATATTACAAAACTCACTTAAGTCATTTATATAAACAAAAGTTATATGTATGTATGTATGTATGTATTTAGTGTGCATGTATATCTGGTGAGAGATGTCACACATGCAATGATGCACACATGGAGCTCAATGGGAAATTTTGTAGGTTGTCAGCCTTAGTGCTAAGCACCCTTACCCACAGAGACAGTCCAAGTATTTTTAGTGACAACAGAAACTTGTATATAGCTTCACAAAACTGTGTATATAATACTGTATTTAATCCATATGTTAACCCACAGGCATCACTCTCTCTATATCCCTTGTCTCCAGTGACTTTTTCCTGAGTCCATTCAGCTCTTAAATAATGGTGTCTGGATCAAATCAGAACACTTAAATTTCAAGTTTATGAGTGTTAAATAATTGTCTGAATATTGCACAAAGTGTACAATGAGCAGCCTGGAATTAGCTTCATCAAGGGTGGTTAACACAATAGGCTTCTTTCACCTACTCTCATCATGACGCTTAGAAGTGCATGTGTGGGGCTGTGTGTGACTCTGTCGCCTCTGGTGTCTCACTGAGACATTTGCAATCCATCGGAAGCAGACACCTCGTAGCAATAGTCTCCAAATGATGTTCATTAAGTGAAGCTTTCTTTGCTCACAATCTAAAATAATCTTGTTTTGCAGAAATAAACAAGAACAGTAGCCTGGGGTTAATCAGGAAAGATTCCACCACAGAAAACGGAATGTGGAAGTTGTTAGTCTTTTTGCCTCTATGAGCTGTTACAATACCTTTTGTTTAAGATCACAGCTGGGAAAACTCAGTTTATCAGTAGTGTGAGTGCTGAACCCTAGATCTCGATGCTTTCTGTAATAAGCTGCTGTTAAGAACTGCAGGAAGCAGAATGAAGTGTAATATACTGTCTGTTAGCGGAGTATCTTCAGAAGGATCAAAGCAGTGCTTATAATTGAGGTTTACTGAGTAAAACCTATATTTAGCAGTCATTTAAAAGCATTATTATTATTTTTGTGTGTGTGTGTGTGTGTGTGTGTGTGTGTGTGGTGGTGGTTATGAGTACTTATAGAGGCCAGAAGAGGGTGCTGGATCCCTGTAGCTAAAGTTATAGCTGGTTGTGGGATTTCCACATGGCTTCTGGGAACAGAACTTTGATCCTCTTCAAGAGCAGCAAAAGCTCTTTATTCCATTCCTTTATCTGGTATTCTATATGAAGATATCATTCCTTGCTTAATAGTGAACATTCTTTTCAAATTTCTGTTAATACTTCACAAGAATTTTATTAAAAATTAATATTAAAAGATGTTTTAAAGTCTCAGAAATAGAGATTATTATGAAGATTCCCAACACTAATGTATAGCCTTTACTTCACAGAGCGAATGTCCAGCAATACTGCACATGTAACTCAAAAACTTCTAACTGTTACTCAAAAATGTTTGTTAAACAGGTTTTTCAGACTTTTCCACTAGTGTGATGTTTGTAGTGAAGAGTACGAATGAACCTTTACATGTGTGTTCAAGTATGCAAAGAACTTAAAGTCAATTAAAAGAATAATATATATGTAAAAGATTTGCTAACACCTCTGTGGTTTACAAATCAATGAATTTGAAGAAAATCTATTAATATATCATTGACATTTGACCCTTTTAGCAAATCACAAACACACTTTATTTAGAAGGTATTTTTAGATTTTTGTTTGCTTCGTTATCAACTATGTTTATTAAGCAGTCAAGGAAGCTCTTTGTATGTGAACTTAGCATATGGAAGTTCTAAATTTTTATGAATCAAAGCGCTTGAACTCGAGGCCTACCCGCTCATTCTGTTCACCCTGAATTTCATCAGTGGAGAGGCAGTGGACCAGAACTGTGTTTCTCAAATACTACTAAAAGCAACACATCTATGCATGCTTATTTGACGTCATACAGGAAAGTGTTTTTTATTTCTTAGGTCTTCAATTTCTTTTTTCAGAGGCTTGAAGGTCTTGTCATACAGATCTTTCATTTTCTTGGTTAGAGTTAACACCAATATATTTTATATTATGTTGGCTATTGTGAAGGGAGTTGTTTCCCTAATTTCTTTCTTGGCTTGTTTATCATTTGTATATAGTGAGGCTACTGGTTCGTTTGAGATTGCTTTATATCCAACCACTTTGCTGAAGTTATCAGCTATAGGAGTTCTCTGGTAGAATTTTTGGGGTTGCTTATATATACTATCATATCATCCTCAAGTAGTGACAACTTGCATTCTTCTTTTCCAATTTGTATCTCCTCGATCTCATTTTGTTGTCTAATTGCTCTAGATGGAACTTTGAGTATTATAGTGAATAGATAGTGAGAGAGTAGGCAGCCTGTCTAGTGCCTGATTTTAGTAGGGTTGCTTTATGTTTCTCTCCATTTAATTTGATGTTGGCTATTGGTTTGCTGTACTTTGCTTTTATGATGTTTAGATATGTTCCATGAATTTCTGAGCTCCCTAAGACTTTTAACATAAAGAGGTATTGTAGTTTGTTAAAGGCTTGTTCAGTATTTAGTGAGATGATCATTTGATTTTTTTTCTTTGAAGATGTTTACATAGTGGATTATGTTAATGGATTTTCATAAATTGAACCATTCCTGTATTCCTGAGATGAAGTCTTCTTGATCCTGATGAACGATGATTTTGATGTTTTTTTGGATTCAGTTTGTAAGAATTTTATTGAGTGTTTTTGCATTGATATTCATAAGTCAAATTGGTCTGACATTTTCTTTCTTTGTTGGGTCTTTGTGTGATTTAGGTATCAGAGTAACTGTAGTTTCATAGAATAAATTGGGTAGTGTTCCTTTTGTTCCTATTTGGTGGAATAGTTTGAGGAGTATTGATATTAGCTCTTCTTTGAATGTCTGGTTGTATTCTGCCATCTAGCCCTGTGCTTTTTTTAGTTGGGAGATTTTAATGACTGCTTCTATTTCCTTAGGGGTTATGGAAGTATTTAGATACTTCACTTGATCTTGTTTTAACTTTGGTATGTGGTATCTGTCTAGAAAATCATCCATTTCATCTATATTTACCTTTTGTAGTAAGATCTGATGAGTTTTCTTGAATTTCCTCAGTTTCTGCTTTTATGTCTCCCTTTTATTTCTCATTTTGTTAATTTGAATACTGTCTCTCTGCCCTATTGTTGATTTGTCTAACGGTTTATCTAGTTTCTTGATTTTCTCAAAGAACCAGCTCTTGGTTTTGTTGATTCTTTGTATTGATTTCCTTGTTTCTAGTTGGTTGATTTCAGACATGATTTGCCTATTTCCTGCCATCTACTCTTGGGTGTGTTTGCTTCTTTTTGTTCTAGAGCTTTCGGGTGTGCTGTTAAGTTGTTAGTATAAAATCTCTCCAATTTTTTTTATAAAGAGATTTAGTGCTATGAATTTTCCTGTTAATACTTCATTCATTGTGTCTCATAAGTTTGGTTATGCTGTGCCTTTATTTTCACTGAATTCTAGAAAGCCTTTTATTTCTTCCATGACCAAGTTATCATTGAGTAGAGAGTTCAGTTTCCATGAGTATGTGGGCTTTCTCTTGTTTTTGTTGTTATTGAAGTCAGCCTTAGTTCATAGTGATCTGATAGGATGCATGGGATATGTCAATCTTCTTGTATCTGTTGAGACTTGTTTTGTGACCAATTATATGGTCAATTTAGGAGAAGGTTCCATGAGGTGCAGAGAAGAAAGTGTGTTCTTTTGTTTTGGGGTGAAATGGTCTGTAGATATCTGTTAAATCTATTTGGCTCATACATTATGTTTGTTTCTCTGTGTCTATGTTTCAATGACCACTGCTGTCAAGTGAAGTCTCCAGTATTTTTGTATGAGGTTCAATGTGTGTTTTGAGTTCAAATAAAACTTTTTTTTTTAAATGGATATGGGTGCCCTTGCATTTGGGGCATAAATTTTCAGAATTGAGACTTTATCTTGATGGATTTTTCCTTTGGTGAGTATGAAGTGTCCTTTCCCATCTCTTTTGATTACCTTTGATAGAAAATCTATTTTATTGGATATTAGAATGGCAATTGCAGCTTGTTTCTTGGGGCTGTTTGCTTGGAAACTTTTTTCCAGCCCTTTATGCTGAGGTATCTGTCTCTGTTGCTGAGGAGTGTTTCTTGTATGCAGCAAAATGATGGACCCTGTTTGCTTATCAAGTCTCTTAGCCCGTGTCTTCTTATTGTAGAATTGAGTCTGTTGATGTTGAGAGATATTAAAGACCAATGATTATTAGCTCCTGTTACTTTTGTTGTTGGAGGTGGTATTATGTGTGTGCACTTGTTGTGAGATGATCAATTGCTTGTGTTTCATTGGATATGGTGAAGTTTTGCTTCTAGTACCCTCTGTAAGGCTGCATTAGTAGAAAGATATTGTTTAAATTTGGTTTGTTATGGAATATCTTGGTTTCTCCATCTAGGGTGATTGAGAGAGATGTTGGGCTTGCCTCTGTTGTCTCTTAGGGTCTGTATATCATGTGTCTTAGATCTTCTGGCTTTTTGTGTATTCTTGAGAAGTCTGGTGTAATTTTCATAGGTCTGTTTTTATATGTTATTTGGCCTGTTCCCCTTACAACTTTTGATATTCTTTCTTTGTTCTGTACATTTAGTGTTTTTCCTATTATATGATGGGAGGGTTTTCTTTGCTGGTCCAATCTATTCTGTGTTCTGTATGCTTCTTGTATGCTTATGGCCATCTCTTTTTTAGGTTAGGAAGTTTTCTTCTATGATTTTATTGAAGAAGCTTTCTGGCCCTTTGAACTGTGAATCTTCATCCTCTTCTACTCCTATTATTCTTAGGTTTGGTCTTTTCATTGTGTCCCAAATTTCTTTGATGTTTCAGGTTAGGAATTTTTTACCCTTTGTATTTTCTTTGACTGATGTGTCCATATCTTCTATGATATCCTCTGAGATTCTTCCATCTCTTATATTCTGTTGGTGTTGGTTACATCTGTAGCTCCTGATCTCTTTCCCAGTTTTTCCATCCACAGGTTGCCTCCTTTGTGATTTTTTTAAATTGTTTCTATTTCCATTTGTAGGCCTTGAACTATTTTGTTCAGTTCTTTCACTTGTTTGATTATATTTTCCTGTATTTCTTTTAAAGATTTATTTATTTCCATTTTAAGGGCTTCTACCTGTCTGCTTGTATTTTCCTGTATTTCTTTAAGGGAGTTAATTATATTTTTCTTAAAGATCTCTATCATCTTTGTGAGATTGAATTTTAGGTTAGAATCTTGCTCTTCAGGTGTGTTAAGGTATCTTGCTGTGTTAGGAGAACTGGGTTCTCATGGTGCCACTTTACACTGGCTTCTGTTGCTTTTGTTCTTGCTCTTGCCATTCACCATCTGGTTATCTCTGATGTTAAGTTGCCTGGGTGTCTCAGACTGGAGCAGACCTCCTTGGAGGCAGGTAGAGCTGTGTGAACTGGGTTAGAGCAGGCCTCCTGTATATCTGTATCCTTGTGTACTTGGTCAGAGCAGACTTTCTGGGAGACAGGCTGGCTTTGGGGTCCAGGGGCCAATGCATCGATCTGTGTTTCTGGTTGTGGCAGTCCTCCTGTGTTCCTGGTTATTGCAGGCTTCCTGGGAGACAGATAGGCTGTGGGGTCCTGTCGGAGTGGGGGGCAGGCCACCAATCTGCCATAAGTTTTGATAATTTTTTCATTGTTTTCCTAAAAGAAGGTTTGGTTTTAAATTATATTTTATATATTTTTTAAAATACAGTGTCTATTTAATTGTTGCTTCTTGTTTAAATATCTATTTTCTTCCCAAGTTTCTATATCTGAGCTCTCACTTGCTTCTTATTTTTAGTTACCTAATGATATATATATATATATATATATATATATATATATATATATATATATACATACATCATTATCTTGTTAGTTGTGTCAGGTGTCTTTGGTTCTCATTTGTGTGAATTTCACATCATGCACCCCAATCCCACTCCTGTCTCCCTTCCCACATACCTGACTACCCTTGTAACTTCCCAAAAGCAAAGGAAAAAAAATGCTTGCTATGGAAGCTATAGTGTGTCACAGTGCCATAGTGTACACTTTTGTCCAGACATCTCTGCTTGCAAAGAGCCATTGTTCTGATTCGAGGCCTCTGGCTTCTGCTACACTATCAATAGTAGAACCTCACTAGGACTCCTCTCAGATATCCTCTTGTTGCCTTGTGTCATGGAGTTCCTGTAGTTTTGGATCTGCAGGACTGGCTCCTTCATACACTCTAGCAGTTCATCAAGGGGGTAGATGTTGGGATGGGCTAATTCAAAGCCCTGAATCTGGGCCTGAGAGATGTCTGAGCTGGTCAGCCTGCCAGTGTCCTACACTCACCATAAGGGTGAGTTTTCTTGCCCTTCCCTGGCTGGTCCATCAATGCTGCTGCCAGCAAAGGGCAGCGTATATCCTTCTGCTCATGCCCTTGTGGCTGGCTCATCCATGCCCTTGCCATCAGGGCCAGCTCTATTGTGCTGCCAAGGCAAGGCTCAGGGCCTGCTCTCAAGAGTGCTACAGCAAGCAAGGGACAAGGGCCAGTTCTCCCAGTCTCATGATCTTGGGGACAGTTTTTCTACCCATTCCCTGATATAAGTGACAGGGGACAAAGGAAGGAAAGAGGGCATTTTTCCCTAGCCCATGCTACTTCACAACAAACAGGAGTCAGGGCCAGCTCTCCAGCAATCCTCTTGTCCAGGGCCAGCTCTACTGTTCTTCCCAGGCAAGATGCATGCTCGCTGTCCTGAGTGTTTCAGCACATAAGGGAAAAGGGTAGCTCTCCTGCTTTCATGATGCTATCGGGCTTGTTATCCCGCCTGCCTAGACAGCAAGGGGCAAGAGTGTGGGAGGGCATCGTACCTTTATCTAAGTTACAGCACAGAAGACAAGTTGCAGGGCCAACTCTCTGACACCCATATTCTCAGGCCAACTCGTCTGCACCCCTATCACAAGGGTTAACTCTACTGTGCTGCAGGTGCGGAGGGCAAAAGGGAGGGATGGGATTTCTCCTTCACTGAAGCCATCCCAGGGCAAACTAAAGGTAGAGGTCAACTCTCCGATGTCATGTCTTCAGAGCTGGCTTACTCCAAATTCCGCAAACCAGGGCCAGCTCAACTGTGCTTCTTGGGCAATATGTGGGACCACTCTCCTAAGTACTGCAGCTGGCTAGGGGCAGAGTCAGGTCTCCTGCTCTCATATTCCCAAGGCCACTTCTCCCAGGATTCCCAGGTAGAGAAGGGTGAGGGTCAACTTTGCATAGCCCTCAGACATCAACATGTCCCCATGCAGCAGCCCAGACCAAGGACTTCTGCCTGGCCTTTAGTGGTAACAGACCCCTGCTCCTGAAGGGTCACGAACTCAGATGTGTCCCTCAGTGGCAGCACAGGTCAGGACTCCACCTTGGTCCTAGGTGTCATCACTAGCTACCCACATCAGGCTGTTCCTCACTGCTCCGAGTTTCTGGTTCTGCTTCGTCAATGTGCCCACATGCTTCTGCTGCTTTTTCTCTTCCATTTCCCCGCCACTTACTTGCTCCTTCTAATGGCCCCTGGGGTCTCTAAGTGTCTAGGGCATCTTAGGAGTGTTTCAGGAATGCTATGTCCTACCTGTGTATTATAGCACCAAGGAGGTGTCATCTAGGGCATGCTCTGTGCCCCCACTCTTGAGCCCGAATGGTGGTCATCTCAGTCTATCTCCCGTTCCAGGTCCCATGGCATTAGACTAGTAGTTGTCTTGTGCTTGCTTCTCTCCCAGCCTGCCCATGTGGCCCTATGTGGGAATCCCCTGACTCTTGCTCACTCCTGACTGGTGGTCAGCTCAGGCTTCCTTTTTCAGGGAATGTTAGGCTACTAATCATTTTCGATGTTTACAGGTTAGAACACTGAGCATAGACATAGGCTGTCTCCTCTCTGCCACCTACAGAAGTACCTGTGATACAGCAGCCCACACCTGAAATGCCTCTGGGAGCAGGGATTTATAATTTTTACTTTTCTTTCCTCTTTGTTTAGTTCATTGGACATGGTTAGCTTCAAGTAGTTTATTTTAATGGATATTATAATTAACGTTACTTGGTTCACTAGCATTTCTTTGGGTTAATAATGCTGTACTTTCTAAATGTTCATATTCATTGATTATCCATTTTATTCTTTGTAAGAATTCATGGTCAACTTTTTAATTTATTTGTTTTTCATATATTCTATCTTATATGTCAGTTCTTTACCTTTTCACTTTTGTGCTCTGAAGGACACTGAAATTTGCTATTCCTTAGTCTATTTTATTGTTTCTTTCATTTTTGAATGTAGTTATGGCCTCTCAAAATTATTAATGTGTCACTTCTATACACAAATATTAGAAGCTGATTCTACTTTGTAATTTGAATATTTTAGTATTATAATTATTCATATTTGTTTTATGATTTTATTATTGAATTTTCTTTATATATCAAAATTAAAATTCTGATCTTGGAGTTTTTGTGTTTATTCTTAATCATACGGAATCTGTTTGAATTTTATTATTTCATACATTATATAATTATGCTATTTGATTTTTCAACTGGCCTTAAAGACTATGCTTAACTAGGTCAATAGTAGTCTAATATTTTTATTATGACCAATATGTTTTGTTGCAATTTTGTAATATAAGATTACGTATGTAGATATTTCATAATCATTTTTGTTAATAATTAATTTGAAGTTCAATTGTACAAAAACTGTTTTACATCAGTGTGTTTGTCTTTAAAATCCTTTAGCAGAAAATCACTAACACCAAGGGTATATATACATACATACATGTATGTATACATGCAGATATATACTTATAGTAAAACTATAAGCATTATAGATTCAAGGTAATTGTTACTCATTTGCCACCCATTCCCACATAACTTAAACTTTGTGAATCTTAGCAGAGTATTTACAAGGGAAGCGCTTGCTGCTCTGAGCCTGATTATTTTGTAATCTGATTATTCACAGCTTGCTAATTTGTAATTGGGCTTTAACAACTAGAAAACCTCCAGATTTCAGAAAAACTAATTTATTTTTTTTCTGTGGTTAATTGTTATGTTCACACTCAAAACAGTGGAGTGAGGTGACTTCTAGTGGGCTTTGTGCAGTGTTCTGGAACCAATAAAATGTATTATTGATTGCCTAATGAGAAGCCCCACGTTCATACAAACTCACTGTGTCTGGGCAGGGATACAACTGCTCCTTCCATTTTGTCCCGAGAATCACCTGCCATCTCACCAGAGCTGACTGCTACAGAGCAAATGTGCTTTAAATTAGGCTGGCAGAACCAACAGGGAGCTTTGCTCAGCCTCTTATCTTCATCCTTTCCTACAGAGCTGCCTATTGCTTCCAATTTAGCTAAAGATCATCAAAATTAATTATGATCGAGTGGTACAAAAGTTGAGACAAAGTTAAGTCACTTTGAATCTTTTGAAATTAGGTAGTAAAGTAATATATTTCTGCCCACCACTACATAAGGCTTAAAAAAAGCTGATCACATAAGGTGATTAAGTTTACTGTCTGAAAAACTACAATTTGAAGAACATGTGAAGAAAACAGATAGTGCAAAGGTAACCTAGTTTGTCAGGGTCAAAAAGGAAAATTAGGACAATATTTTATTTCATTAGATATTTTGACCAGCTTTCTCAAAATATAGCTATTGAAGTCTTGTCATGATTGGGAGAATGAAAACAATGTAATTTCAGAACAGAAAATTTCAAAGGACTTCTATGACATTACTTTCAGGTACCGAACATCTCCTCACTCTGACATCAGCAGGGTGAGAGTAAATGACTTTAAGAGGATGATATCTGAATGACTTAATTAATTTCATCCTAATAACTTTCTTTAAAAGTCATTAAACCAGGCATATAAACACTCACATGCTACCAAACCAGAGAGCATGTTTTTAAATGAAACTTATCACATTTAATTTAAATAAATTTTGAACAATTTTCTAGTATAAAAACTGCATATTAAATGCATTTTTAAGGAAAAATTTAATACTATTTGGTATTTCCTAAAATATCCTTGCTGGAGAAAAAACAAAAACAGATTTACAAAATCTAGAAGCCTTTGCTGTACTTAGTAGAAATGTCTCTCAAAAGTTCCAGATCAACACTAATGGCTCATATTTCTAATATGCTGCTTATGAAAACTGAGCATGGTTCTGTCATCCAGACATTTCTTGTGAGAAACATCACCATGACAGGCTAGATACCTAGTGCATTACCAGGGCTTACTGTACACATTTAACTTTTATCAGTTCCCACATACACCATCAAAGGGAAGAGCCAACGATATTATCATGCATAAAGAAAGAATCTTAAAGTCTTATAAACGTTACTATGTTTCAAAACCTCATTACCTTTCATTTTCATTGTTCTGTGTGTTCCGTGGGCAATTGGCACTCACAGGAGCTGGCCTGGTCTGCTTGAAGCAGGTGCTTCCCACTGCATAGGGCAGTGTTTCCTAGCACTATCTCTTTCACTAGCATGTCAGCGTTAGTCCTTGGGAAGGAGCTCAGTATTGCTAGTTAGCCAGTGCATTTCATCCAAGTCATAGGCTGTATGTTATTTCTGCTCATCAGTATAATCAGAAAATTCATCCTTTCTACTCTATGCTCATAAAGTCCAGTTACATATTACTTGCCTCACTTCTCCTTCTCTTATGCTTTTAAATTCATTGAATTACATTTCATTAAGATTTTTATTGATATATCAGAATGAGAGAGAAATCAATGAATGCCTTATTGGTTAAAGATCGCCATGGTGTCTCTTTAATATATCAAATAACATTGGGATAATCAAGTGCCAGTTAACACCAAGTGGTTTTATGTTAAATATAATTATTAGCATTGTCATAATATGGTTTCAACTCTGTGGACATAATGTACGTTGTGTTTTGTGAACTGTCAACTCATACTGAAAATCAACAATAATAATCTGTCTTTAAATCATGAAAATATTGATACCACTAATGCAATCTTAGCGTTTGCTAGGAGGAGCTGAGTACAGTATCAAGAATATGAGATTTATGACTTAAAATATTGAATAACATATTTTCAGTAGGTTAGACTTCAGTCTGGTAAAAGTATTAAGTGAGATAAACTAAATTCCTTGTGTTAATAATTTGGAAAAAATAGCTGAAATATACACTTGATTTTATTCTATCATTTTAGTTACCAAGTTATCATACAGCTACATGAATTATTCAGGACAGCACATATGACTGGGTAAATTTGGATTAATTAATACAGAAAAAAACTAGAAGTTATGACGCATCTGATAAAATGACCACATACCAAGAAGAAAGAAGCAATGAGTATAATCACAGAGGCATGAAATGAGGAGGTGATTCTCTTGAGTGACTGAGATAGACAGGGAGGACTCATCCCTTACTTCTCACTGAAATGGTGAGTTTGTGCAGGTTTAAACACTGGGATAGCCGGAAGTGAAGGGCATTATCGTTTACTCCCTTCAACCTTGTCTCCTTCTGTTAACAAGGCTACATTTACGTAGACAAATTATAATTGTTGAAAATCTTGATGCATTTTTTTAAGACAAGCATGGTACTCTTACTGTATCACCATGGACAAGTGTGTCACCATATCACATACACAAGCATGGTATTCTAACCACACCAACATACACAGACATGGCACTCCTACCACAACACCATATACAAACATGCTACTCTCACCATACACAAGCACAGCACCTTCAACACACCGCAATATACAAGCATGGCAATCCTACCATATCACCATACACAAGTGTGGCACTGTGACCTCATCACCTTACAGCAGCATGGCACTCTTACCATGTCACCATATACAAGCATTCTGTCAGTTCATTTTTTGCCTCGAACTTTATCAACAAGTATGTAGAAAGTTTTGTGAATATGTATGTCTCTGTGTTTGTGATGTATATATGTATTCATGTATATTCAAATGCATGTGTAGGTATGTGTATGTGTGTTCACAAAAGTCAATGCTGTGTGTCTTTTCCTATTTTTCATTATCTAAGTTTGGGGTATGGGATCTTTCACTGAATCTGGAGATCATGAATTTATCCAACTGGCTGATGATATTGAGCTGCAGATATCTGCTTATTTCCACCTCACCAGCACTGAGATTATAAATATGTACCACTGTATGAGGCTTTATTCAGTATCTATATATACTGAATAAATTATTATTAAATTATTAAGTAAATTATTTAAAATATATTGAATATATTTTACAAATATATATGTATATATTATCAGTCATCAGAAACTATCATCAGACAAGTGTAAATTAAGCCACAGGGGAAAACACTGGCATTCTTATTAGTAACTTGTTCTTTTTTGTGAATAGATTTGTTAATTTCTTCATTCACTAATATAAACAGTAGAAACATTAGTACTGAAATTTCTATATGGACATATAAATTTATCTTATTTTTCATAGATTCTTATGAAGGAGTTAGTGGATTAGATTGCAAATATTGTTCATAGCTGCTAAACACACACACACACACACACACACATACACACACACACAAAACCCAAACCTTTCCAGTTTGTTTCCTAAGTGTCTGAACCTTTTGGCAATCACACTAGCAATGTATATTTCACCTGCCTTTTCACTATCCTTGCAAATATGATTTTCTGCTTATTAAAATTGTCAGCATATAGTTCCTTGTTGTTATAGTTCTTCAAATCATCAATATGAAGTTCAGTTCTCACTCTTAAATATTGATGAAACTTTATTTTGGCAAGCAGAAGATGCTTCTCTTAACCACCTTATGTGATTACTAAGCTTAGTGGGATGAGTTTTTATACACTCAAGTATTATGTTTGAAATCTGAAATATCCCCGTAGGCTCATATGCTTGAACACTTAGACAGCCAGTAGATGGCACTGTTTTAAACATTGTAGATCCTAAGGCCTCCTAGAGAAGGTAGGTCAATTGGGTGAAGGGGCTTTTGTTGTCCTGGCTCAACTTCCTGTATTGTCTCTGCTTCCAGGTCTTTCTACTGTGAGCAAGCAATTTTACATTCTAGCTGCCATAACCAAGACTATGCCAGCTACCCTGCCCTTCCCATATTAAACTACATCCCAGACTGAGCCAAAATAAATCTTTTTACCATTGTTATTTCCTCCTCCCTCTTCTTCCTCTTCCTCCTCCTCCCCCACCTCCTCCTCTTCCTCCTCCTCCTCCTCCTTCTTCTTCTTTTCTCCTCTTCCTCATCCTTCTTCCTCTTCTTCTTGTTCTTCTCCTCCTTTTTCCTCCTTCTCCTCTTATTCTTCCTTTTCCTCTTATTCTTCTTGGTGTTGGTGCTACTTATCTCAATATATTTTCTTTATTAGAAAATTTTCTTCTAGAAACACATATACTGGTTCCAAAATTGAAGTGAAATCTTATTAACTTTGATGATTGTGTGTGATATAGTGAACAATTTCAGAATAGGGAACTTGAATTCACTTTTGATGGAAAAAAATCTACCAAATCTATTGTGATTAATCTTTCTCAGGAAAATAGGATTCTGATTGCAAATCACTTTACATCTTAATAAAGGAAGTAGTAATTAGCTTTAAGTGTTTGATTAAAAAAAAATGTCATTCTAGTTAAGTAAACAGGTATGAAGAGTACTTTAGAATATTCCAGAGAATGCTGAAGTGTGAGTTCAAAGTCTATTGAACTTATGGTTGTGAGCAGAAGGGATGGTTGGAGCACTGATACCATCAGCTGCACTGGGATGTCTTCTTTCTTCCTCCCTCCCTCCCTCCCTCCCTCCCTCCCTTCCCCCTCCCTCCCTCCCTCCCTCCTCCTCTCCTTCCCTCCCCTTCCTCTTCCTCCTTCCCCTCCTCTCCTCTCCCTCTCCTTCCTTCCTTCCCCTCCTCATCCTCTGCTCTCCCTTTCCCCTCCCTCCCTCCCTCCCTCCCTCCCTCCCTCCTCCCTTCCTCTTCCCTTCCTTCCTTCCTTCCTTCCTTCCTTCCTTCCTTCCTTCCTTTCTTTCTTTTATGTTTTAGGATGTCAAAAGTATGTTCTTATTAACAGATCTCTCTTCTTCTACATCCAAGAGAAGATAAAAGGGGTCATTTAGAAGATTGTCTTGAATCCTCAAAAGTGATTTTACATAAAATATAATTATATGATGATGTCCAAAAGTGGTACCAAACGCCTGGGACAAAAGTTTTTAATGCTTTGTATTTGTTTTTTTTTTTTTTTTTTTGTAGCTAATATTGTTGATAATAACATATGAACAAAATCATGCTTGATTAATTAGAAGTCACAATGGAGAACTTTCAGTGACACCATTAATGATCAAGATATAAAAAGCATGAAAAAAACCAGATAACTGAATTGCTATTCAGTTTACTATTAGAATTCATGTTGATTGAAAATCAAATTGTCTGGGACCTAAGTGATTGGTCAGATGTTTAGAGAACTTGCTCTTTTTCAGAGGACTTGTATTCAGTTTGCAGCATTTAATCTACATGGTATCACATGACCATTCATAACTCAGGTTTTGGGGAGGCAATGCCCATTTTATGACCCCAGTGGACACTGCATGAACATGTGGTACATGCATATACATGCATACTAAGCACTCATACACATAAAAAGATACATCTTTTTACAAAATCATGTCACTTTGTGAATTTTTTCTTGAAAAAATACCAGTGTTAATGATGGAAACATGCTATTGGCACTGATGAACAAATTTGATGTAAACTTTCAAAATTATTCATTTTTATATTTCTGAACAAATTACTTTGATGTGATGGATTTATAAGTACTTATATAATTAATTAGTAAATGTTTTCCCTATGAAATTTTGATTGCTTTTGAGGAAGTTTCCAAATCCTTCAATGACAATAAGACAAAAGCTTTAGAGATGCATAGGAATAATGGGAACATTAATCATTCACATTTACTCATTCAATGAAAGTCCATATGATAGTATACCCATCAAATTTTGTATAGGGGTATAAAAAATTATATTTGTCTCTGAAAGTTCTTTAGTTAGAGTATTTACATTTTAGTTGAAATACTGAATATTTCATACTTCCTGAAGACAAAGAGATTTATGAGTCCAGTTTTTAATATTTTAATTTTTTATTATTTGTGTGTATATGGTGTGGTGGTGGTAGTGGTGATGGTGGTGGTGGTGGTGGTGGTGGGGTGTGTGTGTGTGTTATCTGTACATATTATCCGTTTGGGTGTTCTTAAGGAGACCAGGAAATGTATTTGCACACCCTGGAACTGATGTTCCAGGTAGTTGTGAACCACCTGATTTGCGTGCTGAGAACTTAACTCCTGGTTCTCTGGAAGAACAACTTGTAAATTTCTTTATGATTCTTGTTAACAGTTTAAATACACTTCTATAGTCTATACTTCAATTATGAGTGACTATTTCAAATCAATAGTAGCATTTTAAGGGCACAGATGTATAATACAAACACCATGGTGCAGTCCTTCATTATGTAACATTTGCTTAGACTTGGTTAATGAGACCACATGAAGGAAATGTTTTCAGGTATACATGTTGCTTAGAACATTCTTCTGTGTCCTATGATGTGTATGCATCTTATCTCCTAAAAGCCTCAGTATCAAGCAGTTAATAATACCTTAAAAATGTCTAAGAAAAAATAACAAATGTAGGTTAAGAATAGTGACAAAACAACTATTCTTGGACAAATCAGAAGTGATTGGGTTGTCCTAGAGAGGCTCTAAGAAAAAAGATACTGCAAGAAGTGTTTAGGTTATAGATAAGTGCTCAGAAAGTATGGAAAATATAAACAGGTATGATAGTGAACTGTTTGGAACATTAAAAGTACTAATTTAACAAGAGGTTCAAAATTGTGAATATGTTTGTTAAACAGGTTGCATGACAGACTTCAGCAAAATGAAGCCGAAAACAGTTGATAAATGGGCAATTCATAGAGTGCACATGAGCTAGTGAGTCTCTGTGATTGAAACTGTAACAGAAGACAGGCCATTAGAAAACTGTTGCAACACTCTATACATGGGGCAAAGAGAACAGACTGAGCATAAATGAGTTGAAGAGAGAAAGGCACCTGAAACAGTGAAAGATACTTGGAGACCGGAGGTGGCTTGAAGGAGTGAATACCATGCATCCAATAAGATTGCTTCTTGTAGAGGAATATAAAATTTCTTTCTCTCTACTTTATTGTGACATCTTTCTAGTTGCTTCTTAGTAAGGCAGAAAACCTGCAAAAAATTTAACCTACTGAATAAGCAGTCCCGAATTTGTTGCAGGTGCTTGGGGTGTGTAATGGAATGCAGACAAAGTTCCCACAGAGTGGGACCCTATGATATTGACTTAAAGCGAGGCTTCTTCTGACTAGAGAGAGCGAGGTATGGTAGACAGACTAGATATTATATTAGCTAATTGCAGTTCAAATGAATATGTATCAGGAGTGCCAAAATATTGCCCAGAAAAGCTACACTCCTGTGTATTCTATTGCTAAAGAGGATGGGAGTAAAGACAAAAGCAATGATATGCTTTTCTTTCCTATGAACAGTTACTCAGGTGTTCAATGTTGATATCTGTTAGGAAGACATACTGCTAGGAACTTGAGGTCCCTCTTGTTTAAATATTAAATAGAGATATGCTTACAGTTTCCCTTTGAGTGTACCGTGATGTTCTTATAGTCTTTACCATAAGGTGAAGTCTCACAGGATTTTAAGTGGATCCTCCCACATATACACATCATATAGAAGCTCTTAGTAGTAGCAAATCGAAGAAAAAGATGATACAGGTCTTCAGTGGCTGTTACTCAGCCACTTTACACCAAAATGGGTCCAGATGATTAGTTATGAACATTGAGTGACACATGAAGTATCTGGAAAAATATTCTTCACATCATGGCTTGTCTAAGTCCTATCCATTGTCCACCTATTTGGCCTGGTCACATGGATATGCTAGAACTGTAGAATCTCAGGCCCTGCCACAGTGGCCTTTGTGAGAAACATATTCATTAAAAGCCTAGACACATTCTCTCCACTTGCTTTGAACCTCATCTTTTCAGTGTATACATTCTACATTTGCTCAGCATTATGTGCAGTCTCTAGTTCTCTTCTGAGTCATTCAATCTACTTCTTGAGGCAATGTAGACACTTGTGACAGATTTGATAACACCATTGCATGTGTAAATCCATACTATGAAGGAAAATGCATTAATTGCTTTTCTTTGAACCCTTTAGATAGCTGAAACCAGTTATGACAAGAGAGAATGAAGAATGCTATAGAGGATTTTCAAAAGAATGTTTGCAAATCAAATCCTTCAGTGTATTATAATGTCATGACTGAAAAAAATTTGAATTTTTGTTTGTCATAACTGCTACTTTCAGTAGAACTCCTCAGAAATGTTTCTCAAAGGTGAGATATTTAATCCAAAAAAATGTTCATGGAGCATTTATATACTTAGGAGACTGGATAGATATTGATTCTGACTACATTAAGCCTCTGTTCGCTACTGGAGGAAAAATACTTAAGTATTGCTTGTGACATCACATTAACAATGAATAATTCAGCTGAGTTCAATGTAAAAAAAAGATATTTAATTTGAAGCTTTTGCCACATCATATAGAAATATGTGTCAAGGAATTCATTTTCAAGCATTGTGTCTTTGCATCGGGAAGCAGTGGAATGAGAAGTCTCTGCAGAAGGCATTGACACAGAGCATATAGTTAACTGTACATGGCAGCAACACATCTCCCTCCACCCCCTGCCATATTCTATTGTAATGTTTGTAGCTTATATAAGACTATGTGGACAATCAGTGTGGAAGGAACCATTAGGTCACAGAATGATTGAGTGTAGAAAAAGACTCCAAATTATAATACCCCACATTTTGAAAGCGGCTGCTGGTAATTTGACCAGTTTATTTTTCTTTGGCATTAGCAGCAGCTCTGCTAAGGCAGAGTAAATGTCATAAAATGTTTTGTTTTCCAGCAGCCATTGGCAAATAATTGGCATCTGTTTTCTGTTGTCTAGCTGCAGTCGTGCCTTCTGAAACAGAAGTTTCCATTCCTCATCTAATAACTTGTTGATTTTAGACTCTCAAGGGATCAAAGAGGGGGGAGCTGGGAAAAAAAAAAAGAAGAAAAGAAAGCCTTCAAAATATTTGGGCTGCAGCAACCTGGATGGATTCTGTGTGTATTTCTTAACAGGTTATTTGGACTCACTGGTATCTCCCAAAATAAACTGGCATAAGAAGTAAGAGACTCCTTTCTAAAAAAAATGAAACCTGAAACAACAGCTTCTCTGATACAAAGGTGAGGAGACAAAAGGTCCTTCTGGAAACAATTTTGTTCACCTACTTTTTTGACAAGAGCCTCACGTGTTCGCTGTTATAGACAAAGGCGGGGCAAACCTCTAGAGTGTTGAAATTGGGTTTGCCTTGCATTCAAACACTTTCAAAAGCTCAGATAAGTAGGGGATGTGATTATTTGTAGAGCAGGAAAGGCACTTACCACTGCAACTGTAGGAGCCTCTCTGTTTTTAATGTTTAAGAGCAGATAAAATGCCACTTTCCCTGACTTCAGGCATTCTTCTGGCTGAGGACTAGGCCATTAATAGTCATTAACACTCTTTCAAATGTATTGCCAGAGTGGTAATGAAATCAACACCTTCTAATTTTTATACTGAAGCTCTGCCAAAGCGCATTTGGTCTTGTCACTACATAAGGATGTGCTGTGCTATGTGCTTGCTACTTAAGATATCAACATAAACACTGAATAAAAACATAAATCTTTTATGTTGTGGAGACATGTTGCCATTTTATTGTAAATCAATGTAGATCAATTATTCAAACCTACCTCATTGTTTACTAGATGAAGAGCAGACAGGCAGTGGTAGGGTCAACTCCTAGTCTGAGTTGACCATTAGTTTTGTTGTTTCAAACAAATCATTAAGCTGAAAGGTTTTCATTTAAATTGAGTTGGTGCCATTTTCCCACCTTTGTCATTTAGTGAAATGTCTGCAGTATTCAGCAAAGCAAATACCTTTTGTTTCTCTAAAACCAATACCTATTATAATCATAGGTGTTTATGGTCTGCAAATTAACTTGAAAATGCAAGGATAATATTTGCATGTACTGTCCAACTTACAATCTTTTATAATGGAGAAATAACAAGAGAAATACGAAGAGTAAGAAGTTGGAGGAAAAGAGAAAGAGAAGAAAGGAGAGAAGGAGAGAAAGAGGCAGGGAGAAAGTTTTTCTTGTTAACTTTTGGAATTCCATTTATTTGAAATTTTCTTTCTTTTTTCTTTTCTTTTCATCATTATTAAAATAGATTAATAGGTTGGAAAACAGACCAATTAGGAAGGAGAATGGAAACTCCTTTGCCCATCCTTTCCTCACTGGCCTTAGCTGCTTCTGCAGTAACTAAGGTGAGTTATCTTTGCCCTGCTTAAACTTGCTCTTGTTTTTTCTTTCTTAATCACACCAATGCCCCTGCTCTACCTTTCATGTGATATCTAATTTCTATGAGGCTCAATGTAGTTTTGTTGTCATTAGAAGGAAAGAAGGCGTTTATTTCTAAACATCATGTTTTCCAGTATTGATCATTATAGCTTCTAAGGACATTAATGCTTTCTCATAGAAGGTCTAAGTGTAAAAGAAAGAGAGGTATAACATAACATTTTACCTTTATTGATTACATGTTACAGCCAGCACCTGGGGTCTCCCAGAATCCCTCCATCAGTTCATAGACCAGGACCACAGAACAGCTCTGTGTACTCATGTTGTCTTCATTTGGCCAGAGAACCTTTTTCTTTAGAACATTTTTTTTTTAGAGTTGTTTTCAATTGGTATAATGGATACATGGATACTGAGTGCATTAGGACTGAAAGAGCATAGTTGTTTTCCTGTGCAATGTAACATTCAAGGGTCAGGAAGAAAATATCTTTATATGCAATAAACCTTAAATTTTGAAGTAAGTGATACAATATGTAATAACAGGATAGAGAAAAGAGGCTTCATTTACATCAGAGCATCTGACTCTTCCTCTGCTCCTACAGATAGACAAATGATTATTTAGGCAAAAATAAATGCTAATAGAAAGCAGTTAGCTTTGGGATGTGTAGAAAAATGATGAATTGAAAGGTAGAACATGCACTTTGAGGAAGCCCTTGAGTAATCCCAGAGAATCTCATAAAGACCTCAGATCACCGGCTTGCTGAACTTTGAAAATGTATACAAAGATTCTGTTTCCTTAGGTCAACACTAGAAGCAGGGAAATGCAAGCCAAGAGTCTTTCATTTTTAAAAAATAAATCCAATATATTATTTATTTACATTTCAGATAGTATCCTTTTTCCCAGTTTCCCCTCTGGAAACCCCCTATCCTATCCTCCTTCCCCTGGCTTCTATGACAGTGCTCACCCACCCACTCCCACCTCCCTGCCTTGGCATTCCCCTACATTGGGGCATTGAGCCTTCGCAGGACCAGGCCCTCCTGTTAATGCCTGACAAGGCCATCCTTGACTACATATGCGGCTAGAGCTATGGGTCCCTCCATGTGTATTCTTTGGTTGGTGGTTTAGTCCCTGGGAGCTCTTGGAGGTCTGGTTGGTTGATATAGTTGTTCTTCCTATGGGCCAAGAGTCTTATGGATGCTTCTCCATAATGGAGATGAGGGTCAATCTCCACTTCATGCCCCTATTCAAATCCTTGCAGTCACTTTTAGATGTCAGATATCTTTAGGATTTATGAATGTTGGAACCAAGAGTGATTGAATTTTAAAAATTACATTTAGTGTTTCATTTTCATGGCCATGGCATGGGAGTGAGGGGAATATAATAAATAGGAATTGCTATGACATAGCAATAGTATTTTATTGTCTCAAATATTTTCCTAACTAAAAGTTTTCAAAGTCTATGTCTTCTCAGAGTAGTACTTTTTATCTCTATTGTTGCTTCTGTATGAAGCCCCCTTATTGTCAATGACTTTTAAGTTTTTATTTTTTAAAAGACCAAGATAGTCTTTCAGTCCCCAGATCCCACTTTGTCTGTCTAGACATGATCCAGAAAGTTTGGTTTTGACAGCTAGATAAGAAGTTGATAACATTAAGAATATATTTGGTAAAATATCTGTAAGACTTGGCAGTATACAAAATTAAACAAGGAATGAAGACAAAAGTAGCAGAATTCACTGTTTTTTACAGTGTGTTTCTTTGTTAAATAAAATGCATTTGATTTTTTGGGTCCAACAGACAGTCCCCAAACTCTTCTTGATCTTGATGTCTATTGTGTTCTCTCTTTCTTAGAGTTCTTTTTTTTTCAAAGTGTATACATTAAGAAATTTGAAAGAGTATCAGAGTTCTCTACTACCTGCTTGTAGGATAGCTACAGAAACACAGGAAGAAGTTTGTGACTTGACATGTCCAGTAAGTATGCTGTATAAGTGAAAGCTAAGGATTGGCATAAAGATGGTCCTTCCTCAGGATATTTGTCCACAAAAACTGAGCATACTGTACATGGACTTTTAATGCTAGTCAGTTTTGTGGAGATGAGCACACATGCAAACACCATGCTGTAGACCCATAAAAAATGTTCTAAAACATTGTTTTATGGACATATTTAAAAATTCATCACTATCAAAACTATAACTTTATAATAATGATGGATATATTTAGAAAACCTTTGAATTTTTCCTTTTTCCAAGATTCTCTCTGAAAGCATTAAATGCTAATAAGCATATAAACACATTTCTTGCATATCTGAAACTGATAATAACTTATATATAGTAAATAAACAGTAGCTATTTTTTAAAATAAAATGCAGCTATCAAGATTATCCTGCTATGTGTTCCTTTGAGGGTTTTAAAATTGAGACTATGGATTATCAAGGCCTTCCAGGACTATATAGCCCATTAAAACACATCCAGAATACAATTTGGAATACTAAGTTTCTTTTATAGTTATTTATCTGAATAAGAACTCAGCTCTATCCTGAAATATCTGTTCAAGGTAACTTAAAAGTTGACTCTCTTTCAGTATTTTAACTTAAATTCTCTTACACAGTCATCCATATCACAGTAAAAACACATGCAGGCTCAGGACAGTCACTACATAGTAAAATATGTAGTACAAACCAATCAACAGTATTTGATGCCCCTGCTTTAATACTTGCTGAATTTTAGGAATTTTCTAATTCTGAAAACTCCAAATATTCTAGATAAATTTCCTAATTTTGCATTAGATTTTGACACTTTATTTTGGTCATTCTTTTCAAAAAAACCAAAGCAGATATGTTATTCTATAAATTCTACATATAATTCAAAGTATAATGGAAGTGATACATGGTATAGGAAATATTGGACTCTTCAGTTTTTGTTCTAAAAAAAAATTAAAATTTCTCATTATGAATAACCCCACCAATTTTGTAAGGCTCAAATAGTAAACTGTCTGCTGCACAAGCATGTGGCCTGCGGTGGATCCTCAGCATGCATGCGAAGTGTGTGCTGCGGTGAGTAACAGTACATTCAGAGGTAGGGAATCAGAAGAAGGGGATGCTGGAGTTCAGTGGATGGCCAGCTTAGCTTCATCAGTCAGCTTTAGTCTCAGTAACAGACCCTTTCGCAAAGACAAGAGAAAAGTTGATTAAAGACGATAGAACATATTAAAGAACAGCATCAATGATAATAGTAGACACTCAATGAAAATAGACTTGAAGACAAGATATTAGAATGTTCAGCAAACATGCTAAAAGTGTTCAATAATGTCAGTGAACACATCAGGGAAAAGGAAATTAAAACTATCTTGCAAAAATGCCTGCAAAACGCAAGACCTTTTATTTGCTTGAAAGTTTGGTAAATATGTAGAGAAATTGTAGCTGTCATGTCTATTGAGAACACACAATAAAAGCTTCTGCTTTCAAAAAAAATGTTGTGATCATGTATTATATAAGGAATTTATTGTAAAACCTTTGGCAAAATGTTGATGAGTTCTTATTACAGTTTAAGCAGATTCATTGAATTTTAGATTGATCTTGGCTGTAAGCATGTGGAGAAAGACACTAGTATGATTATAAATGCAAAGCATTTCTTCACGCATGGGTAATGATATTGTGGGGTGGGGGGCGGGAGTAGCAATTAGAGTAGGAAAAGAAGGAAGATTTGCTCAGTGTTTCCTGTGTGGCTTGCATGCACCTCCGATGCTTTAGAAGAAAACTAAGAATACACATGGAACAAAGATGCCTTGGGACTGGATGACAGAATGCAAATGCTTAGTCTCAAGCAATCAGAAAAGACACAGAATTCTCAATTTCTCCTTCTTAAAAACACATTTCATTCTTAATACAAATTTACATACTGTATTTTAAAGAGTAATTTTTATATGGAACATTATAACATAAAAGTCAAAATAGTTTGATTTATGATAGTAATACTGTGATACAACTTCAAATCTTATTACAAATTTTAGGAAAAAAGGAATGAGTCATTGTATACTTCTAGGGATACAGTGTGTGAAGGTCTGTCTTCACATAGTTAATTGTTAATTATGCACCAGCAGAGAGGTAAACATTAGCCAGATCCTGCTTTCTATAGGCCTCACCCATCTCAGAGTTTGTAAATATTTATTCTTTCTATCATCTGCCTAAGGCAATCTAGAATTGTGTTTGATTGGCTTTAATAAAGATTGACAGCCAATAGCAGGGTAGAGAGTAGAAGGTGGATCTTCTGGTAAGAAAACAGGAACTCTGGGAGAAGAATTGAGAAGCAGGAGATTTTGCCCATGGGGTTGGAGGTGGATGGATTGACCAGAGCAGAGAAGGCAGGTAGACCTGGTCATGTGGCAGGGCATAGGCCAGAATTGTAAAGTAGTCGGGAGACTGCCAAGCTAAAGCCTAAGCTTTAAAATATTAATAAGCCTCTCTGTCATTATTTATATCATTGCAAGTATGAAAAAGTCACTCTATATATACTCCTTCTAAGAAAAAGCAGAATATTATCACTTCACCAACACGTTTTAGTAGAATCTTCAAATATATACCTTTTAATGAAATATTAAGTTTACCCAACTTCAAGATCCTTCAGTAGAAAGGTTGCACAATAGCATACTTTTTGAAAAAATTTTTCTTTAAGTGTGGTAGATTAGATTTTTTTTTTCAGTAAATATTGTTCCTTAGTGTCTCACATAATTTCAGGATTCATGAACCTGAAGTTTTACACTTTGCTTCTTAATAACTAAAACAATTTTCATACCCTTGAGACTACAACTGGGTCAATGATTATACAAGTAGATTTCTTTTTCTTGATAGAAAAATATGTTTTATTTTATTTTTTCCTTTGACAGATGTAAAGTTAACACATGGAATATGTTTATACTCTAAAAATCTACTTTTTCCAGTATGTATACTTTAACATACACAGTTCTTCTGTTCCAATGTTATAAAAATCAGATCTCATGCTGGCTAATATTTTTCTGGGGTGGGGGGGTTCGAGACTGGGTTTCTCTGTGTAGCCCTGGCTGTCCTGGAACTCACTCTGTAGACCAGGCTGGCCTCGAACTCAGAAATCCACTTACCTCTGCCTCCCAAGTTCTGGGATTAAAGGCATGCGCCACCACTGACCGGCTAATATTTTTGTCAACTTGACACAAACTAGTGTCATCTAGGAAGAGGACACCTCCAGCTTCCTACCTGAGTTGCGGTTGTGACTCTCTTCACAGTGGACAATAACCAGTTGAGCCTTTTAGTTACTTTGGATAAAGCTTTGTCTATCCTGTTCATTTTCTTGAAGAACCACCTCTGTTTCGTTGTCTTGTTGTATTGTTCTCTTTGTTACTATTCTACTGATTTCAAGCCTCAGTTTGATTACTTCTTGATGTCTAGTTCTCTTGTGGGTGCTTACTTCTTTTTGTTTTAGAGCTTTCAGGTAGGCTGTTAGCTTGTTAGTAAAAAAATTTGAATGCCAAGGAACTTTCTGCTGAGTGTCTATGGCACCCAACAACTAGGCATATTTATGCTATGTGAAAAGGAAGGATCCACTTATTGGCATGTGGTATGATCCCGATCAGGTATTTAATATGGGGGAAGAGCAATTGATTGGTTCAGGGAAAACTAAGAAAGTAACCTCCTTCCTTCCTTCCTTCCTTCCTTCCTTCCTTCCTTCCTTCCTTCCTTCCTTCCTTTCCTTCTTTCTTTTTGTTTTTCTTTTCACTCATTTTTGTAAAATTATATTCCTGATAAGTTAAGTATACCAAACTGTGATATATGCTTTTAAAAAGTGTGATTGGACACTGGATTTGGGGTTAGTTCAAGACCCTGGCCTCAATCTTTACCTAGACTAAGACTGTGATCTTAACTAGATTTGAGTCTAGGTGATTCTCTTTCCCTTGATTTTCTTTTCATATCTTGAGCCAGACTTATAATGTGTTTTGGAATCTGCTTTAGAGGTATGTGTTAATTAGTTTTACTATTGCTATGATGAAACATAATTACCAATGCAACTTGGGAAGGAAAGCGTTTATTCAGCTTATGTGTCCACATCCCATTTAATCATCAAAGGAAGTTAGGACAAGAACTCAAGCAGAGCAGGAAACGGGAGTTGGGGACATGAGGGAGCTAGAACTGATGTAGAGACCTTGTGTAGGAGGGCTGCTTATTGGCTTTCTCCACATGGCTTGCTCAGCCTGATTTGCTATTGAACCCAGGAAACCAGCCTAAGAATATTAATATCCACAGTGGGCTTGGCCCCTTCTATAAATCAGTAATTAAGAAAATTCCCTATTGGCTTGTCTATAGACAGAAGTTATAGAGACATTGCTCATTTAGGGGTCCTTCCTCTCTGATGATTCTAGTTTTTGTCAAGTTGTCAAAAAACTATCTAGTAAAAGAAACACTTTCATGCAAACATATCACTTTTCAATTAGAACCTTTCTTTTCTCATTTACCCTCAAGGTGGCATATTAATATCAGTATCATTATATAAAACATAAATAACTTTAAAAGCTCCACAGTCTTTATAAATTCAAACACATTAAAACTGCAGTCTCATTAAAATACAGAATGTTTTAAAAAGTCCAAGATTTCTTTTAAAAGTTTACAATCTTGCAGCTATGGGCTCCTATAAAAATAAACATTCAATTAAATACCTTCTCACTTCAAAAAGGAAAAATTAGGGCACAATCACAATTTGATCAAAGCAAAATCAAACCCAAACAATATAAATAACGCAATGTCCAGTGTTTGGGATTCACCCACAGTCTGGGCTTCTCCTTTTGTTTTTTTGATTTTTCCTATCCAGTTTGGCATGTGCCACCTCATGAAGGCAACTTTTCTTTTCAGTAGACAAAAGCCACTACAAAAAAGTCACAATCAAATGAAAGTGAAAACTTGTGGATCACAGTGCTAATGGACACATCTACAAAACATGTCTGCACCTAAAGCTTAGGGAATGTTGGGAAAAGGGAGTAGAGAGATTATGAGAGCAAAATGATCAGGGAGTTTGCTGTGAGATTATATCTGCTAAGTAACGTCAGAAGCTATATTCACAAAGTCTCACCAATACACATTATTTTTATGTTATATAATGCAGTTGGCAAAATTCATTGTGTGCTTTGTGTTCTATATTCTCATTTGTTTTCTGTATGACATAAAATTTTCCTATTTAAAAATTGTGTTCTTGAATGAATGTTCAACACTTTTTTCTGGTACATAATAAAGTACAAGATACATTCATCATTGACATTTTATTGACCTTCTGAGAACTCACAGAAAATTATTGAGAAGTTAATTAAATCCACCAGGTTTATATTTAATGCTGTTCTATGGACAATATAGGTATTGCTCTGGTATTTCCATTTTAAGTCAGCATATATATATATATAGTTTAAGTAAATATATATATATATATATGTTTAAGTCAGCATATATATATATATATATGTTTAATCAGAATATGATATATATGTTATATATGTGTGTGTGGTGTGTTTTATTTTTTTGCTTTTTCTTTTTTTTTTTTTTTTGGTTTTTTCGAGACAGGGTTTCTCTGTATAGCCCTGGCTGTCCTGGAACTCACTCTGTAGACCAGGCTGGTCTCGAACTCAGAAATCCGTCTGCCTCTGCCTCCCAAGTGCTGGGATTAAAGGCGTGTGCCACCACCGCCCGGCTGACCGCTTTTTCAAGTACCATAGGTTTGGGAAGAATTTTCCAAGGACTAGTGGTTTTCAGTTAGTTACAAAATAAGATTTACATTTGTAATTTAAAGTCAATGGCTCTAAGTATAGAAGGGCCTTGGCGATTCCATTCTTGCGAAGGCGGGGATAGAGGCCTGACCTCCAATAATTGAAAGGGACCTTGTAATGGCTCAGGTCCTCCTGTTGTTGTCCAGTGAGGCATGAGGGCCATACCCATCCTAATGACTTTTTCCTGGAGAGGAGATGTCAGGAGCAGCCCTACATAAACACTAAAAGCCTAAAATCAGCCATAGGCCTAAAGTCAGCAATAGTCCTGACATACATGCATGCTAACACCAAGTCTTGGGTCTCTGTGGAAAAACACTGAAACAGCAGGCTATAAGCTATTGTAAACAGGTGGCTTCTGTGGAAATTTACCAGCCCAAGTAGTCATAGGTCTTATAAATAGGCAGCTTCGGTGGACAGTACCAACTTAGATAAGGACAAGTGAATCATAGGCAAAGTCATAGTGACCTGTCCCCTGAACCTACACCCAGCTAATACCCTGTTCTGAAAGGTATCTGTACTCTCCCTGAACACCTATGTTCCGGTGCCATTCCCTTCCCCACATCCTGCCTTTTTGTGTTTATAACCCCTGTGTAAATAAGTAAATTATGATGTGATTTAAATAACTAAATAAATTAAAAAAAAAGTCAATGGCTTTGGAATCTCATCTTTAGTCGGAGAAAACAGGAAGAAAAACAAGAGAAAAATATGATCTGGAACTTTCTTTTTCACAAGAGTTGATTATTTGTGAGTATTAAATTATTTCCAGGTTTATATTTCATTAAAAGCACAAAACAACAACAAAAATCTTTTCAGTTTCCCTTCACTACCATCAGACTAGTGACAGCAGTAGTCATATAAAAAATTTCCTGTTATAGTCAATAAGTAAAATAAAGTACTGGCGAAAGTAAATATACTCTTTACCCAAGGTCCTAAATCTAGCTCTGAGTTCTGTTAATATATACCTCAGGGTTGACTACGTCTGGTTTTGGTTCTGAGTTCCCAAGGAACTCCTGAACTCTAGCTCTTTCCTCTGTGGAAAACTGCTGTTCTTTCTCAAGCCCCTGCCATTTCCAGTGAGGGTCACTGTATTTATTCAGTGCCAATAAGTGAGTAATACATTCTTACTTAGAGAATTTTCTCTATTGTTTTACAAATTAACTAACTGAAACGAAATGGTGATAATGTGTTATTATAGTTAAGGTTAATAACATACTCATTACCTCCAGAGGATACAACTGCAGACACATTATTTTAAAGGACTATTTTCTTGAATTAACAGAACATGAGGGGAAAGCTTCTGAGCATTGTCAATGAGCACTGACATGGAATTTTTAGCCAGGGAGAGCTGCTGCAAGTCCTTTATGGAACATGTATTCATCAGCGATGAGAGACTTATCATTGTGCTGGATCCTTGAATTACTATAGGGTATTTTGTCAACAATCGATTGGCTAACAGATTGACACTATCCATTTGACATTGTTCAGAAGAAATATTGTCATCCAAAAGATTCTTTATAATAACTTTTTTTTGCAAAAAGTACTAATGAAAGATGACCAATGCAAAGGTTAATGTTGGCAACTGGCAAGCTCTAGAATTACTGAAGAGACAAAACTCTGGACGTGTCTAGGGGACATTATCTACATTAAGTAATTTAGATAGGAAAGAGTAATTGTGAATGTGGGCAAGAACATTCCATGAGTTAGGATCCTTGACTAAAAGAGAAGAGAGTGAGCTGAGCACAAGCACTCCTCTGTCTGCTGTCTCTGTAGATGCAATGCAACTTGATGATTCATATTCTTGTTATCTTGTCTTTTATCACGATGGGATATACTCTCTAACTGTAAGATGAAATAAACCTTTTCATCTTTAAGTTGCCTTTCTCAGAATATTTTGTTATAGCAACAATAACAGTAACTAATATAGAAATCTGGCACCTAGAAGTGGGGCCTTACTGGTGATAAATCTGACCATTTGGAATTGGCTTCAGGAGAATGTATGGGCATTTAGAACTCCGGACTAGAAAAGTCATAGAATTATGCAAATGAAGATAGTTTTGAAGACCAGAATGCTAAGAGAAATGTGGACATTGGACTCTAGGCTCATGAGGTTTCAAAGAGGAATAAAGACTCTATTGGAAACTGACTTAGAAAGCAACTGTAGAATATTCTGACAAGGACCATAGCTCTATTCTGTCCATGCCATGAGAAATTGAGTGAGGTTGAATATAATAATAATGTATTAATTTGTGCATTTGTTTGGTATCAGGAATTTTAAGATAGAAGAGCATTCAATAAATGATATTTAGTTTAGTGTATATATGTGTGTGCACACACATACAGAGAGAGACAGACAGGGAGCAGAGAGACAAAGAGACAGAGAGAAAGACAGAGAGGGTTGAGAGAAAGAGAGAGAGAGAGAGAGCACACAGAATAGAACAGAAAGACAGAAAATTCCCTAGTTTGGTGACTAAAAGTATGAATTTGATGTTATTATCAAGGTACGTCTGAACAGAGCTATAATTGTTACAGAGGACATTGTCAATACAGAGAAATGGCATTTTAAACTAGGACAACAAGAATGGTATACTGGAGGAAGAATGTATTCATCCAAAATTCAAATTCATCTGTAAGGAGAAAGCATAAAATGAGAATACCACAGAAAGCAATTCCTGTTCCTCCAAGGCAACTTCCTAAGAAAGTGGTTGCCTAGAGCCAGCATACATAAGCTGATAGAATTATTACCCAAAGGATAATTACCATTCTTAGTTGGTATCAGGACTAGGCAGCATTAGCTATATGGTACATGTTTTGCAACAGGAAACACATAGGATTAAGGACTATGCAATCTTTCCCCATAGTTGTAGATTTGTGCTAATATCAGACAATGTGCGGCAAGACAAGAATTCTGCAAGGACTCTGAGAAGCTTGTGTGAAACTTTCAAGATAAAACCCAAGTTGCCCTGTGTTCCTTTTAGTCTCTAGATGGGGAGTTGTCATCACACAGTTAAGATTCTGATCCATAATTGTTCCTGTCTGAAAGAACTGCAGGAGTGAAAATAAAGAGGAGCCTGAGGAAAAGAAGTTTCAGTGACAGAACCAAAGTGGGATCCAGCTCAAGGGGAGGCTCCAAGGTCTGACACTATTACTGAGGCTAAGGAGTGTTCATAAAAAAGGGCCTATCATGACTGCCCTCCAAAAGACCCAAAAGGCAGCTGAAAGTGTCAAATGTAGGTATTTGCACCCAACCAATGGACAGAAGCTGCTGACCCGTGGCTGAATTAGGGAAAAGATGGAAGAAGCTGAGGAGGAGGGTGACCCCTGTAGGAGGACAAGCCGTCTCAATTAATCTGGACCCCTGAGATCTCTCAAACACTGGACCACCAACCAGGCAGCATACAGTAGCTGGTATGATGCCTCCAACACATATGCAGCAGAGGACTGAAGGGTCTGAGTTCAGTCAGAGAAGATGCACCTAACCCTCAAGAAACTGAAGGCTCCAGTGAGTTTAGATGTCTGGTGGGATGGGGGGCTGAGGAGTGGGGACATCCTTGTGGAGACAGGGGGTAGGGAGGAGGTATGGGTTGTGGAACTATTGGAGGGCGGACCAAGAGGGGAATAAAATTTGGAGTTTATAAAATAAATAAATAAATAAATAAATAAATAAATAAATAAATAAATAAAATTAATAAAAAAAAATCCCATGTTGAAATGGAGACCATAATATATTGAAGATGCTAGAACTACAGGTCATCCACTAAGAAAAGCTGAATGTCAGGAGTTGGATAGGTCAAATGAGAGCCTACATGTGATCTAAATACCAGAGATAGAGTGAGGGCTACCTGAGGCATTTAGATAATGCCATGAGGAGCTCTAGATGCTGGATATTGAGCTACAGGATTTGGTGTTTGCCCTACTAAGCTTTAGTCTGGTTTTTTTTTTGTTGTTGTTTTGGTTCACTCATTCCTTGTTATATTTTAATTCTTATGTTTTGGATTGGAAAATTTTATTTTGTTCTGTTGTATAGTGTATATTGGAATTATATGACTTGATTTTACTTCATAAAAACTCATAGTTAAGCAAATATTAAATCTCAGAGATGATTTAGACTCCAGAATTTTTAAACGGTCTTGGAAATGCTGAAAGTCTGTAAAAGGCATTTAGTTAGGACCACATACGTATTTCTTTATAACAACTAATTATAGAGACAGGGAGGTAGACTATCATAATCTTCATGACTTGAAAGTTTGGGTGTCAACTTGACAAGGGGCGTGGTTCTGATGATTCACTTTGTAAACTGTGTAAGAATTAGAATCATCTTGAAGACAAATTTCTAGATACGTCTATAAGATATTATTTAGATTAGATCAAACTGAAGTAGAAAGATCCATTGTAAATGTGGACAGTACCATTCCTTAGGGCATGTTTAAGACTGCATGTAAAGGAGAAAGTGAGTCCAATACTGGCTTTCATCCTTTGTTTCCAGACTATAGAAACATACATACTATGGAAACATACATAAAGGTAACATTATACAGACTGAGCAGGTTGTATTTTTATAATCATATATATATATATATATATATATATATGTGTGTGTGTGTGTGTGTGTGTGTATTTATATTTAGGCATATATATATGGGTATATATAAATGTTATATATCTATATCTATCTGTCTATCTGTATATCGATCACCTAAAGAAAAAGAGGCCATGTTTATGAAATGGAATAGAGGGTATACAAAGTGCTTGGAAGGAAGAAAAGGAAACAGGAAAATAGGCCATGAAATGTGGGTCTTGTGTTGGGGGATCAGGGAGTAGTTTCTTGCTATTGTTGTCATTGGTTTGATACAGATTTTGTCTATACCATACTATAGAAGCTGAATGGTAAGATATCTTTCTGTGTCCACTTCTCACCTGCCTTTTACCTAACTGCCAAGTCTATTGTGTGAAAACCACTATAAATTTTTTTTTTGGTATGCTACATTTTGCATACCAAAATGGCTAACCTATTAATATTCATTGTCATATTTCATGTTTTCTCATAACTATTATAGTTTTTATTCTCAGTTTATGTATTTTCCTATCATTGTTTTCAATTAAAATTTGAAGAACTAGGTTTTCAATAGTTTTTCAAATAATGAAGACATTTATTAGCTCAAGGAAAACCAATATGATTTGTGAAAGATAGAAATGAGTAGAGCGGTATGAGGATGCCCAACATAGGTCATTCAGCATTCATGTTCACTCTCATATTTAAGAACCATGGTACTCTTCACTTAAGGGTATGACATCTGTTTAATTAGATAAAAAGACATTTTCGCCCTTACCTGTCATATGTCATTAATGATCTCTTTATATGCCAGTTTTCCCGGTTCCTCTTCACTCCTGGCTCCCTGCAGGCCCACACTCTTGCACTCCTGAAGCAGGTGTTCTGGTGCAGTCAGATCATTATCATTCTCAAGACTCTGTGTGAGACCTCATTGTGGGCAGATGCCTGGTGTGTGAATGGACTCCTTCTGTGCCATATCTTTACCCTAAGTTGAGAGTGCCACAGAAGCTCAGGTTACACGCTTCTTTTAGCTTGATCTCTCACACGGAATTGTGGGTGTGGGTGTCTGTCTTGTAGAAACTTCTGTGTGATTGACATATATAACATGGCAGTTTAGACTTCTGATGTTTATACCATGTGTCATGCATGCCATTTCCATATACTGCGATATAACTAACAAATAAAAAACCCACAAGGATACTTACTATGATTTGTTTAGGCTATGTAGGTTTAATGGCTATAACCCAAAACATTAAAAAAAAAAAAGAAAGAAATGAAAAGAAAAAGAAAAACCACTGAAGTTTCTATCTTCTGCATTAATCAATTTTTTTACTTAATTTTATCTCTCTATTTATCATAAATAAAATGGTTTATGTATCACAAACCATTCTTATTAGTCATAGCCATTGTTAAGTGACAATTATATGCTGAGAATATTTTTTATTTGATGAAGTCTGTTACTGCGAGAGACATGATAACAAAAGAAAAAATTTAAAAACTCATCTACACTAGTCATCAATATGATATTGCCCTGTTTCAATTAAGTAGTAGTTCCCATCCCAGGGTAAAATGAGTAGTAAATACTCCCCCAAAATATATGGAATTTTTATATATAGATGTTTAGCATGCACCTCTTGTTTCTAATGCTCACTTGTCAAGTTTATATGAAATCATACTCTGTATTTCTCTAATCATCAGTAGTATGTAGTATTCAGGATCTGTAGATTTTTGTTCATGCAATAAATAAATAAGCACACTTTATTTCCTTCTACCTCTCTATCTGCTTTTCAATTTTTGTTGCTATTGTGGAATTCCAGAAACATACCATAATAAATATTATTTTATTATGTTTATACTCTTAAATTATTTTTGGATGGAAGATTCAATCTGACACTTAGTTGGTGCTGGGCGAATATTCTCTACTCTGAAATCTGTTTTCCAAGATGATGCAATTAGGCAGATCTAGACAAACAGTATGTGCAACTGTTATGGAAATGCTAGTGCGAATGTAGGCTTTTCACTGTTGGAAGGAAACTCCTAACTTACAATGATCAGTGGAAATGTCTAGGATTATAACCTTAAGATAACCCTAATTAAGCTATACCAAACAGGGATTTGAAGTCCCCAAATCCCATCAGCCATTATTCTTATATATTTTGGTAAATGATAATAACCATGTATGAGAATGTACAGTCTCACAGAAACTTAGTGCTTTAAGTAGGAAACAAATTTGTGCAATGAGGCAAGGTCTTCTTGAGATTACAAGAAAGAACATGAGGACTCATTAGATTTCTTCCAGACAGAGTAGGCAGCAATCAAGGGACACAGACAAACAAATATTAATGGATAAGAAGCTCAATTCTTCAATTGCCTGAAGGCCAGCCCATCTTGGGTACTCTCATACAGCAAAATTTGGCCTCAGAGATTGTCAATGAAGACATAAAAGCCTCAATTGTGTAAACACTTAAGGTGCTTAGTAGTGTGAGAAATGTACTCTAGCTGCTGCTTCTTTCCCTGTGCAATAAGGACAATACTGACTCATCGAGATGTTGTAAAGAATTAAAAGCATTAATATTTATAAAGTGCTTTCAGTAGCACAAATCTTGAAGGGACTAGAACAAGAGGATTCCAGTTACACTTTGTTTCAGACACATACTCGAAAGGTTTCCAATGTACTTAAGGTAATGTAACTTAAACTGAGAATGTGGTTAAAATAGAATGAACCAGAAAAATAAAACGATTTTTACAACTTATGCAAATGTTTAAAATGAAATAGGGGGCCCAATCATAGCATTAGAGAAAATAGGATTTTCTGATAAGAATGATTCGAAACCTATACACTGGAATTCGAATAATATCAAGTAACTTGCCACAGGTTGTTTGAGGTACTCACATGTGGAGATTCCACAGACCTATAAGCACAAAATTTGAAATGCTATTCTAGTGCCCAACCTTTTTAAGCAATTATGTTTTATTACTCAAAACAAAAGACTCTTCTTACAATTATTGTATTCTGTATAGAAATGTGAAGCATAATATGAATGAAACACTTTCTCTTCTTTATCTCTTTCTTTTATTCTTTCTTTTCTTGAGGTTAAATGTAAAAATAAAACATCTGCTGCAGATGTTGTAGTGTGGCAAAACAAACTAACAAAAATCTTAAGAGAAACAGACATTTTCGGATATTTCGGTCTTGACTGAGAGTAGGTAGGATACTCGTGATAGAGGGAAAAATATACAGGAGAAGGTTTCCCCAAAAGTCAAGAGCTGGCTAAGGAGAAGCCAAACAGTGTTATTGAGGTAGAAGATGTATGTAGTGGCACTTCTAATTCGTTTAGTATTCAAGATTTCAACGTTAATTAGGATTCCTTTGTCACATCATTCATCAAATATACTTGAAGAAATGGAGATTGAGCTCAGAGTTTTCTGTCCCTCAGGCATGCTTCTCATGCCTTCACTCATTTCAGTGTATTGTGAAGTACAGTGAGTTGACTTGCAAATGTTTTGGATAAAATCAGTAACACCCCAATGAAGAAAGCATACATTATACGAAGTTCTGAAAAGAACAGCATAAAATAACCATTTAAACAGTTCTTGTCTGCATTATTAGTGGGTTTTCTTTTAGCCTGTGCCCTTAATATGATGCCCTTGAATAACCCATATATTCTACTGCTACCCAGAAGGTGTGCTTTGCAAAGGTCCTTTTTAAAAAATAACATTTTGTAAAGTATTTTTGCTCATGATATTCTACAACATTTGTTTCGTTAACCTCGGCACTATGCTCTTGACAGGATGTAAGGTATTTAGTATAATAATGCAAAATGAAATTCAGCTAACATGGAGTTGCTAATTCAGTACCTATGGTTAACAGGTACATAATTACTCTGGGCAGCCAAACTTATCATTTCAAACTTCTTCCTGTCTAGCAAGATTTCTGTCATAGGTCAAAACTTTCTTCTGTGGTTTACTTTGATAATGTGGACCCAAATTGAACAAATTTATTTTTTCCTTTTGTGTTTGTTGCCATTAGTATGCACATCTTATATGAATTAACTTATTTAAATTATCCATAAATTCTTAACGTAGATCTTTCATATACATATACATATGTAATGTTGACATAAAATATACAGGATAATGTTTCTTGTTTCCATCCTCCAAATACAACATACTTTTAATACATTATTAAATTTCTTATGACAGTTGATTTGAAGTAATATGAACTGTGGTGTTTTGATATGTTTCACTATGTATACTTGTCATTTTATGTTCTAAATGTATGACTATTGCAATAACTATATTTGGGCTTAGCATCTATTACATTTGAAAACTCCAATTTGGTACTTACGAGCTGTGGTGTGTGAATTGTCTTGGTTTTCATCACTGTGGTTCTTCATCTTAAAAATGTGAAAGATGATGTAATACACTTCATGAACTATGTCATAAAATTAAATGAGTGAAATGCTTATACGTATATTTCACATATAACATTCCTCAGCACCATCACTTGTTATTATTGTTAACACAGACTGAATTTTTTACAGTCTATTTCCACAAGACAGATCTCCCTCTCTCCACCAATATTTCAAAATGAGAGACTGTTGGGAGCCGAAAGCGGCTATCATCTTTACAGTCATCTCATGCCATATACCCTGACAAGAGACTTGTTTTCAAAAGCCTACAACAGCTGAGCACACTCTGATAAACATCTTGTTTTTCTCACATATCTTGTTTTGCTGCTTAGTGCCCCCAGCAGCAAAGCGTATGTGGTCTGCATGTTGCAAGGAGCACGTGGTCTCCATGCTGCTAGGTGCACGTGGTATCCACACTACAAGGCACATGACGTAATGCCTTCAGCTGTGCTTGTCCACGAGGGAAAGGCAAGTGGTAAAGGGTATAAATACCCGGGATTTCCTTTCAAGAAAAGAGACTTGATCAGACTCTGTCTTGTCTCCATTCTTCCTGTCTTTTGCCTCTCCCCACTCTCTCTCTTGCTAGACCCTGACCAGCGGACCAGAGCAGCAGTGCCGGGCAGATACAAACGGCCATTACAAAGCAGCCCCCAAACGTGGGGCAGACCAGGCTGTTATAAGAGACTTATCTTCTAATGTCTGGGTTATAAGGGCTTTGTAGTCTCTCAATACATATTACAGACCACCTTTTCCTAGTGATTTCCAGCATTTTACCCCAAATATGAATACAATTATGAGCATGAAAGATTCCATTAGTTTTCTTGCAGGGACTCTTGGAGAAAATACAGTGCTTTGTAAAGTGGTATAATATACCCTGAATATAAATACATAGTGGGAAATACACATGGGTTTCTTGAACCAGGCTTAAGTATTGGCTTAAGAAACACTGAGAATATCCTCATTGCTCTGTGAATATTCCCCTGTCTTATACTTCAGAGCTGTCAGTCAATATTTTTGATCATTAGCCATCTGTGATTATTTTAATTTTTGCCAGCAGGAGAAGGAACTCTTTTCTACCCAGGAGCTCTGTTATTACAATATAATTTATATGTAAAGAGCTCGTTTCATCAGTGAGAGAAACTTTTACACAGTTTCTTTTTTTAAAGTTTAAAAGAAATTCGTAACATCTTGGGTTTTTTTCTCCCTCTTCTACTCTACTTCACTGTTTCTCTCTCACCCCATTTTTCTTATGCAGATATTCTACCGGACCCAAAAGGATATACACTCCTGAGAACAGGATTGAAGCTATGTCTATGTCTTTTAAATATAAAGCCTTCAATTCTTTGCGTTTGCATTTTAAAATTTGATAGTCATAAGAGAAAAATACAACTTTACCTTGGCCCCTACTTTAGCAACAACACAAAAACCACAACAAAACATTTCTATTTGAACGTTCCTTATTATGGTTCATTAAAATGGCATAGTGGCACTCACTCTATAACTTTGTGCTAAGGACAAGGATTGAGAGAGGACAGGAAAGGATTTGAACATTTGAAAGTTGCCCTTCCCAAGTCACCCTATGAGTTAGCCTTGCAGCCACAATAACACCCTCATAACTCACCATGTCTGCTACTGATTTTATGTTGACCCCCAGGGAGTCAAGAGCTCTGTCAATCAGTTCGCCTAAAATGTAGAATAATAATCTTGACAGACTATAGCTACTGTGAAGATTAATGAGATATTGCTAAAGAAATGAATTAAACGGCTCTGTACGAAGTGAAGACCAGATGCCTAGGTCATACCACAGGGTGCTTTAGTAAAGTGAATTACTCATGATCTGTACAACATTTTTGGTCTTGAGCTTCACAGAGCAAATTTTTTTGTCTCAAGTCAGATAGTTTTAGAAATTAGTGCTTTTCTAGATCCTGTGACATGTCCTAGGGCAGTTTGAAAATACATTTTAGTTTTTCCTGGTGAAAAGGCATATTACGTTCTCAGCAGGATTGAGTCCTGGGAAAATTACTGATTATCTGAAGACATATATATATATGAGTTGCTAAATAAAGATTTCTCCACCAACCTGATCAGTATTACAGTACAGGAGTCACCTTCCCCAATTCTCTCTCTCTCTCTCTCTCTCTCTCTCTCTCTCTCTCTCTCTCTCTCTCTCCCTTCTCTTTCTCTCCCTCCTCTCTCTCCCTCTCTCCCTCTCCCCTCTTTCTTGGTGTGTGTGTGTGTGTGTATGTGTGTCCATATATATGAATCCTGGTAAAATTACTGATTATCTGAAGACAAATACACACACATTTTTCTCTATATTCTCTTTTCATATTTTATAATTCTATTTATTTCCTTGAATGTCTGTACATTGCAAAAAGAACTAGAATTTTAACTCAAACAGCTTTCTTAGATCAATCAACCAAATCTCTATAGTAAAAGAGAAACTGTAGCAAGAGCAAACAACATACTGGACACTTGGATTTTTATTGATTTATATTGAGTGGTAATTAGAGAGGAAGGGATGTGAATACACACACAGAGAGAGAGAGACAGAGAGAGTGACAGAGAGAGAGAGACAGAGTGAGACAGAGAGAGACAGAGAGAGATAAGAGAGAGAGAGAGAGAGAGAGAGAGAGAGAGGAGAGAGAGAGAGAGAGAGAAGGATTGGGGAAGGTAACCCCTGTAATACTGATCAGGTTGGTAGGGAAATTTCTAATTAGCAACCAAGAAAATAGCTAAATGTTCAAAATGTCCTTCACTTACCAGGCCTGGTCCTACTAAAAACGAACTTGATGTATTTCCAATTTAGCATCTGAACTTCATTTTTTTTTTTTTTATAAAGTCAACTCAGTTCTTCTTTCCATAGAAGCATTGAGATCTGTCAAGATATCTAGGAATGTCAAGAGTAATGGTATATGATTACCAACATCTACTTTTATATAATATGCCTTTTAATACTAGTTTCTTTATTAAAAATAAACTTCAATGCAAGGCACTTCATAACTCAGACATTTTTCTTTGTATACTGATCATTATTTTCTGTTAAATAATGGTGAAATGGACTAAATAGCCTTGTGGCTAGAATCTTGCCCAAGTACCAAACCAAAAAGTCATGACTTAGGTGTTTTGAAGCCTAACTACAATTTACACACCATAGTTGCTAAATTTTTCAGTCTTGTTCCACCATGCTCTTTGAATTGTCTAGGGTGACTATAAATCATGATCTACAGGGTTAGTTTGTATATGCCAAGGAAATAATGGGATATAATATTGTCTTCTGGTAACTTGCACTCATGGCTAGAAAACAATCTCACTCTCAGATAATCAACATACGCAGCTCAGTTAAGTCTGCCCTTCCAGTGAGCATTGAAAAACAATCAGGTCAAATAATATTATTTTTTCTAAAAAACTAAACTTTGGAAGATTAAGAAAAAACAAATGAGTTAATGATTTTATTTCTATGCAAATAACAAGTCTTTGGGACAGATCAAATGCCTTTTTCACTTCCATATTGCCAAACTTTGATTTGATTGATCTATATTTATCCCCATGTGGCAGCTGGAGCATCTCTTTAGAGGGAAACTTTCCTAATTCTAGTCTATCAAGGAAAATCTGCAAGTTAAAAACTCACTTTTATCAGCAGGCATCGGAGAATGGCAGGTGGCAGATAGAGCTCTTAGTGGGTTACTCTAATTGCATTTTCTTTTACCTTCACAGTTAAAAAAAAAAAGTTGTAAGAACAAGCAGAGGGCAACTTTGCATGGTTTTGACAGTGTGTTTGTATCTTTCTCTAGCAAACATTTTTGTGACATTTCTACTGACTTTCAGTACGAGCTACTTGTGGGTATCTATGACCTGAATAAGGGTTTTATCCAAAAGAAATTAGAAAATTTGGATGTATTAGGCATATCCAAGTACTGACTGATGCTATTACCAGTCAGTTTAATGCCTTCCTATGTTTTATTTTTGACAGTTTTGCTTACAAATTTTAAAATTTCACATTCAGATATAGAAAAGCAAAATAATAACATAACTTAACCTAACCTAATCTAACCTAACCTAACTTAACCTAACCTAAGGAATGAATCCTTATGATGAAGCAATATCTGGGAGGCTGAAAAGAAGCAAAAACATTAACCTGCATCTTTTATAAAATTATTACAACTATAAATCATCACCTATTCAATAACCAAAAGGAATACTAACCACAAACATTAATTTATTAGCTTATATTCTCTTTAATATGTTAAGGTCATATCTTTCTAAGAATTGTTTTTTAAGTAATTGAAGCAAAGAATCTTGAAGCTTATTCTGATATACTTTTTTATTATCTTGCCCACCATAAACAATTTTCCATTTAGTTTTATCTTTTTAACCTTAACCCTTTTCCCTTTTTATTAAAATAGCTCATTGTTTTCCCTCCCAGTTCCTCCCCACCTCCCTTTCCTTTTAGATCTGTTTCCTTTTGGATTCTTGTTAGAAAACAAACATGATTCTATGGGATAATAACAAAATAAAATGCTACAAAGTAATACAAAAGCTAACACCTCAGAATAGATCAAACAAATTAACGGAAGGAAAAAAGCCCAAGAAATGTCACAAGAAACAGATATAGTTGTAGAGAACCACTGATTTGCACACTCAGGAATCCCATAAAAACACTAAACTGAAAGATCTTAATACATATGCAAAGGACTTGTAAGACAAAAATAGAGAAAAATATGGATATATAATAAAAGTAAAATAAAAATAATAAAATTCTAAAAAAATGAAAAAACGCATTGACATTCAATATAAGTCAAGGAACTTCCTTCCAATGACATCATTGAATTTGTCTTCTGTGTCCATCTACTGCTGGGCATGTGGCCTACCCTTAAGAGTAGTTTGTTTGCCCAGTGAAACTCCCTTGGGGAAAATTTATTTTTCCTTTACAAATGGTTATCAATTGGGCAGCTTCTGGTTACAGACGTGGGAGTGAGTCCAGTTCTCCTTTCAGCTCTAGGAACCCATCTAGTGCAGACCTGTCCAGGCCCTGTGCATACTGCCTCAGTCTCTGAGAGTTCACATGTTCTTCAATCCTGTTGGTGTAGAGGGTCTTGTTTCCTTGGTGTTCTTTTTCCCATATGGCTTTTACACTCTTTCTGCCTCCTCTTTTGCAGGGTCCCCTGCCCTACTTAACTGGAAGACTGACAAGAGCATGTGCTTCCTGCTTTACCTTTCCACCTTCTCTACATTGTCGTATGGCTTTATATATCTACCCGTCTTTCAAATACAACTCCTGAAGTTTGAGTTCAAATTAGTACTGATTTTCTTAAATGGTTAAAAAACAAAGTTACTTCCATGTGATAAATATAATATATGATGAAACTGAAAAAAAAAGACAATTTTCATATTCAGTTAAACTGATTACAAAACAACCTCCATGGAGGGTATGTTTAGCTACCTGTTGATAGTAAATTTAAATGTTGACAGAATACTTCATGTAGAAAATGAGTAGAAAGATAAATATGATGAGCGATGGGAGGTTTAGTGCTTTTTCTTCACTGAGTCCATCTCAACGTGTTCTAGGTGTCTTCCCAGGTATTTTGAGTCTGAAAAAAATGCATGAAAAGTTTGTAGTGACCTGTGACGTTTAACATGCGCATTGAGAACTATGTTAAGAGGGGTCTCTCGAGTGTCTTATCCAATGTACTTTAGAATGTCTATTCTCATCCAATCCTATCATTTACTCCTGCTTAAAAACTAACAACAATTCCCTGTCAATTAGACCATACTCAACTGACTCAAAGTCTCTTTCCTTCAACAACTATTATTTGTTAATTAAATAATCACTTTTTTGTGTCTATTTCTTAGTAGAAGAGCATCTGTGCTAAGCTAACATTAAAACAGTTTTTGTGGCTAGAGAGATGGTTCTGTGTTTAAGATCATGAACTGCTCTTGCAAAGCACATAAGGTTGGTTCTCAGCACCCATATTGGGCTGCTTACAACTATCTCTAACTGAAGCTCTAGAAGATTAAAAGATTTTTCCTTGCCTCTCTGAGGATCACAGAAGGTATTCTAACACGCATGTACATATATTTAATAACTTCTAAAAACTAAAATGATCAATTTTAGAAAATTGAGTCAATTACCCTTTCTAATACTACAATATGTAGGTTCTTATTATCCAGCTCAAGTTGCCATATTACCTCTGACTAGGTTTGGCCACATATAATAGTTTTATCATTATTGAAGATTCCTTATAAAAATCAAGGTAGACCTATTCATATGTAATTTTTAATTTCCATACATACTTGGAAATTAAATATAAGTTAATAAAAAGTATAGTTGTTTATTCTAATAGGAATGATACATAAAGCCACTATTTTATCTTTAAGGACTTTACATAAGCCTATTTATCATATGCTATAAGAGAATAGTCGAAACAACTGAAATTAACTTATCATGTTAGACCTTATCTTATGTGTTCACCATATTATGTTATTTATATCTGTCTTGTATGAACACATTGCCACCAAGATATGTTACTTTCCAAAGGGAAGTAAGTACCAGTTGGTGTAAGAGAAACCTAAGCAGCATATTACAATGACCAGAGGTACATGTGTTTGTGTAGAAAAAGGAAAATCCTTAAAGAAAGCATATTTTTTCTTTTTTGCTACATGAGGGCCATAATATATAAAGGCAACAAATACTTGAATACGTGAATTAAAAACTTGGTTTAAAATTCATAATTTTTAATACCTTTATTGAAGGTAATGCCTAGTATTCCCAAAGCATGCCACTTCAAAAAAAAAAAAAAAAAAAAAAAACAAAATTATGTGAAACACTGGTACACTGGATTACAATTTATAATCCAGTACTGAAATTCATGACTGAATGTGAAAAACACATCACGTTGACCTTTGGGAGGTTTAGTCACAGCTCTGTGGCACACATATCTGGCATCCTGGGTCTCTGCTATGGGGAAGGTGATTTCTCAACTGGAGTTCCAGACTCCCTCCAGGAGGCCAGGTGGCCACAGACTGTCACAGCTTTGTCTGCACAATAATAAGTGAGCCTGCCTGCTCAAGGCATGCCTACAGATCTCAGGAATTATGTTCCTTTTGTATTCAAAAGAGTCTTTCTGAGGTATCCATAGCTTCTTCCAGTGGGCTGGTGAGTACTCAAACATGTGAAATCTGAAGTTTCCTCATAACATATAATCATAATGTACAACCTTGTGCTTTTGTGAGTCATGAACACCCATTTCTGAATTTTCATGAATCCCTATTTCACAAGAATAATCTCTATACACCTGCAGTATCATACAATAAAAATACTCAGTTCAATGTTGTATTTAAGGTAAAATGAAAATCTATTCATATAAAAATTCACAAAAAAACCTAAAAGAGCTAATAAACCACTAGGTAAGTACATAAGGTGTATTAACAATGGAATTCTAAAAGATAAAATATAAAGTATATTTTTACATGCATTATATTACTGACTATGTGATATAATTAAAATCTCATACTATTCTGGTGAAAGGACAAATTACTACAAACTTTTTCTCATTTTGACAGACTAAAATAAGCTTAATATATTTAACCCTCCAACAAGAATTTTCTCTTTTAGGAATAAAACCTATATAAAAGTTTACATAAAACTTAATGGGTCATGTATCCTATCCTCCCTCAAATAACTACTTATTACATTGTTTCTTAGCAAAAATTCCAAATGACATAGAGGTATTGGATAAGTAAATCATGAAAAATAGCATGCTAGTCATCTTTTTATTGTTGTATAAAATACCTGAGGAAAACAACTTGGAAAAGGAAAGGTGTATTTTGAACCACAGAGACTTCAATATGTAGGTGATAGACTCTAGTCCTTTAAACCCAAAATAATGTGGGGTCCTCTGGATGCAGGAGTGTGGGGCAAAAGAGGCTACTGGCCTCATGGCAGCAAAAAAGAAAGTAGAGTATAATAAAGGGAGGGAAGGCAAAATATGGTCTCTGAGGACATGAACTTATGTTTCCATCAGTTCCTGTGATGGTTTTCAATGGAAAATGCTCCCTTTCCCATTAAGTCTTCTATTTGAATACCAAGTCCCAAGTTGGTGGCACTGTTTAGAAATTTTGATGAAGTATACTTGTTTCTTTCTTCTCTAGAAGGTTTAGAGTATAAGGTACACAATAAAGTCTTTGATCCATTTGGAGTGATATTTGTTCAGAACAAGAGATGAGTTTTTGACACCATGTGCTGGAGAGGTTCTTTTTGTTTGTTTTGTTTTGTTTTTAAACTGTGTATTATGGGTCTCATTGTAAAAGGATTAGGTAACCATGGTTGCATGGAGTCCTATATAAGTCCTCTGTTCTACCCAGTTAAGCTACCTGGCTCTTTTTGTGTCATGTCAGGCCAATTGTATTGCAATGTCTTTATAGCATAACTTGCCAGGAATAATGCTGCTTCCACCAGTCTCCTTTTTACTCAGAATTGCTTTTTGCAGTTATTTGTCATTTGTGCTTCCATATGAATTTAAGATTGCTATTTCTATGTCTCTGAAGAATATCCATGGAATACTGATTAATATTGCATTGAATCTGTATACTGTTTTTTTGTATGATGGCTAATTTTACAATATTAATTCTTCCAATCCAGGAGGTCTTTTCTTCTTCTGGTGGCTTTCTCAATTTCTTGTGTCTTAACATTTTCTTTGTAAAGATGTTTTATTTGTTTGCTTTTGTTTATTCCCAGTGACCATGGAGGAATGCTGTTTGGTGACTTGATCCCTCCTGTTAATTTAGCTTTCTTATACAGCCCACAGTAGTCATTGTCAACTAAAAATCAGAATAATTCCTCACAGACATGTCAACATGCTAATCTGACATGGGCAATCTCTCAGTAATATTTCCTTACAGAAAGTGCATTTATTTAATTATTTAACATGTTCATTTCAGTAATCACAGATGTTGATTCTAATCTATTCTTGACTCTTTATTTTTATAACATATAAGTATATTTCATAAATTTTGTGTTAATGAAAATTTGTAGTCTTAATAATTCTGGCTGAGCACAATTCACGAAAGTGCAAATGACCATTTTCCATGTTGATTCAGGTCCTTCAACTTCCTGGAATTCTTCGCACCTTAACAATGCAACTGTTATTAGCCAAGAAAGTAAACAACTTGGCAAAATATTATAAGTGTACTAATATTTATTTATTGATGTAAATTTTTGTCTCCAATAGTTCAGAAAATTGCCAGTCTTTACACAATTGATATTCATTTAGCAGTGAGAGTGTTATAGATTTGATTTGGAGGTATAGAGGAAGTTGAAGGACCTGAAGCAACATGGAAAACTAAATCAGATGAAGTTGTATGTTTCTTATCTACTTTCACTTAACAGGTTTGCTACATGTAGTCGACTTTAGTCTAAAATATTACATAAAACTTCACAGTAAAAAGAAATGTACCAATTTTACATTAAGTGATATTCTGATCTATTATTTTTTTTCCTGAAACAAGAATCATTCCTGTTTTAATGTATCTACAATCTTTATAGTATCCACTTTTTATTAATTTACAAGTAATCCCTACCAAATGAACTGCCCAGATTTCACAGGGCTTGTGTTCAAATAACCCTTGTCTAACAATAGACTAGGTCACAAGAGTCACTAGCAATGTTATTATGGTTGGACTTAAGTAAAATCAGACATTGCTTGACTACCCCACAAATTCTGTGCCACCACTTCCTTACAATATTTTGTAGGTCAAAGGTTTTGTGTCTAGGTTGGTGTCCACATTTTTTTTTGGGAATATGTAGTCCCTCACCAAAGAAATTGCAGCATAGAGGTGAAGGCTCCATATAGGCACCACCAAGACTTCTCCATGTTCAGGAGTTTGTTTGAATGTTGTCCTTGACAAGGGGGTCCTGCTGTCAATTTCTGAAGAGTAACCCTTTATCTTAGCATCAGACTGAGTTGTTTGGGATTCCCATGGCCCCTCTTGACCAACAACTCAAGTGAGTGTAATCCAGTCCTCCACTGGAAACTTTGAAGACATACAATGGAAACAGAAGCCATCAATCATACAAACAAAAACAACAACAAAAATCACAAGGGAATTCTGGAGACAACAAATTTAGGAATTTGAATGAAAACTAGAGAAACCAACAGAATAAAAGAGATGGAAGAAAGAAAATCAGCCATTGAAGATATAATAGAAGTAGTAAATACATAAGTCAAGACAACAACAAAAACAAAAAAGCAAAAACAATAGTAAATCTAAACTATTCTTGACACAAAACATGCATGAAATCTGGGATACTATGAAAAGACAAAAACCTAAGAATAATAGAAATAGAGAATGAAGAAGAATCCCAACTAAAAAGCCTAGAATGTATTTTCAACAAATCCATAGCAGAAAATTCCATAACCTAAAGAAAGAGAAGCCTATAGAGGTACAAGAAGCTTACAAATCACATAATAGATTGGACTAGAAAAGAAACCACCTTCACTCATATTAAAAAAATAAAAACACTAAACATGTGAACAAAGACATAATATTAAAACTGCAAGGGACAAATATCAATTAACATATAAAGGCAGGACTATTAGAATTATACCAGTCTTCTCAACTGAAACCCTAAAAGCCAGAAGGGCCTGGGTTTAAGTCTTCCAGACTCTAAGAGACTCTAGATATCAGCTTGTACCACTATACATAGAAAAACTGTCAATTGCTATAGGTAAAGAAAACAAGATATTACAGATAGACTCAAATTTAAACAATAGCTACTTACAATTTCATTCCCATAGAAGAGAATAGAAAGAAAACAACAGCCCTAACAGGTTAAGTACTTCCATGAAAACACAGGAAAAGAATAATCTCATATCACCAAAACCCCTACCATAAACAAGAACAAGAACAACAACAAAATGACAGGAATTAACTGTCATTGGTCATTTATATGTCTGAGCATCAGTGATCTCAATTCCTCAATTAAAAAAAAAGACACAGAAAATAGAATGGATATGAAAATACAGTGCATACTTCTGCTGCATCTAAGAAACACACATCAACGTCATGTATAGATATTACCTAAGGGTAAAAGACTGTAAAAAGATATTCCAAACAAAGGAGTACATGCCAGAAAATTAGTGCTGAAATCAAGAAAATAGAAACAAAGAGAACAATACAAAGGATCAATGGAACAAAAAATTGGTTGTTTGTGAAAGTCAACAAGATAGACACAACTTTGTCCAAACTAACTAAAAGACTAAGAAAGAATATCCAATAATGAAAGAAGAAACTAAAAACATGGGCATACCAACAGGCACTGAGGCAAACCAGAGCATTATAAAAATATATTTAAAAAGGTGTAGTCCATGACATTACATAATTTAAATAAATCAAAATGACAATCAAAAAAAAAAATCCAAGACCAGAATTCTACCAGAATTTCAAAAAGTACTATTGCCAATACTCCTCAAATTATTCCACAAAATAGAAACTAAGAAACATTCATCATGATCAAGTAGTCTTTAACCCAGAGTTTTAGGGATTGTTCAGTATACAAAATAGCAAATGTGATCCATCATGGTTGTCTACTCCCTACATATCTAGTCAAGATAGAACTTGAATTTTTAGCTAGAACAAAAAGAGAACTGAAGATAAATGAAATACAAATTGGAAAGGAAGAAGTCGGAGTATACTTATTTGCAGATTATGTGATAATATACATAATTATCCCTCAAAATTTCACCAGGAAATTCCTATAAAACTGATAGGCTCTTACAGGAAAGGAGCTGGATACAAGATAAAGTAAAAGAATTCAATAGCCCTTCTATAAACAAATGATACCCAGCTTATAAATCAATCAGGGAAACAATATCTTTCACAATAGCCTCAAACAATATGAAATATCTCATAGTAACTCTAACTAAGCAACTGAAAGACATTGAGGATAAAAACTTAAAGTTCTTGGAGAAAAAAATTGAAGAAGATATGAGAAGACAGAAAAATCTCTCATTTCATGGATTCATAGGATTAACATTGTAAAAATGAAGAAACTAAAAACATGGGCATACCAACAGGCACTGAGGCAAAACAGAGAATTATAAAAATATATTTAAAAACTTGTACTCCATGACATTGGAAAATTTAAGATAGGGATGGTAGGTTATAAATCAGATAAAATAAACAAGGTGGTCAAATGTCCATATATATAGGTTCAAAAATCAGAATTGTATGAAATCCTTATGGTATTATTAGATTACAATGAATCTCTTAACATAATTACTGAGTCTTTATATTCAGAAAGAGTAGTTCTGTATATACAGACTGCTGAATTTGTACCTGATAACTCAGAATTAACTTTGTAATTTATACAGTTCCAGCAGACCATAAGAAATGGAAATTATTCATTATATATTACTCATTTTCTGTTGCATACAGGTTTGCCAGTTCCATTAGCTTAAGGAAATGATGAAATTGACCAATTACTAATAGGAAGTGTGTTAAAAGCCTTAAAATTTCATGAGAAACATCATATTAGTAGGAAATGTTTAAAGAAAATATTTTCCATCACTTGGCCACAAGCCAAAGAAATAATAAAAAGTGTCCTATCAGTTCTCTATACAACAGACTATGAGAGGGGCTTACTTGTACAGCTAGCTTTGTAATCTATCATTGGTCTCATGTCTTTGCTGATCATGACTTCCTTGAGCAAGACAGAGTAGACAACTTCTTCTGGCATCCCTGTTGGTCCTAACTGCTCTTGCTGACACATGCCAATTTGACTGAGGCCTGTCTGTGTCTGCTAGGTCATGCTACTACTGCTGATTCGTGTTTGCTATCCCAACACTACTGAATTGCACTGGTGGTATATTTGTGAAGTGTTTGTGAGTAGATTGAGCTGCTGCTGTTGCTGCTGAATCCTATGAACTGAACTGGTGATTTCCTGACAACACAGATTGGATTTGCTCCAAAGGATAATTTCTAAACAGGTCCACTTCCCCCCATATCCTAATAACCTTTCTTTTCCACTACCTCTGGTGGGTTTCTTCCAGTTCCTGAGAGACCAGTGCATTCCATTGGACAGCAGAGGATTGAGGCTACTTTGTGTTTCTGTGTTTCTTACATTACTAGTTAGCCAAGGAAGCATTTGGTCTTAGACATTAATCTTGTATACTCTCTAAAGTTTTGCATACATTATTATATCTTGGCAAATACAACTGTATTGATCCTGGCAATTACTATTATATTCTGTTCCTGATGAGGATATAAAAAGTATGATTGCTCTCAATAAAAATACCACAGCTTAAGATTTGCTATGGAACCTCCAATGGGCCTAGTTTTATTCCTTGCCCAGTAAGTAAGCACAGGTACTTATACTTGGTCAATGGAATTGATTTTAAGACGTAGATATAAATCCAAACACATATGAACACTTGAGTTATGATTTTAAAAAGCCAGAAATACACCTTGGATAAAAGACAGCATCTTTAACAAACGGTGTTGGTCAAACTGGATGTCTGCATGTAGAAGAATGCAAATTGATCCATATTATCACTCTGCACATAGCTCAAGTCCAAAGATTTCAACACAAAACCAGATACACTGAACCTGATAGAAAACAAAGTAGAGAATAACCTTGAAAACAATGGCAAAAGAGATAAGTTTTTACAGAATACCTAAAGTGCAAACACTAAGATCTACAATTAATAAACGGAATATCATGAAACTGAAACAGTTCTGTTAGGCAAAGAATCTCTTCAATAGGACCAGAAAGTAGCCTAAAAATGGGAAAAGACTTTTATCAGCTCCACATCTGATAGACAGATAATATTTAAAATATATAAAGAACTCAAGGAACTAGATATCAAAACATCAAATAACTAATTTAAAAATTATACAGATCTTTTTGTTGTTGTTGTTGTTTCTTTTTTAAAAAATTATTTAATTATTTTAAATCAAATCGTAATTTACTTATTCACACAGGGGTTATAAACACAAAAAGGCAGGATGTGGGGAAGGGAATGACACCGGAGCATAGGTGTTCAGGGGAGTACGGATACCTTTCAGAACAGGGTATCAGCTGGGTGTAGGTTCAGGGGACAGGTCACTATGACTCTGCCTATGATTCACTTGTCCTTATCTAAGTTGGTACTGTCTGCCGAGGCTAACTATTTACAAGATCTATGACTACTCAGACTGGTAAATTTCCACAAAAGCTGCCTGTTTACAATAGCTGTACAGATCTAAAGAGAGAATTCTTTGTTGTTGTTTTTCTCTCTCTTACTATTTTTATTATTAATCTTTTATTTATTTATTATTTGTTTGTTTGTTTGTTTGTTTACACTCCAGATTTATTCTCCTCCTGGTCTACACTCTGACTGTTCCACATCGCATACTTCCTCCCAGCCCCGCTGTCTCCACGAGGATGTCCCCACCACCCAAATCCCATCCCACCAGATCTCTGAACTCCCTGGGGCCTCCAGTGTCTTGAGGGTTAGGTGAATTTTCTCTGACTGAACCCAGACCAGCCAATCCTCTTCTGTGTATGTGTTGGAGGCCTCATATCAGCTGCTGTATGCTGCCTGGTTGGTGGTTCAGTGTCTGAGAGATCTCGTGGGTCCAGGTTAATTGAGACTGCTGGTCCTCCTATTGAGTCACCCTCCTTCTCAGCTTCTTCCAGCTTTTCCCTATTTTTTATTGAACATTTTATTTATTTACATTTCAGATGCCATCTGCTTTCCCAGTCCCCCCCACCCCCGTTAGAAATGGTTTTACCACCTGACAGTTGGTAGGGACTCTCTTATGAGAAAAGTACATTTTAAAAAATGTAGAAAACTATGCTTACTACTTAATTATTCTCAGAACACAGATATGTTGTTAAAAGGAAATGTGATGGGTTGAGAAGCTCTTGCTGTGAAGTGAGTACTTACCAATTCACATAAATAAAACCAGATTCTATCTTTTGTAGAAGATTTTGGCTTATTTTATGCTTCTGATTTCTCTTTTCAAATATTCACATGAGGCTCACTTATGTAAAAAATTAAGAACATGCAGTATGCTGTTGAAATATGGAAAAGGCATTTAGGAAAGAAGCCTTTTGAGAAGATTGGTACAAATTTCTGTCTTTGATTTAAGATCAATTCTGAAAATCTCATTAGGAGATTGAGTTCAAAATGAGCTGCTGACCCCTTCTCGATCCTTTCTGAATAACATGATAGGCTTAGAAATAATTAAATAAATAAAAAAGAAACAATTTCTAAAGCCTTCAAAATATATTCTACACCATCATGATAAAAAGACAAAATTTTTTAGCATAAAAACTTCATCAGAAGATTTGACTTAGAATCTTTAGAAATGTACAGATTAAATGATTCAGTTATAAAAATTTCTAATATTATTTATAAAGACATACCTGAAATTAAATTGAGAATAAATCATCAACATGGACTTCATTTTAGGATTCTTTGTTAATCCAATGAAATGCATGTTTACTTAAAATAATATTGCAAATTTGTACTGTTCTAGTGTCATGATTTTATGACAGGTTTCAGACATTATAGCAACATTTAATAGGTTAGTTGTACAATTTAATAGGTTATCTTTGTAAGATGTTAATAAATGCAAATTGGGTGATTACACATAATTATTCTACGTAGTTTTTCAGCATGAGTATAGTATATGAAGACAAAATAACAATTCAAGAATACTAGTACATAGTATTCTATTTATTTAAGATGATAAATTTTAGAAAAATTTGATTGTGTAGACAAAATTTATATAAATTACTACAATGTTAAATCTACTTTAACATTGGCATAACTTTTTTCTCGACTTATAAAATGTCTTACTCATTTCAAAATATCATTTAAACATTAAATTAGCTTTGAGTAGCATTTACATTAAGGTGTGCAGAACACAGGCATGTGCCTTCTTACAAAGCTACTTTGTGTCTTCTAACATGGAGCCATTCTCTCATGCCTGTCTTTGATGTTTTAATCTCTGCCTTCCAATAAAACAAAAAAGATATTTTGGGGAAAATCTATTTAGTGAATGTAGCAGACCATTACATATAATCTCAAATTTTGTTTCATTTGACTTTCAAAATATTTTGACCTTTATTATTTTCTTCTTAGTATCAGAATTTTATTATTATAGGGTGATCTCTATAATTTTTCTTTCATAAGACATTTTTATTATGATATACCTCATTCATAAATGCAGGAACACAAAACTTAATATAAGGCCCAATAAATTTTCATGAAGAGAACAAACACATTTCAATCACCATCAAGATCAAGAAATACTACACTTTACAGCTTTCCCTAGGTTCCAGGTTTGTCACTAAATACACATGCCAAAACACCATGGTTTAGTTTATCATAGTTCTACATTGTACATTCATGGTTTCTATCAATATGTACCACTTTTTATATCATTATTTTTACTTAATTTTTATAGTTATGCTATTTAATATAGTTAAAACTAGACTAAAATTCTTCTGCTGCATTTCTTGAGTAAGCATACTATACCAAAAATTCTTCATTGATTATGTTATCAATGAGCTTGGAACTGATTTCATTATTTGGTACCAAACTAATGATACATTAAGCGTTCCACTTTTTATACATCTAAGTGAATTTGGTTGTTATATGGAATGCACACATTAACATAAGATTAAAATAGTTTGGCAATCACTATACCAATGTGTATTCCTCTAGGTTACATGCAAGAGGTGTTTTTGTATTAAATATATGACAGTACTTTATTTTGCTTGTATATTAATTTAGCCAGTCTGGTATTCCTGATGAATTATTTAATTGTAGCCTTCTATTGTTATCCTAATAAATATTGTTGAGGAGCTTTCCACATATTTATTGCTTTTATTGACATCTTTTTCCTTGAGTGGCCCAATCAAGTCCTATGCCATTTTCTGATCAACCTTCATGTTGACTGACAGGAAGGCTCAGCAAGTAAAGGTCACTTGTCTCTAAGAAGTGAACCAGAATTTCATCACTGGGATACTGGAAAGTTTTTCTTTAAGTTTTACACATGCACTGTAGTATGTGCATCTTAATACATTTGCATGCATACATCCACCCAGCTGTTTGTATGTTTTCTTATTTTAATATTGCCCATAGGGATTACATTTGAATTAATAAAGCACAATTATGTTTGAGTTGACAAAATAGAATTCATCAGTGTCTCACATAGATTAGAACATTGTGGTTTATGTTTTAGAATTTTTATCCTCTTAAGTTTGTAAAGAATTTGGCAAATTTTTTCCTGTATTTTCTTTAACATAGTCAAGAATTTTGCTATAATTACACTTTCTGTGAGATTTAGAAGAAGGTATATTTTATAGTTTCTGTATAAATATTTAAGTTCATCAGGATCGTGTACAAAATATATCTTCTTCCTCTCTAACCTGGGCCAGAAGTCAAAGGTGTATGAAGCTGGGATCTGCTTTCAGATTTTAATATTTTCCCCCATTAATTCTGATGGAATTTTTCTAATCTTGTATCCTACGATTATAATTATAAAATTTCTTGATATCTGTATAGTAATATCTGTCACTTTGATGTTATTAAAAATGCAGCATATGTTTTATATATCACTTATATGACTCAAATTGCTTTCAATATTTTAAATTTTTATTTTTAGTATTATGCTTAATTTATCATATATATTTATACATATATACAAATAATATAGATTTTATTTGTTAAAAATGTTAGTTTCTATTACAGGTTAGTTATAAAGCAATTAATATTGTTGTGTTCATTCTTGTAAACTGCAATTAAAATATCACATTAAGTTTGATACCTATTGATATTTTCATTTTTATGTCAACAAGATAATATATTCAAATGATGAAAATCCTTCTTTTATTTTTCAGTTATTTTACCTTTTAATCATGCCATGTCACAGTAAGTAGTCTTTCCAGTACTGTTTGATATAATAGCATTTTGAATCAAAATTACATTATAAAATCAGATCTGTAATTCATAATTATACAATGTGTATATATAATTAAGACTTTGCACCCTAATTTTCTTTTTTAAACTATAAGTTAACATTGATAATAAAGGGAATCTTTTAAAAGAACATAAATATAAAATATCAATTAAGGTATTTTGGACTTTAGATGTAAATAATTGTTTCCAGTAATCTAGGGCTTTCACAGACAAAAAGCACATTTCTTTAAAAAATAAGTTCCCTTGTTATGAATTTCAATGGTGTAGTTTTTTTGCTCTGATTTATGAATAGTATTTTGCTGTATTCAATCCCTACTGTATCTAATGTAGATATTTTATATTATAATACAAGACACTTTGTACCAAAAGAGTTTTATACCTTTTACAGTGAGTCTATAATACTTTCATTGTAAATTATGAATGCCGAATGCACTTGAGTTAGACAAACATATATCTTTGACAATAATCAAGAGCAGCTAAACAGAATGAATGGGAAGTTAATTCATTTCATTGTTGATTTGAGAAACTCACATTTCCTGATATCTAACAATGAAAGTAGGGTAATCAATATTCAAGGTAGATGTAGAACTCAAAGGAATAGAACTAAAAACCTAAAAATAAACACTTTTACTGTCAATGGTGAAAAAGGTTCAAGATGCTACGGGACACTCTCAAGAACAAATGGTACTCAGACAATTGATTGGTCCCCATACAAAAATTAGATAGACATTGCCTCATACCTAATATATGAAAATTAGCACAAATGGGCTGGAAATTTTAAATAAAATTAAAACACGAAACCACTAGAAGAGAAGTAAGAGTAAATCAACATAAATTTTTATCAAGTAATATCTCCTTAGACATGATAACACAAAGAAAATTAACAAGACTATGTGTTAGTCTATATACATTTACTTCCTAATACATAATGACATACATTATATTGAGAATACATGAAGAACAACTCTACTTTAAATAACCAAAAATGGTAAAAACATATTGCTTTCAAGTAATTTGACTACTTACTAGTTGCTATGACATCAATAGTCATGAAATGGCAAATAAGAGCCACAGTGAGATATTACTCAGCAAGTTTACAGTCATGAGAGGATTATAGAACTGTTGGGGCCACCACCGACTATAGAATTATAAAATGGTTTACCATTTTTGGAAAAGTTAAGTGGGAATACCTCAAAATGTGAAATATGGAGGTAGTGTCATCATATGACCTGGGAACTCCACTTTTAGGTACTCAAGATCATTGACATTATATATGTACAAGAAATGTGGATAAAAGCATTGACATGTCTACAATTCAAGTCTGCCTAGACTATGTAGTAACTTTAGGAAGACAGGCACAGACCATCATCTACAGTGTGAATAAATCATTTAAAATGTTCACAATAGACAAATCTACATATATAGAAAGTAGATTAGCAATTTTCAAACAGGGAGGGAAGAGGAATTAATTACTAATATGAGTGGACTTATATAGTAGAATCAAAAACTTTAAGTGTGATAGTGGGGATGATTATAGAATGCTACGTATATGCTAAAATCCATTAATAACAATTTAAAGTGATGACATGTTTAGTATTTTTATACTGTGAGTGTTCCACATGTTTATAGAGTGTATCTTGATTATATTTAACTCTCTTTCGTGTCAACCACTCTATCTCCTCTCAAGCTTCATGTCCTCTTTTAATTTTAAATTTTGTTTTAATATCCCCCTGAGTCCTATTTGTGTTTTCCATATGCAAATAGGTGTGTGACCATTCCTTAGGAAATGAGAGACTTAAGAACAGTGATATTAGCAAAGGAGAGTGATGTTCCCTCCCTCACAGACATCCATTGTGTTTAGCTAATATAATATGAGATAGGATACATACAGTACCTATGTAGACTAGAATTTTGACTGGCTTGAAACAGCTCTTGCACAGAAAAATACGTGATTTGCTATGAGTTGATGCATGCAAAGTCCATAACATATTTAAGATTCAGTATTTAATGGCCTTTCTCCCTATTTGTCATCTCTTATATTCTTTCCACACTTCTTTAACAAAGTTTACTGAGCATTGAAATGGAGAAGGTTAATATAGATAGATGATCCATCAACAACTGAGTGTTCAAAGTTATTTATACTAGGTACTTTGCACAGTTATGAGTCTCTGCATAAACCATCACTCACTGAAAAACACAAAGCTGGAGTACAAGCTTTTAAAGTATGACCTAATAGTTTCTTGGATTTCCTTGATGTTTGTTATTGACCCCTTTGCATTTCTGAATTTATTAATTTGGTTAAACTCTCTGTGTCCTGTAATTAGTTTGGATAAGGGTTTGTCTATCTTCTTGGTTTACTCAGATAGCCAACTCTTTTTTTTTTTGTTATGTTATTATAATGTTTACTTAAAATTTATGGCATATATATGACATAAATCATATGAAGTTATACAATTTGAGGATGAAATAGCACTTCCAAAGAGCCATAGACTATAGCAAAATCCCATGACAGTTCTCTCTTTAAGTTATTGGTCAGGGTCCTCCAGCAGACTTCCAAAAATCTATATATGCCCTTGGTTGCCTCCCAGAAATAGAAGATAAGACTTTATTGTGGAAGGCTCTATATATTTTGTAAACATGACTTCGAAGACTTGAGCAACTCTTTATTTCATTTAAAAATTTTTTTCTCTCTTTCTTTTTCTATTTTATAGATTTCAGTCCTCAGTTTGACTATTTCCTGCTGTCTGCTCCTCTTGAGTGTGTTTGCTTCTTTTTGTATTAGAGCGTTCAAGTGTACTGTCATGTTGCTATGATGAGAGCTCTTCATTTTTTTTTTAAGTAGACACTTAATGCTATGGACTTACCTCTCAGCAATGCTTTTACTGTGTTTCACAAGTTTGGGAATGCTGTGTGTTCTTTCTCTTTAAATTCTACAAGGGCTTTAATTTCTTTCTTTGTTTCTTTCTTTGTTTTTCTTTGTATCTTTGTATCTTTGTTTCCTTCTTTCTTTCTCTCTGTCCCTTACCCTTCCTTCCCTCCCTCCCTCCCTCCCTCCCTCCCTCCCTCCCTCCCTCCCCTCCCTCCCTCTCCCTTCTGTTGTGTTGGTGGTGGCGGTACGTGTGGTGCTTGTATGTCTGTGTGTTTGCTTGTATTTGTGATTCACTTCTTTTGGTTTTGCTGGTGAAATATTATTTATTTTATGTGTTTTCATGTGCATAGTTAACCTCCTTGGGTTGGAATTTTCTTTTTATTATGTTTTGTGGGGATGGACTTGTAGGTAATGTTTAACTTTGACATTATCATGTGTTACCTTATTTTATTTATATGGTAATTGAAAGTTACCTTGTTTTCTCTATCTATGGAATTAGAAACAAATTCCTAACACAAAACATTCAGGAAATCTTGGACAGTATGAAAAGTCTAATCCTAAGTATAATAGGTTTAGAAGAAGGATGGAGAGGACAAGAGGAGAGAGGAAAAAAGGAGGAGGAGAAGAGCGAGGAAGAGGAAGAGGAAGAGGAAGAGAGGAGAAGGAAGAGGAGGAGGAGGAGAAGGAACACAGCTCAAAGGCCCAAAGATTTCTATTTTCTCTCTGGTCTTCTGACCAGTGTAGCTTATGGTTGAACAAGGGGTCTCCACCTGAGTTGTTGGCTGGACTTCTGGTGCTATGGGGTCTAGTTCAGCAAGGGGTCCTGAGTGAGAGCTAGAGTTCGGTGACCTTTGTGGCCTCTAGTCCAGCACAGCATCTTGTCTTAGTTGGGGTTTAAGTATTCCTATGACTAGTGGAGGATAATTGGGGATAGTGTTGTGGGGGAAGGTGTCTGTTGGAAGGCAGAAAATGGAGAAGGTCCATGGGAGGGCAGACTACTGAAGCCTACATGGCCTTCTGGCTGGCGATGGCCTGTGGTTGGACAAGGGGTATCGTCAGGAGAGAATCAAAGAGTAGGGAGGTCTCAGGTGGCTGACCTCCCTGGTCTTTTGGCAGGTGTGACGTGTGGTTGGGTGATGTGCATGGGGGGTGTTTGCCCAAGGGAACTGAGCAAATGAGGATGCTTCCTTAATGTTTATTGGTTTTCAGAATTCCAGAAAATTAGAGGCTATCAATGCCTCAAGAACAATGGACTGAAAACCTGAACCGAGGCTAGGAATTTCAGAAGTTGGCAATCTGGGTGCTGTAAGGGCTATTTCTTTCTAGTCTGAGAATCAGAGAACCTGTTTGTCACTATCCTTTTTAGCACTGGTCCAGGGAGATGCCCATATGCCCTATTAGACTGCCTATTTTTCCCATTAGTGCTTTCATCTCCTTTGACCCAGGTGCCTAGAAAATGATCTTTCAGCTCTCTGAGAAAGATGCATTGGTAGAAACTTTCCTGGTAAACAATCAGAAAGTCAGGATAGGACTGTCTAGTTCTCATCATTTTGTGGAGAAGATCAAGCTTTGGTTCTACTGCTATAGTAAACTAATTCTCATTTTATTTTTTTTTTGCGGAGAAGATCAAGTCTTGGTTCTACTGCTACAGTAAACCAGTTGGGGAGTGCAAAAAGAGTTCACCTGCTTGTTGAAACTTCCAGTCGATGTTGTCAAATTCTCAAGACAGGATAAACAAACTCTTCCACAAACGATATTGGGACATTACTTGTGCAACATAACCATTCTAGGGAAAAGCTAGACATATTGTTTTATTTTATGCCAGTATTCCACCTAGCTGGGAGCAAGAGCCTTGGTAAGAACTCGTGTGCCTAGTTTAGACCACCTTGTGTTCCCTACAGTTCCAACAGAATTGCAAATGCTAGATCTCACAAGAGGTCTTAGAGATTGGCACCATATGAGTCCATTAATCAGATCACAGCTATAAAAGTGTATACGCTTATGCCCATCCAGAGGAAAACTGGAAGCATGCCTTTTTACTGGGAAATGTTATTAGGGAAAAGCCAGGGTTCAAGTAGCCAGTGGCCTGGTAATATCTTTCCCATTAGATTCTAGACACAGGTTAGTTAAGAAAGAGCTGGTTCATGGAAAAAAAGCTGCAGATGACACAGTATGAAATGCTCAATTTAACCCAGCTGGTATCTGGCTTTTTCTACTTGTGCCCTTGTACTGAACTTAAGGAAAGCCTTGGAAGTGTTAGGTTTATCAGCATAAAATTGATTTTGTTTCCCTCTGTGGTCTTAGAGACTAGCAAATCCCAGTTCCCATCTACCCACAAAGGTAAGCAAGTTCAGAGATACCCTCTGTTAGAACCTATGGCATTTGGGGTGATACATATGTAGTGTCTCCCCTCTTTGTCCCAAAGAAATTAGCTGTGATTTAGGGGTTCTTTCTCAATTATATGGTGTATTGAGTTGTAGAGCTAGAATGTGTCTTGGCCTTTTCTAACTGTTTTGATAAGAACATTTTTCAATTGTCTTAGTGAGCAGGAATCTGCCAGCTTATTTCTGGACTTCCTCAGAGGGAATTGATCCATGTGTAGCTATTTATTTGGTATATCTGTGGGTGGAGAAAATGTCTGGAGTCTCATAGTCTGCGTCTTGCTGATGACAATTTTGTATGCATGCGTATACTTTTAGTTTTGAAGGTCTGGAGGCAGGACATGAATTTTCAGATAACATATCTCACTCTCATTTACTATATGTAAGTCTATTAATTTCTACACTTTTTTCTGACCCAGTTTTGTAATTTTTAAACTAAAGAAATTGAAGGCACAAAACCTAAATGACCATTTAAGGCCACCCAAGTAGTGAAATGGCAGAAAACATGAGGGACTTACTTCATCATCAATATATGTGACATATCACAGATGAAGAAAAACAGAAGAGACAAACCAAAGGTTGACATCCATAGGTGTCAGATGGGGGTGGGGTCATGGATGGGGCAACAGGAGGACCCCTCTTAAAATTGTGCTGTCTGCATACACTGCTCATTGGCCTTGTCTGATTTACTTCAGCAAGACTGTGTCTGCCTGTTTTCTCTTCTTCAAAAGATGAATCTAATTAAATTGCAATTTGCATCAAGACAATATGTGTTAAACTCTAATTTGGAGAGAGGAGAGGAGCCATTTTTGAAAAGTTAGAATACTTGTCAGTAACATTTTTTTTAAAATTCTTCCTCTTTGAGTAAATTTTATTTTTATTAAACAATTATTTCTTTATTTTATGTGTATAAGTACACTGTAGCTGTCTTCAGACATACCAGAAGAAGACATCAGATCCCATTACAGATGGTTGTGAGCCACCATGTGGTTGCTGGAAATGAACTCAGGACCTCTGGAAGAGCAGCAGTGCTCTTAACCCCTGAGCCATCTCTCCAGTTCCTTTGAGTAACTTTTTTGAGAATGAAAATAAAATGAAAACGTTAAGAATAGTCCTTAGCCAGAATCAAAAGACAAATGAAAAACTAGAATTTTCCCACTTAGAGTCCAGGAAAAATTTTCCTGTTCAAATCAATATGCAGGCTACTATTCGCAAAGGACATTAAAATATTTAACTAATTAAAATTTCATATAACTTAAATTTTAATTTTTTTAAGCACTACCCACATTTTCTGTGCTCAATAACTTCAAGTGGCCAAGAAGCATCACATTAGACAGGGATGAAATGATAAATGAAGAAACACTCTACTGCAGTGTGCAGTCTTGAGGAAGACAGAGCAGACTCATCTTTATTAACTTTGTTACGGCTTCCGGGGCTTTCTGTTTCTTTCTCCTGCTCTGCTAGATTGCATGCAACCAATTATTTTAAAAGGTTTTTCCATTAGATAAAATTTTAGGATTTTGCTAAATATTTTGTTTTTCTTACATACTCAATGGCCTGTGTTTATTTTTAACATTTAACATTAGCATATAAGTATAGTTTCTTTTATATTTCTATCTTTTTATGGAGAACCTGTATGTTTTTAATCAACAATGGCATTCGTTTTTGTTGAGGTATATATAACTCTGCTTAAGTTATTTTTATTTCTTTTTAATCTTTTCAAAGCTTGCCTCATGTGAATTTAATTGCAAAACTGATATTCTCCACATTCATTTTACAACCTTCAGATTATCTTGGATATGTTATTTGGAGTTCAGAAAATTCAACAAAGAGACTATCTCTAAAGATGTCACTCATTCAATTGATACTATGCCATTCTGTTTTATTTAAGATGAGAAAATAACCTATTCCAAGAAAAGATGTGTAGTTTTTAATTTTCTTGCAATTGTGTACAGTAATTAGGATATCTGGTGTAAATAGTTCAGAATCTATTTTATCTAATTTCACACTTCTGCTTATGCTGGTTGAATTAAAGGCATTAAAGTAAGCAATCTCAAAATTCCTATACAAGCAAATATACAGAAAGTATGTCAATTAATAAATACGTTAATTTTTAGACAACACTTGTATAGGATGCATGAGAAATTAAGTGTATATTAAGATTATAGTCTCCAAATTCTAAATCTTGGATATTTGAAGCCCACAGCCCTCTATTCTTACTGAATTCTATCATTTCACTGTTTCACTTCACTGTATGCTCTAATGTATCTTTTTTGATTTTTAGTGAACATTCTGGTTGAATTATCTATACTGGAGGCAGAAAAAGTATATTTATTAATTAGCAGTGGGAGTATTTGAGAGAAAAGTGGTTCTATAAAAAAGAATTGAAGTCAATATACCCCCTTATCACACAGCCTTAAATCATTTGCAGACTGGAAGTAGTATATGTCTTGACTATTTTACAAGGCTTTTATGAGAATCGAATAGAATGATTTAGGTGAAATCGTTTTGAAGACTGTGCAGATGTAAGATGCTGCAAGCACTGTCAGAATGTTTGTGAAATCAGCAGCTCTTTTGAATCAAACACAGGCAGAAGAAAGTTCCATATATAAACTACAGGATCTCTTCATTTTAAAATCAGCACTTGGGAGGCAGAGTTAGGCAGAACTCTATGAGTTCAAGGCAGCCTGGACTACACAGTGAGTTCTAGTACAGTCAGAACTGTTACACAGAAAAATCCTGTCTCAAACAAACAAACAAAAATCAAAAAAAGCAAAAACAAACAAACAGCATTTGGATTTTGCTAGATGAAAATTTTAATTGCTTGAATATGCTTGGCCCAGAGAGTGGCATTGTTAGGAAGTATGTCCTTATTGAAGTAGGTGTGGCCTTGTTGGGGTAAATGTGTTTCTAGTGGGGTGGGCTTTGAAACCCTCCTCCTAGCTGCCTTAGTCTTCTCCTGTTTGGAGAACTCTCAGATCCTGTAGCTTCATGTCCGCCTGGATGCTGACATGGTCCCACCATGATGATAATGAACTGAACCGATGAACCTGTAAACCAGCTCCAATTCAAGTAAACGTTGTCCTTTATAAGAGCTGCAGCTTTATTTATAATAGCCAGAAACTGGAAAGAACCCAGATGCCCTTCAACAGAGGAATGGATACAAAAAATGTGGTACATTTACACAATGGAATATTACTCAGCTATTAAAAACAATGAATTCGATAAATGCTTATATAAATGGATGGAACTAGAAAATATCATCCTGAGTGAGGTAATCCAATCACAAAAGAACATACATGGTATTCACTCACTGATTATTGGACTTTAGCCCAGAAGCTTGAAACACCCAAGAGTCAACTCACAGACCACATAAAGCTCATGAAGAATGAAGACCAAATGGGGGGGGGCTACAGTCCCTCTTAGAAGAAGTAACAAAATACTCAAGGGAGCAAATATGGATGCAAAGTGCAGGCCAGAAACTGAAGGAGGGGCCGTCTGCAGACCATTCCACCTGGGTATCCATCCCATGTGCAGTCACCAAAGGTAGATGCGGACGTGGGTGTCAGGAGGTGCATGCTGACAGAAGCCTAACATAACTGTCTCCTTAGAGGTCTGCAAGAGCCTGACATATTCAGAGGCGGATGCTGACAGCAAACCATTAAATTGATCATGGGGTTCCCAACAGAGAAGATAGAGTGAAGACTGAAGGAGTAGAAAGGAGAAAGGGTACGGGACCCCATGAGGAGAGCAACAATCCCAACCAACCAGAGCCCCCAGGGTCTAAACCACCAGCCTGGGAGCGCTTAGGGAGGGACCCATGGCTCCAGCTATATATGCAAGGGAACTATATATAAGTGGGAGAAGAGATTCTTGGTCCCATGAAGGCTGGACATCGTGGGGGGGGTATTCGAGGGTGGGGAGGTGAGGTATGGGGGAGGGTGGGTGTGGGTACACCATCATAGAGGCAGGAGGAGGGGGGAAGGGATAGGGAGTTCCTGGGAGGGAGGGGGGAAAGGGGGTAAGGGCAAAACACCTGAAATGTAAATAAAAGTTCCAATTAAAAAAAAAGAGCTGCTTGGTCCTGGTGTCTCTTCATAGCAATGAAAACCCTAAGACAATAATCCTATTTACCAGGTTTACAAGTCTAACAGAACTGTGTTACCTGTTACCTGTATCATAAAACATATGTGCATTTCCAGAGATGCCTTTAAATTTTATTTCAGTTTAGATTGACTCATGGGTTTACATTCCGAATCCAAAGACAACAAGCTAAAGTTCATAATAATTAGTTACATCTGGTATCGTTTTAGCTGACTTGTCATAGAAAAATGTAACAATCCTAATTCATGAATAAAAATATACATATAAATAAAAACATACAGTAACTCTCAATATAAAACTTCTTGGAGTGACTGAGACTAAATATAATTTAGATTTCAGATTTTCAAATTTAATTTCCTGATCTTTCAAGTGGACATAAACTAATTGTTATTTCTCATGATGTCATGGTGTTTACTTTATCTGTCTGCCTGTCTGTCTGTTTCTATGTATCTATTTATCTATCTATGTATCTATCTACATCTATCTATCCATCTAACATCTACTCAATATACAGTTTATTATTCAAAACTCATAGAACTTTAAATGCATATATATATATATATATATATATATATATATATATAACATTTTACCTATAGACTATATATTAAAATATATTGTGCTTAGTCCCACTGTTAATTGATGTTCCAAGATGGGCTGGCACCCAAGGTGGTAGCCTCACCTTCTCTGTATTGTAACACACACACACACACACACACACACACATATATACAATAATATATTTTATGTATATATATATATATATAAAATGTTGATTATGCTTCCCCTCACACAACATTTCAGAGATCTTTTTCACCTCCCTATGTGTTTTCTCTTTCTTTCCCCTTTCAAAAACAAAACAACAACAAACAGTAAGAACAGAAAAAATACCCCACAAAAATAAAAATTAAGACAAACAAGGAAAAGATAAATAAGTAAAAAAAAAAAAAAGCCAAAACAAAACAAACCAAACACTGCATAACAAACAACATAGAGGCATGTTTTGTGTTAGCCAACTCCTGGGCATGGAGGCTTCCCTGGAGTGTGGTTGAGGAGTGAGAGTTCCAAAGCCTCTCAGTTTCTGAAACATCTTCCACTTGTGGGTCTCTTTGTTGATTACTATTTACTATGAGAAGAAGCTTCTCTGATGACGGTTGAGTAATGCAATGATATATGAATATAGCAATATGTCATTAGGAGTTATTTTATTGTCATGTTCCTTTCAAAGAATAATAGCTTTGCCCCAGGGTCTATGCCTTATTGAGACAAAGTTCTCTGACAATCTTCGTGTTACAGCTGTTTTCATCAAAGACCTTCGCCGACAATCTTCAATGAAATAGCTCTCTGAGAGTAACTTAGCTTGTGCATATACCTTTATCTTGGATGGGCTTATATGCATACACATTATTTGGGGTGAAGCAAGGGTTATATAGTTTTGGGAAAGGGGGTGAGAATATCCAGGGTAGGCAAAGCTTAGTCTACTGAGGGGCCTCATTAGCCTGGACAGGAATTCCAGTAATGTCAGGTACAGGACTATTTGACATTCTCAGGTAGTTGATGTGTGGCCTAGGAACATCTAGAGAAGAGGCAGCCTTACTTACGAAGGGAGTCCACCATTTTGTAACAAACTCAGCGATGTCTGGTAATGTCAGACTTCAACCATAACAGCAGGGTTTCGGAACACATTTACATAAAAATAATATAATTCAACTGTTTTTAAAAAATATCGGATTTGCAATATATGGTTGGAGCTAAAAATTCTGAGTGAGGTAACCCAGACCCCAAAACAAACAATGTACATTTTCTATTATATGTGCAAGTTGTCCTGTAAACTTTTGATGTACTGCTACTGGAGGTTTTTCATTGTCAAGTGCCAGGAATAGGTTATATCTTGGTGAATTGTTGACCAACGGATCCCATGGAATCATCCACACATCACTGTTCTATTGTCAAGGCTACTGGTTAATCTCTACAATCTGATCTTAAATTTCTAATCCTGAGGACAATGTCATGTCATTGAACAGAGAGAATTTGAGCCACTAGTGCCTAACTGAAGCATCAACCCTACTGATTGGTACTCATGGTATTGGAAGATACGCTGCACACTAGCAATAGAGAGTGCTCTTGCAGAAGATCAGAGTTCAATGTTCAGTGCCCACATCTGATCTATCACAACTGGCTGTAATTCCGGCTCCAGGGGCCAACTCCCTTTTCTGGCCTCTAGGAACTTGCAATCATGTGTATATACTCACATACTCGTGCATACATGCACAAAATAGCTAAATAAATCTTTAAAATTTAGTAATATTCTGTAAAGATTTTAGTGGTTTTATATTTAAAAATACATTCATGTCCATGCATTCGAGGTATTTTTATTTATACTTACCATCTCACTTATGATTAAGTTGTATTTATGTATGCCAAGTTCCATTCAGGAGTAATGACAAATGACTTTAGAACTGATGGAATGTAGCCCACTGGTTACTAAAGGCACACAGATGAGCCTCTGTGTGGCACAGTCCCGAGGACCAAGTGTCTGGAGGACTTCATGCTGTTATGGAATTCTGCTCGTTTGTTGCCCTCATATCCCTCTTAATCTAAGAATTGTGTGAAAACTTTAAGGGGGATTCCAGTCCCTCACTGGGCAGTATTTCTGTCACTCACAATAATAATACTTGATCTCTTTCAGGCATTGCTGCTGGAGCAGATTAATGATTCAATCACTACCCTAGGGAAAAACTTAGAGTCATAGATTTTCAACAATGACCACCCTCTTAGAAAACACTCTTAGAAAATAAAAACTGTTAATGAAGCTAGGTTGAGATGTTTTTACTACTGACTCTGATGTAGAAAATCTTAGGGAGCAATTTGAAGTTCGGAAAAGTGTACTCTTATTAATTAAGCTAGGGACCTCTTATGGTCAGGGAACAAGAACGATGGTAGCACTGGCTGACATGACTCTTACTGAGGCTAGACTGGTGATGACTGATTTCTTATATCCATTTTTGCCCTCAGCTTTCTGGTATGGTTTACTAAGATTTGCTGATGAGTAAATATGCATTCTAAGGATTTAAGATAGATATGACTGATTTTTATATAAACATTTAGATTTGTTATTCTCTTAAAATTCTTACAAGATTACTTTTAAAGATAATTAAATGATTACTCCTTTCTTTGTAACCACAAATTGCTGCTTGCTAGTAAGAGAATTTGGCTGAGAAAACTTTCTTTCTTGCTTGCACTTCGTTAATCTAAAACAAGTTGCTCAGCTATGAATGTATGTGAGTTTTGGGGAATAATTTGTTTTCTTTAACTGTACTATGTAATGTTATTTCTTGTAAAGGTATTGGGGAACGCAGTGGCTTTTCATAATCATTCACTAGAAGGAAACTAAACCATAATCACATTGTAAGTTTGTAATGCTTGAAAGATTTTGCTGGGATATATAAACTCTGAGAGAAAGAATAAGATGTGGAGGGTTGGAACATTGTTCTATCCACCACCTATGTGTATGTATGTATAGATGAAAGGTTTGTGTGAGTGGGGGTTGGAACACTGTTTCTTCCATCCATGAACTATGTGTATGTATGTGTATGTGTGTAAAGCTTGTCTAGGTGTGTGTTGGAGCTTGCTCCGTCCACCAATTGTGCATATATATGTATGTATGTGTATGTGTAAAATGCCTGGAGCCTGCTTACTGGAGCTTTGCTCTGACCATTCAATGTATAAATGTGTAGATGTCTGTTTGTAGGTCTATCTGCATATATGTATGCATGGTATGTATGTATGTATGTATTTGTATGTATGAAGTTATTGGACTCTTTGCCTTTTGTTTCATCCATTCAGTGTGTGTGTGTGTGTGTGTGTGTGTGTGGTGAATTTTCCGTCTGTCCTTCTCTTTCTTGCTGACCCGTAGGATTTAAAAGACTCATAGTTTTTGGCAGGCCATAGGGAGTGCCAGTCCCAGTAAATTAAGTTTTATTCCCTCAGAGAAAAGTCTGCTGAGTAACTTCTCTAATCACTGGCTGCCATTGGCAGCAGTCCCTATATGCATCTGAATCCACCCCCATCAGCAACTCTTAAGTACTGACCACCTGCCTCAGTTTAGCCACCGTTGGATCTCAAATCTGGTCATTGAGATATGCATGTATAGCAAGCAAATTTAAATATCTGTTCACAAACTAATTGTACAAGAAAAGAAGAATTAGTATTGTTAGTCACAGTAGTTCTGTTGGGCCATGCAAATTCTTTAGGACAATTTCTACAATGTCACTGGCTATTGACAAAGCTTCTTTTTCAAAGAAAAAGAAAAAAATCAGAAGGCAGAGTGACTAAAGACACATCAGAATTTCATTATGTCCACAGTTCTCAGATTCAATGAGCCCTAGTCCAAATATAGATTTTGTTCAAAAGGTTGGACTTTGTCCTATAATTTTTGCAGCACAAGCAATAGTACAACTTTGCTAGTAAAAGAATTATCACTTTGCTACCAGGCTTTTGTTGCCATCTACTTATGAGTCTCCTAAGCTGTGGATATAGGGTCATACCTATGATTTCAGAACTTAGTGGTAGAGGTTCAAGTTCAGCATGGTCGTACATAGTTAGATTAAACAAACAAACAAACAGTTACATGAAAAAACTAAATGTCCTCTAACTTGCAGAGGGTCATTTGTTGTAGTACAACCTAGTTCCCCTTTAATAGGTTGAAGTCACTTCTTTTATGGGAGCCATTTCTCCACATGGGCAAAAGGACACAAAATGACCAGGAGCAGGTTTCTTTACTGAAGAAAATAAGGACTGCATGTTTAAGTCCATAACCAGTAAATGTTTACATGACAAATATTTTCCTTATATCTGTAGAAAATAGAATAAGTAGTTTCAGACCTTGACAAACGTTTCTTAATTTTTATTGTAGCTTCCTTTAGGTTGTGTCACCATCATAGGATCTTTGGAAATGTAGAATACTGTGCATGCCTTTGACCAGGTAGTTATCACCAGTAGATGCTTTAAAAACATCTATCAGCACGAACCTGTGTCATAGTAGCTATGTGTCTTGCCTGATTGGTAGAATTAGGGCTTCCCTATAGTTCAACCACTTTGTCTTTATCCTAGGGCGTTCCCCTGTCCAAGACGCTTGGCTTCAATGAAGTGTCATTTTTCCTTCATCTAATCTCTGAAAATGGTCTCCTCTACTTCAAGATACATATTCTTATCCCCCTCCATTTGCATTACCACACATATAAGCTGCTATATTTTTTTCCTAGCATCTTATATTTATTAAAATTATATCAAGGAATGAACAATAGTTTCTTCTGAACACTTAATATTAATGATAAATAAATATGAGTAATGCGTAAAAATTCATCAACATGCACGGCATACATACAAACTCAAACAGAAACTTGTTTTACTTAAACAATAGAGACAAATGAATAATTTTTCAATTCCTTAATTACTATTACATTTTTTAATACATATGCCTATCATGGTGCATTTAGTGTTTTCATACAACAAATTGTGTTATGTAGACTTGAAAGTAAGATGTTGTCGGTGTATGTTTTAGATGGTTGAGTCTGTTTAAACCTTGTTTTAGTGAACCTGGGCATATATTTTAGAGTACAATAGCAACCAAATTTATTTGGAATTTAAAATACAGAAATAAAAAAATACCCTGAAAGTGACTAACCCCCTCCACATGTGTCTTCTCTGCATTATGCATTGAAACAAGACTGTAATGGTTCATCTTAATTGTCAGCTTGGCTGGATTTGGAATCACCAAAGAGACATAACAGAATTTGAGCTTTTAAAAAATTAAAATGTATCATTCTGTGAAATGAACATTGAGATCAAAAGTCAGAGGCCAACAAACATACGAGTGAAACCATCCAGGGAGAACAGTCCCTTTGTTGGGAGCAAGTGCTAAGAATGTCTCATGTCAAACATCCACATGCATAGAAGCACCTGACGTTTCAACTGGAGAGCACATAGCTCTGTATTAAATATCTTATGCAATAAAGGAATAAAACTACTGAACAACGTAATAAAAATGGCCATGGGTGACCAAAATCAGTTTTGTTCCCCAGATGTTTACTTAAATTAGTTTTAGAGTTCCTCTTGAGAATTAAGATCTAGACATAAATTTAGTTTTGAGTTTCACAAGCTACCTGTGAACAGGGCACTGGGATGTGACCTGGTTGTGGCATCAGAACTCCTGCTAGGTGGATGGGTGAAGAAAAGGACATAAAATTTTTCCTTTACTCTTTCTGAGTATAAAGCTGATTCAGCTGAGATAGGCATTGTCCCATAGTTCCAGATGATCAAGTTAAGTGCTTGAGCATAGGAAATTATGCTTAGAAACAGAACAAAGAGAGGAGGGGCAGAGAACCAAAAGGTGAGAGAGAACAGTAGAATATAGCTACAACTCAGATAGTTGATTTCAATTAAGTAATTATACTCTACATCTTAGGAAAATATATCGTTAGACATAATTCTATATGAAGTGTGGTTTAAAAAAAAAAAAAAAAAAACTACCTCAAGAGACTGGAGGCCCCAGGTAATTTAGAAGTAGGAAGGGGTGGGGGGGACATCCTGGTAGAAACAGGGAGTGGGGAGGAGGTATAGGAAGTGGAACAATCAGAAGGTTGATGGGGGAGGAAATTAAATCTGGAGTGTAATAAATAAATAAATAAATAAATAAATAAATAATAAAAATTAAAAAAAAATAAACTCATACAGATAGGTAACAATATATTTTGTGTTTCCAAAAGCCTGAAAATTAAAAAAGAAGCAAAATTCAAAAATCATATTCATTTTTCTAATTATTCTAATTAATCTAATTAATTAATTTGTATGTACATAGGGTATGTGTGCATGCTATTGTTGGTACCCACGTGGCTAGAATTACTGAACCCCATGTAACTCGAGTTTCAGTAGATTGTGGGTCTACCCTCATGAGTACTGGGAATTTAACTGACTGGGTTCCTCTGTGAGAGCAACAAGTGTTTTCAGATGCTGAACTACCTCTTTGTTTTCTTCCACTGAATTTAAAACAGGTTAGATAATGTAATAAATGCATACAGAATATGGTTTAAAGATAGATATATAATTTAAATTGTTGCTTAAATAAGAATCATAGCATAAAACAGTCATTTATATAAAGAAAATCATATTTTCTTCCTTTTCCATTTTATACTACATAGTAACTAAAACAATAAAAAGACACATATGTAAATGTCTAAGTCGTCAGAATTGTTCCTTTTTTATGAGTTAAATTCTGTTCTTGGATCTGTTTTCTATGTTCCTTTTGAAGTCAGTTGGGGGTGATGAGTGACCAGCCAAAGTCTCACTTGTCCTCCTGGTTTTAGTAGGAAGCAGATGGTCATGTTAGACTTCAAGAAAAGTGACATTTGTAGAAAATGTTGCAAAACATATAAATTAAATGGCTCAACATACTGCAAAAAGAATTCTAGGCTTATAAATTATGTATGATATATTTGCTCTAGGACACAGTGCCCATTTACAGACAATGAAAAAGAAATAAAAAATCAAAGAGTCATAGGTTAGTGGCCTATATGTAAAAGCCTTTACAGGAGACAACTCTGTGGAATTAGTTGACATTAAAATAGTAACAAAAATAATTTTTGTGCTATTAAAACTTATCTACAATGGAACATTATTGATTAACTTCCAAGAAGATGTTTCTAACAATGCATAATCTGCACCACAATCTGCACTAGCAAGAAAACCCTATAGTTTAATAGACGGAGATACACAAAGTAAAGTACTTTATAGAGATTATATGAATGTATCACACTCCCTGGTAACAATAATATAAGCTAGAATCCAATTGCTGCATAATAAAACACTTACATTGTCTGTCCATTCCTGTTAGTCTGCCATTTTCACCAACAGAACTGATTTATATATACTTCATAATACTTCAACTAGTTTTAAATGAACTTAGATTTTGTTGAAATAATTAGTTGAACTATTTATTTTTACCTGACATATATTTCAAAAGCAAGATTACAATGTATACTGTCAAGCAGTTTGGTATATTTAACTCTTAATATCTTAAAACATAAAAATGTATGGATGTCAGGATGTACATGCTGACAGGAGCCTGATATAGCTGTCTCCTTAGAGGTCTGCAAGAGTCTGACATACTCAGAGGCAGATGCTCACAGCTAACCATTAAACTGATCATGGGGTTCCCAATGGAGAAGATAGAGTGAAGGCTGAAGGAGTTGAGAGGATTCGAGACACCATGAGGAAAGCAACAATCCCAACCAACCAGAGCCCCCAGGGTCTAAACCACCAGCCTGGGAGTGCTTAGGGAGGGACCCATGGCTCCAGCTATATATGCAAGGGAGCTATATATAAGTGGGAGAAGAGATCCTTGGTCTCATGAAGGCTGGACGTCGTGGGGGGAAGATATTCGAGGATGGGGAGGTGAGTATGGGGAAGGGTGGGTGGGAGTACACCAACGTGGAGGCGGGAGGAGGGGGGAAGGGATAGTGAGTTCCTGGGAGGGAGGGGGGGGAATGGGGTAGGGATTTACATCTGAAATGTAAATAAAATTTCCAATTAAAAAAAAAAACATAAAAATGTTCAAAAAAGCTTGAGGTGGTAGTACATATCTAAAATTCCAGAACTTGAGAACTGGAGCAAGACAATAAGGAATTCAAGGTCAGTCTTGGATATATCTTGAAGTTGATCTTAGTAATATTAATATATTAGACCTTGTCTCAAAGAAGAAAGATGAAAAGAAAACTTAATTCAGAAAAATGTGTTGTGGATTTACCTAGTATATGAGTGAATACTGATTATCAAGTAGACAGGATACAAAAGGAGATAAACCTCTTACTATGCCTGTGAGGGATTATTTAGGTTAGGCTGATGTACAAAGACCCATCTTAAACATGGTAAGCTCCATTCAATGGATTGGAATCTTGACCTGAATAAATAGAAAAACCAAGTTGAATATAAGTATTCATCATCATCTTACAGCTACTCAAAACAAACTACCCTAATAGCAAAATGTGAATAATCTACAAAACTACCTGGATCCTTGCTCTGATTTCTAATACCCAGCCAGCTATTATGGGTGTTTTTCCTTAATGCAATGAATAATAGGGATCCTGTATATAGATCCTTGGGTATTTTTAAATAAATGCCATTATATGTTTTTAGACTTGACTTTGGCAGCTGATATCACCTTGGCTATCCATACACTAGTTACCAGATAGATAATGTAAGATATATTGTATAAGCATGTGAGACATGAACAGGCTCCATGAAAGGCAAAATCTGGAGAAGAGATGAAAATTGCTTAAATTGTATTGCTTTGCAGAGTTTACACACAGTCCATCAGAAAAAAAAGATTATACCTCTCTACATGTTTAGTGATGGTATAGAAAATTCAACACTAGCAAATACTGAATGAAGAATAAGTCCTAGGAATCTAATTTTGGTAGGAAAACTGAGAAAAATATTTATAGAGCCTTTGGATGCTGAGAAACTATGAGTAATACTTCACAAAATTAAACCAGAAAATTGTCATGAAACTAAAAAATACAAATAAAACACAGTGACAACACTCTAGGGGGAAAAAAATCACAATCTGGGGTGCTCTCATATCACATACAAAGTATCCAGTATTCCAAAACAAAACAAACAAAACAAATCAAAACAAAACAATACTTTGAAATACACCACCAGTGGTGCATACTCTATATCCTGGAAAATGAGTGGACCAAGGTGGTAGATTTACTAGACAAATCTTTGGAAATCATTGAAAAATAATCTGGGATTTAAAAATACAAAAATTGATACATAACATTTACTATATGAGATAAAGACACATTGTATGTGTTTTATCACATTTATTCCTCCCCATCTCCTCCCAGATCTACTGCCTTCCTTACATACCAAACCTCGTGACCTCTTTGCTTTGTTACTCCATGAAGTATAATTTGTACTACACATATTTATATTCTTATAAGTACATTAGTGGAGAGTATATAGAGAAAAATAAAAGGATTATTTCAAAATAATCCTTTAGTTATTTTAAAAGAAACTAAATGCAGATATATGCATATGTGTATTGAGTTATCTATAGGGCTCTTACTTTTTTTTTCTTTTTATTCTACTTTACTTTATATTTAAAATTTTTTTTTACTGATTTTATTTGACATTTCTATATACTGATAAATCCAATAGTGTAAAATTCTTAATGAATGTCATTTAAGAAAAATATCTAGATCCATTTGTTTCAGTTTCCAATACCAGTTGGCACTCCCTTTGCCCTCATGCTCTAAAAAGGGGCAAAAAAAACCCCAAAAAAAGCCAAAAGGGGGTAAATTTTCCCCTTTGTTCTCATTAAAAAGAACTTTTAAAGTTGGAAATATAGCCAAAAACTTTAAAAAACCTCCCCTTTGCTTTAAAACCTCTAAAAAAGAAAATAAGGAAAAAGAAAAATTTAAAATGTAATTTAAAATATTTTAAGGACCTTAAAAGGTTTTTTGTTTTAAAGGGAAATAAATCAAAATTCAATTTGGGGAAAAATACGGCTTGGGTGGACAAAAAATTTTTTTTTTTTTTAAATTATCCCTGGTAGGATGGTTTTTAGAAAAAAAAATTTTAACTGTTGAAAATTTTTTCCGGGTTTTTTGAAGTTGTTGGGATTTTTTTTGGGTTTTAAAAACTGGCCCTTTTTTTTTGGCTTTTTGTTTTTCCGTGCCCCTTTTTAAAAGGAAAACCATAAAACTTTCCCCCTTTTTTCCCCCCCCCTTTTCCCCGGTTTTTTCCTTTGGGTTTTTGGTTTTTTTTGCTTGTTTTTCCTTAATTAGATACCCACCTAACCATTTGAAAAACCGTTTCAAATTTTCGAAAAGAACATGAAAATTTTTTTCAAAAAAAAGGGGTTCATTTCAGGTATTAACTTTGTTGGGTTGCGTTTTCACAAGCCAACAATCAGGGGGAATGCGGGAAGTGGCTGGTTGGAAATTTGAAAGGGTTTTTGGGAAATTTCCCCCTTTAAGAAAAAGGATTTTTGGGGGTTTAATGTTTCCTTCTTTAAAGGGAAAAAATATTAAGGAAAAAAGCCGTGGGAAATTTCAGTTAAAGGGGGAAAGGGAAATGGTTTAAAAATCCCCAAAAAATTAGGAAAAAAAGAAAAAAAAAATTTGTTAAAAAAAAGTTAAAAAATAAAAATTAAGAGGGTCCCAAAGGTAAAAGCTTTAAAAAAATATATCTAAAAAAAAGAAAACAAAAAAAAATTTAATGGAGGGACTTCAGGAAAGGGAAAATTTGGAAAAAAAAAACCCCTATGAAAAAAAAAAAAGAAAAAAAAAAGGAAAAAAAATTAAAATTGGTTTTTGTTTTGCCTGGAAGATGTGATGTGGGGCAACTCACCAAAACAAAAAATTTTGAAAAACAGAGCTGAATAAGCAAAAAAAAAGGGCCCCCCAAAGTAAAGGTAATAAAAAGGGAAAAAAATTGCCCCAAAAGATTTCAAAAAAGGAAAAAAAAATTTAGACCGCCCCTTTCACTTATAAATTTTTTAATTTAAAAGGGAAAAAACCCAAAATTTTGAAATTCAAAATTTTTAAAAAAACATGGAATAAAAAAAAAGGTTGGGGGCTTTAAAACCCCCTTTATTATTTATGGGCCAAAAAAAAAATAAAAAAAAAAAAAAATTTCTTGGGTAAGAAAATTATAAAGGAAAAGGGGAAACCCCAAAGAAGGGAAAATCTTCCAGGGGGGTTTTTATAAATTTGATCTGAAATTTATATTTGCTGTTAAAAAAGGGGTTTTTAGACAAAATTTTTGGGGGAGCTCAAGAATTTTGTCGTTGGTTGGTAGCCTTTTTGGGCTTTTAATTTGGAATGGAGTAAATATGAATTGGAATTAAAATTTTTTTAAAGATCATTAAATAAAAAAAACTTAATACATTTAAAATCAAAAAAACTTTCTGTTTTTTTTTTGGAAAAAATATTTTAACAAATATTTGGGCTTTTGATTGGGTCTGAATAAACATTTGATAAGTAAGAAATGCCTTTCCTTTTTTTCCTCTATCAATAAAGAAATCAGAGAGGCTTCCTTAGTAGCAACCAATGAGAACTGGTGAGAAAACCATAGTAGATAGTGGACAGAGTTAAATTGGAGGTGCCCACTGGGCCCCTTTCCTTCAGGCTGTCTCTTGGAGAATGTTCTTTTCTGAGGGAAAGTGAAGGGGAGTGGGAAGGGGAGGAGAGGAAAGGGTGGGAGCTTTGGAAAGGATCAGAGGGGCTCTTAGTCATCAATGTACAAAAGGGAGAAGAATCATCATCAGTTTTCATAAAAATAATTTAGCAATCCCAAGAAACTTAACCCACCCCCCAGATTACCCCAATTTTCAAAGCAAATGTAAATTCTCATTTATCTTTTACCATGAATGTTCTGGGTTAAATGCCCAGGCAAGTGGAGAGCTAAGCCTTGATTTTTGAGTTAATAAAAATCAGTTTCATTTTTTTTTTAAAGTACTCCAAATTAAAGATATTTTAAAAATTGATAATTTGTTAAAGGAGAAAAATGATGTAAAAATTATATAAGAATACACACAACCACACACACAACCCACAACACACCAAACACAACTTATTTAAAAATAAAGGAGACTCAAAGCCAAAAAACTGAAAAGTGTGATAAAACACCTAGTAAAATTTATCAAAGTTTTTAAGAAAATCTGAAAATTAAAATAATTGTTTTTTTGCAAAATGAGCCTGGTTACTAGGTTTGCAAATAAAATGCTAGTACTTCATAGCTTTCAGTTTAAATTGACAACTTATGCGGTTTTAAAAAGTGTTTTCTTATTGATGTGGCAGAAACATTGATTTAACATATTTTTTATGTAAGGTCAAACTTTGCTATTCCCATGCCGGAATAATTAAAGTTTTTGTTTTGAATGGTTTTTATTTTAAAACGTATTTTAAATTTCTTTATTTGGATTCATTTAATATGTATTTATTTGGGAATTATTTCTTTTTATTCAAAAATTTTATTTTTAAACTAAAATGTTTTTTCCTTAGAAAATGAAAAATTGTGGACGAGAGAAAACACAACTCCTTTATTTTATGTGAAACAAAACCTACCACTGTCATGAATTTATCTCTGCATTGCCCCTTTTTTTTTTCCCCCCAAATGCGCAGAAGCAACACATCAGGAATATGCCTGGGACTCATTTAATTGCAACCTCAGAGTCCTTGCATGTTACAAATATTGGAGCTGGTGATTGTAAATTGGTGCATAACCTTAAAATTATAGCAAGTTCCAGGAATTTTAGGTATTTTTGTTTCTAAAAAAAATGAACTATGTTTTAGAAGGGACTTCAGGATGAGAAGAAAAATGCCCTTCAAGTAAGATACTTTAAAGGTCTTTGAAGAAAAGATGGGGGGGGGGGAACTTACTATAATTAAATACATATAACTTATATTGATTTTAATGATACCAATGGACTCTAAGGTTCAGGAAATGAGACTACAGAAGACTGAAACATACCTCTCAGATTGGTGTTACCTGTCTCCAACTAATGTTCTGGGTCCATTACTCTCTAGGATAAGAAAGCAAGGGTTACAAAGACCATTCAAGTACTTCTTTCACCATGGGATTCCACAAACATAAGACTTCTGCATGGAGCAGAATACTTGAAGTTGAGTGATGCTTTAAGTTTCAAGGTTCACTCAAGTCAGAGTTGAAGTGGAACTGCCAAAGAAAAATATTCCTGAGCTCCCACTTCATTGCTCCACCTGGAGAGCAGCACAGAAAGACAGTCTTGCTAGAGGAATTGAAATAGCACTTGACAGGGTGATGATGATGGTTGACTAGTCACCTGCCATTTTTCTAGCAACACTTTATGTTAATAGAAAGAGACTTCAATATCTCAAGACACTAGAAAGCACACTGATAAGCAACACTAATAATGGAAACAAACAAAAATCAGACTGAGATGATCTGCCACCCCTATCCTGGTAAACATGAGAAGCACATGAGGGTTGATGGGACATTGGTGCATCTAGTTAACGTACTTGGTTTAGTGCTGTTCCTGTTTTCATAATTTAAATTCCTCAGGGAAATAGTGAGTTTGGTACAACGTTTGTGGAATAACAGTCTCGTATAATGATTCTTAGTTTGGCTCCTCATTTTAAGTAAGAGAAAGAGCACACCATAGTGCCTTTTCTCATTTTATTTACACTTAATGGTATAAAACACTTAACAGCCTAGCATTTATCCACAACAAACAAGAAGAAGCAGCTCTAACCTATGGGCTCACATAATACTAGCAAAGAAGCTGACACTCAGTCTAACAGCTAGTCACTCAAAGGACAAAACTCTCTGAAATTATTTCATGTGATTTATAATCAAATTGCCCATGATTATTTTCCTCTTTTACCCTTCCCATGTAAATGATCAGGGAATATGCTATTATTGAACTTAATGTATTATTTTAAAACAAAATTAAAACTAACTAGAGAGATAGAAGAAGGAATGTCAGCCAGCAATAAAAATAAACTTAAACTTACTAAAACTTAAGATAAAACCAGGGATATATGGTAACATATTTAAATTCCCTCACTTTGAGGCAGTCTTGAAAGATCTCTCTATATCTGAGGCCTGCCTGGTCTATATAAATTAGTTCCAGGAAGCCAGAGATACAGAGTGAGATCCAATCTTGAAAAACCAAACAAAATGCAATTAAAGGTAATGCCTAAGGTCATATTTCTATTTTGGTCAAGCTTCAGAATGTTATATATAGCTTGATCATGCTAGCCCTTTTTGTCCTGGGAATACTTTTATTACTGCCCATCATATGATAGCTTTTCTTTAACAACATCAAATGTTGGCACCAAAGTCATGGCTTGAACCTGAAATGGACACCCGATAGAGTTATTAAATTAACAGGCTGGCAACCAAAGACAGGTATATTCTGTGCAGAGCCTTACCAACCTAAGACAGAGGTGCATTGCTTTTGATAATGATATTCCACAACGGGTAAAGAAGGCATTGTTGTCAGATGACATAAGGAATAAGACAAGCTCAGTCTTGTATATGAAATGAAAAAGGGGGAAAGGTGGAGAGCTTTTGGGCTGTTGCAAGAATATGGCAGGCCAAAGACAAGGAAATGGGCTGCTTGGCAGGAATATGACATTGGCCAAGGACAAGGAAGTGGGTTTCAGGCAGGAATCTGATATTAGGCTAGAACAAAGAAGTAAATATCAGGCAGGAATCTAAATCTTAGGCTAGAACAAGGAAATAGGCTTCAGACATGAAAATGACTTTGGACTAGGACAGAGAAGTAGGCTCAGATATTTTGGTCAACCTGATAAGCCTTAGAAACAGTGATCATGGGATTGATACAACACTTTTTTATTGCCTTGCTTGTTCTTTGACTATTTGTGTTTATTGTCTTGCTTGTTCCTTGACTATTTGTATCTATTGTATTGATAGTTCCTCAACCTAGAACTGACCTTAACACTTGCATGAAATTAAAATACTATAAAAGCAAAAAGGAGGAGGGGGATGGGATAGGAGTTTTTTTTAGGGAGGGGAAATGGGAAAAGGGGATGATATCTGAAAGGTAAATAAATAAAATATCCAATAAAATAAAATTAAAAAAGAAATATAAATTAAAAATTTCCAATAAAAAAGAAAAGAAAAACAAACAAAAAAGCAAAACAAAGCAAACAAAAAATTACACAACCAACCTTTGTTTCTAAATTCATAGGTGAATTATCTGTGCCCTCAAGCACCATATCTAAATTATTTAAAGGAAACTAAGTAAACTAAGTTTTTTTTTCTACAGACTGAATTATTTAGTGTAAATGTTTCCTGTTGAGTGCTTTGTAGCCATATTTTCTGTCTTATCCTATGTGAATAAAATTAGCATTAATACAATATTACAAAAACAATGACTAGACATTTACATTAAATGACTGTCACTGTTTTCATCCTTATGAACTTGATGAGGCAGATATTGGCAATAATATGTATTTAAGTTTTTAAAATAAAAGTCTATATCAATTATAAAAAAGATAATTATCTAAGAAAACATATATATCTCATTTCATTATTTTCTAAATCAGTGTAGACTGTATTTGACAATAATTTTACCATACCTCACATTTATCTACTATAAAAGAACCCTCATATGACTCAAAACCAAAGACAGCTTATACAGCTGATGAAACAAATACATGCACATATGTGACTTCCTAATGATAACATGGAGAATTATATCTGAATTTGAGCTGTAATATTGTATATTCTTCAAACAGCTAAAAGAATATATATCACTAGGATAGTATTTTCAGTCATTGGTTTTACATAGATTAAAATTTACAAATCACTATTTCTTCAGAAACAAAATCCATCAAATTAAGGTGAGTATTTTTATATTATTATTCCCAAAATTTCCAAATTAAAGAATAATTTTTGTTGAGTTATCATGATAGTATAGCATAATTTGGGGTTTATATCTACTTTGTTATTTTGAATTACTTTCTGGTAATATTTTTAGTGATTGATAATACTATGTTGATATTCCTTAGCTATTCAATAATCTTTTATCAATCAGGCTTGAAATAGAAGTAAACATTATAGAACACAGATTTCTTGTCCTTTATTGCTAATAATTTATGCACTCTAGACTTGAGAGTTTTAAGCACTTGCAATTATTTTTAATCATGAATCCTAATTTATAATTTTATTAGCAGGCCTTGTGTTTTTCATGAACATGAATAGTGTGGAACATAATATTTTTTCATCTTTTAAAAGAGTTTACTTAGTTCTCTTATTAAAATCTAAAATTAAGTTTTATGTGGTAGAAAAATAGTATCACTCTTTCTTAAGAATATTTATTTTTTATTTGTATATGAATATTTTCCCTGAGTGTATGTATGTGTCTCATGTATCTGGTAGCTTCAGAAGTCAGAAGAGGGCATCAGATCTTCTGGAACTAGAATTATGGGTGTTTGTGAGCCATCATGGGGGAGCTGGGAATCAAACCCAGGTCCTCCACAAGGTATCAAGTGCTTTATTTTGAACCATCTCTCTAGTCCCAGTATCTTTGATTTTTTTTTTAAATCACCTGATATATTATTTTAAAAGACTTTAAGTGAATGGTTGAATGTTTTGTGAACATTATTGGAAATGAAAAAGTAAGTAATATCAAATTAGGTACAGGTCAGTGAATCGTACATAGCTATATGTAAAATCCTTTTGGATATAATTGTTTAGTATATTTCATCTGAAAAGAATGATTTATTGTTTTACTGTGCATTTTATTTAAAAAAAAAACTAGTGTTTAATTCTCCTTTATAATAGATATTGAATGTTTTCAGTTATCTCCTAAGGCTAATTGTAAGTATGATTAGAGCCATGAGAAACTGCTTACTCTTAGCTGCTGTGAACAAAGACATAAAACTGTGTGCAGCTCAACATTTATTCTTAAAGTATAAAGGGGAGACTACTGCCTTCCTCTACTTGAACATAATTTCCAGTCACAATGATTCTTACATAAATAATATCATGTTGTTATAGTTAAGCTGAGGGTCCTTAAGCTTTTTCTTTTAATGGAAAACCACCAATTGACAAGGCTCACCTCCTTCAGGGGTCTCTACTCAGAGCCTGAAATGTTCGGACTTTCCTCCAGGTTTCATCTCTGGGTCTTAGGTGTATAGAATCAACCAACTCAAAGCTTGATAAATGAGGTGTTGGAGATCTCTATTATTATTATTATTATTATTATTATTATTATTAATTTTTACCCAATCCTTTGCTTCTGGAGCTCTGTTGTCTCGAGGCTTTCTGAAACTCTTCCTGTAATCCTAACCTGCATGCTGCTCTTCCAAGTTCTCCAATCTATGATAGTTCTCTCCTCATTTTGCCACAGATTTCTCTCATTTCTTGCCTGCTTCCTTACTTCTATAGCATGCTCATAATGGTCTTTGCTGACCCTGAAGCTCTCTGAAATTGTTCCTGTCATATGTTATTTGGGCTAGGTGTACCTGGGACTGGAAAACCCAGGACATGTTCTTTATGGTTCTAGCTGAGCCCTCTCTACTCATTTTACAAGTAACAGATATTATGGGTGGCATGAAACAGCAAGGTCCACAGGAGGGAGATCTGGAGTGGTCCAAGAGTGTAAGGACCTTTGCTTGTATAACCAGTCAATGTTGGTGGAGATGTACTCCTTCATGATCAGATTGAACGCTCCAGGAAAGAGGTCTGAAACATTTGTGTAAAAGCGTGGTCAGCTGGAAATACTGTAGGTGAAGCAAATAGAAACTTTAGGGCTGAAGAGAAATTTCTGGGAAAAAATGGCTTCTTTGTTGTGGTGGCCTTGATAGTAATGATGTTTCTTATAGATGGAGTGACAGTTCTAGACTCTGGCTATTTTAAAGTCTCTTCTGGATGTTCATGGCTGGATTTGATACTCTCTAGAAGGTATACTATATTTAAGGCAGTTTAGGCTTTTGTGATGAGAACTCTAAAAATCACTAGAGTTGGTTATTTGGAAGCTCCTATAGTTTTCAGAAACTAATGGAGTTGAAGAAGCTAAAGTTTCTCATTGCCTGATGGAGTGTTCAGAGACTCATAGTGATTGCTAATAATCTCACTGAATGTGAACCATAAGTATGACTAAATACTGCTGATTGAAGCTCTTCTGTCCAGTTGCCCATTTTGCTCTAGACAGCTGCTGCTCCAGCTGCACTCTCTAGAAAGCAATCTATCTGGCAACTAAACTGCCTTTGCCTGATACTTCAGCCTTCAAATGAAAACAAAGCAAGAAACAAGAACTACAACAAAACAAACCAATGTGAGTGAACTCAGCCTTTTGTAATTGTGAGTTAGGTTTTTCTTATATGTCTGAACAGATAATTATTCAGAGATTCAAAACAACATAACATCCTTCACTTTAGCTTGCATGTAATGCCATAATCAGTTGAATAAGTAAATTAGAATGTCAGATTACTGAATATTCTTTTTATAATATAATCCAGGAAGCTAAAAAGAGAAATAATGATTGAATAATGATTGAAATATAATCCTCACAAAGGATACTTAATTTAAATTTTTAAAAATTTAATACAAAGATCGCACAGAGCTTGCAGAATTAGATGGAAGGGCACCACTTCCATAGCTTAAGTTCACCAAGGATTTTTAGACATCAATGGGTGGAGAACTTTAGTTTCTATACAATGGAGTAGTCTGAAATTCACTATATAATCCTGGTTGATGTCAAGCTTGAGACAACTCCCCAAACTCTTGCCTTGATTTCTCAAATTCTAGGATTATAATCATGAATTTCAGAACTGGCCCCCATTTTTAGTTTCTAACTATGAAATTTTTGAGTTGAAAAGGTCTTGAAATCCAGCACTCAGATTCCAAAATCCACAAGTATGGAAAGGGCAACTCATAAATAAGGAAAATGTCCTCTCTTCAAAAGAACTTTAATAATATCACTACTCTCTGTGTCTGCTCTTCCATGATCCTCCTTATTATTTGTATTAGTCACTTTCTGGGCTAAATTAGGCAATAGCTCTACCTATTGTTCGAGATAGGAAAATAGGCTCTAATGAATCTTTTAAATATAAGAGACAGTGTTAATTATACCTACATCTATTGTCAAAGACCAGGTTTAATCTTTTTCTACTATAACTATTTGTGTATATGACTCACTTAGCTCTTGTTAAGTGAATGGTTTTCCATATCTTATTACTTTTATCCTGAGACTATAAACCAAATATATCTCAATACATACTGACAGTCTGTATCTAATAAAGAACATTTTATTATTTTGTCTGAACTTTATTAATACACAAAAATGTCTGTTGTTCATACAAGCCATGTGTATCTCACCTATAGCTCCTGGATATCAGTTGTCCCAGAATAGCTATGAACTTAGCCAACATATTTGTATATGACAATATTATATTTCAAGGTCAGAAGGTTGGGTGCCCTGATTGAATCTTCTCTAAACAAAGACAACTGCTTGCCCAATTCTACGTGATATATAGTCACCCTATGTTAATAAACACTTTGATGATAGTATGTATGGAATGCTTCTAAAAGAGGAGTTACCCATGGAAGGAAGACTAAACCAATCATGTTTTATCTCTTCTCTGATGATTCCAGGTTTTAAGTTCAAGTCATATATATGCCCTATTAAAATTCTTGGCTTGTGGATTATAGTAGAGTGCTATATTATCACCTTATAAGTGAATTTATATTAAAATATTCTATGTATCACTGCACATAGTTTTACAAAATTAATTTTTGGCAATATTCACGTATATGAACTATGACTTTATTAAAATGCATGCTTACCAAATTCTTTCTTGTGATTTTTTTTTTGATAACTAGACATAAAATTTTGACACACAAAGGTTTACTCTCTTTACAGAATTCATACTCCAGTGAGTATATTGTTAATCTCTTGTTTTTAAACATAATTAAATTATTCATGATCAGCATTAACATATTTTTCATTAATTTGCTTCTTGACTGCTACTCAATGAACAATCATGTATAAAATACTAATCAATTTTAGTATATAGTACAAGATGCATAGAGTTAGAGTAGCACATAAAACAAACCAAGCATCTACAAAGAAGTAATTCTTTTGTTTTACATTCATCCTTACTTCTTTAGAGAAATTTAATTCATAACTAATTGAGATGGAAGAATTATTAATTTCTTATTGGAAGAGGACTAATTTTTTTATGTAATTGTAAAACTGTGGAAAATCTTTCCTGACGCCCAGAAAAAAATAAATAGGGATCTTAATCATTCAGCTTACTGTTCTCTAATAGTGAACAGTGGTTATCTTTGCAACTGGAGTAACTTAAGGTTTCCTATGTAAACTTACAAAAGATTAGAGCAGAGAATTGGCTCTCAACAAAAAGATTTCTGCTTTGCATTTCTTTGCAGTACTTTTATTCATATTCTATTAGATGTGGCACAATTTTAAAACGTTGTCCAAACATAAAGGAAACATCTTTCTTGATTGTTCTATCCTTGAATTTGAAATTTCTTCTGTCTTCAGACAGAAAGACATTTACTCAATGATGAGTCCCTGAGTAGTTTAGGAAGAGAGGCTGAGGTACTGTGACTATCTATTGTAGGTTCTTCTTGTGAAAAACAGGTCTGGAGTCAAGAGGACAAGGAACCTGGGAAAGGAAGTGGAGGAGTAGAGATGGCAGCACTTCTTTCTGATTGATATTTGACGCTGGAAATGCTTCTCCTTTAAGGATCAGCTTCAATGACTATCAAGAACCCCTTTTTCCTGGTACTCAATCTGTGTAATTTGGATGTCATCAATGGGATGCTCAGGTACCCTTTTCCTTGAGTATTTTACAACATATACTATCAGAAGCTCGCCCCTACACCAATACCAATGCTTTGTTCGAAGTCTGTGCTGAAATATTTCTGTTTAAATGCATGGGGAGGAGATCTTTCACTGATGTGGTTCTCCAGGGTGGGGAAATAAACCATTATAAGATTATTCTTCACAAAGAGGAACACAGATCCTTCCCGAGGTACAAATAACTTTCTACCCTTAAACATTATCCCCAACGTTCATGTTCCCCGATGAAGTTGTTGAACTCCAAGACCAACTCACTTGTGTAACTTCCCATTGCCCATTGTTTAGAAACATTTCCATATGCTTTGCATCATTAAATCATTTTCACAAACTCTAGGACAAATGGGTCCTTTATCATCTTTAATTGCTTATAAGAGAAAAAGTAGACTGACAGATTGTATTATGACCCGGAATGGCACTAGGCAGAGGTAGAAAGCATGACACTCTACATTGTTAAACAAATCAAATTCATTAAGAAGAAAAAAGTAATAAAAGTACATACTCATGAGTAATGTATTCATATGCAAACATTATGTAAATGCATTACCCGTAAATAATGTCTAGTTCTATCAGCAGTGACTTTGTACTTTCCTGTGATTCATGTGTGATAAACTAATTTTAAGATGTTAGGGTCTTTGAATGTATTATTCCCTGTAGTCCTCTTCAATAAAGGGACAAGGAGAGTTTGCCTTTTGGTCATTTTATCTTGATCAGATGACATTTGTTTTTATTATAAGAAGCTTTTGTTGGACAAAGCCCTGGGTGTTTTCTGCAATCATGATCCTTTACTATATTCCTAAAGCTAAGTAGAGCAGAGATGCTCCCTGGGAAGGGTCAATCGCAGTGGCCTGTTGTAAAGTACATCCTAATTCATTCATGGCTAAGTTCATTTGTAGAACCATCCCTGACAGTTTTCTAGTTCAGCAAAATCAATCTGTTGCTCTCCATCAGTGTTTCTTAGAGTGCTTTGAGGACGTTTCTCAACCCTGTCTTTTGTTTTATAACACACGTTAGACAGTTTTACTCCCTCCAGTTTTGCTCTTAAAATTTTTGAATAATGTGCTTTTCTTCAGAAAGAGGTAGAATTTTTAGTTAAGAAAGAGAATATACCCACTTGTAGAAACGAGCATTTAATTTCTTCTGCTTATAAAACAAATATGACAAGGAAGAGCAGATGTAGATCAGGTTGCAAACATGCCAGAAATTATATGCGAGAGATGTCAGGACACTATGGAGAAAAACAAGAGGAGGATTTGAGAATCAGTGGTTTGTCCTGTTGTGTCATGCATATGTTGGAAAGCTTATGGAATGTAACATTTTTAATTACAAGTAAGGAAGCAACACTAGATAAAAGAAAAAATACATAGACAGAATCTGACAGCCGCTGAAGCAAGAATTTAGTATAGGCTATGACTTGCTTATAAACCTGGTGATCTATTATTAACCTATGCAATGGAGAAATAATTTGAGAAATTTAGACTATGGACCCTTTTCAGTTTCCATAGAAGGCAAGGATTAAGCAGGTTAGGAATTCAGTAGCTATTAATGGAAATAATTTAATTCACTTCTGTCTGTAGAAGAGTGGTGCTACATGAAGAGAAGTATGAGCAAACATTCTTATTGTGAAAGTTGAAAGAGCTAGAAGAAGTAGTTTTTTACTTCTATTCATGTACATGCCTATTGACCCCATTGATTCAAATGAATTTTATCCCACAATGAACAACAACAGGGAAGATGTTTGAGTGTGAAACTTGGGATTTCTCCTGATTAGAATGTAGTTTAGATGAAATTAGATGAAGTTTCATAGATGTAATTCATTGAGTTCTAATGCAATTTTAATAAATGCCTAATAATAGGGCAATCCACTACTGTATCTTCCAGTTCTTTTACACAAACCACTGTTCATCAGCACCACACACCTGAGGAATGGGTCAGCCAAGAAGGAGCCCAGATTTTACCAAATAAGCAGTATAAACCTGAGTGTAAGAAGAGGAGCAGGAGCACAGCATGTCAAAATCACAACAGTGCAGTACTCCACCAACCATCACACTTGACTTGGGGAGTGGCATGAGACCTCACTGGACATATGAACCATACACAATTGGTTCAAGCTGTGATCCTACATGTGTTACCCAAATCACTAACACCTTCTATTTCACAGGTCAACTGCATCAGAGTAGGATCGTAGTTTTTACTTCCAATGATTTTGCTGCTGTGAATGGGTCGTGATCATTGTGCTTTACTATTCGGTTGTTCAACTGATGTTTCATTTCTGTTGATCTTTGTTTTTTCTGCTTAATTTCTATAAATTACAGTTTCCCATAAGGTATAATTAAGGAGAATTGCTTAAGTTTTAATTATTGTGTATTATAGATGTTGAGAGCAACATTAGCACTTGGCTTTTAAAAATGTGATCGTATATTTATAAGAGAGCATTTATAAACACATTTACATATAGTTAAGATGAAAAAGGTATTTGAATTGTAGTCATTAGCATTTCTTCAAACATATGGCAGAGCAGCAGAGGCCATGGGCCATGCCTTCATTAACTGAACACTGTTTCATCAGTGTTTCAGCTTCCTGCTGTGTCACCCTGTGGCGTCCCCTTCTGTCCCCGAGGTTTCAGTAACAAGGGACAATATGTCCCAAGGTGAAAATCTGGAAAATATAGCAGATTAGCCCTTAGAGAAGTTCTTATGATTATTTAATCATACCTAGATAAAGAACACACAGCACCATTAAACTGGCTTCGATGTTTTTCTGTTAGCCTCCATTTCTCAGCTGCAGTGGCTGGCACTGTCTGCAATGCAAAGCAAATATAAGTGAAATGAAACAAGGCACATTTAAGAGGCCATTAAAATACTGGCCTGCTCCATATTTGAAGTTTCATGGTTAGACCTTACATAGATACATATATTTAAAAAGACATGTTTACATAGGCAGAAGCAGACATAGCTACATATGTATAAGCAGAAATAGCTGCAGTGGTATACATATCATCAGCTAATTGTAATCCATTGCTTATAGGTTTTTAAATGATAGATGGAGATGAAACTTTTAAGTAATGTTGGATATGAAATTTCACTTTATTCTTTGTAAAAAGGCAAGTTAAAAACTGTCTTATAAGTGCTATAAGCATGCTTTATTGGCACAGTTCTCTAACATAAAGAGCAGTAAACCTAAGAGATAAAGGCATTTGTGTCAAAGTATTAGCTGCATTTATGCTCTATCAGCTAAATGTCTGCTATTAACACAGAGTTAGTTCCTGAGGCACCTTTGATTATAGACTATATATGCCTATGAGATTTTAAGATAAATATTTTAACTCCCTATGAACCTGAAAACATATATGTGCTACATATAAATATTGACACTTATATTTTTATATGATTAAGTAGTTGTCCTAAATTTTCAGCAATTGAGAATATGAAATTAGAGCTGGGCGGTGGTGACACATGCGTTTAATCCCAGCACCTAGGAGACAAAGGCAGGCAGATTTCTGAGTTCAAGTCCAGCCTGGTCTACAGGGTGAGTTCCAGGACAGCCAGGACTACACAGAGAAACCCTGTCTCGAAAAACCAAAAAAAAAACCAGAAGAAGAGAATATGAAATTAGAAAACTATCATTAAGGGAAACAAGTGATTGAAATCATAGCAATACAGGAACTAATTCAGGGCTTCCATGGAATAATGAGAAAGAAGGAAGGGAAAATTTTAAAATGATGATTTCCTATTAAGATCCAATAGGTTTCAGGATAAAAACAACTATCAGAACTCTAATTTAAAATCTTATGTTGATCCTGTCTGTGCAATCCCTTTACTACTATCCCATTTACTTTTAACATTGCCATTCCATCCAACAGAGCAACTAGGGTACAATGAGAAGTACATTTTGAATCTTTCTCTTCAGGAAGCCACACTCCTCTATGATGTTAAGACAAATGCACAAGTGTTAGTGATAGATGTCAGGCTGCCACCATTACTGTTATTCCTCTTTCAGGAATGTGTTCCTTACTTCTCTATAGAATATCAATTAGAACACTGACTCCAGGGCCATTTATCTCACTTGGAGGCACTTCTCCACCACAAATTATTGCTGAGACCTTCAGAACATTACACAAGTGTTCCACACCACATTTCCCTTACAGCAACACATTTTAACTATTTCAATGATTTGTCCAGACATTAGCTACATAAGTTACTGTGTTGAGTGACCAAAAGAATGTCTAGAAATACTGCACCTATTTTAATAAATGGTTAATCTCCACTGATATATTATGCGCCATTACCATGTATGTATGATGTGTGTGTGTGTGTGTGTGTGTGTGTGTGTGTGTGTGAGTGTGTGTGAGTGTTATACGTCATTGAACACATGTGGAGGTCAGAGGAAAAACCTGCAGTAATCTTCACTTAGAACTTTGTTTAAGATAGGCTCTTAGTTGTTTAGACTGTTTATAACAGGCTAACTGGCCTCGTGAGATTCTCTGACAGACATAGTATCATAGGAACACTGGGATTTCTTAAAGGCATTACAATTACAAGTTTATATGCAGATTTGGGGCACTCATACTCAGATATTCAAGCTTGCAAAACAAGCACTTCGACCAAATGAGTTTTCTCCATCCTCTCTCAAAAAAAAAAAAAAAAAATCATGTACTCCTACCTTATGATTTCCATACTGCATAACTCAGTTTTGATTCTATCTTCTGCCCTTTTAAAATTTAACACTTTTACAAAAGCCACTTTAAACCATTGATAGTATGTGGGAGGGAAAATGTACAGTGGAAGATATACTAATGGACCCTTTGCCAGCAACAAAAGTTGCTTAGGACTCATCAGAAAAACCTCATGAAAATCTAGTCTGACACAGCAAATCTCTTTCTATCATATTGTTGCAATAATTGCTGATAGAGTTGAATGAGTAATTACCAGCAATAAGATTGCTGTATATATGCTGTACAGATATAGAAGCAAAGAAAATTTAAGCATATCATACACTTGTGATATTGTAAACTACCAGTATTCAAAAGGTATACACAAGGGAACTCTTAATATCTACCAAAATATAAACAAAGTATTAATTAAATGGAACATGTATCTCTTTATAATGAATCACCAAGACACGCTACTAAGTCATATAAATATATTTGCTTTGGGGAATACCCTTTTGGACTCTTTTATTTTTCTTCATCTCCTAGCATATCACAAATCCCCAGAAATATGCCATGCTAATATTGCCAACTGAGTTCTTCCAAGCAGAGATGACATCAGCCATCTGTCACACAGTATTAATGCTGAGAAGCAAAGCCAACTATAGAGAAAATAAATACCTTTCATATCGATTAGCCAAATATTTATGTTGAGAATGAAATGATTAAAATCTCACTATTCAAGCTAATTACCCTAAGTGAATATTTGCCTCCAAGTGAACGACACACCAGCAGTATGCTTGCCTTATTGCCTTGCTAAAACCAAATTTCATTGTGAACATGTGTGCTGCTGAGGGGCCTGTGCTAGACTTTGCAAAGTGTTGCGATACACCACCGTAGCTCTCTTTCAGCCTGCAGGTGTATCTCCTGCTGCCTTGATAGATTCGATCTATACACTGCATGGTACCAGCTTCCAGATGGCTGCTTTCTTGTTCTATTTTAAGTTACTCAATCTCTTTAAGGCAGATCCCTGGAGCTTGTCATCATAGGGTCAAATAATCAGTGTTTCCTACCTCTGACAATGCTGAAGCGTCTATTTTTCTTAAGGTGGGTAAAGGTAGGCTAAATAAGCGCCTGACTTAATCACAATAGATAGTTCCACTATTTTCTAAATTGGGCTGTTCTTCCAGATTCAGTGGCTGCTGTGGTGATTACAGAGAGTCTTTCAGTGTTGACAGGGGGTATTGTCAGTACTTGCTATGCCAGTTTTATAAAACACATGTACATGTTGGAGGATACAACTTTTTTTTCTATTATATTTGAGTCTTTGGGGGAAAGGAGGTATTTTATAATTGTGTGTATATTATTCTTTCTGGGAAAGAAGTGATATACAGTAGTTTATAATTTGATTAAGTCATAAAAGGTGTTTTGAGCCTCTTCCCAGTGACATAAAGGTCACAGTATAGAATGTTTCTGTCAAGTCAAGTATTTCCATTTAGCTTAACATGAAACAGCCACTCTTAATAAATGAAACACGAAGGCAAAAATATTTTTGGGAAAATCTACTGCTTTATATAGTAACCAAAGTCAAAGGGTTGTTTGATCTATCTGGGAGATCAGTTACACTTCTTGGAAGCCACACAGAACTCTGGGTTGCTGTTCTGTGTGGCTTCCAAGAGAGTCCAAAAACAATTTGAAGTGAATAAGTAACCACTGTAACTATCATTTCTCTCTAAATGTTGAATTCATCAGGTATATCAAATTGGGAGCCAGGAATCACATTCCATGTCTTGGCCATTGGAAGTTTAAGAGAAAAACTAGGAATTTTATCTATGAAAAAAATAACACTAACAATGTATTCTAGCCTTAACACCATTTTTCCTTGGGAGATGCTCCTAGTTTTCATAATAAGGGCCTTAATCTATCCAGGAACACTTTTACACATTCTGTAATTTTCATTGTATTACATTATCATATCAAAATAGTACATAATTCTCAATGCAATATCGCAATATTGAAATAAAAACAAGTAATACTCCATCTTAGCCAATGTGATTTTCCATGCTGAACCCTGCATGAGGCAAAGCCACCTCCACAATCCCGTTTCCCACTGCTGTATCATTGTTACCAGGGAGAGGCACAGGAATAATTTCATGGCTAGAAATAGGTTTTCTGTTTGAAAGAAAGACTTGCTCATTCTCTCAAAACATCTAATCCCCACTAAGAGGAATGAGTGAAGAGGCGATCAGGAAAGAATCCCACTTCCAAACTCTTCTGCATAGAAACAAAGAATGACTCTTACCAACAGTTAGCGTCTTCTGACATATCTGTTTTAGAAAATTATCAATAGTGTTATCTTTCATGTGCAGAGACATTTTTTATTCCCCTTAATTATTCATTATAAAATTTGAAATGTCAACTTGCCCTCTCTTGTTCCATATAAAAATAACTTTATGTTGTACCAGTTATTGTTTGGTATAAGACAAACTACTACACAAAATACATTGACTTCAATAAATAATTACTCATTTATTCATAGTTCTGTTGGTTATCACCTTAGATGGAGTTTAAGCCAGACTGAGTTTCAGAAATCACATTTTATTTCACATGAATTTTGCCCGCTATAAAAATGCATACGGCCATTGCTCATGTCAATGCAAATAATGTTTGATTCATTTATTATAATCGTAAGTTACATAAGCAGAAAACATATGTGCATCTATGTGTATATACAGAGGGGCAGTATTTCAGATTGCAGACATTGATCATTCATTTATTTGTCGCCAACTGAACAAGCTATACTCGTTCTGTTCTTTAATTGTGTCACACAAAGAATGACAATAAATATGCTATAGATTTACGCTGAAACTGAGACACATTTAGAATAATGTCTGGTATACTTCAGCCACAATTAGGAGGGCATCTAAAACATCTCTATCACAGTCCTTTCCAAAGTTCAAGGACTATTGCAGAAAAGAAGATGGAAAGATTGACAGAGCCAGAGGTCAGGAGAGACTGTTTTTAGCTAAGAAAATTAAACCAAACTGAAGAGAGAAGGAGTTAGTGTGGACCAAATAAATCAGCAAATGAAAATTTTATTACTTTGGAAAAATTTTCTTTTGAACACAGAAAAAGGAAAACAGTAAAACAGAGATATAAACACACACAAAAAAAATAAGGAACTAAAAACAAACCAAATAAATATTGTCCACCTGACTTATCTGATCCAATTATAATTTATACTGAGAAACCAAAATGGTGCTGTAGATATAAACTTACCCTGGAATTTATCTTAAAAAGCAGTTGTTAAGTACTTTCATCAAAAATCACCATGTAAACACAGTCCATCCAGAAGAAGTGTATAAATGTAGAAAAACACTGTCTTGTGTTGACCTGTAAAAGCAGAGCAATTATGACTGAACACTGAGTATCGATTCTTTCTGATTTCAAGATAGCAGGGTCTCAGGTGTACACTTTTGACTCACTAAGGCAGGGTGCTCATGAGAGTTCTGGGGAGCCTGTGTTAAAGAGTGCATTTCAGGTCAGGTTGTGCTACATAGCAAGAGTGTAATAGAGCAAACAAACTAGGTAAAATCAGTAAATTATGTTGTAGCAAATTTAGTGTCAATATTATTTTTAGTCAGTTACTGGATTATGATTTTTCGTCACTAGTTCATATTACATATGTTGTAAAGTTTGTCTAGGTGTTTCAAACAGTATATATGACCTAGGTTTACTACTCTACCTTCACATGTAATCTGCATGCACATCTCTTAAATGTAGATCACCCAATCAAACTCAGCACCTATTTGGTTATTGTACCATTGCAACTCTCAAGATAGGCTGGCTTTGCATATGGTAACATAAACTACTCGGCCCTCTTTGGCTGTGGGCCACATGTTTGCTTTCCTGTTGCATTGATTGGCTTTATGTGTTGGGCACCTCTCCAGAGCAGCTGTAAAGAATAGTTGTCCTTCAAGGGACACTTTACAATCCGAGTTGCTTCAGTCTCTATGAGAACTTGGGCTTGCAACATCTCTACATAAGTGCAAAGAGAGAGATGAAAATTCGAGTCAGCAATTCAACGTAATAGCTAATGGCATCACACATCACCTTCATGTACATTTCTCAGAAGAACATCATATAGCTACATCTGTCTACACAGTGTAAGTAACAAGCAGTTCCTTTATGTGATAAGTAAATAGACAATCTTCCTTCTCTTATCAGAAAATCTAGTCACCTCAATGATCACTGCTAAGTATTAAGAGCTATTTTTGATTCAACTTCAGAAGAAGAGGTAGACTTCAAATTTCTTGACTCTGGGGACTTGTATTGTAGTTATGATGAAGGACTGCATTTTATTATATGCAAGCCGCCAGCCTTATTCACAGACTTAGTTTTTCATGTAGTCAGCTAAATCTTTACTTGCTTCATAGCCTTCAAGTTCACTCTCTTGTCTCCTCAAATATTGTGATTTCCAGCTTCATTTACTTTAGCTTGTGTCACTACTTTAGTATCATATTCTCAGTAAAATAGCTTGAATTTTTCAAGAAGAAAGCAGAATTAATTATTGCTAACCTTATAAGGAAATATGCTACCTGTTAGCCTTCCCTATTTTCTATACTGAGCAGTCAATGGTAATATAATATTTTCTGGCTGTTCTTATCATTTTCAGTCAAATAAAAGATGCATAGATAAAAAAATTCCCAAATAAAGTGCTCTGTCTTTGTCTCTCTGACTCTCTGTCTCTCTGTCTCTGTCTCTGTCTCTGTCTCTCTGCCTCTCTCTCTCTCTCTCTCTCTCTCTCTCTCTCTCTATTTCTCTGTATGTGTGTGTGTGTTCCACAGACTTTATTGAGGTGCTGGGAATCCAAAATGAAGAAAGAATAGTCTCTGTACACATGCAAAAGAAAAACATCAAAGTTGATACTTATTTTACAACATACATAAAAATCAACTCAAAATGAATTAAGTAAACACAAAACCCAACTATTTAAAACCTGGAGAAGAAACTTAAGTAGAAGAACTTCCTGTTACTTTGTTAACAGTGGTATTGAACATAACACCAAAAGCAAAAAACCAAGCCAAGCCGGTTCCATCAAACAGAAAAGCTTCTGTACAGCCAACAGGACAAACAATATGACAGAAGTTCATCTACAGAGTGGAGGAAGATGCTTGCAAATACCTTAATTGAATGAAAATTTTCTTCACATGGAAGTAATATTTATGGTGTAGAAGCAAAAGAAAAAAAACCTGATTTATTTTTACTGTCTAAAATTGTAGAGAAAATGTTTTCTTTTCTTTTATTGGATATTTTCTTTATTTACATTTAAACATTATCTCATTTCCCGGTTTCCCATCTGGAAACCCCCTATCCCATTCTCCCTCCCCCTGCTTCTATGAGGGGGTTCCCCCACCCACTTACCCTGTCCTGCCTCCCTGCCCTGGTCTTGCCCTACACTGGGGCATCGAGCTTTCACAGGACCAAGGGCCTCCCCTCCTATTGATGCTCAACAAGGCTATCCTCTGCTACATATGCAGCTAGAGCCATGGGTCCCTCCATGTGTACGCTTCCTCTTCGGTTGGTGGTTTAGTCTCTGGGAGCTCTGGGGAGGTTGGTTGGTTGATATTGTTGTTCTTCCTATGAGGTTGTAAACCCCTTCAGCTCCTTCAGTCCTTTCACTAACTCCTCCATTGGGGACCCTGTGCTCAGTCTAATTGTGGGCTGCAAGCATCTGCCTCTGTATTTGTTAGGCTCTGGCAGAGCATCTCAGGAGACAGATATATCAGGCTCCTGTCAGCAAGCTCTTCTTGGCATCTGCAATAGTGCCTGGGTTTGGTAACTGCATATGGGATGGATCCCCATTACTGCTCTGGCCTGACTACAAATACACACTTAGTACACACCTTTAATTCCAACAATATAGGTAAGATTAGTTTGTAGAAGAAAGTAACCTTGTTTGAAATTGATTTGTAATTGAAGGGCAGACAGAGTGATGAATCAGAGAAGGATCTTATAGAATGAGTCAGAGATAGGGTACGCCCAGCTCTCAGGAGAACAGATAGGAAAGGGAGAGTATTTAAGAACAGTGTAGGAAGAGAAAATGAGTTCTGTTTTGTTCAGATGAGGATATGTAGGGCAGTGGATTTCTGTTCAGTTAGTCAGCTGACAGTCACTGCTGTGAGTGCAGCTTAATGAAGTTGAGTTTGCTCATCAGTTTATGAAGTTCAGTGCACATCAGCAGGAGGAGTTGAAGTCAGATAAAAAGAAGGAGCCAGAAGATTAGAACAAACTGCCAGAGTTAGTTTGAACCAAGCAGAGCTGAAGGAATCCATATTGAATCAGTTAGCTCGGAGAGGAGTTTAAGCCAGAACTGCTGAATTGAGCAGCCAGCCATAGTTCAGAAAGAGCTAGAAAGGGTGATCATACTCAGCAGTAAGCCTCCAAGATGACAATTATATAAAATTACTTTCATGTATTTTAAAAGGTCATAAAAATGATTATCAATTATTTAACAATGTTCAACAAAACCAGAATATACATAAAAGATAGAAACACTGGACTACTACCTCACATTTTGTAGAATAACTTCCTTTAAAAACACAAAAGAGAACAAATGATGAGGAAGACATGGTGTTGTAGAATTTGTAACGTAAATAAAAATCATGGTGGAAAAATTCTCTCAGAAAGGAGAATATGCTTAGTTGTGCTACTTGCACATCTGCCCCTGTGTTTATTTGGGTATCAGATCTGTTATAGATAAACAACTATACCAGTAGTTATTTATATGTGTATATACTCTCATGTACATAGGTAGGAATATTTTCTAATTTGAAGGTTGTTTTAAAGTAATATTCAAATAAAGCTAAAGAGAGGCTATCATTAGTATCAGTTACCAATTTAAAATTATTCTTCAGGCATAGCGATAGCTCAGTGGGTGGCACTTGATGCCAAGCTTAACAACCTGAATTTGGTCTCCAGAAAATATATGGTAGAAGAGAACCTGTTCCCATAACACATGTACAATAGCATGAATGCATGACACACACACACACACACACACACACACACTAAACAAAAGTAAATTTATTGTTATATAATTATTTTATATTATAATTGTTTTACTTGGGTATACATAAATCATTCTTGTATGTTATTGGTTAAATCTTCTATGGGGATGGCATTATATGGTTGATATTCATTTTCATACTTACTCTGACTCACCTTAATATCATTGAAATGAATACTATTCAGAAAACTTAGTTAATAGTTCTAGAAACAATCCTGGAGGACTAGCTAGGTCAACTAGTCATTTTCAAGGGTTATAGGTACTTTAAAGGAAATGATAAATATTCTATATAATTTTATAGAGAAAACAGATGAGGAAAGGCACATATGGTTCAACAAGGACACACACTGTAAAAGATCTAAATAATTTAATTTCTATAATTAGAAGAAAAAAAGGGACCTCAGTAATAAAAGGAGAAAATGAGCCACTACAAAACTGCATAAATTTGTTATGAACACCCAGGAAAGTGTTTGATGGTTTGAAGTAAGAGGAAGGCAAAACTTTCCTAATTATATTTTTTAAATCCACTAATCAAAGAACTGAATATGGTTATGAAAGAACAATAGAATCTAAAAGTTAACAGGGATTTATTGTAATGATTAAGGTTAAATGTTTAGTATCTTATTAAGATATTGACAAAACAATTCAAAACAGATAGAACTTAATAAATATTGAAACAATAATAATCAATTTTATTTGACTAGTTGGATTAACTTGAGAAGTAAGCACATGAAGATTTCAGATGATATCCATGTAGGGTGTTTCTTGGTACATTTGCTTTAGAGAGACTGAAGACCTAATTAGATACTGCTGGGAGTATTAGAGTTAAACACGGAGGATAATGAGAATATACATACAAAACTTAGAGACTGAGATTAATTCACTTAGAGGAAATTTTCTGCTTTGCACCAGAATGAGGATAGAACAAAGTCAGGGGTTGAAATCATTTTCACAACATTTCCAAAAGATGCCAACTTCCATCATTTTCAGTTCAGTTATTGATCAATAATTGAATAATCTAATGAACTATAGATAGATTCCTCAGAATGAGGTTAACACAAATGCTTCATATAAAAATATTTATGTTACATGAAAATAAGTCATTCTAAAATAAATGACAGAGTCTTCTGTAGGGAAGTATATCTGAAAACTTTAAGAATGACTTTATACATGCTAATACTCACTTATCAACTATTAATAGAAAATTTATATCCACAAGATCTAGGAAGTACTTGTAGAAGTTTTCTCAGGACTTCCTGTTGGCAGTAAGAGGCATATTCTATATATTTAAACTTGGATCTACATTTTCTTCTTGGCTAAGGTTGGAGAAAACATCTATAATTTCCTGTGCATTAGTTCTAGATACACAGGATATTGCCAACACAGGACTAGCCAGAGGGACTTGGAGAACAATTTAGCAAGTAATGAGGCAAGTCTGCTCATGATTGCTGTCAGGACTGTTTTGCATTTCACTGAATACAGGATCCGAGTCTCTTTGGTAATGTGGGCCTTTAGAAGGGCTTGTAAGCATGTAGGGCAGACAGAAAGTGGAATATACTGGACAGTTGTATCTTGTTCACTCCAGAACTTCCAGGAGGTTAGAAGCACATGCCAGAAATTAAGCCAAGGGGATATACTTCCCAAAAATCAGGACATTGAAAAGAGGAAGTTGGGGCTGAAGAGATGGCTGGCTCAATGGCTAAGAGTAGTTTTGTCTCTTGCAAAGGATACAGGTTCGGTTCATTTCTCATCATTGACGTAGTGGTTTACAACCATTCCTAAGTCTACTTTCCAGGACATCTAAAGTCCTTTTTCTGAATTATGCATGTGGTGCACATGCATACATGCAGAGAAAATATGCACACATAAAATAGAATGAATGAATATCTACAAAAGGGAGGGAGCTGGCTATTTTTGCCAATTTCAGTTGATAGCCAGATAATAATAAAGGGGCTAGTCTTTAAAATTCAACTGTGAAGAAGTGATGCTTTCAGTAGTGTACCCTGATATTGCTTGCCAGATTGTTGTTCTCTGTGAAGTGCCATTAAGCATTTACATAGCCGAGGTTCTGATTGCTTTGGAGCATCAGAGGTTCCTTTGCTATTTACAAGTCTCAGAATGTTTGCCATGGAGAGCAGGGCAGATGCAGTGGCAAAGAATGCATCCAATGCCAAATCTACAAGCTTCTTTGAGATTTCTCCCTGTACAAGATTCGTTCACCTGTTTTTACACGCCAGAATTAACTGCAGAGGAATTAATTAGTATTTCATCAGTTGCCATTTAAAGCAATCGGCCTTAAATACTGAGTATTTTTAAGCTGGATGGTTTCATAAGATGTTTCAAATGTGACAGCCTAAGATATACTGCTTGCTTCTATTTGGAAGTCAGGTTTCTCTAAGCATTCAAAGACTAATTTTTACTTCTGCCAATTATTAATAAAGTCCATTAATGTTAACTCACACATGTAGCAAATGTATCAATTTCTGGAGCAAATTATACCCTGAGAAAATTGGTTTCATGTTTACATGAAACTGAACTACAGTTGTCATCGGTTTTAGCATTCAGATTTTAATATTACAAAGACATTTTATGGTTCTCTAACAGCAACAATGGAAAAATACAGGAAAACAAAATGTAGAGACAAACAATCCCTCATTATTATTTATCTGCACTGCTTCCTGATACTTCTAAGGTAATAGGAACTATTTCGAAGCTAAAGACAGATTGGTTGCTGCAGATCAATGTATAAACCAGAACACTAAGAATCAATTTTTCTTGTACAAACTTCCCAAGCCCAGGTTTTAGGAAACCATCCATATTAAACAGACTCGTTCTGCTTAAAGCCTCAATCTGAAACTGCAGCCAATTTCAGTTTAAAAAATTACATGTTGAATATTTTTTTTCCAGTCTCATGGGAAATTTTTATTTAATTTTCTAACATTTTCTTGAAATAATCATCACATATGTTTCAACAAATGTAAACATTACCTGTTGCTATTATCCTAGTTTTATTTTTAAAAGAATTATGTTTACTATACCTGCAGATAGCTCACATGAAGAAAGAAACCTAATATTTATATTTTATAATAAATATTATGAATATCTCTCAAGGAAAGAAACTGTTCATATAATCTGCTTTTCACATAGAAGGCCTTGCTTCTAAATCAGAAAACATAAGGTTTTTCTTTTTTTTTCTTTCTTTCTTTTTTTTTTTTTTTTGGTTTTAACTTTGTTTTATTTTATTTTATTTATTTTTTTTTTAACTAGAGACAGTTTTTAACTATAAAAGTAAAATGCTGCCTTTTAGCTATACTTAATAAAACTTTTTTCTTTGCAAAGGGGGGAAATTAAGGAAGCTGTAAATAAGTAATGATTGCCAAAGATCAGAAGAATTTTACATAAGACCAAAGCAATTTAGTGTGATGCTTTGATACACGTGCCTGAATAATTCAGCAGTGGTAATAATGGCATCTTGAGACTCCCAACAACTGATTTGCCCTCTGAGGCATTAGAAGATGATTAGACATGGGAAGGTTTTAGGTCATGAATTAATTTAGAGCCTTTTCTAGATGTAGGGTTAAGTGTCTTCTTTTAAATAATCACTACCCATCTCTTTAGAGTAAATATGTTAAAACATTATTGAGACACAGGTTGTCTGTGGAGCACAATCTACAAGTCAGTGAGAAAACATGGCTGATTTCCTGAGTCAAGAATTCAGAATTAATTAGGTTTAATTTTTATGTACTTTCCACCTTCTTCAGGTATATATTTTCATACCCCCTTACTCACATGAAGATATGATACATAAGACATCAATATCAAAATGATCTAAGTCTCAGATTAGTGTGAACTAGTACCTGTTGTTTGCTTCTCCCCCCCCCCCCACCCGGGAACTTAAATTTCTTCATGAGTAAAATTTGTTAAAACAGCATCACTGTGTTATGGCATCCATTTCCTGTTCTGAAATACCACTTGAATTTTGCTCTCGGAGCAGTCTCTAAAGAAAAAGGCCTTTCATCCCTCAGCCCTCGTCGTGTCCTCTGTGTCTCCTCCGCATCTCACATCCTTCATAGACTGCTCTCCCATAACCCGGCTTCTTTCTCACATCACAAGGTCTACACACACAACTTTAATTGCCTTTTTTTAAAAAACAAAACAAAAACAAACAAACAAACAAACAAACAAACAAAAAAAAACCATGTCTGTAGGCAGCCATGTTTAAGATAGCACCTGGGACATTTGCAAAGTCGCATGACTAGCACCTGACAATGTAAGCAGCTGGCTTCCAGTGTGGCCAGCTCAGCTAAACTGGTAAATAAGTCCTTTGTGCATGCATCGGCCTCGTGCTGTCCTGAGCGGGCTTATGCTAATGAGGTATTGGCAGCTTAACCATCCTGAGAGAACAAGTAACCCAGCCCGCCTTGGGAAGATATATAAGCAGCTCATTTCTGCTGCTGGGGGGTCCCTGTCCCTATCCATAGGTCCCCGTCCCTGTCTCTGTCCCCGTCCAGGTCCCCATCCCGGTCCCCAGCCATAAGTCCCCGTCCCGGTCCGTCCCTGTCCCCGTCCAGGTCCCCGTCCCAGTCCATAAGTCAAAATTCGTTCCTGCAATAAGAAGGATCCGACCGTGTCATGTCTTAATTATTGGTCAAGGTGGACGCGACACATGTCTTTACTCCAGACTTACTAACTTCATCTCTTTCTACTTAAATTATCACTTTCCCTATTATGTTTTTCTATTTTTCCACTTTTCATTGTAAATTGTAATTTTAAAAAATACTAACATCCCCACATATACTATAATTTCTTTCATTTTCCTTTTGGATTAAAGAATTTTATGTGTATGAGTCTTTTGCCTCAGTGTGTGTGTGTGTGTGTGTGTGTGTGTGTGTGTGTCTGTGTGCAGTGTGTGCAGCCTGATGCCCACGGAAATCAGAAGAGTGTGTTGGATACACTGGAACTATGGTTATAGACATTTGTGACCTACAATGTGGGTGCTGAGAACTAAACCCCTGTCCTCTGGAATAGCCACCAGTGCTTTTAATCACGGAACCATCTATCCAGCCCTTCACTATGGATTTTTCTTTCTTTTTTAAAGATAAGAACCATGTTTTGTTTTTGTATCTCTACAAACTGATCATTTTATATTGTGAATATTCAGTATATGCTCGGTATAGGAAAGGCAAATAAATACTTAACTAGACCAGGTTAGATTATCAAATATTATGGAAATAATGTATTTATTCTAGTAGTTATTAATTTGAAATCTTTGTGTAGATTCCTTGAGCCTGATCAAGTATCTGAAAAAGCAAACATTTTCTAAGTTACTAGACTGGATTATGATCATATAGCATAGCAATAAAAATCAAATTATCTAAGTATTGTATAAAGGTAATTAATTAAAATATATGTAAAATATTATATACTATATATAGCTGTCAATAAAAATTATATTTTAAAATAATATATGTAAATGTAACATATTTCTAGATTTTCAGACTATTTTTATTTATGCATATATATGTATATGTGTGTGAGAGTGCCAGGTGTTAAGGGTCACAGAGGCCAGAAAGGGCAGTGAATTACTTGGGGCAGGAGTTAGAGGTGATTACGAGCCTGACAGGGTTGCTGCAAGCTGAACTCGGTCCTGTGGAAGAGCAGCAAGTGCTTCTAACAGCTGAGTCATTTCTCCAGCCCTGTATGCAACTATTTTAAAACTGCCAAGAGATCCAGGGTTACAAGGGATTTTTGCTTGTCATCACTTGCCTCAATCCAATAAAACAGAAAAACTACCATGCCCTTCATCTACCAGTGTTTGTAGTTATTCTTTAATCCAAAAACATCTTTTAAAACATTTAGTTGGGAAAGTTAGACTTCCAAGCTCTGACTAACACATGAGCCAACGTAATAACCGACAAGTCTTAAGAGGAAGACCAACACTATCAACTAACCTGGAGCCCTGGGAATTACCAACCGGAGTCACCAACCAAAGAACATGAGAGGGCTGTGGTCCGAGGCCCCTGCTGCACAGATGTAGCAGAGGGCTGCCATGCCTGGCCTCAGGGGAGAGGATGCACCCAATCCTGCAGAGACTTGAGACACCAGGGTGAAGGTGTGGAGAGGTACCCTCTCAGAGGCAAAGGGGAGGGGCACTGGGGGATAAACTCTGCAAGGGGGGACCGGGAAGAGGGGCAACATTTGGGACATAAATAAATAAATGAATGAATAAATAAAGCATGTCTAACATGTCAGCACACGCTCTCCAGAGTTCCTCCCAGCTGGCCCTTTAACATTGCTCTGTTCTTTATTAGGAAATCTTCTGCACAAGAAATGGAGCTTCAGAAATACTCAGGCTTACGTTATTAGTGAGCCATATGCTAGCGACCTTTTTAGTTTGTTCTTAAATTTTATTTTACTATCCTCCAAAAAAGCGTATCTTATATTTGAAAATGATTCTCTTTGTTTTCAAAAGGTGCTAAAGAATGGAAAAAATTGAAAGTGGCTTTGAATAGTTATCTCCCACTGGGCACTGGAGCGTTCATATCTCCCCAATAGTCTTCTCATTAACAGCAAGCAGTACAAGTGGTCAGGTTGCCAATCGCCCAGGAGGTCCAGCCAGAAGACATCTGTGCCTTCGGGTGCAAGACTTGCTGGGCTGACTAATCATGCAATGTGTTTGCAATTAAAATAGCACTGTTTCGACTCTGCCAGTGAGTGCTTCCCAGTTTTCATATGTGTCTTGGCGACTATAAGTGGCACATTAGTGGTGCTTACGTTGAGGTTTGTTGTAAAGATGAACTTCAGACTAAACGTTCAACTAGTAAGATTGATATGAACAAGAGAACCAGGTGATTGTAAACGACCTCAGGCAATATTAATAACCTTAATAATGGGAACAGGTATGGAATTACATCAAATTTACTTTTTCTGTTAGAAAATTCATGCCATTAGGAGGCAATGATGCTTCTCACTTAGATGCAAAATATTATACAAATTTTAGAAATCCTTTGTGGTTACTTTATATCTGATGAGAAAAAATTTTTCATGATTATTTTAAAAATACAGTTATGTCTGGTGAGATGGCTCATCAGATAAAGATTTTTATTACAAAAAATATCAACTTACATAAAATATTTTGAAATATTAAAGTGTAAAATCACCTCAAAAGAACTTTCATATTAGGAATTTATCTACATAAGTACACAAGCATGGATATGTAAAAAACTCTCGGTGTTAACAAACACAGTTACAACGAAAAATATAGGCATAGCTATACACATAGATGTCCATTAATAAATCAAGATACAATTTTAGAAGTGGAAAAATTCTCAATTCCCATATATTCTAGAACCTACAGACTCACAAACGTCACATTCTTTCTAACTGTCCTCTACCCTTCCTTTGGCTCCAGTACATCTTCAGTTGCTTTTCTATAGTTAGATGTAGACATATTTTTTGTAATATGTTTTTGGATTCTTATTTTGTATAATGTTAATTACCATTAAACTAATGCTGAATTACAGACCAAGAACTGTACCATGGCTCTTGACTGTGGCTGAAAGCTTACTCAATCTTTCCTTCCTACTTCTGCTTGAAAACTTTGATAGATGGTGTTAATTTTATAAATCCACAGCCTTTGATCCTACAAGTTATCTCCTTATGTCACATTCAGTGCATGAGAGACATACCTGAATGAAAAATCTTTCTAGGACATGTTATGTTTCACTGAAGTATTATAAGATCTGAATTATAACCACCAACTTCCTCAGAGCACATTTTTCTCCTCTCCTAGCATTTCTATTGATGATCTGGGTTGTAAATTTTAATTTATCTGGAAATAAAATATTCATACATATGCACATTTAAAATCAAAATATTTTTTCTAAATTACTCAGAGGAACAAGAGAAAGATAGTTATGAAACTTTTTTTCAATTTTATTATTGTATTTATTTACATTCCAGTCATTGAAGCAAAAGTTTTTTTTTTTATATTGTAACTAACCATTTTATTTGTAAATATAAAATAATTACAAAAATATGTATTACAGATTAGGGAAAAACCACCACCGCCTGAAGCAAAAGTTTCAAAAAGATGATCAGAGGATATAATTCTATTTTTCCTGAACACTATGTATTGTTTTGGCAGATTTTGTTTTTCTATTGATGAATTTTTTTAGGATATTATGAAGTCAAATGTTTTAATAGAAAAAAATGTGTAGTCAAGATAGCAACATACATTCAAATACCTTTATTCTCAAGAACGTTTGTGCATTTGTATAATGGGTAATATATAAGGGTCAATATTTGGCAAGCATTTGGTTCACACAGTTTTTCCTATGACATAAATCCACAATAGAAGATTTGGATAATAACAATTAATCTAGTAACAAAGTTTCTGCATTTGAGAGTAAAAACAGAAAGGAGAAATCTTGTTAGGGGAGGATTGAAGGTTCATGGCCACAGTGTTTCTCTTGTACAACATGGATCCCAGAAGGAGACTGCACTGCTCCAGATCTCTGTGAGTCATGTCTCCAGTCTATGATTGGATCCTGAAGAATAGTCTATTGAGAAGGTAAAATATTTACTCCACTTCCAAAGACATGGAACCATGTGTGTGTGCTTGTGTCTGTGTATGTTTGTTTGTGTGAAGATGCCCACATATTTGTCTACCATATATATGAACAAACATATATATATGTACAAATATCTATTATGTCCACTCCCATTTCAAGGTGTATTATGATAATATTATGCATGCATATACATATATACATACACATATATTATATATATATGCACATATATACATGCCTATAGGCTATAAGTTTTATTTATTTATTTCAAAATGGAATTTTAACAATCTATTATTATTGAATGTGAATATATCAGTGGAGAGAAATTAGAAATAATAACTACTCATGGCATCTATAAATCATCGACATTCTGTTCAAATCTTGGTTTACTTCTTCTTCTTTTTTTCTATTCATTTCCTGATTCCCTGTTTTTCTTTAATATGTTAATTAGTTCATAATGTTAATTAGTTTATAATTATGTAATATGTAATTAATATTTAAGGTATTTCCCCAAAGGTCATTATAAGATTATAGAGTTATTTTTAATGATACTTTAAATAGCTTATTTAAATAAAATTCACTCATATATAGTCATTTAAATTTTTCCTTGTTGGATAAAATGATATATTATTAAAATTTGTGATTTTAAAAGGGAATTTAAGGCAACCTGATAGAAGTAAAACTAAAAACTACAACTACTAAGTTATATTCTTGTTTCCAACTTAAATGAGATTCTAAACTTCTGTGCATGCGAACCTCATCTTTATCTGCTTTCATTGTTCCTTTCTCTTTGCTTCTTTTTTCTTTCTTTCTTTCTTTTTGAGAATAAAGCATAAATTATGTAAATAGAATATTATTTTATGATTTATTAATAAATAATGGATTAAAATAAATGTTTTTGTTCTTGCTGTTTATGAAAAAGAAATATCACATGTCTCTCATGGTCTTTCTTGAAAGCAACTGAGGAATTCATGTTAATGTACTCTGTTAGCCCAAGGTAGAGAATTGAAGGGTTTTGTTTGTTTTCTTTCTTTCTTTTTGCAAGGGAAGATCAACTGATAATGTGTTCTTTAAAGGTAATTTTAAATTTAGAAAAGTAGAACTTATCACATGTAATATTGAAAAAGTATCAGATTACATACACCTAGAAAAAAGAACACTCTGAAGCTCAATAATATTGTTTTACATTAATTGGCAAAACAACTTCATTGAAGGAGGATTCTTCCCTAATCATTTGTTTTTCTAACTACAATAAGCATTATGGAATAGTGGACTTCCAGTCTTTGAAATTACAACCAAATTCAAGGGAGACTAAAGAGACTCCAAGCCAAAATGAATCTGAGTACCATACAAATAAGGCAACTGTGCATAATGAAGCCTTACCCCAGTTTTAATCAGAATTCTATAGATTTCAGTGTATTTGCATAACTTATTTTTTTTAACCAGAGTAACCAGGTATAACTATTTGCAAAGTATTTGATGTAAGTAACTCTCTGATAATGGAGGTGCTTTGAAATAATCACTATCCAATTTACAAAAGATCAGTGAATTCAAGTCAAAGACTTTTCCTGAGACACTGTAGACAAACTAATCTTGCTTTAAATTTTGAATCTGAACTTTTAATATTAAATTTTACTAAATAGAACTTGATTTTTTTCCTTGAAATTTTTCAAAGAGCATTTGATTTTGTAAATATTTTCTAAATAAATGGCTTTCAACATAATACTAGATGAATTACATAAGATTTATATTGTCATGTAAATCCATGATGCAGGCACAGATTTCAGAGATAAGTATAAATTAGTAGGTGGATATTGTCATGGTGACATATTTTATATACACAAACAGAAAAATTCAAGTTGTTTCCAGGAATATACAAAGTTATCCTGTAATATGTTTTTAAAGTTTTAAATCAAATTTCTGAAGTGTTTAACATTTGGAATAAAGGATGCAGGTAATTAATTACAGTACCAAATGCCAAACTTCTGAATGGATATTCTTGAAAACGTGATTCTTATAACTGTTGTGATTTACTTACTTTAATAAAGTTCAGTCTCACATTTTAATGAAAAGAAATTCACCTTCCAAATAAGTAAATTTTATTTTATCTTTATGATAATTTAGTAGATATTTTGGTTTTGTTTTGCCACTCATTATTGCTGCTTCCTCTGGGATGAAGAAAAACCAGGACCCCAAAATAAATCACATTTGATATAAGTATTTATTGCCTAATGATAGCCTCATTATTTTGTTTGATTAGAATACTTCCCTTAATATTTTATGTATATTTGTTGAAAAAGTCTTCTTTTGTCCAGAAATGAGGGGCATACAGGTGGAAAAACTTAGTTATAAAAAACAGACATTAATATACAATTACATTTTAGTATTGTTCATATTTTTCTGTGCAGTTAGGGTACTTGGGGCCTCTTTGATCAAAGGAGTACACTATAAACATATGCCACCAATACAAGATTCAATTCAAGATTTCCTCCTTGATCAATATGTTTCAAAGATATCTCTTTCTACAGCTAAAATATCACAATCATTTGACTACTGAATGTAAGTGTTTGTCATCATTCTTGAAACTGAAAATAAATGAAAACTCTCCTCTCTGAGGAATGCAGTGAGAAAAATCATACTAGAGAAAAGACACAGAAATTGACAGTTAAAGGAGAAAGGATGTGCAAGAAGTTCAGTATTTGAAGATGTTTTTTGAGAGTCTATATTTTTTCTCTAGTTTTATCACTGTTGTACTCAGTGCTAACTGTCCAGACCCAAACTTGCAGATAAGTCTATGTAGCTAATTAGAGTATGTTTAGTACCATATAGAAAAGCCAAAACCCAAAAGGTCTCATTTTTGAGAGATCATAAGCTTCTTCCCTAAGGTGGCTTTTCTCCTCTGAGGATATTTGGCAAATGTCAGGGGTGGTATAAGGAGATAAATGGGCTTTTGCGTACTTTGATCAATGCAGCCTCCATTCTGGTGGGCATACACTAGAATTACAATGTGTGGAGCAGGTCCGAAGAAATGGTCAAGGCAGTACTCAGAGGCTTTGAGGGAATCTTGATGAGTGGATATTCAAATACATGTAAAAGCATTAGTTTCTGGTGGTTTTCAAAACAGAGAAGAAGCCAAAGAAGGAATATCATAGGACAATATGCAACAGGCTAACCAGAATAACCTCATGGTTTCTAAAACAGAAGAACCAGTGAGGCATTATGATAAAAAGAAGTAGGGAGGGCTTAAGTGAGAATCGTATACAGGAATTACTTGGGGAAATATATCTGCTAAATTGCTTAATATAGTCAACTGCCCAGCTTCTATAAAAGTCCTAATACAACATTTCAAAAATATATATCATAATTACCATTCATTATTTTGTTTCAATTTAGCTTAAATATTTGTAGTATTTAAGATTTTCAAATACTAGAGAAACTTTTTTTATTGATATTTTATTTACATTTCAGATATAATCCCCTTTCCCCATTTCCCTCCCACCCAGGAACCCCCATCCCATCCCCCTCCTCTTGCTTCTATGAGAATATGCCACACACCCACCCTCCCACTCCCACCTGTCCACTCCCACCTGCCCACTCCCACCTCTCCCCCCACGAATTCCCCCACACTGGGTCATCCAACCTTCACTAGACCAAGGACTTCCTCTCCCACCTACGCCCAACAATGCCATCCTCCCCTACATATACAGCTGGAGCCATGGGGTCTCTCCCTATGTGCTCCTGGCTGGTGATTTAGACCTTGGGAGCTCTGGTGGTTGATATTGTTGTTCTCCCCATGGGGTCACAAACCCTTTCAGCTCCTTCAGTCTTCTCTCTCACTCCTCCATTGGGGACCCCATGATCAATTCAATAGTTAGTTGTGAAAGTTTAAAGAGAAGGATGTGAGTTGTCCTGAATATCAGAGAAAAGAATTTAAGAGAAAAAGAAAAAAAACTGTGTAGAATGGATTACATTAGATTGGCCTGATAGTTGAGGTCCCCATTTGAACATCATTAGTCAAGCAAATCAAATTAAATATCAATGAGTTCTCCAAAAGATCTTGGTATAATTGGAGAATGTTATAAAGCATTCAATATTGTTATGGCAATAATGCATTAGTGTATTTATTGGGTTAAATGGCAGATACAACAGTTACAGTGTTGGAAAATATGAATTGATGACCACTGTGTAGGTTTATGAAGCTTTATAGTGCTTATATGATGGAGAGGACTGGTTTTCACAGTCAAGAGCAGAGTTCCTGTGAAAGGTCATTAGAGGAAGTGTGACAGAAGAAAGAGGGGGAAGAGAATGAGAAGTAGTGGGTTTGGTGAGCGAGAAGTGTGATGAAAGGGAGGACCAATATTATAAAGCAACATTCTCCATTAAGTTTTTAGAATACTATGGAGAGTCATAACTGTAGCAAGATAATCTCTTTTGAGAATCCTCATGCATTATAAGGAGGGTGTAAATGAGTGTAGTCATTGTGGGAAATGATCTACAGGCTGTCTCAAAAACTGAAAATAGAAAATCAATAGGATCCAAGAATCCAACTCTGGATATTTATTAAAAACAATTAAACAAATATCTCAAAATATCGTCTACCCTCTTTAATCATTGCAACATTAATCACAAATTAAAACAAGTGAATCAACCTCTATATTGAGTAAGAGATGAATGGTCAAAAAGATCTCTCTAGCTCCCTCTCACTTGCTCTCTTACCCCACCCCCCATGTTGTGTGTGTGTGTGTGTGTGTGTGTGTTCTATTGTGTTCTATTCAATCTTTAACAATAAAGGACATTTTGTCATTTGAAAGAGCATAGACAACATTGATTATACTTGAGGCCATCTTGTAAAGTGAAAGAAACCAGTCACAAAACGACTCCTCCATGATCTCACATAAAGTATCTAAAAAGGGTGTGGCTTAGAATTTGCAGGGGGAAAACTGCAGTGGGGACCCCGGGGAGTGGGGGAGTTTGGGTTTCTACGCTGGTGGGTCCCAATAACTCGAGAAGTCTGGAGTTCCAAAGACTGGAAGCTTTGGTGACTTGACATGCCCCAATGATACGAGAAGTCTGTGGGTTCCAAGAGTTCATGGTGTGGTAGTTGGATCTGGATATGCACCCCCTAATTCAAGCCAGGGTGAGCCTGCCTTAAATAGGGGAGGGGGAAGAGCAGAGACTGGAAGGAATAACGTAATTTAGCTATGCCCCCTGGCCTTTAGATAACTCATAAATATGGAAATCTTTCGAGGCTGAAGCCTGTAGTCATACCCTCTTCCTGTAGGTGTGGATGGTGATGAAAACCTCTCTGGGAGGAACTGCTCTGAGCCAAATGTGTCTGCAAGGTGCAGGTTAATGGAGATGTAGCCCATGTGTTAGGCGTCTGGATTCTGGGAGCGGGGGGTGGGGGAAGGCGGGGGTGGGGGATGTATTCCGTCCCTTGCAGGGTCTCTGGCCATTTTCAACCCAATGCTCTACCAAAACCCAAGACCCCTTCACGGTCCTACAAGAATTCACAAGGTCTTGGATTTGATTCAAAGCACTTCAAAATTAGAGCTCATAAAAAGAAGGTATGATGGTGATTACCAAATTCTGGGAGGAGTATAGATTGGGTAGATGGATGAAGAAGTGCTCTTCAAATAGTACAGTCTTGATTAGAGAGGATTAGTAAATTATTGAGATCTGTTACATGGTTCAATAATTGTAGTCAATAATAATATATCATATTTTGGGTATAATGGCTCATGTTATAAATATGACACTTGGAGGAAGTAGCAGGAGATGTTTAAGGACAGCTCAGGATTAGTGTGAATCAAGAGCTGAAATATAGCTAAATGGTAGAATAGTTTGTGAGAACAAGAGTCTACCATAGATGTGGGGGAATATATATATATATATATATATATATATATATATATATATATATATATATATATATTATATATATATGCAGTGATTCTATTGTGAATGTTGTAGAATCTAAGGGAGGACAAGCATATGGAGTTTGTGTGTTTTTATTTTTTTCAGTTTAACACAAACTTAGATGTATCTGGGAAGAGAGACTCTAAATTGGTATAGCACTTCCATAAGACTGGCCTATGGCATGTTGGTGCTACCTTTTCTTGACTAGTGATTGATGTAGGTGGGCTCATCCCATGAGGCAGATGTGACACCACTGGGCTGGTGCCCTTGCATTGTAATAAAGCAGGCTGAACAAGCAACGTGGACCAAATGAGATTGCAAACCGTAATCTGAAATAAACCTTATTCTGCCTGAGCAGCGTTTAGTTAGAGTTTCATCAGAGAATCATTAAGTGAACTAAACAGATTCTATGGGCCATTTTTCACATAAGTTCCACACTAATAAGACTATGTTGGAGTGATTAGAAATGCACTTTGGGAAATATCTCTCTTGAGTTTATCCAGTTAGGTCTCTTGCCTAAACTGTCAGTCTCTTCCCATGATGCTTTGCTACAGTAATTAATGAGAAAAAGCACTTTGCCTAGACGTTTTCTATTATTTAAGCAATTGAATAATTCTGTAGGGAAATAACCTTCAGGCCATAAATACCCATGAGAAGTCTGCTATGTTGGACAATTTTTGCACATACTTTCAACACTTGAACTCAGTTGCTCATGAAGAGTTTGCTATCCTTCTGAGTATGAGGGTCCTTGATACAGTTGTGCCTGTGTCAACAAAATACTCACAGTATCACTCACCCAGACCTTCCTGCTGCCACTAAACCTTGACTTGGCTGAAATTGGGATATGATAGCACTTAAGAACAATACATGCACAAGATCAAGCCAATGAGATTAATCAGCATTACAACAGCCAGCACCAATTAAACTCAATGGGTTACAGGAGGAAAAGTAGTCAGAGGATGAGAAGATGGCAGGATCTCGAGATGGGGGGACATATTAGAGGGGCCTAGAGAGAGTAGGAAGTAGAAGTTGGACTTGGACACATACAAGATACATTGTTTACATGTGTAAAATTGTCAAAGAATAAAAGACATTGTGTTAAAAGGAACAATTAAAGAAATAGGTGCTGGTTAAAAAACAAAAGAAAAAGAAGAAAATAATGAAGCATGACTTCAAGAGATTGTAAGAGTAAATTTAGAATAGTATTGGATTCCAGGGTATCTTGGTCAGGCCAGGCCCAGGCAGAGATCCAGCACCGGAGAGGGTGGGACTCTGTTGACATGTGTTGGTTGACTTCAACCTCAATTGCCAACAGAACAGATGGTACTTGGCTGGAATTGTCCCTGGTCATGGAGGTGACATGAGCCAGACGGCACTGTGGGAAGCTGAGAGACTCTGCCCTCCATATCAGAAAGAAACAGAACATTGATCCCCATAGTCTTCAGCTTCTCAGCTTGAGTATAGCAAAGGTGTTATAAAACATAATGTGACTGTATCTGAAGTATGTATATGTTTGATAGAATAAAATAAGCATCCATGTCTTATTATATCTATTCCCAAATCAAAAAATATATATATTATATCTATTCCCAAATCAAAAAATAAATAGAATTTCACTACTACAAGTTTTCCTCATTGGGGCTTGAGAGGTAATGCCTGGCTAAGAGCATAAACTGCTCTTGCATAGGACTCAAGTTCAATTCCCAAAACCAGAACTAGATGGCTCACAAGTCCCTGTAATTGAAATTCTAGATAATACTTCCTGGCCTCCCAATACCTCTAACTTCCATTGACACCTGTATTCACATGCACAAGATGAACACAGAAACTTACACATACATGTAATTAAAAAATTTAAAAACATTCAGCCCTAAATGGATGTTTTCATTAAGTCTTTTCCTTGAAGATCAGGGGACCCAGTGGAAGTGGAGGTATAAAAAGTTTAAGAGCCAGAGGGGATGGAGGGAGGAAACTAAGGAAAAACGTCTCTCTAAATTAACAGGATAAACAAACATATGAACACATAGAAACTGAGGTAACATGCACAGGGCCTGCAAAGGTCTGCACCACATGGGATCTTAGAACTGAAAGAAATGGACGCTTGCCCCATCCTTAGCCCAGAAGCTGTTTCTAATTGAAGGCCACTTGCCAATGAAAATTTAGTATGTGAACTCTAATTTGTGGAATTTGAGGAATAAATTTTTTTGAGTCAGTTTTAGATGTTTGCAATTTTTCTGTTTCATAAGTGCTTGCTTCTTGTAAACAATGATATAAAATTTATATTTAATTTCAATTGTCATGTTGCTGTACAACTATTTTTTTCCCTACAGTTTCTTCTATCTCCTACCCTGCCTTCAATTGTCACAGTTTCTCTCATTTTGAAGAAAAATCTTTACAGCGTAGTACCTGTATTGTCCTGGGAAATGAAAGCAATATTTTCTCTTATTTCTCATAAGATTCATAGATAAGCTCCCATAACCAAGGACAGATTCAAAATAAAATAAATACAAGCTTAGTGACTATTTGTGTGCCTGTGTGTTTGTGTATCTGTGTATTTCTGTGTGTATATATGTGTGCTTATATGTTTCTCTCTTTCTCTCTCTCTCTCTGTCTCTGTCTCTCTGTACTTATGTAACATTGAAACTTTAAGACACAAAGAAATATTGAATTTCCTTACTGCATTTCATTTAACAGTGTACATGTTCCTTCAAACTCAACCTATAAACAGTATCTTTTCTGAATTCAAAGTGTTTCCCATATCCATTATATGTTAATTAAGATAGAAATATGCTTTAAATTTTTAAGTGACTGAAGTATTTATTATACTATTATTGTATTATAATACTATTAACACAGTGTTTGACACACACACATGATTAGTTTGTTCTTCTCTGCCACATAAGTTGATCAGTTTTTTCAAATTTAAAAATGAAGAGTGCTAGTAAGAAACCTTTTCAGAGTTCATGGGTTCTCCTCTCTCTCTATTTATGTATTCAAGGTTTTGAAATTCATATTTTCTCTCCATACAAGTCATTTTTTAAATTTTTTCCTACACAAACCTTTTTCTCCTGATTCCTGTCCAAATAAAACAACAGCTACAAACAAGCCCCAATTATATTGCTTTGTCCATCTCTTATGTCCCCAAAGTTCAGTGATCCATTACTAATCTTCATCACTACAGGAGAAATCTGTGCCACATACCCCAACCCTCTAACCCTACAAAATGTTTCTTCACACCATGCCACCTGGCCCTGAAACCAGTTCATAACCATGTATCTTTTGTTTCAATGGCACCGGATCTAAAGTGGTCGTTTTCTTTAAGAGATATCTGCAGTTCATGTTCTAGTAACAAATCACAAATCTGCTACTTACTGGGAGACCAATTTATTTCTCATCCATAATATTTGATATAGCAATTGTGGTCTGTCTTACTACATGGCTTTGTTCTGTATGTCATTTTCAAAAATGAAAATCGCCTTTCAAGAGTGAATATGAACCGAAGAGTCATGGAGTATAGATCATAATCTCTAAAGCTTTGCTCTAGATGCCATAGACTTTTACTTCTAGTAACAATTGAATAAAGCAAAGTAAATTAATTAACTTGACATTAGATGTCTGGGAATTTCACACACAATAAGTTTGTGTTTTTATTTATGTCTATCTATTCTTTATTTTAATAGAAGTTAATCATTTCTATTGACTGTGAGACTTATATATTTGGATTAATTTTTACTATTGTAATATCTTCTCTTACTTCAATAATGTAAAGAAAAAAACTACTACACTTATTCAAATAACTTCTTATATGATGTGGAGATACAGACAATAATAATAATAATAATAATAATTTAAAAAAATAATAATAATAACAGTGTGGAATAAATAAATACTTTGTAATCGAAAACACAATTAGTGAATCTGAATGAAGCATTTCATGGATACATTTCCTGATTTTCATACTTGTATGTATGCCTTAATGTGCATGGATACAGACATGGATGTACATGGAGGACAGAGATCGACACTAATTGTCTTTGTCAATCACTCGCTGCTTTTGCTAATGTCAGTGTTCACTTACCATTGAAAACATTTCTATGCTATTGTATCCATTTTACAGATTAGCATATTGAACCAGTTGTGAAACTTAAGAGATGGATAAAAATATTCTGACAGAGATTCTAAGCACTTTGAAAATTAATAAATATTAGTTGACATTAATTATTGAGTTGACTTGTGACTATGTGGTCATGAATGCATAGAAGTGTATGAACTCCTCTAGAGACAAAATAGTTATTTGTTTAGGACAAGGCTTTGTCATTCCCACCTTTGCTGGCCCAGATGAGAAAGCTGCTGATGTTAAGGCCTCTGCATTCTCTCACAATAAGGAGCTTTTGGCTGTCATTGGGACCATCGTGGAAGGAGCCAAGTGTCTCCAAATGCCTAACTTGATTGGAAGCTTCCTCTATCCCTGTGGCCCTAGGTGAGTCACAGCTCCAAAGAGGTGTGAGATCTGGTTTGCTCAACAGATGCAAGGGAGAGCAGATCATTTTAATACAAAAGTGCTGGCAGTCAATATTCCTATGGGACACATTTTTATCAATGGGAGTTAGGAGACAGGCTAACTGTCAAAGTCTCTTTTCCTCTTTTCTGAGGCAGAGTTCCAGGAAATGTGCAGATACCTCCAATATGGCTAAGCTGTAAACACTGCTGTGTGGATCTTTGACTCAGTTGAAAAACGCTTCTTGGTTTTCTTTACTCTGACAACTCTTTCATCTTTGTTCCCCCCTATCTTTGCTCTAGAATTGTACTTAGGAATAAGAAGGTGGAAGCTTTATTTGGCTTCTGTGTTCAACAAAACCAGAAAAGTTCAGCATCAGAGGTCATGTGTCATAAGCCAAAAGAATGTTGTTGGACATAACAAGACTTTTTTTCTACTTTATTGGGTTCTTATGTCTACCATTTTTCACTACTCTAATCCCTTCCATCCCCTAACACTAGGTAGGAGAGAGTTGGAGGGCAAGGGAGCATTGATATCATTGCTCGAGTTCCTTGGGGGCAACTTTATCATCATGATATCCAATTTCTGCTTCTAGTTACTTTGCTCAGGACCATGTGACCAACTACAGCAGCAGAAGGAGCAAAGCCTCGAGGGGCTCTGGCATTTTTATACCCTCTAAAGAGTCCTCAGAATTCCAAACATAAACTATCTTCAGCTGGCTGAATCACATCCCTGTTGGAGCACAAGACAAAACATAGTTAGCTGCCATGGACAATCTGAAGCAGCCCTATATCCTATACCTGGGATTAAAACAAAAAACATATTTACATAATGTAACTGGGTTTTTAAAGAAAGAAAAATTCTCGCTACAGTTCAATATTGGGAATGTTGAACATTGCTTTTTTCTATGAATGCTATGTAAAAACAGGTCAACTAACATATAAGGATATGATACTCGAGCGATATTTGAGAAAGCTCTTATTACAGTAGATAACAAATGAAATGGTTTAATTTTAAAGAAAACTTTTAGAAATGGCTGCTTTTCTTTTAAAGGTATTGCTTTGTGTAATTGTGGAAGTTCATATTTCCTCTTTAATAGAAACACACACACACACACACACACACACACACAGAAAGAGAGAGAAAGAGAGAGAGGAAGAGAGAGAGAGAGATCAGAAAATGAAACTTGCCAAATTTAAAAGGAATTGATTTTCCTTTATATAGGTATTACATTCAAAATACTTTTATTGGTTTAAATAAAATTCACCCATAGATCATTTGTTGATTAACTCAACAAACATGTTGTTATATACATAAATGTGTACACATATGTAATTAGTTTATCTGTAAAATTAATGTCTATTTTCTCATCAATAAACAAGGTTGATGTAGATTTATTTAAATAAGAAAAAACCCATTTCCTCCTGATTCCCAAGATATACTCACAGAAGTATAATTATTACTCAAACTTTATCTGAAATGTTCAATATTAATTGAATCAGCAAAGCAGGTTTTAATAACACTGGTGTGTGAGGGAGCCAGGTCTGTGTCGCCTTGATGCCTGTCAAGGCTGGAACCAGCAGTGGCATCAGGCAGAGCACGTGTGTTGGAAAGACTGACATGCAGCTTACAGCGTTTTTCCATGCAACACACTTGGCTTTGCAGCTGCGGCTATTATTTGCAGATCCTGGCACTATTTGTGTCCCAGGCTCGTGCTGTCTTCAGAATCCTTGTTCTCAGTCACTCAGTACTGATCGCCAAATACCAGGTTGAGCTGTCGGTTTCTGCCATTTTCCTAGCCACTCCTAAATTCCCTAGCATTAAAGTCATGCCTCAGTGTGACTTCAGACTCCCCCTTGATCCTGTGTTGTGCCATTCGAAATTGTCACTCAGGATCTGCCAGGTTATTTTGTTCTCTTGTGTCTCTTTCCATGCCAATGATCTAAGTGCGTTTGACTTCATATTAAATACAGAATAACTATGTCTTTCCTTTATGAAAAAAATAGAATAGTTTCAAATAGACTATTAACCTATCCTGTGCTTGACAGCCAGAAAAGTTGGGGATGGCAAATTTCTAAGAACGTATCTGTCAAGTTGCAGTAGCAGGCAATTTCAAATATCATCATGTTGCACTTGGCTTTATAAACACTGGGCCAAGACAATAATAATGTGTGTAAATTCACACAGCATGGAACTCAGACATTTTTCAGGGACTACAGGACTTCTCTACTGCTTCATATGACTTTGTGTTCTCTTATGGTTATTGTTAAAACAGATTTTTTTTTTCTTCTCAACTTTAAACTATTTATTCTTTTGTTTTATGAATATGAGTATTTTCCTGGTATGTGTTTATATGGACACCACATGTGTGCCTGGTACCCCTGGAGGCCAGAAGTGTGCATCAGATATCTTAATGCTGGGGTTATAGATAGCTATGAGCCACAGTCTCGGGGATGAGAACACAACACTCTCCTCTCCAAGAGCATCAATCACTCTTAACCTCTGATCTATAGCACCCTGACATCATTTTTTTTAAAAATGATTGTTTCTAGTAATGGAGGACATGGAGGCTGAACTGGCCATCTTCTATAACCAGGCAAGGCTTCCAGTGGACAGACTGGGACACCAACCCAGCCATAAAACTGTCAATGTAAAATTAGCCTGTTCTGTCTGCAAGATGTGCCAGGGTAACTGTGGCACAGAAGTTTTGGGAGTAGTCAAATAATCACTGACACAACTTGAGACTACCACCATGAAAGAGAGACCACACCTGTCATTGCCTGGATGTCCAGGACCCAGAGGCTAGATAGCCCAGAGATCTTGGATAGAACCAAACACAACTGACAACAAAAAATCAATAAAATGAATCCTAATGATATTCTGCTATACTTGCAGACAAGAGCCTAGCATCAACCATTATCAAAGAGGCTTCATAAACTAACTAATGGGAGCACATGCAGAGACTCACACCAAATATTAGGCAGAGTTTGGGGAATCCTCCAGAAGATGGAAGGGAAAAAATGTAGGAGACAGAGGGGTCAAGGATACTACAAGAACAGGGCCCACAGAGTCATCTGATCAGGGATGATAGAGGCACACAGAGATTGGACCTACAATCAGGGATGTTGTGTAGCTTGGTGTTCTTGTGGGACTCCTAACAGTGAGAGCTGTTTCTGACTCTTTTGCCTGCTTTTGGGCCCTTTTGTTCATACTAGGTGCTTGGTCCAGCCTTGATTTGAGGGTTTGCTTTGGACTTATTGTACCTTATGCCATGTTTGGCTTATATCCCAGGGTGGTGTGCTCTTTTCTGCAGGGAAACAGAAGAGGAGTAGATCTGGGGAATAGGGGAGTTGGAGGGAAGGGCTGGGAAGAGAGGAAGGAGGGGAAACTGTGGTTTCTGTGGTCTGGTGTAATATATGAGAGAAGAATAAATAAATATATTTTTCTGTAAGGGATTTGCTTAAACATGCCTGCTACAAATGTTGACTCACCAAGATGCATATGAATCTGCACAACTTCATTAAGACTTAGTATACTAGACAATTCTACTTTAAGGTTAATCTGTACCTTTACTTGAGTTTAAAGAAGGTTTTAGTTAACTGTTATCTGTAGTATTTGGAGTATGACTGACAAACATCTGGTGAGTAATTAATAAATCCTCAAGACATCTAATTGTTCCTGCCTCTTTAATTCCATTTCACCAGTAGGATTGAGTTAGCATTTTGTTGAGTCACTATGGTACCTGTGTGTTTGCAGACCAAGTTCCTTCTCTCCACCAGGCCTGGGCTCTTGATGTTTTTCTGGATACTGAATAACCAATAGTTAGCACAAAATCAAACATGTAAGCCTCTATTGTCATCTCATTAGCCAAACAATCCCCATGATAGATCAAGCTCAAATATTTATTATTATTGTTATTATTATTAATCATTCCATTTTTTTTTCACATTTCAACTGATATCCCACTTCCTGGCTACCACTCAATAACCCTCCTATCTAACATCCACTCTCTCCTCCCTCCCCTCTGCCTCTATGAGGATGCTCTCCCACCCACCCACCCTCTCCTGCCTCATCATCCTACACTGGGACATCAAATCTCCACAGGACCAAGGGCCTCCTCTCCCATTGATGACAGAGAAGGCCATCCTCTGCTACATATGGATCTTGAGCCATGGATCCCTTCCTGTACACTCCTTGGTTGGTGCTCTAGCCCCTGGGAGCACTGGGTGGTCTGACCAGCCACATTGTTCTTCTTACAGGGTTACAATCCTCTTCCACTTCTCAAGTCCTTCTAACAGCAACCCTAATGGGGTCCCTAAACTCAGTCTGATGGTTGGCTTCAAGCATCCACATCTGCATTGGTTAGTTGCTGGCAGAACCTCCCAAGGAATAGCCACAACAGGTTCCTGTTAGCAAGCTCCTCTTGGCAACAGCAACAGTGTCTGGGGTTGGTATCTACAGATAGGATGGATCCCCAGGTGGGGTTCCCGTGTGGCCAATCCTTCAGTCTCTGCTCTATTTTTTATCCTTGTCTTTCCTTCGGACAGGAACATTTCTGGGTTACAAACTTTGAGATGGGTGGGTGGCTCCATCCCTTGACCCTGGCCATGGCTATCTCCTGGAGGTGGTGTCTACAGGTTCTATCTACATTTTGCTTCACGTTTCAGCTAAAGTTATCTCCACTGGGTCCTGGGAGCCTATCACTTCCCTGGCATCTGGGACCCTCCAATAAGCCCAATCCATTACAAGGACATGGCTACAAGGAAATGTTAATATGGCGGCCTGAGGAATGTGTGATGTGTCTTGATAAGTTTCCTCCTTGGCATCTGATTACTTAACACTGGGAAGAGCTGCTATTGCCATGGGATATCACAGTGTATAAATTATTGTTATGACAATGACTTGATTTTTAGGAATATCACAAAATCCTAGATAAAGAAATGTACACTCTATTATCTCTAGACTTCCCTATTCTCTCTCATGATGGCACTATTTCACAGCATTGGTAAATTTATATCCTTAGAGGGTCTGAGAGTCAGCAAAGAATCAAAATAAGACAAATACAGTGGCCTCATACTCTTTCTTGGATGGGAACTGCTTTTCCAACATTTGTAGGACATATGACTCACATTTATTTCTTACAGAATTACAGTGGGTCTACAGACTATGTATTAACGGGATAATCTCTATTGCTGTAGCTTGCCATTATCAAAGTGAAGAGTTATCTTCATGATGAATGGAATAGAAAAGATCATGAACAAGTGGTTTTCATAGTACTATGTCCTTTGGTCCATTAATATATCAAAGTAAGTATGTATCATATGCACAAGGTGTAGCAAACAAATACAGCTTCTGCTCTCAGGGTGCCCCAGGTTTGCTTCTTTGCCAAAGTGGGACAGCATGAAAAGAGATTAGGACAGAAATAAGAACGAGGACCTGGGTTTATTGTTATAATTTGTACCAGTAAAGATAAATTATTGAACAGAAGAGTTTTCACATACAACGTTGCAAACTATTTGGGGTATTAATTAGTGCTATTTATGACTATCTGTTAACAGTTTTCAAGGCTTTATGATCACTGGAACTTCTCTGGAAATATGACAGTGCCATTCATTCCAATGGCAGTTATCTTTTATATTTTTTTATGATCTTTTTATTTATTGCATTTGTTTTTAATCTTCCTATAATCTTTAGAAATTTTTTAAATGGACATGTGTGATTTTGCTTTTTCTTTGTCATGACTAATTAACTTTTGAGAGCTTAATCAGCTGTACCCATCTAAACATCATTCTCTACTCCTTTATCTTAACATTCCCTTTCTTGGTGTATTTTGGCTTGAATGGACTTTTTGTCATCAAAATGCTTACTAGTAGAATTTTTGGTCATTCTGTGATATGCTAACACAGATACTATAATTCACTTATAGCATGTATCATTTGAATTTAGATTTGTGATTGTAGAAGGGCAAATTCTTGGCTATCAGGATCTTTGAATGTATTGCATGTGGTAGTAATTTTTGAGATTAATAGGTTGAAGATAAATGTTTACCACTTACAGCCAATCATTTTTGTAAATAAGGCTCTCCAAACTTCTTGTTCTCCCTTGTTCAACCAACTTCTATGAACCTCTAAGAACTTAGGATGTAGTGAATTCCTAATATCTTTCTGAATGAATGGCCATCTACTTTGTGTGGCTTAGTGTCAGTGTTGGCAGTGACTCCCTTAGTCTGAATGATGCTCTCATAGCTTTAAAATCACTTGTAATACAGTCTCAGTGTATCTCTATTTTATCTTCTCTGTCACATGTGGGTCACACATGTGTATACATTGTATACAGTTTCCCTCACTTTATGCCGTGTAACCATTAATCCTATACAAGGACAAAACCAATCAGCAACCCTGATTGAGGATGTTAAGAGCCTAATACCTCATCACATTCAGTCTTCAAGACGATGTTAGGATGTGATTCACTTTTTTATTGTTTATAGATCAAGTAAGAGAGACAGAAGATATTTAGCAAATAATCCAAAGTTTCCTAGAACACATGTAAGCAGAGCTAGAGCCAGCAAAGCAACAGGACCTTTGTGCAGTCACCTGCAGAGCTCAACCCAAAGCTGTATTCCAGCTGAGCTTAACTCTACCTAGCATGGCTGCCCCTTTTCACCTTCTTTCCTATTATCAAAAGGCTCTGTATGCCACGCAACCTAAAAACAACCATCTACTTTCTGTTTTATTAATGCTGGTAGACCAGAACTGAGTTTTAATTCATTGTGGGCCCGTGACTACAGATTTTGAAGACAATAATCTCCAATTTTAAAGTTAGTAAGAAAAGCAACAAATCCATCTGCGTATGTATTATACACTCACACACACACACACGCACACACACACACAGAAACACAAATATACATACATAGACACACACACAGAAAAAGAGAGAGTCAGAGAGACAGAGATTTAGAGAGACAGAGACAGAGACAGAGAAGGCCAAGGCTTTGTAGTACTCAAATACAATGCACTATTGATCTTCAGTTCTACTTCTCAGGATGCCAAGAAAGTAATATAAAGGGAAGGAGAGGCTTCTTGTCACTGGAGCCCAATTTCGATGATTTTCTCAGAGTCTTCATTGTTACTGTGTGAGAGCCTTGTAATGTTAGTGTGTGCTTTCCTGTCAACGCTCTGCAGTGAACTATAACATTAAAATGTTGTGTAAATTCTATCTTTCTATTTCCTCCCTCATTCTATCACTTGCTTGACTGACACTGAGATTTATGAAACCTGTTTGCATGTACTTTTCCCATAGAGGCCTTCTTAGGTTAGCTTCTTATTTGCTGCTGTTGGCCTAGTCCCTAGCATGCAACGCCTTCGGCCAGTGTTTTCTTTCACTAAATGACTAAAGCTCAGATGCTTCCTCAGTCTGTGTGAAGGTGTTTTGCTCCAGCAGCAAGACTTGAATATTCATATGGAAATCACATGTCTCAAGGAAAATGAAGCAAGTTTAAGTAAAAGACACTGAATTACTTTTATTATCCTGATAGCACTCTCCTAAGCCATCTCAGAAGTCTGTTAAAAAATTGAACTACTTAAGTAAAAAATTTTACTTAAATTAAATCCAAAAAGAAATTATTGGATTTCTTTTCTTCCTACATCTTTAATTTAAAAGTTATTTTGTCATAGAATATATTCTGATTCTTTTATATTGGGAAAGATAGGAAGAAAGAGAGGAACAAAGGAAGAAGGAGAAAGAAAGAAAAAAGATGGCTCAGAGGTAAACGCTGAGCCCACTCTGCTCTGGCAGTGTACCAAGTTCGAGTCTTAGCTCACAGATAACTCTAATTCCAACTCTAGGGAATCTAATGCCTTCAGCCTTTGTGGGCACCTACATGCAAATGCATATAGTCTCACACAGATACACATGTGATAATAATAATAATAATGGAAATAAAAACATTTTTAAAGAGCTACTACATTTGCTTACTAGTACTCTTTACTATATAAAACATATTTAATAAAAGTATCATAATGTAAAAAATATGAATAAATAATTTGGCTTTGTCAGTATTAAATAAAAGGTAAACTGTTTAAGAAAAGAAAAATCAAAGAAAGGAACCAGTATCTTTACTTAAGCACCTCATGGGTTGAATTCCTTGCTCAGTTTTCAAGTGTCCTTATTGTAGAAGTGCTAAAACATGAGAAAAACCACCTTCTGTATTAGATAAATAAATATGCTATGATTAGCATATCTGTACTGTTTAAGTCATATTGAAATAAAATAGAATATGCCAGTAAAATATTACTTAGACAAATGTGAACTAATGAAACCAACTTTTAGCTTAAAATGATTCTCTTATCTAAAAATATCTCCCAATCTCTATGTGGGAAGGGATAATGTTGAGTAGTAAAGGATATTGAAAGTAGAGGCTAATTTAAATACAGGCTACTGTCCTTCCTAAATCCATAAATCTCATGCTTTAGCACTTCTACAATAAGGACACTTGAAGACTGAGCAAGGAATTCACCCCCATGAGGGGCTTAAGTAGGGACTAGGCCAACAGCAGCAAATAAGAAGCTAATCTAAGGAGGTCTCTATGGGAAAAGTACATGCAAACAGGTTTCATAAATCTCAATGTCAGTCAGCAAGTGATAGAATGAGGAAGGAAATGGAAAGATAGAATTTTGTACTCATTTCTGAAGAAATATAGAAATAAAATCACCCACATGGCAAGATTATAAAGATCAAATCAGACTACACATCTAAAGTGGCCTGAACCCTGGCAAATAGGACCCTATTAATATTTGGTTATTACTATAACATTCTCTCAAGTCTTAATATAATTTTCCCTCACATAAAGAATTTTGAAAGGACAGTACACATCCACCATTCCAGCCATTAGAGGTTGACCTTTGACATGATACTCTTCGTTTCAGTTCATTTTCTTTAAATTCCCACAATGCAAAATGTGTTCTAGGTCTACTGACAAATGAATTTTCTCATAGTCAAGGCCTGCTTAGCTTGCTTTTCCTAGAAAGAAGCTAGAGTCAGCTTTCAGCAATCTCTGCTAATGCGTGTGTGTGTGTGTGTGTGTGTGTGTGTATGTGTGTGCTGTGTGTGTTGTGCATGTCTGTGTGGTGTGTGTGTGGTGTGTGTGTGTGTGTGTGTTTAATCTTCATACATGTTTGTGTGCTTTTTTCCCCCTAATTTTAGCTGGCTAAACATTCTTCTGAAATATGCTACAACATGGATTTTACCTTTCTTTTCTCCTCCTCCTCCTCCTCCTCCTCCTCCTCCTCCTCCTCCTCCTCCTCCTCCTCCTCCTCCTCATCTTCTTACTCTTCTTCCTTCTTCCTTATCATGGCCATTATCACAATCTCTCTTGACACACAGCTGATGTTCCCCCACATCTAGTGTTTCTGTACTAACGAAACAGGGAGCTGCCACGTGACTTGAATTTTAATATTCTGGAAGTCATTTTAGAAACTGTCATTGTACAAATTCTTTTGAATTAGGTTTCTCCCAATCTGTTTAAGGATAAAAATTTGATGGCTATATGAGCAACTCGTACTATGTGTTTGATACACTTTTGTTGTATTTCCAACAGTGCTCTTCTACAATCATTTCAGATTGTATGTCTCAACACCCTGGTGAGGACTATGCATACAATACTTTCCCAAAAATCTCAAAAATACACTAAACTTTTACATTTATACTTATGCTATACTCGTACGTGTGAATATACTTATACTGTATATCCACATGACTATTTAACAACTATTGAGTCTTTCTGGGGATGTTCCAGGAGGACTTCTCTGACACATAGCCTAGCATATTTACTTTGTAGCAACCATTTGTGATTTTAGTTTCTCTTGCTTTATAGAGAGAAGTGACAATCCCAACAGAACTGAACACCATTTATCAATTAACTTCAATATTATCTTCTTTACCTTTAGGTTCCCATGGTTCTCCTAGGCTTTCCTGGGGCTGGTCACAGCAGCTAGTTCTTGTTCATGATAAATTACATTCGTGATGCTTTTGTCTTTCTGAGGGTAGAATCTAGGTCAGGAACTACTGTAACTTTCTACTAGATTATAGTTACCACGCCAGCATACACATCCATTAAATCAGAAATATCAGAAAGATTCATAGTGGTGGTGTCTGACTCCATAAACCATATTTGCATGTGAATTTCTCCCTGGTTTTCTACTCTAAAGGTGATTTCTTAATGTCAAGTCAGGTTTTATTTTCTCACTGTATGCTTCTGAATGTGTGCACTCTTGATGTTTTGAAGAGGGCCACAAGTCAGCCAGTTCTCCTTCCTCCCTCCTACCTTACCTCCATCTGTCTATATATATTTCTGACTCTCTCTTTCTCTATAAATGACTTTTCTTCCCTTTTAAAATGATAGTTAAGTCTTTTCTAACCTATATTTAAAATCTATCACTTGCTTAATGAGTTTTGGATTTGACTGCTACTGGAGGTGAAAACACACAGCCATTTTGTATAGTCGCGCCAACCCTCGACTGCCTGGGTGGGAACCCGTGGAACGTGCCGTTTGCCTGGAATTCTTCTAACATGAAAATTTCTTAAATGAGAACCTGAGGAGAAGTGGATACATTTGGGTAATCTCTATTTTTTGTTAGAGTTTACAAATGCTGATATCTTTGAGATGTGCAGAAAAATCACTTCATACAGACATTTGTGACTCTGAAGAACTCCATATCTCTCCTTATTAATCAGTAATATGTCTAGGAAACAATTTTTTTTGGACATGCATTCTCTGGTTTTTGGCTGTGACTTTGGCTGTTGCTTTGTTTTATTGAAATCTGATATATTGGCATGAAAGTCAGAGTCCAAGAAGTGTATGCTGGGCTTCTCATTGCTGTATCCAACAGAGGATCATTCAGGCCATACAGTAGCACGCAGCCAAGTAATTAATAATAACACACGTTGAAGAAAATGAATGTTTTGGTTGTGCAGGAGAATAAGAAGTCAGACAAAGGCTTGGGATTCATGTCCTTACCCTCAGCAGCAGCAAAAAATAATGTTATGAATAGCATTTAACTGGAATTTGCAGCAAACTGCTGCTTTTATCATAAACAATTGCCAGATGGTATACATGATCTTTCTTTTTTTCTTCTTTCACAAAAGCAGCATTAATTGCAGAGCAGCCCAGGGCTCCACTCAGCTCATCAGTGTGATAACACTTCATGACCCTGATTAGCCGTCAGTCTACTCAATTAAAAAGATCATTTAGACATTCACCCAATCATTTGCCTATCGAGCCACCTGGGCCTCAACCAGGGGCTCCATTTTTAACATTCTCTTGCCCTCTCTCATCTTGCCTAGCTTTTTTACATATCTCCAAAAGACGTAATTGAATTAAATAAAGCGTCTCGGGGCAGCTGCAACATCTGCTGTTTGTGGTATGTCAAGCCTTCAGCATTAAAAACAGTTACATACGCTCCAAATTAGCAGGTCGCAGAGAAGAAACAGTCGATGATAGTGTTTTTGTGCCAGCGTGAGAAGCAGCTCACAGCTGTGTGCAATTTACAATTAAAGGCTTTATCAGAGCTCGATTGTACTAGTGAATCAAGTGGCGAGAGGTCAGTTAGTGAATTAGACCAATTAGAGCTTGTACAGTTAAATTATCTGTCTTATTACCTACCGATAAACAGCCTTGTCATATCTTTACTGAAACCATGAAGCCAAGTGAGTTTTATGAAGGGATCACACAAGTTTGCTGCCTTGGAACTTAGTGTTTGTGAATACATAACTCATAGCGGAAAATGAATTTGTATAACCTTTTTGAACTGGCTGTAAACTTTGAAAAACTTAAAACACCTCAAATTAAGCTGCTCATACCTGCTTAGAATCCATCTCCAAATAAGAGATTTTCCAAAAAGAAATACTTTGTAGCTGAACAAAAGGATACCTCATTTGTTTAATTTTAATTTCATGTCGTTTTAACTTTACAAATTAACTTTCATTAGAATAAAGAACATTTAGAAAGCTGTGTCTGGAAAATGGAAAGAACCAAGCATTTCCAAACAATGCAGCAATTTACTTCCTTTGGAAATTCAAAGTCATGGACTACTCTGAATCATACAAGGGGATTGGAGCTGAGGAATAGCGCAGCACTTACACATCCTCCATGTAAAACGCTCTACGGCCATTTTTATGACTCTGTACATAGAACCTTTGAGTAAAGATTAGTGACTTCATGACTGTTAAGATGTGCCCCAAGAAAGCTATTGTGAATTAGCATCACCGTGTTCCAGCGGGAGAGTGAAGACCTCCCTTAGTCTTGCGCATTCCTAGGATGAACAATTTATAGGAGGCTTTGCTTTCTCCTACAGTTGGCATTGACTGGTTAGATCTTTGGTTTCAATCACACTGAAAAACTACGCAAAGCATCCTTGGACTTATGTTTGAGTTAATAGACAGCAGTTGGCTTGGACAATACATCTTAAGAGAATTACCCAACTTTTTCCTATTGCAAGAATTTAGAACCTGTAAGTTTTCATATTTGGGAGATTACAATATAATTATATCAAATCCCTCTTCTTTTTCTTGTTTATCTTCATTGGTGTTGCATACATATATTTCTAAATACATATATTCAAACTAATTATTCTGTGTAATGTTATTGTATGTAATTTCTAGGGCTATGATTCGGTGTTGTATATCCATTTGGTGTTCTCTTCCCTGTAGGAGACTATTTGTCCCCATCTCAGAATAGCCAAGGAATTAATATTTTTTATTTTATTTTATTTTATTTTATTTTTATTATTGGAAAGCAGTGTTTGTGAACTGAGTCACTTTTGACAATTGCTAAATTCTTGTATTTATTTTATTAGTCTTCCTTTCATAAATATATGAAAACTATGTTCTTCAGATGGGACAGTTCTTTTTGCCTTGTAGCAAGTGTCTGGGAACAAACTTGACACTCCTAGATTGAGGACCATGCCAAATGTTCTTTAAAATGTGTATGGCAAAAGAGCAAGTATAAATGTCTAAAGAAACCCATGAAACACTGTTTAAGAACTAAGAACACTTCCTTGTAAATTATACTTATAGAGCAGCATGTTCCATCCTTTCTTTTGAGAAGATAATATAGCACTATCATCAAGCTCTCATAGGTGACTTTATGACTAAGCTATAGTGTTTGTTGAAATGATTGAAGTGATTATCGGATATGTATTACAAGAAATTCCAAAAGTAGCTGGAGGGAGGGAGGGAAACAGCAGGTCACATTGGTTGGAGACAACTTTGAGGTACCGTGTCCTAATTAAAAAATGGAAAGTCAGTGGGCATAAACATAGAGCAAAGAAAGATACTGAAGGGGATAGCATTTGAAATGTAAATAAATAAAATATCCAATAAAAAATTGGAAAAAATAGCCGGGCAGTGGTGGTGCACGCCTTTAATCCCAGCACTTGGGAGGCAGAGGCAGGTGGATTTCTTAGTTCGAGGCCAGCCTGGTCTACAGAGTGAGTTCCAGGACAGCCCGGGCTATACAGAGAAACCCTGTCTCGAAAAATAAAAAAAAAATAAAAAAAAAAATGGAAAAAAAAATGTCCAAACTCAGAATCAAGCTAAAGACTAGCTGTTCAAAGGTCCTGGAAAATGTAAGTTTCGTTATAGGATAAGAACAATTATTTGTTTTTTAAAGTGAAAATTATATCCATACCCACAGTCTTTGTGGCAGATGACTAAATGTTTTAGAAGAATTATTAAATGAAGTTAAAGAATAGAGAGGATTTAAATATCTTAGTACTTTCTCTGTTTTTGAATAGTACTACAAATCATTTTAACAAGTTATTTTTTTCTTTTTGTTGTTGTTTTTTAGTACTATAAACCATTTTTATTTAGTACTAAATCATTTTAATGAGCTATTTTAAAATTTATTCTTCTCTCATATATTACATCCAGACCATGGTGTCCCCTTTTTCCTCTCCTCCCAGTCTCTCCTTTCTCCCCTAGATCTACTCCTCCTCATAAAAGAGCAGGCCTCTGAGGGGTATCAAAGGCATAACAAGTTATAGTGAGATTAGGTAAGGCCAGAGACCAAGCAACCTAGTAGGAGGAAAAGGGTTCCTAAAACAGACAGAGTCAGAGGCAGCCTCTGTTCCCACTGTTGGGAATTCAACAAGAACACCTTAGTATACAACTACAATATAGCTGCAGTTGGGACTCTAGAGGTTGATGTTCTATAAGAAATGAGGCAGAATTAGATACATAAAATATTCACTTATTACTGAACTTAGCAATATTTTTAAATATGACATAAGCAAAGAAAATTGAAAGCTATATATACTATATACAAATTGTTTATTATATGTATATTGTGTATATATACATGTATATCTATATATTGTATACAATTATATATATATATATTATATATATATATATATATATATCTTCCAATTCTCTTTGTTTATGTTGTACACACACACACACACACACACACACATATATATATAAAACAATTAACTTTTAAATATGGGTAAGATATATATCACAAGTAATATAAATTTACAATCAGAACTATGTAAGAAATAATTTGAGAATATATATAAACATGTAAAATGTATGTAAAATATTCTTCTTAACTACAGAAATGTATATTACATATTAGAAAATAAACTTTAAAAAGATAAATGTATAATGTATGAAGAAAAGTTCTAGTTTAAAATGATTAATAGGAAAATACAAAGTAAACAAAAGTAAAAACAAGTGTTGGTTAAAGTATAGGAAAAGGATTCTTTCAAACTGTTCATAGAAAAATAAATTAGTTTAGCCATCACTATAAAAATTACCAAGGTCTGTTTCAAACAAAAGATAACATCATGGCTAATGTGTAGATTAGAAATCTCACTGCTGCCTATTTATGGAAAGAAACAAAATCAGTAGGTAAAAGACATAGGTGCTCTTTGGTGGTTGTTTCAGCACTATTCATAATAGCCTGGGTACATAATCATTTATAATGCTCTTTAATGGATGTAAAAGTAAAGAAGTGAGTATGCACAATGAGACCCACGTAGGATTCAGGAAGAAGGAAATAAAGTCATTTGAGTCATGTGACTAAATAAACAATACATCATGTTAAATGAAATAAGCCACACACAGAAACACATGCGTGATCTCACCTCATGTAGCATTTTCATAAGAGTAGAGAAGAGGACAATTTTTATAAGAGACTACAGATAGGACTATGTAGGGAAATATGCGGAGACACTGATCACCAGCTACAAAGCTGTAATTATGAACAAGTTCTGCTGTGCCATTTCCCAGTTCAATGACTACATTGAACAGTATACTGTATGTTTCAAATAATCTGCAAGAAAGGATTTTGTATGCTTTAACCACAAATGAGGTAATAGGTAATTATCCTGATTTGTTCAGTATAAATCTGTACATGAATTAAAAGTCAGATTGCATGGTTCTTATAATCATTATGTGTTAATTATAAAAATTATAATTTAAAAAATGCAAAAATAAAACTACACATTAGGTACCTTTCAATGTTATATATCCATATACAGTTAATAATATGTGTTTACCATCAGAAAAACAAATTAATGGAACAAAAAGTTAATTTGAAAATAAATACTATAAATATGAAAACAAATGCATGCGCAAATATTGTAGCCAATCATAGAAATGCAAACTAGAATACAGATTAGACATTATCTTTTACATAATTTGTTACTTTATATTTTAATAATATTCAACCAAGTCCCGAAGTAGGGATTTCCATTGCATTTCTTTTTTTTTCTTTGACTTTTTAAAAATGTTTATATTTCCTCCCTTCTCTCCTCCCAGTCCTTCCTTCTCATCTCCCCTCACCCATCCTCTCATTCTCCTCTGTCTCATCCGCCTTGACTAGCAATTAAGACATGACATGGTTGGATCCTTCTCAGTCAGCTTTATTGCAGGAACGACTCTTGACTTATGGACAGGGACAGGGACAGGGACAGGGACAGGGACGAGGACAGGAACTGGGACAGGGACCCCCAGCAGCAGAAATGAGCTGCTTATATATCTTCCCAAGGCAGGCTGGGTAACCTGTTCTCTCAGGATAGGTTAAGCTGCCAATACCTCATTAGCATAAGCCCGCTCGGGAGGGGCACAAGGCTGATGCATGCACAAAGGACTTGTTTACCAGTTTAGCTGAGCTGGCCACGCTGGAAGCCAGCTGCTTACATTGTCAGGTGCTAGTCATAAGACTTTGCAACTGTCCCAGGTGCTATCTTAAACACGGCTGCCTACACTCCTCAGAAAAGGAATCTCTCATAGATACCAATCTGCCTTGGTATATCAAATTGCATTAGGACTAGGTACATCTTCTACTGTGGCTAGGCAAGGCAGCCCAGTTTGGGGGAAGGGGTCCAAAAGAAGGCAACAGAGTCAGATATGATCCCTGCTCTCACAATTAAGAGTCCCACATGAAGACCAAGCTGCACAACTGGTACATTTGTTAAGAGGACCTAGCTCCCTTCTGTGCATGTTCTCTGTTTGGTGGTACAGTCTGTGGGCCTCTAAGGGCACAGGTCCATTGATTCTGTATGTTTACTTGTGGTCTCTTTAAACTCTCTGGCTTCTTCAGTCCTCCTCCCACCCCTACCCCCACACCCAGACATCTTCAATAAGATTGCCCAAGCTCTGCTTAATGTTTGGTTACATTTCTTTTGTATTTATTTTAATTAATATATAATTCTACCATTTCCCCCTTCTCCTCCTTCAACCCTCCCCACCTTCTCCTCCTCTGTAATTTCTTAAATAAATACAAAATTTCTGTTCTGTAAAATAATTTAGCAACTTTTACCAAAAGGTTATTATATTTTCTACGTTGTAATTCAGACTTCCTAATTTTGTTAGTTTTCTTCAGCAAATCATTAGTCATGAGACAACAACATACTTGGGTTATGATATACTAGAATCTAGAAGCTGTTCTGCTCCCATAAATTAGTGATTAGTGCTAGCAGTTATACCACTACCTATACAGACTAAAAAAATAATTGATTGGAATTATGCTCTCATACATATTTTAAAATATGGAAAATATTTTGGTATATTGCATTTTCAAAAGGATTATGGTAAAATAATGTTAAGATATATACATAATATTTTAGAAGACTCTGTATACCTAGGTTTTAGTAGTATGAGAATAACAGTGATTAATATTTTCTTTGTTTATAATATTTCATTCTAAATTTTCTTTTAAGTATTTATTTATTTAGTCAATCAGTTAGTTAGTTAGTTAGTTAGTTAGTTAGTTAGTTTAGGTCCTATTCTAGAGCTCAGAATGTTCTTGATCTCATGGCAAACTTTCTGCCTTAGGCTTCCAAGATGCATTTTTAAAATAAGAAATAATTAGGTAAAATGTGGTAAGGGATTTGGGTTTTCAAGAGATAATAAGCCTTGTCGGGATTTGGGTTTTCAAGAGATAATAAGTCTTGTCATTAGAAATTAGATCTTAGCTAATGGGAAATAAATTAATTTTATATATTTTAACTTTTTGATATAAACATCCCAATAATGCTGTCATCTGAAAATTTTTGTTTGACACTTTCTTCTGAATATGTTGAAAATATGGATTTGGAAGATTTTACAAGTTAATGAAATTCTTTCTTCTATATTGATGTTATTTTATATTCAATATAATGAAATTGAATTCTAGTCTTTTAAAATCTCTGATGTACCTATGTTTTGTTTGCTAGTAGGCTTACTGTTTCTCTAATGCAAATTACTATCACAAAGTTTTTTCTTAGAAAGAATAGACAATGATGTTTACAAAATGGAAATTAATTCAACTTTCAGAGTGTAACATGAAGCCAGTCTCTCTTCTTAATTATCAAACTAATTGAGATACGTATATTAAGATTTGCAAGTGAAATCATAATGGTCATTTCAAGTAGGCCACATGGAGCTTAATTGCCTCAGAGAAATCAATAAATTGAGATATTAAAAGAATGTGTCACCATTTCATGTCCTTTGTGCCATTCAAGAAATCACCAGGTAATGCATAATCATTTTAATGAGGCCAATATAAAGCTTTGTTTAATTTGGCACTATATTTCATCAGTTGGAAAATACTTGAGATTAAGCTGAAAGAAGATGGGTAGATTTCCGTTCATATTCGTTATAAGAATCTCTACTTTTTTGAGCAACAGAAAAATGGGTGAAAGAAAAGTGATAAAGAAGAGAAGCACTGGGTAGAGTTAGCTGTTCATCTAGTTCTCCCTTGCTTCTGTTCATAGTGCTTTAGATAAGCAGGTTTCCAAAGTTATGTGACTACTTATTAAAGCCATTACACCTTATGATGGACTGGATGCCGCCATTTGCATGGAATAAATATTTCAGCACTTCGTTTTCAATCTCTGTGTGTCTCTAAGGTTAAATATGTCTCTTGTAAGCAGACTGTCATTGGGGATTGGTTTCTTTCCCCCTGTAATTGTGTAGCCCCTGTGCACTGTGTCTTTTGATCGAATAATTTAATCTCCTTATGTTTAAAGTTATTATCAATATGTAAGGGTTTACTGTTACTACTTTCTTAATTACTTGCTGGTGTTTTTATGGGATCCCACAGGTAAAATGAATTTCATCAGTTGTGGTAGATCTTTTTAATGTATGCTGAAATTTGTGTGCTGGCATTTTGTAGAGGGGTTCAGCATGTATGCTCATCAGAGATATCTTCCTGCAGCTTAGGTTTGGTGTCTTTATTTGATTAGGTATGATAATAATGTGAGCATAGTAAATTATTTTGAAAATGTTGCCTTATCTTCAACTGGAATAGAAAGGCTTAAGAAGAACTTGTGTTATTTCTTACAATATTTGGATAAACCAGGAGTGAAGTCATTAGATACCATTTTTTTCTTTGTTGTGAGATTTTGATCTACAGAGTTAATCATCTTATTTATTATTGTATATTCAGACTTCTTGTTTTTTCATAATTCATTCATTTGGTATGCTTCTTGACATAGTAATTTATTTTTTCTAGTTTTTCCTAATTATCACACAGTCCACACCCATCCTTTGTACTTCTTTGAAATTTACAGTTGTTTCTTCTTTATTTTCTAATTTTGATAATTTGAGATTCCCTTTTTCTTAATTGCTTATTACAATGCTTTTTTAAAATGTTAATCTTTATTTTTTTATTTTTTTATTTTTTAGAAGACCATACTCCATATACAGGCTGCATGTTTTGGGATAGCCCCCACTCCAGATGTTTGAGACCTACATGAAAACCAAGCTGCACATTTACAACATATGTGCAGGGAGGCCTAGGTCCAGCCCATGGAGGTAGATCTGTGTAGACTAGGTATGCTCCACGGTTGGTGATTCAGTCTCTGAGAGCTCCAAGGGTTCAAGTTCGTTTACTCTGTTGATCTTCCTGTGCAGTTCCTATCTCCTTAGGGCCCACAATCCTTCCACCTATTCTTCTTTAAGAGTCCTCAAGCTCCATCCACTGTTTGGCTCTGGATGTCTGTATCTGTCTGAGTCAGCTGCTGGTTAGAGCCTCTCAGAGGACAGCTTGCCCCTGTCTGTTCTCAGGCTGGAGGTTTAGATCCTGGGAGCTCTGGTTGAATCTTTTGATACTTGTTCTAAAAAGGACAAGCACCCTCACTTTGGTCTTCCTCCTTCTTCCTGAGTTTCATGAGGTTTATGCGTTGCATCTTAGGTATTGTGTGTTTTGGGGCTAATATCCGCTTATCAGTGAGTGCATACCATGTGTGTTCTTTTGTGATTGAGTCATCTCACTCAGGATGATATTTTCTAGCTCCATCCATTTGTCTAAGAATTTCATGAGCTCATTATTTTTAATGGCTGAGTAGTACTCCATTGTGTAAATGTACCACATTTTCTATATCCATTCTTCTGTTGAAGGACATCTGGGTTCTTTCCATTGAGAAACATCTAAAGAAGTGCTCAGCATCCCTAGTCATCAGGGAAATGCAAATGAAAACAACACTGAGATTCCACCTCACACCAGTCAGATTGGCTAAGATCCAAAACACAGGTGACAGCAGATGTTGACGAGGATGTGGAGAAAGAGGAACACTCCTCCATTGTTGGTGGGATTGCAAGCTGGTACAACCACTATGGAAAGCAGTCTGGCGATACCTCAGAAAATTGAACATGGTGTTACCTGAGGACCCAGCTATACCCCTCCTGGGTATATACCCAGAAGATATTTCAACACGCAACAGGGCCACATGCTCCACTATGTTTATAGCGGCCTTATTCATAACAGCCAGAAGCTGGAAATGTTGATCTTTAAAATTCTCATACATTTCGTCATTCGTTCAGAATTTCATACATGTATTTTAATCAAATCAACCCCTACTCCCTTTCTACCTCCTCTCAGACTTCATATCCTTTTTGTATATGTCACTAAGTCCAGTCTGGCTTGTCCCTGTGTGGTTATGTCTAGGAACATCTACTGGGTTACACAACCTAGCATAAGCAACTTTCTTGAAGCAAGCTGAGTTTTCAAATTTCAGCAACCTGAAGCTGCCAAAGCTCCTCTGCCCAATCCGTCACTGCTAGAGTTGTGATAGGCTTGATTTTCCTGTAGATCTTGTGAAAGCAACAACTACAGTTGCTATAACGTCATGGGTGCCATGGCTCTGTCAGAGTCAGAAGACACTACTTTGAAGCAATTCTCTCCAACTTTAGCTCCTACAATTTCTCTACAACCACTCCTGCAATCTTCTCTGAGCCCCAGGAAAAGAAAGGGTTTGTGATAGATGTTAGTTTTAGCATTAAGACTCCATAGTTGCTCATTCTTTGCACCATCTGTAGGTGTTAATTTAAACAAACAAACTTCTCTGATGGTGAATGAAAGTCTCACTAGTCTCTGTATATAAGGGTAGTTTTCAAAGGTCATTTTGATAGTATGATTGTTCAGAAAATTAGAAGTAGTAGGTTCTCCTGGAGTATGAAATCTTTCAAACCATGGGTTCTTCACCAGCTTTACAGTACCAGACATGAGTTTAGTACTATGAATTAGGTCTAAAATCCAATCAGAAAGTAGTTGGTTACTTCTTACCCTCACAATATTCATGCCATTATGGCACCAATTTGCATTTCTTGCCACCTATGAGCATGAAACAAATATATAAAGCAAAACACTAACCAATAAAACAGAAGGAAAACAGAAGTGCCCCTTGAACCCTTTGACCTTTGATGGTCAATTTAATAGGATGTAGGATCACCTAGGAGACAAACCTCTGGGCATACTTCTGAGGGATTGTCTAGAATAGGTTAAACTCTAGGTATATGTGTGAGACATTATCCACTTTAGGTTATTCTTTGAACATGACTATGAAGAATAACATCAACTAGCTTAGTCTCTAAACTCATCTGTGAGAGATTAACTAGATTAAGTTAGTTTCTAGGCACACCTGTGAGGGATTATGTAGATTGGAGTAGCCTTTGGGTATGCCTGTGAGGGATCATCTTCCTAGAGTTGAGGTGGCTTGACTCTCTTTAACTGTGGGTGGCACCATTCCATTGGCTAAGCCTGTACTGGCATTCATCTCCCTCTGCTTTTTGACTGTGCATGAAATGTGAACAGGTGCTTAAAGCTACCATTGCCATGACTTTACTGCTCTGATGAACTATGAGTCAAAATTAACCTGTTCTAAGTCAACCTGGTTTTGTCAAAGTGTGTCTTTGTGTGAATAAGACAACTAAAATACTTTAGTACTCAATACAAGTTGTTTATAAATAAGCTCTGTCTTTTCTTTCCTATCTAATTGCTTGATAAAAGTGTTTTTGTACAAACTAAAATATTCAATGGAACATCTGAAGTATGACAAGGAATATGCTATGATCTGAATACTATTACAGACCAGGAATAATTTTGAGATAAAGACAGAAATACTATACAATTTCTGCACAATATAGTCAAATTATGTGAATCATTACAATAATTCAAATTTTATCTTTGTCGATTGGGACTAACCTGTGTTGTCAATGACAGTCAGAGATGTCAGCTATAGGGTAATAAATACATGAAGAGGCAGAGTCAGCAAGTCTTTTTATTGTGGGTCAGTAGATGATTTAGGGCTTATAACACCATTTATAACCTTAGTCTTGAGATCTTCATTGTGGATATTCTCATGACTGTAGGCATACTTCCTGCTTGTCTTAAGTATGTTTCTATAAACATTAGAAAGCTATTATGCATTATACTCATATAGTAAAAGTTGAAAATGTAGAATACTATGATCATACTGAAAGAAAAATAGATAGACTGGCTTATTATTACCCAGAAAAATATAAATATTTTTGTCAGATTTTCAAAATGTATTTGCTTGAATGGTATATAATATCCTGGAAGCCAGTTGTACATGATCCTTACTACCCGGCTTTTTAAATTTTCCATTTTGAATTGTCATATATGTTTTAATAATTGTGCACTCTTACATCTACAAAAAAGTAAAAATTAAAAGCAATAGCTTATTTTATTTTACAACTGTTCAAAATACAGTTGTATTATTTTTAATTCAACAGTCTTGGAAGTATATACAGATAATAAGTAACTGTATTTTACTATTGAGGAAACACGGGTTCTAAAATATTAAGTGGCAATTTGCCTTAAATATAAACAAGGCTATGTACTAGTTAAAGTTGAAGAACAGAATGTAATCAGTAATGATGACTGTAATAAAGTAAAGAGTGTAACCTGAACTCAGGTTTGACTTACACAGAAGTCAGGAAGATGGGAGGGTAGATGGAAGCATTTCAAATTCAGGGGAATGATATTTACAAAAGATAGCCAGTATGAATGAGATTAGACCAGCTGTATCTGCTAGCTGGCAAATATCAAAGGGAGACTGGGCAACACATGTCCTGTCATCAGGTGTTGGCTGTAACCTGCAGTAACTTTTGACAATCTTGAGTTTTATCCGGTAGGCCCTCGAAGAAAGCATCCTCTAAGGTGAGCATCTTACGGATCTGGCCTTCAGTCCCCAGAAATGGTGATGATTGTTTTGCAAGTCATTATAAATCAAGAGGGCTCAGAAAAGGCAGCCTAGATAAGAGCTCGACTCAAAGATTTCATAGCCTGTGACAGAGCCATTTTCAAATAAGTATTAAGGCATTGTTTTAAAATGCAATTAAATAGTCCACCGTGTTACTAATGAATGATCTCTAAGCTTTACATCACAGATATTATCTCTAAAATCGTTGTATATGTCTTCTGAGATTATCTATCTTCTCCAAAAGAGAATTAGGGTTAGGTAAGTGAGCACAAACAAAAATGATGACTTATAATAAGCATCTTTGATGATTAACTCTTTATAATCAAGGATGACTTATGTATCATTCACTGAGTCCTTGGGAAAGGTCTTTCTGTACTCGAAGGATAAACAGGCTGAGAAAGAAATTAGGGAAACCACACCCTTCATAATAGTCACAAATAATATAAAATACCTTGGTGTGGCTCTAACCAAGCAAGTGAAAGATCTGTATGACAAGAACTTCAAGTCTCTGAAGAAAGAAATTGAAGAAAATCTCAGAAGATGGAAAGATCTGCCATGCACATGGATTGGCAGGAATAATATAGTAAAAATGGCCATCTTGACAAAACAATCTACAGATTCAATGCAATCCTTATCAAAATTCCAAATCAATTCTTTATAGACTTAGAAAGAACAATTTGCAAATTCATTTAGAATAACAAAAAACCCAGGATAGCGAAAACTATTCTCAACAATAAAAGAACTTCTGGGGGAATCACCATCCCTGACCTCAAGCTGTACTACAGAGCAATAGGGAAGGCATATGCTGTAGAGCTCATTGCTTGAGGCTCTGGAACCTAAGAGTGAGTGAGAAAGTGACTCTGCTTTCTACAGAGCATCTATCCTTACTGTTCTGTCAGAAACATTCTTAATTGGTGTTTGTAAACCGTTTTTGGTCTCCTGAAATTTATTTGCATGTACATACACATATGTGGAACTTTTTTGTTGATGTATTTTTGTGTTTTTATTTTATAGAAAATGCACGTAATCTAAGTTCAATAAGGAACCTACGTGGTGGTGCTGTCATGGATATTGCAGATATTGCAGGCATTTAGCTAAAGGATGGTTATGAGAGATGCAAAATACGAGAATACACTAGCCATTCTTTCATGGGAAAAGAGGATTTTAATATTGCAAACATCTACTCGTTTTAAATATTTAAGATTTCTTCAAGCATGTTGGCTAACTTCCTTTAAGATGTTGGTAACTAGACACTATCAGAAATATGATTCAACAATACACAGCATCCTGAATGGTCTACAGAGCAAACCAGTGCTATTATGATGGTCCTTTGTGATTATTGTCCAACTGATTATACATTTCTAAAAGTTATTAATATTTTGAAGCAGTTTAGTAATTTGTCCTACTCACAAAACTATAAGACAATTAGTTTTCTTCTAAGTTCAGTTGGATTAGAAAAATTCATTTGCTTCTTAGGAGATTCAAGATTGAGGACTCATATTGCACATAAAAAATTAATCTTTGGTCCATTATAATTTGCAGCCTTGTTAATAATGTATTAGATGGGCTTATTTCATAGATGTGGATGTATAGATGGGCACACTTTGGGACACTCTGGTCAGACGTGATTCTGAGCTCATTCTTAGGCCAAGTCAAATCTAATGCTTATTGGTTTAATGTTCTAAGATATATGACTTAGTTTATAAAGAGAATTTTTCAACGTGTACTTCCCCAAACATGCATTCAGTAAAAGCTGTATTTCTGATATTGATCCAGCTATCTTCCTTTGGTACACAAATGATTAATTTACAATTAAATCTTAAGATATGGATAAGCCACAAGGCAATGTTTTTAAACACTATCATGGTAAAAGTACAATGAGCTAAAAACAAAACAAACAAAACAACAACCAAAGGACTAAACAAATTACTCAGCTACACTTTTCCTGGTGCTTCTGTTTTCACAACACAGATATATGTTTTCAAGATTTATAAAGTACTTGAATAATTTTACATGGAGATTTTACCTCCTAGTATCCCCATATCCAAAATATTCCATGTATTTGTATTTCTCAAAGATTACAAGTGATGTATGGAAAGGTGAGCATTCAAAAAAAAAAACATAACAAATGATATAGGTTTACAGTGAAATATGAAGTCTTTAATGCTAATTAAAATTTATGGTGAATAAATGGTGAATGAAATATTATATTTTCCCATCATATTATTTTATTATATTAACAACTTGGCATGTATGTTATTCTTACATTTCAAGCTTAAGTGATTTCAAAAGTGCATTTTTCATATATCATTTGTCGTCTGAAAAAATATTGTAAAGTTGCTATATTCTTATCTAGAATAAATTTGAAATGTTAGTTCATATGATCTGATCTTTTAGCCTGTGGACTTTACTTGCAACTAGCCTTGTTTGTAACCAATAGGAGAGTGGCAGGCATCTATCCTTGTCCTTTGAATATTGGTCCATCTAGCTTTCTCCTCTTTTATCCCCTGTGGGTGGTTGTTGTTGTTGCTGTTTGCTTGTTTGGTTTTGTTTAGCTTTCTTTTGTTTGTTTTTGTGTTGTTGTTGTTCTATTTTTCTATTCCCATATGCCTAAGAAACTCTACTTCCTTGTAACTAACTTTAACAACAGCCAGGTCTTACAGGTGAAGTCAGGCAGATTCCTAAGGCTGAACTTTTCAATGATTCTGATTCTCTTTTCTTAAATTGTTTTTTATTCATCTATTTGTGTATATGTGCATGGGCCCCTATGTTCCATAGCACACATGTGGATAGCAGAGGATAACTTTCAGGTGTTCCATCCTTTCATGACATGGATCCTAGTGATTGAACCCAGGTTGTCAAACTTGGTAACAAGTGCCTTTATCCATTGAGCTGTCATGCTGTCATTGTGAGTCTCTTAAGAACACAACTAGTGTAAAATGATTCTTTTACCTAACTCAACAACATGTATCTGTCTTCATCTTCCAATGAAATTTGCCTAAAATGTTCCTTACAGAAACATGGATGTACTTTTGATTTTTCCAACACACACATTTGATACCGTTAGCACATTGATTCATGCCATTTCTGATTAGCAGAATATTCACTTTCCACTTTGTAGACTTAAACCCCCAGGCCATTGATATTTTAGGGAATATTAGGATAAAATCAAGACTACTTTTATTTCTGTGTCCTTTCTTCCAGTATGGTGTTTATTATTCACTCCCATTACATATCAATTGTACCTCCAGAAACTAAAGCTTTTAAAAACTTACGCCCTTACTGCAGTACTTGCTGCATTGTAGTGACCCCTTTCAGATTCCCAGCAGCCAGTTGGAACATTATTTATGTTTGTATCCTCAATGACTAGCTATGATACCAGTTGCTCATGATAAATATAGGTGTGATAGTCAGAAATTAGTATATTCAGCTAAATTCACCCTCAGTAAATTCTGTTCACTTAGTAATGTGATCAGAATTTCTTGTTTATATATATATACATTCAGAACTCCACTGAAGAGAGGTTGTCATTGGAAAACTGAGTCAGATCTGCTAGCCTGTGAAACCTTCGCATGATCTGATGTGCCTCCTTTCTACAGACAAAAGCTTTTGGTTTTCAAATGCTGCTCAATCATAATCCTTTATCAATCATATAGTTTGTTCTTTCTCTGAGAATAGATGATGAAGCCATCCAACACCAAGTATATCCCCTTATTTATAAATGTTTGTCATGAGTGCCACAGTAGAGAGAGAAGCTCACCGAGATGTTAAGCCTTCATTTTCTGAAGGAGTAGAGAGGTACAGTCTCTCAGAAAAAAACTGACTCCCAGCTAGCTCACTCCAGTTATTTTATTCAAACATCATATAAGGTCCATTGGGGCTGGGAATGATTCCAGCTACTGAAGTTATCTTGCCCTTTGTTATTCACGAGAGCAGATAACCTACACAAATCTCCGTCTGTTTTGACCATGGCTATCCATTATCAAAAGAAGGAACTTCAAGTTTGCCGGGCGTGTCTTAGGACCAAAAGTAGTGCAGCTGCAAGCTCCCACACAGCACCAAGTTCAGACCTTCCAGAGAGACAACATTTCTTTAAAGTTCAAACAGTCTCATAATAATTTCTGAGCCTCTATTGATTGACCCAACTATAGCAAAGGCTTTGAGGAACATTTCACTCAAAACCAGGCACAAAAGCTTTACCATACACTTAATTTAAAGCCAGACATAAAGAAAAACCTTTATATATACACACCACTATACACACCACTCTATCCCATCCTCAATAACTTTAACTTGCTACAAATCTTCCTATAGTCAGAGCTCTCTTCGCGGGAAGAGTCAGTTCTGGCCACCTCATTCAGCTTGCACTGTAGTCTCAGCTTTGACTGGCTGAACAAACAGTGTTGCCCAGACACGTTATTTTCTAACTTTCAAGGAAACAGGATTAACGGAAACAGTGAAACTTTTGTATTTATATTATTGTTTTGTAAAACAATATGAAGACTTAATTTCATGTATTTGGCAAATATAAGTGCTATTTTATACATGCAAGATTATTATGGCAAATGTGTGTCTCTCTTGCCTAAGGCATATAAAAGATGCATTGAGAGTCTTGTGACATTTTAAAGCCAAATGGAAGGCTAACTACTCTTTCCTCTGCCACTGATTCTATAAATTAATACTTTTATAGAAAATGAATATATATATATAATATATATAATATAATAATATATATAATATATATATAATATATATAAACATTAATTCCTATTACTTTGTGTAGGTATAGGCCAGTATTCTGTAAAGAGGCTTCAAAACTTGTTAAATTCTAATTTAAAAAGCTACTAATATTTAGCTACAGATTAAAGCAAATAAACTAAGTAACTAACAAACCACTCTTTTGGTTTTGTTTTGGTTTGGTTTTACCAATTAGTCTGAGACAGGGATTTCTCTGTGAGGACACTTCAATTGGACGAGTTCTGGCTCAGAATTCACTCAGAGTTACACTCTGAACTGGCTCAGAACAAAGAGAAGTTACACTCTAGCGTGGAAATAGTATATTGAAGTGTATAAGTTTAAAAGTAAACATTAGAGAAAGTACCATAAAGAAGTGCTATAAAGAAGATTAGTTTATGTGAAAGAGGGAAGCTAGACTAGGAAGTGGGGAATGTTCTCTTTGGACAGTTGGCATTTGAACAGAGATATGTATGATCATGAAATAGTCACCAGCAATGTAGATAACTGGGAGAAACAAACCTAGACAAAGACAATAATAAATGGAACTCCGTAGATGAAGAAAGACATTTGGTCTAAGAAAGGAAAAAAGGTCTAGAGTTGCTAACACATTGGTCTGAAGGGACAAAATTAGTAATAAAACCACAGGGAGAGAAAACATGTTGAATACCCTTTGGCGTAAGATTTCAAAATCTATTTAAGTTAAATGGGACACAATTGGAGAATCTTGCATAAAAGGGTGTTGGGACATGAACAATGTTTTAAAAGGTGACTCAGGGATACTCAGAAGGCAAAAGCTCAGGGAGGTGGCCATTACAAGCCTTTGGGCCGTGACATATGAGATAAGAACTAATATTGCTGTTTTGAAAACAGAACACAAGACTTTATGATAGATTATTGTAGGGTATGTGGAAACGAGGTTGGATCACTCCACAGTGTTGTTCGTAACAGTGGGACAAGCTGCGGTCAAGGGAGTTTGGAGAGGGAAGAAGGCAAGTCTGAGGTTCTGTCTGGAGAATGGTAAATGCCTATCACTATTCCGTATGTAGAGTGATATATAGGATGATAGAAAAAAGAAGCTTTTGTTCTCAATAACATCTCTCACAGACAACTGCATGTTAAACACAGTTTGGGGGAGTCCTTTTTAATCACCTATTTGGACAAAAGTTAATGGAGAATTTTATGAATTTTCTAGTCACTTTCAGATTAAAATAAATGAGTCCTTCAGTTTCTCCATATGCATCTATACCTAATCTCAGATTAATGGCAAATATCCCTCTTTTTCCCCAAATTCACAACCACTTGCTTTCAAGCATCCACTCAACTGTTGGGAAACATTTGTTTACTTTATGTCTTTCCATTGCTCACACCTCCCAGTCCTGGACTAATTGTGTCTTGCAAGTCTTTGGATGTACTCTTTTAGCATCTTTTCCTGCTCTTAAATATCGTTTTCTAGAGGGCTGAGGAACCACAGACCTTCTGGCACCTGCCACTTCATCACTTTTCATGTTTATCTTTTTATTCCTTTACAGTTTCATACATGTATATGAAAAATATTGGTCATTTTATACACTCATAACCTCTCTCAAGTTGAAACCCTTCTTCCCAAGTCTACTCCTTGATTTATTGTATTTTGACCCATGGAGAATAATCGTGGTCACTTCTATGAATATAGGTAGGGGATTATCTACTGCAACATGGGAATTTATCAATGGCTTATCCTACTGATTATTTCACCCCTTTAAATTTCTATGAGATTAAAGTAGGAGAGTTCTAGCCTGAGTGGTGGTTTGAATGAAAAATGTCCCCCATAAGCCTATGTATTAGTGTACTTTGTCCCCAATTAATGGTGTTGTTTCGGAAGGCTGTGAAACATTTTGGAAGTAGATCCTTGCTAGAGGAAGTACATCACTGTAGGCGAGCATTGAGAGTTTATAGCCTCATCTCACTTCTAGAGGTCATGGTCTCTGCTTCCTATGTGCAGTTGAGAGATGAATTTTGAGCTTTCTGTATGCTTCAATTGCCTCCTGCAGTTATGTGTTTCTTTATGAGTTGCTTTTGGTCAGAGTATCTTATCAAAGCAATACACAAATAGGTAGAACAGCCATTTTCATTATTTCTACATGATTATCTGGATTATAAGGAGGAGTTAATGAGAGTTCAATAATAATATCATTGAATCATAGTTTAGCATCCTGTTATACCTGATAGATCCTCAGGCTACAGATGTACAGACAAAAAAGAGAATTGGGGTGAGCTCCTTCTATTCCTGACTGTTTCATTTTGCCCTGATGGTAGGCCTTTCTGCTACCCACTGATGTCACATTACCAAGATATGCAAGCAAGCAGCTGGAAAGCACTGTGTGAAGTTTCAAGAAGAGTGGATATATTCTAGTTTTACCATTTCTAGATGCTGTAGTGATGGGCAGACTAGTATTTCTTTTCTTTTTAATGTTTTGAGGCAAAGAGCTTGACTTGTTAAAAGAAATAATTGCCCAAATCACACATGGTTATGTGTGTGGAAACATTTTGTAACATACTCTAAAGTTTACTCAAATAAAAACATATGAAATCCTATTATGCTCTTCACAACATAACCTGGCATCAAAAGTAGTGTCCCCTTTCTTCACCCTTCAGATTTCTGTGCACAGTAAAGCATTTAGGTTAGTTTTTGCTAGCACTCACAGGTAAGAATCAGTTAATTATGCAGTTGTTAAGTAAGAACCTTTACTCTCAATTTCATATCACATCAGAGCAATAGTGATCACAACACTTCAAATAAGATATTTCAGCCAATAAATTTTTGATTTCAATGTTATTTCTTTTTAAGTTGACAACAGACAAGAAAATTATCCCTTTCACCCCAGGAGAAGTCCCAATTAGTGTTTAGCTGCTTAATATTATTTGGAAGTTTTCAAATTCCACAAATTAATGGATGATGATCAGTTTGGTACTCATTTAAATGAATGGATAACTGTAAATTATCATGTAAAACTATGCATTCTTAATAGATCAAGTGAGGTAAATTTGCTTCCAGAAATTTTATGAATGAGTCTTATCTTTGGTTAATATGGTCATTTCCCCCAAAGATCCCCTTGGCAAAAATACTGGTCTGAAAGTTGCAAATTAAGACTATTCTTTTATCTTTAAATTTTACTTTGTAAATGTTTAGATTTAATTATTCACATAACTTTTTGTAGTCGTCTTAGTCATAGTTTGACATTGATTTGTGTGACAAATATATCAAAAGGTCAGATTTCCACATAGTAGAATAGGCTGACCCAGTGTTCTAGCCTGCTTCATGGCCCATGTTAATATTCTAGTAACCAATTAATAATATTTAGATAAGTTATGGAGTTCATGAACTCCATTTATACAAAATCCATCATATTCAGAGTTGTGAAGGATTGACCTGAAAAGGAACTGGAAGTCTAGTCCTTAAGGATTAGCTCTCATAGTCTCTGTCAAAGTTATATCTAATTGTAAAGCCTGTAAATCAAAATAAGGACTGCCAAGGCAGAAAACCTTTACCCTGAAAGTGTTAATAGTGACACTGATATCTCAGTAGTGAGTGATGGATTTCTAACTGGTCTTAGGACCCACTCAATAGAAGTAAATTCATACCCAGTACTATAAATCCAGCTACTATCCATTCCTAGGAAGATCATAGAACCTCCTATTGCCTCTTTCCTAAACAGATGTAATTTCTTATTATATTCTAAATACCTATCCTTATACCCACAGATAAATGTAGATCTCACACTAGTCAGGGAGATCTTTTTGAAACAGATAAAGAGTCACAGCTTGTTGTGGATTGGTTCTAATGCTGCTTTATTATGTTAATTTGGTCCCAAAATTGCACTAAAGTCTGCACATTCACCTGCAAGATGTTGAGAAACTCTGCCCCAAGTTGGTTTTGATTGATAAATAAAGTTGCTGGTGGCTAATAGCTAGGCAGAGAGACAGAGGTGGGACTTTAGGATTCACGAGTGAGGGTCTGAGAAAGGAGAGGGAGAAAGAGCTGCCATGCCTAGAGAGGAGTAGATGCCAAGTCTGAGATGTGCTGGACAGAGAACAAAGCCATCATGTTGGTGGTGCTAGAGAACTGAGCCTGAGAAGGCTGCAGTCTGTTGCTATGACCATGAAGAATGTTATAAAGGAAAATGTTTAATTGGGGGCTAGCTTATAGTTTCAGAGTTTCAGTCCATTATCATCATGGTGGCAAACATGATGGCATGCAGGCAGACATGGTGCTGGAGAGACTAGAGTTCTACATCTGGATCTTCAGGGAGCAGAAGACTGTGTCGCTCTGGCCAGACTTGAGCATATAAGACCTCAAAGCCCACAGTGATACATACCTGCAACAAGGCCACACCTTCTAATAATGCCACTTCCTATGGGCCAAACATTATCAGTCTATGGGTGTCAAACTTATTCAAACTATCACAGATGGGAAATAAACAAATATAAGGTTATTTTTACAAGGAATGATTTGAATGTATAATAAAGCTACATGTTTTTGTTGCATTGTTTGTACAATACAAAGAGTAGTAACTACTAGCTCTTCCCATGACCCCTCCATTGCTCTCAGATTCACGACGTCCTTTAATCATTGTTGTTGTACTGTAAGACTTTTGGGTCTAAATGTAGGATTTTTGGGTCTCAGCTTGAATTTAAAAGAATTTCACTGTCCCAGGACACATCCTGGGAGGGGCACATTCCTTAGAGGACACTTGCTGGATTAACATTCAGAGGAAGAAGGGAGAGCTGATTAACATTCCTCAGACCAAGGGGGAAGGAACCCACCTGCTGGTGAGAAAGGGCCAGAGCACAGTAGACAGACAAGAGAGGTCCTTGTCACCTCATTCCCCAAAGACCAATCAGTTTAAAAGTCACACTGTTCTGCCAATCATATTGTGCCTAGTCACTGTTTCTCTGTTCTAACCCCTAGACCCTATAAAAGCTATTCTTAGCTCGAACTCGGGTTCTCTCTTCTTGCTTACATGCAAACCCCATATATACTGGAATTATTAAACCTCTGCTTTTGCATCCAGTTTCAGTGTCTTTCGAGTGTTACTGGCTGGTCACATCATCCTGAGACTTGAGTGGGGGTCTTCAGTACATATGCATGTGTGTGTGTCTGTTCAGCTATAAGTGTTTGTATGTATTTTTATTTTGAGCTGACCACAAGGTTTGGATATGCTTTCAGGGAGATCTTTTCTCAAACATGTAAGAAACAACAGTGTACACAAATCACAACTATTTTCTTCTTGAATGTCCCTGTCCTGACTTAGGGGAAACATAGTCAGTACTATGTATTATATTCTTCTAGGTAGATTCTTTTTAAATAGTCATTTTAAAATCAAAAATAGTAAAAAGAAACTTGAAAATACCAGGGAGCTTACAAATTAGTCTTATCAATATGTTAAGGAGCTAAAATATTTACTTAGCTATTTAGGTCTGGGGAAAGGATCACTATGTTTTCTTTTTATCTTCAAAGCATAATACCTGCATTCAAGAAAATCTGCATGCACACACATATCTCTTTAATCTTATACTGAAATATGATGACAAGGTTGCAAATAGAACCTTAGTGAAAGGAAATCAGTGAGGGGTTGAATAGCAATGGTGATAAACTACCTGAGCCATGCAGTTTGGAGTGCTACCTACCTTGTGCTCTGTGTTCTTCCTTCAGCACATTTCTCTACTTTCACAAAGGTAGAGACTGAAGCTCCTGTAAAGATCCTGGTCCAGCTGTAAACCAGACAATGGGACCTAGAGATATAGTTCATTGGTAAGGTATTTGCCTACTATAGCATATAGCCATGATTTTTCCCCAATATTGTAAAACAAACAATTCATAGGTATAAACTGAACCTGCTATACTGGGTTTTACTTTGCATCTCAGACTTTATTTCCTAAATTTATTATTTAGATTCTCTATGTCATATGCTATCAAGATGGTTGGAGAAGTCATATCAATTTGCTCAGTCCACTGAATTGTCAAAATCTCAGAATTTTCTGAGAACAAACAAACAAACAAAAAACCCAACAAAACAAAAAAAGCAAACAAATAAAAAGTGATACTGTAGAAATTAAAATTCTTGGTTTTAAGATATATCTGAAATTGTAATTCCTCAAATTCTGAAATTGTAATTCCTTTAAATTGGGAATTGTAATCCAAACAATATAATACTGCTATAAAAATAGACATGTAGAAAGGTGGAACAAAATCAAAGACCCAAACATGAGCACATTTAACTTCATCCACTTAATATTTGATGGAGATGCTAAAAATTATTCTGGAAAAAGAAGAGCATCAAATGGTGCTGGGAAAGATTGAATGTTTACATATAGAACAAGGAAAGCAGATCTATATATATCACCTTGCCAAAACAAACAAACAAACAAAACAAACAAAAATCCTCTAAGGAACTAATCTTGAAACACTGAACTCCGAAAATGCTAGAAAAAAACTTAGTAAATACCCTACATTATATGTAGAAAAGAGTTACTACATTTTCTCAAGAATGAAAGCCAACAATTGAAAAGTAGGTCCCCTGTGAAGCTGAAGTTTCTGCACAGCAAAAGAATCATGTGAGCATAGAGGAAGGCCACAGAATTCGAGAAAATCATTGTTAGCTAATACATCTGACAGAAATTTATTATTCAGAATACCCAAAGAACCCAGAAAATATAGAGTCAAAAGACAAATGACCCATTTAGAAAAATGAACCTGGGTCTTGAATGAGAGCTCTCAAAAGAAGAAAAAAAAAGGAATAGTAAGAAATATCTTTAAAAAAAAAAAAAAAACCTTCATCATTTCTAGCAGCTAGGGAGATGCAAGTCATAACAACTTTGAGATTTCATCCTACTTCAATCAGGATGCAAAGATCAATGGAACAATAAATGCTAGAAGGGATGTGGGGAAAAGGAACTCCACTCACTGTTACTCTGATTGCAAACTTGTACAACTGTGCTAAAAATTCATCTACCATATGATTCAGCTGTACCACTCCTAGTCATATACCCAAAGGACTTAAGATTATACTTCACAAATACTTGTTCATCCTTGTTCATTGCTGCTCCACTCACAATAGCTAAGGAATGTAAACAACTTAAATGTCCTACTCTGGTAAAAAGGCAATGAAAATGTAGTACATTGACACTATGGAATTCTATTCCCAGAAAGACAAACATCACATGTTCTCACTTACTGGAGGCTGTTAGTTCGAAATCTTCAGATGTGAATATGTCATCTGGAATAACTGCAGAAACCAGGAAAGTAAAATGGAAGTGTTGACAGGATTGAAGAGTTGAAGAGGAATAGAGAGGGAAATAGGATACAAGAAAATTGGTCAGGATACTGAAAAAGGGAATCTCTTTAGAGGAGAAAAGGGATGTAAATGTAGAAGAAGATGGATAAAATCAAATAATCTGATAGGGGAACTGGGAACAGGGAGGCAGTGGTGTGGGGGAGAAAACACAGAAAAAGGTAAGAGGAGAACAAAGGGGAAGAGTAAGACACAAATGATTTTGTAGGGAAAATAGAGGGGAAAGGAGGTAAATACAAAAGAAGGTAAGAAGAAAGTAGAGGGGACTGGTAGAATAAAAGTGATCTAATCAGGGGAAAGGGAAATGAGGGGCTCCTTAAGGGGATGAGGGAGGAGAATAAGGAGAAGGTAGTTAGGTAAAATAATATAGATGGCTGAAAAAAACCCACAGAGAATCATATTATTAAATATTTAGCTTAAAAACAATAACTATATATAACAATATATAACAACAAAAATACAAAAGATCTATAATTCATTTAGTGTAATATATAAATATGCTTTCTCGGTTTTATTAATTTTTCCCATCTAGGTTTCCTCCAAGAGCCAAAGATCACCTAACAAAAAAACCTCAATACCATACATGAGAAGCCTGCTCTCTTCTGAGTTGATGGCCAGGACTGTCTAAAAGACTCTCAAAATATATAGTCTATAACTGTTGCTCTTGGTAACTTCCTAGAGGTGGAAGGTAAGTCTCTATTGCTGGAGACACTATACACTTCAGGAACAGGGTTAGAACTTAACTGAATGTCCCTTCTCTGAGGACTTTCATGGTACCAGAATGCACCATGCAAGTTTCCAAAGAGGAGAGGCTTCCAACAGTCCCAACAAGATACGAAGCCTATGAACTATATCAATGACTAGTATGTCATGGTAGCAATAGTGGCACATATATCTGGACAGTAAACAATAGCTCTTTAATTGGGCTTAAATACTCAACAAGAGGAATACCATGTCTAGTACTGAAAACCTAGGTAACTATTTAATGCTAGTTAAATTATAATTATTTAACCACTAATCTACTAAACCTGCATAATTTTTAACAATAATCAATAAACATTTGTTCTTATACTCACAGGTATGTATAGTCTTCTCCTGTCATTGAGGAAACTTCTCTTTGCAACAGATGGAGACCACTACATACAAAGTCCTGCATGGACAGGCAAAAGGGATAGTATGACATAGTTCTTGCCTTTGGAGGAGATCAGCACGGTGTGGGCCTCCATGAGTGCTGATTGTTGCAAGGCATAAGGCTTGTTTGTATAATAAGATACATAATTGACCTTATGTTCCTCCTTTGGGAAATACTCTCCCTGCAAGGTTTTTGAGAAACGTCCCCTCTACCAAGGTGAGTGATTCCATGATAATCAGAGATAGCATGTGTCTTGGAGGCAAGGGTGTATCTAATGTCCTAGGGTGGTGAGCGCTTATTCCCAGAACAGCGTGAGGGACTCCCCCTTGTGAGGCCCTTTCAATAGCACTGTCATAGTCATTTCTTTAGCCACTCCCAAAACCCCTTCCTCAGAACCCCTCTCCAAGCCAGTGGAAGTCCTTGACAACTACAAAAAACCCTAGTCAATGAATATGCAAATTTGTGGATCCCTATCTCAGTAGATAACCCTGCAAAACCCCCATACCTTAGACTCCAGGAACCTTGTGGAAGAGGGGACAGAAACATTTTTAAGAGTCAGAGAATTGGGTACTCTGCTGTGAGATTGTATCTCCTAGTAACATTAGAAGCAAACCCATAAAATCTCATCCACATGACTGCCTAAACATGAGCTGAATGAGGAAACACCAACAAACATACCACAAACTAGATGGTGAAAAGCCCACAAGGCCTCAACCCAACACAAAGAGCTACACACAATTGAGTAAAGCTGAGAACATAAGTAGTCCTTCCCAGGAAAAAGTATACCAATTAATTGTTCAGTGACAAATGATTGGCTCTGAAACTATACATACAAGTAATATAAGTAAACTCAACAGGAAAGATTTTGAATACACACACACACACACAAACACATATCAGCATGTAATGACAATTAATTAAAAAAGAGTCCATGAATTTGAAGACAAGTAGGGAGGTGTATATGGGAGGGTTTAGAGGAAGGAGAGGGAAGGGAGAAATGTTTTAATTAAAATATAATCCCAAAAATAACAAACAAAATACCCACGATTTGTTTTGATAAATTGTTTCTAATCACCTATCAATGACAAGCAATGAACTATTATTACATAATTCTTGTAAACTTGAAGATTTGTAACTATTTTACTGAAAAGCTGTTAAATTTTGTCACTGTATTACATTTTCTTATGCTTTAGTTCTTTGAAATTTGAAATGCCATACATTAAGTAAAGAATAATTTGCTTTTCTATTTGTATATGAATATATATTCCAGATGTAAACACTTGTATGTATGCTTTTACAGTTGTTTGTACGGGACAACCAATTGGTGTGCTTTTCCCTGGAGAGGACCACCTTTGCTGCTCCCAACTTTAGTCTGTAAAGTAGGTTTCTATTGCAAAGCGTGAAAATACATGTTTTATATTTCTGTGATCTGTTTGGCCATAATTTACTAAGTAAAAGGACTAATATTTGTAAAGTAAAGAAAAATGTAGGTATCACCAATAGGACACAGTTATGTTATATTTCTACCGGGTTTGAAATACATGTAAAATCTATGGAGAGTTTTGGGGCCACTTGGCAGGAATCTGACATTGGCCAAAGACAAGGAAATGGGCTAAAGGCAGAAATCTGAAATTGTGCCATGACAAGGAAGTAATTTCAGGCAGAAATCTAATTTTAGGCTAAAACAGGGAAGTAATTTCAGGCAAGAATCTAAATCTTAGGCTAGAACAAAGAAGTAGGCCTCAGGCATGAATATGACTTTGGGCAAGGACTGGGAAGTTGGCTCAGATATTTTGGTCATACTGATAAGCCCTTAGAAACATTGATCAGGGAGTGATCACAGGAATTTATTTATTGCTTTGCTTGTTCCTTGACTATTTGTGTTTATTGTATTGCTAGTTCTTCAACCTAGGACTGACCTTACTACTTGTATTAAATTAATACTTGTAATTAAAATGGTATAAAAGCAGATTGGGAAAAAAAAATAAACCTGCCTCAGCCTGAGAACTGGCTTGGGTCTTGCTATAATGTTGTCTAATTGTCTTTTTCTTTTTAATCCTCACTCCTGCACTGGAGAACCTGTTGACTGACTGAGGTGGCCACCTCAAAAATTTACATGAACTGTAGTAAACTGAGCTATAGATCTCTTATGTAGACAAAGTGTCAGCATCTCACTTTCAGAGTTTGTGAGCTGCCATGCCTTCTTTACAGCTGTGGCATATTCAGTGTTAAGCCTTCATAATTACACTACCACATTTTAGGGTATCTCTCTGGCCAGAGCACCTCATCATTAGTTAAGTCTGAGAAAAAATAGCAGAATGTCAGCAGGAGAAATAGTCCTCAGCTTGAGACTTGACTGCATAAAGCATTTACTCTGATTATCGCAACTGATGAGTAAAACTGGAAAAAGTTAGGTGCTGTTTAAAGAGCAGAACCAAGCACATTCAGTGTGATGCTCAGTCTTGGAAGAATCCTAGAGTATTCACCTCTTATTTCTCATGTCTGTGGGTCATTATTCAGTTTGCCAACTTTATCGGAAGTATCGTACTTCAGAAAATTTCCTATGTCAAATAACTTTTTCTTTTATACTCATTGAAAGACTATTTATTCTTTACATTCCATAAATTTGTGCATGCTTCCCTTCTCTCCCAGATGTCCTTGAAAATGATGACGTTTTCTTACCGTTTCTTATCCTTTTTAGTTCTTTTGAGAAAGGAATTCACTCTGGAAACCAGGCTGGCCTACAATTCCCTATGTCTACCAGACTGAGGGTCTTCCTACCTTTGCTTCTTCAGAGTAAGAGGGACAAGCAAACACTATGACATCCAACTACTTATGTTATATAACAAAGTAACTTAACATTATCTATGTTCAACTGATTCTTTTTATTCTTATAATTTAAACCACTACAACATCAAATTGACTACTTGAAACAATGAACGTCTCAAGATAATTTTCATCCATTTGTCCTTGTGATTCACATGAAAAACATTATGTGATTTTGATATTTCAGACACATCACAAAATTAACTTTATTGCAATGACTGCAGGTGATGTAGAAGTAAATGAATAAAACTTGGGTTGATATTTGCTTTTTGGGTTTTTTTTTTTTTTTTTTTTTTTGTCTTTTACTTTCTCTAAAATTAAGGAAGTATTTAATCTAGATTTTAAATGAGCATATACCAAAACCCCATGTGTTCAATAAAAACAATATATTAAAACAACCTATATAATTTTCTAGGGGTGTACCTAAGTATAAAGGAAAAAAAACCTATGTATTTGTCATAATACATGATGTAAGAAAAGTATATCTTTGATTAATTACAGGAAGCATATAAAGCGATTTTTTTCTTCATAAAAATGCTATTGAACATATATGCACATATAAACTCACACAGGTTTTCCTTAGAAAAATGTAAATCTTTTCTTTAATACTGAAATTCTACATGGTAAACAATTTTCAGAATCTGAATGCATTAAAAGCAGATCACTATAAATGTCCACACTGTGGGGCACGGAGCAGGAGAGTATCATCATATCAGGGCATTTTCATTCCCAGGAAAACACAATAGCAGGTATGAAAATAGAAATAGAATATAGATATTAATAGAATAGAATATTGTTATAGAATAAAAGTAGGAATAGAAATAACTGGAATTTTTGTAAGTAATATTACAATACCAATAAGTCCTTACTGAATGAAACAGTTACATACTGTGATATGATACTGAAGAGAATAAACTTTTTTTGAGACCCCCTAGAATGTAGAGGTTGAAGCCAGGCCATCTGCGTTCCAGGAACTCCGCAAAAGGGCGGAACCTAGAATGCAGATAATCTGGCTCTTAGGCTCTGGGTTCCAAGGACAGGCTAGCCACTTGATAAATGATTAGATAAGATTAAATTCTTGAAAAATAAATACACAGGGTGTTTCCCACATGATCCTTTCAATGTACTTTTATGATAATGTCTGTTGATGTTTCATGACTTGTTTTGTGATTCCTCCTTACCCCCCCCCCTCTTTTGTGGTTTTTCCCTTTATAATCCCTTCTCAATCAGGCCTCAAGGTCGACAATTCTTGTGAGTCTCTGCCTCAGCCAGCTGATTTCCAGAAAATAAAGTGTTATGTGGTTTGCAGCAAGTTCGTTCTCTCGAGTTTCTTGGTGGTCGTGAATTTCCACGATTTGAGTGAGGGTCTCCCCTCTTGGGGGTCTCTCAATACAAACCATTTTTGAATTATATGAAACCTAAAATCCTTAGGTAAAGTTGTAAGATCTTTTAAGACTAATAGTTTTTTGCTTGGTTAATTTCTTCTGCGATCTGCTGCTGTCTTACATGGAGACTCTTGATGGTTTACTCCTCAGTCATTTAGACATTTGAACTGACATTCAAATGAGTAACATTCATTTCTCTTTAGCTAACATGGCAACCCAATGTCCATTTTTAAGAAGAGAGAATTTAGAACAAACTTTGAAATAATATAAGTTTTATAAAGTGGTGTGTTAAGATTTCTGTTGCTGTGATAAAGCACGCTGACCAAAAGAAACTTGGGAAGGAAAGGGTTGGCGTCAGCTTACAACTCTCAGGTCACAGTCCATCACTGAAGGAGTCAGAGCAGGAACTCAAAACAGGGATCTGATGCAGACACCACAGAGAAATGGTCCTTACTGGCATGTGCCCCCTGACATGATCTGTTTGCTTCAGTATACAACCCAGAGCCACCGCAATGAGCTGGAGCCTCCTATATGAATCTTCAATGAAGAAAATGCCCCACAGACCCACCAACTGTCCAATCGTATGAAACATTCTTATTATTTGAGGTGCCTGCTTTCCAGATAACTCTATATTGTATCAAGTTGACAAAACTAGCCAGGACAGGAAATCTCGAGAAATGTTTATGATTTAAAGTGTTCTTTCCAAAGTTCTAATAGACAATATAATAAAAACTAAAACCGTTCCAGTTCTAAAACTGGATTTCTAGTCTTAATACAGAATAAATATTGAACTTTGTACATAAAAGCTTCTAATTGTGCTATACCTGAGCAATAATATTAAATTCAAAATAATATTAAATTCAAATTGATATCCTCTTCTGATAGAAATTATGACTTGAACCAAACTCAAGAAAAATATTTTTACATTGACCAAGGACAAGGAAATAGGCTTTAGGCAGGAATCTAAATCTTAGGCTAGAACAAAGAAGTAATTTCAGGCAGGAATCTAAATTTTAGGCTAGAACAAAGAAGTAATTTCAGTCAGGAATCTAAATTTTAGGCTGGAACAAAGAAGTAATTTCAGGCAGGAATCTAAATTTTAGGCTAGAACAAGAAAGTAATTTCAGGCAGGAATCTAAATTTTAGGCTAGAACAAAGAAGTAATTTCAGGCAGGAATCTAAATCTTAGGCTAGAACAAAAGTAGGCTTCAGGCATGAAAATGACTTTGGGCTAGGATAAGGAAGTAGGCTTAGATAGTTTGATCATCCTGATAAGCCCTTAGAAACAGAGATTACAGGAGTGATCACTGGACTTTGTTTATTGCCTTGCTTGTTCTTTGACTATTTGTGTTTATTGTCTTGCTTGTTCCTTGACTGTTTGCATCTATTATATTGCTAGTTCCTCAACTTAGAACTGATCTTAATATTTGCATGTAATTAAAATGGCATAAAGCAGATTGGGAAAAAAATTAAAAAAAAAAAAAGAAAGAAAAATATTTTTAAACCAAGAATCTGATATTCAATAAATCAAGCTTATAAACAGAGTTAAACATAAATTTCTAGAATTGCATATACAAAAGCACTTTATGTACGGGATCTGATTTACTAACTTATATTTCCAATCTAGACTTGCAAGCATCTAAATATATGTGAAGCTAAAATGAAAGAATTGTAGGCTGTCAATATGGCTCAGCATTTATGGGTGCTTGCCATCAAGATTAAAGACCTGAATTCAATCCCCAAAACTCAAGTGGTAGAAAATCAACAACTCCAGTAAGGTATACTCTACTCTCCACATAAGTATTGTAGCAGGCAGCACACACACACACACACACACACACACACACACACACACACACACCCCTTTATCAAACCAGGGATTTCAAGATCACTTTTAACTTAATGAAAGGAAAAAATTATTAGAGGCACAGATGAAGCCAGCAACACAATTGCATGATTTATTAGACCTAAAATATTCAGTGTAAGACAATCTTAAGAGCAAGTGTATGTTTTTGAATTAGTAAGACTTCCATCTTTAAGACTGTAACATAGAATCCTAAAGGAGTTCCATTCTGTTGGCTACCCTGAAGAGTCCATATTTAAGATTGCAACAATTCTTTACAGAATTTGCAGCCTACCAGCCAGTGCTACTACAACCAGACTTGCCTGTCTCCCTCTCCCCCTCTACTCCCACTACCAGAATTCTCTGTCAGCTATCTGTCAATGATTGGATGGACAAATGATAGAAAGATGGGCAGACAGGTAGATAAACAAATCTCTAATAGATTCACCTTTGCTGAATCCTGGAAGAAAGGATGTCTAATATTTACTAATATATGCTAACTCATATCTTGTTTGTAACTTTATCATAATCAGTTTTCTTTTTTTTTTTTCTTTTAAAGAGTAGATCTTCTTCAAAATTTTAAGTCATAGCTACTCCAGGAGAATGCATTACACTGGATGTTCTGTCCCTTAACCCCTAATCTAGAACAATCTTTTTTACTTCATACTATTAGCTGAATGGAAGAATTTTAACAGTTGTTCTGTGTCACATTACAGAAGGCCTGATGCTTTCTGGGGATGAAGCACTAGACCTTCTGTCCTCTGGAAGTTACTTCCGGAGTGTCATTCAATTTAAGCTCAACAGTTTTGACAAAGGTTGATGATAAGTAGTACTGTAAAATATATTGGCCTCCATCGGAGATCTATGTTTGTATGTTGTCACTGGGAACCCATTGATTAGGGTAGACTCAGATGAGTGATTTCATGTGAAATTGCACTTTTATTCTTGTGATCAAAAATTATACTGTATGGTATCATGGGTCACTCTAAAATTATAGGATTGTCTTATTTCCTTTCTTATTGTCACAACTGCACACTTGTGGGCTTGGCATTCTTCTGGATATTAGACTTGTCTTTAGATGATACTAGTTTTCTTGTGAAATATAATGCTATAGCGATTTACATGGTTATAATTCATACCATAAATTACATGTCAGCCATTGTTTTTTTGACATTTATAAATTATCCTGTTATTGGAATTTTACTTTAACTGTTTTACTCTTTAAAAATATTACTTGTAGGAGCTACAGTGATGAGTTAGTGGTTAAGAGCACTTGTTGCTCTTGCAGAGACCTGGGTTGGGTTCCCAGCATCCATATAGTGGCTCATAAACATCCATAACTTCAGTTTCAAAAGATCAGCTACCATCTTCTGATCCCTATGGGCACCAGGCACATTTGCTGCATATGCATGCATTCAAGCAGAACACAAATAATTAAAAAAAAAAAAAAAACCCAATAAGTTGGAGAGATAGAGCGGTGGGATTAGATCTGTAAGGAGTTGTGGATGAATATATGCAAAATATGTTTTATGGAATTCTGAAAGAATTAATAAGATAGTTTTGCAAAACTTACAAGGGGACCAGTTATTTTGAGGTAATTAAACTCTTAAGAAAATGTAGAAAACATAAACTATGAGTAGTAGAGGCAAATGGCCTTCAAACTGCTAAATCTGTAGTGATTGTCAAATGTCAACTGTTGACTTTCTTTTCGCAAGTACGTCTGACCATCTAGACCACCCAACTCAAAGAACGTTTCCTACTTTTTGTTTTTAAGACAAAGTATATTACTGTAGGTTTTAGAATAAGCTATTATTATGGGAGAAAAATAAGGACAGAAATCTCTTTATGTGTGTCTATCTCTCACTTGTTCTGTCTGTCTCTCTCTGTTTCTGTCTCTCTCACTTGCTCTCTCTGTGTCTGTCTGTCTCTCTCACTTGCTCTGTCTGTCTCTGTCTCTGATTCTCTCCCTCTCTCTCTTATTGTCTTACTCTTGAAATTGAGATCATGTAAAGATTTTACGTACAGCAATTGAAATATTCTGTGGAACTTCAGTTATTTATTTTTTTTTTTAGCTATTTTTTAGTTCTGCCAAGTGAGTGAAGAATCAGTCTGTAGGCTGTAAATGGCTAGGGAAAAGACAGGGTGTGGCCTTACCCTCTGTGCAATTAATTGCAAGGAATCAAAAGAGAAGCAGTCTCAGAGGTTGGGTTTAATGGTCTAAAAGTAAATGCTAATCAGTCCTGACTTTCTCTTAGACAATATTTGCACAATGAGATACTTTTGAGGCTAGACTCCACTGTCCACAGTTTTATCATTATTAATAGACAGAACTGAAGTGTATAAATTTTAAGAGGGTTTTTTGACAAAGGAAACTTAAGTCACACATTCAGCACATTTTAGTAGATTTATTTAAAGACTAGGGAAAGTCTAGCATCAGGTCACCTCTCCCTCCTGAGTTCAGTGCCCAATTGAGGATCTCAGTCTGCCTTCTAGCTCCCTCTGGCTCCCTGGGGAAAACTGGAAAGAGTTGCTGAACATTTTGTTCATGATTCATATCTGCAGTGTTGTTTAATTAAGTGGTGGTTCCTCAGCCCAGCCTTGTAAGGCAAATCTGGTAAATTCAAAATGGTTAAAATAAAGTTAGTGGCTTTCCTCTCAATATCCAAGTCTATTTTCTTCTGCTTAATTATATTTCTTACACATTGTAGGCTTAACTCTTTGAGCAAATAAATAAGAAAATGGAGTCATAAAATGTGTGAGTCGAAGGCTCATATGGTTGTATGAAATGGGGCATATATCTAGTCTTTTATGAGAGCATCATGACATTTGTACTGTCCAACACATGTTCTATTAATCATCTCCTCCATAGGATGGAACTACATGGTGCCCTAATGGAAAATAATATTGTCAGAGTCAGAAAGAAGTGATGTAAGAAATATAGGACATGTTCAAGATTCTCATTATTAAACTTTACAAATCTGAAGCCTTTAATGTAGTGAATATTATTGCAAATCCAGAAGAAATTGGTATGACTACATATGAAGTATGTATGACACAAAGCAACAATATTATTGATTTAAATACAATCTGTATTTTAAGAATCATTCAGTAATTGAATATTTTAGGACTTAAGAAAACCAGTGTTTGTTTCCCCAAACTGTTTATATGAAATTGTTGTCCATTTAATGAGCTTTAACAAATTCTTTAGATTTTAAAATCTTGAGTATTCTTTTATGAGTATTTCATTTTTCATTTTCCCCCTGGGTACTAAGACAAACTCTTTTCTGGTGTTTGTTCTTGATAAAGCTGAACTGCCCACTTTATTTTCCAATCTGTTTTTCACATTTTTATCTACTTGACATCAAAGCAAAAGTAATAAAAGGGAAATTTTCCTCTGGCGTTTAACTGAGTACTATGAGATTGCTTTGAAGAGTAAGCCAGGCAAGAGTGAAACCAGCATCGCTTCAAGACTCTACATCTGTGGAAGTGCCGCACTCTGCTGAACAGTGGTATCTTACAGCTGTCTTCTAGAAAAACACCCAGTCCATCTGGAGTTCTACGTAGTTTACTTTGCAAGTATAAGGCCCTGGCTTTGACTTCCCAGCACTAAATAAACAAACAAAGAAACAAAGTAGAAGCTTTGGAGAGAATTATTTGGAATGAGTGGCACGCCTAGGCTGGGCAGCTATTGTTCTCTAAGGTGGCCTCAAGAAGTAACTCAAGGCTGTTTAAAAGGGCACACTGTTCCACTGAAGGCCATGCTTTGGGTCATAGTCTCCTCTGATGTAGGAGGCTGAGAAGTTTATGAATTTATGCTTTCTGTTTGAATGAAGCAAAAGAAAACTGACTTCAAGGTTGTCTTTTTATCTTTCCTATTTATCTTTACCATAAAGCATCTTTCATCCTCTTTTGATCTGCCAGTCACTACACTGTGAATTTACAAGCCTTCTAAGTCTTTGACTGGTTGGCCGGTGCTGTGTGTTATTTTTTTTCACACTAATTCCCTGGAGTCCAGTAACAGATGGCTAAAGTATTAATTGATTTCTTTGGTGGTCTCTTTGGGTTGGGGCCCGGGGCTCATGTTAATTCATATTGCAAGAGATGATTTACCTAGGTAAAATTTATTAGGCTTCATAACAATTTTTATGCAGTCATGGCTGACATTGAACTTGAGAACCTCCTTGTCTATACCATCAGAATGCATTCGTGGATTCTAAGCAGGTACATACAATCACACCTTTTCAGACCTTTGAAAAGATATGTTTATTTGACTGTGAGAGTTTAATCTAAAGTACCTAATACATTAGAGTACATTGCCAAGAATCACCCAGTTATGGCACTTGTAATTAGTTGGGAAACAAATGCTTACCTAGATTCCCAACATTCTCACTATCACAATCTATAGTTTTGATTAAGTCTAAACTATGAATGAAAACAGTGTTTTCAGATAGAAGTGTGTGGTGGAGCTATTTCCTGAGGGTGAGGGTGAAAATTCTACTATAATTTTTACTGAATGTCTTGATTTGAACTGTGTCAACTGCAAATGCCACTGTTTGCTCCACTGAGCTGGCCCAACCCTTCATTTTCATTATATTAGACTTCTGCTGCTTCAACCTCTTCCTTTCCCTTCCTCCTCCTTCTCCTCCTCCTCTTCCTCCTCTTTGTCCTCCTTCTCCTACTCCTTCCCCTCTTCCTTTTACTTCTCTTGGTCCTCCTTCCTCTCCAATACTGCTGCTCCAGTATGTATTTTGAGATGAACTCATCATGCACACAGAAGTAAAAGGAGGACTTCTTGTGTCTTCCTCTACATACTGTCTTATTTCCTTACAAAGGGGTCTCTCACTGAAACTCCGACTTTCAGCTAGATGATTGGCCATCAAGCCCAGGAATCTGGCCACTCCACATGGCACTGGTGTTAGGGGTACATTTTATTACTACTATGCTTGTTTATTTTTATGTGAGTGCTGAAGATTGAAGTGAAATTATTTAAGAATTATTAAAACAAATAGCACATTTAAAGGATAACATTATAGAATACTCCACTGTGCTGTTATATTTACTTCCTAAAAGCTACTGAAGGGAATCTTTGAGAAATTCATATTTTTTGTGTTTGCTGCAATTTAAAATAAATGTGGGAACATATGGATAAATATGATTTTATTAAACTAAAGCATTTTTTTCTGATATTCAGAGCTTTTATACAGTTAAAAAAATTCAGAGTATTTACCCAGTTTCAGTGTTGTCACTTGTTCTGTAAGTAGAGAAAAGCAAGTTTCTGTGTTGCAATACAAATCACTGATCCTTTCAAACCGGCGATTAAAAATGGGACAGTCCTTCATCTTCTCCTTTCTTCTCGGCGAGCTGTGGAATGCTTTTGATGGTTTACACTTTGGACAGATATTGATTTCTGTCCTCTCTTTGCCCTGTAATTGCTGCTCTATTTTCGGTCAAGTGTGATGAGTATTAGGTCAGCACAAGGGTAGGATGTGGAAACCCAAATGACTCATTTTTAAGGAAACAGAGCAAAAGTATCTTCGGGCATCCATATTTTCAACAATCCATCTCTGGCAACCAGATAATGAAAATACAAGCCTAGGCTCTGATATATTTTGTTGATTTACATTTCTTGTAAGTCCATATTTAACTCTTTGTCTATTTTTGGATCCCAGAACTCTTTTGTTTTGTTGGGAGTACTTGTAGGATCAATCAAATTCAACTCAATTTCCCAACATTATTGTAAAAATAATTGAGAATAGCAAAACTAAGGAAAATGACTTCTCAGTTTAAAAAAGACTGTGTTATTACAATTGTGAGATTTGGCTCTCTGATTAAGTGTTAGGTAGCCATGTCAGAGTCTGGGCTAGAATATCCTGAAGTAGCAGTTCAGTTAGGCTAACATGCTCCCTGCTCTGCTGCTGAGGAAAGTATCCAGTGTCTCTGAAGGTAGACACTGAACTGAAATAAGTGCTAGCTTACCCAAAAGTCACAACACCACCTGAGAGATAACAAAACTTACTAATGATCTTATAGAAATGATAATAAATCTCACTCCTCATCAACAAAGCTTCTTTTCTCAATTGAAATAGAACATCAAAGAAAGCCACACATAGTCAAAACGCAGAGAACAACTGACTTTGGATTGTCCAGTTTCAGTTGATACACCTACAACCCAATTCTATCACCTAAGGCTCAGAAAACATCACAGAAGAGGGAGGAGAAAGATTCTAGGAGCCAGAGCACCAGGAAGTCTCTGTGAGATTGTGCTTTCTGGCTGTGACAGTGAGGTTCTACCTATGAAATCTCAACAACATGGCAACTTAAATAAGACCTGAATAATTACAGTAATCGTTGATATCCAGTATAGATGGGAAAATCTCTCAGTGCCATATCTGTAATAAGTACTTACAAGCAATTAACATCTACAAAGAGAGAAGAATTAGTTTTCCTTAGACATAAGCCCCTATCAAACGATCAGCTGGTATCAAGCGATCAGCCCTAAAAACATATAAACTGACATAGTGTTTGGTTCTTCTATTTTTATTGGGAGAAAACACTCTACGTGCTATCCAAACTTCCACTGTGAGATAGAGCATTTGAGTGAAGGTGATGGAGAACAAAAGATATACCAGCTTAAAGCATTTACAATCTTGCTCCTTCAGAAAAATATTGCAAGGCTGGTTTGATAGCTCATAATTGCAAACCCAGAATTTAATAGGTTGTATTGTACGTGGACTTCTATATCTTGAAGCTAGCCTATGGTAAGAAACCTTTGGAAAAAAGACAAAAGTGAAAAAAACACCACTACCACCAAAAACAGAAACAACAACAACATCAAAAACAAACAAAAACAACCAAAAACCCCAAACCAAAGCAACAACAAAATAAACAGAGCAAAAGAAGATTAGGAAACACCTTGCAGATTCTAGTGTTGATAAAAGTACTGATTATTTTTGTAGAATTATGGTAAAATGTTTCCAAAAGCAAAGCTTGATGTCTACAGTGAGCTGGGGAGAAGCAGCTTTATGTCTAGGCAAAGAGAAGCCTTGAGTACTGTACAATAAAGAAAACATGGAGAAGAAGACATTGACAGAGTTGCAGAGCCAGCATATAGCCGTTCCATCAGCGTCTGTTTATTCTTGACAGGTAGCCCACTAATTTGACACATGTTGTTGGACAGTTACATCTGGTTTCCAGGTAGGAATCTGTAGAAATTTGCCCTTAGTTACCTCCATTTGACAACATCATGCTTGACCCAAACTATTCAACCTTTCACTGAAGTTGTCTGTTAGTTTTCCTCCTCTTCAGTGTGCTCTTCGGCTATGTTCCTATCCCCATATGTCCCTGTCAAGACAGGATGTTTCGTCTTTTCAGTAGAATACTTAATACCTAATACCTCTCCCTGCCCCTCTGTAGTCTTTTAGAGGAAGATTGGTTTTGCTCTTTAAGACAGTCTTCCCTCCACCTCTCCCTCTCTTTCCCCCTTCCCCTCTTTTCTTTTCTCTTACCTCCCCTCACCTATCTCTTCTATCTTTTACCCACATCTCCTTATAGTATCAGCATAACTTTTCTTTAATATTAGAAGGTTTAAAAGTAAAAGGTTATTTGTAACAAGTAAAGCTGTTGTTAAAATTGCCTTTATCTCTTCTCCTCCATCAGTGATTTTCATATTATTGGAGTGGCTTTATCCGCATTAAGTATATTGTAATGCTTAACCGTGCTGAGCAACTTAACTACATGCTGAATTAGCTACCAGACAAGTTGCTAGGAACATGTGAGGAAGTTTTCTGATTACTTCACTGAAGTGAGAAGATCCAGGCAAATGTGAGCAGCACCTCTATGTGGAAGCCCAGATAAAAGGTGGTAAAAGGAAGAAACGAGCATGTGTGTTTGGCTGCTTTTCCTTCATCTCTTGCTGGCAAACTTATCTACTCTACTGGCATCTTGCTGCTGCTGTTGCCAGTGCAACTGCCATTCATCCTTCATTGACATTAGGACCCAGCTTCAATGATCCTCCAGAAATCTGCCAGGCCTTCAGTGCCAGACAGGACTGCTCAGTTAACCGGCCTTTTACACTGGCAACTATTAAATTCTTGGGGTAGCCAACATGAAGGCGCCCATTATTGACCTACTTAGGCTATATCATGTAAGCTAATTGAATAACCCCCTTTAATGTATATTCATTTTACTTTTGCTCATCTAGAGAACTACAATCCGGACACTGTATTCCATGAAGTACAACTTAATCTTAAAGCTGGTATACAAACACAACCTGTTATTCTCAGTAGCATGTAAGCTCTACAAAGAAAGGAACTTAGTTTTCCTCCAGGCTGTTTCCATTTATATAACAATGCCAGACTCGTTAAGGGAATAATAAATATATATTATACAAAGGACATTATTGGTAGTGATCAGGTATAAATAAAAATACTTAAAACATGCCTTACAAATACTAGGCCTTATGAAAGTAAGTGAGTTAAATAGCAGAGAACTAGATGGAAGGAATTACTTTCCCCTCTAATGGGCTAAATAATGAAGCACCCAATTCTATATATGACTAGGTGCTTGTCATGACAACTGGGAAGGTTACTCTCTGCATGTGTAATGTGCATAGTTTTGTCAACTGCTAAAGACTAATCAACACTGGCTCACAGTCAGTGACTAAAATTGCTAGAAAGGAAAAGAGCTTGTCAATTATGCAGTTATGTTCTACTTCGGAATTGCCACGGAGTTGCAAACAGACATTTGGCAAAAGTGTTGAAAGAGAAGCAAGGCATCCTTGCAGGCACACAGTTTTTTCTCTTCTATAGCACTGTGGGCTCAGACTGAAATTTGTTTGCTTTCTGAGATAAATTCTCCTCTCAGAAAGGCAACCGTGCTATTAATTAAACAAAGGAAGAGGTGACTGAAGTGGGATCATACTAAGTCAAATTTGTTAAATGAACATGAACATGGGTCACAAGCTTCCCCAGTAGTTACCTCAGCTGTCCCCATTTTCATGCCTCTGAGGAAACATGCCTCAAGATTTGTGTTAGTGTTGGCAAAGAAATGAACTAATTTTAATTCTCAACTCCAAAGTCTGACATCCGTCCAGAAATATTGTAGCTAAAGTTATCTACATTTGCTACACAGCCAGTAACTCCATTAATCCTGTTATATGGGAAGGTAACAGGCTACCTTGGAAAATAGAAATTTAAAAAGAATTACTACAAATCTTTCAAAATTCCCAACCCTCTGGTCATTCCTCATCCCTAAGGCACACAAGACTCAGAGACGTTGTTGTCTTTAGTCACCAAACTGGCTATGAAATTTAATTTCCATTTGCCAATTCTGCCAAAATAAATATTGTGAAAATATTATATTCTGAAGCTGTTGCCCAGTATGAGGGATCATGAAGGTAGTGTTTTTATTACTGTGAGTGCTCTCCCATCATAGAACTAACATTACATGTCTTTATGGCTAAGACAGTTTCAGTTCTCTTCTTACAACTTGTATCTTATATAAATCTTATATAAGATAAAAGTTGTATCTTATATCTTATTTTATATTTTATAATATATAAAATATAATTCTTTGCCCCCAAATGAAAATCCATTCTCTAGGTAATTTACTCAAAATAGACTCTTCTTTATCATATGAATAAATACTCATATTAAAAAATCATCATGATGATAAAAGTTTGATGAATTGCTGATTTCGACAAGAGACTTAAACACCACAAATTTCTTTTGAGACAATTGCTTCGAAGAGGAGAATCCATGCTGAGAATAAGGAAAAGATCCAACTGATTTTGTCCTAAAAGGATGACTATAGCTCGAGTGGATTTGAATGAAGGAGAAAAGATCGGGGCTCTGTAGTTTAGTGTGGGGAAAAAAAATCCCAAATCACACCACGTCTTAGATTAAATGATTTTAAACAGCTCAGTGCTGAAGTGCTTTTTAAACCTTAATCTTTAAAACAAATGAGTTTTGGCAGGTCTGGTAATATTACCTCATAGCCTCAAATGTTACAAATGTTATCGTTATTTAATACAACACACACACACACACACACACACACACACACACACACACATACACACACACACATGCACACACGCGCGCACGCTCACAAAGACAGATCTACCTCTGTTTTCATTGCTGCTGTGTTTTGAATTATGCCAGCACTTTGAGTTTGCCAATAGAGAGCCATAGACACACTGGAATAGATAGTATCTATCATTTTTTGCAACATCTAATGAGGTAAAAGGACACATGATTCCTCATCTGCTTTTATGGGTATTGCTGTGTAATTGCAGTGTGATTATGGCGTACAACAGCTTCAGAAAATTATCTTTCAAGAAAACAGCTGGTTTTTTTTTTTTTTTTTTTTTTTTTTTTAACAAATTGAGGTGTAGTTGTCAATGAAAAACATTCCAAAGGAAATATTCCAAAATTATAAATTATATGCTGATAATAATATGCAAAAAAAATAAGCCAAGAATTTCAGATAAATAAATAAGAGTTGTTGATAGAATAAAAAGGACAGATTATAACCATGAATGGGTTGTTTGGGGACTTGGTTTATGTTATATTGCAACAGATTATGTTTTTCCATTTTTCTCTTTTTTTTTATTTCTATAATGTTGTAACTCTGGACATAAGCTTTCCACATATGAGATAAACACTTGCAAAAAGACATATGAAGATACATTGTAAAGAACTTTGAAAGCCAGTCTCTGAAAAAATATCATAGAATTACTCCCTCTGAGGTTGACTTTTGAAGTCATTTGAATGAGGTATGCCCCCGACAGGCGGACACCTTTCAACACTTGGTGCCCAGTGAGTGTTAGTGTTTGAGGGGGTTATGAAAACTTGAGGATGTTGAGCCTTGCTTGAAGAAAACTTTGAAGTTTTATAGCCTTGCATCCCTTCCAGTTTTCTTTCTGCTTCCTGAGTGTGGTTGATGTATGATATCACAGCTTCCTGCCTCATCTTCAAGCTTCCATTTCTCCCTGTTCCAGCTTTATAGAATCTCTCTTTGGAACTATCAGCCGAAATAAACTTGTTTCTTAATTTTCTTTTGGTCATGGTATTTTATCACAGCGACAAAAATAACTAATATAAACATTTGATACTCTAACATTGTAATTTTACTAAGCTTTTCTTGATGGGACAATAATACAATATAATTTAAAACTATATAAAGTGTGAAAAAAGGTAAATATGTTTCTGAGATATTTTTAGTAAGTCACTTTGACAAATGACTCATTTCAATTTTATTTTCAAGTTAAGTTTATAAAAGAGATAGTATCATGGGACCCCATCCTTCCCTGAAGGAAGGATGAAACATTTCTTCAGTAGTATAGATATGACTAAATTGCCCATGTGGCTGCAAATTACCCCAGATCTGGAGGAATTTATTGCCCACCCTAATCCCCCACTCACATACAGACACATGGAAGTCAAAAGATTAGCAGGAGTGGGAAGACAACCAGAAGGGGTGATGGTTCATCAAATGAATTATGTACATGTATAAAATCTATTGCTACACATACCCAATATGTACTATTAAAACATATAAAGAAAAGACATGAACAAGTAAGGACTGTAATGTCATCTTCCTACAAGAGACCTTAACTCAAAACAAACAAATAAATAAATGTAAAAATGAGAAAAAAAAAAACCACTAGTGAATAGAAACTAGAGCCTAACAAACACATGAACAGTAGCTGAGGCCATTTAACAACACAATACAGCAGCCATGACTCATGACTGTCTACAGAATATGTCCCTTCCTCTGCTTTGTAAGAATTAGTCTTCTGGTAAGCCTAGATATCCAATTCTGTGAAGGCCACTTTCTTTTAAAGGGCTCCCCTTTAAGCTCCTTCTGAGAGGGGCACTACCTTTCAAAGCTCCAGGATCCAGCCTGAATATGCCTCTGTCCTTTAAACTAAAATGTGGACTGAAGTCCTAGCAAAACTATAGCCTACCCATTACTAAACTTTTAAAAAACCAAAATCAATATTTTATTTCTGGTTGGTTTTTTTCGTCATAGCAAAATGGGAGACAGGATGGCCATGAGCTAGTGTCAATATCAGATGACATTGTCTTGACATTGTATTTCATGGCTGAAGGTATGCCAGTTGGATTATAACTTCTGGATTATACAGGTAAGTACCCATTCTAGAGATGTTTGGAGAAAGTAAAAGGCCAATGCATATATGTGTGTGTGCACAGATACAGAGGCACATAATACACATTTTCTGTCCAAAACGTTTGTTTCAAAGATGTAGCTTCATCCCTTGGATTTAGCAATTTGACTCCTTTAGTAAAAACAACCAAAACTTTCTTTAAGCATCTACAATCATTTACATTTTAGCAATATTGAAGGATCTTTTTATGAGGTTCTGATCATTGCAGAACAGTATTGTCATTAACTTCTTCCAAAGAAAGAAGTGTAGTCAGGACAGAGTGATACATGGGAGAGATGGAAGTCTGACTGCAGACTTTCCTGTATCTCTGAAAAGCACACTTGGATGGAGTTAGATGGAGTGGAAATTATCATAAGCTATCTGCGTGTTCCTTCTATGAGAGTTAGCCAGCATACCACACTCCAAATTCCAGTGACATTTGTCAGGAAAGGGCTGCTTCTCTGGGTACCACAGACTTCCTCATCTCAGCCAAGCGACCAGCCACACTTGCTCTTGCTGTTGGGGAAGCTCTCTTTCCAGTCCAGGAGGAGAGCAACCCTGTAGCTTTTATGACCTTGTTCTGGAGTCCATGATGAACACCATACCAGGTTTTTAAAAGATAATTACAACACATGTTGTGCTAGCATTACAAATATGATAGTATTTAGTATATTAAAGATCAAAGGTCATTTAGAACTCAAGAAGAAGGAGGAAGACCAAAAAGGGTGCTTTTGTCCTTTTTAGAACGAGTATCAAAAGATTCAACCAGAGCTCCCAGGATCTAAACCTCCAGCCGGAGAACAGACAGGGGCAAGCTGTCCTCTGAGAGGCTCTAACCAGCAGCTGACTCAGACAGATACAGACATCCAGAGCCAAACAGTGGATGGAGCTTGAGGACTCTTATAGAAGAATAGGCGGAAGGATTGTGGGCCCTAAGGAGATAGGAACTCCACAGGAAGATCAACAGAGTAAACCAACCTGAACCCTTGGAGCTCTCAGAGACTGAATCACCAACCGTGGAGCATACCTAGTCTACACAGATCTACCTCCATGGGCTGGACCTAGGCCTCATATGTTGTAAATGTGCAGCTTGGTTTTCATGCAGGTCTCAAACATCTGGAGTGGAGGCTATCCCAAAACATGCAGCCTGTATATGGAATATGGTCTTCTAGCTGGGTGCCTCATCTGGCCTCAATGAGAGAGGAAGCACCTAGCCTCTCAGAGACTTAAAGTGGCAGGGTGGGGAATATAGGAGGAGGGGGTACTCAGAAAACAAGAGATGGGGAAGGATTGTGGGAGGGGGTGACTGTGACGGGTTATAAAGTGAATAAGCAAAAAAATAAAATTAACAAAAAGGGAAAAAAAAAAGAGAGAAATTCAAACCCAAATATCCAGACTGCCATCTTAAGAATGATTATATTTATTTAAAAATAAAATTCATGAGATCAGGGTGGAAATTCTGTTGCATTACTGTTTTCTAGTCCTCTACTCAAATATTTTGAAATAGTAAGTTATATGTAGACAGTAAGTACGAAAAAGAAGAGTTAGTTTTGGTTTTACTCAGAGAATCATGGAGCAGTGAAGTATCAAGTTTTTAAATGCAGTATCTCTTGATGTTTTAAAACTATTTTACTTAACTATTGACATTTACTAAACCGTATTTTCACAAACTGGTACCTGGGCCATTAAAATTAAATGGTAAGTACAATATGAAATGAAAAGAACACACAGGTGCACATGCATGCACACACGCATATATACAAAACACATATGTAACATGTGTGAAATAGATTATACAAAATTAAATGACAATTATGTTCTGAGTTTGCCTTATCCATATTACACATACTAAGCCAAATATCTACCAATAGCTCACTATTATTCTCTGGATCACTTGTACCCTGGGAAACATGTTGGTTCTTTTTGTCTCTGTCCTCTAGTGAGTAAGATAGAATTTCTGGGATTGAGCTATATATGGTGTGATGTATGAGCAGTCTGGGTTTGTAAAAGGTTACCATAGTTTCAGTCAGGTCCCTCTCGTAGGAAACACAATGATTTTCCTTATTATGACAGTTTGGAGATCACACATCATCTTATTTCCAGTCCTGTTTTCAAATAAGCCACACAGTGACACATTTGCTTCTGCTTCCTTGGTTTTCTCTTCAGGCACGTTGATCCTTCATTACTTCTGACTAAGCCTTTTGCATATTTATTTACTTTAAAGACTTATTTTTAGGTGCATGGATATGTATATGTATGGGCACATTGACATAGGTGAACAAAGATAAGGAAATTGTCACATTCCACGAGCTGGAGTCCCAGGCAGTTTGTGAGGAGTTTAGTGTGCATGCTAAGAACTAAACCAAGGTCCTCTGCAGGAGCAAAGGGCACTCTTAACAGATGACCCATGTCTACAGGCTCCTGCCTGACCTCTGAAAACCTGGTTTATAATAAAATCACTTCAGATATGTGTTTAAATGCTTTATGAAATTTAGATCATATGAATTCTTAACTACTATCTAGTATCCAGAGATGGGGAAAACTTTACACCCAAAAGCTAAAAGAAAGTATACTAAAGATCAAAGAACATTTAGAATATAAATTTGAAATTTACATCTAAATATCCAGACTGCCATCTTGGATTTAGCCTGATTTAGCCAAATGCTACAGTTTTCAACTAATGTTTTGTATAGATATAACAGCTGTTGGTAACTCATAGCAGACATTTTTTTCAAATACTAGATGCCAGGTTTAGAACAACTAAGCAATTCGTAGCACAAATTTGTTAATCTGAGTATTTGGGATATTTCACTGTGTTTCTGTGAATATGGCTTTATTGCCAAGGAAAACCAACAGCTTTTCCATATTTGAGGAATCTAGCATTTGTAGTAGACTTACACACCTGTTTCCTAACACAAGGGTGCAAAGCATGCTGCCTAGCAATGACAGGTCTGCATCCTTGCAAATATGCTGGTTACCACTCTTCAAAGCTCTTGTTAGACTCTTTAGCATTTGCTGCTCTTAGCAGCCAGCTGAAATATCTGTGGAATTTAAAACCAGCTGTTGGTGTTTCTCTGTTTGTTATGGGTTGAGAATATTCTTCAAATAACAATGGTTTTTGTTTATTAGAAAGTGATTGCACAGCATAGCAATATTTGGAGATAGGGTTTAATAAGTAGCAATTAAGTGATGAATATATGGATGTGGTTATAGTGCGTGTGAATTTGTTGCATTAAACATGGACCAAATATTAATGAAATCCACCCTTCTATTGTCTTGTTGCCCTTCCAACATATTCTAACATTTGATGATCAGCTAAAGAGCCTAATCAGATGCTGAAATTATGTTCTTGGATGTCCCAGGATACAAAGCCATGTATCTGATACAACTCTGCTCTTTGTGTATTACTCATTTCTGGGATTATGATATGACATCATAAAATAGAGTAAGGCAGAGAGTCATTAATGCCATCTTTCTAAAACAATGTAATTCCATGATCATCTTCTGATTCATTGACTGCACATGCCCATTCTAAATTTGTAGAATTCAAGAATTAACCTTTTCTCTCTCACTTGGATTTTATTTCCCTCCTTTGGAAATTATTATAGACACTTACACAGGACAGATAGCCAACAATGTCATCACATGAATAAATGTCTTAGTAAGGTAATGATGTTGAATTATTTAGAATGCGTTTTGTAGTTAAAAAAAAAAAACGAAACCGTGATGCTTCTATGTAGAACACATAAAAGTTCTGATACTGTAATCAAAGAAAGAATTATAATCTCTCCGTGTAAAACTAATAACAAAACCATCTCAAGCTACAGTTTTAATATTTATTGGTGAAATTAGTATACTTTACTGAAAACAAAGACAGTGATGAAGTTGGTAGCTAATTTTTCTAACCCCTAAACTTTCAGTTCTCTATTCCAACTCTGGTGTCCACCTAAAATTTTGTGTGCTCGTGAACTATTCTGCCATGATGTTACCTGGTATTAGTTACCTTCTCATTCATTTTGACTTCAACCACACAATATCAGAGATTCAGATCATGAGAATTACCATGAGACATTGCTCTCCTCTTCTACACAATCTATGTAGCTCCTCTTCAGTCTGTTCCATTATCTAAAGAGTTTGTGTCTGGTGCCAGTTGCCTCTGCACACTACCTGCCCTGTGAGCATCACAACTCGTTGTTTGCTACTCTGAACTTTGACCTGTGCTCTTAGTAATTGCCAACTAATGAATCCCTATAAGCTGAAGTCAGTAACAAACTTAATATTTCTACAGATTTATTTCATTTTTTTAAAGTTTTTCACAAATGTTTATTTTATACCATTAGAATAGTGTTTCTCAAGGATAATTGTTCAATTACATCACTAGGAATTGTTTTCTTCCAAAATGGTGTAATTTGTTGTTCTTGTATGTTTTCAGCTTCAACTGGGTCACATTTGCATAATCTTGGGAGAACTCAGAGTCACTTTGAGACTTAGTCTTAGTCAAGAATTACTAGAAGGGCCCAGTACTAGTCTCCCACTTTATAGAAACTCCCATTTTAGAAATAAGGCACCACTTCAGACTGAAATGAAGGACAATCTGAATAGAAAACATCTCACAACATTAAAATGTTCTTCCCTCCTAAATCTGTGACTTTTGGACATAGTAATAGACCATTAGCTAAGACTACTTCTCTTGTGAAAGATTTTTAGACAGGCTTTGTTATGAACCCTCAATATCTCTCATTGTTTGCGTTTTAAAATAAATTTTTCTTAGATTCTCACAAAGTGATTCTCCCTTAAAAAAAAAAAAAAAAAGACCACATCTCAGGGCTCTTATTTTCTACAGATAGAGCTGAGTCTATCCTTTCCGGAATTGTGTTAGTCATTATACTATTCAATTAACTCTGCTGTCTAAGATGGGGAAAAAAAAAAAAAAAAAAAAAAGCACAGAACAATGGTTGCTCTACCTTTAGATTGACAGAAATGTCATTGAAATGCATGCAAGATCACTTCTCTTTTGAAAGGGAATTAAGGGCCAAAGATATTTTAGTGAGTAAATGCACATGCAGCCAGGCCTACCAACCTGAGTTCAATCTGAGGGACCCATACAGTAAAGACAAGAACCAACTCCTATAAGCACGTGTGTGCACTCATGTGTATATGTGCACACACGTAAAGTCAGAGAGATACAAAGAGAGACAGACAGAGAGACAGGAAACAGATTGAGACAGAAACAGAAAGACAACTTAAAGATGATTGTATATATAATATCATAAATTTGTTGCTACTTGAGTAATTAAAGTAATAAAACATGAGAATCCGGTCTAAGAAATGGACTATAGTCAACTATAATAATATACATCAATAACAAAATGTAATATTAAATTATAATAAGCTATAATGTCTTTAGAAAAAATGTACTGTAAAGAGGTGCTCAAATTACAAGATTTATCAACATACTGTAGGCAAAATGGTATGTTATGCATGATGACTCGTATAATACTGGAAAGAATTTATGGAAGATTTCTGAGAAACAGGTGGGCATAGCAATAACCTTGTATATCCTTTCTGAGAATGCAAGTTAACTGAAATATTAAGTGAATAAATATTTAATTCTTGTCTAGAGGACAAGATAAATCAACCAGAATGCTAGGCTCATGAAAATGTGCACTTGGAAAGATGCACAGTAGTGGTTAATACCACATGAGGGAATATAGGCAAATGCTTTAATTGAACAACAAAAAATTTAAATTGCATCAAAGTTCACAGTTCTAGAATGTCTAAACCAAAGTCAACTTTTATTGATATTTAAGGGAGTGAAACCACTTTTGTGGATCGATCTTGTGGGGTAGATGATGATTGTGAGAAACACATCTATAATGTGCTATACACAAAGCATTGCAAGTAGTGCCAGCAAGATACTCCAAATGTTGATGTTCAAAACACTTTTCTGTGAATAGTTAAAGTTTGAAATATGACATACAGTAGTTTCTGGAATTATTTAACTGTAGATTTAACATCAACACAGAATTCACATTTCTAAAACTGAAATTACTATTTTATAAAACTTCCTTATAAGGTAGAATCTTGAAAGGAAGATTTGTCTGTTCCTTTTGTCTATAGAAGACCAAGTTCTTTATTGTAGTGTTAATGCAAGAAATACTCAAAATAATATTCTTGTGTTATAATTGAGAGTGGAGTGAAAAGAAATGCATATACAGGATTTATAGTATACATATGTGTATGTATGAGGAAAATATTAGTGTATCCATTGGAACTAAAAAATTTACATATGCCAAAAATGCTTGTAATGATGTTCTTAATTTTTGAAAATATTAGCAACAGTATCATTAAGCTATAATACTGGTTTTAGATTGGAGAAATGTAAGTCATACCTAGATTGCTTTTAATGTGTTTTGTCCATTTTTCTTAAGATTAAGGAATTAGTATAAATTTGGTTCAATATAGAATCAATGATCATTTTAAATTTTATTTAATGAGTCTCTTCAAAGGCCTTCCTCTAATAGTATGAAACCTAAGAATTTTAACAGACTGAATAGCATATGTATTAGCATATTTAATGAAATACCAATAAGATTGTTATTTCTGATTTGAAAGTAATCATGTTTATAATGACAACATTTAAAGACGGAGATTTGGGAAGGCCTGAGGCTTAGCATGTACTATTGCAGTATCTATCGCAATTCTAAATTGCTGTTCATTCTACATGTGCAGAGATTGATTTTCCCATAAGATCCCTTTTCCTGATTCAGGTGCTTTTGTAAAGTGGCACTGCTTGCTTCCCTCAAGCACCGTCCTTGAAAGTAGCTTCTGAAGAGAAAGAAACAAGTGTTAACTCAGTGAGTAACCAAGGCAAGACAAGTCCCATGTCACTTAATAAAGAATAATACATGAATTCAGTGTTCTTGTTCTGGGTATCAGAAAGTTTTATTGATCACGCAAAGCAAAATTTTACAAAGAAATAATTATTCTCTCTATCTTTCCCCGAAATCCACCAGCATATGTAGGTAAGCATACAATTTTACCTCAAAAGACCCTTAAAAGGAATCCACATACCTACTGAGGTTTTTCTTTCATCCCCAACTCTACTTGTTTGTCTCTGGAAATTTGTTACATGGAATTATTTTATATTCTTAGATTTAACTTAGAAATAACATTGACAAAATTTCCCCTTAGTATCCCACTGGTAATGGGGTTGCAAACTTACAGCCTCTGTGGAAATCAGCATGACATGGTTATACCACTCTAGGGCAAGCACTTAAAGGACTTGATATTCTACTACAGGGATACTTGGCCAGTTATGCTCATTGCTGCACTGTTCACAAGAATCATGGTGTGCAATCAGCCTAACTGTCCATCAACAAATGAATAATAATGCAAATGAGATGCATAACACAATGGAATTCTACTTAAATGTAAAGAAAAACAAAAGTATAGAATTTGAAAGTAAATGAATAGAACTAGAAAATCTACTGAGTGAGACAAACATTTCTCATTCTCTCTTATTTGTGGATCACAGCACTGAATCTTTAGATTTGAGTATATATCATGGACTAAGTGCAGAAAACCATCAATAGGACACAGATGTTATAACGGGGGAGAGAAGAAATATGGTGAGGCTCTGAACTAGGGAGGGAAGGACAGTAATACAAATGGAAATGGAAGGAAGAGAGATTTATAATCTTACGAATGTTTGAAAAAAATCAGAGAGAAATCTTATTTTTCAAGCTTACTTAAAATACATTGTGTGTGTGTGTGTGTGTGTGTGTGACTGAGTGACTTAATGTATGTATGTGTGTGTACATAGTTTAAATGGTGATAACTCACATGGAATGATAATGCTTACCCCAATAATCATGACTACCGTAACAAAATCCCTAGGGCCAGGCATAAAACAATCCCTTCAAGTTGTTGGTTAGGGTGTCCAAGAGTCTCCCCAAATAATGTAAGTTATTGCTATTATCTTTGGTTGTCTCCCAGATGCTAAATGTTAGAAGTTATTGCTGAAGACACCCTAAACTTTAGACACAATAGTTGGAGAACTCGAACTGGAGTTGAAATGGAAACCTACTCCCTGAAAACTGGCTCTCATAGTCTCCAATGGTGCTAGGCAACATGCCACCAGAGAAAAGCAATTGATAGACATAGGCAGGTGCAAAGTCTGCAAACCACTACAATGACCAGCCTGGAAAGATGTCTACCATCATCTATTTGCTTCACTTATATCATGGAGGAAAAACCAACTTTCTAAGTGGATTTATAGACCTCTCAATAGGAGAAAATGTATTCATGGCTTTTAAACCTAACCAAAATTCCTGTGGCTGGAGAATCATAGACTCTATAAGATAACTGATCATTTCCATTTTCCTCAATCAATATAGCTTCCAACTGTATTCTAACTATTTATCCTTATACCAACAGATACACGGAGCTGCCATTCCTCATCAAAGAAGTTTCTTTGTACAATGGTAGGCCACTCTATAGATCCACAACTGGTCAAAATGCAGAGAATAAGTGACTGTGGAGTGATCAGTCCAAATTTGTATATCAACAATGCAACCCCTATGCCTAAGACATATTGTTGAAGAAGAGATAGAAGTATTGTAGGAGCCAGAGGACCATGAGACCTGCTGCAAGATAGTATCTTCTAGATATAGTAGAGAAGCTGCAGCCATGTCATCTCAACAATATGACTGTACAAAATTTATACACTGTTCAAACCAACTGATGTGCCAGTTTTGATGGGGAAACTTCACAAGGCTCCACCGCTAAATGAAGAGGTATAGGAACAAATGGGTGTTAAGTGAAGGACAATCAGCTCTTTCAAGGGATGAGCCCTTAAAAAAAGAGTTTATAGATTATCCAATCCTCACCATCAGTCTCAAATACCTGTATGTATGGGGAAGACTCATTTAATTCGGTAAGGTATATCTGTGTAACAATAATTACGGAGGACAAGATCATGGGCTCGAGATGGTTGTATGGCATAGGACATTAGAATGGGGAGGACAAGTGGATATGCTATAAATACACCGTGTTTTATTTGAACTTCTCAGTATTGTGGATCTTCCTTGTGGATAATGTTGGCCATGTTACCTCTCCCAGATAGCGTACATGAATTTGGATCCCTCCTCCAGCAAAGCAAAAAGAGTTAGTGAATAAGATGGTTTTTCCTTCCATCCTTACTTCATGAGGGGAATTGAACTCTTCTGTCAGTTGAAATTGTATCTTCTATGGGGTTTCTTGGCTGCAAGCATTCAAATTTTCTAAGCCTGTTCTGCTTACTGTATTCCCAGCCACATGTGTTACATGGTACTGACCACATTGAAATGAGTTTATGAAACATAAACTCATAGAGGTTACTGGCCTCCTGCTATATGTGGAGGAGATTACACATACATGTACAGAGATGGCTCCATTTCCACAGATATACCTTCTTCACTTTTTCCTTCTAGTACACAGGTTTAATAAGTGTTTTATAATGTCATCAATGTTTCCTCTCATTCAAGTGGAGGAGTCATGTGACTCACTAAAAGCTCTTCTGTGGTAATTGATTTATCATGCTTACCATTTAATTCAATGCACAGAGCTGAAATTTTGGTTTAATATCTAAGTGCACTCAAGAGGATTCTCCCATTAATGTAGGTCTATGGCAATTGCTTAGAGTTCTGAACTTATAAAATCGACAAAATAGAAGTGTACTTATAGTAGAGTATAGAGTATGAGTCTTCTGATGAAAATGTATTATTGAAAGATTATATATTATGTTAACTTTATTATATATTATAGACATCTATCAATGAAATAAGACCAAAAATCAAGTAGGAAACAATGTGTTTATTAAGGAAGGAAAAGACTTTTTGGGCCTTGGGTGAATTTGAAAATCAAGTACTAAAATGGCAGTCAGTGTTGACAATATATAGCACTCTCAGTGTAATCTAGGAAACAGAAGTCCCATTTGTATTTCTCTGTCTCAAATTATATAAGGCCATACTACTGGGTTAATGCAATCCCATCTAATTCAATATAAACAAAAAGTTAAGTCAGTTTTACATTATATTATTTTGATGGTGAGAATTGATAAATATAAACAAAAAGTTAAGTCAGTTTTATGTAATATTATTTTGCTAGTGAGAATTGAGATTGCAGATATTGAAAAGCACTTCCATGCTTTCAAAAATTCATTTTATCTTCTCCCAGCGTTTCACAAAAGGTTAGAAAAATGTAACTCTGAGTCTGTTAGAACAAGTACAAGTTGTACATAATATAGTGCAATGCCTACTATACTATTACCAGTTATGATCTCCTTAAAAATGTGATATATAAATGAAATACCATTCATGTTGTATGGATATTATCACTTAAAATAGAATAAGAGCAATGCAGTTTATGAATCTAAACATCTATATGAGATATTTACAACCAAACAAGAATTCACAGGTCCATGATCTAACTGGCCATGCTTTCCCACTGCACACACATCACTTCAAGGAAAAGCTACCATTGTTTCTCTGATGTTCCAGTTGCTGAACATATCATGGCCACATATCATGGAGGAGTTGGAGCTACAGAGTTTCACAATTTGGAAGAGATATAAACAGTCCTTATCATATAGTACTGGCTAGCAGTGACATGCCACTGGGATCTACTTGACTGTTTTCATGTCATACATGTTACCTAACACATTATAGAAATGTCAACACCATAATTAATTATGTAAATGCTAGCATAAATATTTACCTGAGATTCTGAAAACTTGTGTTTTCACAAGTTAAAAAAAATTCCAGAATTTTATTTTTTTGTTTTATTATGGACTAGTTTGACATAGCAATTTATTAAATACAAAAAATAAAACCTTATTAAATCTTTATTTGACACTAAGGCCCAACTCACATATTTCCAGTACATAGCTTAATAATGGAAATGTACTCTAAGAAATGCTTTGGTGGTTTTCCATTGAGTAAGCACTTTACCATGTATTTTAACAAACCAAAATGGTTGTTGTGAGTTAGATAGGAAGTATTTACCTCTCATCACCCCGCAAAGCTCATGGTCTGAAGGCTTACCCTAGCTGGTTGCACTATTGATGATTGGCTCATGCGAGTGAAAAGTTATAAATTATTTAATCTATCTATAAGTTCATGAGTTATTAAGACGTGGGACCTAGTCATAGAAAGTAAGTTGCTAGGTATGGGGCCTTTAAAAGGCATATCCTTTGACAAAAGCCTGATTAAAAAAAAATTACTTTGTATGCTAACTTTAATTTAAAACAAGGAAAATGGAATATCTTAACATAACTTATCTCTAAACACCCTAACTCTCTTTTCCAATTCTTTGTGTACATATGCTGAACCACAACACATATCCCACTAAGATTTAAGCTTCATGTCAGGCCTATATCAATACTGAGCCAAGTATGGAATTAATCTCTGAAACGTTTGTCAAGTAAGTCTTTCTTTCTTAAAGTGTTTTTTCCATGCTCACTGAAACAACAAAAACTAAGTTAGCAATAAAAACTGACTAATACATGTTGGGAGTTACTATGCAATGCAGACTGCAGGATCACTGTGATATGTTTAATTTATCATTAACTGAAGTGTTGTGACATGACACAACTGTGCATATTTGGAGTACTGACTAGAAACGTCCAACTATGATGACATGGTTATGTAGTATTGGGGATTGGTTACAATGCTTTGAATTAATCAGGAACCTTCATGTCCAACTGCTGAAGGTCGTTGTCCCCAATTGGTTTTAGATCAATCAATAAAGAGCCAACTGCTAATGGCTGGGCAGAGAGAGAGGGGCAGAACTTTTAGATTATGTGGGCTAGGAACTGGAAGAGAGGAAGACAGAATTGCCAGGACTTGGATCAGAATTAGAGCTGCAGAGGAAATCATCTGAAATGTAGGTGAGAAGGAATGCTATCACTGTATCACATCTGACACCCAAGAAAAATCTCTCTGACTATGACTGGACAGAACACTTATATATTAATATAGCAGAATATCATTAGGAATCATTTCATTGATTTTTTTTTTCTTTTGCCAATCATGTTTCCTTCTATCCTGAGTTTCTGAGATGTCCTGTAGCTGGTTCTTATCCATCCAGGCATTATCAGGGATGGACTCTCTCTTCTCATGTGGGCTTTAAGTTAAACCAGATATTGTTTGGTCACTCCCACAATTTCTCTGTCACCAGTGCCCCAGAATGACTTCCAAGCAAGACAGATTATAGGTTGTAGGATTTGTGGCTCGGTTGGTTTCCACATTTCCCTTTCCACAGCCTGCAGAGTACCTTCTCACATCAAAGAGACTACATCTTTTCCAACTTGTATTACTTTTATCTCCTTCAATTTTCTTACTGTTCTAGCAAAACTTCAAGTACTGTATTGAGTAGATGTGGAGAGAGTGGACATCCTTTTCATGTTAATCATTTTAATTGAATTGCTTTGAGTTTCTCTCCATTTTACTTGATGTTGGCTATAGGCTTGCTGTAAATTGATCTTATTATGTTTAGGTATATGCCTTGCATTCCTGATATCACCAAGACTTCTGTCAAGATGGGGTGTTGTATTTTTGTCAAAGGAATTTTGACATCTAATGAGATGATCATGTGAGGTTTTATTTCTTTTCAGTTTATTTACATGGTAGATTACATTGAATAATTTTCATATATTGATCCCTTCCTGCTTCTTTGGGACAAAGCCTACTTGATCATGGCGAATGATTTTTAAAAATTTTTTGTTGATTCTTTGTGAATTTCATATCATGCACCCCAGTCCTACTCATCTTTTTATTTCTGCCCTCTATCCCAAATAAAATAAAATGAATAAAAACAAACTGTCTTGTTATAGAAGCTGTAGTATATCACAGAGTGTCCCAAAATACACTGTTTCTGAGGACTGATCCATTCTTGTGCTCCAGTAGTTCATAAATAGGGTAGATGCCATGGTGGGCCAACTCTAAGCCTTAGATATGGGCCTAGGTGGTAGCAGGGTTAAACCACCCAGCCCTCCAGCTCTCTCAACCTTACACTAGAGTGAGTTCTCTAGCATGGCCCTAGGCCCTGACTAGATCACTCAATGCAGCAGCTGGCAAGGATCAGGCCCAATTCTCCCACGCTCGTGCTCATGCTACGAGGGCCAGCTCTGCTGTGGTGCCCAGGCAAGGTATTCACCTCTTGCTACCTGGGGCAGGCAGAGATCTGGCCCTGAGGTCACATTACGAGAGCAGGAGAACTGGTCCCACCCATTATCTGTTCCATCGTTTGCATGGATGTTTTGGGGTGTTTTGTGGGATTTAGTTTGAAAGAATTTTATTGAGTATTTTTTGTTAATGTTCACATGGAGATTTGTAGGCAGCTGTGTTTAAGTTAGCACCTGGGACGGTTGCAAAGTCCCAGCTGGCTTCCAGCATGGCCAGCTCAGCTAAACTGGTAAACAAGTCCTTTGTGTATGCTTTGGCCTCGTGTCCCTCCTGAGTGGGCTTATGCTAATGAGGTATTGGCAGCTTAACCTATCCTGAGTCACTCAGCCTGCCTTGGGAAGATATATAAGCAGCGCATTTCTGCTGCTGGGGGTTCCCGTCCCGTCCCCGTCCATAAGTCAAGAGTCGTTCCTGGAATAAAGCTGACTGAGAAGGATCCGACCATGTCCTGTCTTAATTGCTGGTCAAGGCGGACGCGACAGAGATTGGTCTTTAATTCTTTCTTTGTTGAGTCATTGTGTGGTTTGGGTATCAAGGTAACTGTGACCTCATAATATGTACTGGGAAATGTTCCTTCTGTTTCTACTCTGTGGGATAATTTGAGGAGTGTTGGCATTAACTCTTTTTTGAATGTGTAGCAGAATTGTGTGCTAAATTCATCTGGACCTAGACTTTATTTGGTTGTGAGTCTTTTAGTGACTGCTTCTATTTCATTAATTGCTATCGGTCTATTAAATTGTTTGACACTGACTTAACTTTGTGAATTAGTACCTATCAAGAAAAGTATTCATTTCTTTAGATTTTTCCATTTTGTTAGAGTACAGATTTTTAAAGTATGTCCTTGTCATGTTCAGAGTGATGTCACTAATTTTCTTTCTGATTTTGTTAATTTAGATATTCTCTTTCCACATTTTAGTTAATTTGGATAGTGGTTTGTCTACTTGACTTACTCAAAGGGCAAAGTCGTTGTTTCTTTGACTCTTCGTATTGTTCTCTTCTTTCCCATTTTTATGATTTGATCCCTCAGTTTGAGTATGTCTTGCTATCTAGTCTTCTTTGGTGTGCTTACTTCTTTTTGTTCTGGAACTTTCACGTACTATTATGAGGGCTTTCCATTTTTTTTTTTTTTTTTAATGTAAGCAAGTAGTGCTATGAACTTTCCTTTTAGCACTGCTTTCATTAAGTTCCATAATTCTAAGTATGTAGTTTATTCATTTCCATTGACTATTAGAGAGTACCTTTAATTTCTTTATTTCTGTCTGGGTCCAATTTTTTTCAGTGGAGAGTTGATAAGTTTGTAAGTTGTTTACTATTTCTCTTATTGATATACAGCTTTAATCCATGTTGGTCTTTTACAAAGCAGGAGTTATTTTAATTTTCTTGTACATATTGATACTTGCTTTGTGTCCAAATATGTGGTCAATTTTGAAGGAAGTTTCATGAAGTTCTGAGAATAAGGTATATTCTTTGTGTTTTGTGTAATATAAGTTAGCTCCAGCATTTCTCTGTTTAGTGTTCATCTGGATGACCTGTCCATTGGTGAAAGTGGAGTAATGATGTCTCTCACTCTCAGTGTATAATAGACAATATATGATTTAAGCTTGAGTAGTGTTTCTTTTACAGACTTGGGTACCCTTGTTCTTGAGACATAGATGTTAAGAATTGAAATGCTATCTTCGTGGATCTTTGGTGAGCACCATAGTGTCCTCCATCTCTTTTGATTAATTTTGGTTTGAAATCTATTTTGTCAGATATTGAGATCATTAAACCAGATTGGCTCTTAGATCCCTTTGTCTAGAATATCTTTTGCCAATTTTTTATCCAGAGGTAATATCTATCCTTGTTATTCAGGTATGTTTCAACAGAAGGATGGATCTTGTTTTCTCATCCATTGTTAATCTGTTTATCTGTGTCTTCTTATTGGGGAATTAAGACCATTGATATTGAAAGATACCAATAACCAGTGATTGTTAATTCCTGTTATTGTGTTGGTGGTGGTAGTTGTAGTGATGGTGGTGGTGGTGGTCATGGTGGTGGAGTGTATGCGTGTATGTGTGTATGTGTATGTGTCTGTGTGTGTGTCTGTGTGTGTGTGTGTGTGTGTGTGTGTGAGAGAGAGAGAGAGAGAGAGAGAGAGAGAGAGAAAGAGACCTTCTTTTGTCTCTCTTTCTTTGAGATTATGTATTTCCTGTGTTTTCATGGTTGCAGTTTACTCCCTAGTTTTGATTTTTCTTCTATCACTTTCCATATAGCTGGATTTGTACATAGAAACTTTTACATCTTCTCCATATATGCTGATTCAAACTTTTGCTAAGTATAGTAGTCCAGGCTGGCATCTGTGGTCACTTATAGTCTGCAGCACATCTTTCCAAGTCCTTCTGGATTTTAGAGTCTTTATTGAGAAGTCAGATGAAATTCTAAGAGGTTCAATCATATATTGTCTGGGCCTTTGAACTGGTATTCTCCTCCTTCCTTTCTTTCTATTTTTCATAGTATTTTAGATTTCCTGCATGCTTTGTGTCAGGAAGTTTTTAGACTTAACATTATCTTTGGCTGGAGTATCCTTTTCTTTTATTGTATCTTCAGCACCTGAGATTTTCTCTTCCATCTTTTATATTTTGTTGGTGAGACTTCCTATATAGTTCCTATTTGAATTCCTAAATGTTTTCTTTCCAACATTCCTTAGTTTGTGATTTTTATTGCTTCTGTTTCCATTTATGGGTCTTGAATAGTTTTATTTGTTTCCATAAAGTGTTTGTTTGATTTTCTTGGATTTCTTTAAGGGATTTATTCATTTCCTCCAGTTGTTTGTTTGTGATTTTCTTATTTTATTTAAGGGAATTGTTAACATCTACGGTTTCATATAGGTGGGTTTAGGGTCTTTTTTCTTGTGCTTCATCTGTTGGAATATTCAGGGCCTTCTGTGGTAGGATAGATAGGCTCTAGTGGAAACATTTTGCTCTGGCTGTTATTGATTACATTTTGACACTGTTGTCTAGGCATCTGGGTTTTGGGTGGTTATAGGTACAGGTACTGATTTCTTGGTTTGTCTTTGTTGGGTGGGTGTTTTGTTCACTTTTTTTTGTTTGTTTGTTTTTCCTTTCGGGATTTTCAGAGTGTGCTGCCTGTTTTCTTTGCTTATTTGGCTGGTCTGTTCATAAGGAATGCTTTCCGTTTATTGAGGCAGGATGAAAATGGAGGTCAGAGGGTGATAGTCTGTTGCAGCAATAGAGGTGGCACTAAATATTAGGTCTGGTAAGCAGAGAGAGTAGAGAAGGTTCTGGGGAAGTCTATCTGTTCATTTGTCAGGTGTGGTCTGTAATTAAGTGTAGTGTGGGATTTCTGTTGGGACATAGTAACAAAGGAAGAATGAAGGACTAGAAAGAGATTATTGGCTCCACAGGAGTCATAGACAGGAAGAAAGGGAAGCCTACAACTAGTGTTCTGTTGCAGTGGTAGAATTGACCTGAATATTGGGACTAGGAGAACAGGAAAAAGTAGAGAAGATCTGCTGATAGCCTACCTGGTCTCCTGGCAGGCATGGCCTATGGTTCATGATGGAGTGTCCAATCCAGTTGGGGCTAAAACACAGTGACAAGATGGGGAAGGGAGGCCAGGAGATCCCTAGGAGGGATAGATGGGAGGGGAGGGAAGACCACAAATTATGCTATATTGCAGAGATGGGACAATGCTGAGAACTAGGTTTTGGGGAATAGTAGGTGTGGAGAAGGTATGTAAGCAGTCAACTTGGTCTTCTGCAATGACCAGAATTTTAAATGAAAATCTTAGTAATCTTTTATTTTCATATAATTTTTAGTATTTAAAGTTAACAAGTTTATCTACTGATGATTGCCTTTGCATAGTAAACCAGAATTCTATGAAAGTTAATATCAACCCATTCTATAGATTTCGTATGTTAGGTAATCATACAGCACCTACTGCACAGCAGGCCTCCATTAACATAAACTCCCCAATATTTAGTATAAAATACTTCATATTTTGTTCCAAGTTAGATTAACAACTGTTATTTTATCAGTCAGTGTAAAGTCTATTTTACTGAAAGCATCTCAGAAATATATGTTTAAAATGATTTAATGTGTTATTACTAATCAGTAATTCCCTAATTATGATATCTCCTCTTTATAGAACAGGTTTAAACTCGATGGATAACATGAATTTGTAGGTCAGATGCTCTAATCTGGAAGTACTCTTGGATGCATGTTGAAAAAATCATTAATGTCTTAAGAACAATTAGATCCTGTAAAACTCAAGTTTGACCACATGATTTTGCAATGTTGAAATATGAATTGAAAAAGAACTGAAAAATCATTCTTGTTGCGATCTCATCATAAGGTTAATTTAATTTTATTTAAAAATTCCTTAGCATTTAAGTTTTTAATATCAAGCCAAAATAATTTATTCATTTTCATTCATTTAAATTTTTAAAAGTTTTTCATGTACTAGTATTTGATATGTGAATACTGTGGTGGAAGAAAAATAACAAGAATGTAAATTTTAGAGAAAATAACCTTTTAAGTAAGATGTAGAATGTATATAGGATAAACAATTCAGTGTGATATGGGAGCCCTGGAAAATATGCAAGATATAAAGACAATATTCTATGTTTCATATTGATGGGGAAATTCTCCTCAAAGAGTGACATTTGCAGGAAATATGAATCGTGTGAAGAAGTGAGAAGACAGATGGATCAGCAGGTATGGAGAGTTTCATTCAGAATGAATGTGAAACACACTGCAGCTATAGTGATGTGAGGGGGATGGGTGACAGAAGTTGAACCCCCAGGAATATATTTGATGATATAATTTAGGTTGCTCGGGATTATAGAAAAGAGTTTCAATTTTATTAAACTTCTGACAAGTCTTTGTATTAGCTTTATGATTATGGAACACAATATCTAAGATAAACAACTCATAAGGTGAAAAGGTTTATTTATCCTACAGCTTTGGACATACAAGTACAGGAGAAATTGACTAGTTGATTTGAATCTGTCACAATGCAGTTGATCCTGGAGGAAGTTGGTATATACAATCACTGATATCCTGAGGTAGAAAACAAAGTTCAGTGTTTCACGATGCTCTCTGAAAATCCAGTAAACTCATTTTCTAAGGGCTCCACTAATAATCATGCCATCTTGAACACAAGACTTTAACATGGGACCTTTGGAGGCTAGTCAACATCCAAATAGACATGAGAAACTTTAGGGTCTTCAAAAGACAAAAATGAATACTAGTTTCTAAGTGGTATATTTGAAGTCTAGGGTCTAAGGACATAGTACAAGCAGTATCAATGGAGGGATGTCAGATGTGTCAAAATAATTCCAAAAGTAGATTTTCCAAGGCTTTCTAATGGACTATCGAGGAATGGGTAGGAAGTAAAAGTTTAGAATAAGTTTAAGATTGGCCTGAGACGTTAGAGGATCAAGGTTCTGTTTGCTAGCTGGGGGAAGGGGAAGTTGGAGAAACTGTGTTTAAGAACTATTTGTTTTGTGAATCCTCAGTTTAAGAGGAAATCGGAGCTAATGGTGTTTTTGGGTTATTGACAATGACAGTAGATAATGTTCATAGTTTTGGGTCTTGAGGCTACTAGTGAATGTAAAAAAAAGCTAATCGAGAAAAGAAACCCAAGAACTCAGCAAAGCATCAGGTATCATTTTTGTGACCCACATTAGTAGAAAGGTCTAGGTAGAGTCAGTTAGTGAATGAGGAAGAGAAATGAGAGTGTGACTATTTAAACATCAAGCAGGAGCACAATGAAACTGAATGAAGAAAGTGTTCCACACTTAAGGAAGCAGAGGATAAGGAACTGCATCTGCAGAGTAGTGGGAAGGAAGCAGCACAACTGAGCTTACAACTTCATTGAAACATTTTTATTAACATCATGGAGTAGAAAGCCTAACTGATTGAATTTAAGGGAAACTGAAGAAAAATCAGTGCATAGCATCAGTATATAGAGGTCGTTTAAGAAGTGGATGAACAAGCCGGAGCCAGAGAGAATTTAAACAAATGGATTCAGGAACTTGTCTTACTTTGATATTTTAACAACAAGATGCACTGAAGCATATTTGTCTGTTGGTGGAAATGATTGAGCAGGGCAGGAAGAACCGAGAGAATGCATGTGAGTATCCTTGAGTAGGCAAGAGGAAATTTAATTTAGCACACAAGTGACCAAAGATAGAAACAGAAGAACCCATTCATCATAACAATAGAAAGTTGGGACACAAGTGGAAAGATGAAGTTTGCCTCTTCTGCTTGCCACCATTTCCTCATGGAAATAGAACAGTCGTTACCTGACCATAGTAGGAATTAAAAATCTGCTGCAGAAAGTTAAAGGATAATTGTGGAAAGCAGTTAAGAGTTGTAAGAGTCAGAATTGCTGTAAGTGGCAGAATTGCTAAGCATACAGAGACAGCTGTCATAAATAATAATGAGACACACAACACTGATGTATGTCCTGTAATTCTAAGTGCTCAGGTGAAGTCAGGGTTAGCATTTAACAGTAATAGTCTGGTTATGTTGAATGACATGAGACTGTTTTAACATACTTTTGAGTATATTTGAGCTACAGTTAAACAGCCCATTAAATATAAGCTTGAACCTCTGAATTCAAAGCTATAGCTGAGGCAGAGATAGTAAAAAAATTGACATTTTATGGAAGTATATTATTTTCATGATACACTATACAATTGAGCCTAAGAAGTGGAACAATGAAGAAAAGTATCAAATAGTAAATAATTTGGAGTAATCAGGTGTCTGTAACTCTTTACATGAGGTTGTGGGATTCATTGATATATGACTACAGAAATTATTCTAACCATGTCTACATTTCTTCTTGTAATATCGCTTTCCAGTACACCCATGAACAGTGGAACCTGTAACCTACTTTGAGAATCTGGGATGTCTTATGAGTTTTATCAGCCAGAAATGCTACACTATTACTACAATCACTAGCGAGCCCACGTGTGAGGTTTCTCCAAACATCACTCTCCATATAAAACCCAGTCACATGGAGGGTGAAATGATTGCTTCCATGACTTATAATCCCAGGGTTGACTATGGAGTATCCCAGACACCATGGAGCTGATCATGCGAAGTCTTGGAGAAATGGATGATGAAATTAAAGACAGGTATAGCTGGAAACTGTTTCAGCATGGGTAAAGGAAATACTGCTGTACTGTCAGGAATGACCCATGGTATTTTCTATGCGCTTGAAGACTATTCATTTTCACTTGAAATAACTTTCTAAATCTTTTGAGTTTGCTTCCCTCCACCCTCAGATATTTTACTAGGCAAACATTGAAACACTGCTTTGCTCTTTTGCTTCTAAAGACCAACCCTGTCTGGAATAGCTAAAGTTGCCTGTGCTCTGTTCTCCAGAAATGCCATCCCCTCAAACCTTCCACTGTGTCTGAAACTGTAACTGCCTTCTCATTTACTTGCTTTCTTCTTAGCTACCTAGGACCACCTATGCTTCCAGAATATATCTCCATTACTCCAATCTTAGGACAAATCATTGTACCTGCCCTAAAAAGTCCTCCCTCTGACTCAGCTAATAGAACTGACACATGACTTCCCATAGCTTCTTCTGGGAACAAGCTAGCATGTTATTATGAGACACTCTTCACAGCCTCTTGTTAAAGTTCCTTATGCAAGTGCTTATCTGCTCTTCACAACTGTGAGTTCAGGAGGCTTCAGTTTCTTACCGCACCAGAACACTTAGTGTTCCTTACAGTTTGGTGAAAGTTCTTTCTCTTACCTTGTTTAATTTGTAGTTTCAAAAATTTGCAAAATTTTGATAGCTCATGAAGGTGTACGTGTCCCAAATGTAGATCCTATACTAGCATCTCTATTAGATAGTCCCCAATTTCTCTAGTTGAGGATGTTCACAGCTGGCAAGGAGCCTAAACACAGAGCAATCTCTTCATTCCCAACACATGGGCGAACCTGACTGATGGCACTGGACTTGAGTGTGCTCATTTAAGTCTAATGAGGTCTACCGAGGTGACTGTATGACTCAGACCATGAAGTCATTTTTCCAATTAGCATTCTGACACATGCATTAAAAGGAGAGCCCTTTCAATAGATTTCCACAGCTGCTGAAGGGATCAGGTGTCAGAAGATTTTCAGCTTTGTTCTGCTGTTCTGGTCAAATCAGTTATTTTTAACCAGACTGGCTCTTGATACAGCTGGTGCTGATCATATGTCATCTGAGCCCGAGCCTAGCTTTAGATTGGTCTTTGTTACGATAATGCAACCGAAGAAAAGTTCAGGGGATGATATGAAAGATAACTTTTGATGAAACCATTAGTTTTTTTTTAAAAAAAATAAGATGGTTTTCAAATAGGTATATTTTTTAAGGTACATTTTATGAGACTTACTCCCAGGTAGAAACCACATATTCGCAAGCATTCAAAAAACCCCACTTCAGAACTTTCCCCAGCTTTAATGGCCAATATTCAACAGCAGACAACAGGATCCTGGGGAAGTTAGGTGACATATATTTTACAAAATTTTCCTGGATACAAATTTTCCAAGCCATTAAGAAATTCTGGGTTATCTGTGTCACTCTTAATATTATCTCTCAAGAACTTAGAAGCTGATCCATTTGTTACAGGACAAGTCAAATTTGCCTGTTTATTTCAAATAAGTAAATTGAGTTCTTTCACAATAACTATTTTAGGTATGATTTTAGAAATGGAATATTAAAGTCTATTCAATATCAGAAATAAATTTTGCAGGCATCTATTTTGTACCTGCCAGTTAATATCAGAAAATGATGGAACTATTTTTAATCTCTTAATATGTATCCTTAATAATATAATTTTGTACATAAATTAAAATTAAATTTTAAAGCAGAGACTTGGCATTTTAATTTTTTTCCCTTTCAGGTTTCAAATATAAATTTTAATAATATGTTGTTTTAGAATACTTTGAGATGTTTTACTATTTTACTGTATTTTTACTCACTTGATAAGGAAATCATGTTTGTTATGGTTATATGCATTTTATTTAAATTACTTATGTTTATGCTTATTTTATTTAGGTTTATTTATTTTATGTATATTTATTTTTTACTTATGTTTACTTACTCTACTTATGTTTATTTATTTATGTATAACTTTGACCTGATTTTTCCTTATTAATTGGCAAATTGAATTAAATATATTTTTTGTTCAACCTGATATAATATTTATGTATGTATCATGTATTTCCAAGCATCATTCCATACACACACACAGACACACAGATACACACACAGACACACACACACACATATATGTTTTATACATTTATATGGTAGAATGTTAAATTGAGCCAATTAATATATAAATTATCTCATATAACTATTTTTCTGATAAGACTGTTTATAACCAACACAGCATTTTCAAGAATATAATGGTATTTACTACAGTTATAATGTTGTGTTTACTTATCTTAAACTTATTTCTCCTGCTTTACTAAAATTGTGTCTTTTGACTAATATTTTCTTGTTCCAGTCCCAACCCCTAACTATCATTATAATCTCAAAGTTTACTAAATAAATTGTTCAATATTTTATTCCACACAGGTAATGTTATGTAGTATTTGCCTTTCTGTGTCTGCCTTGTCCTTCTCACATATGTTCTTCAGATTTTTCATGCTGTGGCAAATTACAGAATTTCCTTTTTTTCCAATGGCAAAATGATAATTCCATTTTGAGTATGTATATGTGTGTGTGCATATGTGTGTCTGTATGTGTGTTTGTGTGTGTGTGTGTGTGTGTATGTTTATCCTTCCATTTATAAATAGGTATCTAGGCAAGTTCCACAGCTTAGCTATTGCGAATAACATTTTAATGTACATGGAACTATAGACAGGCCGTAAACCTATTCATTTAACCTTCTGCACACACATTCACAGCAGACAACTTGCAGGATTATATAGTACTTCCACTGTTTTTGACATCTTGAGTAATATTTGAACTTTTAATAACTTTTAGTATTTTATGAATTTATATGCAATATTTTTCACTTAAACAATTTAACAAAACAAGATGAGTAATTTATATCTATGATAACTTTTACAAAACTTTAGACAGATACTACTTTAGTTATATTTTGCATTTTAAAATGGTAAATTTATTGGTCTGTGAATTTACAAAAGAAAAAATGACACAATTAGCCTTTTTTGCAATATAATTCCCACATAAATTTTGTCAGACCATTGATGATATCCTATAGTATATTTGTTTGTAGGGATTTTTTCTTTGATCCTTATATTTTCTATATTTTGCCACTGAAATCATATTTTAGAATATTTAATAAACTCTAATGGAGACAGTTAAAGGCTTCTCTCATTTTTAACACTAGAATACACTTTTTTAATTACTCAAATGGCACAATAGTCATATATAAGAAATAAAATAATCAACACATTTTAAATGAATTGTGAGAACTAAATGTATCCCCATTGATTCTATGCATTTGTAAGTAATCCTCTATCTAAAGAGTATTGTGTCCTCCAGGATAAAAATACTCTTACAATTTGGATAATTATTCATTCAGCTTTATAATAGAGTAAAACATGACCAGTGCCACTGAGACACGAATATTGGAAACAGTAATCTGAAGAAAAAAAAAAAAAACATGTGTTTTAAAGAAAGAGGACACCAAATCTGAACTCTGTTTCAAAAGATTATTCATGGGAAAATAATTTATTCTAGACAAGAAGAGTGTTGGGGTCACATTCTCATTTAAGACATATGGTTATTTCCTTTACTGTAACCTAGACAATGAGCCAGAGGTTTTAATTTCTTATGTTAAATTATATGTATAATAAAATACAATAGGCTATTATAAGAATGAAACTATGTAGAAACTATATACACTGGGCCACAATCACATCTAGCTCATGCTCTTTCTGTAAATAAAGCTTTATTGAACATAGCTGCATCAACTTGTTTTTTTTTTTTTTTTCGAGACAGGGTTTCTCTGTGTAGCCTTGGCTGTCCTGGAACTCACTCTGTAGCCCAGGCTGGCCTCGAACTCAGAAATCTGCCTGTCTCTGCCTCCCAAGTGCTGGGATTAAAGGCGTGCGCCACCACTGCCCGGCAGCATCAACTTTTTGTATATTTTATGTAGCTATTTTCACACCGCTCATGCTAAATTAAGTAATCATGACAAGCTAGATCCCACAGAATTATAAAGATATTTATTACCGACCCCTTGCAGAAAAAGTTTGTTATGAGTTTTCAAACACATGCTCAATTTGTCTAAGTGACTGTATACTCATTTAAGCTCAGTTAAATGTTATCACTAGAGAATTATGGTCATGCATATAAAGAAAGACTAAGGCTCTTTTGTGGACACAAATATAGAGAGTTGATTTCAACTCCCTAAGTTGGAAGAAAACCTGGATATTTATTTATACATAAAGATACAAATAGACTACAAATTTATAAATATTTGAAACATTACATACTTTAGTTTGAGTTTTATTATTTCAGATGTATCTCATCATTTTCTCATATTTCCTCTATAATACTAGAATTGAGACAACTATTGCACTTATAGGAAACATGATGTTCTGCATATCATAACAGTAAGTGGTGTTAAACCTTTCTGGATTTGTATGGGGGGAGGATAAGGTTATTGTGTGTGAGTGTACATGTGTGTGTGTGTGTGTGTGTGTGTGTGTGTGTGTGTGTGTGTTTGAGTATGGAGATCAGAAGTTGAAATCAGGAGCTTTCCATTTCACTCCTCATCTTTTCTATTGAGTCAAAGTCTCTCACTGAACCCAGATCTCACTTATTGACCAGGCTGGCCGGCCAGTGGTTTGGTATCTGCCTGTGTCCTAGTCTGTCCCAGCTGAACATTTATAGATTGGTATGAGCACTGTTCACCCTTACATGGGTTCTGGGCATCTAAACTCAGGTAGGTCCTAATGATTATACAGTAGGACTTTGCTTACCAAGCCACTGCCCCAATCCCAAGTTAGATATTTCTAAAGAAGAAAATATTGTAGATGAAGAAGACACAGGTCTTAGAAAGAACACATTGAATAGTAAACTTTCACATTTATGCCTGAGTCAGGGAATTCTCTCTTGAGGTAGTTCTCAAAAGAAAAATTTGCATGGTTGTCTTATTTTAGGAAAATACATGGAACACAAAGTCTAAACATGTAGCATCTAAATATTCCTTTAAAATATCAGTGACACTAATCATTGTTTAGAACAAGGAAATGGAGTCTTAGAAATGATTAGATAGTGATTTGTAATATTCATTTTTTATTAGAATAAGAAGCAAAAAGGTAAAGTCTTTCTGCTGTTGTTTTCCAGGGTTCAGATGGAGAGAATGTCTAACTTTGCTTGTGCTTAGGTCTTACCCTCAGACCATGTTGTCTGTTTCTGTTTGCATATTCGTTTTGAATGGTTCAGCTTAATTTATATTAAGCTTCATTTACATAGCAAAACACAGTTACATAGGGAAACTGAAGTGGGTCGCTGGCAAGATAGTTCGATTGTAAAGGGCTTGCTGTATGATGTCGAAAGCCTGAGTTCAGTTCCCAGAACCTACATAAAAAGAAATGAATGGTGATATATTCTTATAATCCCATTGCTGCTGAGGCAGAGCCAGGAGGTTGCTAGAACGCTCTGGCCAGCCAGCTTATTTTACTCTGGCAGCCCTAATCAGGAAAATTTTAAAACAAAGTGGACTTTATCTGAGGAATGATACCTAAAGGTGATTTCTAGCCTCCATGCACATATATGCCCATACACATTTGAATGCTAAATTTCAATGCTTTTCTCAATAACTACAGAGAATAACAAAACATTCAATATTTTTAATAATGTTATCCTACTTAATTATCTTCAGAGTGAAGTATTTGTCGAATTGTCACTGGGTATAATTTCAAAGTTGAATTTTAAATCAGCATATTCATACACTTATAAAAATGCCATTTAGTTTGAATTCAAGTAGAGTGCAAATTCACTCTCAATAGCCAAGCGCTATCACAGAAATCCCATACTTTTGTGTCTTGAGTATAGCATCTTACACATCCACACACACACACACACACACGTACAGCATTCAGAAATTAGCGTGGATGGAACAGAGGAGATGGAGTGAAGTAATGATGTAGTTGAAATGGGATAATAGTAGAAAAATTTGAGTTTGACAAAATTCACTATAATTTTAGAAAAGTCATTCAGCTTAGTCATCTCTCTCCTCCTCTTAACCTCAGGTTAAGCTTCAAATGGAGTCAAATAAAGACTATGTAGGAAAGATGTCACTTAAAAAAAACAGTAAAATGGACACATGGAGAGTTTGCCTACATACAAGTTTATTTATGTATCTTGATGTACTGAAATCCTGTAAGAACTATGAGGGTTGTGTACATTTCCATTGTTATACTTTGGCTTAGTAGGTACACTAAAGCGTAGTGAGCAAAGTGTTGGTTATATCTGCAGGTTGCTTCTTGGAAGTCATTAAAATGACTAGTGAATAATCACCATCAGTGAAATTCTCGGAAGCTGACTATCAATTCAACACTGTAGCTCTTAAGGAAATCTTATTGTTTTGTCTATGACTATTAAACATGCATTTAACCGTCATATTTACAAAGCCCATGTACAGTAGAAAAATGTAACAAAAGACCCTGCAATACACAAATCTAAGTGTATATATGGTGGGAGACTTCATAATGAAAATGTGTTTGAAGAAGAATTTTCTGTTCTATTTTAGTCATTAAAATGTGCTTTTTTTTTTCAGTGTCTATTTTAAACAAACCATAAGTTCTACAAATAAAAAGTCTTATGAGTTCAATTCAAATTGGATGAAACAAGTTAGTAATTTAAAAGCTTCAGAAGTTACAGAAAGTACATTGCCTTATCTTTCTTCAGGCAATGTTATATCTTTATTGGTCATTTAAACCTTTTAAGAAATAAAAACTAGCCAAATACTTAAATAAGTATGTACATTTATATTTTTGGTTGTGGTTTATATTTAAAAAAAAACAGATTCCTTATGATTTGTCTCAAGGTCTTGTGGGAATGCTTACAGCAAGTAGAGTAAAAAACCAAAAGAAGTGCAATCAAATACTGATTTACTTTGGTAGCAAATGGTGTTCAGGAGCCTTTGAAGGCTCCTGAAGGGAGACAAGCTCCATTAAAGTAAAGTGGGTTATTTTTAAGAATAAGTATTGATTAATATATGTACAAATTTTAGAAACAGTGAGTGGGGGGGGGAATCTGTACCCACTGATAATGATGTAATACTAGCATAGAATGACTTGAAACAAAAAAATCAAATAATCTTAAAAAAGCATACCATAACAAAGATTGAAAGAATTGGTGGTATTTAGTTCAACCAAGAAAAGGTAAAAAAGGCTTTACATGTTGTTTCTAAACACCTAAAGGTAAACTATCTGAGAACGGAATTGAACATTTCTTTAGAACATGAAGCAAAAAACCAAGGCATTTTTATAAAGTTTCAGGTAGCCAGGTCATTGCCAAATGTAAGAAAAGACTTTCACTTAGAATGAAGGATTTTAAAATTAGAGCTCTGCTTCTTCGGAACACAGCCTGGTGGGTCACATCTAATTAAAAAGTGGTCCACTCAAGGTAAAGAATCCACTCCACATCAGTTCACTGGCGGTTAGCTGAAGTAAATGTCTCAGATTACTGAGACCTGTCAATTTTATTTTCCAAGATACTCTTCTAAAAATGGAACAATCATGCCTCTTCAAAACAATCAACAAGAAATATTAAAACGCCAACTCTGAGACTCACGATAGTAGTATAATCTGCTAATTTCTGGAAATTAATCCAAACAAGAAAGAAAAGAAGAGAAAGCTTGTTTATATAGAATGGGTCAGTTCAAAAGTTACACACTAAACACAGCGCTGAAATTAGACAAGTAATCAGCTTTTATTTGTCTTCACTGACAATCACATAAACAGTTAAGAGTAAAAACTTTGTTCCAGCAGAATATAGTGTCTTCTCTCTTTCTTTATGACTTAATATATTGTGAACATTAAAAGACAAACCCGGTTCAAGGGCCAGAAAGTAATAAATGTGCTTGAACTAGCCACAAAACATTTCATCCCTTTATGCTTCATATAGAAAAAAAATGTCTCCATTAAGCATAACATCAGGAAAATAAAGAATAAAAAAATAATAGAACAGTTAATCAGAGAAACTAATATACCACTCGGCTTAGGAAGGCTTGAAATAAAAGCAAAGGAAAGGTGGGGGCTATCATTTGTTGAACATGTGGCGTAGACACTTCCTCCCATCGCCTCGGTCCTGTCCACAGCATTACTTTAGGCTTGGCAGTAAGACTAGAATTATTGAGTGGTTTTGTGTTTGGATTCCTGCTTGTTCCACTAAATGCTTATTAATGAATACCATAATGTATGTCTTAATCTATAGTTTCTCTTTCTGTTCCATAGAGATTACTATTTAGGGAGAATTAATGCAGCTATTTAATTGCAGGATTTTGTTTTAACTCTGTGTTAGCTACTAATACAAAATAATCATTTTTGGAATAATATTAAAACAAGACATTTATCAACAGTATTTCTAGGGAAATACTTTATTGTTAAACCAAGATTCTTGCTGTCAACATGTTGCTGAAATATCAGAGGGCGTACCATATGGTAGAGCAAGCATGAAAGTTGATATGAGATTTCCTCAGTGTCACAGGTACAATGCAAATCTAAATACCCCCTAACACCACCACCACGTTTCCACCACCACTGTGTAAACATAACAACAAACATAAGGAAATGAACACCTGGTACTGATTCAACAATCAATGCTAGTATGGAAGTACAGGAAGAGAAGGTTTAGGTTTTCAAGACGATTGTATTATGCTGATTTGCAATCTTGGGTTGCTTCATTGTGTATCATATTTAATAGTGAAAGAAGCTGTTTATACAGTTGCAAATTAGCATTTAAAATTTTTCTTTTCTATTTAAATGAATAAAAAGATTCTATTTTATGTCTAAAAGAGTCCTCCTATATCAGGCCTACCTTCTGAAAAAGAGTCAAATAATATCCATTTTATAAGTAAGGTTAATAGACTATTGGGTATCTTAAAAAATCTCCTCCTATCTACACTATTTCTTGCTATTACAGTTTTAATAAGAAAAGATAATCCATTTGGGGCTATATAATTACTATTGATTTGCTTTCACTTTTAAATGTATTTTCAAGTAACACAGTGCTCTGGGGCTGCTCCTTCATCAGGCTTACTGTGATTTTTGTAAAGTGATTTTGGTCTTAGTCAGGATGGCCTGAGCAAAGTGGATTAATAATCGATAAAACAAAATCGTCTATGAGATGTTTTGATCTCTATATACATGGGTTGGTTTAGGCATCTGTCTTAACAGCACACTCTCAAAGAGAGTGCTGTGAAGCCCACATTTCAGGTTTTCAAATTGTTCATTAGGAAAATGAGAGAAAAAGAATGTAATCAAAGTACAAAGTGAATGGCTTTAAACTGAGTTGTAAATAGTGCTTATATCTGACCTCAGAGCTCATTATGTGAACATATCATATGGTTCTTAATGATGTACACCGCCTAGATATTGATACCACATACATTAAAAGATGATAAGAAGAAGTTTTTCTTATCTAATAAGCATAGACAGGTTTTGGCAAGGGAACCCAAATTACACACAAAATTTTTGAAATGAATGGAAATGAAGAAACAAGATTGGAACATAGCATTCTGTACAACATTTAAAATATTTGATTGTATTTATCTAGTGGAGATCTGTCTTTGACAATTTAGGACTTGCATACATGACCTTAGATTTTATTTAAAAAAAAATGAGAGAAATTCCAGACTATTGTAAATCAAAGTATTGCCTCTCAAATATTGAGTATCTTTCATGAATTTCCAAGATTGTTTTTGATTCAAAAATCAAATAATTTGTCTTCTAACTTCTTCTCTCAATTTCTAGTGTCTCTTTTCTTCTTGTCTGGTAATACACTCTGCTGGTTGTTGGCTATTCTACAACAACACTGTCAACATGATCTAGCCTGAGTATCATGCTATTTGGTTAGATGCCACGTAAGGTCCTGAATTTGTTGTTTCTTTTTAGTGTTATGGTGTACAGTTTACATTCTCTACATGTTCCAAATTACAATGCAGGTTAACTGCTTTAGATACAGTAGAAGGTTTAACCTTTCTTTGGTCAAATATTGGTGATGATATAATTCCCTGAAAGATTGCTAGTGCTTTCTCCACCTTTTATTTTGTTTATCCCTAAAGTTTTAGATTGTGTCTGCATGATGGAGTCCAGCACGAGGCCAGAGGGAGATCTGAGTGGGCTGAAATCATCTCCATATTCTACTTGCTTTGAACTATATGTGTGACTCTGGGGATGTCTTGACTGGGAGGAATGGGAACTTATCTCTTTGGTTTAAAAAATATTCCTCTCCCACGCATGTATATGTAGAGCAAACCAAGAATGATAATGTATAACGTACTTTTATGGCACCCACCTAAATGGGCAGCCTTTCCCTGGTAGCATGAAACCCAGGTTATTATCTGCTCTACAAGGCTATTTGAGAGTGGCCAAGGAACCAGCTATGTGAATTACCAGAGAGAAGGGAGACATTAGCTGTTGAGGGAAGAAGTTGGAAGTCAAATTATTTGATTTTTGTATTCAGAAACAATCATTGATATTCATGAAAGATACTCTAGCTTCAAGAGGAAACACTTTGATTTACAATAGTCTGAGTTTTTTTCATTCTTTCTTTCTTTCTTTTTTTAAGTTTCAAAAGGCTAAGACCTGAAAGACAGAAAAAAAAGAAAAAAGATTGAAAATAGAGTGGAAGGAAAGCTGAACTAATGCCAAAAAGAGTCGAAGACTGTTATGGTTGAAGAGAATGGACTATTTCAAGGAAAGACTAAAGCTGTCACATTGGTAGGGCCCCCCTCAAGGGGGAAATGACCTCTTCTTCAGTGGCCAGTCTTCAGACACTTGAAGATTCCCAAACAGATGGAACTTGTCTCTCCTTTGACTTCACCTCCAGAGAATAACTGCAAGGTTATAACAAGTCTGCAGAAATTTCACAGCAACAGTAGACTTGACATGTTCACAGCATACCTTTACATGGGTGGACTGAGTCAAACCTCTAGTTTTCATACATCCCAAACAGTTTGGTAGAGAGAATAAAGGATGTTCTGTGGCTGTAAAGTGGGAATGGAAAGGGAACAAACATCTTGGTGAAGTGAAGAGATCAGAGAGTCTGCAGAGGTTAGACTGGCATCTAAGGGAATAAATGGACAGTTGATGGCAGTAACTAGGGGTTTTCTAGCCAGTGTAGGACTTCTTCATTACAAAACTATTTCCTTTATTTGGGTTTGCATGGTCTTTGTAGCAGTGACTTTTTCAATGTTGTCACCAAATGTTTAACAAGAAGCAAACTAATGGAGGATTGGTTTGTTTGGCTTGCAGTTATGAAGGAATATAGTTCATCTTGATAGAAAAGGCATAGCAACACAAGTCTAAGATAATTGGTCACATGGTCTCGAAAATGAGGAAGCAGAGAATAAGCAGGAAGTAGAAACTGTGAAAAAATATCAAGTCCTGGCATATTATTCCACTTCTTCTGGCAAGATACCACCTTTAAAGTTTCCAACGCTTTCCAAAACTATGCCTCCAGTTAGAAACAAATGCAAAACACTTAAGCTTGTTGGAGACATTTCATATCCAAATCTTCCTAATTAAGGTATTAGAGAGTTAATCAAAAACATTTGTATGTTAGGTTGATAAGCTTTTTCTTCCAAACATACATATGTTTTGTGGTCTGAATGTGAAATGCTCTGCCTAGGTTCCTGTATCTGAACATTTGGTTTCCAGTTGATGATGCTGTTATGGAAGGTTTGTGAATCTTTAGAAGCGGGGCTTTGGAACTGGTCCTTGAGACTTGATACCCTGTACATTCTTCTTGTTTCTTTTCTTTTGCGCGTGCAGATGTACTATGGGTGAGTAGCCTGCCTTTTGTTCCTGCTGCTATGTCCTTCCTGCCTGCCATCATGTCTTCCCTACCGAAATATACTGTGCCCCACTGGGCACTGTAAGCCAACATCTATCATTTCTCCCTTGAGTTGCTTTTGATGGGGCTTTTCATCTCAGCAACGAGAAAGAAACTAAAACAACACTCTAGAAAGAATATTAAAATATTGCAAAAAGAGAATTCTAGAGTGTTACCCGAATTAATAGTATTATTTTTAAATAGTCCTTAAAGGAAAAAAAAAAAAAGTAAAAGTAAAAAAAAAATGTCATTAAATGTAAATAAAATAGTTTTATTTTACCAAATTCTGTTGACATACTATGTTTGGGGGCACTTGGTTATTGTCATTATGAATTATTTGTGATTTCAACCTAAGGTGACTCACCAGTTAGCCAGAGATATCTTTGTGTTAAACTGAGAAAAAAAGAATCAAAGGAATGAAGTAGCTTGTTAAAATTTAGCAAAACCATGTGAGTACATTGACCAAAATAAAGCCTTTATCTAAAAAATCAGAACCATTGCTTGTTTTGTAAAGGCCAAAAAATACAAAGAGATTAATTATGAATATTAGTTTAAATCATGGATACATTACCTGACCATTTACCTCTCTGTTATGTCTATGAGTAGTAAGCACGTCTTTTTCCAGGTCACAAATGCTTGCATCCTCAATGTCAGTCACACTTGGATAAAACTGAGCATGCTTGAAAAAGCTGTATTTAATCTTCAATAAATTACACCATCACAGCAAAAGAGACCCAGATAAAAAGAACCAAGTTCTGTGACAGCAGTGTCCCAACGTGCAAAGTGAAACATGTCCTGAGGACTCATCACTGCATATTTTAGAAAATATAATCTTTTTTTTTCTTGAATGTATTTGCGTAGTAAAATCATTTAATTATAATGTGTGAATGTGTATATAAAGGGTTCAGTGAGAAGACAAAATCTCTCAGAAATTTCACCTAGAGTGAGACTGTAGATAAAATACAAGGCATTTTTATGCAGGGTGTGAAAAAGCTGACTAAAATATTTACGTATTAATATCCCATTGCAAAGATCACTGTTAGCTCATTGGCCTTAAATTATGCACTAGGTTCGATGGTTATTATTTTTGGCTGCAGCCGTCAGACCTTATAAATACATTTCTTAGGTCATGCCCGGACTTTTCATCTAAGCCTTGCTATCCCCTTTCTTTTTTAAAAATGAACGTTACATGAAATTACCTGACATTCAACCTCAGTGAGTCAAGCATTGTTCTGAACCACTGACGAAACTACAAAGCTATTATTTTCAGGAAAAAAAAAAAAAAGATGTTAGTGCTCACTTAAATAATATTTTAAGAAATATTTTAAACTAAATACTTTATGAATAAATTATTTAAAATAATATTTTAAATCGTAACTTTCTTGTTTAAGAACAAAGATTATCATATCAAAATATGTTCTAAATAAATATTTAAATATAATAAATAGAAAGCCTCCCTTGCTAGCGTTTTTGCATAATAGACATTTTATGTAGTTTTCTCATGTGTCTTATCATGTATGAACTGAGAAATGGAGTGATGTAGTCTGAAAGGCAGGATTTCCAGAACATACTAGGCTGGAAATAGCTTTGTTTGCCTCTAGCTTTAGAATTGTTTTGAAATCAAATATGGTAAAGGATATGCCTTCTTGTAAGGGGAGGGTTACAAGGACCTAACATTTAATTCACTTAAAAATGGTTCCTGAGTATCAGCCATGCAGTAAGCATCATGTTAACAATGCTTCCAGTGGCTACTAGGTCTCTATACTTCTATAAATGTGTGATTCTCTTGTTCAACCTCATTTGTTTCCTTCATATTTTTAATATCATTTTCATTATTAGAATTATTATTAACTAATTATTTGCTGTTGGTGGGCATGTGGATATGTGTTTGGGTGTGGATACATGCTTGTGTGTGTGTATGTTGTGGTGTGTATGTGTGCATATGAATACATAAGTGGAAGCCAAAGGGCAACCTTGGTTGGTTGTTGTTTCTCAGAACTGTCCACCTAATGCTTTAGGTCTTGCTGAGTAGGCTAGTCTGGTAGGTTCATGAACCCAGAGATCCCCCTGTTCCTGCCTCTTTTGCTGTGATATTACAGCCATGCATCCTTACACTCCCGGTTTTTACATAAGTTCTGAGGATAAAATTCAGATCCTCATGGATGTGTGGAAATTTCTTTACTGAATGTTCTGTCTCTTCTTCTCCTAATGGTATTACAGGACACCAGACAGGCATCAAAACGATATCTTCTATCTCCCCTCAGTGTGTATAGCCACCCTCCCAAACTCCTTTTGTACTCCATGAAATATTGTCCTTGGTTCAATAAAGAGCCCTAAAATTCTAGCTGTCATGGGGATAAGTTTCTTTTTTAAGGACAACCTTAAAATAATAAGCACTTGGTGAATGAGAAAAAAAATTCATCTAAAAGGATAATTAATTAATTAACAAATTCCTCAGAGGTATGGAAAGTAGCAGCTATGATGAGTAGTAGGAACTGAGCATCTGGAAGGCAAGGTATGATTTGGTTATAATTAAAAATTGCAAGTGATCATCAAGACATTGTAACGTATCTTAAGATGTATTGTTTAAAGAAGGAGCAAGGAAGAGGAAGCCAATACTAAATGTATAAATGTAAAAGTAGCGTGGTAGAACATGGAGCATCTGGGCATGTGAAATCAACAAGCAACTGCAGAGAACTTCCCGCATGCTGCACCATTTATTTTGCCCTGACAGACAGAAGAAACATCAATGGACTTAACTTTATTGGGTATCAAAAAACCTAATCCTGCCTCCTTTCTTTCCTTCCTCCTCCTCTTCCTCTCCCAGGTCCCTCCATTCTTCTACTTCCCCTGTTTATTTTGTTCCCCCTTTTCAGGAGGATTGAAGCCTCCACACTTTGGTCTACCTTCTTGTTAGGCTTCATATGGTCTGTGAGTTACATTGTGGGTATTCTGAACTTTTGGCTCATTTCCACTTATCAGTGAGTATATAATGTGTGTGTCCTTTTGGGTCTGGGCTACCTCACTTAGGATGATATTTTTTAGGAAGCAGATCATGTGCTCCAGCCCCCCCTCACCCCAGGCCATAATCAGAGACAGCTTAACCTCCACAGGAGTTCAGACACCACCAGACTCACAGTTGAGTCCTCTGTATAGATACAATTTAACACAGGGGTTAGTAGTAACAGAAACACATTGACAAGTTGAGTCAACCCTTTAAAAAGTGATTGTTCACAATTTTTATTCTGGGGGTGTATGAGGATGCTCATTTGCTCATGTCTTTATCAGTGGTCCAAAGTGAGCAACTAAGATGTGTAGACAGATGAGTGTGTAACATTGATGAATTTGATGGCTTCTTTGGTACGGAAGAATTGTCTTTAGATAGCTTAGCCATGGTGATTTGTCTTTTGTATTTATTCTGCAAGTTTTCTAGCTGCCTGTTTATCTCTTTTGTCCACCTTTTGTGCTGCTCATTCCTTTCCCATTGGTTCACTGCATATTCTTACCAGCAGTCAGACTGCAGAAAGATCCTGTTTTGCAGGCACTGGTCTTCCATTGCTTTAATATATCATCTACTTAAGCACTTATCATTAATCCTAAATCATAAATCATATTAATCATAAATCGTGTGCTTTCTTTAGCCACTATACTAATCTTTTTAATTTTTAGACTATATTTCCTTTTATATTTACATAGTTTATATATATGAGTGTTTATTCTGAACACATGTCTGTGCATCACAAGCATACATGATGACCTCAGAAGCCAGAAGAGGGCATCAGCACCCCTGGAACTAAAGTTATGAGTGGTTTTAAGGGTCTAAACCCGAGTGCTCTGCAAGAACAGCAGGCACTCTTAACCACTGAGCCATCTACCTAGGGCCCTGTGTTTTCTATAATCCTAAAAAACATAAGTTTATAGTCTGATGATTTAAAGGTGTCACAGATGTGCCTTCTTCTTATTGTTTGTTTGTTTGTTTTTAAATACCTAATACATTCATAATAGTCTATGGCATTAATAAAGATCCAGTTTCTCTATCTGAACATTTTAATAAAAGAATAAATAAGGAAACAAGTAAATAAGCTTTTTAAACTGAATTGTTCATTATTGCTCCAAGGATTTGTCAAAACTAGTGTGTGTGTGGGGGTGTCTGTATGTGTGTGTGGTGTGTCTGTGTAGGTGGTGGGGGTGTGTGGGGAGTGTGTTCATGATCATAAAGCAAGGACAAGAAAAATATAGAAAAAAATGTAGGATTTCACTATTTTACTGTACTATATAAATAACTACAAATTCCATTCTAAATTATTCTTTGTTGTTGAATTATTATAAAGTATAGCTTTGAATTGCCAATTGCCATGTCAGTCTGTTCTGATTCACCATTCACACCTCCCAGTGTGATTGCTGGTGTTTTCATGTGAGCTTTGTTGGCTAGATGTATAATCCTTGCTAAGTCTCTACTTATAAATTTGATATTTTTCTGAAGTCTTGCTTCTGCTCATGTGTCTTTTCAATATTCCAGTTGCAGCTGTCAGTGCCCTTAATTGAGTTACATTTGAAGGTTCTCCTTCTGTCTTTACAGTTCAGAAATTGATAAAAGTATGATTAAGATCGTGATTCACTTTGGTTTACTAATTCTTTGTTTATGAACATCTAATCTTCTGCGTAATACATCTAATTTGTTTCTAATTCCAGTTGTTATATTTTTTAATTTAGAGATATTTACAAAGGAATCACTTTAAAGATTTCCTATCATTGTGTCTGATAATTATTTATCTTTTGTAATGCTTCCTATGACTTACTTTGAACAACAAAAATAAGAAGACATTTGCATTATGTACTTGATAATGTAACCGTCTGCCCATTTCCTGAGTGTAAATATAATATAAATGTTTTCTAATGTGTTCAAGTGACCTGGGGTCTCTAGCAAGAATCTCTTGTGTAGTATGCAGAAGCATCACACATCAATAAAAATGATAATCTCTTACAAAAGGCAGGAAATAGAAGGTGGGACTTCTGGTAGAGAGATAGGAACTGTGGGAGATAGGTACAAGGGAGAATCACCCTGAACTTTGAGGGAATCAAATTCTTAAAACATAGAAGAGGTAACTATCCTTGTGGTAGACATAAAATAGTTTAACTGGGTTAGAAAGTTATTAGCTAGTTCGGGAGCAAGCTTAGCATAAGGCCATAAGCATAGGAATAACTAGGAGGGCCCCACCAGCTCAGAGAAAGGGATGGGGGTTGGGGAAAGGATTGTAGGAGGAAGTGACTGCGAGGTGGGCAGTGAGTGAGATGTAGAGGGCATAGATAAAATAATGATAACAACAACAATCCTCTGAGTTATTATTTGGAAGCTGGAGTGTGAGTGGAAAAGGCTGAATTTACAGGGTCCCTTGTCTTTGCCTTTACAAACAAAACAAAACACTGTGAAGCCATGTGGTGGATGATCAGCTGTGCGTAGAATCACATAAGGCATTGCTACACTACTCTAACATTTTCAATGGCATATTTGTTTGGTTATTTGCCTTTTGTCATTATTGTTAGTACAGGTATCACTCTAGTCTGAGGCTCACATGGTAAAGCAGATTTGCTCAGATAGGACTCTCCTCCTCAGCCTCTTCTGCTGAGATCACTGGTGAGTAACAGGCCTGCATGCTTAAATAACTTTGTTTCTCCTCTCCTCTCCTTCCTTCCTTCCTTCCTTCCTTCCTTCCTTCCTTCCTTCCTTCCTTCCTTCCTTCCTTCCTTCCTTCCTCCTCCTCCTCCTCCTCCTCCTCCTCCTCCTCCTCCTCCTCCTCCTCCTCCTCCTCCTCTCTCTCCTCCTCCTCTTCTGCCTCCTCCTGTTTTGTCTTTCACTATGGGGAATATTTGAACATTAGGACCCTGGAATATAAGCCTTCTTAGAAAACACTACTGCTGAGTTACATCACTAACTTACGAATTAATTTGTTTTATTGTGAATGATACTGAGATTGAGCATTTTACTTGGAAGCACTGAGAAGTGTCTTGCAGTTACAACTTCATGAAGAGGCTGCTTCATTGCTCAATTCCATTATGGTTTCAAATGAGATGGAGATCTATCTATCTATCTATCTATCTATCTATCTATCTAATCTATCTATCTATCTATCTAATCTATCTCCTGTCTCTCTGTCCTCTGTCTCTGTCTTTTTCCATCTCTCTGTCTCTCTGTGTGTGTCTGTCTGTCGGTCTGCTGTCTCTCTGGCCTCTGTCTCTGTCTTTCTCATCTCTCCCTCTCTCTCTTTCTCCCCCATTACTCCACCTACCCCTTCCTCCCTCCAATATTGCCTTTCCTAGATACCAACCAAAGATAAGGGCTACTGGATTACTATGTACCTTTATATAATTAGATGTTCTTATATTGACCTATGTGTATTGTATCCTGCACTAAGTCAATCAGATACACAGTTAACAATTTCCCCTTTGTATTATATCCATGTTTTTTGTTGCCATGGAGAAAAGTCTTTTTTGTGTTCTTTTTTGGGAGGTGTTGTCCAGTCACGTGAATTGCAACATGCTGTCTATCTTCCAGCTCTCATTTTCCACACCATCATTTCTATGAATCTTTTTATGAGCCAACTCGAGCTGTTATGAACCTCTGTGTAAAGAAACTTTCAGTAACTTTCTGCTACCAGATCTATTTCTTCCTGGTGTTGCCTCAGGAGAACTCACCAAAAGACAGGTCAACAGACCTGTGACCTCTTCTCTTATCATATAAATGGATTATCCAACAGGGGAATAAGACAAACTAAGGCAATCAGATCTTATTTCTAAGCATAAGAAAGTTTGGCTGTAGAAACAGACTGGAAATTTAAGAGGATTAATATATTCATGAATATATGATGTGGTTTTAAATAAATGTCTTTTAGGTTTTTCTCATTGCATTCTGACTAGTTTTCCAAACTGTTGTTTATTTTAATTTTATTTTATGCATGAATGTTTTGCTTGTATGTATGTATGTCTGTATTCCATTTGAGTGCCTGGATCGTACAGAGGCCAGAAGAGGATATTCTATCCCATGGAACTGGCGTTATAGAACCTTGGTCCTTTAGAAGAAATTTAAGTTCTCTTAACTATTGAAAAATCTAGTCAGAATCTACTTTTTTAATTGTTTTGAAAAATTAAGCAAAAGTCTAATAATTAGTCATGTCATCTAAAAGTAAGACCTTGAATTTGATTCTAGTAGTATCATATACTAGTTTAGACATTAAAAACTGAGACAGTTGAGATTCAACTTGACATAGAAGCCGAGATTGGGCTCAAATTTATGACAGTCCTGATGTTTCAGGCTCAGCATGTGTATATATATATACATGTGTCTAATAAAGGAAATAGTCCTAAATACATGATTCAAAAATGTAATCTTTTGTCAGTATATAAATTTTAGTGTGTTTTTCTTTTTGAGGGGAAAGTTTGTTGGGTAACAGTCTTACTTTGTAGCTCAGACATGTGACCAGCCTCATCTTAATTTCATAAGAATTGTGCTGCCTCTATTTTCTGTATATTAGAATTTTAGGCATGAGACATCACACCTGTCCTTTGTGTTTATTCTTATTAATCAGTAAATAATAAGATTTAATTATCCATGTCTACATTATTTTCCTTTGCTACTCAAAACTTCCTCACCAGAAGCAAAATATCACGCAAATTTAAGTACACTAAGTAAAATATCTGCAATATCTATTTCACATGAGTCCCACAAATTCAGGGTTCTGTTCTTGGAACTCCTGGCATTTGTGTGGTGACAATAGACAATATAAGTGATATTGACATTGCTGCTCTGCTATGCCTGTACCATACCTTGTATATGCTGTGACTATGCCACAGGTCTATGTAGGATCCATGGTATGTGTTATATGGGACTGTAGACTGAATATGCACAAATCGCATATGACCTTGCTCACAACGGCAGACAGAAATATTTCCCTCGGATGCAGGGCAGACAGAGGAGTTGGTATGGATGTACTCTGCAGCTGAAATATGATACGTAGAGATACATACTGAAACTAAAAATTTCATGAGCAAGTGAAAATAGGCCATGAGATGTCAAGAGATCAACACCATGTCATTTACTGTCAATAGCTTTGGCTGGGGTTTGTAGTCATGGTTTCAAAATTCACTTTACTGTTCTTACATGTCTTAACGTAACACATAATTTATCAGAAAACCAGGTTAGCATCTTTTTCAGTTAAACATCAGCTGAACTACAGTGAGGCGAAGAAACAGTGGCTAAGTCTTGTAGCTTCCATTATGAAAGATGCTACTGTTCACTGCAGTATAGACTTCAACCACTTGCTCTGTCACCAACTTCAATTAATCTCTTTTTTTTTATTGGAAATTTTATTTATATTTCAGATGTTTTCCCCTTACCCCCTTTTCCTCCCTCCCTCCCAGGAACTCCCTATCCCTTCCCCCCTCCTCTTGCCTCTATGATGGTGTACACTTACCCACCCTCCCCCATACCTCTCCTCCCCACCCTTGAATACCACCTCCCACGACGTCCAGCCTTCATGGGACCAAGGATCTCTTCTCCCACTTATATATAGCTCCCTTGCATATATAGCTGGGGCCATGGGTTCCTCCCTAAGCGCTCCCAGGCTGGTGGTTTAGAATCTGGGGGCTCTGGTTGGTTGATATTGTTGCTTTCCTCATGGTGTCGTGAATCCTCTCAACTCCTTCAGTCTTCACTCTATCTTCTCTGTTGGGAACCCCATGCTCAGTTTAATGGTTAGCTGTGAGCATCTGCCTCTGAATATGTCAGACTCTTGCAGACCTCTAAGGAGACAGCTATATCAGGCTCCTGTCAGCATGTATATCCTGACATCCACATCAACCTCTACCTTTGGTGACTGCACATGGGATGGATTTCCAGGTGGAATGGTCTGTAGACGGTCCCTCCTTCAGTTTCTGTCCTGCACTGTGTCTCCATATTTGCACCCTTGAGTATTTTGTTACTCCTTCTAAGAAGGACTGAAGGCTCCCCTATTTGGTCATCATTCTTCATGAGCTTTATGTGGTCTGTGAGTTGAATCTTGGATATTTCAGGCTTCTGGGCTAAAATCCAATAATCAATGAGTGAATACCATGTATGTTCTTTTGTGATTGGGTTACTTCACTCAGGATGATATTTTCTAGTTCCATCCATTTATATAAGAATTTATCAAATTCATTGTTTTTAATAGCTGAGTAATATTCCATTGTATAAATGTACCACATTTTTTGTATTCATTCCTCTGTTGAAGGGCATCTGGGTTCTTTCCAGTTTCTGGCTATTATAAATAAAGCTGTTATGAAATAGTGGAGCATATGTCCTTGTTATGTGTTAGAGCATCTTCTGGATATATACCCAGGAGTGGTATAGCTGGGTCCTCACGTAGTGATATGTCCAATTTTCTGAGGAACCGCCAGACTGATTTCCATAGTGGTTGCACCATCTTGCAATCCCACCAACAATGGAGGAGTGTTCCTCTTTCTCCACATCCTCGCCAGCATCTGCTATCACCTGAGTTTTTTATTTTAGCCATTCTGACTGGTGTGAAGTGGAATCTCAGGGTTTTGATCATCTCACTTGATGCTGAGAAAGGATTTGACAAAATTCAACATCCCTACATGGTAAAAGTCTTGGAAAGATCAGGAATTCAAGGCCCATACCTAAACATAGTAAAAGCCATGTCTAGTCCCTGATTTTAATGGGATTGCTTCAAGTTTCTCTCCATTTAATTTAATGTTGGCTACTGGTTTGCTGTTTATTGCTTTTACTATGTTTAGGTATGAACCTTGAATTCCTGATCTTTCCAAGACTTTTATCATGAAGGGGTGTTGAATTTTGTCAAATGCTTTCTCAGCATCTAGAGATATGATCATGTTTTTTTTTTTTTTTGAGTTTATTTATATAGTGGATTACATTGATTGATTTCCGTATATTGAACCAACCCTGCATTCCTGGGATAAAGCCTACTTGATCATGCTTGGATTCGGTTCGAGAGAATTTTATTCAGTATTTTTGCATCAATATTCATAAGAGAGATTGGTCTGAAGTTCTCAAATTTTCTTTTCTTTTCTTTTTTTTTTTCCAGAGCTGAGGACCAAACCCAGGGCCTTGTGCTTGCTAGGCAAGTGCTCTACCACTGAGCTAAATCCCCAACCCCCTAGAAAGAGAAATTCTTAAATTTATTTGGAATAACAAAAAACCCAGGACAGCAAAAACCATTCTCAACAATAAAAGACCTTCTGGAGGAATCGCCATCCCTGACCTCAAGCTGTACTACAGAGCAATAGTGATAAAAACTGCCTGGTATTGGTACAGAGACAGGCAGGAAGATCAGTGGAATAGAGTTGAAGACCCAGAAATGAACCCACACACCTATGGTCATTTGATCAATTAATCTCTTTAAAGGCTTCACAGACAAGCTTTCAACCATCCATGACAGATTTGGGTTCTAATGGAACTAAGAAGTTCAGGATAACTGTCATGAAAAGTAAACATCATCAAACAAATAATGCCATACAGAATTTTTTATTTTTATTCATATTTTTATTCCTCAGTATTTGCACTGGCAGGGAGTTGAGAAAGAAAAGAAGAAAAGAAAAAACAAAGAAAAATATACATTTGCTTTACAAAGTTAAAATAAGAATAACTAGACTTTGTTAAATTTCTACTTACAAAACTTCAAGATTTATTCTCTTGCAAAGTATACACAATCAAACCTTTGTCTCCGATTGTCCTCTGGATTGTCAGTTGTTACAAGAATCTAGAAATAACACCTGAAGGCCCTGTTCATATTGTTCCAGTAATTTGAGTAAAGATTTTCACCCTTAGAATAAACACAGGGTTTCTACTAAGCAAAACTATTCAGGCTTGAAGTGATAGCTTTATGATGTGAATTGAAAAGGAAGACTTGGAGGATCTTAGGAATCAGTTCTAAGGCACTTTGTCACACAGGAGCCGTTGGTGTGCCATTTAAATGTGTAAGTGGCATGATAAAACTCCCACTTACCTAAGAATAGAGCTACTGCTGGACGCTGTTATCTCACAGCCCTGAGGTACAATATGATAATGACACCACTTATCGCCAGTGCATAAATAAGAAGAAAAAAAAGAAGAGCTGCAAGCATTTTAACTAGAAAGAAAATCAAATTAAAATATTAATTTACTGATTAATATAACATTAGCTGACCTATTTTCTCTAGCTTGTTAAACAACAAAGACCGTGAAACTAAATAACTCCCTGAAAGATAAATGTTTTAGGAATTCCCATGGAGATGTTTAGCTCCTTTTTAAACACCATTAAAGATGTGCCTCACATGTACTAGGCAATTTTATTCTTTTTATGGTGAAATATCTTATTTACATTCATTACTACAGCCTAAAGGATTGGAATTTGAGTAAGCGTTTCCCTTATTCTAGGACTAAGACAAATAGATGTTGTCCTTGTCCTCAGGGATTCATAGTAGAATTAATGGCAAGTCAAAATCTTTGAAAGATAATCAGGTCACACTTGGCAAGTTATATATATTAAAACTTCATAAATTGTGATAATATTGACTGTCAGAATAGAAGCCTACAAACTTCTGTCCATATGTGCATAGCCCCCAGTATCTGTAAATTCAAGCAGGCTTGCAAAGACCTGCATTTTAAAAGAAAAGATACCTGCTTCAGTCTCATTTTCTCTCATGACTTTTTGAAGTTTCAGTACCATGTGTTTCTAAAGTTTGTTTTTTTATTTTCTTGCTTTCTACAAGTTGGTTGCTTTCTGTGATTTGGATGTTATTCCTCCTCATCACAAAGGCTTTGTTGTTTTATTTCAGTGTAGGAAAAAATCCTGGAGACCATCTGAGGAACAGGGTCTCATGTAAGCTCCTTAAGCACAGAGCTGTTCTTCACTTGTCTCCTAACTCATATTTAAAACCCTCAATACAGTTTCTGGCTATTATGAAAAAAGCTGTCAGCTATACCACTCCTGGGTATATACCCAAAGGACACTCCATCCTTTTACAAGGAACTAATCTAGATCTCCATCTACCAAAGAATGGATAAAGAAAACATGGTACATTTACAAAATGGAGTATCTCTTAGTCATTATAAACAATTTCATCATGAAATTTGCAGGGAGATGGATGGAGCTAGAAAAGATCATTCTGAGGGAGGTAGCTCAGACACAGAAATAAGTGAATATTAGTCAAAAGGTACAGGATAACCATGCTACAATTAACGGAATGAAAAATTAACAAGGAGGGCCCAAAAGGGCACATTTGAATCTCACTAAGAAGGGGAAATACATTAGGACATCATTGGTGGATGGAAGGAGAATGATGGGGGAGTGGATAGAGATGAGAACAGGAGGGATGAGGTATGGAGTGAGAGTACCAGGAGAGAGAAGTGAATAGGGAAGGGGTATCTCTGGGATGATCTAGAAACCTAGGACAATGGGAACTCCCAGGAAGTTGAGGATTGCCATCACTAAGACTCCTAGCAATGGGTTTATAGAGCCTGAACCAGCCATCTCCTGTAAACAGGCAAGACTTTCAATAGTGATTAGAATACCAACCCAGCCACAAAACCTTTTACCTACAAGTTGTCTTGCCTAGCAGATATGTAAGGATGGGGAATGAAGAATTAGAGGGAAGAGTCAACCAATGACTGTCCTAGCTTGAGACTCATGCCATGGGAGGGAGTTCACCCCTGATAATATGTTAATATCCTGCTATACTTGCAGACAGGAGGCTAGCATAAATGCTGTCAGAGAGGCTTTCACCAACTGTTTGAAAACAGTTCATGATCCAGAGTCAAACATCAAGTGCAGCTTGGGAAATCTTGTCGAAGGGGAGAACGAAAGATTGAGGGAACCAGAGGGGTCAAGAACACCACAATAAAAACTGCTGAGTCAACTAACCTCACCCCATGGGAATTCATAGAAACTGAACTGCCAAACAGAAAGCATGAATGGACCCAGGTCGTCTGAACATATGTACCACTTGTGCAGCTGAGTATTCATATGGAACTCCTTAGACAATAACAGGGACTGCCTTTGACTACATTGTCTGCCTTTGGATTCCTTTCCCCTAACTGGGGTGCCATGTCTGGACTCAGTAGAAGAGAATTTGCCTAGTCTTGCTGTGGCTTGATATGCTTGGGCTGCTTGATGTCCATGGAAGGTCTCCCCTTTTCTGGAGAGGAGAGGAGGAGTGGATGGGAGGTGGGAGAGGAGGTGAGAGGGATGGACTGGAAGGAGAAGAAAGAGGGAAGACTGGACTACAATCAGGATGAAAATTGAATAAATAATAAAAATGAAGAAGAAGAGGAAGAAGAAGAAGAGGAGGAGGAGGAGGAAGGGAAGCAGAAGAGGAAGAGGAGGAAGGGAAGGGGAAGGAGGAGGAAGAGGAAAAGGAGGAGGAGAAGAAGGAAGAGGAGAAGGGGAAGGAGGTAGAGGAGGAAGAGAAAGAGGAGAAGGGGAAGGATGAGGAGGAGGAGAAGAAGGAGAAGAACCTCAATGCATGTATGCTGCCATAGTGCAATTCTGGCAAGTCTTTAATATTTAATCTTCAATGAGGAAAAAAATCACAATAGTTAATTTATTGGCTGGCCTGGTATAAATGCTCCCACTATGTCTAACCAACTTGTTGAGATAACCACACTGAAAGTGAATTTAGGACAAGTTGTATTCAATTGTTTCTTGTGAATAGGTACACACAGTAGATTCCCCTTTCACGTAGGTCTCTTCTGAAGATGTTGTACAACTAATCACTTTAAGAAATCTGTTGAAATCGCAATTCAGTATTCCTCAGCATAAAGAAGACAAAGGGCTTTCACTGTATAATAAATGAGTTAAATTTCAAAGCTCAGTATCTGCAAGCAGTGCCAGAAATCCACTGGGAATAATAGCATCAATCTGGGAAAACATTATGATGTTCATGTTGATTTCTGTACCTCCAATAATGACATCTTTTTCTATTAACTAGGATATTCATGTCTTCTGCCAGATTGCATGAAACAATTATAGGGTAGCTTACAAGTGCTGAGGTAGAGTAAAATCAAATGTTAAATCTGATCAATGTCCTGTGAGCTGAAATTTATGGAAATACATATGATCATAGATATGCAAGAAAAGATTTTCTATAGTGACTGCATCTAGGAATATTGCTTTATTGATCAAACCTATGAAATACCATGAAATTGTTGTATGAATACAAAGTATTGTTGAGAAATTTCAAATTAGAAATTATTCCAGTAAAATTTACATCTTGAAGCATTTATTTGAACACTGATGCACTGAATTATTTCATTTGTAAATTTTCCCACTGAATTTTATTACTATGATGAACTTTTATAAAATTTGACAATGTGGAAAAGAAAATTAGGATATTCAAATGTAGGTCACAATATACAGTCAAAATAGAAACTTTGGCAGTCAAATTTTAATCCCGTACTCATTGAACTTGTATGGACATCATTATATGTTGCTAAAGGTTCCCTGTTTGTTTGTTTGTTCATTTGTTTGTTAGTTTCTTGTTGATTACAAAGTTGTTTCATGTAACCTAGGCTATCTTTGAGTACTGATCTTCTAACCTCAGCAACCCTAGAGCTGGGACTTTAGTCACTCACCACTATGGCCTTAATTAGTAAATTGAATTTAAATTTCTAACTTTAACTTGAAGAGTTGTATTTGTAGTGTTAATAATCAAACATTATAGATTTTCTTAGGTATAAGACTTGTTTAATAAAATTCCTGGACACTTCAATAAAATGGCAGAGAGAATTCAATTGTTGCCACAAATCTGAGCTTACTTTTAACACTAAGCCAATGGATCATCCAACTGCAGAGTTGGGGAAAGCACCAAAACATTTTTTTTTTTCATTTCATTCTTCTTCCTTCCAAAAGGATATATATATATATATATATATATATATATATATATATATATATATATGTTATATAATTTAACATTGTTATATGTGTTAAAATAATTTGTAAAGAAAGAAAATATTAGATAAACATAGAAATATTTATATTAACAATAGTTATTATTAAAATTCAAATTAATAAAATTCTGAATAACTAAGATTAAAATAAGTTTCAAAAGAGATTTAAAATTTGAGGTTTAGTGTTTTTTGTATCACTTCTTACTCTATAGTAAGAAAGTAAATGTTGATTAAATTTTCCATAAATATTATACTTCTCAGGATGTTTCTAAAGACATTAACCTACTCTAGTGTTTCTTTAATAAAGTATTAAACATGAAGGTCTTGATAAACTAGTAGAAACAGATACTTAATGAACAAAAATGATTGTGCCCATATTAATTTCTAAATGCTACCCAATCAAACTAACAAAAAAGGTTAATCAAGTAATTCTAGTTAATGATACTGTGAAAATTCATGTATCTCATATGACCAGAAGTAATTACCATACAACTGATTCTATTAAAATAATGAAATTTGAAACATATTAGCTATATCATATTGGAATTTCATCTAGTTTGTCTAGTATTGTATATTATTATAATGAAAACCAGTCATCTTATATGACACTGTAACAAAAACCATGAAAGGCACAATAGTAGTATATGGAAGTTTTAAAAATAAACATTGACCTATTTTTAACTCTTTGATATATTCGTGGAAAGTAAATTCTTTATTTTGTTTCATGGCTGACAATATCCTTATCACTCACACTCAAAAACTACTTGAGCTGTGTCCCAGGCTTAGAAAAAAACCTTGTGGTATTCTAATAGGGCCATGCCCTGTACCCACTAGAGATAGTGAGAAGAGAAATGGTGCCAAAATGTGCCAAATAGAGGTCAGATGTTTACTTGAGTTGCTTTCAAAGCACATGAAGATTACCCTCCTTTAGAGTCCTCTTCATTGAGCCCTCATAATCACTGTAAGGTTAATGTTATTTTGCTAAAATTCTGCCTTGCTCCATTAAAAGCACACCCCATACATTGTACTAGAGGGTATTCAGTAGATAACTAGGAAGTGGTAATCCACTCACAAACTGGGATCTGATATAGAGAAAGCCTTTGTGCCAGAAATAATGGAGTAAACAACAGCGAATTTCAATTTTGAAAATGGATTTGCAACAAGAGAGGTGATGAATGGGTGGATGTGTGAGGAGTGGGTAGATTGCAGGAATGATGGACAGGCTGTTAGATGGATGAACAAGTAGTGGAGACAGATTGCTAGATGGGCCAGAGGAGTACATGGATGACTGAGGAGGTGGAAGGGCCAAAGTCCCTGGGTTCAAGTCCTCACAGCTCAAAGTAAAGTAAAATAAAAATTTATCCATGTTCATTACATGCTCAATATTTTTTTATTAAATATATCAGACTTATAGTGGGAAGTTAGTTAAGACTCTGATATTGTCCATATTTAATTTTTCTCTCATATATTCTGACTACAGTTTTCTCTCCCTCCTACCCTCCCGGGCTCCCTATATCCCCCATCACCCCTGAACCTCTCCTCCTCCATTTCCCTTCAGAAAAGGACAGACCTCCCAGGGATATTAACCGAATATGGCATATTGATTTGCAAAAAGACGAGGCATCTCCCCTCATATTTAGGCACAAAATAGCAGCATAGTAGAAGTAAAGGTGTCCCCAAAGCAGCGAAAAGTTAAGACAGCCCTGCCCCTACTAACACTGTTTGTTCCACAGGAAGACAAAGCTATCCAACCATAACATATATGCAGAGACCTAGCTCAGAACCATACAGGCTCTCTGATTGTCTCTTCAGTCTCTATGACCCTCTATGAGCCAAGGTTAGTTGAATCTGTGGATTTTTTATGTTGTTTTTTGTCAGGGTCTAGCCTCGATACAGGAAACAGGGATATCTGGAAGGCGCATAATAAATATATACAGACTACCTTTTTGGGTACAAGCTGACAGGCACAAAGGTTTAAGTTTCTCTCCTCTCACTCTCTGTTTTTTTCCTCTCTCGCTTGTTTGCTCACAGCTGTAGGCTGTATGCACTCTGTATTCTCCTATGTACTCTGTTTTTTCCTGTGTGTTTTTCTTTTCTAGAACTCCTACACTCCTACACACCTCTGTGCGTTCCCCGTTCACTCTCACATATACTGGTCTCACACGTCTCAAATACACCACATGTATTCTCTTTTCACTCACACACACACTCTCTATTCACACCTCACATTCTCTCTTCACTCACTCTTTACATGCTCTTCTCATAGTCTCTACATTTACCTCACTTGGTCTTTGCATGTTCATTACATGTTCTCTCACTTATTCGCTCACTCTCTCAATCAGTGGATCTTCACATGCTCGCTACTCGCTCACTGGCCTTTCTCTTGTCCCAGTCTTTTGTTGATACTCTAAAAACAGATTTAAAAAAAATGTATAATCATTGTCAAATCAAATTTAAAAGAGTAACCATATTTCATGAAGAATTAAGAATTACAATTGTTCCGCGAAGTTTCAAGCTTTTCTTATTTCCAGGCCTGTAGCCAAAATAATAATAATTGTAAATTTATCATTATTTGAACTTTAACTTTTGACTTATTATACTTTAGAACTCAGAGCTCCGAGGTCAGCTACTTGCATTGTCCTGTAAAGCTCTGATGATAAGTTACATGAGCAAGGCTGCTTGACAGTGGCCAGAAAGAATCAAGTAAACTCTTAACTCAGTAGTTTCGCTAGCTTTTTGTTTCTGTACATTGCACACAATGACTCTCCTAAGAGTCCCAGTGTTTTGACTTAGATTTACTAATATATAATTTTATGTATTCTATACTTGTTTATCTAGGAACCACTCTTAAATGTGTAAAACTTCTTTTATAACTTCAGTAGTTTTTTCTTTTCTCAGGGTCCCAATGTTGGCTCTATTTTATTTTTTAATAATTTCATCAAACTTTCTTTGTAAGTCAAACATTAATCTGGAACTACCATTGTGTAGATATCACTTTGTTTCCAAGATGGAAACACACAGCATGCACCTTGGCCATTAGGACTGTGCTGTGCTGTGCTGTGGTGTGCTGTGCTGTGCTGTGCCCCATGTCTCAATTTTTAATTGTTAAGAATCATTACATCGGCTGGGCAGTGGTGGCGCATGCCTTTAATCCCAGCACTTGGGAGGCAGAGGCAGGCGGATTTCTGGGTTCTAGGCCAGCCTGGTCTACAGGGTGAGTTCCAGAACAGCCAGGGCTAAACAAGAGAAACCCTGTCTCGAAAAACCAAAGGGAAAAAAAAAAAAAAGAATCATTATATCAAGGAACATCTAGTTTCACAGAATACAGAATTCACAGAAGGAGAAAGAAATAAGAAAGTCAGATATAATAGAATAATTATGTACACCAATGCCAACTGAAAAACAGTCATGCACAAATGAAATCCATGCAGCTGTTGTCCAGGGCTAAGGTTAGGAGAAATGGGAACAACTGCTTTTTACAGAGAGCTGCCGCAGGCTACTGAAATGCCTCCATTCCAGCCAACTGTAGGCAGTCCCTGTCATTGTATGCTGTCCCCAGTAGTTTTTGACCCTCTGGCTCCTATAATCCTTCCTCCCCTGTCCTACAGGATTCCCCTAATTCTTCCTAATATTTGGCTGTAGGTATCTACATCTGTTTTCATCAGTTGCTGGATGAATACTCTTTGATGACAATTGTGCTAGGCTCTTGTCTACAAGTATAGGAGAATATCATTAGGAATCATTTCAAGACCTGAAAATGGAAATAGAAAGAATAAAGAAAACATAAACTGAAGGAATCCTGGAGATGGAAAATCCAGGTAAGCAAACAGGTATTATAGATGCAAACATCACCAACAGAATGCAAGATGTGAAAGAGACAATCTCAGGCTATGAAGATACAATAAAAGAAACTAATAGTCAGTTAAGGAAAATGTCCAATCTATGTAACTTTTCACATAAAACATCCAGGAAAGCTCGGACACTAGGAAAAGACCAAAACTAAAGATAACACTAATAGGAGAAACCAAGCTCAAAAACTCAGAAAATATTTCTAACAAAGTTATAGAAGAAATTTTCCTAATATGAAAAAGTTGCCTATAAAGGTACAAGAATCTTACAGAACACCAAAATTTTGGACCAGAATAGAAAGTCCCCTGCACATAATTATCAAAGCATAAAACATACAGAACAAACAAAGAATATTAAAAGTTCAAAGGGAAAGGAAGCATGTAATATTAAAGGCAGACCTATTAGAATTACACCCAATTTCTCAACAGAAACTCTAAAGCAAGAAGGGCCAGGACAGATATTAGAGATACTAAGAAACCACAGATGACAGCCCAGATTACTACAGCCAGGAAAACTTTCAATCACCATTGATGGAGAAAACAAGATTTTCTGTAGAGGAATTTTAACCCAGTAATATGGCTGCTCAGGCAAATCGTCACATCTAAAGACTTTCTAAATCTACATAATCTGCCCAGCATGTCTATATGCCCTGGATTACAATGTGATCTGGCTGGAACAGACATACCCACAGCACACACATTTAATATCTAACAGTGATGGTAAAGTTAGTTTGTAGAACGAAGCAGCCATGTTTAAAAAAAATCATGTCTAATTGAGGGGTAGACAAACAGAGATTGAATCAGAAATTCGGCAGAGTCATGGATAAGTTACACCCACCTCAGGAGAACAGCACAGGAAAGACAGACTACTTAAGAGCCAGGAGAAAAAGGAGCGTAACTGGTAAGTAAGAAGTTATTTTGTTCCATTGTGGGTAGGGATTATTTTTAAACATTTGTGTTGGCGTAACTGAGGCCCCTGGCACATGTGTAACAGAAGTCTGCCTCGTCAGGTCTCATTGGGATTAGATGTGCTTACTCCTCAAGAGACTTGAGGCCCCAGGGAAGGGGACAGCCTGATGAGGAAGGGGCCGGAAGTACCCTCTTGGGGGCAATGGAGAAGAGGAATGGGATGAGGACCTGTATGAGGGGGGCAAGGTGGGGCAAAGACTGGAATGTAAATAAATAAAATAATTTTCAAAAAATTTATAAAAAGAGAAATAGATGCTCGTAATTCCTAATCATGAGAAAATTCTTAGAGTTAAGGTAAGTGAGCTATTCTGTATGTAGGATAGGAAATTAAAAGTCAAGGTAAAAATGGGGCCTACAGAAAATTAGCATAATGATAAATGGTAATTCTCTCACGTAGGTGTAAATGATCAGAGAGAAAAAGGAAGAAGCTTACCCAAGAGGGGAAAACACACCACTGAAAAACACAAATTGTCAATGTGGAGAAATTGAAGCATTAGCAAGCAAGCTTGTTTCATCTGTCAGCATAATATGAAAATAATGTCCAGGTCTCGAGCTGAGCAAGTGATGTAGACACATCTGTTTGGAAGTGCTGTGGAACGTGAAGCACGGACTGGTATCTGAAGTCTTGCATATGTGCAAGTCATAGGGCTACAGCAACTCTGTGAGTGGGACAGTTGTGTAGCGAAGGATAGCTGGCTTCCAGGCTCAGTTTTGTCCAATGCTTCGTCATGCCCAATGTGCATAAAAAAACAAAAAAAACAAAAAACCCTCACAAAACCCTCACAGTTTCTAAAATACTATCCACATGGCTCCTCTCTTGTGGAAAATGGCACATTTTATTTTGATATTTAAAAAAATATTATTTAACCTGATTGTGGATTCCAGTGAGAAGTGCTCCAGCTGAATCAGCATATCATTAACTTTCCTTGAAACTTAATACTGCGTATTCTACAAACATAATACTGAAGACACTGTTTGCACAACATCCTTTAATATAAACCCATAGGATATATTTACTTCTGTGTCTATTTTGGAAACTAATTTTTTTTGAGTGCTACAACTAGTCATGTCTCTCACCATATTTCCTTCTTTGTGTTGGACTTACAAAGTGTAGAGTCTAATTTTTGAACTCTGTTCAGATAGTTGATGAAAGGGAAGAGAATGCTGTGTGTGTGTTAACATCATAATCCATACATTCTGGCCTTTTTCCTCATTGGTTCTGTATTTGCAAATGTATATGCACTGGATGTATATATATGTATATATATTGTATACTACATATACTTTGGTCATATATGTATAATATGTATACATATATATATATATATATATATGTATATATATATTGTAGTTAACAGAAAGAAATCCCCTCCACAACCAAAGAGAAACTATTAAATTTGTGAAATATATTCTGCTCTGTTACTATTCTCACAGCATTTCCTTCTTTTCTGTTTTTCATTTTAAGCTTCATCTCTCTTTCAGAAAAAAAAAATTTTATTGGATATTTTATTTATTTACATTTCAGATGCCATTCCCTTTCCCCATTTCCCCTCCCTAGAGGCCCAATCCCATCCCCCTCCTTCTTTTTGCTTTTATATAATTTTAATTACATGCATGTATTAAGGTCAGTTCTAGGTAGAGGGTCTAGCAATATAATAGATGAAAGTAGTCAAGGAACAAGCAACACGAAAAACACAGATAGTCAAAGAACAAGCAAGGCAATAAACAAAATTCTGTAAATATGCTCAAGATCACTGTTTCTAAGGGCTTATCAGGATGACCAAAATATCTGAGCCAACTTCCCTGTCCTAGACCAAAGTCATTTTCATGTCTGAAGCATACTTACTTGTTCTAGCCTAAGATTTAGATTCCTGCCTGAAATTACTTCTTTGTTCTAGCCTAAGTTTTAGATTCTTGCCTAAAATTGATTTTTTGTTCTAGCCTAATGTCAGATTCCTGACTGAAGCCTACTTTCTTGTCCTTGGCCAATGTCATATTCCTGTCAAGCAGCCCATTTTCTTGTTTGTGGCTCATGTCAGATTTTTATTTAACCTATTAATAAATGCCTATTTGGCAGTTATTTCATTAGCTACTATTTACATGTTACTACATATAGCACACATGATGTTATGAACTTACTACCTGAATATTCACTGTAAAAGCAAATATATAAATGTCTAAGAAGTTTAGGTACTAAAAGGCCCTTCACTCTACTACATGAAGACATTATGAACTAGACATTTATAAGGTAGACAGGCCCAACTAAAAGAACATGGGAAGCATCACAGGCTATTGTGGATGTAAAGGAGGATGAAATATCCCTCTTGTGATGCACCTTATGGTGCTGCTAAATATACCTGTGGTTGAGGTGAACATCCTTATCACAACAGATATAGGGCTCAGCTTTCTTACATGCATTACTGCTGTGCTTCCTTACAGCATCACTGTTGTGCTAGCTGAGGCTGAGCACAGAGGCCATGCCTCTCTTCTCTTTAGGTTTTCATGTTTGTATGAAGCATTAGATACTTGGGAATTGTGGGACCTTTTTCATAAATCTCCCACCTCAACTACAGCTACAAGTGAGAAAGAGAAAGACAATTGGATTGCAGAGATGCATCAGTGGATGAACTGTTTACAATGCAAACACAACCACCTCAATCAAAGCCCAAAGAACTATGTACGACATGGGTGTGTTATCACATGCTTGTACTCACAGTACTTTTGTGGTGATAGGAAGGGTAGAGACAGGAGAATCCTGAAGCTTACACAGGTAGCTAACCCGGTGTACACTGAGGCAAATAACACAATGGCACTGCCTCAGAAAGCCTAGGAAGTGAGAACTCAAACCTGACCTCCACAGGCACTGTAACATAGGCTGACCTGTGCCTGCACACACATACACATGTCATTAACATAGGCTGACCTGTGCTTGCACACACATACACATGTCATATACTCCAGAACAAAATGAAGAAGGAGAGGGGGAAAGGAAGAGTGAAGGGGTGAAAGGAAGGAAGGAAAAAGGGAAGGGGAATGGAGAAAAGGAAAGATGAAGAAGAAAGGATGGGAGGGAATGGGAAGAGAGGGGATGAGAGATGAGAGGAGAGGAGGAGAGGGGAGGTAAGGGAAGGGAGAGGAGAAAGAATAAGACAATGTTCTAACTTAAGCATTCTGGTTTGTGGGATGGCATGAAGGTAGCTATCAGAGTTCAGAAAACAGTTCCCCAAAATCCTGAGATTGTTTAGGTTGCTTCAAGGAATCACTTTATAAAAAAACCCCATAGAACTGATATTGAAAGCAATTTACTAAACATGTTCACCTCACAAGTTAAATATTATACAAAATACATGTAACCCAGTTTAATTTCAGAATGTTTCATGGCCTTTGGAAAGCATTTTGAAAAAAAAATAGTTATTATTATAGTATGTTACATTCTTAAACAGAACAAGTTTTATCTTCTCAATTGTCCATTGCTTACTAGGATACAATGCAATGACAGAGGGAGGTAAAAAGATAAACGGAGGTTTGCTGCTTTGGGTGATGGGAGTGGGGATATGGCTCTGGGGTTAATGGGGCTTGCTACTCTGCCAGAGGGTCTGAGCTTGGTTCCAAGCAACCATATTAGACCACTTATCCCTCTCCCTAGCTCCAGCTTCTAAGCATCTTGCTGTCTCTTCCAGACCCCTCGGGCAGGCACAAACACATAGATTTACACACAGATACACATAAATAAAATAAAAGTAAATAAAAATAATGGATGCCAATGATAACGTTATTATTTAAACATGGAACTGATCATGGGAGCACAAAGCTCTGTGATTTCTACTGTAACACAGGTTTTCATTTGACAAGCTTCGTGTGCTATCACTAAGAGCACTTACTTCCAGATAGACAGCAACATGCACATATAACCCATAATGATAAGTACATACATATACCACACATATACAAATTAGCATGTACATATGCGTACAGAACACATGCATACCACCACATACATAAACACATGCAAATTGATTAATGTAAAAAGCATAACACACCAAAGCCAAGTAAAGGAACAAATCTATTACCCTTGCTACTGCTCATTTGCAAGCTGCTCTGCCCTGTTCTCAACCTCTGACTTTCCTTTGGCCCTGACCACTGATATGCAGTCTGTTATGGATATGTTTTTATTTTCTCATTTATATAAATGAAATCATAAAGTGTGTGTTTTCCTTGGGGAAAGCATTCTTAAAATAATCATGTTTGTTTTAATATTTGTGTATGAATCTAAAGTTGGTTCCTCTTTATTTCTGAGTAGTATTCCATTACATATGCAATACTGCATTACTGATTGATTTGTCAATGGGTATTTGTATGTGTTGAGATAGACTTCTTATTGTTTGCTGGGACTATGAGTCATATTGACTTTTCAAATAGGTCTGAATTAATAAAGAAAACCAAAATTCTGTTTTATGAAATAATGTGTTATGTTGATAAAGGTACACATATAATGCTTAAGTCAGGCTAATGTATCCTTTCAAAGGTCTATCATTACTTCACACTAATAACATTCAACAATCCTTTCTCCAAACTCTGTATACAAAACATTGCTGTCATTTCAAATTACCCTTCTTTACAACAACATACCAAAGATTCTTAATCTAAGTATAGCTTAAGACCCTTTGATGATTCTTTCCTTCACCCCTTCCATCCCTATCCACCTCTCCCTCCCTTCAGGCTACTTCTCCATCTCTGTCAAACAACTTGTTACTCTGAAGTAGTATGTGCCCAGTACTTTCCCCCTTCTACATGTGAATGTGACTATGAAGCACGTGTCTTTCCATGCTGAGTTTTACATGATAATGACTCTAATTGTACCACGTCTTTGCCAATGCCATTGCCTCCTTGTTATGGCCAAATAGTTTACACTAGGTTTGTGGATCACATCTTTATGCATTGGTTAGTTGATTGAATAGTTTATTTTTCACTTCTTATCGATTGTGAACAATGCACTGTAAACAAGTGTGCATAGATGTCTCAATACTTTTGGTCATGTATGAAGTAATGGAATTGTTGTGTCATATGGAGACTCTGCCACTAAAAACGTACAAGGCCTCCCTTCGCCACATCCTGTCAGCACTTGCTGTCTTGTCTTTTTGATAATGACTATTTTTACTTGTGTGAGGTGATGCCTCCTCGTGGTTTTCACCCAAGTTTCCTGAGATCAGTAATATAGTAAGTTGGAAAATTGTACAACTGAGATCACTTCTATCATTTTCCTTAATTGCATGTGCATGCATCCCCATATCTTTATAAAATTAGTCTTTCTGTGAGTATTAGGTGGCCAGAGTTGAACCACTGTTGTAGACATCACTGCCTTTTGCCCTGTGATAGAAAAATTCATATGATTACAAAGAGCATGTATTCATGTATTTTAATGATTAAGTACAAGAGGATATTTAAGACTTTTACATACTCTTAAAATCCAGCACAATTTTTATTTCATCTCAGTTAAAGTATCTTTTATCTCATTTAGAGGTTGCTAAGTTGCTGCCTATAGGTATAAGTGAACTGGTTAAACTCTTACAGTCTTGTTTTTTTGTTTGTTTGTTTGTTTGTTTGTTTGTTTTTATCAATAGACAGATATTTTACACTGTGTCTTCAAGTATTGGTGAATGTACCATGTCAAAGCTGGAGGCTATTCTACAATTTTAAAGGCCTCACATTTGTGTGATGCCATTCTCAGTCTTTACCCATGTGTTTTATTTTTAGTTTCGAGCTTTATTATGTGTTTCCTGTTTTCCAAACGAGTCATGTGTGCATACAAGATGTCTGAAGCAAAGTCCTTATTATTTGTGAGATGGACATTTAAAATCCACCTAGGTCCCCTCACCTCACCTACAAAAATCATTTAAATTTAATGGAAAAGGGATGTTTTTAGGAATAAACTAGATCAGAGTTTTTAGAAAAAAGTCTACAAGAACAACTTTCGTACTGTTCCTATGACATATATGAAATGAAATGAATGGTGTAAAAATATTATCCTAACATTTACAAATGTATGCTTCCATAATGTGCACACGGGTTGTTCAAAGTGACTGTGGCAAGGAGCCTTAGCCACGTCTCTGCATAGCAGACTCAGTCTGTATTCTCTGGTGCTCCCGACGGTTATGTTTCAGCAGAGCCAGTCTTATACACAAGTCATGTCACAACCTACAGGAAGTGCACTTATTTGAGGAACATTCCAGCCTTATTAGGAGTGCCTCACAGTAAACTACAGCCAGACTAACCCAGTGCTCAAATCCCAGAGGCACAGCTGCAGGTACATCGCTCTTTAAGACTGTCTATAAGAAATATTAAATGTCGCAGTGCATAATTTATCAATGCCAATAGCTCAAAGTAAAGATCTGAGGGGATTAACCTATGCAGCCAAACTATCTGTCATATCACAATATTTAACGTGTACTTTTAATTAATAAAAGGACAGTCTATTACCTTCATAGAAGCAGCTGATCAATTCCTTTTTAAAATTTATTTTCCTTTATGCGCATAAGTGTTTTGCTTACATAATATGTATGTGCCCCGTGTGCATGCCTGGTGTCCAGGAAGGACAAAAGAAGGTAACATATATTCTTGAACTGAAGTTATAGATGGTTGTCAACCAGAATATAGGTGATGGGATTGAACCCATCTCCTCTGTGAGAACAGCAAGTGCTTTTTAACTGTTGCTGGGAACGGAGCCTATTTTCTCTGAAAGAGCAACAATTGCTCCTAACTGTTGAGAGGTTTCTCTAGATCTCTCTATCTGTTTTTATCGACTTCTACAGTCTGAGTTGTTTTAGTAAGTTTCTGGTAATTTTCTAAAACATTATCAACATGAAAACCATCAGTCTTTTGGGTGTTTTAAAATGGCACTGGTTACAGCCAATCCTGCTAGCCACAACTGATAGTCATAAAACTACAATATTGTAGTTCCCAACACTAAGTCTAGAAAGATCTTAGCCAATAGTTTCCACAAACAAAAATTATTCTTTTTATTTTTAGTTTTGTTTTTATTTATTTTTTTAGATTACATAATTTCCCTCTCCCTTTCTTCTCTCCAAACACTCCCATGAATCCCCTAAGTTTGAAGTTCAGTGTTGTTTATACTCCTGAAAAGTGAAGCAAGCAGATCCAACAGGAAAACAGTTTGACACAGATGCTGCCAAAGGATATCAGTTATTACTTAACCTATTAACACAGCTACTGGATTCAATTGTCTATTTACATTCGGCACTAAATCAAATTGAGCAAATTTAATGCTACTGATTGATTGCCTCCTCCATATTTTAAAACAGGATGTCTAGATCACTGTTTGTTTTGTAAAAGTTACATTACAAGCTACCTGTTTGGCAGTTGCCTATGACCATATGCAGTTGTCTCGACATTTGAACTTCATGGTAAAAATATCATGCATCTTCTAGTTCTTATATTATATTCTTATTTTAATTATTTATTTTATCTTTGAGGTTACTTTTACTATAATCTTTTCACTGAAATAAATCGTTTTCATTCAAGATTTTTATACATTTAGAAACTCTATTTTAAGGGTTTTCTCTATGTAAATCAAGTTTTAGTACAAGAATAGATAATTAAAAGACAAGAATTTTCACTCAAAAAAATGCATGCTATTATATTCACTTGCTTTTGTGCCTTCTCGTGGTGCCCTATCATGTCCTTGTATCTTAATACTCAATTTTCAAATCCAAATACCAAGGAAGACAGAATGTCTTGCAATGAGCCCCATTTTCCAGATTAATGCACCTGAGAAACATTTATCCTTATTTAATATCCCTTACTCATTTCCTCTCTTGTTATAGGGATAGCACAGCTGTTTATCTGGCAATTATCTCTGAATCTATTAGTGAAAATGTCTAAATTAATCATAAAAGGACAAGTGCATCCCAGAGTAACTGTGCTACACATACAGGACTTTGTGTCTTTCTGTCCTTCTCACCAGTTCCAAATGGCGGCATAGTTACTTGATACTCTAAGTTATAAATTTATTCTAGATAGAAAAACCCACATAGATGTATTGGGATCTATCATTTAATTCTGGTAAGCTTATCATTTCCTCCATCAATTCTATTGTTCTGTGTTGCTGGTACAGAATAATCTCAAACAGTGAACAATAAACTTTATAATTAGGCATTATGGTCAACATTCATAATGCACTGAAATATTTCACCTAGTATTTGACAGATTCAATATTCTGATTAATAAGAAGAACATAGTTTTCATTGAATTTAATGAATATTGGCATATTGCCCTTTTAATGCATGTGCTGTTTGGCAACATAAAGACAGGGTTGTGAGAATCAAACATGTGAAATGAAAACTGGAGAAAAGAAATAAAGGGAAAAATGGAATGTAAGCATAAACTAAGTGGTCAGTTTATTCAGTTAAAGAACACTAGAACTTATAAAAATATACTATGTAAACTTGGATATCATGTATTTTGTAAAATAGTTTTCCTTTGTGAAATTAAAATATAAATATCATTTTTTTCTTTACTCTCCCCAGCCCCACTCATAGCATACACCCTTTCCCCGGTTTAAATCAGGGTCTTTTGTTTGTTTGTTTTCATCATTCTATTTATATATGTTGGAATATATAAAATATTTTAAAACCAAACCAAAACAAAACTGTATTCTTAAGGAGTTCTGCATCTGTTGAAGAAACAGAGATAGAAAGATGTAAATTATAGCAGAATTTTAAGTGCCATGTTTGTGGTAAGAAGAAGGGTCTTGGAAGCATAAAATGGGTAAGCATATGTGCCAGAAAAGAGACAATGCTTTTCAGAGAGACAGTATTGTCCTTTCTAGTGGCACTGATAGGATCATGCATGGGCAGATGAATACAAGTGGGGAGGAAGTGGAACACAAGCTTAATTCCCCAAAGACAAAACCTAGCATCCTCTTCTTCTGTAGCAGTAAGAAGATGGATAGGATGCCATCAGATTTAACTGTCTGTTTGGACACATCTCACTAAAAAAATCTGACTTAGATAGAGCAATCTCAAGGGTAACAATTCTTCTCTAGATTCAGAAAAATGGTCAGTGGTAGGTATAATCAGGATTTCTAAAGTTACAGTAGAAGTGAAAGAAAATTGCCATTTGTATTTTTCAAGCAACCTTGATTGTTTTTGTGGCCACTTCATAATATATCTATTTGTGTGCATTAAGTCTAACTGATAAACACAGGTGTGTATGTACTATTTGTAGTTAGAAATGCTCCAAGTGTCTACTTCCAGCCTCATGTGGAAGGTGATCTGATTGACATGGCCATAGCCAGTTAGCTATGAGATAAAGAGAATATCGACAAAACAAGGACTCCACATTTATCAGTTCTGGGGAGAGGAATTGGGAGTAAAGATTAAAGAGTCAGAGTCACGTGGTTTTAGTCTCTACAGTTTATCTGTCTGGGTGTTGTTTGTTTATACATTGTTTAAAAAAACAAGTTGCTTAACTTTACTTTACACAGTTTCGTTTTTGGTAAAACTGGACTAATAATTGTAATTTTTCTCATATATGTTTATAGTACCGAATATGAGATAGACAATAGGCAAAGTGTTCAACCACGTTGTCTATATAAGCTCTGTTTATCATCGAGCCTAGCACACATAAATACTTTCCACATAAACTTAAATGAGAATGAGTGAAATATTGTTAATAAATGATCGCTAAAAGGTTAAACATAAGCGTTAAAAATAATAATTCTCCTCTCAAAGCAATGCTGTTTATGTAATCTCCCCACAGTTTAAGCCAACCAACATTTAATAAGAATACTTCTATTTCAGAAAAAGGAAGATGTTATACAAGTTATTTTGATAGTATATTTGAAGTTTGGGTCTCACTACTCTAAAAATATTTTCAAAATTAAAATAATTACCTTCAAGCTTTTGTAATTCATTTCCACTCTACTTGACTAGTTGGTTCTTTGCTAGAATGCTGAGTTGAAGAATGGACCATTAAGTTTTCTATTCCTTGTGAGAAGCCTGAGAAATCTCACTATATTGTTTCTCAGATCTAAGTAATATCTACATACATTTGCTGAAAGACCTTAGAGAAGTTCTCAGAATCCAAACTAATTATTCTCTATGCACACATGGTCTCAGGACATTGTACTGAAGGCATGTAGAAATATGATTTTTCTAATGACTTAAATGCTCATTACTACAGCCGAAGAACGAGACTGGGGTTTTATTTTTAATGCACTTGGTTTCCTATTGTTAATCACAATACACATGATTTTCTAAGAAACAGACTAGTATAATAAAACTTTATTGTTAATTAACCTTTACACCAAGTAGCTAATGACATCCACATTACAAACCTGAATCAATGCAGGGCTAAATAATTCTAAACTTACTTCATAAGTCTTCATTATGAAAGCATGCTCACTTAATAAAATATATGAGTTTAAATTTTAAGATTTGACTCATGAAAAATAGTCATCTTAAAAGGGACATTTCAGTATCTGATGATACTGATCCTCATACCTATTAATGGGCAGTTATTAGTATTGATTTCTAAATTTTATTAATTAAGATGTACTGTTCCAATCTTAGCAGGAGAAAAATATAGAATTCAAAATATGTTGTGTACCATTCACAAAAGCATAAACTCGATTACTACAGAAGAAAATCAGGTACAAAGAAAGAGAGATTCATTTGAGTATGTCTTTAATAAAATTACAAATCATTATATTATTAACTTTAAAGTGTGTATTAAGATGCCTAGATGACCCCTCACTTGTAAATCAATATCAATTAAAAAATAATCATGATCAGAAAACTAAACCATGTCTGTGTTGCTGAAAACAGGTTCGCCTTAGTGACAGATCACTGCTACAACCTCTCACACTATTGGGTGATGTTTACCATATGTCCTGAGATTGATAGTGGGATTTAATGAGTTCTTACATGCAATTAAATAATCAAGAGTTCCTGCTGCTACATGGCATACGTGATATAACAGTGACAAATGAGAGAATATCTACAACCTAATCAAAAGGACATATTTCCTTGGGAACAAAATAATATTATCCTACAGTGCAATCACAGTACAAAAGAACATAGGAAGGACACCAACAGAACGAGATAAATCATGTCCTCTTTTCATTATTCTGACTGCACAGTTTCCATTTATTGAGCTGTATTAAATCAGAAGGAAAATTAGGCTCATTAAATATGTTTAATGTATCATATGTTGTTGGTTGGTGTATTTATGTATACACACACACACACACCACACACACACACACACACACGTCCTTAATTTAAAAAAGAGACTATTGTTAAAAATCATTTGCAGTAAAATATATTATTTTCTAGCCTCCTCAGAAAAACATATCAAGAATAAAGACAAACAGACATGCCAAAAAAAAGTTCAAGGCTGCCATAGGTAGTTTTCTTTGAGACTTCAGTATAAAATTTTATTCTACTGTCCTCCCTTGGTGTTCAACCCAGGTAAATGTAACATAATTTTGTTTTTGTCAGTTCATCTATGGGTGTGAAGTTACAATAAAATAACCCATTACCTTTGAGGATTCTCTACATTATTATTATTTCTCTGCAGTAATTTCCTATAAATGTCAAGGAAAAATTCTCTAATGTGTATAAGATTTCATGATACAACTTTGCTTGTCTTTCTTATTACTAGGAAATTACTCTGTGTTCTATTAAATTCTGATGAACTTTGAATTTCATTCATGGTATCCCAGGAGGTCTATATCTTTGCTTCCCATATTTGCTTTCCTAGAAGCAGGTAAGGAGGTAATAATGAGAATAATAACAAATGTTTATTATAAACTCTGTGCTGGTATGCTGCTTGCTTATTTTATCTAACAAAAATCCTGTTCATGTATTATTCTTGCCTTTTGGGGAGCTGAGACATAGCTTGTATGAATGGGGAAGTAGAGCCTATAACTCAGTAGGAGACAGTATTGGAATTTGGGTCCTTGCACTTTTAATACAACTTTGTAGACATGTAAAATATTCTAGAATTTTATATATATATATATTATATATATATATATATATATATATATATACACACACACACACACACACACACACACAACACACACACACACACATACACACACACACATACACACACTAGCTCTGACTTTGTAGAATTTATTTAGGTTACTCCATAAATGTTGTTTTTTTCCACAAAAAGGAGAGAAGACAATAGGTCTACTAAATTATTTAGCCAGTACATTTGTTTATTTTTTTCAGATGTGTATTATACATACATTATAATAAGTTGGGATACATGGATAAGTATTTGTGGCCCTTGAAGAATGTACATCTCAATTGAAGAAAATCAACAAGTAAATAGAATGTTAGGACAAACAGTATCAATTTGCAATCATTGATGGAAGTAGAACAGTGAAATATGAGGAATCAAAATTAAACAAAAACATAGGAATAAAGAGATATCTAGTTGAGTGTAAGGTTGTTAAAAGGTTCCTCTCTAGAAAAGCTGCTTCTGCTGTATTAGCCTGAGTCTGAAAACGAAGCTCATATTGGTTCATTGAAAATGAATCATGAAGACCTGAAGAGACAGTGAGATGAGGGAACTAAACTTCATTTAGTTTAGAGCTCAAAGAAAGTCCAAGGGAAGTAATGTTACTAGTCAAAGAAGTAAATAAAAATAGTTATGTGTTTTTAAAACCAAAAGGTTGTTCTTCTTTCAGAAGTCCATGGAGAAGGAAGGAAGAATGCTGAATAATCAGGGAAGAAGGAGGAAGTGTGAAAGTATGCAAGGGAGTTACTGCAACTACAGATAGTGATGGTCCACATAAGTGTAGTGGGGTGGTGATGGGGAAAACAAAGAAGCTTCAGGAAGTGCAAAAATAAAAAAATAAAAAACACCATCCCAATACATAAAATTGGGATGGGGAGGCAAAAAAGGACCCTATAGGGGAATCTTAATCCAGCAACATGTGATATGGCATGGAATTACATGTAAAGACCTAGGTCTGGATGAACAAGCTGGAATGCAAAGACACCACTCATGCATATTGGATATCGGAGCTTAGAAGTCAAGGCTACAATACATTTCCAAAAAATCCATATTAACATAAGGCATGGCAAGGATGATACTGTTTTTCAGTTACTTCAAATACTTTTGGTTGCAATTATTTCTTAACTATCTGACCATTTATATACACACCAGCCAGTAGAGACATTCTCTTTCCATCATATCTTTCTGTAGAAAAAAGCCTTGGAACTTTCTTAATAACTATGAATCAAGGGACACTGAAACTAAGCCCTAGTACTTTTATATGTACGATTTATAAGTACAGTCTTGCATGATGGCTCATTTTTGACCAGTCAAGGAGGAAAGTCAGTTTGTATATTATTTTCCCTTTCTATTTTGACAGTCTTTTCTCAGAAGCAATGATGATTTATAGAACCTCTCAGTAGATGGTGACAAGAAATTAAAGATGACAGTTCTACATACCATGCTCTGTTTGACTGGCAGAACAGTAACAGGCCAGCTCCTCCATGAAGCATACCTTGCATTCCACACCCTTATGCAAAAACCATGCCTCGATTTTCAAAGGCCCATTTTTATATCATTTAAGCAAAATCAAAATTTTAGAACAATTTGATACAATAACCACAGTGCATCTAAGGAGCCATTCTGAATTCTAACCTATCAGTATCCAAAAGGAAGCTAAGCAACTTCAAATCCTGATAACCATTTCCTGGCAGAGTTATGATAATGATTTACTTGACTGAATGCTTGTTAAGGAAATAACAGCATAATTTTTATGAGAGGTGAAATATATCTTAGTAATTGATAGGTATACTTCAGGATGCATGAAGAATAAAGATTAGACATTTTCTCTGAGTTTTAAAATACATGACACAAGGTTGTACATTAAAGGCTATTGATTATTTTGAGTCAATAAGGAATAAAGGGGAATGTTTGGTTATAAAAAGGAAACAAACATAAAACTATCATCTCCCAACTATACACATGAAGGACTTCTAGGTTATAATACTTCTTAATCACTGCATCTATTCTGAATTGTATATTTAGCTATAGCTGATGGATATTTAAGGAATTCGATGTTTTAATATTTGTTAATCTAAAGACTTTCAAACCATCGAAACAATGGGACAGTCCATCTTTATTCGTTTGTTTTTTCCCATAGGATCATGTTTTACCCAGATCCCCTTATTTAAAATTTTAAATTAAGTCAAGATTGTTTTAGTTTCTGTTTAATTTCTAGCAATAGCACCATGTCTTCGAAGGTTAGTTTAGAGGAAAGATCTCTATCACTATTTGGGAAATCTATAAGATATAATTTAAGACTCCTTTATTTGACACATGCTTGAATTCCAAAACAAAATCTTTTTTGAGGAATTGTGGTGAAATTGGAAGGAATAGAGTTTTACCAATATGCAAACATCATAGCTTTTTCCATCATATGGTTTATAACTATTATAAAGTGGAGCAAGTACTTGCAGCATTATCTCATATGAGTTTGAAAAACTTGGTATCACACGTCATGCCTACAAACAATTTTCAAATCACAAGACATTTCATATAACTCATTGTTACACTCCATTAAGCAAAACATCGTATACCAGACACAACTGTAAAAATGATAGTTTAGGGATTTAGGAACATCTTCTTGAGGTGCTGTATTAACATTGTAGAGTATAAAAATATACTAAGGGATAAATTACCTAGTATTTGATGTCTCCAAGTTTTCAATGATGCAATACAAAAACCCCAAAAGTAAAAAAAAAAAAAAAAAAAAAAAAAAAAAAAAAAAAAAAAAAAAATCCAGAGACAGAGTTATAGAAGATATTTAATAAAACATTAAATTGTATAATGCTTCAGAAATACTTTATATGCACATTTAAAGGAAATGGTTTATGTAGAATGAGAACGATACAAAGATGTTAACAGATGGCACTAAAATACTATTGTCTTTATGTAAGATAAATGAAAGTTTAAAAATATGAAAACTTTAGTAGCATTAAACTCTTTGAATCTCTCAGAATCAATAAGTTCACAAAAATCACACACCTCATTAAATTCCACACAGATTGCAAAGCTAGCTATAATGTAGACACAGGCAGACAGTCTGTCTCAATATTATTACAGGAAGGGTTGGTTAAATTAATAGCTTTGCATTGATTAAAAAATCTTGCATTTTACATGTTCTTAAGTTGGTTCCCACCATTACCTTTCAATAACAGAACAAGCCTTTGGATAAATGTTCCTGCATTGAAGTACTAAAATACAAAGGTAGGCAATACATGCTGTTTACAACATCCTATCTTTGTTTCTGTCTTAAACGGCTGCCTGACTAAAATAAACATGTTTGCTTCTGTATATTCTTAGTGATTTTTTTTTTAACTTTTAAAATTTTTGACTGTTAAGAATGTTAATTAGCCAGTAATGATAACTAAGCATAAAATGTTATTTATTATTCCATCATAACTTTTCAGCGCAAGTCATCATTTTGTCCAGGTAATATACTCTCTGGCATTGTCTGTGATAATACCACTGGCACCTGGTCCATTTGTAATCACTGTCCACTAGGAAATGCTCTTTTACCAGATGACCAGGCAAATGAATTTTTTTGTATATTTATTTAGCTCATTTCCACTTTCACTCATTCAAGAAAACAAATAGTTACGGAATTTACCCAGAAAGATTTCATTCTGTATGTGGATTCTTATAAAATATGAACATTGACTTTTATTCAATATGAATTCCTTTGAAAATTTGATTGCATTTTCTTGTTCTCTTCAATAATAATTTATTTACCTGTTATTTTCAAGTACATTAAAACACAAGCACTTACTATGTACAATCAAACTTATTTAAATACCCAAACATTCCTTCAACAAGATTTGATGAAATGATACTGTGACTATTAGAAATATTATACTCATTATTTGGTCCCTTTCATTGATCTCCTGAATTAAATATGTGACCACATGAAAAACCCATCTGAGGCTGTGAAGCAACATTAAATTAATTTGGTTCTTGAATGTATTTAACATTTATTTATGTAAAATGAATTAATATCCTATACCAACATGTCATGTATTATTTATACAGCATAATGATTTGGCCATATTATATGTGTCTATATACATGTTTAAAACATTAATAAAGGTAGTTGAAAATGTAGTCCATGGAGTTGAGATATATTTCATGAAACATATAATCTAATATTTTTTATCTTTAATCATTTTTTAGAGTCCACTCACTATCTCCCTCCCAGTCTGCCCACCTACAGTTCCTCATCCTATTCTTCTTCTCCCATCTCCAAGAGGCTGTCCACACATAACCCACCCCACCAGGCCATCCCACTCCCTGGGGCCTCAAGTCTCTCAAGGATTAGGTACTTCTTTCTTCACTGAGGCCAGACTAGGCAGTCTTCTGCTATATATGTGTTGGGACCTCATATCAGCTGGTGTGTGCTGCCTGGTTGGTGGCTCAGTATCTGAGAGATCTCAGGGGTCCAGGTTAGTTGAGACTGCTGGTCTTATGTGATTGCCCTAATCAGCTTCTTCCAGCCTTTCCCTAATTCAACCACAGGTGTCCTTAGTCTTACACCATTGGCTGAGTGTAAGTATCTGCTTCTGACTCAAGTAGCTGATTGTTGGGCCTCTCTGAGGGCAGCCATGCTAGGCTTCTGTGTGTAAGCACACCATAGCATCAATAATAGTGTCAGGCCTTGGAGCCTCCCCCTTGAGCTCGATCTCAACGTTGGCCTGTCACTGGACCTCCTTTCCCTCACTCTCTTCTCTATTTTTGTCCCTGTAGTTCTTTTAGATAGGAATAATTCTGGATCAGAGTCTTTGACTGTAAGATAGAAACCCCATCCCTCCATTTAATGCCCTGTCTTTCTACTGGAGGTGGAATTTACAGGTTCCCTCTCCTCATTGTTTTGGGCATTTCATCTAAATCTCCCTTTGAGTGCCTAATGTCTCTCACCTCCCAGGTTTCTGGTACATTCTAGAGGGTTCCTCCACCTCCTACCTGCCAAGGTTTCCATTCTAGAGTCTTATGCTTTGAGGCAAGAAAACAAACAAACAAAACCCAAAAATAAAACAACAACAACAACAAAAAACAAAGCAACAAAAAAAAAAACCCAAAACAAACAAAAAAAACATATTTACTCAATTTACTATGAGATTTTAAAATCATATAACAAAATTAATTATTATAATACAATCACATTTGAGGTAAATGACAATTAGTATTCATCCCTGAGGATAAGAGGATGAGTTTTCGAACACCTTTATTCCTTCAGGATAGGATTCTTATATACAGTTTTGGTGTGGGTCAAGGTCTGGCAGCAGGTACTTGCTATTTGACTTGGTCTGAGAACTTGGGGATACCTTATCTACATGTGGGAGTGCTTGGAGTGCTTCTCCTACTGTGACTGATAGCCACAGACTTCTCTGTAGAGGGGCTGTAGCTATGTGAAAGTAGCCAGGAGCCCAGGATCATGGCCAAACTCCTACTGCCCCTTGCAGGGAACCCTGCTGGGTCCCCTGCACAGTCACCAGGGTTTAAAACCTCTTCGACCAGGTACCCAGCTGCCTCTCATAGCCCAGAGCCCCACACATCTTGTAGGCAGGTCAAATTGTTGGTGAAAGGTTTTATGGCTGGGTTGGTGTGCCAATCCCTCCACTAGAAGTCTTGCCTAATTACAGGAAATAGCCAGTTGAGGCTCTCCCCATTGCTAGGAATCTCAGTTAGGGTCACCTATGTAGATTCTTGGATTTTGGGAGATGTCATCCAATTCGAGTTGTCTCTGCCAGAACTCTGTCACTCCATTCCTACCCCTACCCCTAACTGATCCCTTTTGTTCTTGTTTCCATCTGCCTCCAGTACTCCTGAAATATCTATTCTATTTCTCCTCTCCTAGGGAGGTTCATGAATTCTCTCACTGAGTGTTCCTTGTTACTTAACCTCTCTGGGTCTGTGGACTATAGCATGATTTTCCTTTTCTTTATGGTTAATATCCACTTGTAAATGAGTGCATGCCACAAGAAACAACTTTTTAAGCTTACTACTTCTACCCAGTTCTCTAGGAAAGAGACAAAGATTTCTTCTCCTATTTTATATGCTCTCCTAAAAATTTATATACCATACCCTGATTTCTGCAAGCGAAAATAAGAGTAAACCGGCCTTCCAAGCTTGCTCCATTGAGGTACCTTTTGGTCTGAAAAGGAATTACAGAACAGACTTTGTAGAGAGGTGGGCCTTCTACCCTAGCCTGCAAGTAGATAGCTGCTTCTATTAGGAGAGACAGCCTATGTGGTTCATAATGAACTATGACCTTCTTAAAAAGTCTAGTGGAAGACAAGTAGGGAACTTGAATTTCCATTCATTTGGAGTAGCAAGCAGATTCTAACTCACTTATTCTACTGGTTAGCATCCTGCTTGAACAAAAGAAACCGAATCTACAAATGTAGTGCCAAAAATATCCTCATAAAATAATTGAAGACATTTATCATACAAAGTCTCAGATAAATCACTACTTAAATAATTAATGACAACAATATACAGTAACACATGATGATGAGTATCTGAAATTATAATTATCCAAGAAAGACTCAAAACAAGTGTCATAAATATGCTATTGTGGTCAGAAAGGGGGTGTAAATAAATCATTTCATGAAATCTTGCTAGACATCCAGTTTTCTATGATTGCCAACAATAATTTGGAGTTAAGTTCCTTGGTGCCTTTGAAATAATATCATCCAAATAATTGGTCCATCTTCCAATGCAGGTCTATAATCCCAGCTACTTTAAAGACAGAGGCAGAAAGATCAGAAGTTCTATGCCTGCCTGGCTGACAAAGGGGATTCAAAGCCAGCCTGGGTAACTTAGCAAGGCACTGTCTCAGATATTTAAAGTTGGCAAAGGCTAAAAATAGAGCGCATTGTTCCTGGTGTATATAAAACTACACATGGGGTTCAATAACCAGTACTACTGGAAAAAAAAACACAATACATAACCAAATATCTTTACAATATCCATTTAATTATTGTAAAACGTTGGGATGTCTCAGCAAAGAAACCTAGGATATAAAAAGGACTAATAAGAAATAATGATAACTAACAAACATGGAAAGACCAAAGGGAAGAATAGAAACGTTCAGAAGAGAGAGAGAGAGAGTGTGTGTGTGTGAGGATTAACCCAGCTGAACAATAAAGACCAAACAGGATAAAGTGTTATTCATTTCTATCTCTTCTTGAAATCCTTCCTTCATTGACCTAACTTTTGATAGCATGTGTGAAGGCCCTGAAGATTTTTGCTCTCAGTCCTGATAGAGCCACATTCTCTTGTCTAGGTTTGAAGTACAAGAATAGAAAACTGAGTGAGAAAGTACTAGACTAGAGAGAACATTGTATTGGATCCATAGCATTTATATTTAGCTAAACATCAGAAGTTACTGACTTTTATCATGTAACAAAGTCCCTTCTCTTTCAGGCTGAGTTCTCTTAAGAAAGATTTATGTTTCTCGTAAATTTAAACTCAGAAATTCATTAATTTATGAATTCCTGAGATCTTTCCAGAATGTAGTTTTCTGTGAGTCTCAACAATTTGGAATGAAGCTCCTTGTTGCCTTTGACATAACATCATCCTAGAAGTTGGTTCATTATCTAGTAATTCTAAAGAAAAAAAAAATAAGCGTTAACAGTAAACACTGAGCCAACAGCATGGTAATATGAAAAAAAAAATCCATAAATACAGAAGGAGGGGCTGTGCCTTCTTTCTCTGAGTGATGATAATTAATCAAAAGAAAGCAAGGCTAATTGAAGATTTGATTTTTGTTATCCAAAGGAAACTGGAGGACACTAACATATGCAGTAGGAAAGAGCAATATTAATGCTACAGCTAGTAAATTCATAAAGTATTTATATGAAATGTCATAGTTAATCCTGAGAGAACTCAGAGTACCTAGATATTTGTTCATCTGGTGTCAGGAAACTTCTTCTGACGGAAGTTAAATAACTTTCCAGACACTGCATGTGGTGACAACTTATGTCCTGACAGAAGCTCAGGTCAGCCACTTTCCCAGTCATTTCTCCTTGACTCCCTTCTTTCTTTCTTTCTTTTCTTTCTTCTTTCTTTCTTTCTTTCTTTCTTTTCTTTCTTTCTTTCTTTCTTTCTTTCTTTCTTTCTTTCTTTCTGTCTTTCCTTTCTTTCTTTCTTCTTTCCTTCTTTCCTTCTTTCCTCCTTTCCTCCCTCCCTCCCTCCCTCCCTCCTTCCCTCCCTCCCTTCCTTCCTCCCTCCCTCCCTTCCTTTCCTTTTTCCTTTCTTCTCTTTTTGTGGTTCTAGCAATTGAATCTAGGGCTTGACATGGTACACAAATGCTCTGCAACTGAGCTTTGTTTCCATCCTAGATTCTGTACTCTTAATAATAACTTACTCTTTAAAAAGAGGGTGTTCCAAGTAGAGTTTTGGGATTGTTGCTACGAATCAAACACTAACTGTGGAATAGAAAGAGAGCAGTGTCTTATACCATCTAGGCAAAATGACCACCATATTACTGAAATAAAGCCAAATCGGTGTTTCAACAGTGGTGTATTTATTTCAGTATTCAGAATTCCATCTTTGTTTGCTTTTTAAACCATTGACTCTGCTCATATGACAATTCTACAGCATAGGAAAAAAAAGCCATTTGTGATGTTGCTTCAAATACAATGGCCCTCAAAAATACATTACATTCAATTAAATAGGACTTTTAAAAGATAAGAAATAATAGGAAGGCTGTTTTCCAAAAAGGTTAGGTATGATGAATAATGAACACACACACACACACACACACACACACACACTCACACTCACACTCACCACACACACACACACACACACACACAGAGAGAGAGAGAAGAGAGAGAGAGAGAGAGAGAGAGAGAGAGAGAGAGGTAAGGGAGAGGGAGGGACTGAGACAAAGAAAGGCAGAGAGACATAGAGAAAGAGAGAAAGAAACAAGAGACAGAGGCAGAGACAGAGAGTGAAAGAAAGAGAGGGGGACAGAGAGAGAGAGGGAGGAAGGGAGGGAGGGAGAGACAGAGACAGAGACAGAAACAGAGAGACAAAGAGAGAGAGAGAGAGAGAGAGAGAGAGAGAGAGAGAGAGAGAGAGAGAGTATATTCCACAGTGGTAGAAACACAATTTAAAAACAAGAGGCCAGGTGTTCCCAACATAAACTAAACGTGTTTTTCAATTGAGTTCCGAGCTAGTGCAGAAAAGAACAAGTCCATTATGAGTCTCAGCTACAAAGAGGAAGTCACTAAGCACTACATGAAGTGTGTGTGTGTGTGTGTGTGTGTGTCTGTGTGTGTGTGTGTGTGTCTGTGTTTGAAATGGCCATTACAAAGACCTTGGGAACAGAGGTCTATTCCCTGGATAGTTATTCTAACATGAACAACAAAAGAACACTATGTAGGCTTTAGCATGCAGACACTTGTGATTTACTTCAAAGAGCCTGCCAGAGAGTATTGTGAGGTTCTCTGTCTGGCTCTGCAGTTTTCCTAGGCAGCAGGCCAAAGATAAAGACCACTTAAACATTATTTAGAAATGAAAAGGCTACTAAAAAGGATATAGTTGTATGTTAAAGAGACACTAAGCCATTTTGAGTCAACTAAGTTAGGTCTAGGGGCAGAAATAAATGAATACAAATGGGAAATGATATTCTGCTTAAATGTGGCCCTTTAAGAGTCCTGTGAAAGGCCAATGAGGAGGTAGTGAGCTGTCAAATCCATGTCACAAATGTATATCTAAGTAGTATTTAAGTTGCCTGACATTCATGTGCACCAAATGAATAGTAGCATCCCAGGGTTGAAAACAGCATATGAATTAAATTGCCCAGTCCAAAGGAAAATGAAGAAAGAAATATAAAAAGAGTAAAGCAGAAATCTTGTTAACAATAAAGCGTTCAAACTTGTAGTGATAAATACTGTGAATTTACAATAATGTATAGATTTTACCATATAAGTTAGAAGAATTAATTCAAGTATCAGAAGAAATGAATTAAAAGAAAGAAGCAAAACCATAATGTCTTAATTTTTCTTTTAGTATGTGCAAAACTGTTATAAAGATATTTTAATAAATACACATTGATTGATTTCCAGTACTTGAAGTCATGTATTTAGAATTCAAAATAGCACTATTATGTTAGAGAGAGATTAAAGCTTGAGAATGGATGGACATGTGGAAGAGAGCTAGCTAGCTAGCTAGCTAGCTAGCTAACTAGATAGATAGATAGATAGATAGATAGATAGATAGATAGGTTGACAGACAACCCTGCAGGTAGATAAACAATAGGTAACTAGATATTTGACAGTATTTAATAAGACAAGTGACTCTGTGATTATTAATACTAAGGAGTCATGTGTAAAGAGAAAGGCAGAGAAGCTGATACCATTATATCACTCTATCCAAGTCTGAAGGCCTCAGAACCATGGACTGAAAATTCCATAAAATTCTAATCATTCCTCAAACATTATTTGCTGGGGTACACTCTTAAGTTTAAAATAGAAGAAACTAGAATACTAATGGCTAAAAGGAAGTAAGAGGAGTTATGGAAAGAGGGAGTAAGGGAGGGAAGGATAAAAAGAGAGAAAGTAAAAGAAAAAATATGAATCTGCCTTTCTTTATCTTTTTTTATGTGCATATCAATAACTGATTGAGCTCATGCTCACATTAGGTGAGAAAAAAATATCTTATTTATTCAGTCCATTGATTGAAAAGTACGTATCTGTTAGTACTATCCAAGATATACTGAGAAATTATGCTTTAGAAACTATATGGATATATCTAATCCAGTCCTGTTTAAATCTACATATATGCATTAAAAGCACATTCTATCAATTTGACACTGTATGAATTTCTTTATACCACACCTATATCTAAGTAAAGCCAATACCCTAATATGGTATAACTCTGCTGTATAGAATCAAAATGTGATTAATCTCTCCAAAGTAAAGGAGGCAAAGGCTTTAGTGAATTTAATGTTTTTCTTGAGAGCCTATAACTAAATTACTATATTGCAATGTTAGTAATATATAAATACTAATAGAAATTCAATACAGATTACAAATATACATTCCAAAATAATATGCTAGAAAGAAAAATATTTAATGAATTATAATATGGTGTGTGCTTAGGAAAATAGATGTTGTTGTACACAGAGCAGTTGAAATCCTCATGTCTGTAAGTGTTTACATGATTGTGATTGGTATTTATAGGTATTCCTTTTCTACTATGGATTCTGTATTCCCTTACCTTTAGGAAATACCTCAGGTGACTATAATTCTTTACTTGGTAGGGCAGTTCAAACCTATATTTTTAAATCGTCTGGCCATTTATAGTGCTCTCTGGAGTTGGATTGCTAAAGTTTCACATTGGCCATAATTACAGGGCAGAGTAATGTTAAGAATTGGTCCTGTGTAAAAGAAACTCAGAAACAAAGATGCAGAGACTGAAGAAATGGTTGACCAGTTTGACACCCATTCCATGGAAAAGATCCTCATACTATTAGTGATGGTATGTTGTGCTTGCAGAAAGAAACCTAGCATAGCAGCCCTCTTAGAGGCTCTACCCAGTGGCTAACTGAGACAGACGCAGACCCCACAAACATTGGATGCAAGTCAGATATCTCAAGGAGATAGCAATCCCACAGAAAGACCAATAGTGTAAACTCCCTTGGACCCTTGGGAGCTTAAGCCACAAAGCAGCATACACAGGCTGGTTTGAGCTCCTCGATGTATATGTAGCAGAGGACTGCTTTGTCTGGCCTCACTGGGAGAGGATTCACCTAATACTGCACCAGGGACTTGATGTACAAAGGTGGGGGAATATCAGGGAGAGGCTGTCCTCTCAGAGGTAAAAGCGGGGAGAGATTGGGGAGGAACTCTAGGAGGGGAATCAGGAGGGTTGTAGTATTTGGGTTGTAAATACATAATCAACTAATTTAAAAAATGAATTCAGAGCTCTTTTATATTACATAAACACCCACCCTCTTTTGTTACATTATTGAGTTAGGAGTCTAGTCTCCTATTAGTAGTTTAGACCAAAACCTCAGTTAACACTGCATTTACCCACTTAGTGGTTGGTGCTAAAGTAACTGTGGGGGTTGGGAGGTGAGTCTCCCATGTTGTTTAGTAGAATCATTAGTAGGATTTCTGCTGTAGTCATTTCCCCCTCTAAAATTAAACCTAAGTCTAGCTAAGCAAAACTCATGGAAAAGGAAAGTGAGATGTGTTTGCAAGGAACTAGGGACAATGGTAAGTGACATAGTTTTCATTTTCACCCTTTGTCTAATTCATAAAGCCATGCTGTGAGAGAGACAGTACCAAGTATCGGATGCTTAAGTGCATACAGCCTTCTGTAGAACCTGACTGCATTTCTGCAAGACCCTGACATTGAGCTCCAATCATAACTAGAACATCAAAAGGCCACTTTCCTGTTAATTCCATACTACATCATGGAGACCAGTTTAGTGTGAACAGTGACTACTATCCTAGCTATTATTTATTTCATCTTGACAAAACCAAAAGTCATCTGAGAGGAGGGGATGTCAATTGGGAAATTGTGTTCATAAGACTGGGGCATAGGCAGGTAAGTCATTTGAATAGTTTCTGAATTAGTGATTGATATGGGAGGGTCCAGTCCACTGTGGATTGGGACATCTTTGAGCTGGTGGTCCAAGGTACTGTAAGAAAGCAGGCTGAGCAAATGATAAGAAGCAAGGAAATAAGGAGTAGGACTCCATAGCTTCTGTATAAACTCCTGCCTCCAGGTTCCTGTCTTGTTTGAGTTCCTACCCTCGTCTTCTTCATTGATGAACAGGGATATGGAAGTGTAAGCGAAAATTCCTTTTCCTCTCCAAGTTTCTTTTGGTAATGGTGTTTCATCGCAGCAATAGTAACCATAACTAAGAGAAAAATAGGAGGGTGTCGGATGCTGAAGTGTTTTAGGGTCAAAGTTGAGTTCCTTGGTTATAATTAGTGTTGTATATAATACTATGACAGTGGATGAGGCATTCTGAAAATTTACCCATGATGTTTTTAGCAGAGGCATATTTTCAGGGAAGTCAAAACTATACCCTGGATCACTGTAGTAAAACACCATCTTTAAATGATAAATGTTATCCAATGTAATTAATCAGCTCCCAGCTAATTTATTGAACATCTCAGGAAGTAGTACTCTGCTAGACCAGGATTGGCCTCTGTCACTTACAGATTGGAAGCTTTGATGGCTGCCATAGCCAGCTCTGTGTTTGTAAATAAAAGTTCACATTCTTGGGGCATGTTGTATTCACATCCCTACAACCAGGGTCATTTGTCTCTGAGCCCATTAGATGAAAGCAGATGGAAGCTGATTGTTACACCCTGAACAAATTAGTCATCTTATCCACTTGATAACTAAAGTCTTTCTTTGTTAAAGACCCTTTATGTGAGTATACCCTATGAAAAAAGTATTTTCACATCTGTGCTCATTCAGAGTATGAAACTTTTTTTCAATTTTTTTCTTCAATATTTTTTTTTTTTTTTTTTTTTTTTTTGTGCTAGAGGCTCATTAGACTAGGAGGAATGGGCTGATATACTCCATGTCTAGTGAAGGTCTTCATTGTGCATCAGGGTCCAGCCTGTTCACTCTCATACTTTTGAAAGTTACTAAGAAAACACATGAAAAAAGGCCTCCCAAGACATGTCACCTAATGGACAGTCTCACTGCGTTTAACTGCCAGGCTGAATATCAGAGGACACAATATTTCCTTACCTCTCCACTTTTTCTTTCTTTACATGATAAACCAGAACTCATAGATTCCTTCTTGATTCTGAATTTTTTAAAAATTTATCACACTCAATCAGTAACTAGACTTTTATAGCTAAATATTCATTTTATTACAGTCTATAAAACTCTATTTCCCTTTTTTTCAATCTCTTACTTATGTGTGTAATTTTCTTTACTCATTTGCTCAGAATTTACAAATCATGTGTCCTTAGTTTGAACTAATGTTATAATGAAAAATTTAATGTAGTATTTTCTCATGATGTTTGCATACTTCATCTAATACTATCACATATTTAAATAAAAATCAGTATGACAGAGAAAGAAATAAGTTTCATGGAAGATCATAGAAGATCCACATGTGCTTATAATATGAAGCTTTCTGGGAAATTTGGTTCCCAATTAAAATTAGGATGATACTTTATAAATTAATTATCTGAGGAAGATGAAGAGACAGCTAGGTATGGTAGTACATACTTTTAATCCAAGCATTCAGGAAATAGGAACAGGTAGATATCTGTGAGTTTGTGGCCAACCTGGTCTACATAGTGAGTTCAAGAACAGTCAAGGCTTCACTATTCTGGAATAGTCTCATTCAGCCTAATGAAACTCTGTCTGAGAAAAAAATGTAAAAAAGATGAAGAAGAAATGAACAAAATAAGATGAAAAGAAGTAAAGACATAAAAAATAATAAATGGAAAATTAGATCATATATGTCCAAATAAAAATGTTCAAGCAGAAAAATTTTTCCATGAGACTTGTATGTGTTTCCTTAAGAATAGATAATTTAAACTATGTATTTTTAAATGTATATAATCAAATTTATGCATACAAATTTTATGTATAGAAAACATAGACAATTTACATGCATTTCATAATAAGCAATGGCAAATGTATGTAACCCAGCTAAATATTTATTTTTATATAGAAAGAATTCTAAAACCAAATTAATGCAAATTATCCAATTTCATGGACAATTTTAACCATAATGGAAAAATAAACAATGTAACCATGGCAAAGGCCATTCTGTGCTTGCTGAGGAGGAGGGCAGCACCATATGCTTTCATGTACATTTACCCCAGGAGGGCAGTGCCATATGTTCACACGTATGTCACCATTCTTGGCCTTCCATACATTGCAGTATCCCTTGGGATCTGCTGAATGGGAAGAGAAAGCAAGTGTGGTAAGAATATGAGGATGTGGTGTGGTTCCCTGTTGACAGATTTTGCTAGCCATTGCTTGGCTTGGCAAGCACCCAGAACAGCTGCTTTGCCCCAGGGCAGAGGTCTCTGTGATGTCACAAAGTCTCCCCAGTGGGTGTGATGATGGAGTGCTGGGTGATGTGTCCTTTGGGAGTGGACTTTTCCTCTTGAGTCACAGGTGGAGGAAAGGTGACATTTCCACAGAAGACCTTACTGATTTGTATATGCAATTATAATGTAAGTGAAATGAAATCGTTTGTATCAACAGGAGTTGAAATAAATTCGGAGAATTCTATCAAGTTAAGTTAATTATAATTTGTGATTGCATACCAATATTGCTTAAAACTCAGTGAATGATTTCAGATTTCTTAGGTCCATATCTAGGATACTCCTATTTGATCGTTTAGGCAATAATTACATTACATCATCACAGAAATGATATAGAAAGGAAAACATCTCTTAAATGCATTCAGTACATACATGCACAAATGTTTTGTGATTCATAGGCATGATAGAACTTGCAGAAATGTAATGTGGATTTACTCATCTAGAAAGCTGACATCAGGAATCGTTGAGGGTCTATTGTAGAGCCCGTCTCAAAATGCTGTGACTCCTCAGTGCTACCTTTTTTACAAAATCTTAGAAATATTCCAATTAAGTGTATACCTTCTGGCTCTTACTATCTATGGGTATATTAACCAACTTCATACAGAAAAGAATTTTTTTTTAACAATTTTATGAATGTATTTTCTATTTCAATAATAAAATAGTTACTGTCACAAGATCAGTGTGTTCCTTCACACTTCAGCTTTGGACAGCAGGATGAAAAATAATCAGGAATAAAGTTAATAGCTTTGAGCTGAAGATGTGGCTCACTATAGTCTGTTCCTCCAGTTCTAGACAATCAAACCCTTCCGTCTCTGTCAGCATGCCACAGGCACCTCGTAACCCATGCTTTTGTTGTTTTTCCTCCTCCTTCATACTCTCCTGGTGCTCTTTCCATCTATGCATCTCAGATTATGCAGCCATAGTCATAGATTATACATTCCTTCCTGTGCTACTCAAAGACTTCAGTACCAGATTCATGCTTGAATCTTTGAGTCAAGACCTGACCCAATGAAGTAAGTACTTTTGTAAAGCCAGAAACTCTGTTTCTTTTTCATTTCTTTCCCTTTTTTTCTGTCCTTCCTTATTGAACTTCCCAATCCTTGCATCTTTTCAAGGCTTTGGTAGGTTTTTCTGAGTTCTCATAGCTTTTCTCCCTATTTCCTTTTCATCAAATCCTGAACTCATAAAATGATAAATAAATCTAATGTACTCTGTGGAGTGAAGTACAGATAACACTTAAAGTGCCGTGTGCTTTGTAGGCTTTCCTCTTGGAAACAGAATCTGGACTACTTCTGTTTTAGTTTTAATACTGCACAATTTCATTTATTTTAATAACAGTATTATTTTAAAAATCCGATCATTTTAACTATTTTCAATACTTCAAATGAGTTTTATAAAAATCAGTGATGGGACTAAATAAATAAATACATAAATGGTCATTAATCTGTCTTTTGGAAAACTTTTTATAAGGTAGTACTTTATAAATTTATTTTAAAATAAATTTTGACAAGACATGTATCAACATATTTCAATTTGTCACACGAAAATTCAAAACTCCAAATTTTATAAGATACAGCCATTGCCATGAAACAGTGTTTAGGTTCACTGATGTGTAATAATGCTCTTATATTTTGTGTGAGGATGGCATCGCCACCTTCGATTGCTTAAGAACAACTATAACAATTGCTAAATGACAAACTCACCTACAATGTATTTCTCAGACTATATCCCCAACTGTAGGTATTGAATTACCATATATTTTTTCTTAAGGGTCTAGTATTTTCCTAGATAGCATGATTTTTTTTTCTGAATGATCAAAGTTCATAAATAAAATTAGTTTCCCGATAACATGTTCAATTATATAACAATAACATTTTTTTGTGTGTGTGTGTGTGTGTGTGAGACAGGGTATGTCTGTGTAGCTCTGGCTGTCCTGGAACTCACTCTGTAGACCATGCTGGCCTTGAACTCAGAAATCCACCTGCCTCTGCCTCCCAAGTGCTGGGATTAAAGGCGTGCGCCACCACCTCCCGGCTTAACAATAACATTTTTTAAGACAACAAAAAATTTTGAGAGAATAGCAAGACTATTCTTCAAGGCTGAGAAAAGCAAGAGTATCCCAATATGCTACTAAGTATGATCAAACAACAGTGGAAAATATTACAGCAATTCACTTGAATAAGCAATTAAATGGTACATTTTGTCCTGCTTCAAGTCAAGCCACAAGCATGGCTTAGCTTCCTTGTTGGACACAGTATAGAAACATAGAATAACCTGTGCTGCCACACTGTGCCTCCTCGCTTCAGCAGTCTGGGTCATTCAGAAATTGCAATACAGAGCAAACGGTACAGGAGCAGAGACCAGTGTCATCCTAGTTTCTGTCTCTTGAGTCTGATAGGTGAAGCAGCACTTTGCTGGTCTCCTACTAGTCAAGACGGTATAGCAGTATTTCACTGTTTTCTGGGAACCAAATGAAAGCAAATTTTGAAGTAGAATTTTCTTATAGAATTTAAAGAGAAATATTTCAGAGATGTTTAGAAAATAAATTCAAAAGAGAAAAGGGAGATCTAAAGTAACTTTAACTCATCAGAGTCAAGCTTAAAGTAATTTGTTGTGGCAAATCTGTCTATAGACAAACTTAAGACATATGGAGAATATCAGAGTACCCTGTATTCCTATTGTTCTGACTTTGCTTCCCCCAAACAAAAGAAAGAAAAGAAAAGAAAAAAATATTAAAGCGAGTTATTTCATCCTATTTTTCTCCTCCTCCCAGTATAAATTAACAATTGTTTTCTTTTCTTGGTGCATATAAGTTAATTAATACGTAAAGGCAAAGGAAAAATGCAGCACTTGGAGTCTGTGAGTGATCAATCTTCCAGAATACTTATTGCACATACACAAATGTCTCCATATCAAATTTTAAGTAAACTATTTCCTAAGATCTCATGCATAATGAGATTAACTTTAGTACTATTTTAATTCAATTTATTTATTTATACTCTCCATTATCATACTGTTTAAGATAGCTTTATGCATTTTAATATTATCTTTTTTTAAAAGCCTAGGTTTATTGCTTATTTCTTATTTAAGCAATTTTATAGACATCACTCCTTTTGACGGAATGTAAACCAATGCAATCACTAGATTAAAATACTGATTTGAATGTCTAATATAATCCTATCTGTGTTTTATGGATCTGCATACAATAAGTGCTTTCAAAAATAAATGCCTTTTACAGATAGGAAGGAAGTCAAGTTATTCCTGTTTGCAGACAAAGATGTTCTATATGAAATTTAAAGGCTCTATCAGTTCTCTATTAGAACACATGACTTACAGAATCAACAAACTAGTAGTGTATTTATATACCAGTAATGAGCTTACTGAGAAAAACATAATGAAAGTAATTCTACTTTTTTTTTTATTCTTTAAATTTTTTTTACAGTCCAGATTTTATCCCACTTCTGGTCTAACATCTGAATGTTCCACATCTCATATCTCCTTCCCCTGTCCACAAGAAGATGTCCCCACCCTGCAACCCCCACCCCACCATACCTCCCCACTCCCTGGGGCCTCAAGTCTCTTAAGGGTTAGGTACAACTTCTCTATATCCAGACCTGGCAGTCCTCTGCTGTATATGTGTTGGGGGCCTAATATCAGCTGGTGTATGCTGCCTGGCTGGTGGCTCAGTATCTGAGAGATCTCAGTGGTCCAGGTTAGTTGAGACTGCTGGTCTTCCTATAGAGTCACCCTCCTTCTCAGCTTTTTCCAGCTTTTCCCTTATTCAACCATAGGAGTCACCAGCTTCTGTCCATTGGTTGGGTGTAAATATCTGCATCTGACTCTTTCAGCTGCTTGTTGAGTCTTTTGGAGGCAGCCATACTAGGCTCCTGTCTGTAAGTACACCACAGCATCAGTAATAGTGTCAGGCCTTGGGGTCTCCCCTTGCACCGAATCCTAATTTGGACCTGTCACTGGATCTCCTTTTCCTCAAGCTCTTCTCTAATTTTGTCCTTGCAGTTCTTTCAGACAGCAACAATTCTGGGTCAGAGTTTTTGACTGTAAGATAGCAATCCCATCCCTCTGCTTGATGCCATGTCTTTCTATTGGAAATGGACTCAACAAGTTCCCTTTCCCAATTCTAGGGCATCTCATTTAAGGTTCTGCTCTTTGAGTCATAAGAGTCTCTCACCTGCCGGGTCTCTGGTACATTCTATAGGGTTCCCCTACCTGTTACCTCCCGAGGTTGCCTGTTTCCATTCTTTCTACTAGCCCTTAGGGCTTCAGTCCTGTTCTGCCCACCCAATACCTGATCTTAAAATAATCAAATATGTAGGAAAACTTAGCAGAAGATAAAAATAATAGTACACAATAAGTACAAATTTCTGATAAAATGAAATTGAAAAAGACACAAGTATAGAAGAATATCTAATGTTTATGATTGAACGAATTACTACTGTTTAGGTGATCAGATAATCTAAAGTGATTCACAGATTTGAATGACAAAGATACCAATGATGTTTTTCAGAAAATTAAAAAAAAATTCTTAGAATTATATGGAAAAATAAAACATCATAAATAGCTGAAACAAAGAGAATAAAACTGAATAAAAAGTAAAAGAAAGTGAACACACATTTTTAAAAGATTGTGTGGAACCACAGTCAAATAACATTAAACATTTGCAAACAAAAATGGATGCACATAACTGGTAAAACTAATTAAGAAGACAAATCTAGATCTCTACAGACAGCTGACAATAATGCTAGCTGCATGCTCTAGGGAAAGGACAACCTCTCCAAAAAAAATAAATAAATAAATAAATAAATAAATAAATAAATAAATAAATAAATAAAAAGGGAAACTGGATATCTGTATGCAGAACGTTGAAACTTGACCTCTGTCCTATGTCGTGTATAAAATAAAACTTAATAATTCAATCACTGGACAAGGATGTATTGATGGAAATTTCACAAAACTTTCCACTAGATGAAAAGCTACAGGCAATCTTTGTCTGCAGAGAAAAGGAAAATCACTTTCTTCAGTGACAGAAGCTATGATGTGTTAACTACATGAACAGCTAAAACACATATACATTCTAGCAGGACTCCATAGGGTATATATGTCTATGTGGATAGATGCTGGGAGAAAGAGAAATTATTGACTTTTAAGGATGTGGCCAATGGTAGGTTTCTCATGTTCCAGTAGATGGTCCTACACCTGTGCACATATTCGCAGCACTCACTAATGGATTATAACAAACACACATAGGACATACAGTTGACGGGGTCCATGCTGATAGAGAAGTTAGGCAAGCTGGACGGTTAAGGGACATAGGTGTCATCATATTTGATCATGTATTTGTATGAATCTTCAAAATAAAGAAAACGTAAGAAAAAAGAAACGGAAAAGCAATCTTAAAACATAATTCTAAAAATAAAACATACAATAATCTGAAATTTGAAAATGCTGAATACCATCAGTCTCCTGATACCATAATCAAAATTAGCATACATTGCGTTATTGCAGACAGACAGCTTAAGAGCAAAATGACAGAACAGTTCATGCTGTCTAGGTTCTGCAGAAAGGGGATGTATACACTCTGGCAGTTGTCTTGAGGTCAGTGCAGAAGTTCCTCAGAAACCTAAGGCTCAAAATAATAATTTATTATTTGAGTCCACCACATCTAGGTGTAGATCCCCAGGATGTTAAACCAGTATATCAGAGACACTTACATGTCTGTTTTTATGGTTTCCCAAAAAATTTACTTCAGACAAATTAACAATTTACTTTTTCTGCCATAATTTGTTCTAACACTTATCATTGTTTTTTTCTTGATTTTCTTTTTTTTTTTTTTCTTGATTTTATTCCAATAAGTTTACCTCATTTTGGGTTGGGTAAACCTCATCAATGTTGGAGTATATGCTTAGTAGTGAATATATTAATTTAGTCATACACACACACACACACACACCACACCACACACACGTTGTATATATATATGTATGCATATACATATATATTCTTTTGAACATGTGATACACATTATTTTAGGGACTTCTACTTTTAGTGATCTTTTAAGAGGTTCAGTGAATTACTAAAGTGTAGTCCTGTTTCACATAGAATGATTATATAGGTTGTTTCCATTTCCTAGTTATTATGAATAAATGCACAGTAGACAAAACTAAGCAAATGTCTTTGACATATGCTATAAGATAATGTTTGATAGGCATGTCAGGGATATTGCACCCATTAAATCTCAACAGTGTGCTTGTTCAAATGATACATTCACAATGAAAACACTGGCCAGCATGTCAATATTCATGGATGAAATTTCATAAAGCCCTGGCCCTTGATGATCATTAGCTACAGAGAAAGGAGAGTTCATCTTCTCTAGGCACAAACCCTGTCATAAGTTTCTAATATTAAGTGGACAGCCCTAAATAATACATGTACATACAAGTAATACTAAATGAGCTTGGTAGGATGTGTGTGTATGTGTGTGTGTATGTCTGTGTGTGTGTGTGTGGAAAAATGAAACCTGTAAATGACAAGGCCATGTATTTAAGAGGAGGTGGGAGGACACTTGGCAGAAGCTGCATAGAAAAGGGGTGAAAGTGATGTTAATATAATACACATGTACAAATTCTAAAAATCTCAGAAAAGAACAAAAGAGTTAAGGCTAATAGATAGAGGGTGATGGGAAAAGTTAGTCAGCAGAAACAATGTTGCACTTAGGTGAGATAAATAAATTTTCTGTTGCATTACATTATAGGGTGATATTAGTCAACAATAATGTACTCTTCCTAATTATAACACTGCTCTACAACCACCCAAACGACTACCAGACTCTCAGTAGTTTTTAAAACTTTACTCTTATTAGGAATTTTTTTTCTAATTTATCTGTGTTTTTGCAATAGGATCCTGCATGGCTTTATAAATTACTGTGCAGAACAACCTCGTTTTAAAACTCATAGAGATCCACCTGCCTCTGCTTCCTGAGTGTAGGAATTAAAGATGTGAAAGACCTTGAACCACTGGTTAAGTTTTAAGGATTTTAGGTTCTAGCAATGATCTTTGAATAACCTAAGGCTATTTTAGTGGTGAAACAAATGTTGAGTGTGTTGGTAGACTTTTTCTGCATGTGACTCTTTAGTGTAACATCCAAGGAAGATGAAAAATTGTCAGCTCTGTAACTTTAGTCTTGTTGTAGCTCCTTGGTGTTTTTTACAAACTAAAAGCAACTCTTTTACTAATACTTTTGTTAAAATTCCGATACAGTCTATGAGAATTTTTATTTTAAATATTTCAGTAGCCCGCCAGTGAAATGAATCACTGCAGTCAGCTTGTCAAAGCAATTTTCAGCATCATTGTCAAAATGTCAAATAATGGACACGAAGAGACTGTGTCACATTCAATAGTCTCCTTCCTTAAGGTGAAGTTGAGTCCTTGGAATGTCATGGGAGTTATAACTCCTGCTGACCTTATAGCCATACACAGAGCATTGACTGGCCTGCTGAGGCTCAGGATAAATCCAGCAACCAAGACAGAAGGGTGATTTCAGCCTCAGGCTTCATGGATGAGAGGCCCAAATCCTTCACTTCTTACTTGATGAAACTGAGAACCAGGTAACCTCTCATTTACTCAGGTTTTTTTTTTTTTCATTGGGATTTGAAAAGCCTCAGTGTACTTCAGAATTTAACTCATAAAATGTATTTCATATACCATATGTTATGTGACTGAATATCCAATTTCAATTTTCTCTAAATTGCTGATATTTCTTTTACCTTTATTTTTTACAAAATAGCTGAAAAGCCCTTTGGTCATATGACCTTAAATAAGTCAGCTTTTAGGCCTACAATCTGGAAGGCTTATCTGCCTATGGACATCTTAGCACATGTATTATTGCTGTTTATGATATCTGGTGGGAGGGGTATGCACACATGGGTACAGGTGCCTGCACCAGCAAGAAGCTGGAACTGGAGTTGCAGACAGCTGCAGGGACTACCAGATGTGTATGTTTTGACTTGAAGTTAAGTCCTCTGAAGATTAAAATGTGTTCTCATTCATGGGGCAAAGTCCCCAGCCCATTCTGTATACTTTTCTGACTTTATATAAATTATTTATGAAGTTACCATAATAACCCTGCATGACATCTAGACTTTTTTTTTCTAAATCCTGCTAATCAGCTACATTTTTAATATCAATATTTTTCAGGCCTTTTGAGTCATTCTCTACTATTCTAGATAACTATCAATAAGGAACAATCATGAGAATCCATGTCTCAAAATAATACTGCTATATAACTGTCAGTCTCATCTTTCACAAACTCTTTTGAAGTGCCTGTACCTTTTTGCCTCACTGGAAGTGGAAGGGTCTGAGATGATTTTGGTAATCTCGTATGCTCCAAGAGGGATGCCTGATATTATTAGAGCCTGCTGAGTTTTCCTTTGCTTTTTCTCTCTGGTTCTATTTCTTATCACATGAGTCTTTTCCATGTGACCTTTCAGTCTCAACCGTTTTTTTTTTTTGTTTGTTTGTTTGTTTTTGTTTTTTTTTTTGTTTTTTTTTTTTTTGTTTTTTGTTTTTTTGCCTCATTCTATTCACTAAATCACTCATATGGCCAACACACAAAGATATATACAACAGTTTGTACCCTTATCTCTTGAAAAACACACACAGTCTTCAGGTCATTGTCTCTAGCCATTTTATTCAACTTCTATATTAATCTTAATATGGAGCATCTGGTTTCTGACTAAGTGTAGATGGGATGAAAAGCCTCATGATCTCATCTCTGTAGTTCCTCTTAGTCTAGAGACTTATGAACTCTAAAGGCAAGTTGTCTGACTCTCACCCTCAAAATGATATAATCAGCACAAAGAATATAACCTTGGGGATATCTCATCCATAGGAAATAACCAAAGATTTGTTATTGCCCAATTCAGATCTAATCAAAGCTCTAGGCAAAGTTCTACTTTGGGGTTCTCAACTATAAGGGCTCACTTTTTATTTCTCTATTCAAGGAAGCTTTCGTAGCTACTGGGCTCAACACTTGATATCTCCACCTAGAGAATTCTTTAAATCATGATGAATGGGTCCTACTTTTCCAGTCATTGGTCATCTGTTATCTTCACTTGAACACCAACATTGTCCATCCTATCATTATATCTATGTTGAACCCAGAGTCTGGGGATACAGTTTAATGGCTGAACACTTGTCTAGCACAAAAAATTTCTATGGATAGACAACACACACACAAGGGGGAGGGGGAAGGGAGGGATGTAGCGAGTGGGAGAGGGAAAGGGAGAGAGGGAGGGAGAAAGGGGGTTGAGTTTGATCTTTTTTCACATATCCATCATAGAACTTAGCATATTCGACAATTCTATAATTATCTTTTATGCTGAATGTATTCATTTAAATAGCACATGACTCTATCCATTATAACAACACATTATAAGGGTGAAAATTCTTCTTTTCTTATCCACTATTTAATTTCTCAATCTTGATACAAAGCCCAGTACTGGGTAGAGTATATTTGTTAATAAATGCCCTCTAAATGAACAAAAATAATCTCAAAATAATAGTGCAAAGAGATGTTTCCCTGCTGTAAAGATTAAGAGAGAATGGGGCCTGACTATCTAAGTCACTTGCCAAAGGGCTCACACAGCCAGCCAAGCGTAGCTCCCAGCTTCACTGGGCTAGGTGTGTTCTTTCCACAGCTTCACAAATGGCAAAGGAGGATGTGCCCTTCACAGGCTGGTGTTTCCGGGTCCTTTCTTCTTGCATCACTGCCCCATTTCATGTAACTTCAGGTCATATTATATCACAGAGCTCAAGAAGAATGCCAATGGCTTTCACCTCGCTTTATTCCTGTTGGTAACTTTTTGCGAACATTGTGTATTATTTAATAAATGAGCAAACAGGAGCTGGCAGATGAACCCGCTGCATGATGAGAAGAAAATTCAGTGACCACATGCCTTGTGTCTATTTCCCAGTGGCTACTCACCTTGCAACATGTCCTCTAGGCAGGGACTCTAGGTTTTTCTCTAGGAACAAGGCTGCTGTGACTAAAGGGTGAATGATTCTCACACTTCCATCTCTGACTCATAATTTTCTATTTATTATATGTCCATATTTACATTGGAATAGTCTCAGAACCAACACAAGCTTCAACAAAGGAGATCAAACTGTGTTCAGCCAACTACGATGAGCTTCAGCTTGCTCTCCTCCTTGTATTATTTCCCCCTTTTCCTTCTTGGATATTTTTTATATTTTGTCATTATTTTCCTGAAGACAAATTAACCAGTGCTATATCCAGATATCATATTTAATGTAATTTTATACTACATAATAAAGTCATGTGATAAGCAGTGGCTATAATACCAATAGCTCTTTCTTGTTAACACTCCTAAAAACAATAACCATGATATAAGAGAAATAACATTGTATTCTAGTCAGTATAAACCCAGGAAGCAATTGTACTACTAGTATAAATCACCAGGTCCAAAGTAGGATGCTAGGAGAATCTATTCAGAGAACCATCCATGCAAACTACCTCTTGAAAGAATGGAAAATTTCCTATACTAGAATGGTCATGGATGGTGGATAACCATAGCTATAGTATCTATAGACATGACACAGCCGGCAAATCCATGATGTTTTCAAGAAATACAGGAAACTTTAACTTGATTTGAAGTATTGTGGAGCTGAAATGATCTGTATGCATAGTAAAGTGACCATACTTAGGAAAGATCCACCTAGTTACTGTATCAGAGTATTTTTATGACATTAGAAAAATGCATGTAAACTTTGTGACCATAAATTTCCTCATCTATAAACACACATACTTACTGTAAACATATTTACTTATTACATAGATTGTTTTGAGTAATTAAAGGGCTATCTGTGATTGATGCTTATTAGTTAATGGGAAAAGGCAAACATGTTATTAATGGGAACTTCTATTTAATATTTTAACTTTATTTACATGTATTTGTATAATATGTTTATTAATTATTTGGGAATTTCACATTATGAACCCTGAGCACCCTTGCTTTTCAGTTCCCTCAGGTCTTCTTTCTCACCCTTGGAGACCCTCAAAAAAAAAGGAAAATAAAAATGAAAAAAAAAAGTTCAATTTGTGTTGCCCATAAACTCACTAAAGCATGGTCAAAGTCTTGGTGGCTAACCCCTTAAGGAAACAGTCATCTCTTGGCACCTCTGCCAGAAGCCATCAAATTCTAGAGAGCTACAATTCAGCACCCTTATCACAATTTTTAAGAGTTCTTTTAAATGGCTTTCTGTCTAGACTGTTACTTTTCGGGATGGGTGGGGAGTGTTGGAGTAGAGGTTGTAACAGAAGCTTTCTATGGCCCTCTTTCTCAAGTGTCAGTCTGAAGTCATCAATACCATGGCAAGAGTAGCTTTCTTGCCCCGTTCAGTGAGCAGGAGCATGAATCATGGACTTACACACATGGTTTCTGGCAATAGCACTGCATCACGGACATCCACACGGCTCCCAGCATCACCATGTGCCACTGACCTCAGCATGGTCTACTATGACAGGGCAGACCACAGATATCAACTCTACCCTTTGCGGCTGCACAAGCATGAACACCATCACAGCACAGGCCATAAAAGATAAACATAGCCTCATGTTGCAGCCCAGGCTACTCACATCAAATGGTTCTAGGGGACAGCATGGCCCACAAGCATCAACATAGCTTCATGTTGCAGCATAGACCACAGATATCCATATGGCCCCTGTTAGTAAAAGAGGCCATGGACACCCACACAGACCCCAGCTGTAGGACAACAGACACAAATATGGACCTGGAAGCCATCATGTCTTTGGATGGTCACAACAACATGACCTCAAGCAGAAGCACGCTCTACAGACATCAGGATGGTCTCAGGAAGTAGCATAATCAAGGATATCAACATGGCCTTGGATGTTAATTCTGGCCAGTGCCAGGGACATCAACATGGCTCCTGGTTGCTGTAGGACCACATACATCCACTTTGACCTCTGGAGCAGCTGACCATGGATACCAAAATGGCTTCCAGAGATACCAATAACCATAGATTTCTTTGGAACTAGGGCAATTGTGTGTCAGGACAGCATGGGTCAGAGTATAAACTCTGTGCTACTTCACACCACCCTGTTGAGCAACAACGCTGTTGCATGTCTCTCATTCTGCCTTTCTATCACTCAATCGTTGCTCCATTCCTCTACTTTTCTCATGTCTTCATTGAATATTTTTGTCCCTCATAGTGGCATTGCAAACTGTAGTGTGTCACATGGAATATTTATATAGTTTCTCAGGCAGCTTTGCATGAAAATATTCATGGCAACGAGTCATCGGTCTGGTTCAACGTTTCTGGTTTCTGAAGCATCATAAATACTGACCCATCAGTGAGACTCACATAAGACACCCTGTTGTTCAGAGTCAGGGCAATGTTGCTGCTAACCTGGGTTTCCAGGGACAGGTTCTGTACAAGCTCCTAGCTGTAACTCAGTTCCCTGCCCTCAATGTCAGCCTCCCCAGACTCCCCAGCCTTTGTGTTTGTAGCCTGTGAGAATTATTGACACCTATACTCTCCTTCTTCCAGTTGGGCAAGCTGCAGGGGACAAAGCTGGTCTAGGGCCTGCCCCATTCAGTAATAAGGTGTTATAGGAGTTCCAAGGAGCTGCATAACCCCTGTCTTCAGTGGCTCCTGTCCCACTACTTATAAGCAAGGACTTTTGCCATTCTCCATTTGATGCTCTGTTCTACCATCTTGCCATCCAGTTTTGTGAGTCTAAATTTTAAAAGCATCTTCCCATAAGACATGCCCCTCCTGATTTTGTCTCAATTATTCTGAAGCTTTTATGGGCCTTGCAGATCTTTTTTCACTGCTGTATCACCCCTTGGAACCTCTGTGGGACTGTCAGACTCTGTGGAGCTCAGCAGAAAGAACAGTTGCCACCCCCATTTTTATTTTCTCTTTAGCTATCATATATCATATATATTATATGTGTATATATATATATATATATATATCCATTTCAACTGATTCAAAAATTTTTTAAAACTTTACCAAGTGTATATACACTTTCCATTTTATTCAATTTTATCTGAAAAGTTATTAACTTACATTAAAATATGTAAAAATAGGAAAAGTAGACTGGACATGCTATCAGAAATTTCATTGCCTATATAACTATATGTACATCTAACTTAAAAAATAGTTACTTAAATATAACTACTATCTGGCATGCAGAAAACATTGGCTAATTTTCTCCATCTCAGGTAGTAAATTATTACTTTAATAACATAGGAGTGACTCTTGCTCCATGAAATTCTATAAAAAGCATAAACTGGGATGTGTCTAAGATTGAGTACAGTGTGCAGAGAGGTGTGTGCATCAGTAGTACATAGAGCAACAGCATCAGACATTTCTTTCTATGACAAGCTCACAGCTCAGTACTGTCTTCATCGCAAGGAACCTGAACATGTTAATAGCACCCTTTCTGCTGTGTATTGATCATCTTTAGGTAGGGAGGCAGTAGAGAAATGTTAGGGATCACAGAAATGTACATATTAACCTTGGTTTATGGTGATAACTAATTGTAAATAATTATATAATAAAATAATCTACCCCCAACTGCCCATCTCCCAGTACTACACACCTCTGTTCAATTTCCTGACAATCTGTACATCTCTCCAATCTCCTCACATATCTGATCCTGCCCTTTTCTCTTCCCCTCTTCTCTTCCTCCCAGGTTCCTCCCACTCTCTACTTCTACAATTATTTGTTCCTCATTCTAAGTAGGACTGAATTATCCACACTTTGGTCTTCTTCTTTTGGGGGCTTCATATGGTCTGTAAGTTGTATCATGGGTATTCTGAGCTTTTTCCTAATATCCACTTAACAGTGAGTGCATACCTAATGTATGTTTTTTGTGGCTGTGTTACCTTACTCTGGATGATATTTTCTACTTCTATCCATTTGCCTGCAAATTTCATGAAGTCATTGTTTTTAATTGCTCTTGTCTAAAGGAAATACAGGGCAAAGAGTGGAGCAGAGACTGAAGAAAGCCATCCAGAGACTGGCCCACCTGGGGATCTATTCCTTATCCAGACACAAACCCAGTCACTATTGCTGATGTGAAACGTGCTTACTGACAGGAGTCTGATATAGCTGTCTCCTGAGAGGCTCTTCCAGAGCCTTACTGATACAGATGCGGATGTTTGCAGCCAACCATCAGACTGAGCATGGGACCCTAATGGAAAAGTTAGGGTTAGGACTGAAGGAGCTGAAGGGGTTTACAACCCCATAGGACAAACAACAATAACAATATTAACCAATTAGAACCCCAAGAGCTCCCAGAGACTAAACCACCAACAGAAGAGTACACATGGAGGGACCCAGGCTCCAGCTGCATATGTAGCAGAGAATGGCCTTATCTGGCATCAATAGGAGGAGACCATTTATCCTGTGAAGGCTTGATGCCTCAAGTGTAGGTTAATGCTAGGGCAGTATGGCAGGAGTGGGTAGGTGGGTGGGGTAACACCCTCATGGAAGCAGGGGGGAGGGCGATGGTATAGGGGTTTGTGAAGGGGAAACGGGGAAGGGAGATAATACTTGAAATGTAAATAAATAAAATAGTCAATAAAATAATTTAAAAATTAATTTAAAACAATATTATATGGTATATAACCATTCCTTGGGAAATGAGTCATTTCAGCTATAGTCTATTTGTACCTAAAATTTACAAAAACTTCCTTAAATATAATTCTACTCATGTTTTCAAGATCATAATTTTACTTATTTTACATGATTATATTTTATAATAATTATGGTAATATTAGGTATGGAGTTTGAAAAGAAAATAGTTTCTTGTTTCTAGTAAATTACATAGAATGACACTTCAGAGAAATGTGAAAAGTGATAACAAATGCAAGCAGAAATGTCCTACACACTTCCCCTTCTCCTCAGGGCTTTATTATTCCAATACAATTTACCACCAGTTTAAAGCCTTCTTTAAATTTTCTTTCATTTTATTTTAAATTTTTCTGCTGCTGTGGTCTAAGTCATTAGTTGTAACTGAGGTCATCTCACTCCAATAAGAATTCCAATTATGACTTTCAGTATGTTAAGTAAATACTAATTACACACTAAGGGCCAAATTCTGCCCATGAATTTAAACAAAGAATTTACAATGACTTCAATTAAATCTGAACATCTAACAGATTTATTACCAAAATCTTTAATATTGAGGATAACACACACACATACACACCAAAAAAGATATAACTATTCAGGAAAATAAAAAATTCAGTTAAATGTGAACTGAACTGGACATTAAATGTCTCTAGAAAGCATTATACAGGTATTTTTTATAGTTGAGTATCAAGATTGAATATAAAGGCAGATAGGATTTCCATATAGAAATCAAAACATCAATTGTCAAAGTTTTTGTCTCCATAATTCCACTTTTCTCCAAATCTTGAGATTTGTTTGGAGAAAGAAAGAAATTACCTAAGAAGAAAAGAAAGAAAATTTTTATTAAATGAAATTGTCCTTATATTTTGACAATGTGAATGAGATTTATAGCAATACCTAACAAACATATGTTAGAATGATATTAGCAACCTATATCTTTCAACTACAGCAAATAAAAGTTTTTATTCTTAATCATTTTATATTTCATACTTTTTTTCTCCCAGATATTATCTATCATTCCCCTTATTCTGTATGACAATTTTTCCTTCACTTTTGATGTCTCTGTGTGTGGGACCCACTGTGTTTAGTTAGGTAAAATTGGCTGCTTGAACAGAAGTGAGGATATTTACTTCCACAAACACAGCTTACCAATGGCTATATTACTGAGAAACATGACCCCCACTTCCATAGCAATCCTTAGCTATCTATGCTAGTCAAGGAATGGTGAGAGCCCATGTAGACCACATGAGAAGATGGATTGTCTCTTGCAGCCACAGGTGCTATGAGTTCGTGGGTACAACAGCCATGTCATGTCCAGAAGACAGAATTTCAGAGCACTTCTAGATATTCTTACTACTCCATTCTTGATGACTCATCTTGCAATGCTTTGTGAATGTTAGAGGGTTCATATAGATGACCCATTTAGGGCCAAATACTTCTCCATCCTTTATTTGGACCAGTTATGAGTCCCTGTATCCACTGGCACTCACTGCAATAAATAGAAATTAGTATCAGCCTATTAATAATATTCTTATGTAGTAAATTGATGTAATTAATGTAAACACTTGTTTTAATGTACATACATTTAACATAGAATGAAGTGTGTCTTGTTTCACAATAAAAATAATCAATTTAAAAAGAGGATGAGAACAAAATTAAATATATTTACACATAAACCTGTACTCTAGTTCTGAGAGTAATATATATTCTAAACAAGAAGTAGAAATAGTCTAAATACCTAGCAATTTGAAAATGTATCAACATAAGAAGGAATGAATTATTATTCTAGGCAAGTGTGAAATAATAAGTGAAAAAAAAGTCACAAAAGACTACATACCTTATAACATTATTATGAGATAGAAACTTCAATATCAAAAAGTAGCAAGAGAAAGTGAATTAGTGTCTGTCTAGGACTGTTACATTGGTTGTGAAAAAGAGATAAAAGCTAATTGATGGCTTCTTTTATAAGGTAACAAAAATAAAATGTGATAATTGAATATATGAAAATAATAAGCTATACACTATATGTACATGAATTGCAAATTATATAAAGTACATATCAATAAAGTTAACATAGCATAAAAGAGGATTAAGAAGAGAAAATTAAATAACTACAGCCAACTCCAAGTCTAATTTATTCAAGTGTCATGATAAATTGGGTATATAGTGTGTTAGAGATTGCGTGTATAGACCTTAGCTGTGGTTCTTGATATTGTTTGGCAGAAGCCTAATACTTTGATTTATTACTTTTTGTACTGAGCTCCTACTTTATAGTGCTCTATTTTCAGACTATAATCCATTGAAAAAAATGATTTAAGATGTTGAATTACATAAATGGCCCAAAATGCTTTTCATACATAAATATTATTTGTCAACTCTTCTACATTTCTTGCAATAAATTATCAGAATCTGATAGTCTGATCAGTTGCACCACACCATGCTATTTAAAGCTTGAGACCCAGGAAGAATTTTTTAAAATTTAGTATAATTTTAAATGTTACAAAAATAGCTCTCTCCCCTGCTGTGTCTTAGATTGTTGCCAAGGCTGCATGTAATATGTTATCACTGGAGTAACATCCCTCTATAAATATTGCATACTTGATTCTAATGTCATGCAAATAGTAACATGATATGAAGTTAGATGGAGAGAAGACAAAGGGAAAGGAATTTGAGTTTAATTTTACACTTTTTTATTATATATTCATTACAACTTTCTCACATGTCTTCTAACTTATCTGCATACTTTCCAAATGTAGTAATCTGTTGGGGACCTAGGATAGTTCTTTCTGTCAAATACAAAATAAAAAATTAAAGATCTGTTAGCTAACTGACTTGTTATTTGAAAAAAAAAAATAACAGTAACAAAGGCCTTTAGATTTCTTAGCAAACTTTATGGAACCTATTAATCGTGTATCAACTGATTGTTGATTTTTCTTATCAACAAAGCATCTACAAATGTGTTTTGTGGGCAAGTTTGGAAGACTTAGTATGAATTCAAAATCAAATGGGCCAGAAATGCTTGTACATGCCTTTAATTCCCACTTCCATCAGGAAGCAGAGACAGTGAATCTCTGTAAGTTCAAGACCAGCATCATCTACATAACTAGGTCCAGGACAGTCAAGACTGTCTAGATGGACCCTGCTTCATAAAATGAATCACAAAGAAAAATGGAGTGCTGACTCCTCTTTAACATGAAATCTTAAACCACAAACACCTAATTTCTGTCTTTTTATGTCTAATACAATATGTTTGAGCATCCCACTCTCCTGGTCTGCCTTTCTAGAGCATGCCTGAAATTACACATCTATAATATCTGTTAACTTTACATGACAAGAAGAAAATGTTCTTGAATAAGACTGACTTTTAATCCTGGAATAATCAATTTGTGCTAGTTTGATGATGCTCCATACATAGACCAAAATTATTCAGCTCAAAGTTCTGTGATGTTTTCAACCCATAAATTATCTGCAAACGAACTATAAAAAACTGCATCTAGAAAAAACATTTCTTTGATGATATCACTATCATTCATTCACAATATTTGGCTGAATCCTAGGAGAAGCCAGATGCTTGTTTAAAATCCCACCAGCATCCTGTACTGTACAGAGGCAAACTACAGAAGAATAGCAATGCCTCAAGAGCAGGAAATAACTTTTGTTATTTAGGGAAATTAAGAAAGCAATGGAAGGGGTGTTGTTGGAGATTTAAAAATCCAAATTTTGGGCATAACAGTAACTCTGCCTGTGAAACTCTACCTGTAGTGTGCACCAGAGGAAAGCAGAAAACTGAAGGTAACTTCTAATAGAAAGGAACCAGTCTTTGATTGTAAATATAATTCATCTCTGAAGGATTATTCCTAACCCACAAAGGCAGCAGACCCAACTCCCTGAAATCCCTTGGGCCACCCTGCCTTCTAACACATTGTCACCTTCTACCACCCAGTTAGCATGACTGGCTCTGTGTATCTTCAAGGGCATTAAGTCTCATACACAGAACTAGAATTTTTCTTGTTTATTTTCCCCTTTCTTCTGGGTCCACATTATTATAATCTCCATGCTACCTTCAGCTTCATGAGAGCCTCCAAAGTTCCTATGATCCTCAGAGACACGTCCTCTGGATTTGCATCCCTGGGACGTAGGTTGGTGTCTTAGTTTGGGTTTTATTGGTGTGAAGAGACATCATGACCAACACAACTCTCATACAGAAAGCATTTAATTGAGGCTGGTTTACAATTTCAGAGTGTCAGTCCATTATTACCATAGCAGGAAGCATGACAGTATGCATGTAGACATGGTGCTTGAGGAACCAAGAATTGTACATCTTGATCTGAAGTCAGCAGGAGGCTGTGAACACAGGCAGCCAGGAAGGGACTGTCTTCTGTAGGCAACCAGGAAGAAGCTCTGGGTCACACTGACCAGGTTTGAGCATATATAAGACCCCAAGGTCCCATCTCCATCAAACCCACTTCTTTTAACAAGGCTAAACCTGCTCCAAAATCCACATCTCCTAATAGTGCCATTTCCTGTGGGCCAATCATATTCATACCAGCACAACTGGCAAGGGATTCTGGCCAATTTTATAGCTGGGGTATATTTGGTTTTTTAAAAGCCACCGTGTTGGTCAGATTGGTCTAATTACAATCACGACATTCACTTTCTATATTGAAAAGATGTGGAAAGTTTAAGGGAAATGTTAATGATACAGAAATGAAGATTAATTCACCTTAATTTCGTACTAAAGTATGATACTTTAGAAAGATATTTTAAAATAGGAAATACCCAGAATTATAATTTTTAGAGATAAAAATGCTTAGCACTTCAAAATATGAATTATAGAAATTTAAGATACATTTTCAAGTCACTATTCTTGTTACCATAGTATATTCTCTAATCTACTACAGGGACCATAAACCCAGAGAGAAAAATCCATATGTTTTTAGTTTAAATTGATAACCTCAGGGAGACCAAGATGGAGGGAAAGATAAACAAAGGAAATAATATGTAAACTGAGGCATCATGGAACTGAGCACAGCTTCCAAAGTCTAGCCGATGCTGCCTCACATGATTGCCTGAGACTATGGGCTATGGAAATGATATGTTCACCCTCCTGTCCTCTGGAGCCAAGGTGGAGTGCTGACGCAGTCCAGGCAGGGTTCATTGCTGGTTTTTTCAAAGTCACTGTGGTGATGTTACTTCTCCAAGCTTGTATCAATGGTTAGGTACTTTCAGGTTCTTGATCTCCTATTAAAGTAACTAAAATACAAAAGCATACAGATTTGCAAAATAAAAAAATACTATTCAAAAGTTAAACAATATACCTAACAGGAAGAAATATACTGCCCAGAGTGATAGTAGGTATTGTAGTTTCTTTTTTGAAAGATTATAAGAGCCAGAGGTGGTGGGTGACTCCAAAGAAACACCATCTTCGAGACACAGCAGGACTGATGCACATAAGGAACTCAGAGACAGTGACAGGCACCAAACACACAGAAGACCCACACAGGTTCAAAACAAATAGAAATCTCACTACTGAGGAGGGCAAATGAATACAAAGTCCCATTCTTAACCAAGAAGCTATTTGTGAGGGATACGTGCTGAGAAAGGTAAATCATTGTATCCAAGAGTGTGTTCCTAGTACATCCACCACACTCGACTGCAGGCCCCATCACCAGGAGTAGTTAGCCAACATAAAATTGATTTCAAGTATTTTGGGAACTTTCTGTTTTGTTTTACTTTATTTTATTTATCTTACCATGTTTTTGTATTTGTTTTTTATTTGTATTTTCTTTACTTTTCTTTTTCTTTTTTTTTTTTTAGAGAGAGAGAGGTAGATTGGGAAGAAAGGAGAGATTGTAGTTGGGTAGGTACTAGTAGATTGGAAGGATCTGGTAGAAGTTAGTGGAGGAAAAGCATGTCAAAATATATTGTAGAAAAATAATTTTTAAAGGAAAGGAGTATATTTGTTATGTAGTAAAGCACAGATGGAACTCATTATGGATTATATAAGCATTTGCTCAATGTGTATGTCCCATCCCATGATGTATCTGATTTTAGTCCTATGGATGTCTAATTAGGCATAGGCATAAGATTGGATAAAGGAGACTCACCCTAAATGTTTATGCGAAAGACACTATTTGTTTTATTGTACATGAACCTAAAACTAGTAAAGGCTAGATCTACCAACTTTCTTTCTTTTAGGATGTTTCAAAACACATTTGAAGAGAAATGGAGATTTATCATGATGTTATTAAGGGAAATAACCTATTTCAATTGTCTAAGACCTAAAGTTCGTTTGAGTTTGTGGATGCTCTGGATATCGTAGTGTGTTCAGTGATCATCTCTTTGCCTTCTCTGGAAAGACATATATTCAAGTTCTTTAACATTTTCAAATTTGTACTTATACCATTTGGGAGGTTAAGGACTCCAAGGAATATTTTGGATATTAATCTCTTATCAGATAAGTGCTTTATGGATATTATTTCCATTTATGCATGTTCTGTTATATATGTTTAAACTTTCATGAAATTTATTATTTTTGTAATTTATGCATTAGTTATTATATTCAGGAAATAATTTTCAAGCTGAATGTCCTGAATTTTTGCTTGTTCTATGTTTTTGTTGGAGTATTGTGGTTTTAGGTCTTAAATGTAGTTCATCAGCTTATTTTCACTTAGTGATGGAATGTTTTAAGTGAAAGTCCAAACAAACTTTTTCATGAATACCTCCAGTTTTTTTCTAGCAACACCTTTATTTAGACTCGAACCTTATCCCAATGCCTATTTCCTTTATCAAAAATACTTGTCCATCTTACTGAGAACTCAAGAGTTTTCTGGGTTTTGGATTTATTTGTTTTGGTTTATGTTTCTAAAACTTTTAAGGAATTTTTTTAAGTAAAAATATGAATCTTCCAAGTTATTTTTCCAAAATTTTTAACTATTATTTTTGTGTTGCTATTTTCATTGAATTTGGGGCAACATCTTTTGTATTAATCAAAAAAGTCATTAGGGCTTTTATAAAGATTACACTGAGTAAAATTTTGAATTTTAGATAAATCCTGACATACACTTCAGAACACTTAAGAGTATTGAGTCAAATAAGACTGCCACACAAAAGATAAACACTATACATTTTTACCTATGCAGTGTGCTTAGTTAAAAGCACAGGGTTAGAACAATAATAGCCTGGAGCCAGTGGGAGATGAGTGTTTACAATGGTTATATATGTCTAGGATTTACAAGAAGAAAAGTGTTCTGAAGATGAAAGTTTCTAATAAAGATAAACTGTGGACTCATAATGGTTAAGCTGCTAATATTTGTGGTCTATGAATTTTACCAATGCTTAAACATATGAAAGAGGAAGACTATAAAGGTTCCCATTATTCAGTCAGCTTCTGATGTCCTATAATGGGGCAGATAATTTCTGGAAATGATGGATCAGCTTTAGATCTTTATTCTCATGGTATTAACCAACCTAATACACTCATAAAAGGGGATATTGACAAGAGTGCTCTCCCCTGTATATATCAATCAATGTGGTTTTCATTTTAGAGGAGTAGTCCTCACCCCTCATGAAGGAAATTCTTCTGTAGAGTAGTTGGAGACCAACACAGAAAAACCCGAACCAATCAAATGCAGGGTTTGAATATATATATTTGAATATTATATATATATATATATATATATATTATATATATATATATGTGTGTGTGTGTGTGTGTGTGTGTGTGTGTGTGTGTGTGCTTGTGTGTGTGTGTATATGTATGTGTGTTAAAACAAAAAATTGATTTTATAAAAAGGAGTCATGACTTATAATTTAAATTTTAAGCAAATCTTCTAATTAATATAAATAATAATACTTACAGCATATATGACCTCACAGACTGGTGGCAGCTACCTGCTTCATTATGCACTGTTTTCAGTTCTTTGCTCCTCTCTGTGCTCATTTCTACATACTATGTACCTTACTTAAGCATTATATTTACTTATCTTCTGGGTGCCCATAAATGTAACAGTCAACCATTAAATGAGGATTGTCTTCAATATAGCAAACATTGAATTAAATATTGATGAATCAATAAACAGTAGAAAAATGTGTAAGATTAGCATTATCTTCAATTGAAGGTTAAAAGAAAATCCTATCCACAACACTTTAAAGTGTGTCACTTCCTTTATTCTTATAACTTATCTAAAACAGGCACTATATCATGGACCTCTTAAGGTAGACTTTAAAAATCTTTTGTTGACCTTTGTCCAGTCACCATCAGAGAAGCTTCCTCTGGCAGCAAATGGGAGCAGGTACAGAGACAACAATGAGATATTATGTGGAGAAAGAGTCTAAATTGAAGGTTATCAAAAGAACATGGCCCACTGAAGTGGCAAACACAGGACCTGCAAGCATCTGTACAAAGTCCTATGCATATATGTTACTGCTATTAGCTTAGTGATTATGTGGGACTCTTAACTGGAACAGGCATATCTCTGACTCTTTTCCTCTTATTGTATTGTTTTTTCCAGTCTCAATATTAAGGCTCTTTTCTTGTCTTCTTTTGTCATGTATGACTATCACCTCTTTTATGAGGCCTGGTTTTCTATGAAGAGGATTGGATCTTGGGGATACAGGGATGAGGAGTGGAGGGCAGGGAAACTGTGGTAGGGATATATTGTGTGAGAAAAGAATCTATTTTCATGAAAGGAAAGAGAAAAGATTAAGTACAAATATTTACATGCATATATTATATTTATTAATTAATCCATTAAAAGTGGGAAACTTCAATAGCCTACTTTTACCAATGAGTCATCCATAAAAACGTAACCAGAGAAATAACATGTTATGACTCAAATGGGCCTAACAGATGTCTACAGAACATTTTGCCCAAATGCAAAAGAATATACCTTCACAGAACCTCACTGAAATTTTACCAAATTGACCACATACTTGGTCACAAAGCAAGTCTCAACAGATACAAGAAAATTGAAATAACCTCCTGTATACTATCAGACCACCACAGGTTAAAGCTATATTTAAACAACAACAGAAAAAATCTGAAAGCCTACAAATTCATGGAAAGTGAACAGTTCTCTACTGGATGACTACTGTTTCAACGCAGAAATAAAGAAATTAAGAATTTTTAGAATTCAATGAAAATAAAAACACAGTATACCCAAACTTAAGGGTCAAAATGAAAGAAAACTTAAGAGAAAAATTCATAGCATTAAGTACCTTCATTAAAGAAATTAGTCCTCATACTAGCAATGTAACAGCAGACCTAAAAGCACAGGAACAAACATCTGAAAACATGGTCAATTTTCTTTATAGTTGCCACTTATCAATGTTAAATAAAGATCAGAAAAATAATTTAAGTAGATTTATAACCCATAAGGCATTGGAAGCAGTCATTAAAAGTTTCCTAATAAAATTAATTAATTAAAAGTCTAGGCCAGAGTGCTTTAGCATAGAATTCTACCAGACTATCAAAGAAGAGCTAATAGCTATACTCTTCAAATTATTCCATAAAAAGGAACAGAAGGAACATTGCTAAATTCTTTTTATGAGGCCATAGTTACCCTGATACCCAAACCAGAAAACATACTCAACAAAATAAGAGAATTATGGAATAATTTTCCTCATGAATGTTGATGAAAACTACTTAATATAATACTCACAAACTAAACCAAGGACATACCAAAAAGATCATCCACCATGATCAATTAGGCTAAATCCCTAAGATGCAGACATGGTTCACCACACAAAAATTTATCAATGTAATTCACCATATTAACAAACTGAAAGAAAGGAATATCATCTCTTTAGATGCTGAAAGCCTCTGACAAAGCCTTTTTTATGATAAAGGTCTTGGAGAGATCTAGAATATAAAGGGTATATACCTAAAAATTAAAACATCAATTTACAGCAAGTCTATAGTTGGAAAAATTAGGATTCTGTCTACCTCAAGACCCAGCTATATAACTCCTAGTATATACCCAAAGGATACTCCATCCTCCCACAAGGACACTAGCTTAAACATGTTCATAGCAACTTTATTCATAATAGCCAGAAACTGGAAAAAGCCCAGTTGTTCCTCAACCAAAGAATGGATAAAGAAAATATGATAAATTTATAAAATGGTGTATTACTCAACTATTTTAAAAAAATAGCATATGAAATTTGTAGGCAAATGGATTGAACTAGGAAATATCATCCTAAGTGAGGTAACACAGACCCAGAATGACAAGCATGATATTTGCTCCATTATAAATGGATATTAGCTGTTAAAGATAATCATGTTACAATTCACAGATCCAGAAAGGCTAAGTAACAAGAAGGGATCAATGGAGAATGCATGACTCTCCCAGAGAAGAGAAATAGAATAAATACTGAAGGCAGCTGGGATGAGAACAAGAGGATTTGACGGTAGGGATAGGGAAAGAGAGAATTCTAGCAGAAACAACTGGAATGTAGGGTGAAGTAGAAACCTAGTGCAACAGAATCTATAAGAGTGACCTTAGCTAAGACTCCTAGCACTGGGAGATACAGAGCCTGACCGAGCCATCTTCTACAACCAGGCAAGAGTTTCAGTGGAGTGATTGGGACTCTAAACCCAGTCACAAAATCTTCAACAATATTTCCTGCCTAGATGATATCCTAGGGTAAAGCTGACACAGGAATTTTGAGACTGGGAAACCAATGAGTGGTCCACCTTGAGACTCATGCCATGAGAGAGAATCCATCCCTTATACTGCCTGTAGGGCCAAGACCCAGAGAAGGCCCAGAGACCTAGGGTAAAATCAAACATGACTAACCAAACACAAACAAACAAACGTCAATGAAATGATTTCTAATGATATTCTGCAATGCTCATATATTAGTGCTTAGCCCAATTGTCATCAGACAGGCTTCACTCAGAAATGAATGGAAACAAATGCAGAGACCCACTGCCAAGCATTAGGCAGACCTCAGGGAATTATGCTGAAGAGGGAAAGGAAGGTTTGTAGGAGTCAGAGATGTCAAGAACACAAGAAAACTCACATAATCAACTCACCTGGTCTTATAGGGCTCACAGAGATTGAAGGAGCAATCAGCAAGCTTGCATATGTTACAGTTGTGAAGCTGGCCTGATACCTACATCAAAAGATGAGGCCATACTTTAGTGACTTGCGTATTTTTAGTCTCAAGTAAACCTATGCCTAAGAACATGAAAACATCCAGAATACTGTCATGAGAAGAAAAATTATCAACAATCTTACCCAACCATGAACTCTTCAAGACACAGTATGGATTGCCCTAGAAAAACATGCTCATGAATGCAATAATGGTATTAACTTTGAAGGTATAACCAACTGCCTTCTAGTTTGATTAAAGTCCTACTATACACAAGCAAACTCATGTCTAGTACTGTAAATCAAACCAAACATCCATAGTTGGGAGACTCGTAGACCCAGAGGAGAACCTATTATGTAGAAAAATTCCTACCAGCCAAACATGGCTAGTAGAAGAAAGCAGTCATGTTCAAAAGTGATGTCTTAAAGGGCAGACAAAGCATGAATCAGAAAAAAGATTTGTTAAACAAATGAGAGATTGGAATGCTAACTCTCATAGGAACGCACAGGAAGGAGGCTACTCAAGAAAACAGTACAAGAAATGAGAGAGGAGGAGAGGGGAGAGGGGAGAGGAGAGGGAGGGGAGGGGAGGGGAGGGAGAGGGAGAGGGGAGAGGGGGTAAGGAGAGGGAGGAGAGGAGGAGGAGAGAGAGGAGAGGGAAGGGAGAGGAGAGGAGAGGAGAGGGAAAGGGAGAGGGAGGGAGGGAGAGGAGAGAGGGAGAGGGAGAGGAGAGGGAGAGGCAGGCAGTTTTACTGGGACAGTTTACAGAGACAGGTTGCAGGTAAAGACAATGAGAAGGAACCAGAAGATTATAGAAAAAATTGCCAGGGTGAGTTTGAGGCCAAGCTAAGCAATTTCATGAGAAGCTGGTTTGAATCAGTCAGCTTGGAGAGGAGTCTGGGCTAGAGTAGCTGAGTTGAACCAGGTGGTGTGGGCAAGACTCAGCAGGTTAATTTTAAAACCGTAAGACTATATCTCGGATGTATAAATAATGCCCTTGTGTATAAGTGGGCAGTAAGGCATAAACACCAGGACATTTTGACAATCCCTGTTTGCAATAAGCAAGAGTGTTAGGAAAACTGATCTATTTCATTCTATACAAAAGGTATCACTTCTAAGCAAAACTGGTAAATAAAGAATCAAATTTGGTTTTGACATGTTTTAAAATTTGTAGATTTAAGAGCATCAATATTAATGATAACAATAATTTCAGGTACAGTTGCTACTTACTGACCATCGATTTTAGGTTCTTTCATGGATTATCACCAATTTCAAACTTCAGTTTGGTAGTCTTTCATATTTTGAATAAAATATGTATGGGCTGGACTCAATACATTATTTAATAGGAAAGATTAGAAGAAGTTGGAGATGGGAGGAACGCAGCTGAGATTAAAGTTATAAATTTATCTCAAAATATACTTATTTCCATAATAAAGACCATGAATAATATTTGGAAGAAAACAGTAACAAATATCACGGACTGTATTCATTTCTGATGAGTAGTCTTATAAGGCCCCGCCCCTGCTGTGTGTTTACATGTAAATGTACAGGCACAGTAGAAATCCTACCTTATGTCGTGCTATATTTAGACAGTGTAGACGGGAACAGATTGCACCTAAAAATAGAGAACAGCTCTATTATTCTCTTTGGATTTAAAACCATCAATCAGTTTAGTCTTAGAATTTGATTTATCTTAAAGTAATATATGTTGGCTAGAGAGGTTTTTTTTTTTTTCTTATATACCTGTAGCATTATAATCAGTAGCACTGGTTAATTATTTTGGCATTATCTTCTAGGAGTGAGTGTTTAAATAGAAGCCTGTTTTAAAGAGCATCAATCTTGCTGAAGACTGGACTCAGTACATGTCTGTCACAGTGCATTAACCCTGCTGGGAACTCACTGATCATCAGATTGACTGACACATCTGATGGAGAAGTTGTATGTCCTCTGTAGATAGATCCCAGGGAAGGCAATGCTCACCCGTACAGGGATATTTCAAATATATATTATAATTCCCTCTATCAGTTTAGAGATGAATAGTCTAGAGAGTAGATTCAAATTGTGTTGAAAGTTATTAGTAGTTTACAACAAAAAATCCGCTAATAATCATCTAATCCAATTCAAAACTTTCCATACTGCTTCTCAAAGCATAACACATGATTCTGTCTTATTCTCCAAATTTACCAATTATTCCTAAAAGTTCTTCAAATGCTGCATAGAAATTGTTGACTATATGTGCATCTAAAATGTGTAAAAACCCCAGTGTGCTAATTTGTATGCTGTGACAAAAATTTGTTGCGTACTTCCTCATCCCATGTAGTCATGGTAATATAGAATTTAGGGATAAAGAAATATTCAAAATTTCATTTATTTTAACTGTGTAAATGTCACACAACTAGAGCAAAGAGCATATTATGATGACACCCTTTTGTACTAATCTGAGATTGAACCTTTTGAATTAATTTTTGTTTATATGTATGAATTCATGTGTATGTATAGTATATGCAGAAATGAGGGCCTGCGGGTAGGTTTCCCCTGGATACATGTGAAGGCCACAGATAGATGTCAAGAGACCTACTCTATCACTCTTCCTCTGTTCCTTGTGTGTGTGTGCTGTGTGCATAATGCATATGAGTGAAAGCAAGCTTGTCATGTACCACCACATTGTGGTTGCTAGAAGACAGCTTCTGTGAATTATTCTGGCTTTCTGCTTTATTGAGGTAGGGTTCTCTTGTTTCTGCAGATGAATTGTGTACTCCAGGTATCCCGGTCAATGCACCTATGGGTGTTTCTTCTGATTCTACTTCTCGTCTTATGAAAGTAGTCTGAGATTTCAGATGCAGGATACCACTTCTCAGAAAATGCATAACCCACTGAGACAACTTCCTGGCCAAATACCTGTTTTGTGAGTCATAATCTCTCTCTGAACCTAGAGCTAGCCTGGGCATTCAGTCAAGAAGCCCAGCAACCAACCCTTCTATCCCTAGACCCATAGCAATGGCTGCTTACGTGGGTGTTGGTGACATGAACTTGACTCCATGTTTGGTCAACAGGTTCTCTCCCTACTGAGACAACTGTTAAGCCTCTTAAGAAATGCTTTTCTGAAGAATACTAGACATAAAGTTATATAAATTGTTTCTTAGCAAACTTTCATAAGGTGAGTCCATGTTAAATTCAGAAGTCAAATTAAGAAATACAGTGTTACTTTCACCCAGGAAAATTCCTTGTTCCCTTCCTGATCATCACCAAGAAAAGAGAAAACCTCTACTCTGACTTATTACCACATCGTACTTGGCTTGGGTCCTGGAAACATAACTAGAACTACAAAGGAAGAAAGACCAGACACGCATGTAGAAATGATGGGATCCGGTGGGGAGTGCAACATCTAATGGAGTCATGCCAACTATGAAACAACCAAGAACCTCAGCCGTTTATTAGGTATGGCAGAGGGGAAGTGGGGTAATATGGGTAGGATATCTCTGAAGGCAAGTCAGTCGTCTGAGATGGAAAACATCTGGGAGGGGGAAGCAGCCTTTGCTAATTTATGCACATGCTATTCAAGTGTTAGTAAGCACTCAGACTTATACAGACTGTCAACATTCACATGTAGACCAGAGGAAAGCTGTGTTAGCCTTACCTAGAATAAGATTTTGCCTGTTTTTTGTGTATCCCAGTTGTTAGTATTTGACATGAATGTGTCCATTCAAGGGCACACATTCCCTCAGGACATTATCCATTCTTTCTTATACTTTCACTCAAGGCTTCCTCGGTTCCTTACAATTCTTAACACATATTTTTCTTAGTTTACAAAACAGATTCACAAAAGACTCACTGCCCACACATCTGTTCCATTTAATATTATTTTCATGATACTCACTTGTTGAACAACATCTCTGCACAAATGCACAACCTGAATAGAACACATAAATGAACTCAACTGAATTCAACTTCACTCTACAACTTCACCAACTGAACTGATTAAACTCTTTACTTTCTCTGCTACTCTCTTAAGTCATCTGTGTTTCCTGTCTGTTGTCATGAGAATTAGGCATATCCTATTGCTGATTAATTCTGTCAAATCTTTCTATGATTTATCACTTATTTTGCCTCTCAATCAGACATCACTTTGAAACAGGCTGCTTTCTTCTTCAAACTAAGTTTATCTTTATTGTTTGGGGTTACAAGTGTATACTAAGGGGTGGGGGTGGGGTTGCATCCAGACACTGTAATTTAGTGTTTGAATTCTGGTTGATCATATAGATCTAGCATGTCTTTGGATATGATGCCTTGCCAGAGCATCCATGTTGCTGGATTAAAATTCTTCTACATACTTTACTTAGCCCTTTTTCCTTACAGCTTTTAATATTCTTTCTCTGTTCTGTATGTTTAATGATTTGATTATTATAGCAAAGTGACTTTCTTCTCTGGCCCAAACTATTTGGTGGTCTTTAAGTTTCTTATACCTTTATAGGTATCTCTTTCTTTAGGTTAGGGATTTTTCTCCTATTAATTTGATGAAAATATTTTCTGAGCCTTTGAGCTGTGTTTTCTCCTTCCTTGATTTCTACTATTCTTAGGTTTGGACTTTTTGTATCTGTCACAGATTTCCTGGATGTTTTGCATCCGACATTCCTAAGTAAGCCATTTCTTTGGCTGATGTACCCATTTTTTCTATCCTATTTCAATGCCAGGGATTCTTTTAATCTCTTATTTTTTTTTATTTTTTCCCATTTTTTATTTTTTAAATTTATTTACATTTCAAATGTTATCCCCCTTTCCAATTTCCCCTCCACAAACCTTCATCTCCTCCCCTCTTCCCTGCTTCTATGCTGGTGCTCCCCCACCCATCCACCCACTCCTTCCTCAGGGTCCTAGCATTCCTCTATGCTGGGTCATCAAGCCTCCACAGGACCAAAGTCTCCCCTCCTATTGATGCCAGATAAGACAATCCTCTGCTACATATGCAGCTGGAGCCATGGAACCCTCCATGTATACTCTTTGGTAGGTGGTTTAGTCCCTGTGAGCTTTGAGGGGTCTGGTTGGTTAACATTGTTGTTCTTCCTATGAAGTTGTAAATCCCTTCAGTTTCTTTTTTTTTTTTCCTTTTTTAATTTTATTTTTTTGCTTATTCACTTTATAACCCGTCCCAGTCACCCCCTCCCACAATCCTTCCCCATCTCTTCTTTTCTGAGTACCCCCTCCTCCTGTATCCCCCACCCTGCCACTTTAAGTCTCCGAGAGGCTAGGTGCTTCCTCTCCCATTGAGGCCAGATGAGGCACCCAGCTAGAAGACCATACCCCATATACAGGCTGCATGTTTTGGGATAGCCCCCACTCCAGATGTTTGAGACCTGCATGAAAACCAAGCTGCACATTTACAACATATGTGCAGGGAGGCCTAGGTCCAGCCCATGGAGGTAGATCTGTGTAGACTAGGTATGCTCCACGGTTGGTGATTCAGTCTCTGAGAGCTCCAAGGGTTCAGGTTGGTTTACTCTGTTGATCTTCCTGTGCCCTTCAGTTTCTTAACTCCTTCCCCTAACTCCTCCATTGGGGTCCCTGTGCTCAGTCTGATAGTTGGCTGCAAGCATCCTCATCTGTGTTGGTCAGGCCCTGGCACTGCCTCTTATGGAACAATTATACTAGGCTCCTATCAGCAAGTGCTTCTTGATATCTGGGTTTGGTGTCTGCAGTTGGAATGGATCCCTAGGTGGGGAAGTCTCTGGATGGCCTTTCCTTCAGCCTTTGTTCCATTCTTTGTCTCTGCATTTCCTTTAGACAAGAGCAATTCTGGTTTAATATTTTTGAGATGGGTAGGTGGCTCTATCCCTCAACCGAGGCCATGCTTATGCACTGGATATGGTCTTTACAGATTCTCCCTCCTCTTTGTTGGATATTTTGGCTAATGTCCTCCCTGTCTTCCCTAGGAACCTCTTGGGTTCCTGGCATCTTCGACTTCCTAGTGGCTACCCCCAGTTCTCCATATCCCACAGATACATACCTCTATTCAATTTCCTGACCCTCTGTACTTCTCCCCCATATCCTCCCACACCTGATCTTGCCCCCCTTTTCCCTACCCCTCCTCTTACCCTCCCAAATTTCTTTCTTCCTTCCTCCTGTGATTATATGGTTTTTATTGAAGATTGTCTCTATATTTCCATTTTCATTCCTAAACTTTTCATTTCCAGAAGTCTCTCAGTTTTCCTTATTGCTTCTATTTTCATTTTCAGATCTTCAATAGTTTTGTTTGTTTTAGTTAACTGTTGCTTCTGGATTTTTCTTGGTTTTCCTAGGAAATTATTCATTTCCTCAAATTGTGAGTTACTTCATGGATTTCTTTATTTCCTCTTTAAGGACATTTCTTTATGTATGTATGATGTATATATGTGTGTGTTTGTGTGTGTGTGTGTTTGTGTGTGTGTGTTGTTTGTGGTTGTGTGTGTGTGTTTCAGCTATGTTGGAATATTCAGGGCCAGCTGTGGTAAGATAGTTGGGCTCTGATGGACACATGCCACCCTGACTGTTGTTGTGTTTTTTACATTGGTATCTAAGCATCTGGGTTTGGGGTGATTATAGGTCTAGCTACTGATTTCTGGGTTTGTCTTTGCTGGGTGTTTTGTTTCCTCAGTTTCTGTTTTCTCTCTGGATTTTCAGAGTGTATTAGCTGTGTAGTGCCTGTTTTACTACTCTGCTAGCTGGTATGCTCTAGCTGGTAGCACTTGTTGGTGTTGGAGTTTGGGGAACAAGCATGCCAGAGGATCTATGCTTTGGATACATAGGAAGTGTGGATAGGGAGGAGGGAAGGCTTCAGCTGATGTTCTGCTATTCCACTAAGGACCACCCTGAAGATTGTGTCTGGGGAAATAGATAGAGTGGATAATATTCTTGAGCAACCTGTGTGGTCTTCAGGCAAGCATGACCAGTGATTGAAGAAGAAGTGTCTACCTCGTTTGGGGGCAGGGACACAGCAAAGAAGCGGGGAAGGTAAGTCAGGGAGAGATGGCCTTTGTAATTGACAGGAGGCATGGACATGAGGGAGAGGAAGCTGCAGCTGGGGTTTTGTGACAGAGGTAGGTACATCTCTGAGAGTTAGGTTGGGAAACAGAGTGGAGAAAGTCCACAGCTAGTTTATCAGGTCTTCTTGAGGTTTATATATTAAATTTTAAATACTATTATACCCACTTTAAATATAGAATACTATGCTGTATTCTATTGATGTGTGTAAGATATGAGTACATGTTAAGCAGCTTAAAGCAATGTTAACTTTTTTCAAATACTTATTTTCATTTGAGTTGTGTGTGTGTGTGTGTGTGTGTGTGTGTGTGTGTGTATGTGTTTGATGTGAATGAATCCTACCTGTGTGTTTGTATTGATGAAGACCAGAAGAGAGTGCCTGAGATCCTGGAGTTGAAGTTAAAGATACTTGTGATACAGCCAACTTCAGTTTGGGCCTACCAGAAAAGCAATACATACTTTTAACTGCCGAACTCTATTTTCAGCCCCAACATCCATTTCTTAGAATTCTGTGGGAAAGAGGCCTGGCTATCTATGACTGCATTCTGTACTTTAGCTCATCTGGATGCTGGTTGGAAGCTATGGAGACATATCTACCTCCCATCTCACTTTTGTTGGTACCAAAATTTAGTAGCTCAAAATTGTAATATTGAACTCTGTTTTCATGTTGACTATCTAAGGATGAGCTGAGGACTTTCTCAAGTCCTAGAAGGCTGCTCTTGGTCATTAACAAATAGTGAACCATGTTTTTCTGGTGTTTTGAATATGTGTATTTCCACATATCTGAAATCTAGATTGTGATTAGAATGATAAGATTCAGAAGGATAGCCTACCTTAAGAACAACAGCTCTAGGTACATATTCAAAATCTCAAAGCCATGTCTAGTTTAACATCAAATAGAATGGTTAGTAGCAGTTTCTGCCAATGTAAGAAATGTTAAAGCATTTTAAAATGTATTCAAAATCACACAAATCCAATGTATGATGGCATTCTTATTTATAAAGGTGAAGAATTATGTAAATTTAAACATACATGCATATTTTCCTTAGAGTTACAATAGTCAGACTTGATGACACATTTCCATAATTACCCCCCCCCCTTGGAAGGCTTAGGCAGGAGGACCACAAGTTGGTGATAACTCCGAGGAACATAAAGAGACCAAAAATTTATTACTGGATCAACCATAAAAAAGATATATTATTAGCCAAAAGTAGATACTTTTTTTTACAATAATGCAGACACTGTATGTATGTATATGCAGACTAAATTTCTTTAATCTAAAATTTTAAGTCAGAAGTGCTCTCAAATAAAAACCATAACCAGACTCCAGATTCTTTATTTTGTAAAATTTATAAATAAACATTAACCAAATGTCTTAATTGATAAATAAAATTGTTGAGTGCCAACACAAGACTTTAAAATTCTGTATCTCAACTAATGTTAAGGCCATACTTAAAACACAAGCCAAACAATGTAATACACAAATTCTTCAGTACATGAATTTAAAGTAAATCTCATGTTCAGACTTGATTTTTTTCTAATGTCCAACTTCTATTTATTAGTTTGAAAACTTTTGCAACATGGGAACTATTAGTAAATAAAACTACAAGTTTTGGAAACCTGTCTAGAAGTTTTGCCCTTCTAGATATAAAAAAATATCTGCCATGATATTTCCTTCTTAAAAGGCTTTAAACAAGTTTGCTTTCAAGTCACAGATCACATTGGCACCAGTACAGAAGGCTTATATTGAGGCACGCAAATACTCTTAAAATTTTTTCAGTTACTTTAAGCAGTTGAAATCCCATTTTAATACATGCTCAATTGAGAATTAAAAGTTCAAATATTGATTTGCATAGGAAATTAGCAATTAAGTACCCATAAAATTAACTTGCACCTGCCAATTGATGTACCAATTAAATTTTCAGATACCTTAAAAGAAACTTACTGCAAGGAAAGTTTCTCACATTATTTGACAAAGAACTGTTGTAGAAACTTGAACACTACAGAATTCTCTGAATGACAAGTTTGGTCCATGAGAGATAACTTTGTAGAATCAACTACAAGAAACCCAGTAGAACAAGGACTCGGGCCCTGTGATCTGAAATTCTTCACCAGATTAATATGGAAATTTATGAGCATCTTGTGCCTAGGGGATGAGAGCAAGAGTAAAATCAATGCAACCTTGAGAAGACTGGAGATCTCAACTGCTGACTATGGCTCAAGGTCATCAACAACTTTGTCACTGTATCTGGTAGAAGTGTGTCTTGCAAAAAGATAGACTAAAGTCTTAATCTTTGGTATTCATGAATGTGGCTTTATTTGGTAATTAGATCTTTGCCTATATAACCAAATGAGAGCATGCTTACTCTGGTAAACCTTACCAATGAGTGAGACTTTCAGATACACCAATACTTTAAAAGGTAACACAATTTTGTGATGACATAGATAAATTTCTTTTTTTTCTTTTGTCTATGTATTTTGAATGGGGACACAAATTCCACTACGTGTGGGTATGTGAGTGTACGCAAGTGCACATATACACTCTGGCATATAGAAGACCATGATTACCAGCTGTTATTTCTTGATGACTCTTTACTCTGCTTACTGAGATAGGGTTCCTTGCTGAACCAGGAGCTTATCTCTACACCTAGTCTGGGAGACCAGGTTGCTTCTTGAATTCCCTGTCTCCACCTCCCATGCACTGAAGATACAGGTAGTTGGCATGTCTGTCTAGCATTTATGTGGGTTCCAGGTTCTCATAAACACTTTTGCTGATGAAACATTTTCCCCAGCCAGAGACAGAGTTCTTATGTGAAACTAGAATCCAAATCTGCTGTCTAGTATTATTTTAACTTGACACAAGCTAGAGTTTTCAAAATAAAGGAACCTCAATTGAGAAAATGCCTCCATAAGACCCAGTTGTAAAGCTTTTTTTTAAATTATTGATTAATGGAGAAGGACTTAGTCTATTGTAGTTGTAGCTACCCTTGAGCTAATAGTCCTTCTATAAGAAAGAAGGTTGTGCAATCCAAGTGAAGCAAGCCTGTAAGTAGCATTTTTCCATAACCTCTGCATCAGTTCCTACCCACAGGATTGATCTTGTCTTGTTTCAATACCTGTCCTGCTTTCCCTCAATGATGGGCAGTGCTGCAGAAGTGTAAGCTGAATAAACCCATTCCTCCCCCAACTTGCTTACTTGTCATGGTGTTTTCTCATGGTAATAGACACCAAGGAATAGTAGAAGCTGTTATCAGTGACCAAAGTCTACGAAGAGACTAGAAAGGATGCCTGTTTTCCATCTTCAGGGAGGTAGTAAAGCTACTGACACCTCATTTTATCCTTCAAGCCTCCAGAACTGAGAAGTGTCCGTGTTGTCTGAGACTAATGTCTGTAAGGATTTGTCATGACAGTCTTTAGAAAGAAGTACACCAAGCCTCCTGTCTCCTCTAGCTGGCTCACAATTAGATGTATAAAGTGGTTTGAAATACACTTCCAGCTTCCTTCAGCACTGGCCCTATTTCCCTCACACATGCATTAACCCTCATCTATCCATTGTGTTTCATTTAAATGAGCATGGTCCCATCAGGGAATCTGTTAAAAGTAACAGAGAGCAGGGATAGATGCACGAGCTTAGATCATAGTAGATATACCTAATGAGGGAAGCCTTTAGTTTAACATTTTTATTAAATTCTACCATGCTTTGAGATTTCATTTTATGAAGTTACTGATGCCCAGTCTCTATTTTTTGTACAAACATTTCAAAAGCTTAAATTTGTCTATATAAAAGTGTCTAGAGTTCATACAACATGGTCTTGATATTAAAGCTACCAGAATAGCATTCTTTGTTTACATGCATTTAATATAACAGATGATAACTTTAGGCTATATTTTAACAACTTACACACTTACACTTTGGCATATTTATGAAAGGGCCTTTGTGGATGTTCATTATGGTGTGTGTGTGTTTGTGTGTGTGATGTGTGGGTTATGTTTGTGTGTATACATGTTGAAGCTAGATTTCAACCCCAGATGCTGTTTCCTCAGAATTCACATACATTGTTTTGTGCAACACAGAATTACACTAAACCCAAAGCTCACTACTTAGGCTATATAGGCTGGCTAGCAAGTCCAAGTGTCTACCTGTTTCTGCCTCTCCAAAGATAGTGTTACCATATCTAGCCTTATTTTTCACGTGGCTCCTGAGGATTACACCCACATATTCTTGCATGTACAACAAGGATTTTGTTGAGCAAGCTATGTCTTAATCCCGTCTTCAAACTTAAAGCTATCTCTTTAAAATTTTTTTTCAGGCCTGTCACCAATGACTTCTATATTTGCAAATCTTCACAGGATAATGGTCTGTGAGAAGTAATGTGTCTCCCCTAGTCTCCATTACCTGGAAATAGGTAGAGGTGTGCTATAAAACTCTTTCATTTAACTCTGGATACAGAGACTTTTAAGTCATATACATTGGATGATGTCATCACAAGCCCATGCAAACCAGAGTCTCAGAGGTGCCAAAACAAATAAATCTCGGTTAAATCTCATAGTCCTTCCAAAAAGGAGCAATAATCTTAACCTGTTAGGTCCTCTCAAGTCAATTTCATGAGACTCAAATACTATAATGAGAATTATTATATAAGTAATTATACCACTTGAAATGAATGAAAAAAGGTAATATATAGGAAAAGAAACTGAGTCAGACGTAGTTAGTTGATATGTAGCCCAGCTGACGTCATTAATATCTGAATAGTATTGGACCACTATAGTATCTCCAACCTACTGAGAGGGTGCACTGGTGAGTACCTCCAGCCAACATACCCTGCAGTTGGTTGAGTGCATCATCAATAAAGGGCATGCATGAGAGACCACAAAAATCTGATTATACTATTTAATATATAAAGTTAATTTTCTACCACACTGACCTCAGAACATCCTATCATGGACAAGGCAGTTGCTAGCTGTTCTCAGGAATAATTATCATGTTTGCTATATGCTAGTAACTTAACATATTACCATGAGTCTGTATCAAATCCCAATGTAAGAGACTGTTTGGGGGCCATTTTAAATATTTCGCTTATTATAATTACTTTGCTTCTTCTTTGGCCAAAACTATAACTATATATAAAATAAAATCATTATTTTGTGATTTATAAAACTATTGACTTTTTCAAAAGTTGCTATTAGTGTGAGGTTTAAATTTTATATCAACTTTACACTCAAATCACAAACTTTATGTCCAAAATATTATAGACCATGCATTGAATTTACAAATTAATTTGTGCAGTAATCACATCCCTATAAGACTAGAATCTTTCTCCATATCATGTCTTTATTGTAACTGAAGTCGTGGATTTGGTTGCTTCACTGGCTTACATGGGTGTTTCAATTATCACTTTCTCTTACTTATTTCTAGTTCATATTATTATTTCCTATAAGATTCTCTGCTTTATCATATTTTAACTGGTTATTGCTAAATAATAATAAATCTCACACTTATCCATATATTATGTCCAGAACATTTTGGAATCTCATAGTACTTTTCCTTTGTATGAAATATTAGAAAAATTGAAGCAGTATTAGATACAGTATTCAAGGACCACTGAAGATGCACTGATACTATAAGAAGTCTTAAAGAAAGGGGAACTGTACAATGGGTAGAAAAACACAGAAAGGAAAAGCTGAGAGCAGAGAAAAATTTAACTGTCATTTCAGATGTGTATGTATATATATATAAACACAGACATGCTTAGGATTCAGTGTTTATCAAAAGGAGGACATGAAAAATCACTTCTTAACTCAAAAAAAAAAAAGGGCCACATTTGTAATTCATTGTTTGTGAGAGAGAATGTTTCATGACCCACACAGATGTAGACCAGAGAAAAGATTTCAGGACCCATATCTTCCCCTTCTACTACATGAATCCTTGGGGTTGAATACAGGTTATATTGCATGGCAGCCAGTGCCTTTCTTTTTTTTTTTTTTATTACTTTTTTTATTGGATATTTTATTTTACATTTCAGATGTTATCCCCTTACCCCATTCCCTCCCCCCTCTCGCCCAGGAACCCCCTATCACATCCCCCTCCTCCTGCTTCTATGAAGATGTGCCTCCACCTACCCCCGACTCCCACCTCCCCACCCTCAAATTCCCCCACACATGGCGTCCAGCCTTCATGGGACCAAGGATCTTCTCTCCCATCTCTACCTGGCAGGACCATCCTCCCTTGCATATACAGCTGGAGGCCAGTGCCGTTCAATACCAAGACCTTTCTGTGGTCTCTAAAATTTAATTTTGAGAAATTGTTGGTGTACAGTTGCCTCTATATCACTAGAATGAGTGACTGAGAACTTTTCTTGCCTGTCTGGGAATGATTTCAGAAGTCTTGGATATGCTGTAGTCTGGATGCAGCATTGATGATCAGCGTTGGGTGGAAGTCAGTGTCTCCTCAGAATTTTGTAATTGGCAAAGCTCAAGTATAACAGACTTTGTGTCGGCTTGCAGCAACTACCATGCAATTTCAATCATTTTTTTCAAAGGTAAGCCTGAAAATATAACTTTCTAATTTAAATATCTTCCTCTTCATTACAATCAAGAGCAATTGTGGCGTTTTATGGTAGTATAAAATAGAGTTTAGACGATCTTGAGAATCTCATCTCTATTACAAATGTCCCATTTTTATATATCCAATTCACAGTTTCAGAGGAAACTCTGTATGCTCATACCTTTAACTTTTTCACTGGCTTATTTGTCAGCCTAATGCTCTCTTCTCATCCTCTCTTAAACTTCTGTTCATTAAAAAAAAAAAAAATCCTGCATGGAATATTATTTCCTTGAATCAGTTTTTCTATATTGCTAGGAAAGTTTATACTTGTAACTTTTAAAAAATATATAGACATTTTCCAATGTGTTATCATGTTTTTATGTAACTCCTTGTTTCACTAGGATTTCCTGAGGTGAGTCAATATGTATACATGTGCCTCACATTATCATGAAGATTGTCTCAAAGAATTAATAAATGAATGGATGGATGGATGTGATTTTTGGACTAAGGTATGTGGAAACACATGACCTGTGTTCTCATTAAATTTTAATTTGGTGATGTAAACAGAACAAACTTACAGGATGCTTGCCTGCTTGCCATCTTAGAGGACCTTTATCTGACACAGATAACCATCATTTTCTTAATTTGAGATTTATTTATTTATTTTAAGATTTACTTATTATATTTATATGAGAACACTGTAGCTGTCTTCAGACATGCCAGAGTCTGAAAAGTGCATTGGATCCCATTACAGATGGTTGTGAGCACCATGTGGTTGCTGGGAATTGAACACAGAACCTCTAGAAAAGCAGTCTAGTGCTCTTAACTGCCGAGTCATCTCTTCAGCCCTTAATTTGAGATTTAAATACTAGAATGACATTATACCCATGATTTCTCAAACTGCCAAACATCATTTGCTCTAGAAGCAGATAATAGTAATTCAAAGTAAAAATCCCTGATGAGTCATGTGTACCAAAACTAAAAAAAATAAAATTCAGTATTATCCCTAAGGTATTATTTATTGTTTGAGAGTTTCATATACTGGTACAATGTGTGTAAATCATAACTATTCTTCACTACCCATTTCCAGTTTCTCCCAAACTTTGCTCTTTCTTCTCCTCAACTACGTGTACTGTTTTTAAGCAACAAAATGTAAGAGCTTATCTAGTGAAATAATCTACTCCCCCAAGTATAGCACAGACTAGAACACTGTCAAAGTCTTTGTTTTCATCCATTTAAATGTGCCACAGCTGCAAGTGGTCTTTGCCTACTGAAGGCTATAAGTGCTTTCTCCATAATGTTACATTATTTTCACATTCCTTTCACATGGCTGTCACTTTGTGACTTTGTGTTATAATGGCAATGGCTCTTCACAGGTTGTGTGGTTCTCATGCAACATGGATCTGCCTCATCATTTTTCCTTACCAGGAAAATTATCAGTTTACCATAATATATGTTGTATGAAAAAATAACTGAATTATTCCATTGGCATTATAAGATTTGTTTTTAAGAGATACAAGGTTTCATATGATATTTTTAGATGTTTAAATATTCATCTTCTTGGAATATTTTTTCTACCATTTCTCTTAGAAGTAGGATTTAAAAACAAATATGATCATGCACTACCAAATGAAAAAGTCTTTAACATTTCCAGTTTCCACCTTGAACTCTACATGATATCTCATCAGCATTCCCATGCATTGGCTAAAATGTTTAAATGAGGTTAGATTATTTCTTTTTTAAGAAAGACAAGATTCAACAAAGTAATATAAAGATAATGCATGGAGAAATGTATGTCTCTATGTTCTTCAAAACCTGATACACAGACCCCTAGTCCTGAAATATTTTCACACTTTACCACATCATTTTTTTTTAGAATATAGACACATAATCGAGTTTCTATTTCTATTTCTGTGGGATGTTTTTAATACATATTATATACTTACTAAAATTGACATTTGGAACAGTTTGTATAGCACATTGGACTTCACAGAAAAACTTTTCTACAGAGAGTCTAAACTGTTTTTAGGAACTGGATCTCAGATACACAATTTGTATAAATAAAGGTAAGAACACTCACTCACCACACACACACACCACACACACACACATACACACACACACACATCACACACAACATCATACATTCAAATACACAGATGCTAATAACCTTGAAAAGAAAATTGTTATGGAATTAGTGCTGTTTGCTTATGGTCTACATAACCAAAAGATTAATGAAGTTTGCACATATCTAATCCTATTGAAATTCTAAAATCCAAATGACGAGGGTAAAGGATCCAAGACAAATGGTGTATCTCTGAAACAGAAGTCAGTTGTTCTGAAAAGTCTTTGAGTACTTATGAGAGGAATATATAGAATACGGAGCTATCTTCTTTTGAGTGGAACTATCTAAGAGGCACGAGACCTGTCTGGGGCACTTTTTGGAGCTACATGTAAGTCACGCAGTATGTACTTTCTAGGTAGATAAATCAGCTTTCTCTATTACCCTCGCCCTGGGCTCTTATTTAACAAAGAAATACTGCATACTTTCTCTTTGAGAGCCATTGTTATTTCAGTTTGCTTCCCAAGTATAATTGCTCTGATACTTCACATATACTAAGACCAAATTTGCTACCTTTATAGCAAAAAGGCCATTAATTCAGAACATAAAGTAGATTTGAACACTGGTTCCATCATTAATGGGCAATTACATCTGGCTGCTTAGAATAAAGCAAATATCATTATAACATTGGGAAGTTTCACTCAAATGATTGTGACAGCCTGTTATATGAACTTACTGAAATGATTAAATGGAAAATCCATGTAAAGTCTCATACCTAATGAATGTAGATTTCCCATTATTGTTGCAATTCTAGAGAAAGCTTTGTTAATCACGTTGAACTCAGAGCAGAAATGCAATTCCTGTAGAAGTGTTCTCCAGAGATGGAGATGAGAAGGAAAAGGCCAAGTTCTTCCCTTGTGTGCCTGAGAGGCACTTAGGAGTTTTCACCTAGGGCCCAATAATCACTTGTGTCTCTTGCTTTACTCTGACATGAATTTGGAAGCTCCTACTCTTGGTTTTAAAGTGGGTGTGAAGTACAGAGATGAATGGTTCTTTTCATACTGAATGGCTTTAAAGATATCTTTGCACAGGATAAACTTATCAGGAGTGGCAAGTGATAAATGAGGGTTATAAAAATTTAGGAATCTTTTACTTACCCTAATTGATGGCTCTCACAAGAGGATTCATAACTTTTTCTGTTAGTTGCTCTTTCCTTCTTCAGTGCCTGAAGTCTTAAAACAGCAGAGAGTGGAGGGATTTTTGTAAAGTTAATTAATGTTAATTGTGCCATGAATTACGTTAAGGAGTCTGTTGAGTGATGGACCCAGGAAAGAGGGTCGATACCATTTACTGTTCAATGGGGGATAATGCTAGTCTTTGGCACCATTTTACAGTCATTAGGGCTGAGCTAAACCTTGTCAGGAGCAGCATTAAAGATCAGTTACTTGCAGCAATTAAAACAATTGGAAATGACCTGGTATTACATTATGCATGATGCAACACGGCACGCAGTAGGAACAAACTTTCCTTCCATTAGAGATTTTCAATTTTGTACCAAGCCATGCAATTTATTTTTCTTAGTTATCTTACTATGACTGTCTGTGGACTTCTAGTCGGATATTATTAATATTTATCCTATTATCTCATACAATATTTCATGCACAAAGCACTTTGCAAACTAAACTAATTAATCTTAATACCCTGCCTAAAAGGTTGCTGTTCCCTTTTAAAGTCAGAAACGCTAAGTTGGAAGGTTGAAAATTGTCTGTGAAAGAAATGACTTGATAAGTCTCAGAGTCTAGTATTGTGATATTTTTATTTGTTTGCTTTTATTGTTGTTTTTTATTTTTTGCTCTTGGAGCTATTGCTAATCAGTATTTCATCTCAAAATCATGCTAGACATGAACTGCTCAAAAAAGATTAAATTAAATTGAATTTCACACAATATATTGTTGCAATAGGTGAAAATACCTTTTAAAAATTTTACTAGTAGTGAATAAGGAAGCTAGGGAGAAATATAGAGATTTTTTTAATGTTAAAGATCATTGCTTATTTAAAGAAACTAGTGAATTAAACATTGTATTTATTATACATAAAGTAAATACATTTTTCATAATGAGTATGTCAGAATAGACAAATTATTTGTGAAATATCAAGCATCAGTCCCTTGGTTATGTAATCAATCTATACTAACAATCTATTAGATTTAATATTTTCTCCAATTTACTAATAAAGCAACCAAAGATCAGAGTTTCACATACCTAAAGAAAGAAGGAAGACTTTCTTAGATGTCTATTTTAATGCTACTCTCCACATATTGTCTGGCTGTGAGTCTCTATATTTTTTTTCTCTATCTACTGTAGAAGGAAGATTCTCTGAGCAAGGCATTAATCTTGACTGCAGAATGTTGTTAGGATACATTTTATGGCTATGCTTCTCTAACAGAACTTAACTATTATTTAGTTTACTGATAGGTCCCTGGCTTATCTAGTTTCAGATTCTCAGCCACCAGAGAAGTGTTAGGTGTGGGTTTTACCTCACATGTCACGCCTTAAATCCAATTGGATTTTCTTTGGTTACTCCCAGGAGCTCTGTGCCACTATTACACTAGCACATCCTGCAGGCATCAGCATATAATGAAGAGTTTGAAGCTGGGCTGGTGTTTACCTCTGTCCTTTGGTATCGTACAGAGTTCCAAAAGACTCCAAACAACTGGGTGCTTGCATGTAGAAGAATAAATCTTGAACCTGATCTGTCACCCTGAACAAAAGTCAGCTTCAAATAGATAAGAGACCTTACTGAAAAACTAGAACTATGAATCTCACAGAGGAGAAATTAGGGCTCACTATACAGTAATAGGCATAGATAATTTCTCAACGCTACTGTTCAGGATAAAAGACGAACAAGTGACAGATGAGATCTCATGATATCAAAGAGAAACTCAACTGAGTGAAGAAGCAGCCAGAGTGAAAATCTCCATCACCTACACATCCAACAGAAGATCATTGTCCAGAATAAACAAAGAGCACAAAAGATAACAAACAATAAAAAAAAAAACCTGTTTTAAAAAATGAACTGCAGATATGAGAATTCTCAAAAAAAAAAAAAAAGTGTTACCAAATGCTTTTGAAAGTTTCTGATGTCCTTAGAAAATCCACTTTGAGATCTCATCTCACCCCAGTCAAAATTGATATCAGCAAGATGATGCTTTTTTCTGCTTTTTATCTGATGAATGATGATGATGACGATGGTGATGGTGAAAACCGCCATGGTCAGTGGTACACACCTATATTTGAAGTCATGAGGATGACTGCAAGCACATGTCAAGCCCTTCTGTGAAGAAAGTTCACTGCAACTCTGAATACAAATGCAACTCTTTCTCAAGGTGAACGAAAGTGAAAGGGAGTAATTATAAAGTAACTCAGACTGATTTTTATTGGACTCATTCTTTAGATGCTTGTAAACAATAGTCACTGATCCTGAGTTCTGAAGCCTGGTGTGACATTTCACTGTAGATCGCGGTGAGGCTAAAGCAAGATGCTGCTTTCTTACAGGCACTGCTGATTAGTAAAATGACAAATGCTTCATACCTGAATCAAACACAAAAGATGATTAACCTTTCAAAACCCAGGCCAACTACAGAGGGAAAAACATACATAGGAAGATTGGCTTTTCCTCCAAATCTTCTCCTTTCAAGTTATTCTCATATGACATCTATTTCTTTTTTTTCTATTGAAATTTCACTTATAATTTATATTAAAATGATAAGGTTGTATTTTTTATAGAACAATTATATTTAATACCCTAGAATGTATGAAACATTAAACAAAATATTTAAATTTTTATATTTAGATATTATTGTTCTTTTAAAGCATTACTGATTTGATGAGAAAAGCAAATAACTTTTATAAGTACATATCACAGAAAATCATCAAAATCATTGAAAATGAACTTGGAGAACTTAGGCTGAGTTTGGAATCTCCTATTTGTCCCTACAATGATACCTTGTAAGGGCACAGACAGCTCTATATTAGATTATTTGTCGATGTTATTTTATGAAGAAATTTAATAAAATTTACTCTGCAATCCATTGAGCACTTCCTAACTTAATTCTCATATTCTACATTTCCTGAGATTTACAATTAAAATTGTGATGAGCCAGACATACAAAGTATCCTTTTTGTGACAAAGACGACTCATTAGCATTTTAGCAAAACATTACTTGGCTTTTACTTCTAAAATATTCTATTAAAAATTAATACCATTCATCTATAAGAACATTATATGATATATTTTCAGACAATATTTTTCAACCCAATTTGTTTCTGAAGCCCACCACAAAAAATAAGATAGTTGAATTTGCTATTTATGCCTATGCCAGATCCTGTTAATAAAAAATAATGGCCCTGACATTTGCTGTTTTCCAAGCGTGATCAAATAAGAAATGGTCTCCAGACCAGAGTCAACATTCATTCGATTAAGAAATATCTAATCTTCCCCATTGTCACTAGTCACCAATATTACTTCCTGTATCTTTAAACTACATCATTTTGCTAACTTGTATGATTTTATGTCATCATTTTCAAACCCAGCTTAATTTCTACAAAGGCCACTGCAAATAATAGAGACAATGTTACCAAAAACTATTGCTATTTTGTGCACAGAATCAAAAGTAAAGATTGATTATTATTTATCTTTAAGACCTTTAATATATCTATACTGATGACAAGATACCAACAAGTTTTAAATTATCTAATTTTTATTCAACAGCTGAACAAAAACTATTCTTCTTGCTTTTTTTTTTTTTATTCGTTATGAAGTCATGTGAGAATTCAATAGTAACAAATAGTAAGGGCAGTTAGTTTCACTTTGTAAAAACCTATGTGCAATAAATGGAAAGACCAAATCTATGAATTAATCTTTTGTTCCTTTCATCAAACTTTTAATACTTACTGGTTCCACACTACATTTTGAACTGAAGGGAACTAAGGGAAATGCACTGTTATAAATGGAGAAACTTGATAAATGGGAAATATTTCCTAGCAAATCAACACATACACTATTTTAGAGGGATCTTGAGTAGTTCTAGACTTATTTGGAGACATTTTAGTAACAATATGTTTTGACATCTAAAATATCCCACTTCTAGATGGATTCCATATCTTCAAAAATTAACTTCTTTAAAAGCCTACATCTACACCTTAATTGGATTTAATGCATCCCAAAACAGAATTGAGAATAATATAATGTTAGAAAGATACTCACACCTATTAGAACTTAAATAAATGAGTTATATTGCTGTGAAACAATTAACCAGCATACCCAGGGTTCAATTGTGTAACTGAAATTCCAGTCCACAGAAGTATAGATTTATAGACTAAAGTTTAGAAATAAATTTAAAAAAAAAATCTTGTGTGGTTGAATTTTCCTGATCCAGAGAAGAGAGTTGGGGGGGCTTTAGGTAACAGAAGGCAAATGCTGACTTTCATAACATATGAACGAGTATAAAGAAGAAGGAAATGAAGGAGTATAAATTTCTTAAAAAGTGAGGTAGCCTAGATGTAAAAGATACTTTCATGGGAGCCAGAGACATCAAACTCAACTGATGCTCCATGATGTCATGGTCCTCCTGTATACACATACATATTCCAGTATCTTGCATTTCTTTACATTCGAGATGGTGATTTTGAGCAAACGCTTTTAAAGAAATGCTACAAATACAAATGAGTTTGGACTTTAGTGTTGACTAAATCATTTTCCTTACCACTGAAGCCCTTACTTGCTGAATTGTTTCTATGTGAGCCAGTTCCTCTTCCTGCTGTTATCTTTCTGCTTCTAACTAGGTGAGAAGTTGAGAAGAGTCTAAGAGGTATGTCTGAGTCTGGCAGTATTCAGCCTGTTGAATAAAATCCTAGGGTGAGGTTATGGAACTTAAAAAAGAGACTCCGTTCTAGGCCTTTATCTTCTCTGACTCCCATAACAACATATAAAACTAACTGAAGTGCTTCTGGTTAAATACAGAAACCTATTTCTCGAAGAGTAGACGAAGAGTCCAAGATCAAGGAGCTTCAAGTTTGGTTTCTGGTGATGTCTCTATTTCTGGCCTGTCTGTTTACTGTCTGTTGTACCTGCATATGGCCCTCTTCTATCTGAACATGGAGAGAAAAATATCCATGTATTTCTTTCCATCTTGTGGGACATCAGACCTCACTCAGTCGTACTAATTCATTCTTTTGGAACCATGTAGTGACATTGAGTATTTGGTTTTCAAAGTAAGAACTTGGAGGTGTACAACTTAGTCAATAATAAGAATCAAGATCACCATAGGTATATAGTGACTAATGACTGGCAAAAGTTTCTTCCATGTAACATTTAGGGCAACAATTAGATAATAATGTTCTCTTACTAAGAATAGTTTTCTGTACAAGAAGCATTTCAAAACAAGTACCAATTTTCTCCCACTGACATGTCTAGTATTTTTTTTTCTTTCAATTTCCAATGTTCCCTTGACATTGCCATTAAGAGACTTTCTTACCTTTAATGAGGGATTTTTACTGTTTGGTGAATAAGATCTAATATGTTAACATTTCACACAGTACTCAATGACCTGACTCATTACCGGTTGCAATTTCATCATTTGCTGCAGGTTTCAGCCTCAAAGACTAAGTCACTATGATGTGAACTTTCCAGAACTTTCTAATATTTTCTTCCAGTCCTTTATTTTTAGGAAACAATGTTTTTACTAGCACTGCTTTATTTTCTTGAAATATCTTATTCATCAAATCCCACCTTTTAAGGCATCAAACAGATGCTCAATGAGAAGATACCATTTACAGAACTCTTTGGGCAAAATAAATTGCTTACTTGACCAGCTTTCTGAAAACAATCTGAGAATTAATCTGGTGGAGAGTATTTTATTCATATTTTCAACAAGTAAACCTAAGTAGTATTGACTATTTACTAAATATTTCCTTAAAGAATGAACTAGGTCATGGTGAGGAAATGGGGCAGTTCTTAGAAATGTTTGATAAATAAAGTGTAAAATAGGAAATAAATAAAGATATATATTAATTATTTATATAAATTATATATCTTTTATAAAACATAGTATATATAAATTATGTTTTTCAGTGAGAAAGAATTTATCATCCTAAAATATCTCAGGAGTCTTTTCCAGTACTCTCTCTTTCCATTTCCTCACAATTGATCCCTCCTGTTCTGATACTTCCCTACTCAAACACTTACTTAGATTCTCAGTGTCTATGGTTTGGAGCATGGTTATCCTTTACGCTAATCAATTTAAATCCTTACTTTATGGTTATCCACTTACAAATGACTACATACCCTTTTTGTCTTTCTGTACCTGGATTGCCTCATTAAGGATGATTTTTTTCTAGTTCCATCCACTTGGCTGCAATGGCAAATTCATGATGTCATTGCTTTTATCAGCTATGTAATACTCCATTGTGTAAAAGTTTCATGGAGGCACAATCTTTGGAATGAGCTCAAAACCTAGGGCAATTGAAATTCCCAGAACTCTACAAAGATGATCCTGGCTAAAACTCCTAACAACAGGGGATAAGAAGCCTAAACTGACCATCTTCTGTAGCTAGGAAGATTTCCACTTGAGGAATGAGAGCACCAACCCAGCTGCAAAACCTTGACCTACAATTTGTCTTACCTACATGATATCATGAGTTAAGGATTGCACAGATATTGTAGAAGTGTTTAAGTAATAAAGTGTCTAGCTTGAGACTCATACCATAAGAGGAGTCCACTCACGACACTGTCTGGAGGGCCAGGATTCAAATGCCCAGAGATCTAAGATAGAAAATTATGGAAAGTGATTCCTAATCATATCTGCTATACTTATAGACTGATCTTAGCCAAATGGACATCAGAGAGGTTGCACCAAGCAACTAATGAAAACAGTTGCAAAAACCCACAGCCAAACACTGGGAGGAGCTGAGAAATCCTGCAGAAGAGGAGGGATGATTTAAGGAGCCAGAAGTGTCAAAGGTGCCAAATGAAAATCCACAGAATCAACCAACCTGGGTTCATAGGGGCTCACAGAGACTGAGGTAACAACCAGGGGGCCTGCATAGGAATGACTAGGCCCTCTGCATGTAAGTTACAGTTGTGTAACTTGATCTTCTTATGGGACTCTTAACAATGGGAACAGGATCTGTGCTATCTCATTCTGCCTCAATATGAGGGGAAGTGCCTAGTGTTGCTGCAATTTAATATGCTATGGGTGATGATACTCATGGGAGGCCTTACCTTTTTCTGAAGATAAAAGGAGGAGGACTGGTGGGTGGACTGTATCCAGTGGAGGTTATTGGGGACTGGAGGAGAGGAGGGAGAAGAAACTATGGAAAGATGAAAGAGAGGAAGAAAGGAAGAAAGATATAAAGAGGGAGGGAGGGAAGAAAGAAGAAGGAAGAAAAGAAGGAAGGAAGAAAATGTATTTTATTAAAATAAAAAGCCAGGAATGTGTATCCTATTACAAATTTGTTTAAAATAGTCTTTTAGATGGCATGGACAACCAGATTCCAATTTTATATGCAATAAAACCGTATTTTTCATATATTGCCTTCCTTTCATATCACTAAGAATAACAAAATAGCTTAATTAACATAATTAACACATGTTAATAATCTCCACCCCCTCTTTAGAACCTAGAGAGAAAAGTATTACAGTAAAAAGGAGGGGGTGGAGGGAACCCTTCAAAGTTCAGACTGAGTATCTTTCCATACGAAATTATATAGCAGCACAATTAAAATGAAATACTAATTGTAACACGACAAGATGGTGGCTGTGGAATATAATTCAAATGTAATAGATTTTCTAATGCCTTCCTTTAAACCAAAGGGGAGTACCCTTTCAGCCAATAAAGTAAATTTTCCAATCTTCAAATGGGTACTTTATCCTCATTCAGGATGATATTGCAGCGACATCGTGAATTTCTCAGACAGCTTTGTGAATCAGCAGAGTATTTCAGAGGACACTGGCGGCTAAAAGCCAAGTCGTGATTTTTTTTTTTTAAACAGTCTTTAAACTAGTTGATGAAACATTTCATTTTGGGTCAAGGATGCAGTCGCTCCAGCCACCTTGCAGAGCAGAGGGCCTAAGACAGCTGAGAAGAAAGAGAATAATTGTCCTGCATCAGCCAAAACTCAGATTACACCCTTGTGCAGGTCAGCATGCTTGATTTCTTTTCTTTTAGTACTCGCGCCTGCAATTCTTATTTCCAAAGGTCTTAAGCACTAATATTCTATGAAATATCACCCCTTTTCTCTAATGTACCTTTGAAAAGCCATTAAGTAATTTGTTCATGGTAAACTTTGACATCTAAAGAAATTAGTTTCTCTTTTATTTAAATAATACTTAAAAATAACATTTAGAAAAAAATAATTTTTTTTCAAAGCAAGCACATAGCTAATGCTCTGAGTGCCTCCCTGAGCCATGCCTGTGCTCAGTGTTTAAATGTTTGGAGCATAAGAAAGCATCCTCATTGCCACTCTATGTAATGACGACTCGATTGACATTATACATTCTCCAAAGCCCAGGTTGTTGGTACCTGCGACAGGAATGCTTCTCTCTTTATTTGTTCTGCTTTTTATAAAAGCATTCGTGAAGATTTTACAGGGTAAAACTGAGTTTAAGTCTGACTCAACAGTGAATATAGGTTAAAATATGCTTATCTTTTAGTGAGTCTCACATCTACTTATTATTTATTTTCAATTGTGGTAAGATCCATAATATTGGAGTTCTTGTTTTATCAAAGAGTAACATATAGAATGCATATGAATATTTATGGATAGAGTGGTGTTGAAAATATAGCAGAGATTATTTACCAAATTAAATTATATATAGATATAAGAATAAGATAGATAGATAGAGGTAGATAGATAGGTAGTAGGTAGTAGATAGATAGATAGATAGATAGATAGGTAGATTCAAACTTGGATGAGTTAATTTACAAACATCACATGGTCTTGAAAATCTATAGTCATTAAATCATCATTCTATAATTTTGTGACTACGTGCCACCAGTCTTTTAGAATAATTTTCAATCAAGAATTCCTACTACAAAATGTGGCTTTCAATGTTTTAATACATTTTATTTCATAATTGTTATGTGTGCTTTTAACCTTGAATAGTTATATTTTTGTCCTTAAATAAATTTATATAATTTTAACATATTCCAAACAATACATTGCAAACAAGCATACAAATTAAAATTTTATGAATGTGGTATCCATAAACTGATCAAATTAATACATAATATAAATTTATGTCATTTAAACCATAGATTAACAAAGTCTGTGAAGGGCCAAATATCAAATAAATTAGTGTGGGGTATACACATTTTATATAAATATTATTTTTCCTGTTCTATGAGAAAAACAGCTACTACAAAAAATAAATGCTATGTGCCAATAAAACTTTATTTACAAAAGAGACAGCAAGCTAGATGTGGTTCATAGGTTATTGGTTTTAGAGCTCCAATGTATAGTAGCTATACTGTTCTTCATGATTCACGCTTTAGTGTAATTTTAGTAAGGTATGTTAATGTTTAGGTAGTTCTGATACTGAAGGCAGTATCATTCCCAGACCTATAAATATGGTGAATTTCTGATAGAAGCTTTAGAAAAACAAAGAGAATTAAAGAAATCATGCTTATATCAGTTTAGAAAATAGCTTTATCAGTTTAGAAAATGACAAAGTGTAGTTTGTTGCTTGATTGGCATTTGAATTTTTCCACCAAGTGTTTTCACTAGTAGATTAGGAAAAATTGGTGTGCATGGATGAGAAGGGTTAGAAATCTTAAAATATGACCATTTTTAATACTAATTCCACTTATTATATTCATTAAAATGTACTTGTGGGTGAGGGGGAAATTTTTTCCAGGTGGGCAGATGTATCAATGGACAACAGCATTTATTTTATCAGCATGAGGACCCGAGTTTGAATCCTCAATGATGAGGCAAAATTAAGACCAGCATACACGTTGGTAATCTCAGCATTGAGCTGAGACAGGCATAGTTTAAGAGCTCAGTGGCCAGCCAGCCCTAGCTCAAATGGAGAGATTTTGGGAATTGTCAGTTTTGTTTTCTTAGATGAAGTGATGAAGTGAGAAGCATACCTAAGCTGTGAGAAAATATAAAATCAAAGGGAAATCAACACTTCAGTAAACAATATTGCAATATGGTAGTACGGGTTTTGTGGAAATGATAAAGAATGTGACAATGGAGAAGCACTCTGTAGAAAGCAATAAACTAACCATGCAATTTTAAAAGCTAAATACAGGCAGCAGGTAATCTCTACTCCTGGAGGAGGAACAGTACCTAAGTGAAGATTTCTCATAATAATTTAATACAATTTGATTATCTTCATTTTCAATAAAATGATCATGTTTGTAAAAAAAAAAAAAGTATGTTGAATTCCAATACCCTTTTAACCTACTTTTTAATATGGTATTTTAGTACCATACTTATGGTTTTATTTTAGTACCTAGGATCTTATTCTTTTCCTTGAGAGAAATAAATCTGGGACAACATTTTAACAAATATACTATTTATGAACCAAACACAAAAGTACTCCAGGAAGATATTTTTTTAATATTTTTATAAAATTTATTCTTAATTTCATATATATATATACTTTATTTATATCATCTCCCTGTCTATCTTCCTTCTGATCTCTCCTGTCCCTGCTAATTCCCTTGCAAAATTATGATTTTTATTTTTTTAGATTATTATTGTTACATATAAAATTACATAAGTACATTTATATACATGCATGAACACACAATATATGTACATATATACACATTTACAAATATACAACATGCTGAGTCTGTTTAGTGGGTTCTAATGCATATATTTTTACATCTGACTACTTGGCACTGGATAATCTGGTTGATCCTCTTTCTTAGCAGTCATTAATTGCCTGCTGTTCCTTATTTAGTGGAGTCCCATAAAATTTCCCCCACCATGTTGGTATTGCGATTGTTCAGATAATATTTTGGCAGCCATATTGTTAAGACTTCATATATGCAGCTTGCCTGTTTTATACACAAGACAGAGTCTCACAAAAGCCATCTTGGTGCTTGGCTATTACAATCTTTCTGCCACTTTTTTCTGGGATGTTCTCTGAGCCAAGGTATAAGAATTATATTTTAGATGTATCCACTGGGATTGAGTCAACTGTTACCCTATTGTCAATTTTTACCTGCTCTTTGACATTCTGTGGTTTTCTGAAATAATCTATCTGCTGGAAAAAGAAGTTTATTTGATGAATTATTCCTACTTGTATGTGTACATGTATGTTCATGTATGTACATGTATGTACTTGTATATGTACATGTATGTGAGGATAAGGAATTTAAATATAGTTAGAAATTATACTTGTTTATGAAATTAGCAGTTGTTCTACTTCAGGATCTATGATATAAAATTACATTTAATATTTTTAATATTAATAACTAATATTATTTTTATTAATTATAAACATCTTCAGCATAACTTGCTATAACATGATAATTCTTCAGAAGGCTTTGCATATATTTCTGCTATGTATATATATTTGATCACCAATTTGAATTGGTTTTGCATTTCACAATATGGCATGCGATAATCCTTTTACCTGAAAACTTATGACTATCAATTACTTGTAATAGATCTTTTAAAATGAGTTTGTTTTAAATTTATAAAATAATTATGAGTTGAGTAACATTTTTGAACTTTTATATTTTTAACATAACTTTATGCTTATACATATATAACTCAATGTCCTATACAGGAATGTACTATAGGAGGTTATCCAGAGGAAAACCCTTAATCAACCTGGCTATACAAGTACAAGCACAAACACATATGAAGTCAAGAATATATGTAAGTATCCAAATATAACATCCAGACTGTAGTTTTAGAAATAGCTACATCTAATTGCTATTAATATATAAAATTAGCTTGGTTTGAGAACATTTTCAAGTTTCTTCCTAGACAGTTTTCCTGCCTAGCTTGGGTTTCTGTTGCTGTTTTATATAAATCAACTATTACATCTTCAGTTCTATTACTTGTTTGAAGTTTTTTTTCATTGTAAATAGCTTTCATATTAAGCTAATTGAGACTTTACAATAATCTTTAATCTCTAGTATGAAAAAATGTTGCATCTAGTTTCCGTTTTTAGGGAGAGAACAAAATTGTATTCATGGGGAAAGAAATTTAGAACTGACAAATTATTATGCTATGATTTTATAGGTAGAAATAATACTCCTCATTACCTCAGAATGGACACAGCATTGGTTTGTTTTGCTGTTTTTTCAAACATCACTGTTGAGCAGGTCATACCAAACTTTCAATAAACATAGCAAAATTGTTTTAGTTTTAATGATATAATATGCATTGAACACAACTATTATATAGATTAATGTTAGCATACATATCTCATTGCTCTCAGGAAAGGCATGGAAAACTTCCTTACAGATTTGTTCTTATCCATGGTATAAATATTTCACTTACAGCCTGTGTCTCATACACATGGGACGAGGTACGAAAATAAAAATAGCTTTGGGAAAAGACATTTCTGCACATCACTGCCATCAACTAAACTACTGATCGGTAATGAAATTGTCTGGAGAAATTTAACATTTTCACAGAGAAAAAAAATTACAACTACTTGTTGCTTAGTAATCAGATCAACTTTCTAATACATTCCATAGACAGCACCTGCATTTAGAAGTATACATATTTGAGTTTATCTACAAGACCATTTATTACTCCCCCAAAAATCCAAGGTGACCATCATTTATGTCCTTATCTGTCCTCTTTCCTTTCTCCTGGGCCTATTTTATTTGTGACTTCAAAAGTATCTTACCTTAAATATTCTAATTTCCCCTAAAGCTGATGTTTTTTTCCTTTGATGATTCATAGTTATTTAAAATACTCAGGCTTGAAATGGTATGAAATGAGATTAGTAATGCCATGTTTCTAAGGTTGTTTTATTCATGTTTTGCATAATAAATTGCAATCATACAATAGATAATGTTATCTTTTAACACATCTGACTTTATGGTAACCATCATGAAGTACAGCTCATGCTACACTAATGGTCTATCCAGCCATTGAAAAATTGGAATATCTTTTGAAGGGACTTGGTGTGAAAGAATTAAACAATGTACCTTCCATTCAAAAGAATTATCAGATATTTTTCAGTTGATCCATAGTATGATACTAGGGTTGTAGAATGGGAGTCTTCTAAACAAGAATGTGGTATGTTATTCTCCAAAAAAATCTTGCCCACATCCACGGAGCAGTTCAATCTTATACCTCTTTTTTTCTATTCAAGGAATCTGGTGTCACCAGGTCACTCCAGAGTACGGCTGTATTTATCAAGTATTTACTCATTTAGCAAATGAAAGGATTTTGATGAACATAGTGTTTAAAGTGGTTTCCTTCGGTGTTTTTCTTCATATTGAGCAAGCCTATCTCATGTGTGGGTTAGTGTCAAATCAGGAGAAACAATTAGTCAAAACATCCCATGTGTTATGCTTACTATAGAACTACTTCCTTTTAACAAATAAACTCAATAGGCACTGATGGTTTAGTGAGTATACATTCCTTGCAAACCTTTATGATTTCAGATTTAAGAAAATTGTGTTCCTAAATTAAATATCAATGTTTAGAGAGCTACCAAAATAAATTTGTAGAGGAACAAAAAGGAGTAAGTAGCTAGTTCCTTCCAAACAGATGAAACTTTACTCTGAAAGTGATATATATTTTCCCTGTATTTTTGATGGATTGTATGGTAGCATTTTATCAGCATCTAACACAGGTCACAGGAAAAAAGAAAGACAAAATGGAATGTATTAAATATTCATTTGAAGAGGATAAACATCTCAATAATTTTTAAAGGACACACAACATTTGGAGCCCTGTTTTCTAGAAAGTCTTAGCAAAATGTTTCCACTTAGCTATAAAGTCTTGTGTTTTACACATTCTACTACTCCAAGTTTTTCAGTTTGGTTAGTAATTTCATATAATTAAATTAGCTGAAAAATTAAGGTTTTATAATATCTTTATCAAAGTTCTGCTTATCTTCTGGAGACCTAGTAAAGAATACCGCAAACAAAATTGCTATTACCCGATGTTGCCGTATAGTCCACAGAATCAACTGAGTGGGACTCATTTGAACTTGCAGAGATCAGAAAGCCTGAAAAGAAAGCTGAGGTCCTCTGCATTTACATTTTGGTTGAGTAGCTTGTAGAAATCCTAAGAGTGGGAGCAGAAGCTATCCCTGACACTTTTGCTTGCTTGTGAGAAACTTTTCCTTCTACTGTGTTTTCTGGTTCACCCTTAATGTGACAGTATGTGCCTGGTCTGATGGTAGCTTTTTATGTCATGTATGGTTGATATCCCTGGGAGGCTTGCTGTTCTCTGAGGGAAGGAAAGGTGGATCTTGGGGAGAAAAGAGACATATGGGAGAGAGGTTAGGGAATAGGAGGGAAAAGAAACTGCTCTCAGAATATAATATATGAGGAAAAAATAGTAAATAAATAAATAAATAAATAAATAAATAAATAAATAAAATTTCTGTTACCTGCAGATGGTGGCCTATGACCAAGAAGAAAGACTAAAAGAGAAGGAAGTAAAGGAGAGGAAAGGAAGAAGGAGCTGTGGTGCTTTGAGCATGTTTGGTTCATGGGAAGCCGCACTATTATGGGCTGTGGCCTTATTGAGGAGGTGTAGCCTTGTTAGAGGCCATGGACCACAGTGGGCTTGAGCTTTGAGATCTCCTGCTCTACCCAGGGTGGAATTGGAGCCTCCTCCTGGATGCTTTTAGATCAAGAGGTAGAATTATCCACTCCTCCAGCATCATGACTCTCTGCAATGCTACCATGCTTCTCACGATAATGATAATAAACATCTGAAACTGTAAGTCAGCCCCAGTTAAAGTGCTTTCTTTTATAAGAGTTAACTTGGTCATGATCTCTCTTCACAGCAATAAAACGCTAAGAAACGGGGAAATCTAACCACAGCTCAGTTAGGCCTGACATCAGGAAACAAACAGTATGGAAGAAGTAAATACAAATGCAAATGATATAGGAGTGTTTTCAAGTTCATGCGATTGTTTGATAAACTAAGCTAAGGAGCAAACTGAAGCCACAGTAGATGCTAATACGACTCTTTTCCTCTAAGAATAATTAAATGTAATTTTTGACTGAAAACACAGTTTAAAGGAGAATTATCTCATGAGCCATAAGGCTGTATAACTCTCTCAACTCCCCCGTTCCAGATAGAAAATCACCCATTCCTTGCCACTATATAATAGGACTCAGCCCTTGGGAAATCGCCTTTTGTAAAGGAAGCACAGTCCAGAGTGTATATAGTTTATTTTACCCACAAATCCTAGTATGCACTGACAGAAAGTGTCCTGCATTTACACCAGAGTAACTACCTCTCATTTAAAATCCATGTGTGTGCTCACTCACTCATTTGTTTCAACGTTACTTCAAAATATACTCCCTTTGAACTGTTGTCAATCACTTAGAGATGCTAGATATCATCTAGTAAAGCGCCAAGTTATTTGCCTCGTAATCTAACAAATCTATACTCTGGCGACTACAGCAGACTTTTTTTCCTTTTATTTATTCTCTTCTCATACAATGCCTCCAGCCTTCAGTTTCCCCTCCCTCCACTCCTCCCAATCTACCCACTCCCAGTCCCTCTCTCCCCTGGATCCACTGCTCCTTTATTTCTCTTCAGAAAAGGGCAGGCCTCCCATTGATATCAACAGACCACAGCATAACAAGATGCAATAGGACTAGGCACAGACACCATATCAAGGTTGGAATAGGAAACACCGTGGAAGGAAAGGGATCCAAAGAGCAGGCAGAAGAATTAGAGACTCCTCCATTCCCACTGTTAGGAGTCTCACATAAACCCCAAGGTAAACAACTCTTACACATATGCAGAGGCCGGAGCACAGAAACACACAGGCTCTGTGACTGCTGTTTAAGTCTCTGTGAGCCCCCTCTGACCCCCTGCTTAGTTGATCCTGTTGGCTGTGTTTCTCTAGTATCCTGAACCCTCTGGATCCTACAATCCTTCTTCCTTTCCAGAAGGTTTCTGGAGCTCCACCTAATGGGAGACCACCCTGCTGTGGGTATCTGCATCTGCTCCCATATGGTATGGTATCTAATGGATGACAACTGGGCTAGGCACCAGTCATGTTGGTTTTGTGGGCCTGCGTTGTCTCACTCAGGATGGTTTTTTTTCTTGTTACATCCATTTACCTGTAAATTTCATGATGTCGTTTTTAAAAATCAGGGAGTGATTCTCTATTGTGTAAATGTACTAAATTTTCTTTATTCACTCTTCAGTTAAGAGACATCATGTTGTTTTCAGTTCCTGGGTATTTTGAACACAGCCACTATGAACTTAGTTGATCATGTGTCCCTGTGGTAGGATGGAGTGAGTGTTCATTGATTATATGCCCAAAAGAGTATAGGCACTAAGATCAACAGTTAGTAAATGGTACCTCATGAAACTGAGAACCTTGTAAGGCAAAGGATACTGTCAATAGGAACAAAACAGCAGTCTATAAAATAAAGAAAACACAATAGAGGCTAATATCCAAAATATATAAAGAATTCAAGAAACTTGATATCAAAAAAAAAAAAAAAAAACCCAAACAATCCAATTAAAAATGTAGTACAGATCTAAACAGATAATTTTCAATAGAGGAATCTCTAATGCCTGAGCAGATTCTCAACAAGTAATTCTACATATGATGAATAAGAAAAAATGCTTCAAGTGCTTTGAAAATACTAGATAATAATTCAAACATGGGCCTGAAATTCTGGATTAAAGACAGATATTAATTCTCATTTGCTTAAGTACAACCTGCAGAAGGAAAAGGTTGACAAGTGGTCAAGGTGAGCTAGGATGTATTGAAATCTATCAGAACAAGAAAATACAGTTTCTGATTTAAAATCATTCTGAAATTTAAGATAGCAATAAAAGATCATTAAACTAATATAAGTGCCTTTGACTTTAGGTTCATGTGACTGCACTCATCACGTTATCTATGAACTTAGCCCTGTGCCCAGGAAGTATTCATGTCAAATATACATTAATACACGATTTAGGCACACAAAAGAAGTATCTTGTTAGACATCTGTATATTACAACATATTTGAAATGGCTACAAACTGGCATTTTAAAAATTAAGAAATGGACTTTATTAACTTCCTCCATAGATTATAAAAATTATATGAAAGTACTACTGTGATCACCTCTGCCCCATCCCTCAAGAGCATCTGGGCCTCTTCTGGAAGTTTCCATCCCGGTCACGTTCCTCCAGAACCCAGAGGCTAAAAGATATTGTCTCTTAGCCTTAGGTGGTACTGCCAATGAGCAGTGTCAAGTTGCTTTGTGAGTAAGCCATCTTCTTCAATGTTCCTTTGTAGTAAAGCAAAAGACCCAGCCAGCGATAGGAGCTGGCCCAGCAGCCGAACCATGACATATAACCACCTGGTTGTGTTTTAAATGCTAGTTTTGCAATAGCAACAGAGTAAATGATAGCAAAACAAATTAGTTCACAGAGCAACAGAAGTCCAAACCACTTACCATTAATCTTGCTCTCATTTATTGCAAGCAGGTGGAGATAGGAGAGCCTAAAGGAAACTGCTTGTGGGAAGTAGTGAGCATAAAAATGTCTCTGAAGACAAAAGGGTAGCCTGTGTTTCCTGTACAAGTATGACCAATACAAAAACAAACCAAGGAGATTTTGAGTTGCTCTGAGTAACTTAGTGAGCCAAATTTTGAATGTGACAACTAGTTTACTTTTATGAAATAAAGTATACATAGAGGAAATGGCAAAAAGAGAACTTTCCTCTTTCAAACAAAATCAAGAGAAAGTTTTCCTGTCTGGACTTGTTTGAATTTTTCTAATTCTCAGTATCCACAAGCCAAAGACTTTCCAAGTAAGAGATGACAACAGGACTAAGACCTAAACCTCAGTACTACCAATACACAGCCTCAGAGTCAGCACCACACAGTTGGGTCTACATTAGCATTTAGGGTAGTCAGTTTGATTTGATATTTGTTGAATGTTCAAATGTATCTTTCTAAAACTTTATTCTGGACAATAAAACCTCAAAATCTGAGATTTAAAAATTGAGGGTTTTATTCCCCAGAAAATTCTGTCACTTGTCTAGGAAAATTGACTCTATATTTTATTATATTTTCAATTAGTGTATCATGATTAAGCTTCATTGTAACGTTTTCGAACATAAAAGTGTGTTTTTATTGATCTCTTCTTCCTACCCCGTGGCTTTCCACCACCACCCTTCTCCTTAGCTTTCCTTTGGCTTTAGTGGTCCCCTGTGTTCTGTTAACCCCACCTCTTTCTCAAAACCACCTTTTCCCCTCTCATGGTTTTCTTTGCTAGTTTTATGACCTATAACCACACTCACACCCAAATATATTCACGTACATAAACATTAAAGGCTGGGATTCATTTCTCTGAACAAACACTTGCTGTTTGTCTCTCTGAATGTGTGTTGCCTCACTCAATATTATAGCTTCTAGGCATATTCATTTTTTGAAAAGAAATCACAATTTCATTTTTTATGACTAAGTACATTTCCACTGTAAAAATGTATCACATTTTCATTATCCATTCATCTATTGATGGGCTGGTTCTGTTTTCTTACTGTTGTGCTTAGAACAGCAGTAAATAGAGATGTGCCCATATCTCTGTTCATACTGTCGTTCTCATCTTAATTTTCTGAGAAACCTCCATAGTAGTTCCTTTAAATAACTGATAAAGAATTGTACTGGTTCATGCACACACCAGCAGTGTGTGAGAGTTCTTTTTTCTCACCATCATTTACTGTCACTTTTCTACTTGATGATAGCCATCCTGGATAGGGTGAGATGCTATCTCACAATTTCAATTTGCAGTTCTCTTGTGGCTAAGAATGTTGAGGACATTTTTGTTTGTTTGTTTCTAAGTGGGCATTTGCAACTCATTTTTTATTATTTGAGAAATTCATACATTTATATAATATATTTTTTATCAAATTCACCCAGCATTCCATCTCTTCAATTCATCCCCTCTCCCCTCCACTGCTTTCCCCCCAACTTTATATGTTCTCTTTTATAAAACACACTGAGTCCATTTGGTAATGTATGTTTCATCAAAGGTGTAGAAAAATCCAGTAGTATGAGATCAGTCTCTCACAGATCACATTCCTAAAGAAAACTTACTTTCTCTCTACTCAGCTTTGCATCTATCAAATGCTTGTATCTCCTCTGCTAGGGATGAGACTTCTTGATCCCCTTTCTTATGAATGACCAAATTTTAATGGCTTGAGTCCATGCAGGTCTTCTGCATTCAGTTACTATGAGTCTATGTGTGCAACTACCTTGTCATGTCCAGCAAATACTTCAGATGTCCACTAACTTTAGTTTTACAAGTTCTATGTCCTCTCTTCCGTGATGGTTCTTGAGCCTTTGGGAGATGGGTAAATGTTCCTTCTAGAGATGAACATTCGACAATCCATTATTGATTATACTATTGATTGATTGTGGATCTCTATATTAACTGTCACCTACAGAAGAAAGAAGCCTCTCTGATGAAGGCTGAGAGATGCAGCAGTATGTGGGTATACAGATAAGACTTTAAAAATACTTATGGGCTGTTTGAATCTCTTATTTTGAGAGTTATGTGTTCACATCACTAGCCCATTTATTGACTGCCACTTTGGTTGTTTAATTTTTGCAGTTCATCATATATTCTAGATGGTAATCTCCTGTTTGAAATACGGTTAGTAAGGTTTTCCATCAGTCTCCAGCCTATCTACTTACTCTGCTCATAGTTTCCTTTTTCTGTAAAGAACATCTCAATTTTACATGTCCCATTTATCAATACTTGGAACCACTTATGGTCTTTTGGAGTTCTGTTTAGAAATTCCCTGACAGTATCAATATCTTGAACATTTTCCATTATGTTTTTTTTCAATAATTCCAGTATTTCAGGTTGTAAGCACACAACTTTATCCATTTTTGAATTGTTTTCTTTCAGTGTAACAGATAAGAATCTAATTTGAAAACCCAGTTTTGCCAAACATTTTTGATGAATATACAGCATTTTATTCCAACTTACATTTTTGAAACCCCATTTAATATTAAGTGGCCATAGTGTACAGGCCATATTTGTGCCTGTACATTGCTATCTTTGTCACTATGGCTTTTCAGTATAATTTGAGGCAAGGTATTAAAATACATTTAGCAATGTCTGTTGTGCTAATGGTCACTTTGTCTATCTTTGGTCTTTTGTGTTACATTTGTATACTTAGCTAGTACTGAAGCATAATACAGTGGTTTAAAACTGATCATTGAAGTCCTAACTTCTGATAGTGAGAATAGACCTTACAAAAGCTATTCAGATTCAAGTGCGGGATACTTTTCATAAAAAGGATGATCTTTGTGCAATAAGTTCAAAAGGCTCAGAGAATTGATCCAAAAAAGCAGAAAGAGCTCAGAAGCAAAGAACTGACACATGATTGGCTAAATTCCAATATTTCTATTAGCCAGTGATTATTTCTCGGGTATTTGAATCAACATCCTTGGTAGATTCCACAGGCCCCATCTCACAAGTATGTTGATTTTGTGAGGGTAGAGTAAGTCTCTTTATATGCTGGAAAGCCAAAATACCTACTGCCTAGGACTGATTTAAATAATACAGTGTAGGACTTTGGGACAAAAGGAGTAATGGAATGAGACTTTTAATGTCATGAAGAATAATGAGCATGTTTTGAACAAAGATGCTATAAAGACCGATCAATGTTTAGAAACACTTACTTCTTTTCCAAAGCACCAGGATTCAGTTCTCAGCATCCAGCATTCAGTTGGCTTGCAATCATTTGTAATTACAGGCACATGATATCCAATACTTTTTTTCTGGTCTTTAGGTGAATCAAGCACACATATAAACATGCATGAAGAATACTCATGCATTAAGTAAATCAGAAAAAGTAAAATTTTTTTGAAAAACAATGTGTCTGTCTCCTTACTCTAGGATTTCTTAGCCTTGAAACACTTCCTCTCATTATGCGAAAAATACAATCCACACACTCAGAACATGTGTTGTTGTCCCAGGTGATTGCTTCAGTATGCATGTTGCCATGACTGACATCAAATTTGAGATATATAAAGAGGCCATCTTACTATATCAAGTGTAATAGAGCGTGAATTCATGAGGCTAATGTCAGCTTCATAGGAAGCAAGAAAGTCACTAAAGTTAGATCAGTCGTCTCTGAGACTAATGAGAAATAATCATTGTAAGCCATTAAATTTCAGAGCAGTTTATTGAGCAAGAAAGAAAGTGGAAATAGGAGTCTCCTGTATAGTTGTTAATAAAGCCAAAGAATGGCTGAAACTTAACTGGTGAGCACATGACAAGAGAAAAGACAGGCTTAGAATTGTGTCTTAGGATACTAAATTTCCTGTTAGATAGCAAAAGAATGTCTGAAGGATGTGCAAACAGTAGAAGGAAGCCCAGGAGACTATCATGACCTATAAATCAATGGAAGAGAGAGATACCATGGATCTGATTGCTACTGAAATATCATCTAATAAAATTAGCTAAATGTAACCATAGTAAAATATAAATTTTCAATCTGATAAACAATGGAAGATCAGCGTAGAGAAAAAAGCCTATAGGTTCACCAGAAGAAAACAAGAAATTTGACATATCATGAAAATTTAGTATATCATGAAGCATCATTTTCTCTGCCTCTGTTTCTCTCTCTCTCTCTGTTTCTCTCTCTTTCTCTCAATGTGTGTGTGTCTTTCTCTCTATCGGTGTGAGAGACAGATGGAGAGACAGATGGAGACACAGACTGAGAAAAAGAGAAATGAGAGACATAAATGAGAGACAGAGACAAAGAAATAAAAATTTAAATTACCTTTAAAGATGGTGAGAAATAAAGAAATGTAAAAGTCAGCATAAGAGAAAAGTGTGTGTAATATTTTATTCTCTCCAGAAAGGATCCTAAAACCACAGAACATCCATTTAGGCACTAATTTATGTCCATTGTTCAAACACACAGTAACCTCAAAAGAGCATTTGCCATAAAACAGACTTTGTAATAACTAAGCTGTATCACAGAGCTGAAGGAAATTATTTACTGATATAACAAAGTGACATTGCTAAAATGCATTGTCTAGAATCTACAAAAGAAATGCAATTTAGAATCTACAAAAGAAATGCAATTTTAAGATGTTATACAAAAAAAAAAAAAAAACACATTTCTTAACTTTCTGCAGTTTCTTTTCTGATAAGCAGTAAAGTTTTCTTCCTTGTCCTTTTGAGTGGCTCCCTGAGTAATAGTGAAAAGTATGAAAATATCTACTCACCAGTGTGAAAGAATACAGAAAAAAAATTGCTTGTAAAATTCAAGGACTATGTAAATGGATGGATAAAATTCAATAACATCATCCATAAATATATATCTTTTCATTAATGAATCCATCCCCATACAGAAGGTCCCCTTGTAAACAGATGTGATGTACTCTGGTTCTGTTTTTGATATAGGTTCCATATTCAAGAGAGATCAAAATACAATAAAGAAACCTGGCACCAGGAAGAAACCAGTGTCTCTAGACTAGGGAATTGGGAGTTGGGAATTGGAATAAATGTGGTAACAGATAGTCATGAAAATTTCTCTTCAACATTTTGTAGCTGACTTAGGAATCCATTCTTACCAAGCTACATGGTCTACTATATTGTGCTGTGTGTGTGTGTGTGTGTGTGTGTGTGTGTGTGTAGGGTAGGGGCTAAGTGGCTTTTGGAGTTAGAGTTTACAAAAAGGATGAGATTGTTGAACTTCCCTTAATGAAAATAATTTAAACTACCATTTCTTTGGCCCTCTCTGCTTTTCATCTACCATGAGGTGAACAGTCCATTTCTGCCACATAATCTCTCCACAAGTTACTGGGCCACCACAGGCCCAAACAACAAAACTAAGTAACCATACATAACAATTTCTGAAGCCATGAATCTAAATAAAAAATTGGATCCTTTGAGCATAGTTTCTAGTTAGAAAAAAAAAAAAAAAGCCAACTGCCACAGCACTGTGTTGGTTGCCTTGCTTCCACCCATACAGAATTTGGTATGAAGCTCATTTCCTCATATATTTGAACTAGTTTATAGAAAATGAGTCAATTACTTCAAGACCATGGTACTTTCAATTTTTAGGAAATCCTAAAGAATAAGACGAGTAAATTAGAAGACCAAACAAAAACTGTACGTAAAATAATCTGTTTGTGAGATACTCATTAAGCCACAGTAACTCTTTGGAAAGCATAAGCTGCACTTGATTCTCAGCCTACCTGTTGCAGTTAAAGAAACGAAGTAATGACTGCCCTCCGGAAGACCCAACAAGCAACTGAAAGAGTCAGATGTAGATATTTGCACTCAGCCAATGGACAGAAGCTGCTGACCTCTGTGGTTGAACTAAGGAAAAGCTGGAAGAACCTAAGGAGGAGGGCAAAGCTGTAGGGGACCAGCAGTCTCAACTAACCTGGACCCCTGAGATCTCTCAGACCCTGGGCCACCAACCAGGCAGCATATACCAGCTGATATGAGGTCCCCAATACATATACAGCTGAGGACTGCCAGGTCTACATTCAGTCAGAGAAGATGCACCTAACGATCAAGAGACTGGAGGCCCCAGGGAGTGGGGAAGTCTGGTGGGGTGGGGTGGGAACATCCTTGTGGAGATGGAGGGGAATAGGTATGGGATGTAGAATAATCAGAGGGTGGACCAGGAGGAGGATTAAAAATATATATTAAATAAAATTAATAATAATAAAACAAGAAACCAAGTAAAACTGACAAATTCCTACATGGCACTAGCATCATTGACAAACATGTGATACTTCAAACAATCACATGTGCATTCATCGATTTCTACTCCAAGTAGAGCAAATCAGGAAGTTTCCGTAAGCTCAATGAATTTCCAAATTCACTGTGCTAACTCATTCCTGTCTAATTCCTACATGGCACTAGCATCATTGATATTTTGACAAGATTTGCAAGGTCTCTCAAAGTGAAAATAGGTATATTAAAATATGTGCTGGATGCAATATTCAGCACTTTTCACCAGATACTAAAATGTTTAATTTTCGCTTCTAATTTTTAGCACGTTTAAAACATCCAATGAGGAACAACAAAATAGAAAACAAATTGAACAAATGGCAGATTTCAATATCTTAACTAACAGATTCTCAGATGAAATGAAGACATAAGGAAGTGGCCACGTTTAATCAGTGCTTAGCACTTATACTGTGCTGCAAAACTATAATTTGGTTAACTATTACACATTAATCTATATATTCAATGTATAAGAACCGAATGTTCACTGCTCTTATTTGATCAATATATACTTTACACACATATCATATGATCACAGTGTACCACACAAATTTATATGTCAATGTTTTAAAATAACTGAAATTTACAAGTCCCCAAAATGAATGAATTAAAAAAAAATGCAGAACGTAGTTGGGCTACTAATTCTCAACCTGGAGAGATTTTTGTTTCCTCAAGAAAGATTTGGCAATATCTAAAGACTGTTCTTGTTTGTCACAGCTGGGGAAGAAGCCTGTTGATGGCTACTGGCTAGAGATCAAGGATTTTTCTAAAAATGTCTTCCTATGTCAATATCCCTTATGCTCCACTGCAAGGAATTACCATCTCAAATAACAGTAGAAGCAGATATGAGAAGCCCTGAGTTGGAGGAATCAAGCTCCAATTTAATTTCCTTCATGTATGGAGTTCCCTTTGATTTTTAATGATGAAATCATAGTGTCAGGATATGGGGAAAAGAATATTTTCCCACGCACTGCCATCATCATGAATAAAGACGAGAACTTTCATAGCTTTATAAGAGGGCCAGATGATTAAGAATGTGAGTATAAGAAGTTATGTAAGAAATGGTCCTACTGCTTGGTATTTTCCATAACACTGAAATGTGAAATGTTTTACAATATGGATAAGATCTTAGCATTTAACTTTTTTTCTTGTGATTATCAAATAAGGTGCTGAAGTGCTTGGCAAAAAAAATGACTCATTTTTCTAGGTGAGCCTAGAATTTCAGTGGTAGATTAAAGTAATATGCTGATGCAAATTAATATTAGAGAGTAAAATATGTCTAGTCTCATATATTCTATTAAATGTCATTAATACATGTAGACTTTTGCTTTCCTATTTAGAACCATTTATACTCATCTCTTAATTCTCACAGGCAACAGAAAGTGAGAAAGAATTCTAGAAGTTCAGTAATTTCAAATGGCCCAGAGGGAAACACAACTTTTAAATCCCATGAAAGGAACCAAGATGAGTAGAAATTTTGTTTGGTAAGAGGCAACCAGGCTTGGAAAATGGTCCAGTTGATAAACTTGTTCCCAATAGGATCTTCTACTTTCTAGTCTCTCACTTACAGGAAACACTATCTGGGATCTTGAGAATTACAAGCACATAATGTATTTTGTCAGTGCAGACATGGAATAACCTGTTGGACCCCTGTTTGGCCTCATCAGGAAGGCCAGAAGTAGGGCAGCTGCTACTTCCGGTCTCTGATTTGCAGATCATATTTCAAAGGCCTGCCTGATTGAATCAAGTCTTCCAATAAATGATTTAGCATAAATCAACTGATTATGAACATTAACTGCAGATAAAAAAATATCTTTACTTCTGTCCTACAATCTAACCACTCAGGCGATACTGTTATATTTACAACCCCAAGTCTTGGATGGTCAGTCATTGAGGACTCAATTAACTACATGAGGGAACTTTCAAGGAAGAATATATCTATTCAAAACCCAAAAGGAGGCTAAAACACAATCAAGGAACTTAGGCTTAACCATAGCCAGAATCCTAAAAAGAAAACTTAAATGTCATATTTGTGTTCTTCAAGTTACCTCACCAAGACAAATCATGTCATTTCAGAATGACAAAACAAACCTCAATTCTGGTCTGTTATTAACTCATGAACATTTAAGCCAGACCTAAAATGGACATGGGAGGAAATATCATTTTTCATCATCTATTTAAACTCCTTAAGGTAATGTTAACGTGTCATTTGCCTCAACAATAAGTACTTGTAGCAGAACCAAACAGTAAAAATATATTGTGAGAAGTTAGACATGATGGAAAAAGGAATCCCCCTTTTCTTAAAAAATGGAGACTCACAAATAAAACAGTCAGTAAAATTGCCAAAGTTAATGTTGAATATTAGAATTCAGATTTCTATATTTTATCTAACTTATAACTAATAGTTGGCAAATTTTTATGGTCATAATCCCCACTTACCATTTTACTCTCTGAATAATCCTTTTAAATAACTTGATAAAATTCTTAAATATGAAAATAACAAATAAGATATAAGGAGGAATGTAAGGAATAGGTAAAGCATCAGTTAATTATAACTAATTTCCTTCATTAAGAAACATCACAAAGAAATAAAATGAGCAAATCCAGCAGTCTCCTGCTTGGTTCCCTTGGTGTATTACATTGTACATGGTGCATTTTGAAATGAAAGCGGAGCTGCATCATTTACAATGATGGTTTTATCCTATTGATTTAAAAATATTTTTCTTCTGTTTTCAGCAGGAAGTATGAGATCATTGCTGCAGCTCAGGTTCATATGCCTTGATAGAGCACTGGTCTCCACACCAGGTACGGAGTGCGTGCTTGCTGCATGTTTAAATTATTTATATTTCAGAGGAAAGAGTATGTTGCGTGATTTATGGACTTGTGGTTAAAGCCCACTCTGCCAAACTAGCTGCCAGAAGACAATTGGAGCTTCCTTCTGTACCCTGATGCATCTTTTCAATCTTAACATCCTGATATAGCCTTCAAAGTGACCATGCAAAGCAGAAGTTCCTTGGGAGAACTATACTAACAGATCCAAGTTTTAAAGCTCTGTGGGCAAGGATGTACATTAGGCAACAAGAAATCATTTTATACTGAGGCACTTTCTATTACAAAAGGCCGTGGGCTGTGGGAGGCAACAAGTTTGACCTGTATGGACCACCTTGTCCATAGATTGAACAAAAAGGCCACTAAAAAGGTCAATCAGATGTGTGGTTGTCAGTGTGACTTAGGAGACAATGACTGGGACAGCAGACCAGTTTGGTTCATTTCTCCTTATGGGGATCCATGAAGTCTCAATTCTTAATTATCTAGTCTTTTGTGCATTAAAAAAAAATGGCCAATAAAATGTCAGCCAAGAAACACACTGTTCATTCCTTTCAGGTTTATTTTAAACCTATTGCACTTGGGCTACAGCTAAATCAATTTTTCATGAATATCTACCCTGGTAGATTGCACCTCAAGCCAGTTCAGATCCCCAGAGAATTTTAAAAAAGAGATTTATCAACTAACAAGTAACACCTCGGGAGAAAGAAACAGGGTTTTTAATTGCGTCGTGTGCTTGGTAATTGCAGGCAGGCACCTTCTTGAGGCACTCACTGCCAGGAGGAGTGCGACTCCACTTGGCCCTGCCTAATTAATCCTGTGATACAAACCTTCTGGCTTCAATTTTCACATTTCTGTCTCTTTTTAGAGGTGATAATAAAACTAAAAATTTATGTTGGTTACTGTATGAGTATAACTGTGCCAGCGGAACACAAATAAAACCATATGGGCTAAGGAGCCCGGCCTGCCCATGACTGCCTTCCCAGTGGCAGGAGGCACAGGGGCAAGCTTTGTGCTAACAAGGAAAGGTAAGGAAATTCAGGGGCAGGGTGGAAGAGCAGCTCACCCCTTCTTGTGAGTTTTCTCTATTAAGATGACTCATTGAAACATATGCCCGTTTTATTGACAAAAAAAAAATATTTCTCAAAATAGATGAGTGCGCTCTGGAAGTGCAGTAGCTCGGTGGCTACGGATCGCTATGACTGCACTAGAGCTTTTAATGAGAGACAAATTGGGCAGCTTAGCCTTTAAAGAAGCTGTCAAAGTGACAAGTGTGGGGGTCTATTATCTTAATAGCTTACATATTAAGCCTTGGATAACGCATCAGTTAAAACATCATCTAGGGTACCAGCAGTGTCCCTCCAGGAGCTGTGACCCTTATCATGGGCTGGCTCTGCTGTTAATAAAGTTAAAAATTTTGTTATTGCAGGGACTTTGATTTGTATCATGATACTAGCACTAAATGGCTCATAAAATGATACATCGATGAGATGATAGTAAAGGTGTTCTGTCCATAAAATATACGATGTCTCAGGGAATATTAGTCCTGATTATGAGATAGAGCATGTATATTGTTCAAAACAATATATGAAACAAGCATGCTGTCGTACTTAAGCTTGAGAGCAGGAACTTTCCTACATAACCTGTTTTTCTAACAACCAGCTACACTTGCACAATTACTAAAAGAGTAAAGCACCAAAAGGAAGCCTGCTCCGTGCTTCCTATCCAAAGCGCACACACTGTCGGTAAAAAGAAAATTCCACCTTTTCTGTATGTGCTTCAGGTTCCCATGGGCTACATTATTTCCTCCTTTCAGTTTTACTTCCTTTTAATCTGTGGTTATTTGTTTGCGTAGTTTCTGCTATTTCTGACAAAGTTTTAAAAATATGGGAGCCATCTGGTGGTCAACAATTATATTTGTTTCTTAGAAATAAAAAGTTTAGAGTTTATTGAATTGCTACAATGTTTTATGGGATAGATTCTTTTAGAAAAATGTTTACAAGGAATATTAACTCTCTTTCCAAAAGGCTTAGAGAAGGAGACCCTGAGTATGGAAGTATCTGTCAAATGTTTTGTTCTCAATGGACATGCTACACATTTTGCATAAATATCAAATGAATTTTATTGTAAATTTTATGTATGTTTGATGTACTTTGAATCACATAGGAAGTTGAGAAAAATAAAGGTAGGTTCTCACAAGCATTATAGCATGTCAAGTTTGACTCTTTTTAAATAAAGCAAGTGATTATTACATGATATTCTTTATATGCAGACTTGTTGGGAACCAAGTTCAAGATTTTATAACTGCATAAAGATAATGAAAGTGGAATTTTGAAAAGAAAACTGAAATGAAAACACTGTGAAGGTCAAATCTCTGTATATCAAACAGAGCTGCCATCACCAATGCCTAGTTCATACAAGGCACATTAAGGTCTTCACCTTCTAAACTACTGATGAATGAGAGTGTGTGTGTGTGTGTGTGTTGTGTGTGTGTGTGTTTGTATATTTTATGTGTACAGCATAACTCTGGATATGTCATGGATATATGATTCCATAGTTATTTTACTCTGTCTCAATTCCACAGTTAAGAGCAAGTATAGTGACAGTGTCATGGAGTTACTCTGATCAACTTGGCTAATTGTCTTCACTGCTAATCAAAATGCATTAAATAGCTAATCTAGACAAAGCTGTTTGTTAAGCACTTTCACAAATGCCCTCAGTGAATGAGTATACCTCCAAGGTACTGTCATTTCCTCATTTAACCAATCAATTATATGAGTCAGAGAGAAATCATGAAATGTCAGTAGGAGTGACTGACCTTGGCCTGACCTCAATTCTGACTCTATTTCTGTGCCTCTTATCTCTCATTCAAAAGTCAAATGACAGTGGCCTTTCCAATCACTTGTAGCTTTTCCATGCATCTAACAATGTAACTATAGCATCAATCAGTTTTGAATGAGTAGGCAACTTGCCAAACTTACAAAAACCCTATTTGTTACTTTTCTTTCAAATGGCATGAACATGAGTTCAGAAGAACACAACAAATGTCTAGGTGACTACCTTCAGTCTTCAACCGATCATTCTTTCTCTTCTTTAGGCATAATGTCCCCTTGCTGTCACATTATGTTTTTCCTAACTTCAAAGATTCAAGTGATAAGAGTCTGCAAGTCATCCCAGTACTCTTGGTTTAAGGCATATGATCTATGCCTGGACAAAATGACAGACGGAAGAAAGACCAGGAACAAGAGCCAAGCAAGTGCAGGCAGAAACCTTCCCTGGAATCTTATCTTGAGTCTGAGGCTGATGGCAGCTCTTTGCTTCCAATGTCCAATCAAATGTAGGCATAGAACATCACATATGCCCAAAGAAACAGAAGACAAGTACACAGGGAGCAAGCTCTGAAAATGAAGAAGTGTGGATACCCCAGAGCATGTTCCCGTGGCCCAGTCGGTCAGTCCTAGCTCCAGAGCAGCAGATACCTTGAGAACTTATGTCAGGTTCCAAGAAATAGCAGACTCCTTCCCATTAATTCATTACTGTTGTTTGGTATAGTTAATGTTGCTGTTTTATATTGAGTTAGTTTGATTTGTTATTGGTCCTATTTTCTTTTGTCCCAAGAAGTCATGATTAGATTATATGATTACACAATATTAGATCTCTACACAGCAAAAAGCAAGGATATCCATGGTTATCCAATACTTTCTTTTGGATGAGTTTTAATTGTAAACAGTTTCCCAAGGAAAAGAGCCAATATGCCTGCATACGACAGAGAGTGTGACACAAACCACCAGACTGGTTTTGGCAAACACAGGGATGAGCCAATTTGAAAAAGTTCACAGCTTTAATCCCCATTGCTTTCAAGTTTTGTTTTGATAGCACCCTTTTACGTGTAAAGCTGTACTTTAAAATTTGGACATTTAAGGAAAACCAACACCACCAACATACATACACGTCTTCCTGGTTTTGAAGGTGTATGAAGTCCCGAAGCAGTATCTCCTGTAACTCTTATCTACTGAGACAGGAAAGTGGCAGAAACATCGTAAGGAACACTGTAAATTTGGATGAAATCAGAGCAAATTTAGTTATGGTGACTAGACACGATGAATTAAGCCCACAAACATATGCTTTTGAGTGGGACAGCTATAATCTGGTGTTCCCATGTTGCCATGTGTCGAATGTGTAAATCAGTTAATTACTCTGATTGTTCATTTCCCTTGAAACAGGAAAGAGAATTACCAAAGTCAAGTGTGAGATTGGTGATAATCTATGAAAGAACTCTAAATATATGCTCAATAAATGACAAGTGTTGCTGTAGCTATTGCTATCATTAATACCAATGCCATTAATTCTATATGTAGTTTGTTGACTGAAAGCAAATTTTGACTCTCTTTTTACCACCAGTTTTTCTTTGAAAGTGACTTTTGTGTTTAATGAAATGGCTTGGGTTTTCTTTTCTTTTTTTTCTTTTATTGAAAATAGATTTTTTTTCTTACATAATGCATCCTGATTGCAGTTTCCCCTCCCTCTGCTTTTCCCAGTTCCTCCCATAAGGATCCACTTCCTTTCTGTTTCTCTCATTTGGAAAATAACATAGCAAAATATTACATAATAAGATAAAAAATCACTATCATATAGAAGTTAGACAGCACAAAACAACAGACAGAAAAGAGTCAAAGAAAAGGCCGAAGAATCAAAGGCCTGCTGATTTACATATTCAGGAATCCCATAATATAACTAAACTGGAAACACAATACATCAGCGGAGGATCTGGTGTAGACACATGCAGGGTTGTACATGCTGCTTCAGTCTCTGTGAATTAACATGAGCTTTTCTCGTGTTGATTTAGAAGACCTTGTTTTCTTGACGTCATCCATCCCTGATGGCTTTTACACTATTACTGCCTCTCTTCCCCAGAGTTCTCCAAGCCCTGAGAGGAGAGATTTGGATGGAGACACCCCATTAGGGATGATTGTTCCAAGGTCTCTAATTCTCTGCATAATGTCTGGATGTGGGTTTTATATTTGTTCCCACCTGCTTCGGGAAGAAGCTTCTCTGATGTTTGCTGAACAAGACACTGATCTATGAGTATAGCAGAATATCAATAGAAGCCATTTTATCACTATGTTTGTTTGCTTGTTTGTTCTTTTTCCCCTCTCTCCCGTCTCCCAGTACTATTGGTTTTACCCCAGGTGCCTTGGCTATTTAGTCTCTCTTTCCAGCTTTACTCAGTTGTCTATAATTCGTTGTGTAGGGTGGAGGCTTTGTGAGCTTCTCTGCATCCCGTCTGGCATGTTTGTTGGTGTTCTGTTTATTCACTTCACGTTTGGGCAGACATGTTGCTGTAGCTTTTTTGTTGTTGTTGTTTTCTAGGAGACACAAACTCTGGATCCTCTGGCACCTACAATATTTACGTCTCGTCTTTATCAATGTTCCTTGAAGCTTATGTGCAGACATTGTTTTGTAAATGTGTCTACTGGGAATGGACTTCATAGTTCTTCATTTTGATTGATTGCAAAGAGAAGTTTTTTGATGATGGTTGAAGAGTACACTTACCAGTGTATATAAGGATGTCCTATATACTTTAGGAACAAATATTATGACCCTGTGTCTGAGGACTATAAAATTCAAAGTTCCTCTCATCAATTGTTAGAACAAAGACACAGTTCAGCATATACTGAAATGCTTCCTTAACACATATCATTGTAGAAGCAACTTTTAGTTTGAAATAAAAGATAAAAAAGTGTTGCAATCATTTTTGGGGGTTTTGTTTGTTTAAATTTTTTAAAATTGTTTATTTTTTTATTTTGTGGTTTTTTTATTGAATATTTTATTTACATTTCAGATGTTATCTCCTTTCCCCATTCTCCCCCAACCAGAAACTCCCTATCCCATTACCCCTCCTCCTGTTTCTATGAGGATGTGCCCCCACCTACCCACCTACTCCCACCTCCCACCCTCCAGAATTCCCCCACACTGAGGCATCCAGCTTTCACTGGACCAAGGACTTCCTCTCCCACCTATACCCAACAAGGTCATCCTCCCCTACAAATACAGCTGGAGCCATGGGTCTGTCCCTATGTGTTCCCAGGCTGGTGGTTTAGACCTTGGGAGCTCTGGTTGGTTAATATTGTTGCTCTGCCCATGAGGCCACAAACCTCTTCAGCTCCTTCAGTCTTCTCTCTAACTCCTCCATTGGCAACCCCATCAGTTCAATGGTTAGCTGTGAGCATCCATCTCTGTATATTTCAGACTCTTCTTGAAGTCATTTAATCTAGCTGATACAACATTTAAAAATATAATGAGAGATGGGTTTTAGTATGGACCTTTTCAAGTTCAATTTGCTTTTGTTGTTTTCCTCTCTCTCTATCCCCATTCTCTCCAGTCTCCTTTTTCCTTCCCATACCAAGTAACTTCTTTTCCACTTTCAAGTTACATGTGACCTTTCCTTTTCACCTCCTACCCCTTTCAACATCTCTTGTTTACTTCTCATGGTCTTCTACCTGGTTTCAGAATCTAAACCCATTCTCACAATCCATTATTTACACATACACAACTATTAAAAGTTAGGATCCCATATGAAAAAGATCATTGTTATTTTTGTCTAACTGAGACTGAGTCACCTATTTACTATGTTTCAGGTCCACCCATTTTCCTGCAGATTTTATCATTATGCTTCTCTAAAACTAATAACAAAGTTTCCATACTAGTGTTATTTGTTTAAAGCACATTGTGCATGTATCTTATAGACATCTAGGCTGGTATTATCTCCTGTGCTGTTGAGAAAGATTGGCAGCAGTGTGCAGGGATTTTGAGTTGTCCCTGTAGAGGAAGGATCTAGGGTCCACTTTTTACTCAGAAGTAGTAGAAAAGGGTCACATGATAGTTCTAATTTTTAATTTTTTGAGGAAATTACAGCAGTTTCTATAGCAGTTTCAGTCACTTCCACTTCCACTAGCAATGGAGAGGTTTTCCTCATTCCCCAGAGTCTTCCCAGATATTCTTATTATTTGTTTTATTGATCATAGTCATTCTCACTGAGGTAAGTAGAAATCTCCAAGTTTTTGTAATTTACAATTCCTGATGGCTGAGTTTTTTTTTTTTTTTTTTTTTTTTTTAACTTATTGGCCTTTTGTCAGCTCATGTGTTCTACTTGTCTTAAATTCAACACAATCTGGAAGGAATGCAAAGAAAGAAAATAGAAATCAAGTGTTGATCCCTCAGATTCCTAAAATAAAGTTCATATGGTAGAACAAATATTCCTTTAAAAGGAATAAATTCTATGAGATTCTTCAGTAAAAATAATTCTGAAAACCCTTATTCAGTGTAGGCAAAAGTATGATCCTGTTTGTAAAGGAGAAAGGAAATTAGTATCTGTGGCCACCACTAAAAATTCCCAGATCATTTTCCTGTCCTCCTCATTTCTACAGAAGATTTTAAACAAAGTTCTGCCACAAATGGCCCTGTCTTCTTCCAAAACCCAGAAGCAGGCAGCTGACTTTTATCTAGACTGAGGATAGGCACAGTTTATGATGCACTTATTTTCTGGTGCCTCATAGCACTTTCTTAACCCTTGAACCTCAAATCTAGTCTCTACAGTAGTAATTGTAGAACTGTCTATGGATGGAAGCATCAGTATCTCTATCATAATACCCATAGTCTTCATACTAGCTTACACTCTCACTCTCAATGGATAGAAGAAGAAACCTTTTAAACAGATTCATTTTCTGCTTTCTAAAACTCCAAACTAACATCCCATATTGCTATAAAATGTATCCTAAGTTTATGTCTAAGAATGAAATCTCTATTCAGTCCTTATAATGAGGATAAAAGACGAGAGTGAAGCATGCATACTCTGGATCTGTGCATGGAACACAGTAGCCGCTCACTGAAAATTCACTTATGAGTGGACCAACTCCACTGCATCAAAATGATTAGGTTTAAGAAGATTCACTTAAAAATTGGGTCCTGAAGAACCATCTCTGTAGTTGAGAACAATTTCTGCTGTCACAGAGGACCTAGTTTTAGTTTCCCAGCACCTACATGGTAGTTCACAACACAGGTACCTCTGGTCCTGTGTCCAGGGTATCCACTGCCCCTTTTTGGCTTCTTTAGGCACCAGGTAGGCACACAGTACACATACATACATGCAGGCAAAATACTCATACAGAAAAAACAATTAAACCTTAAAAAAAAACTTTAAAATAAAATTTTTGTAGTAACTTGAAAAAGAAGTACTAGCTCACTTTATTTAAGTCAATGGCATCTACTTCCAAGTTCATTGTCTATTTTGGGGGGTAGATGGTTTTTTTTTTTTTTCTCCTTGCAATTGGGGGTTTGGTGTTCCGTAATCGAGTAACTGTAGATGTCTGAGTGGGAAACTGATGGTATCCAAAGCTATTCTTGCCTGAAGCAGGTTGAGGAACAGATGTAGCATCAGACACAGAATAGCATTTAACTGATGCCCTTCATTAAACCTTCATTCTTCCCAGAAAAAGCAGAAGAAACCAGAGTTATGAACAGCTGAACTCTGTCCAAACTGCAGTTGTATTTTTAAATTTCGGGTTAGAATGCATAATTCATTAACGCTATACAACCTTTATTGTGTTCCTTTAAAATGTATATTAAGTAGATTGCTACATTAAGGTAATGTACTAAATTACCTAAGGCAAAGTAATACGATGATTAACTGACTATAAACATTGGTTTATGGTCAGTTTATAAAGTATCACAATGATTAACATTCTGCATTTTCATAACAGTCTAAAATTGCAGGATGAAATATCTGTGGATTGACTCAGTGCCATTAGGAATAATAAGACAGAGGTATAACTCAGTCTCAAGTTACATCTTGAGAGTAAACTTTGTTTTAAATCTCTTCTCTAAGTGATTGGGAAATTCATTACTTTAAAATGCCCATGGCTTGCCAAGCACAAGAGAGAGTGAAAGTGTTCACACAAACATATTAAGCAAAACCGGGCTTAACATTTTTCAAATGTTTTTATCCAGAGTTATGTTGAAGAATATTTGAAAAGCATTGATTTTATTTATTATTCTGTCTCATTGATAACAACTGTATATATTCATTGATTTTACTGTAGACACTAAAATGTTCACGAAAGTCTCTGTCTAGTCTTGAGGATGGATATGGAAGAGCTCAAGTGCTTCTACTGAGAATGAGCAATCCTAGAGAGTGATTTTCTAATCCGTCTGAAATTCTAAAATTGAACACATCAAACTGCAGTTGTCTTTCACTTTTATGCATTTATTCCTCAATTATGAGCAGTTGTTACATGGGATTTTATATATTCTCTAATCCAAGTTCACAACGTGCTCACTTGTTTTTATTAGATTTACTAAAGAGAGGTTTCATGAAGAAGTAAACTAATGAAGGACTGGGGAAAAGGAGGAGAGATATCTTCAAATTAATGAATTTTATTGCTGATCTACATTTAGTCAATGTTCTCATTTTTATTTGAATTCATATATGCGCCCACTAGTCCATTGGAAAACCCATTTATTGATTTCTGCTATCTAAAATATGAACAGAAAATATTAACTGAATAGTTCAATTAGTATTTTTTTCAAGCTATATTTCACAGAATGCATAATATAGATGTTTACACTACCAAACATGGCTTCTTTACTATAACGACAAACTATAAAATATTAACATTAAACTCATTGGTTCCTGCTACTTGGAATAAACATGTTTTGAACCTAATAGGGCTATATGACAAGCAAAATGGCTTGTAAAAGATACAAAACCACTTTATATACAAAGAACAATTAATCTTTTTTTTTTTTTTTTTTTTTTTTTTTTTTTTTTGGTTTTTCGAGACAGGGTTTCTCTGTGTAGCCCGGGCTGTCCTGGAACTCACTCTGTAGACCAGGCTGGCCTCGAACTCAGAAATCCACCTGCCTCTGCCTCCCAAGTGCTGGGACTAAAGGCGTGCGCCATCACCGACCGGCAAGAACAATTAATCTTATTCTTTGATAATAATGTAACTAGGGAAACTTTTCTCTTAAGATAAATACATCCGAATTTAATAGAAGGGAGGACACCTCAGTCCCACTTGGAAGGGGGAAGTAGGAAAGAACCTTGAACTCATTGGCACAGGGGAAATTTCATAAACAGAATTCCAATGGCTAAGGCTCTAAGGTCAAGAATTGATAAAAGGGATCTGGATGGGTTCTGTAAGGCAAAAGACATAGTCAATAAGACAAATCGGCAACCTACAGATTGGGAAAAAAAAATCTTCACTAACCCCCATCTGATAGAAGGCTAATATCCAAAATATATGATGAACTCAAGAAGCTAACCACCAAAATAGCCAAACAACCCAATCAAAAAATAGGATGTAGAAAAAAAACAAGAATTTACAACAGAGAAATCTGGATGGCTGAGAAGCACCTAAAGAAATGTTCAAAGTCCTTAGTATTCAATGAAATGCAAATCAAAACAACCCTCAGGTGACTATACCGGTTGGTGAGGATGTGGAGAAAGGGGAACACTCATCCATTGCTGGTGGGATTGCAAGCTGGTACAACCATTCTGGAAATCAATCTGGAGGTTCCTTAGAAAACTGGAAATAGATCTACCTGAAGACCCAGCAATACCACTCTTGAGAATGTACCCAAAAGATGCCCCACAATGCCACAGGGGCATGTATTCCAGGTATGTTCATAGAGGCCTTGTTTATGATAGCCAGAAGTTGGAAACAAGGCAGGTGTCCCACGATAGAAGAATGGATAAAGAAAATGTGGTTCAATTACACAATGGAATATTACTCACAATAGAATGAAATACTAAGAACGAGGACATCCTAAGTTTTTCAGGCAAATGGATGGAATGAGAAAATATCATCCTGAGAGAAGTAACTCAGAACCAAGAGGACACACCCAGTAGGTACTCACTAATAGGTGAATATTAGCCAAAAAAAAAAAAAAGTACAGAATACCTAAGATACTGTCCACAGAAGTCAAAAAGGTCAACAAGCTGAACGGCCCAAGTGAGGACACCTCAGTCCCACTTGGAAGGGAGAAGAAAGCAATCACAAGTAGGGAGGGAGGGAGGACTTGGAGGGAAAGTGGATGGGGATCAGGACAGGGAGGGGAACCTGATCTGGTATTGGGTGCTAGAATAGGACTGAAGCCTTGAGGGTCAGCAGAAAGAATGGAAACAGGCAACCTCAGGAGGTAAGAAGTGGGAGGACCCTCCAGAATGCACCAGAGACCTAGGAGGTGAGCGACTCAAGGGGAGGGACCTTAGATGAAATGCCAGACAATAGGGAGAGGGAACTTATAGAGCCTACCTACAGCAGGAAGTCCAGGCATCAAAAGAGGGAGGGGTTGCCATCCCACAGTCAAAACTCTGACCCATAATTGTTCTTGTTTGAAACGACTACAGGGATAGAAATGGAGAGGAGCCTGAGGAAAAGAAAGTCCAGCGACAAGCCCAAAGTGGGATCCAGCTCCAGGGGAGGTCCCAAGGCCTGACACTATTACTGAGGCTATGGAGCACTCACAAAAAGGACCTATCATGACTGCCCTCCAGAAGACCTAACAAGCAGCTGAAAGAGTCAGATGAAGATATTTGCTCCCAACCAATGAACAGAAGCTGCTGACACCTGTGGTTGAATTAGGGAAAGGCTTAAAGAAGCTGAGGAGGAGGGCGACCCTGTAGGAGGACAGCAGTCTCAATAAATCTGGACCCCCGAGATCTCTCAAACACTGGAGCACCAATCAGGCAGCATACACCAGCTGATATGAGGGCCCCAACACATATAATGCTGAGGACTACCAGGTCTGTGTTCAATCAGAGAGGATGCACCTAATCCTCAAGAGATTGGAGGCCCAGGGAGTTTAAGAGGTCAGGTAGGGAGGGGGAGGGGTGGGGACAGCCTCTTGCAGACAGGTGGGTGGGTTGGAGGTATTGGGTGTGGAACAATAAAAGGGCAGACAGGTGGGAAATTAAATCTGCAGTGTAAAATTAATAATAATGATGATGATAAATACTTCTACAACTCTCAAACTGTAATTTAATTCAAATTCCTGAACAAACTTCAGAACTGTATTTATATTTAAAATTTGTAAAGGTAAATTAATATTGTTGTCACCCAATAAAATAATTTACATGGCACAACTCTCTAACAGTGTTATGTGTTACTTCTGTTCATTGGTTTACAGTGAGGTACGTATAGAAGTTGGGACTACACCACACATACTTTTGATAGCAGCTGTGTAGCTTTTGTGGACCTATTCTCTCCCTGTTATATTTGTTCTGGTTACATTTACAGAAATATAATATTATGTCTTTTTACTCTGAAATGAAATCATGGCATTCCCAAGGAATGAAATTATACTATTAAAATAGGCCATACTCAGATAAATGCCATATTTTCTCTTACATACAAAATATAGATTTTCAGATGCTTGTTTCTTTGTATGTGTTGCTCTCATGCATTATGAAGCTCAAGATAGGTGAATAAAAGAGGGTAATGGAAAGCATGGGACAAAAGCACAAGAAGAGATTCTGTGGTGAAGACCAGGACTAGCCAGAGGGCAGGATAGAGGAGTTGGGGAGAAAGCTATAACTCAGTATAGTGTCCTTTATGTATTATTATGTGGAGATTCTATAATGAAGTCCATTGTTTCCTATGTTAACTTTAAATAAGTCGTTCTCTAGAAGAATTTTTAAAATGCCAATCCTTAATCTCAGGTTATTTGAGCACAGCCATGGAGATTGTTGCTATTTCCTCTGAATTATAATTTTTTTAAACAAAGAGCTATTTTTAACTTGCTAAATAACTTGCAATCTTTTTCTATTTCCAGTTTTCCAAGGTGCAGCATTCCATGTGTTTCTGGGTGGTCTAGACAGATATTTTTCTGTTTAATATTTTTTCTTTTCCTTCCTTCCTTCCTTCCTTCCTTCCTTCCTTCCTTCCTTCCTTCCTTCCTTTCTTTCTTTTTTCTTTTTCTTTCTTTCCTTCTCATTCCCCTTATCTTTGTGTGTATTAGTGTATGGGTAGTGGATGGATTTGCTATATGGTGCCTTAGTCTATCACTGAATCTGAACCTAAGAAAGCAGCCACCATGCTTCAGTAATTTTTCTATCTCTTTCCCTAGCCCTAGCATTTGTGTTACAGGTGCAGGTAACCATGGCCAACTTTGTGTGAGTGCCATGGATCTAAACTCACATTCTCATGTTCACACAGCAGCTATTACTACCCCCCTGAGGGGTATTTCCTATTCCTATAAACTTCTTTAATAAACCATATAATAGCAACTTGATTTACTAGCAACAATAACAAAACTCTTATATCATACATTACAGAAACTCTGTACATAACATTTTAACCCTTTGTAATTGTATTTATGACTTATAGATCCCTGGAACAACAAGATGTCTTGGTTAACAGTGATTGCTAACAAACCTGGTAACATAAGAGGCAGAGTCACATATCAATAATTGGAGAAGGAAAATGTGACATGCCCTCCCCATTACCAAAAGTTGTGTATTTGAATAATTTGTTCCAAAATAGCAGCATTGTTTTGGGAGATGATAGAACCTTTAAAAAATGAGGTATAGCTTTAGGAGGTGGATGATTGGCAAGCAAGATTTCCAACCCAGCTTCTTATTCCTCACTCTGTTTCCTGGTCTACTGAACTTTGCGAAACCATGCCATGAGTTCTCAGTGCCTCGATAATGCCACCCTATGCCATGAGATTTTTGCCATGATGGACTATATACTCTGGACACTGAACAAAAATAAACCTCTTCCTTGTTAGGCTGCTTTTTGTCAGATATTTTTCCAGTTAGAAAAGTAACTAATATATGTGGGTTGATAGGAAAGGAAAAGAGCAGCACAGACCATTCTGATTGTCAGCAGAGTAGCTCAGCTTCTGTACGCAACCTCAGTTTTGTATACTGCTAACTCAAACTTATTTAAACAAATTTCCCAGCTGGAAATTCTGTAGGATTTCTCCCAAGTATAGTATCATACATGAGACAAAAATAGCTTGGACAAGTTTACTTGTCTTCCTGTAGGACATTAATATTGGTACATATTTGTACCTCTGCCCACACTTCTATAACTTAAAGGAAAAGAAAGACAACTTCAAGGAGTGTGTTTTCTTGTGACATGGACATCCCTACAAAAAAGAATCAGGCTATATTCTTATCATTCTGTGAATGGAAAAATTTATTCTTGAGCAATACGTATTGTATCAATATCTATCATTAGTGTGTTCTGTTGACCATAGGTCAGATCCTGGTTAGGTTATAGTCTTCAGGATGGGGATTTATCATAAAGTACTTCCCTCCCACTCATGGCACCTAGAAAACAAACAAAAACAATCTTCAATTATTTGTTAGTTCATATGGAAAAAATCTGATAGCACACTGTATTGCTATTAATAAAAATGATCCATACATTTGAATACTTGGTTGTCAGTTGGTAGAACTATTTGGGAAGGATTAGAGGGTATGATGGTCTTTTTAGTGGAAGTGTGTTACTCCGGGTGGGCCTTTAAGTTTCAACCCCCCCCACATCATTCCCAGTTCTCTCTCTTTGCTTCACACTTGTGCATCTTGCCAAGGCCTTTCAGCTACTTGTCTACCACGAGGCTTGCCTGTCTACTGCAATACTCCTTGCCATGAAGGTCATGAACATTAATCCTATGAAGCTATAAGCTCCCAATAAAGCCTTTTTATAAATTGCTTTGGTTGTGGTGTCTGTTAATCCTACAGATGTGAGAAGAAAGATCTTCTACACAAAACATGGCCAAATTTATTAAAACAAGTTTTGTTCATGTACACAAGCTGTCTCTCCCTATGGTAGGGTTCAAGAGATCAGGATTGAACATGTAAAAGACAAGTTTTTATAGCTAAAGAGTAGGGATCTGTCAGGCCGATAAGCAGAGGTCACAGAAGCTGAACATAAGCATAACAAGTTGGTCATAACAACCTTCTGAAACAAAGGCATGGTTTCAAGGTGGCCATAATAACCTCTTGAAATAAAGCATAGTTGACATTTCTTGGGACAGGCAGCATAGTATCATTTGTAGGTAAGTTTATAGGTGGAGCATAGCCCAATTCTTAAGAATCATCTTTAAATATAAACAAGAATGAACCTAGTTTGTCTTTATTATAAGACGGTTTTCAATTCCAAGGTTAATTTGCTTTATTGTCTTATCACAGCAATAGAAAAGTAGCTGAGACAACTATCAAAACCCAAGAACTGTGATTTTTTTAGTCAGGATTGAATGGTTTCATACATTCAAACCTATTAATTCATTATTTCTACATGATGAAAATCAACAAAAAGAAAACCATTATTAATCTTAATATCAAATGATAAAACAAGTTTTAAAGCCTATAAATTAAATACCCTCCATACTCTCTATAATGGTTTAAATGAGTAATATCCCTCATAAGCTCAATTATTTGAACTCTTGGTTCCTGGTTAGTGGTGCTGTTTGGAGAGGTATAGAGACTTTTGGAAGGTGGAGAGTGTGGGAGGAGGAACCTTATGGGAGCAGACTTTGAGAGTTTATAGCCTTTTCTCCTTTCTAGTTTTGTCTCTCTGCTTTGCCTTTACAGCTGAGAATGTGATTCCTTATCTTTGTGCTGCGGCTGTCTGAGGCTCTACCTCCTTTGCCATCATGGACTCTCTCTCTGGAACTGTGACCCAAAATAAACTTTCCTTCTTATATTGCTTTTCATCATGGTATTTTATTACAGCAGCTAAAAAAATAACTGATCAACACTGTCAAAGACATGACAACTTAGAATACTGTTTCTTTTTGTTACATACATTCACCTCATAAGACACTAATTTTTATCCAACAATAATAATCAAATCATCAGAAACTTAATCCATGCTATATTATGATAAGAGAGAGTAGCTGTTGGAGATGTAAATACGTTTTTCCAAAATAATATTCAAATGAAATGCATTTTTATGATTGTTAGATCAGAGGTTAGAAGTGATAAAGGAATTCACTATCCATGCTGAGTATAGAAACATGTATTAAGCAATCTTATCAGCCTAAGTACAGAACATTAGCCAAGACAAAGTCTCTCGAAACACCTTGCACATATACCTGAAATAGCAGAAAACAGACATCTTCAGCCTAGCATAAATATATTTCTATTTTCAATTTATAAGTACAATTACTACTACTATATAAAAGGACATTTCACAGAGATTAATGATCAACTGGAGGTAATGATTCTTTCCCTCATTTTATACCATCAGCTCCACTCTAACATGAAATCTAATCAGTCTGTCATGATTGAGCTGATGGGATATAGATACTTTAAGAAGGAACTACCTCATTTGATGCCAATAAACTCTTGGAGATAGAGATACATCATCTCTTCAGCAGGACAGTGCTGATTGACTTTGCTCCCAAATCTTCAGAGAAACATAACACGCTGATGAAAAATATACCTGTCCTGCGAATTTAAAAAGCCACACTTTTCTGTGGTGTGGAATGAGGTGGACTAGCTGTTCTTTGAGCATGGGATAGAAGTTTTTCCTTTAACCTACTCAGCCAACACTGTATTGAAAGCAAATTAAGCATCAGGTCTCTATTTATGTGCTAGTAATGCAACACTACCTTTAAGGAGATTTTAGTCCAGACAGAAAGCGAGCTATAGGAATGTAGAATAAATTCTATTTACAAGGCAGTCCTTGGAATAGACATTGAAGGTGATTTTTAAAAAAGCAAGTACTTAGATTAATTTGTCTCCTAGACAAAAGTGAATAAATGTGCTAATACTTATGTGATTAAAAATATTAGCAGATTGAAAGCATTAAAAGTTGTCCAGCTGGCTAAATAATTTAGGATGTGTACATTGAGAGCTGAAGCTAGAGTAATAATGGGACAAAAGAGCATAAAAATTTCATCACCAAATTAAAGGATCACTTACTAGGAGAAAGGGATAATTGCGGGAGTGGTGATTTTGAGACCAACCTGAATTTTAGAAAGTCACATTCCAATTTTGACAAAAGAATAAAATGAATCAGTCTCCTGGAACATAGGTTCTAGGACTTGGGGAAAGAACCATGGTGGCAAAGGAGGCAGAGAGACTCTGATAGCAAAGAATAACCAGGAAATAGACTATAAAATGTGAAGAAGATACCACTTACAATGAAGTAGAAAATACAGAACATAAACTAGTGAGGGAAAGACTTTCACCATCTTGACTGTAAAGTTTTAGGGTAAGATATCTAACTAAAATATCCTCTTAATTTCATAGATACAAGACTTCCTCTGGAGAAATTTGTTTGGGACAAAAATAAAGGTGAATTGTCACTGACACAGTCAGTGTGGTACAGACTGTGAGAGCAGTGTGAGAAGAGAGAGAAAATTAGGAAGTAGACAAAGAGAGACAGAAATCTGATGAGGAGGAAGGACATGAAGAAATGTAAAGCAGTGAGTCTAAGCCAGGCAGACATTAACATGGATGAAGTCTAAGTGGAATTTGATAACTTTTATTCTTGACATTTGTTCCTTCTTCCTGTGGAGATGCCATTCTAACTCTGATGTAGGTAAACTTCATTTCACATTCATCTGTGTAGTTTCGATATTACCTTCAAACTCCAGAGGTCAATGTGTGAAGGACTAGTCCACCCATTCTTATGATGTGATACTTTGCCAGGAGTGGAGTGAAATGGCATCAGTCACTGTCAACAGAATTTAGTCATAGTCAATCTTTAAGACTTAGAGTCTGTGAGAAACAGCTTGAAGCTTTTCTCTGTACAGTCTGAACAATTAATCCAAAGTTAACCCTAGGTCTTTCTAATAGCTCCTGTACCTTACTTAGCTAGAGGAAGTTACAGCACAAAGCAGTTTTTCTTTTCAGCTTCCTACCAATGGTCACTGTCCCAGATAATCCCATATGTTTCTATCATTTCTACTCTCAACTCTATATTATAAACTGCTGCCACAATGCCTTGCTACATTGAATATTATTTCTTTGGACTATATAAGAGAAACAAAGTCACAGGAGACTTAAATACCAGAGAAATTACAACAAGTAGCATAAAAATTAATTCCAATCTCATTACTTGAGCACAGCAACTGAGAAGAACCCAAAATAAAATAGTATTTTAATTGCAGAAAACTAAATTAAAGATATGTAGTTCTGCCAAAAACATAAACAGACCATAAGGAAATGTGTTAAGATGTCAATTTAGGCTGTTTTTTAATGGTAAGAAATTGATGGATTTTTTTCTTCTCCCTTGTGAGTATGTTGATTCTGCATATCATACTAACACAATCGAATTTTAGCAATTCAGGTTTTTCTCTGTATACTCTGATTCAGATATTATTCCCAGAGAATAGACTGTTTCCTAAATGGTAGTGTTAGCACTAATAATTGTTAGTTTCTCTTTAAAAATTAATAGATGTGAGGCTGAGGTCATATTTTTTCAATGCTATTCTAAAAGTTAAAGTACACTGTAGTCGTACTCAAAAGATGAATTTTACATTATGCACAAATAAGTGTATAGGATTTGGAAATTTAACAAGAGTGGCATTCAAAAAGTTTTAAACAGGGAATTTGTATAAATTTGCTGACATTTAAGAGATAGCTTATACAATGAATTACCTAGATGATCTTGTCAAAAGAGAAAGCAGGTCAAGAAGTCGTACCAGTGGGGCCATGCATCTATTACTAACCAGTGTGCTCAGGTGCTCAGTTAAGGTGAATGTGTTCTTAGGAGACCTCTTATTCTCAAGATTAGAAAACTCTACTTTTCTGTAGAGCCTAACCTGAGCTTTCTCTCTTTCTAGTATACAATGAGAGACTTTTAAAAAACAATTGCATTCTGTAAACATAAAATATTAAAAAATACACTAAAGTGTTGCCCAAGCACCTTTTCTGCATAAGCAGCTGACCTGAAGAGGCAGTGACTTCTTAATGTAAATGGAATTCTCCATGTTATCATTTTAACTTAATAGTAAAATTACATTTGATTTAATATGCATACGTTTTATAGATTTTCTTTTCTTCTGCAATCCTACCAAAATATAAATTCACTGTGTGCTACTCCTGAAAGTCCAAGTCCAAGTGAGATTTAAGATGACCTACAGATATTTAAATCCTCTGATATAAATTAATAGCTTTGGCTGGAGCACTAATGTTAAATTTCTCATTACGGGAGTTTTTTTTTTAACATCCATGGCCAGGGCTGATATTCAAATAATGCTCCATAGAAACATAATTTTAACTTGTTAAGTAGTCTAGATTATTTACAAGATAGAACAAGGATTAATTTTATTTAAGGCTATAAAATTTCCTGCATAAACCAAGACACTGTGTAAATGATGTGAGACCTACTCTCTAGCTCTTGAATCATATGCCTCTAGCAAGAAGGGTTCACATTATGTCCTTTTGAGTCTACTCTACCTGCCCACAATCTGGAACTAACTATCCCCTCATTGTCTTGGCTTTTTCTCTTCTTTATTTGTGTTTTAGTAAGACACTTGTTTGGTCAAGGCACAAAAAAATATAATAATTAAGATTTTATTTTTATGTTGAGTGGATAACAACTATTTCTTACTAATAGTCAGCATGATATGTGATGTTATTATTCTCCAGTGTGTAGTGACCCTGGGCCACTCTAATACTAGGATCTCCAGAGGCAATGTTAACACCCAAAACTCAGAGGCCATTTGGACAAATAAAAAGACCAAAGAAACAAACAAATAAAAAAATTCCACAAAACAACAAATTAACAAACCAGCAGACACCTTACTGGACCTGAAGACTTGAAGATACACTAGTCACCAGTCAGGATTTCTGGCTACCCATGTCCAGAAGACAGAGAAGAAACAGAAACAAAGGGGTCTTTAGGGAGGGAAACATGCAAAACACACTCATCCAACAAAGATAAACTCAGAAATAAGCACCAAAACCAATAACAATCACAAAACTCAGATAGTTAGAGGCAATCATAAGAACAAAATCAAAAACAGACAGAATATATGGCATTATCAGAGCCCAGCTATGCTACTACAGCAAGTCTTAGATATTCTAACACAACTACAACACAAGAAAATGATCTTAAATCAAATCATATGTAGATGAAAGAGATCTTTAAAGAAGAAAATTTAAAATCCCTTAGATAAATACATGAAAATGCAATTAAACAGGTAAAGAAAATAAACAAAACTGATTAATACCTGAAAATAGAAATAGAAGCAATAAAGAAAGAAACAAACTGAAGAAATCATTGAGATAGAAAACCTAGGTAAGCCAACAGGAACTACAAATGCAAGCATCACGAACAGAATATAAAAGGCATAAGAGAGAATCTAAGGGGAAAAATATATGATATAAAATATAGGTACATTTAACATCAAGAAAATGTTAAATCTGAAGTTTGCTAACACAAAACATCTAGGAAATCTGGGACACTATAAAAAAAAAACAAATCTAAGAATAATGATAATATAATAATAATAATAATAATATAATAATAATATTCCCAGCTCAAAGGTCAAAAAATATTTTCAAAAAAACATTATCTTCCCAACCTAAAGAAAGAGATCCTTATAAATGTACAAGAAGCTTATAAAAACCAGATAGACGGGGCCAGAAATATTCTTCAGTCACATAATAATCAAAACACTAAAAATATAGAAATACAAAAGATTATTAAAAGCTGCAAGGAAACATGGTATCATATACAGACAGAATTATGAGAATTACACCTGGTTTCCCAACAGAGACTCTAAAAGCCAGAAGAGCCTGGACAGATGTCTTTCAGATTCTAAGAGCCAACAGTTATCAGTCCAGACTACTATACCCAACAGAACTTTCAATCACCATAGACAGAGAAAACCAGATATTCTATAAAAAATAAATAAATAAAATTATCCATCTACACATCCACCCCTACAAAAGGTACTAGAAAAAAACTCCAACACCAGGAGGTTAATTATACCATGAGAACCCAGGAAATAAATAATTTCACATAAGCAAAACGAAAAGGAAAATAAACACACAAACACACACAACACCATACCAACAACATCAAAATAACAGGAATTAACAATCATTGGCTGTTAATACCTCTCAATGTCAATGGACTCAATTCCCCAATAAAATGACACAGGCTAGCTGAATTGATGCAAAAACAAAGTCCATCATTCTGCTTCATACAAGAAACAAACCTCAACATCAAAGAAAATATTACTTCAGAAAAAAAGCAGAATAAAGGACTGGAAAAATATTTCCCAATGAAATGAACCTAAGAACCAAGATGGAGTGTCCATTATAATATCTACTAAAACATACTTTCAACCAAAATTAATCAAATGAGATGGGGTAGTATACTTCATATTCATCAAAGAAAAAACTCTCAAAGATGATGTATCAATTTGAATATCTTTGCTCTAAATGTAAGGGCATCCACATTTGTAAAAGAAATATGACTAAAGCTTAAATCACATATTGAACTTCACTTGTTAATACCGGAGGCCCACATCCCACTTTGACCAATGGACAGATCTTCCAGACAGAAACTAAACAGAAAAATAATGAAACTAACAGGCGACTCAAGGGGACCTAACAAACATATACCTAACATTTCATCCAAACACAAAAGAATACACCTTCTTCCCAGCACCACATAGAATGTTCTCCAAAACTGACCACATACTCAGTTACAAAGCCAGTGTCAACAGATACAAAATTTGAAATAATATCCCGATATTTTATCAAACCATCAAGGATTAAAGCTAGACTTCAACAACAATATAAAAAGCCAAAACAAAAAACATAACAACAACAAAAAAAAAACCCAAACAAACAAAATATTCCTACAAACTCATAGATACTGAACAACTATTTACTCAGTGACCACTGTATCAAGGAAGAAATAAAAAGACTTTCTAGAATTCAATAAAAATGAATTCATAAAACACTCAAATTTATAGGACATAATCAAGGAAAAGCTCAGGGGAAAGTTCATAGCATTAAATGTCTTCATGAAGAAATTAGTATGATCTCATACTGGTGAATTGATTGCACCTTGAAAGCTCCAAACAAAAAGAAGAAACACACTCAAGAGGAGTAGACAGGAGAAAATAATTGAATTCAGGGTTGAAACCAATAAAATAGGAACAGAGAATCAATGAAACAAACAGTTCATTCTTTGAGAAAATGGACAAGATAGAAAAACTCTTACCCAAACTAACTAAAAGGCAAAGAGAAAATATTCAAATTAACAAAATCAGAAATGAATGGGAGACATAAAAACAGACACTGAGTAAATCTAAGGAAGCATTAGGTCTACTTCAAAATCCCATACTCTTAAACCTTGAAAAATCTAAAATATGTTCTATAAAAATTGGAAAATCTAAATGAAATGGATTATTTTCTTGATAGATACTACTTACCAAAGTTAAATCAAGATGAGATAAACAATCTAGAGTATTCCCTAAGGAAATAGAATCAGTCATAAAAGTCTCCCAACCAACAAAAACCCAGAATCAAATGGTTTTAGCACAGAATTCTACCAGACATTCAAAGAAGAGTTAATACCAATGCTCCTCAAATTATTCCACAAAAAAGAAATGGAAGGAAGATTGCCAAATTCATTTTATGAGGTCATAGTCACCTTAACACCTAAACCAAAGATTCAACAAAGAAAGAAAATTTTGGTCCAATGTTCCTTATGAACATTAATGCAAAACTACTCAAGCAAACACTTTCAAGCCAAATTCAAGAAGACCTGAAAAACATTATCTACATTGATCAAGTCGGGTTCATCTCAGGGATATAGGCAGGTCTCAACATACAGTAATCCATCAATGTACCATATAAACAAACTGAAAGAAAGAAACCACATGATCACCTCATTTGATGCTTTAAAAGTCTTTAACAATATGCAACATGATAAAAGTCTTACAGAGATCAGGGATATAAGGCCCATACCTAAACCTGATAAAGGCAATATACAGAAAGCCAATAGCCAACATCAAATTAAATGGAGAAAAACTTAAGGCAATTCCACTAAAATAAGGGACAAGGTAAGGCTGTACACTCTTTCCTTATCTATTTAATATAGTACTTGACATTTTAGCTAGAGCAATAAGACAACTAAAAATTGAAGGAGATACATATTGGAAAGGAAGAAGTCAAAGTATCAGTATTTGCAGGTGAGATATATATATATATATATATATATATTAAAAATATATATATTTCTATATAAAAATATAGAATATATTAAAATATATAATGTGCATATATTGTGTGTGTATGTGTTGTGTATGTGTGTGTGTGTGTGTGTGTGTGTGTGTGTGTGTGTGAGACCCCAAAATTTTATTAGGGAACATCAACAGATGTTAAAAGTTCTTCAGCAAAGTATCTGAATACAAAATTAGCTAAAAAAATCAATGTCTTTCCTATATACAAAGAATAAATGGGCTGAGAAAGAAATTAGGGAACGAGCAATCTTCACAATAGCCACAAATAATATAAAATATCTTTGTGTAACTCTATGCAATCAAGTGAAAGACCTATATATGACAAAAATTTCAAGTCTTTGAAAAAAATTGAAGATATCAGAAAATATAAATCTGCAATTCTCAAGGATCCATAGAATTAACATAGTAAAAATGAACAGCTTATGAAAGCAATCTACAGATTCAACACAATTCCCATCAAAAACCAAAACAATTCCTTAGAGACCTTGAAACAACAATACTCAACTTCATATAGCAAAACAAAAAACAGAGGATAGCTTAAATAATCCTGAGCAATAAAAAAACTTCTGGAGGTATGATCATCCCTAATTGCAAGCTGCATTACAAAACAATAGTAATAAAAATCCCATGGTGTGGGCATACAAACAAATAGGCAGACCAATAGATGGAATCTATTCGAAGCACCAAATGTAAATCCACACACCTATGGACACTTAACTTTTGATAAAGAAGCCAAAATTATACAGTAGAAAAAACAAAGTATCTTCAACAAATGATGCTGGTCTAACTTGTTGTCTGGATGAAGAAGAAGGCAAATAGATTTGCACAAAACTCAAGTTCAAGTGAATCAAAGACTTCAACATAAAACCAGAACCACTAAATAAGACAGAAGATGAAGTAGGCAATAACCTTGAAAGCACTGGCATAGGAGACAACTTCCTGAACAGAACACCAATGGCTTAGACTCTAAGATTAGCAATTTATAAATGGAACCTCATGAAACTGAAATGTTTCTGTAAGGCAAAGGATACCATCCAATGGACAAAATGGCAGCCTACAGTATGGAAAAAGATCTTCTCACACCCTACATCTGACAGAGGGCTGATATCCAAAATATATAAAGAGCTCAAGAAACTACGGTCAAACAAAACAAACAAACAAGCAAACAAAAAAACAAAACAAAACCAAAAAAATTAGTTAAAATGGGTTACTGAGCTAAACAGAGAATTCTCAAAGGATGAACCACTAATTACCAAGAAGCACTTAAAGAAATGTTCAATGTCATTAGTCATCAGGGAAATGCAAATTAAAAACAACTCTGAGATTTCATCTTATACCCATAAAAATGGCGAAGATAAAAAACTCAAAAGACAACTCATGCTGGCTAGGATGTTCCTTTTCCCTCAGTTGCTGGTGGGAGTGCAAACTTGCACAAAGGCAACAATTTGGTGGTTTCTTAGTAAATTGGGAATAGATGTACCCCAAGAGCCAACTATACCATTCCTGGGAATATAGCCAAAAGATGCTTCATTGTACCACAAGGACACTTGCTAACCTAGGTTCATAGAAGCTTTATTTATAATAAACAGGAACTGGAAACAACCTAGATGTCCCTTAGATGAAGAATAGATAAAGAAAATGTGATACATTTACACAATGGAGTATTACTCAGCTATTAAAACAATGACATCATGAAATTTGAAGGCAAATGGACAGAATTAGAAAAGATCACCTTGTGTGAGATAACCCAGATCCAGAAAAAAAATTAATAGAAAAATAAACATGGTATGCACTCATTTATAAGTGTATATTAGCCATAAAGTAAAGGATAATCATTCTCCAATCCACAGATGCAAAGAAGGCAGGAGTCTAGCATAGCTAGCATAGCTATCGTTAGAATGACTTCACTCAGCAACTGATGGTAACCTTTGCAGAGACCCACAGCCAAGCATTGGGCAGAGTATGGGGAGTCCTTGTGGAAGAGGGGGGAGGATTGAAAGAGCCAGAGGGTTCAAGGACACCACAGGAAAACCTACAGAATCAACTAACCTGTGCCTCCCAAATACTGAACAGCCAAACAGAGGACACGTATGGGACTGACCTAGGCTCTCTGTACATATGTCACAGTTGTGTACCTCGGTCTTTTTGTGAGCTGCCTCTTCTAGCCTCAATTGTATAAGATGCACCTAGTCTAACCACAGTTTGATTTGGGAAGACTGGTTGATATCCATGGAGGCTCCCTTTTTTTTTTTCAAAAGAGAGGAGGAGGGGTTGATTGAGGGCAAGAGGGGAGGGGAGAGGGAGGGACTGTTAGTATAGAAAGGAGGGGAAGCTGGATTGGGATATAAAGTAAATAAATAGTTAATAAAAATAATGATAGCCTTCTCCCTCTCCCCTCTCAATGGAGGGATGACAATACTTCTTACACCATGGATTAGTTTGCATGAAAGATCCACCTGGTTTGCCTTACAAATAACTGGCAGTTCAGTGGTTGGGAGGGGCTGCCTGCAAAGATGGCTGAGGACCTCTTCCTGTCCCCTTAAACTCCAGGTACTTTTGGTCACATTAAAAACTCAAAGATGGGTGTGATGTGGAAAGATGCTCTGCTTTATCTGTTAATCTATTCTCCAATGCGAACTCAAGTGTCTAACTCTGAGTGCTTGCCAATGGCCTTACTATCTGAGAAATGCTGATTCTTCAGCCAAAATTCCAATCTGCTTGTACCTAGACTGTGAAGCCGTTTCATTTACACAGCTGGTATTATGATCAGATGGAGGGCTGCAGTCTTCACCTCTCAGTCACCCCATACCCCAATCCCAACATTCTCATGGACCATTTGATGTGTAAGAAAGGTGGGTCTGCCTACAAAGATCTTCTGGCACCTTTCATGTTGCAAATGTATGCATTCTTTATAATCAAAATTATCCAGGTTGCTTAAGAAATGTGTATCCTTCATTAATGTTTAAGAATTTGGTATGGTCCCTCATATAAATATATGAAGGTTGTATCAGGGACTAAATAAATTTCCATTATATTTGCAATGATTTTTAAGCTATAACTGTAGGACAGAGTATGCCATTAGATATCTACCTCACCAAAATTAGGCCAAATTTATTTGCATCTCCTGAAATGGAGAAAAGGAATCTAGTAATTGAATGTAAGAAAGTAACAAAAAAAATACATTTTATAGACCTTTTATCTATTGAATGTGCTTTAAATGCCTTTATCCTTTTAATTCGAAGTTTCCCAGTAATGTGCTGCTAGACCTTGTCCTAGGACTCCTGGTGGATTAGCATTAAGCCTTGATCCTGTAATGGGATTCACCAACTCGTCTGGAGCTGATACTGCCCTCTGGCTGCCAATGGGAGCTAAATCATCACAGAACCAAATCTAGGGCTCTTCACCAAGACACACCGTCAGACTGAGGACTGAATATTTGCTAATCTTCTCTGGGAGCCCCACATTCTGGATTATGAAGTCAACAGTCTCTTCATGCTCTCTGCAGTAAGCACTTCGGAAGGGCCTCACCTCCCTTCTCTCTATCTTAAGCATTCATCCTTCCAGTGAAAGAAGAGTTTTAAAAGAATCACATTCCGTAAGAATAAAAATAAACAAACTTCATAGAAAATCACAATGAGACAAATTCTTTCCCCAGCTTCTCTGGCTTTCACATGCCTTTGCATAATGAAAGGGCTAATATAACATAACAAATCCTAAACTGTTTTCACAAGGACTGGAAAAAAGATGTGTAAAAGTATGCTCTGTCTTGCTTCCTTCTGTTCACAATGTATCTAAATAAAACAAATGGTGTTCTTGCTCTTTCTGTCTGTTTCCCAATCTGTTTGGATAGTAGCCACCATTCCAGAGCCAACGATAATATCTGACACTTCCTGACATCATGAAAGCCGCCATCTGTCCATCACCGAAAACCCTGTACTTTGTAAAGACTACTTGGCTTGATCCTTAATGAAGCTTCAAGTTGAACGCACAGATTGGCTTAGAAGGAATACGGTGAATAATTGACACAAGGAATCTGTATAAAATCACGTTTTCATTAGATCCCATCTGAAAACATAAAATGAAATATTAAGGCCCCTTCACAGGCAAAAAAAGACTTGGTTTAGTTTCAATTGTGTTTCATTTCCGATTTGCCTGTGAAGTTTAGGCAGTGTTAAACATGATGAATAAACCTGAAGTAAAACCTAAGCTTTGAATTCAATATTTTCAGTCTTGTAAAACTAAACAGTTAGACACGACTCTGCCGTGTGTGTATTTGAGCTATGGAAAAAAGGAGAAAATCCATCCACTATTTTCTCAAGGCTTGAGAAAATCATGCCATTTAAAACTGAATCAACTCTTCTTTAACACCTGAGTGATTATCCAGGAAACAAAAGAAGGTTCTGTATGTCTTCACTTGTAAATGTCAGAGGTTAATACAAACACCCTGGAGCTGGCAGTGTCAGGTCGGTTTTTGTTTTATTAATCCATCCATCGTAACTCGAGATGTGCAATAAGAGAATTAGTGAATACAGAGAGTGAGAAAGAAGATTTTCCTCAGCACTGTTCTTTCATAAAAAGTAACTTTCCAGGGAAAAGAGAGAATAATAAGCTTTGTGTATGATCGTCATTACTACATTGGATTATTGTATTGTGTTTATAAATAGTGTTTTTATACTAATGGCATTCTTTTCTTAATCTAGTATTATCTTCTAGTTTCTTTACCAATCTCATGGATTCCATGGATATAGAGCCATGTAATTTTTTCTAGTAATCAAAGCAGAGTGTACACATGGGTATATATAAAATTATATATGTATGTATATACTCATTTATAAATGGAACAGAAAGAGAATAGGAGAGATTAAAAAAACAATACTGGTATACAGAGATTAACTGTTTCTGTTTGTATACTTAAGGAATTCAAAGTTTGAACCTTAAATAAAGAAAAGCTGATTGTGGAATTATAAATGAGTCTTTTTAAGAGTTTGCTTTCTCAGCTATCTTAGTGAAGTAAAGTGTATTGAGTATAAATTCTATATCATGTACAAGGTCAGGCCTGTCTCATTTTTTATTCTTTTTTTTTATTCTGCATGTTTGACAGTGTCGCCTGTTTAATGTTCCCAAAAGTTACTTGAAGCTTAGAAAGGGCAACTCATTTGCCCAATATTCCACAACTCATCAGTGCTAGATTCTGGATTCAAATCCAAATGGTCTGACTCAATGCCAGAGCATCCTTCCACTGCCACCATATAGGACTTCTTGGTTAGACTGCATACCATACTGGTTTTGAACTGTAGGATCATTAAACACGGAACAACAGTGAAGTGAGTGATGATAACTTAGTATCTGAATATTTTCACCAAAGAGAATGGCATATTTCAGAAACTTCTACACAGAAACCTGGAAAGATGCTATGTTCTAGAAAAGTAAGTGGCTTTCAGTCAAGCTATCAGTGTTACTAAACAGGGTCCTCCTATACTTTTGTTCCCTATTGGATATGCAGAGAAAGTCCTGAGTTTAATACAAAGCAGTATCGTTGCAGTTTCTTGCCTGTCTAACTCTATTGATTGATACAATAGGTTTTCAGATGGAGGGGAAGAACAAATAATTCACATGAAATAATAGGGAGGAAGAGAAAGTGATTGTTTTCAGCAAATAAACTGTCTTTTAAAACAGATAGCCCTGGACTTTTACTCATCTCTAAGCCCCATGATCCTTAAAACCAACAGGTACTCTGGAAAGCTTTATTCAACATGCTGTCCAAGGTTCTTCCTAACCTGTCATGAAAATAACTGATATTATTTTCTAAGCTAATTCAGCGATGACACATATCTTCACAGCATGGAGCTTTCTGATACCTGCTGATATCATTAATCAAACAAGAAAAACAAAAACTACTAGAGTGTTGAAAGTATAGCCATGTGCTGACACATGAGCAGAATGAGCAGATAGATCTCTTGTTGCATGTGATCTGGATAATTCGGGGCTCTGTACAGGTGTTTAGTTTTTAGCCTTTGGTTTAGTAGCATTTCATTGTTTCTCACATATACATAGAGACCATTTATTCCATGCCGTACTGTAATACAGGCTGATGTTTCTCAATTTGGAGATAAGGCAATGTACAGAAGTAAAAATGAAAGTTGACTGTCTAAAACAATTGTTCAAGTCAGCTATTTGAATTTGGAAAAAACATTTTCATGTTGAGACCTCTGAATTTGCATTGTGCTGCTGGTGCGGCAGTCAAGTATAAATAAATTAGATGTAGGATGCCACTCTCTGCTGCTGTCCAACCTCAATAGATATGGACAAAGTATTCTTAATCCTTAAAACTCTATGAGAAGCTGTTTTTTCATAATGATACCTAAATGTTACTTTAAAAGATGCAAGTATCAACTGAATTACACTTCATGTTTTTAAATGAAGAGAAGGAAAAGAAAGGGCCATAGGAGAAAATGAAAGGAGTGGGGAAGGAAGGGACAGAGAAGGGAAGGAAGGGAGAAGGGTCAAGGAAAGGAGAGAAAAGAGAAGGGGAAGACAAGACCAAGAAGGGTAGGAAGGGATAGGGCAAAAAGAAGAGGGGAGAGGGAGAAAGAGTGACAAAAGAAATGGAAGAGAGAAGAAGAACTGAAAGCAGAGGTATTCAAATGCATGTCCTGTAGGGGAAACTTTTCAAGTCATGACATCATCTTAAACCATGATATCCCAGCTGTATTAGGGGTTAAGGAAAGAAAAATGCTTTGTATAAACCTCTCAATTCATAAGTTACTTCCCCTCTGTTCTGTAAATCTGAGCTCACTGCTTCCTTCTCCATAGATTTACTAAGATTTCTTATGAAATACAGGCTGAAAGTTGGTTCAAATATATATGCTAAGTTCATAGACTGTGAGTATTTATTACCAAAGAGTATTTTAAGAGAGTCACAATATGTAAATATGACCTCTGTTCCCTTATTTTGAAAATATTGCAACGTCTTTTGTAGTTGTAAACATAAAGCAATAGCTTTCTTATATTAAGATTTTTTTTCACAGTTAAGTATTTAGGTGTGGCTTCTAGTGTGTGGTGTAATATTGTTGAACTTTCAGATACAGACTTTATGGTCTATGGGGACATGACATTAAAAAGAAACAGTAATGGGAGTGTCAATTTTTGGCTTGAGAACATCTTTAACTTTATCAATAAGCTTAAAGATAAAATGAAAATGTTGGATTTCCACATGAACATAGCCTTGTACCAAATATCTTTACCTAGAGGAAGTAACTGTGAAAACATCTGTCATCAGATGTTTTATTTCTAATGTTTTTATTGAGTAGGCAGGCAACTGGAACAGAACCTTCAGGATAAGGGTGTGCCAGAGAGAGGAAGCAAGAAGGAAGGACTATTCATTATTTATAGCATTCAACACAAACAGCCCAAAAGATATTTGTAGAACTATCTAGAGTATAAGGATTTGTGTTGTGGGCTGTAGATCTCTCATTAGTTATACAAATTTCTAAGGTGATTTAAATGAAAAAATAGCATGAATTTTAAGTAAGCATGTTTATAATGCATGAAATTATGAAGCTACTTTAATACAGGGCATTTTAGGCTTCAAAATTTCTTAATTCTACAAAAAAAGAAAAATATCTTTTTCACAGTACTGTACAGAACCTTTTTGTGCATGCAGAATACCATGCCCTTCAAAGACCATAGAGCAGGATATTTGTATTATTCTTTAAAACGAAGTAAATAATGAACATTTGACATTCTTAAGATTTAAACTTACAGTAATGTAAGAAAGTCTTAAATGAAAAAGAGAAATACTGAAACATTAGGTTTCTTAACTACTTTTGTATTACTATGACACAAAAACTGTGACCATAACAACGTACAAAAAAAAAGAGTTTAGAGGGCTTGGAGTTGACATCTTGTTCTCAAAAGCAAGGTAGTTAAACGGATAACTCAGAATGATATGGTCCTTTGAAACCTATAATTTCATCCCCCAAAGATACACCTTCTTCAACAAGGTCACACCTCCCAATCAATACCAAATAATTCCACTAATTGTTGGCCAAGCATTCAAAAATATGACTCTATGATGACCATTCCATTCAAACCACAGTGAGAAAAAAATATGTGTATACACTTAACTTTATAAAAGAGTACATATTAAGGAAAACATAAAGATTGAAAGAAAATAAACTAAAACTGATGGTGGTTATGTTTAAAGAGTTGATGGAAAATTATCTTATCAGTACTAGTTACCTGAATATTTCCAAATTCTTTAATATAACAAGACCCATTTTAAATCTTTGTAATATGCTATTCTGTGTATAGATAGATAGATAGTAGATAGATAGATAGATAGATAGATAGATATTTAAATCAGTCATGATTAATATGCTGCATTCATCATCCCCTACATTAGCTAGGACCAAGTCATGTAAAACTGGTTTCAATTATTGTCCTTGTCCCCCAAATTTCACTTGGAAATCTTACTTGCAAAGACATTTTCTTGCCTTCTCTGGGCTTTCTGGAAGCCTGACTCTTTATTTGTTCTTGAATGAAGGAATGCAAACTCATCCCTAGCATAACTGTACATTGTTTTATTCTTAGTTATTACTGTAAATACGTGATTTAGAAACCCTTTATTCTTATTTCTTTTTCCCTTTTTAATTCATTTGAGAGATTTATCTTTATAATTGTTAATCACAATTTTCAACTCAATGGTTAAAATATAGTGGAAACAATCCCTCTGCATTCCTGTGAGACTAGATTAAGATCCATCTTCACTGTGGAAGGCGCCTTCAATGGGCTAGAATTCCAGATTGGAAAATTTGGAGCTTGGAGGACCAGCCATCTTCCTGTTCCTGCAGCTGTGTGTTCCTCATCATGATGCAATGACCTCTTGAAGTATAAACCAAAGCAATCCGTTTTTCCTTAAATTATGTTTTGCTACGGCTTGTAAAATCATCAGTGGGTAAAGGCACTTGACATCTACCCTGACAATCTGAATTTGATTTCTTATACCTACCTAGATGAAGGAAGGAGAAAAAGGATGCCTGTATGCTGTCCTCTGATTTCTACTCCAACGCACAAATAAATAAATAACATGAATTAAAATATGCACAGCTTTTAATTGGTTATTCATCTATTATTTGGTCACAACACTGAGAGAAGTAACTAACACAGAATACTGAGAAGTGAAAACATTGTGATAAATATGATTATGAAGTTCTTTGAACCTTGAAACTGGTTTATAGAAGAAATGAAAAAAAAATAGAGTCTTGGGCTAGTAAGTCCTTAGAATATTTTAAGAAAGCTTAATGAGAATCAAAATGGAATTAAAAAAAAAAAAAAAAAAAAAACAGAAGCCTAAGGAAATCACAGACATTTGAAGTTCAGCTCAAGAAACTCCAGAGGAGAAAAAGGATTCTACCAAAATCTGGGCTGGAGGCCATTATTGCTATATTTCAGCAAAATATCAGGCGGCATTCTGCACATGTCCTGAGAATTTTATGAAGCTGAGCTAAAAAGAAATGGGATAATTTCTTTGACAGGGGACATATCAAGACAGTATGGCATTCAGACTGGGATATGGCTGCTGTTCAGTGTTCCTATGATCATCTACAATGAACGTTGAAAGATGAAAACTGCAAAATTTATGGAGGAAAGTTGTGATGGAAAGTTTAAATTTTCAGACAAGTGGGACTAGAGAGATGGCTCGTAGTGAAGAATACTGCTGTCTCAGGAGATGGAGTTTGGTTTATAGCACACGTGCTATGTAACTTAAATTGTTTGTAACTCCAGCTTTAGGTATTGACAGCCTCTTCTGGAATCCCAGGGCCTGTACACATGTGGAAGACCCATGCATATACATGAATATACATAAATAAAGATAATATAATTTTTTTTAATTTTTGTTTGAGATTATAATTTAAAACAACATTTCTCCCTTACTTTTTCTTCCCCCAAACTCTTCTATATACCCCTTCTCTCCTTCAAATTCATGACCTCGTTTTATACTATTTATTCTTGTGTGAATAATGTGACCTACCATGTGCTTGCTGCAATTGAGCTCAGGACTTCTGGAAGAGCAGCTAGTGCTCTTAAGTACTGAGCTATTTCTCCAATCCCTTGTTTTAGTATATGTTTGTAGATTTCTAAATATATATTCCGAAATATAGTATGTTCAATCTGTACACTGTTACCTGTATGTAGCTGTATTTTCAGGACTGACCAATTTGGCACTGGACAGCCAAAGGTGTGTTCTTCCCTGATGAAAAATCCCCTTTCCTTTTTCCAACTTTCTTTGCTTACCTATAGTTTTTTTGTGTGTGATTTGTTAGCTTTTCTTCATCTAGCTCAAAATGTCCCTTGGTGTCACCCTTGTTCAGCTCACATTTGGGTGATCATGTTGGTGAGACTTCAGAAAAGTAGCTTCTGGTATTACTAGGAATCAGAATCTTGCAGCAAAGTTCCTGATCAGAGTTCTGACTCTTTCAGTCTTTCAGCCCTTTTTCTGTAATTTTCCCTGAATCTTAGATTTGGGATTGGGCTCCACAACTCTGCATTTTGATTGGTTGTGGTTTTCTGTAGGCATCTCAGACTATAGAAAAGAGAAGTTTCCTTAGTGAAAGGTGAAGATGACTTTTACTTATGGGTATAAGAAAAACTGATTATAGGTTGTTAGGAAATATGCTGGTTTAGTAAATTAATGGTTGCAGATTCTCTTTCAACAACCTTGACTTGGCTAGCACTGACCACTTTGCTATGTTTTCAGTACCAGGTATGGTCTTTTGTTAAGCAGGTCTTAAATGGAATTAGAGAGCTGTTGGTTACCGTTAAGGTATATATGCCACTACTACTCTACTCTTAGGGTCATGGTATGCTGATTATTGACATGGTTCATAGGTGCCATAGCCAGGTAGGACTGCTGATTGCCTTTTGCCTTTGGAAGCTTGTATTTCACCTTCTGGTACCATAAAAGATATCTTTTAAACTTTTAATCAAATCCCCTCAGGACCTAGGAAACTACAGAAAAGGAGACAGATTGAGTGTAAGAAACAGAGAAGATGGACAACACCAAGGAAACAAGGCCTTCTAAATAAAAGAGAACAAAATGTACACCTGAATTCATAGAGATTGTCAAAGCATGTGCAAGACCTTCATAGGTCTTCACCTGATGGCTTCTTCGAACTGAGAGGAAAAAAATGGGTGCACAATTGATAACACTTTCAATGAAATATTTATTTTCTCCAAGGGAGACTTACTGGGAAAATAAACCACATTTAAGGTCCAGCAATAGATGGACAACCCAAAAGGAACACAAATTCATTTGAGAGGTTCTCATAATGTTGTGTCAGCACATTTTAGTTTGCTCATTTATTTATTTTTAACCTTACAAATCCTTTGCATATATTTTATGTCTTCTAGTTTTGTGTTTTTATACGATCCTCACCTGTTGGAATATGTATGTCTCTGTTTCTATATGTGTGTCTCATGCTTTTCTTTGCTTCTTTTTTATTTTTTGGTTTTGGGTGGTTGGTTCAGTTTGGTTTTGGTTTTGGTTTTTTTCTCGGGGGCGGGGTTGTTTGCTTTTTGTTTTGGTTCTATTAACGTGTTTGCTTTTTAAATCTTACTTTATTATTATTCCTTAGGTTTTTTTCTAGTGAGAGATAAAAAGACTTGACTCAGATGGCAGAGGAAATAGGGAAAAGCTAAGGAGTTTGGAGAGGGGAACTGTAATCAGAATATATTAAGTGAAAAACATTTATTTTCAATAAAAGAAGACAAATTTCAGACAAGGAGCATGCAATCAACAAAACATCTGTAATTTTTATAGAGAAATGTCACTCCCTTCATTGGGACAATAACAAAGGTTCTAGGATGGCAAGTTACCACTCATTACAGGTTCTAACTTATGAATAAAAATGTCATATATTTGAGATACCAGGAAGTTGCAGAATGCAGCCAGACCAAAAAGAGCCAATGAACGTCATGGGCCTCTAGTAGTGGCATAGCTATTCAAGGCCTTTGGAGCTCAAAAGATTCTACCACACACTCCAAATACAAGAACTGGAGTTACACATCTATTGTTTGTATTGGTAGCTTTTGGTCTTGCTTTGACCCAGTCTTTCCTCACTATGCCTGATTCCTTCCTTTTGGAGAGGAAATGTTTCTTCTGTCATGCATATTAGAACTATGTAAGTTTATTTTTATTTAACTGGTTTCGAGCTAAGGGATTTCCTGCATCTCTCAAGAGCCATACACTATGAACTTTTAACATTATGAGAACTGATAAGATCTTTGAGACATTTGCAGATGGACTATATGAATCTTGTATTATAAAATGAAAACAAAGGTTTATGTTATAGCAGTAGAATTTTATGATTTTAAGTGATATATCTGAGTGTTAAGTTGAAAGAGATGGGATTTATATGGTTAATCTCAATTGTCAACTTGATGATATGCATAATAACTCCTGAAACAATTATTTGGACATATCTGTGAGGAATTCTCTAAATAACATTTATTAATGTGGGAAGATCCTATGTACTATGAATAGCTCCCTTCCATGTTTGAGGTTCTGAAATGCATCAAAATGGGGAACAGACTTGAGCAAGCACTTAACCTGCCTTGCCTTCTTGATTGTGAATGCAGTGTGACCAGCTGCCTCATTTTCTTGTCTTCATGACTTTCCTGTCATAACAGACTATGCCCTGAATTGTGAGTCACAATGAATTGAATCTTCCTTGAGTACTTCTGTAATGGATTTTGTCAGAACAAATTTAAAAAAAAAATACAGTGCTTTAAGTTTAAAAGCCAATTCTAAGTTAAGAAATTTCCATTTTTAGTCAATAGTATATGTATATGATGCTGACACATGGATATTTTTAAAGTAACTTTCTCATTGTAAAAAAATATTGTTGGATGGTTATAATATATTGATAATCAAAATTTTACATAAATGTTTTAAGGAATAAGAAGAAATACCTTTCACTCTACATTTTTATGGTCATGATTTATTCTTGTTTGTGAATTCTCTTTTATAAGTTTGTATGATCTGGATGTACTATAAGTCAAAAATAAATTTACTTCTTTACATACCTATTTAAGCCCCTAGATCTATGCAAAGAACACTATTAAATCAATTCCTTGATTGTTTAACTTACCTTTCTTGTAATTAATAATTGTCTCCCTTAGGGAATTTGATGTATGAGTCAACGATCAAACTAAAAAGGAATTTACGATACAGCATTGATTCAGTAGTCATTCTTTGTTAGTTTCACTATTTTTCTTGTTGGAGTTATATTTTCATTTCTCTAATCACAATCAAATATTTGTCAAATCCAATGTAAGTCTTATTCCCTCTTAAAAACAACTTGTTCATGTAAAGATTGTTAAATAAGTAGTTATAGAGTTTACTCCTCAAAGTTTAAAAGCTTCTTTTTTTTTTTTAAATAACCAAGTCAGGTGCAAAGCTCATACTCTATACATTTATATAAAAGTAACTACACCTTTAACTTTTAAGTAAAATCTATATATAATGCCTTAGTGTTAGGATAGAAGAAAAAGAAAGTCAAAAGAATAGAATGTCTGGCTTACATGGAGACCTAGCCTTGCAGTTAGATGGTTATTCACTTGGTTAGAGAATTTCTCCTTGTAAGGCAGGGTGGTAATAAATCATGATAAAGAGATAAGCAAAAATAAAAAATCCTCATTTAATTTTTATTATTCCTATAATCATATTTATATTGTATTTGTATTTATACTGTATTTTACCTCTATCTCCATGCCATCTTGAATGCCATAGCTTTCTTCCTCCTCCTCTATTCTTCTCTGAGTAGCTGCTGAAGTGTACAACTCCTATGCCCTGGGGTTTTCTTTTAAACTCTAATAATAAAATTGTCCTTGAGCTTCTGTTTGAGTCCATTACTAAATTCTTTTACTAATGAGACTAAGAACCCCAAGAGAGGGCTTTGATTTCCATTATATTATTTCTGACTTTCTTAGCCAAACAATAGTTTCTTCCACTGTTGATTTAATATTCTTTATCAAGTGTCAGACCTAATTAGTACTGGTTGAAAAGTTTTAAACATATTAAGATTGTAGACTGTTTAAATATATTTTAAAAAAATAGAAACAACAGGAACTGAGTAATCTCTTTGACCTTCAATCCTAAACTTACAGATTTATGATCCTTCCCCCCCCCCACTCCCCCCAGTTGGGGATTGAGTCAGGGATTCTGTATACTCGCCAAATACTGTAGAGCAAATAAGGTACATCTTCAGCGTAACAAGTTTTTTAAATTGACCTCTTAGTTTTGTACCATTGATTTTGTAAAAATAACCAAATATCTTTCTCATAGAACTATGTTAGAAATCCCTTGGTATTTTAATACAAATAATTTAACAATCTTTCAGTATTAGAAAATAAACCAATTACTTGATGTAATTGTGTTAATGATTTTACAGACTATGGCAGATTAATTGTAGAACATTACTGGACTTTATACCTTGTACTTTATTTCTGTGAGTACAGTGAAACCACGAACTAGACCACTCAGTGGATTTAAAGGGGAAAAAGTGTTTATTGGAAAAATTGCTTGGCTGTCTCACCAGAACAGAGAGCAGTAGCTCGGCAGGCGAGAAACAAACATAGTAGAAGTTCTTGAGCTGAGGCAGGCTGTTCTAGAAGCATTTTGCCCCTCTCAGTTGACTGCTAAGACAGGAGAAGAGAAGTATTTATTGGCTTTGTGGACAAACAGAAACTGGCCTTCTGAGAATGCTTAATTTAGGTTTCTATTGTTTGCCCAGTAAGAATCCATCGTGGGTTGGGTCTGGGCCATTTTAAGACGTGTCACCAGCAGTAGCATTTGAAGTAGCCTGTTTTGTGACCTAAAACTTCTAAGGAGTTTAAAACAAGAACAAGAATAAAAGTAAACATTGGTAGTTGAACACAAATGTGATCAAGATTAAATATCAATACATGTAAATATGCATATAAAAATTTCTTTACATGTATATGCGACAAGTGCTTGCTTGTGTTTTCAATATGAAACTAATATTCCTAATAATATTTAGATTCTAATATTCCTAATTATACTTAGTTTTATAATCAAATGCTTCATCTTACAAAATACACATTAAACCCATAAACTTCTGTAGTGTTTATGTTTGTTGGGGTCTAATTTAGTACCAAAGCACAAGAGGAAAGTCCTCTGAATTTTATGTCTCCTAGTATTTTAGTTCCTCCTAATACTGTTTTCTTTTACAAATCAAAACAGTTGCAATATGGGCGTCTGAATGCAGACATTCTCATTTGCAAGAAACTACATTGACAAAACAAAACACCAGGAAACACGAGGTGGGAGAGAGCTGCTACCCAGAGTCCTGTAGCTAAGCAACAGGCTGTTTTCTCTACAGTAACCAAATTATCCCAGCAGTCGGTCAGGAGCTCCTGAGCTCTGCATTGTTTGGTTTTAACTTAAGCCTGTGCTGGGCCTTTTCACCTCAAGCAATCAGGGATGTCATGTCAAGTTTACAAGACAGAGAGGGCTTTCCATCTCAAAACTGGGGTTCTGATTTCAAACCATCTCATGAAACACTTGGCATTAACTGATTAGTAATGTATGTGTTATATATTGTACTTATGTATTTATGTATGTATTCATAAAAATGGGCACTCTTGTTGAAAGTGCTTACTGTGAGCTTGTGTTCACTTTAAGTTCCATGTCTGATTTTCATGGCAACTGTCTCCAAGGTCAAGCATAAGAAACTGTACTTTGTTATCATTCAAAGGTTAATGACGATATTTTTTTTATAATGGACACCAATGAATTTATGGTCTAGTAGAAAGTATTCTAAGCTAAACTCATATATTCTTTTCAATCTGGAAACTACCTTCAGAAATGTATATATATGCCCCATACCTAAGACTTTTGGAATTTGGCAAACCACCATGCTGTTTTTCTTCTTTTAGGAACAATGCCATCTTAACAGATGGGTGTTAGTGTAGGCATGCCAGGGAGTCAAAATGTACACCACATTCCACTACAAGGGGGCAGAATCGCATCCAGAAATGTCCGGCTGTGCCACTGAGTAAAGGAATATTCCACTCCCGTCCACCTCAGATACTGTTAAGCAACAGTTTACAGCTACAAAGCAAGGCTTTTGCTTCTCCATTTGTGCTTTGGTAATGATTTCCACTCCATCAGAAAAGGTAGTATTATTATTGCAATACGTTTTTAAGATGAGAAAATACAGTTAAGCTCACTTAGGTTTTTATTGAACTAAAGAGAAACTATTTTATGGGTAGATATAGGGCTCAATTGGTACCATTTTTGCCTCCGATTCATGGAGCCCTGGATTTGATTCCAAGTGAAGCAAAAAACATCCGTAGTGCAACTTGGAGATAGAGACACGAAGATTAGAAGTTTTAGGTCATCCCAGGCCATGTAAAGAGTTCTGGCCAGACTGAGATAACCTGTCTCTAAACAAACAAACATAAACAAAACCAAAGGAAAAAATTATGAAATCCAGTATGTAATTTCTTGAGATAGAACTTTGGAGGCTCTTTCTGATGTAAGAATAACTTTGAAGCATTTTTATATTTTCCCCCTCTGGTTCCTGTAGCTTGGTTTTAAGTTGGATACAGTTTCATTGGGTCCGTGATACCAAGAAAATTACTGAAGACTCTGTCAGATTTGCTAGACAGAACCACCATCAATGCAAGGAGCACAGCCTTAGCTGTAAAGGAACACTGTGATAATTATTTGTCTTTGGCTGGATTAGAAGAAAACAGTGAAATAAAGTAGTTTCTGAACCTTTGTATCGCAGGACTTTCCTGGTGTAAATGATGTCCTAACACCAGATAAAGTCATCTTGATTTAGCATGGGCAGGAGTGGGGTGGGGTGGGGTGGGGGTGACATGTGGTTAACACTGCTGAAACTGTTTCTGGTGTTAAGAGAAGCTGGGGAAGAAGCTGATAACAACTACTGCAACAATTAGTTCTACCCATGCCTGAAAAATATTGTATTTTACAGCTTAAAAGGCTGATATTTGTGCCTACTTCCTTTATTGGTTAAGTGATTCCCCTGTCTGGTATTTACATTTAAGTGAGTGTGAAGTATTTTCATTAAGTTACGTTCAGATGTCATCCATTAGTTACATCTCCTAATAACTGCCAAAGCAGGCATCTGTTGCCATTGTAAACACCTATTTTCAAACACTAGCTTCATTCTAATGTTACATTAGTTTGCAGAAATAATATTAAAAAAATCTATTGAAATACTGAACTCAGGTATGGTTCATTTTGTAATAATAATGTACTTATCATTTCAAGGAAAGAAATATAGCATTAAGGTAGATGGAGACTCTAGTTTATAATCTAAAATAAATGAATAAGTGTTAGTAAAATTCCCTAAATTATTATTTATTCAATCAACCTACTTAGTAATTCAAAAGACCTCAAACACTGAAAGGTTGCTATTAAGAGAAATTAACTATATAAGGATAAAGTTGTATTTTGACATACACTACCAACTAAATTTCCTTCCCAATATTATCATTAAATCACCTGATGATTAACAGCTGTAAAAACAGACATGAGCTCTTCATCATTTTCAAGATATATTACTCTTTCGGGTAAACTACCAGGGGGTGGGGCGAGGTACAGCTGTCACATGCACAAAGTTCTTTCCTATTGGCTCTGAGAATTATCTAAATGTTACTTGCGTTCATTTGCTCTTCTCATTTGCAAATGTGCCAAGTTGACTAGCCTTTCTATTAAAATAAAGACTACCTTAGCCAAACAAGAAATTGGACCAATTCACAGCTTTGTCTGCAAACACGAAGAGGAAAAATACACTAATGGAAGCAGCGTGATCCTTCATTATGGACCCCTCTAGGTCTTGAAAACCATCCAAAGAGCTATCTCATCAAATGTTGAAAATCTTCCAAGGATCCCTGTACACACAATCATACACACACACACACACACACACACACACACCACACACACACACCACACACACATTTTTTAAGTGGTGAATTCAGATCAAAGATTTTCTTCACTGAAAGTGGAAAGGGGTTTCTGGAATGAATTCCATTTCCTGAATCATGTCCAAAGTCTATCTAAGTAACTAAAAAGATTCAGTATACTTTTCCATTTTTAAAGGGTGGAATACCTTCAAGGAGAAATGACCATTGACCCTGATCTCTAAGGACAGATAATACTTATCATTTGACTTGAGGAAATAATGAATTCCAATGAATTGTCCTTTGGTTCCTACATATATATCTGCCATCAGCCCTTAGCGATGCAAAGCTTTCATGTGTGTCAAGAATCTCTTCACACTCACATGCACATCAAAGTGTGGACCCCTCATTAACTGCTGATACAGCTCCAATGAGGAGCCTTCAAGTTATGAAAGTTAGGAAAAAACTTTGCCAGTAGTATCATTCTTATGTATGAGTTTTTAATTACCATTTATTTATTTTCTCTTTCATTTATTTATTTCTGTTTGTGGTACTAGGATTTGAGCTCTTGAGTTTGAGCTCAGCCCCCTTTTTAATTAAATATTGTTCTGTTTTGAGGCTGAGTCTCTCAAGTTATGGAGTCTGACCTTACATTACAGCAGCAAAAGCAAGCTTTGAATTTGTACTCCATTTGAAAAGGGTTCTTGAGTAGTTTGAAATGTAGGCCTGTGCCACTTGGCCCTGCTTGAATTAACACTTGTGTTTCACACACTCTAATGAATTATTGAATGTGGCAACGGAAGGCAGATAATACTTACCCACATATGGCAGAACATTATGGACTTTCTATTATAGAACACATTTTAAATGAATTCCACCTATTTCCCACAATTTCAAATGAAAATAATCAAATAATGAAAATTGGAATGGCAGGAGGAAATTATCTAGTTTTGTGCAAAAGCTGGAAGATGAATTGGAGATAGTAAGCCTACGGTCTCCAACAAACCATGACAAAAGAGGTCAAGTCCCAGATGGACCCCAAATGACTATTGACAAAAGCAAAAAGAGGCTTGTGTTAAAGAGAGAAAACTCATCTCTGATACTACCAAACTTGTCCAGAGCACACAGTGTGTGCTCCTGAGTTCCAAAGCTTTTCCACTGGGAAATAACTCACTTTTGGTTTCTCAAACCAAAGCATTACTTTGAATCTGCACAGGTTGCATTTTTTACTCCATGTGTTCCTATATACTTGTGCCCAGAAAAGCAGATGTTGAGGCAGGATTTTCAGAGCATCTAGCTTAATGCAGTTGAAATTAGTCATTTTTGCATTTGAAAGATTGGCGTATTTATGAATGTCAAGGAGAATGGAAGAAATCCAGCATCTCTTATACAAGGGGATACCTTCCTGATTGATAAGTTTCCTCGGCTGCTGTTGTTGATTAAATACATTTTCATTAAAATATGGGGAGTTATGTTTAAATATCTTGTTTTCAATATGATTAGTGTAGATGCCAAGTGCGTAAGCTCAGCCATTCACAGGCTTGCTTCCAACGTTGCGGATTTTCCAGGATAAAAGCTATAGAAATTCCCGAAAGCTGTGAGAAGGGGGTCTGAGCACAGTTGTCAATGGGATCCTGTCATGAAAGCCTAAAGACCTGAGTTTGAAACCCATCATCTGAAGCAGTTGAGCACTGGCATGTGCCTGGTATCCTCACAATGCAAAGCTGTGTGTTCCAGATTCAGTGACAGGTTCTTAGACTGAAAATAATGTAGAGAAGAGAAGGACTTCTGACATGGGCCTATGGCCTCCCTACACACATATGTATGTGTACATACACCACCAACACACACACACACACACACCACACAACATACACATGCATACAAACTGTGACTGGAAGAAAGAAATCCTGAATCCCATTGTCCCAATATATGAAGTGCTTGCTTTAATTATGATATTTTTATGACTTTAATTATGGTTCAATTATACACTAATGCATGAACTTTTATCCTCATTAAAAAGTGTAAAAAGCACTTTTGCCTATTTATAAATATATATCCTAATGATTGTGTCATATTCTATTGAGTGAATATGCTACTGAAAATTTAATGATCTTTTTCATATTTTAAAACATTTAATTGATTTCTAATTACTCTTTTATAAATAACACATTTGTAAATATTGATTTTTTTCCTTAACACTTAAAAATAAGTTTCTTGTATGAAAATAATTTTACATTTATAGATAAACTGCCAACATAATACTAAGAGAACTCAAAATCTCCTCAGCCAGCCTCAATTATTAACCATATTATTAAACAATAGTTGCATGGCTCACTTATTATAATTAAGACACTGAAATTGGAATATTACTGTTAAGTAAATTCAGACAAACAGGATTTTGCAAAGTATTTCAGATAATTTCATTGATCTTTAAGATTTTGTGTGTTTGAATGTTTTGCCTGAATGCATGCATGTGTACCATGTGTATTCAGTGCCCATAGAGGGCATCAGATCCCATGGAACTGGGATTACAGATGTTACTTGGCCATATTGCCCATCTGGAGAGCAAACCTGAGCCCTCGGCTCTTACCACTGAGCCATCTCCACAGTCCCCGGAAATTTTAAATTGTGTTGCATATTGGTACAGAATTAGCATAATTATTGTTTGTCTACATAAGATTCCTGATAGCAAAAGTGGTCTAATGTAATATTTCTAGGTGTATTGTTTTCTCAAAGTTAATTTAAATACCAGATACTTCTTTTCCAAATGCTAGTGTTGATCTGTTTATGTTTTTTTTAAAAAAACATCATATTAAATGAAAAGTAAAAATGGATACATTGCCATTAAAATTCTAATTTCTTGTGTTCTACCCTGTGGGAACTGGTTTTACAGCAGCAGCATGGCCCATGACCTGGGACTGCTGTGAAGGGCGTTTGTTCTCATAGGACTCTCATGGCTTGATTTGCCTTCTCTTAAAATATGGTGTATCTAAAAGATTTCACGCTCCCATCAGATGTTTAAAAAACTCTATAAACCATTATATGATACTGACTGCAAGAGTGGAGTACACAGAAATGATCCTACAAGGTTTTCAAATGAACAAAATCTTAAAGATGTGGGAAATAAAAATGATGGGGAAAATGTAGGAAAAGTGCATTGCAGAAAATGAGCAATTCGGCCGAGTTTCTGGAATTGTCTTTGGAGTTCTAAAAAAAGTTACTAACAATGACAAACGAGAATAAATCTTGTTAAATTGTGGGGACCATTACCTCCCTCAGTCATTAAGGCAGCTAACTTGGGACCCTGAAATCACTAAATTGGGGACTCTCAATGGAACCTTTTAAATCAAAAGGAAAATATTCTATACACAGAGAGCCTTAAGAAATATATATTGAAAAAAAGAGTAATAGCCACTAATACCATTGCACACCTTTTTATCAAGTCTGCTTCCATTTTCCTCACAGGAACATTTGCACCATCCTTATGCCACCCTTACTCTGCTTACAGTCGGTGGAAATTGAACAAACTGAGTCACAGAAAGTTGTGCAACGCATCTGAGCTTGTGGCTATGATGACAGAAATAGGTTATCAAATTCACACTACCTGATTGTAAGGCCTTCGATTGTCAGCACACAGAAGATGTACTCTATGCATGACAAGTGTCCTGGCACACTGTCTGTCATCCAGTACTTGGTAGGATCCAGAGTTTGGACAAGACCAGCCTGAGTTACATAGTAAAACTTTCCCACAGGAAGAGAAAGAGAGGAGAGGAGGGAATGACATGGAGAAAAGGAAGAGAAGGAGGAAGAATAGAAGACCTAACTGCCCAACAGATCCATTTACTAGCACCTAAATGATATAGAAGTGGCTGCAGCCATTGGTTCAGCTTACATTTGGTCCTGTTTTCAAGCCCTGGAGGCATCTTTCCCTGTCTTTGAGGCCATTTCAGAGATGTTCACACACTCATGGCATAACACCCCCTTTGGTTTTAACAGAGCTGTCTAATTTAGAGACCTTTCAGGTATCTGACACTCTGATCTCCAGTCTCTCATTTCGTCAGCCACTGCCCGGTACCTGACCACTCACCCCTCTTCTCAGAGAAACTGCAGGTTGGCTATGCATCAACGTTAAGTACTGGCTTTGTTATCAAGTGCTCTGATCTCCTGTTTGCTTTTTAGCTTAATTACTTACTTTCTACTGACTCTCTAGGTTCTTATTAGTAATCAACTCTGTGCCAAACATTTGTGGTCATTATGCTAATATCAAAGTATTGTAGTTGTCATTCATGGTCTTTCTACTAGGTGTAACTAACAGGTTAATAACAGGCTGTTTTGACCCAGTTAATGTTATAACTTGGCCATATTTTAACTATCTTACCTCCAAAATGTTTAGGAAAGTAGAAGGTTCATGCTCCAGGGTCATCATCACTATCCTTGTAGTTCATGTTTACTGAGAAGCTCACAATGCTTCATAGACACTAATATAAACCCATAACCTTTTCTGGAAGCTGCTATTTTATCCCTTTCTTTAGACTGAGCTATCAACTGAGCACTAAGATAAAGTAAATTGCCAAAGACCATACATTCATAGTGGTGTTGCAATTCATCACAGGCATTTAATAGAACATACCATCATCATTCTGCTTATGTATAATAGAAACTATTTCTTTAATAGATTGATTGGTGAGTTAATTATAAAACTAGAAAATGTAAAGAGGAAACATAAGTTTAGTGAGCTACTGAAAAAAGTCCAAACATCCTAAAGGCGAATGGATGTTGAAATTGTTTGGATTTAGAAGCAACATTGTATGTTTCCAATTGCCCAGCTGTTTGTCTGTCTAATCTAGCATCCCTGTTAAGCAGCTATTACAGGCTCTACTGTGAAAGGTGTTACCCAAATGCTTGAATGAGTTTATAATGCTCTCTGTTTTTACCTAAGAATGATAAAGAAATTTGATTTCATAATTACAATCTCTAGTATGTTAATAATTCACCTTTATAGAGCTAAATTTATTACTTGAATACTTGTGAAGACAGTTGGAAAAATATATTGCACATAAGTTAATGTATCTTTCTGCATGCTCATGACTTCAGAAGCATCAGAGGCTACATGATGATGGCAAATACATCTGTGATTTATTAGCAGTTCATTTAGTTCAGGGAACTGCAATATATGCTTGACTTTTTGTTGATATATTCTGGGTTTAAAATAAAATACAATCTATTTACTATTTATAATATGATTAAATGAGTGAATGAATATATCCCATTGTGTTTTCTTCTGATCAAGTTGGACAAAGAATTGCTAAATAAGGAACCGAAACTAATAATTGTTTGCAGTATTTATAGTGAGGTAACAAACAGTTCACTGTCATTGAGACAAGATGTAAGAAGGATGTATTTTTACATCAAGTATTGGATTGCCTAAATAATTATTAACCCAAAATTTCTGAATCTAACAGATAATTAAAGCAGAAGTTTGCTCTTAGTATTTGGGCTGTTTCTTTTATAAATCTCCTCATAATCTATACATAATAAGTATATAGGCAACTGTAAAAGATTTAACAGAAAAACATAACTAGCAATGTTGGATTCAACAGAATACAGTATTTGGATTGACTCTTTTACTATATCTCTTAGGAATTTCTACAGTATAGACTTTTTAAAATGTTTTAGAATGTTGTTGGTAGAAGACACTGGTTTAAATAAGCTTTTCATATCAAATAACATCTGGATTTGGTGATTAATACTTATAACAAACTGGAATATTTTTAAACTTTGGGTTTTCTGGCTCCTTCTTTTAAAGGGACAGAGTAAGGATTAAATAAAACCATATATGTTAAACCCCTACTCAATTGCTATCTTTGACAAATATGGAATTGTGTATATTCTAAAAGTTCCCAGATGTCCTGCAAGTCAAGAGTTGAGATATGATGATGGGGAAGACTTCAAGCCGTGTTTGCCACAGCTTGAGCCCTAATCCTGTTGCTTTCCACAGTAAGTATGACCCAGAGACAAAGAAGCAGAGTGTTCAATAAGACCATTATGGCTTTTTCTCTACATACACTATTGACAAGCCTATTCTGTCTTCTTCCATCATTTTCCTTTCCCTTGTCATTCCTTTTCCATGACAGGAACATAACTGTCCAAGCCACTATTTATAAAATAGCTTCCAATCTAGGCAGATGTACTGAATCCACAAAAGCTGTGCAATATTGACACCTTCTCATTAGTTCTTTTCTGTATAGCCAGATGTCTTACTTGACATTGCTAATAGACAGGCTAACTGCAAACAAGAACTATAATGTGGAACCTGATGGCGAAGGGAACATCATGGGACAGTCAACAAGTGAGGCTAACAACTGATGATGTCAACCTTTAAAGAGATGTACGGTTTCTGAGTTACTGGACCAAAACTAGATAATCCATTTTTGAAAACAAGTCTCTGCAAACACATTCTCTTCAGTTTCAGATTTCAATTCTCAAACTGAAATTGTCACAAATGACCTTGACGCAGAAGAGACAATCTGCAGAATCTGTTTACTTAAGAAAAGTTAAATGGTGCATGCAACATCTCTGTTACCCAGCACAGAACAGTGACTGCCTTTAGCCTTTAAATTGCATTCGTTATTTGCTTTTTCTGTCAAGTGACCTATGCTTATTTATGTTAGGAGGCATCAGATAATGCCTGTCGGTTTTCAACTAACACAAGTGAGACAAAGACAGTGATTAAACAAAGAAAATCTTGGTTAGCCAAACCCACAATGCAAGTTGGTTTTTAGTGTCCAGCTTGGCAAATGTTTACAGAGAACACAGAGCTGAACTGCAAAGTCTAGATTTATCTATCATTTCCCCTCCTTCTTCCTTCACATCTAATGGAAAAAGTATAGGTTTTTGATTCAGCTAGTTCAAGAACAAATCTAAGCTCCATTATTTAATAATTGTGTTATCATTGGTAAATTAGTTAGCCTCACTCTCTCTGCCTCAGATTCATCCTTACGATGGAAATGGCAATTACATTAACTTCCTGATAGAACTGTGAAGACAGTGAAATGTATGTAAAGTCTTTAGAGCAATAATTAGGATATAGTAAGACTTACTAGATGTTATTTTCAACTTCAATAATAGTGGTTCTAAAAATGTGTGCTCTGTACTAATCGCAGTGGGTCGCTAGGCTCCTCCCAGTTAACAAAAGAGATCCTTACCAATTAATCCACAATCTGACCAGCAGCTATATTACCAGCATTACCTCAACAAAAAGTCAAGTTCAGGCCTGTGGAGTTGCATGAGTGTAGCAGAGGTGCGTGTGCTACAGGCTTGGTCACCTGGGTGGCATTATTAGAAGTTTCTGGAAATTTTACAAAGTGGAGTCTTCTTTGTGGGCCTCAGTTCCAGGGAGCTAGAACTTTGAAGTGAGTTGTGTATCTCAGTTCTCTTCCTTTATTGCCTTTATCATAGTCCATGAATCAATGAATTTTCCTAATCAAGCATTCTAATACGATGGACTACCTCATCAGACTGCTCAAAGAAATGTCCTCCAGAACCTTTTTTCTTCATAAGTTAACCAGCCCTGGTGTTTTGTTACCACAACTAAGCTGACTAAAATAGTTTCTGAAAGATGTAACAGAGAGTCAGAAGTCAAATCTGTGACTCAGAGAAAGTCACTTTGTCATCATATGAACGATAAACAGACCTATGTCCAGATCTGAGGTTATTGTAATTGTCAAAGGATTTTTGGTAAGAATTTAAGTAGTTCTTAGTAGGAATTAATGAAAAAAAGGAACCGGCTAATGGTAAATGTGAGGGATACAAACTATTAAAGGATATTAATGATGTAATTTAGATGTCATAAAACATATTAATATGCAAAAAGTTACTTGCAAATAATTTTTCTAGAGCAGAGACCTATCTGTATTTTTGTTAGTACATGCTTCACACAATAACCAAATATATTTGAATTCTTACTTTCCAAAGAATTGTGGTGTAGTACAGATGATAGAAAGTATGCTTATAGCTGATTAAACATTATTAGCTTCATTAGAATATCAGTATAAACTATCCATATGTTAATCAATATATTTATGTTAATTGCTAATTTTCATGTCTCGCAACAAAGGTGCAAATTGTGGCATCATCTGACCTTCCAGGCACACATGATGCTTGCAATGCTTTTTTTTTTTCTTACTAAGTTGTGCAACTGCTAAAATTAATTGCACCCCAGGGCTATAACAGTATGCATGAATTGTCAGCCAAATGAATGACAATTTTGAAAGAGAATGAAAGAATGGGGCTTTAGATATGTTCTCAGTGAATGCTGCCAGCTACATGAATCTGACATGATACCCAATTACAAAATCACTAATTAGGGCCATCAAACAAACCCTTGTATTTGTGACCAACATTGAAATCTTCAACTTCAGATTTTGAAATGTCTTGCAGTCAAAAGAAGAAAAATCTTTTCTGAATAGTTTCTCTGGAATTTTTAAATGTAGGATTCACCATCATGAATATATGAATATATGAGTGATATGTCATACAATATGCTGATTTTCCTTTGCCCAATTGCCAATTTGCAACAAAGTAGCAATAATGTAATTAGATTTCACTTTTCTTGTCTCAGAACTCTGAGAGAACTAAAAAACAAAAAAGTAAAAAAAAAAAAAAAAAATTGTTTATTTATGTAAGACTGATGTAATGGAGGAGAAATCTAAAAAGTTGGATTTTATGGGAAATTTAATAATGTGTTAGGACAAAAATTCCTCACACTCGTGACCTTTGCAAGAAATTGAGCTAGTGAAAGTACAGCTTGTGCATGTGTGTGCCTTGTTCAGAAATAAGGTGACCATGGGAGTCAGGTCCCTGCCTATGTGGAACAGAACCTCCTTTCATCACAAGACATCCCGTGACTATTTTAAACTTTGGGTGAAAATTTAGAGTGCATCTGCATATCAATGTATAGGCCATATGTTAGCACACACACACATATAAAAGTCTGAAACTATGATGTTGGGAACCACAGACACTTGCCTTGTTTTCTATACACCATTCTGCTTTTGACCTTGGCACCAAGCTTACTACAAAAAAGAGCCATGCTGCTACAGACTAGACTGACTGCTCAGGTAATCCACAGAAGAGTAAGTCATAAGGCGGTACAAGCCTCTCCTGGTTCAGAGTGACTGGATGGAAAGGCAGCAAGAGAGAGTCGATTTATTTCAGTAATTAACTAAGAAAACAAAGATGATGTCATAACTGAGTTTTCTTTTTTTGAAACCTGACTAATAACACACCTGTTAAAGCAAAGAGCAGCAAGCCCACAAGTAAAAACTGCACGCTAGGGGACAAATGACAGATTCTACAACTGGAGGTGCTAGGGTAAGGTTCTTGTTTCATTGATTTCAAAAGCATTTTGTAGATATATTGGCTTTTAGTGCTGGCTTCAAAGACTGTCAGGAATATAAGATCAGCACTCTACTCTGGCTTACTGAACCTTATGCATGCAGGATCCAGACTGGTGAGAAGTTTTCATTTTTGAGAAAAAAAATATGAATTATGTTTTAAATATGTGAAAATTTGGAAATCAGCAATCATATACAACTGTGTTAAGAATTAGATTTACTATAATACCAAAAGAGGTGAAGAAATTTATGCAAGTTCATGTGGCTGTAAGCAACAAAGCAAGAATTCACAGTCCCTTCTCCCATGGCTGAGTTGGACTCTTGTACCTAAAGCATCTGAGATTTTTACTCTGAAGGATGGAACAAAGTATAAAATCCCACAGAGCTAGTGATCTGTAGGCTAACAAAGGCCTTAGCATCTGTGATTTTATTTCCATTCAATAAAAAAAAATTACTAAGTGACAGCCATTGTCTGCACTGGACTTTCCCATTGCTATGATAAAGTACTAGGGTAAAGGCAATTTGTAGAAGGAAGAGTTTATTTGGGACTTAGAGTTTCAGAAGGTTACAGTCAAGGTTGAAGGAGCAGAGTTAGAAGTGGTAGGTGGCTGGAGCAACAGCTGAGAGCTCACATCTCAAACCAAAGCCAGGAGGCAGAGCGGATGCACCTTGAATTGCAGAGACTTTTAAAAACTTCAAATTATCTCTAGTAATACACCTTTTCCAAAAAAGCCACACCTCATGAGCTTTCCAAACTGGTACCAACTGGTAATCAAGTGTTCAAATGCCCAAGACATAAAGGGGACATCTCATTCTAATTACCATTTGGTCATGCACAGAAAGGTCCCATTCTAGCATGTTTCACTCAGAAGCATCAGGACTCATAAAGTTATGAATAGCAAGACTCCACAGCCTTGATGGAAAGCTCCAAATCTTAATCCCCACTGAGTATCTGTGAAAATCTGCTCTTTGGAATTCTGAAAGCATTTGACAAGAAAGTATTGAAAGACTTCAAGATCTACGCAAAGGTGAATGCTTTTGGAACGAGACTCCAGACATTCAGGAAATAATGCCAGTAATTGATAAATGAAATTTTGTTGACTTGAAAAGCATCTGCAATGAAAAGGAAATCATCAAGTGAAGAGATATTCTAAACATTTTGGAGGAAATCTTTGCCTAGCTATACACCAGATGAATAATTAACATATAGAGTTTACAGAGATGGAGAGACAACTCTGTCAATAAGGTGCTTGTCTTGAAGATGGGGAGGACCTGAGTTCACTCCTCAAAACCCACATACAAAAAAGAATGCATTGATGCAGATTTCTAACTCTAGAACTGGGGAAGTGGAAATGGACTGATCCCTGAGGTTTACTGGCTAATCAACATGAGCACACACATCCTCCAAAATACATTTTAATAAAGGTTTGTTTTCATTTTCAAGGATATGCGTATGGGTGTATTTGTATATTAGTCTGTACACATGAGTGCAGGTGTTTGCTGAGTTCAAGACAGAGCACTGGCTATCCTGGTGCTGACATTGTAGGAAGCTGTGTCCTGCCCTATATGGTGATGGAAACTGAACTCAGATGTGCTGCCAGAGCAGCACTCATAAAACTCTATTGTGTGTGAATCCTGGTCTGTAAGATATTCAAGAGTACATGGATTTGGATGTGATTAAAGCCTAGAAATCTAACCCAAAGATCAAGGAAGAATAATGTAGATTAAGAAGAAACAGGAAGGATGGACCTATGGACACAAGAGACATGTAAATGGAAAAGTCATTGGGAAAGGAGGCTATGACAAGGATCAGAGTGGTAGAGAACGGAAATGGATGGAAACTCTAATAAAACACACCCTGAAATTGGCATAATGATATCTACTATATTGTATGCTAATTTTCAGTTTTAATTCATGAAAGTCATATAATTTCAAAAGAATGTATACAACTGGAGATAACTACATTAAGTAAATTAAGCCAGTCTCACACATACACAAAGAAATTTCCAAATATAGAATGTATACATATGGCAGGAAAGTAGAAGTAAAGCTTTCTAGGGAAACACAGAGGACAAAGAGAAGAGTGGAGAGACATGGGAACAATATGCCCAATGTCAGTTCAGACTCATGAAGATACTGTTGTATACCAAATTACAGTAAACATGAAAAAGTAGAGTGGAACAATAAAAGAATGCTATTCCTCTTCCCTTTATCTCACTTCTTTAAAAAACAAAACAAAAACCAAAGCAGTCATCTCTATGTCGGATTTTCGATATTCATGGCTTTTAATACTGTTTCTTTTGTGTAACTGAATAGAGGAAACAGGACTTCAGCCAGGGTTCCAAACCATCATTATATCAGATTGCCCACACACTGAAGCACAGTGTGAGCATTGTAAAGGAGCCCTATTAGTTTCACAGACCAAGGACAGTCGATAACACCAGCTTCCAAGGTCAGGGGTAATGAATACACTGTATTTTTCCTATCTTCCACTTTGCCACAAATACTAAATTCTCACATGGAGTATTTTCAGGGAAAGAAGTACACAATGTGTGATACTATAGACAAGAATAAAAATCCCCTTTTCTTAGACAAAGAGGTGCCTCCTGCTAAGTTCCATATTTATACCTACCTGACGAGTATCTATCCAGCAATCGTTTGGTAAAATTAACCATGTTGGTATATAGTATAAATGGTTATGACTACAAGTAACTATTTAAAGACAAGTAATGAGTTCAGAAATGCACAATAAAAGCTTTCAGAAAACCATCATACACACAACTACAGCAAACATGTAAGCCATGTATTTACAACCGTTCATCTCTTCAAAGTGTTCAGAAGGAACGGAGGTACCTTAGACCCACTATGAGCAGCACGCATCTCTAAGGTACCAGGGAGGATATCACAGAGTTCATGCTACCATTCCTATTACACCTGAGCTAGAGACTCTCCATGCAGTCCTCATTTAATCCTCTAAACATTCTGATCAAACACAGCTCTCTCCTCAGATAGGGAAACAGAATTAAAAATATTACATAAGAAACTGGAAATATGGCCTAGCAGTTAAGAGCACATATTATCATGAGAAGGATCTTGGTTCCATTCTTAACCTCACTATGTGGCTTATAACTGCTCATAACTCCAGTGCCAAGATACCTAAAGCATTTTTCCAGGCCTCTGCTAACTCCCATGTGCATATGGTACACATAAGCTCATAAAATCTCTCTCACACACATACCTGTAATAAAAATAAATAAATCTCTTTTTTTCAAACATTAGTTACTTTACCTTAGAAAAACTCTGCAAACACTACCTGCTGAAGCCCAGCTAATGCTGAACCATTCATATTCAAAGTTTGCACATACTAACCACAGCACCATAAGTGTATTATCTGGTAAAGGAACAAATAACCCTATTTAAAAATGGGGTACAGAGCTAAACGAAGAATTCACAACTGAGGAATATTAAATGGCCAAGAAGCACCTATAGAAATGTTCAATATCATTAGTCATCAATGAAATGCAAATCAAAACGACTCTGAGAATCCACCTCACACCATTCACAATGGCTAAGATTAAAATCTCGGGTGACAGCAGATGCTGGTGAGGATGTGGAGAAAGAGGAGCACTCCTCCATTGTCAGTGGGATTGCAAGCTGGTACAACCACTCTGGAAATCATTTTGGCAGCTCCTTAGAAAATTGGACATAGTATTACCTGAGAACCCAGCTATACCATCCCTGGGCATATAGTCAAAAGATGCTTCAACATATAACAAGAACACATGCTCCACTACATTCAAAACAGCCTTGTTTTTAATAACCAGAAGCTGGAAACAACCTAGATGTCCCTCAACAAAGGATGGATACAGAAAACTGTGGTACATTTACACAATGGAGTACTATTCAGCTATTCAAAACAATGACTTCAGGAAATTCACAGGCAAATGGATCGAACTAGAAAGTATCATCCTGAGTGATGTAACCCAGTCACAAAGCTCAGAATACCCATAATACAACTTACAGATCACATAAAGGTCAAAAAAAAAAAGGAAGACTAAAGTCTGGGTGGTTCAGTCCTACTTAGAAGAGGGAACAAAATATTCATGGGTGGAGGGATGGAGGGATCTGTGAGAGAGAGAGAAGGGGGAGTGAAAAGGGGGCAAGATCAGGTGTGGGAAGAGACAGGGGAGAAGTACAGAGGGTCAGGAAATTGAACAGAGGTGTGTAGCAGTGGGGGATGGTAGCCGCTGGAAAGTCCCAGATGCCAGGAAAGCAAGAATTCCCAGGACCCTGGGGATGACATTAGCTGATACCCAACAAAAGGGGAATAGAACTTGTAGAGACCATATCCAGAGATTAGGCGTGACCCCCGTTGAGAGTTGGGGCCACCCTCCCATCTCAAAAACATTAACCCAGAATTGCTTCTGTCTAAAGGAAATGCAGAGACAATGAGTGGAGCAGAGACTGTAGGAAAGGCCATCCAGAGACTGCCCCAGTAGGGATCCATTCTATCTGCAGATTCCAAACCCAGACACCATTGCTAATGCCAAGAAGCACTTGCTGACAGGAGCCTAGTATGATTGTTCCCTGGTGCCCAGGGCCCCAAAGCCTCCCGCGTGGCGGAGAAGGAGGCCCGAGACTGGGCGGGGTCTCACACGTGGGATTTGGGCCCGCATCCGAGGAGGCAGCGGAGATGGAGCGGGCCGAAGCGGAGGCCTGGGTCCGGAGCACTTCCTGCCCGGGACGTTGTAGTTCCCACGTGGTCGAAGCAGTCGCAGAGTAGAAGTAGGCCCACGCAGACATGTGGAATTGAGTTTCCATGAAGTAATTTTATTGACAAGAATGGTGAATCTGGTGCGCTCCCCCCCAAAAGCCAGGAGGGGTTTCCTTATATTGGGGAGTATCAAGGGGAGGAGTTAGGGAGGGGAAAACTTAATTACCTATGTCCCCCAGCCTCATTAATATGCAAATCTTAAGGCAGAGGGCTCTTAGGCACGCCCCTTACCCGTGTCTTACGTGACTTCAGGGTACAGGTGACATGGAGAGGGCGGGTCTGGGGGGCGTGGCCACACCTGCAATCTCAGGGCTTCCAGGCCAATGGCAGCCCTTCCATGGCCCAACACCCTGGGAGGCTCTGCCAGAGCCTGACCAATACAGACATGGATGCTCTCAGCCCATCTTGAGACTGATCATGGGGACCACAATGGAGGAGATAGGGAAGGACTGAAGGAGCTGAAAGGGTTCGCAACCCCATAGGAAGAACAACAAAATCAACCAACCAGAGTCCCCTGAGCTCCCAGGGACTAAACCACCAACCAAAGAGTATACATGTAGGGGTCCATGGATCCAGCTATATATGTAGCAGAGGATTGCCTTATTCGGCATCAATGGGAGGGGGGACCCTTGGCCCTGTGGAGGGTCATTGCCACAACATAGGGGAATGCTAGGGCACTGAGGCTGGAGTAGGTAGGTGGGTAGGAGAGTGCAGTCATAGAAGCAGGGGGGAGGGGAATGGGATGGGGGTTTGTGGAAAGGGAATGCAGAAAGGGGGATAACATTTGAAATAAAAAATAGTATATATATATATACTATATACATATACATACACACACACACACACACACACGCACACAGGCACACACACACACACACACACATATACATATATTTAAAAAGAGAGAAACAAAAGTGTGGGACAGCGTAAGGGTATCCTGGTTCTTGGCTGGGTATGGGCCTAGAACCCTGAGACTCCAAGGGAGAAACGGCAGGAGTTCAGCCACGCCCCCAGAACTCAGGGTCCTGAAAAGCAGTCTAATCTCCATAGACCTACATTGTTCGGTCACGTAGGCTATTACAGCCCCTACCAAAGTGCACAGGTAGAGGGTGTAACTACAGGCCTCAGGCCCTAGAGATTTATATACTAATGAAGGTCAGAGGGTGGAGCCAATTAACCATTCCTCCCCAGAACCTCCCCCTTTCTCCCTCCCTACTTAACTCAGGTCTGCCCTGAGTTTGGGAGGGGGGGGATACATCCAGATCCATCCACCATCCGCCATGACAATAAAGCCTTTTGGAACCAAGGACTTCCTCGTATCATTGGGGCCTGTCGGGCCTGCCTCCTCCGAAGCCTCCAGCCCATAGAACCTGGGACCTTTCTCCAGAATGTGAGACAGGCTGCCTGGCCTCCAGGCAGCCTCCACCACGCAGGTCCTGGGCCGCTGCAGTGTGGGCCCTGGGCCTGCTGCTAGGCCCCCAGGTTTTTCCCACACAAAAGAAAGGCTCAGAGAATCAGTTGCAGAAGCCAGGATACTATTTTGGAGATAGAGGGACTTGAGTCACAGCACCCTGGCAGGCTCAAAAAACAAGGAGTTGTACAGTCCCCTCAGGTGGTAGAGAGGCCACAGCATAGTTGATAACTTGATAGGATTACTGTGGTCCCATGTTGTTGCTCTGAGACTTCGGAAAGGACAACAGCTGTGCTCATACACTGTCTTTAAGTCAGTTGTCCCCATTTTTACCTCAAGCATTATCAGATAACAAATACACATGTTTTAAAGCCATTAACTTTGGCGTAATTTCTTATACCAGAAAATGACACTTTCTTTGTCACCCAAAGCAAATGACAAGTTTCACATAAGCAGTCATACCATGTTGATGTCATATACCTCAGACACAGAATATTCCTTCCCGTGGCATTCCTGCTGAGAATTTATTGTTACTTTCTTACTAGAACACAGATTCTAATAGGATGCCCAGGAAATACCTACAGACATTCTGCAAAACTTCCAGGGTGACTCCTAACATGGAGACACTGAGAACCTAATGCAGGTTGGAGCAGAAAACGATAAGAAGACAAAATGAAAAGTTATACCCACCACTGTAACACAGGACAGACATGGGATGCCAATGTTAAAACTGTTGAAATAAAAAATCTGCCATTGTGCTGTTGCACTATGGCAAAGTTAATTTCTTAATTTTTAAAATATATTCTGTTAGGATAATACTGGAAAAAGCAGGTGAGCCTGTCCTTCATGTCTTTTCTAAAATCCAAGTTAGTTTCTAAAAATGAAGACTTTTATTTTAAAAACCAATGAAACAAAGGTTATGCATATGTGTGCATAGGTATTTAATGTATGTGTATGTGTGTGGGTGTATGCTCATGAATACAGGTATCCACTGAGGATAGAAAAGTGTGTAAAATCTCCTAGTGCTGGAGATATAGGCAGTTGTGTGCTGCCTGACATGGGTGTTGGGAACTGATTTCAGCTCCTCACATATGCATGCAGGTGTGCACAAGAGCAGGCACACAGGGCTGCGTGTAAGCAGGCACGCATATACCTGAGATCATCCTTAAGACATATTCTTCTGTTTTACTTCCTTGTTTAATGCTCTGACATCACACACACTCGGGTTCTACCATCATCACAGTCTAATTAAAGTGACAATTTTCTGGAGAAAAAAACCTGAAAGTTTAAATTATTGGCTTAAAATTGTGAAATAAAGGACATTTTTGTTTTTAATCCTAGAAGTTGGTGAAGTAAAAAAGTCTCCACAACTACCTATTTTCCTCAATGGGTTTTATTTATTTACTTTTTGTCTTTAGTAACCTGTATTTAGGGGACTTGTTTTAAATTTGGAATATATTACAATACATTCTGTGATTGACACTTTTAAAGTGTGCATGTGTAGAAGGAAAACGTGGAATTTTGTTCTCATGTTTAGATAATAGTAGCCAGAATTAATAAGCACAACAATGGGAAATCCGATGACCCAAGATCTGTATCAAGACTTACGTTCTTCCTTTGAACATCAAACAATCTCATGTCTGGACTTGTTTCCCATTAAGATCTCAATCACCCTCCTCAACCCCTTCACCAGCTCTGAGGCTAGATGGCTCTGCAAAATCTCACAAATTGGACAGAAGTAACAGAAGTTTAAGAAGTTTGAAGAGCAGTCACCTAGCTCTACCAAGTATGTCAAATATGCCTTGAGAAATGGCATCACTTACTTAGGCAGAAATGGATCACTGGTAAACATTCATTTTAGTTATAATGATCCTTTGTGTTAAGGAAAAAACCTAACTGTAACACATAGACACCCAAACATTACAAGGCATATTGCTACTGCTCTTGGAGAGTCATATTACCTTCCAGAACTTGACTATTTCTATAGCTACTTCATACTTGAGTCTTTGAATATAAAGAAATCAGACTGGTACTTGTCTGAAAGCTTCAACCATACTGGCTAACTTTCATAGTGCTTCTATTTGCAATAGATACTGATTAACACAGAAACCCACAACTGGCCAATTTATAGGAAATAAGGGACAACAGAAGCTCAGCTTTAAATGGAACACATATAAAACACCCTTCCTGCCAAGTCTTAGAAAGCATTACAGAGCAAAAGGAAAGATCATAAGAGCCAGCGATGGTAGTTAACTACACAGAAGCAGTGTATTCTGGACACAGAAAGGCAACAATGTCTGTGAACTCATTATAATTGCTAGCTCAAGTTAACCCAAATCCTAGAATGGAGAAGGGAGTTGAACAACCCTAGGTGTGGAGCTATTAGAAATTGTTTGCTACTAGAAGGTGGGGGAGACAGAGAGAGGCAGCTAGAGACAGAGAGACAGGGAGACAGAGAAAGAGACAGACAGACAGACAGACAGAATTTGAGAAGCTTTTGTTAGCAATGTAGTCCCTGGTAAACTGACCAAGCTGTAGGGAAGATCACACATCCAAGAATAATTAAGCAGCACAAATTGGACATGGTAGGTTTAAAACAATTTTTAAAACAAAGGACACATGTTATACAGGGAGAGAAGGGGGGCTGGGCCTGTGAATAGTCGTGGGTAATGGTAAATATGAGCAAAACACATGTAGACAGAGTCAGTACAAATAAATGATCCCCTCAAAAAAATGGGTCTGGCATCTTAATAGAGCTTCTCAAAAAATGAGTCTGAAATATCTCGAAGACAGTAAGTTATCATCGCTATCAATCAGGGAAATGAATTGAAGCAACTTTTGAGATTTCATCTGTTCTCAGTCAGAATGGCAAAGATAAACAGAGCAACTGTCAAAAAAAATCTGGTGGGGATGTGGAGTCTGTGGGGGAAGGGAACCTTTTCTCATCATTAGTGTGAAGGCAAAATGGTTCAGTCACTATAGAAATTAGTGTGGAAAATTCTCAAATAGCTAAAAATGGATCGACTATATTATTCATCTATACCACTCCATGCATATGCCCAAATGACTTGACATTTTATTCCATAGATATGGTCATGTACATTGCTTATCTCTTCACAATAGCTAGGAAATGGAAACAACCTAACAAATTAATAACCTACAAGTAGATAATGAAAATGGAGCACATGCCTGCTATGGAATATTACTCAGCTGTAAAAAAAAAAAATCATGAAATTTTCAGGTAAATGGATATTACTAAAAATGATAATTTTGACTGAGGAAACCCAGATCGAGAAAGACAAATATCATTTGTTCTCTCTTACTAGAGGCTCCTAGCTCCAACTCTTCAGATGTGAGTCCATAGTCTGTAGCCACCTCAGAAACTAGGAATGTAAAACAGGACCATTGACAGGATATGGGATTTTGGAAGTGATAGAGAATGGAGTAGGAGAGAGGGAGGGTACAAATGATCTGATCAAGGAAATGAGAAAGACTGGACTTCTTGAGGTGGGGCAGAACAGAAGAAGGTGGGATGAGGGTAGAGGGGAAAGCCAGTATCCCAGTAATCTGGCAGGGGAAGTTGGAAAGGAGGCCTCCTTAGGGAGGGAGAGAGGGAAAAAAAAAAGATGGGAGGAAGGCAGCAAGATACAAATGACATCAGCAACTAGCTTGGCATGATAACTTTAAGGGTACAATAACAGCATGCATTGGTACATAGTACCAATAACTCTTTAATTGAACATGAGGGAGACCATAATTTGTATTGGAAACCTAACTAAATACTCAGTGCTAGTGAAGCCATGATTATTGGAGAAAAATCTGCAACCATTAATTTCCTAAACCAGCATAATGCAAAAAACAGTCTATAAATAATAATACTTATACCCACACATAAGTGTGACTTTCACCCATCATCAAGGAAACTTCTCTTTGCAACAGATTGATCATTACAGAAAGCCATTATTAATGAAGTGCAGAGTTGTATCTCTCTATCCTAATGGATACATCTACAAAATACTCCCATGCCTGATGCTTAGGGTATATGGCTGAAGAGTAGATGGAATATTGTAAAAGCCACAGCTCTGACAGGGACTTTGCTATGAGATTGTGTCTCCTAGCAACAAGAGAATGTGTATGCATAAAGTCTCACCGATATGATTGTTCCGGCTTGATCTGAACCAAGAAGACACCAACAGACATGCCAAACTGGAAGAGGATGAGCCCACGAGGCCTCAACCCTACATAAAAACTAACTCCAACTGAGTAAAGTGGGGAATAGGAAAGATGTTTTTCCCCAGATAATAGCACCTCAATTGGCTCTCCGGTAGCAACTGATCAGCCCTGAGAACATGCGTGCGTGCCTGTGTGTGTGTGTGTGTGTGTGTGTGTGTGTGTGTGTGTGTGTGTTTGTGTATGTGTAATATTATATAGACTCAATCAGGTTATATTGGAGAATGTAATGGGTATGCCAAAATAATTAGTAAAAATAAATAGAGGCCATGAATTTGAAGGAGTGTGTGGAAAGTTATATAGGAGGAGTTAGAAGAAAGGAAAGGGGAAATTATAATTATAATTAAGTTGTAATCTCAAAAATTACAAAATTAAGCTACAAAATGTTAAAAAAATCTCAAAGGACTAAAAATATTTTAACTAATATACATTATCTTTTTAATATTATGAGGCATTAAGTTGTTTTAAAGGTTTACATGCAAAACAATGAAAGCTTAACAATACACATTGAGAAGCACTGGTACTATAATAATAGAAGTCCCATACCAGCAATATTCAAGTTTCTGGAAAATTAGGCTTTCTCAACTACAACTCACATACGTGTAATTAACTCTGATCAGAGAGGGCAAGGGAATAAAATTCTGTATGCAAACACATTTGTGAAAATTGATATGCTGATATAGTTTTACATAGTTACTCCAGCTCAAATAATTGGTTAATTTGAAAATCATGAATAACCATCTTTAAAATATCCCACTTTATTTGGCTAATTTAACAGCAATTGAATCAACTGTTAACATTTTTTTTTCTTCAAAATTACAAAACTTGCCTTATAGTGCCTTTGGAAGGCTCTAATTTCAAATATATTGAAGAATAAATCTTACTCTTTCCATTCTATATTTAACAAATGTGAGATAAACATGAAAATCTGGGAAGGAGTAAACCCAACAGGACCTGAGAAGAGTGCAACTGGGAGAGTTAGAAGCAGGATGGGGAAAAAGAGGAATGGGGAGAATTAGGACAGGAAGAGGAAGCTTTAAGGCTCAGCAGAAACAGTGGTGCCCCCAGGCCACTAGAAAAGGGGAAGAGCTCAGACATTTTGTGTGCCCCACTTTCCCCACAATCCCTCTTTCATTTTGCCCTTAACATAAAGATAAGAGACTGTCAAACGTCTTTCTGAAATCAAGTATAACATTTCTACAGTCCACCATTCCCCAGATTTTCTATTTCAGTAAACATTGCCAAAAATAGGATATGAGTCTGGTCTGGCATAAGTTCCTAGCCAATTTATTCTATAATCCCTACAGTCTTTTCTTAGACTCATGAAATGTCAATTTATCAGTCATTACAGAACGACACAAGGATCAATGTTATACACGTGTATCAGATCCAGAACACAGCAGTTTCCTAGTCTTTGACAATTGCATGATTTTGATCTTTGAAGCAATGTCAAAAATGGTTTCATGACTGTTATTAAGAGGTGTAAAGAGTGATGAGAGTCATTCTTTGTGTTTTCACTGCATGGTAACATAAAGATTACTCTCCCCAGTGAAGATTTTGAAAAATTGCATCTACCCTCTCAGAAGTAGTCAAACAAATACTCTAGGACTCCAGGCAGAGCTAGATACTGCTTCTCTCTTTCTGTCCTCTTACGATTATAGTCATCAAGGAGGTAGCACTTGCACACCACAAATGGAAGATGATCAGTCACTCAACTGATGCTACAGAGAAACATGGTTTCATTTGATTGTTATATACTTAAACCATGGAAGTGCAGAGACAAAAATAAGAGAAAAAAATTGAGTCTCTGCTATTCATGATCTTCTCAATAATATCACAAAACTTTACTTTTTTTCATTGGAAGACACATTAAATAAAAGTATTTTATGCATATTTCTAATGAAAGTGAAATATTAGAAACAACGTTGATTAATATAATGATAAGTAAAATATGTTAGGCCCCAAAACACAAACACCTCATTTTTTCTCATATGAAGAAGATAAATTCTAAAAACAAAAGACATGACAATTGACAAACTATTTAGGAAGAGGAAAGATGGGCTGGTGACAAATAGATTTTGTGGTAGAGGGTGAATATGATAAAAGTTTATTATATACATAGGTAAAAATGTCATAATAAAACATATTTTGTACAATAAACATATACTAAATTAAAATGTGCATTCCAACAATATATCAGACATGAAAGTAGTAAGGGAAACTATTTCTGAAAAAGACTGGGCATGGGATGAGGAAGAAAGGACAAGAGATGGTGATAGGAATAGTTACAAACAAAATACAAGATATAAATATACGAAGATGCCATGATGAAACCTTTATTTGTACAGTATGTACTAGTAAAAATAACTGAGTTTTCAACCCCACAAAAATGATATGCAAAAATTTGGACTTTTAAAAAGAATTCAGTGAATCATATTATGTAATAAAACTAGAAGAATAATTACTTACAGGGTGAAATCTACTAACACCACTCTTTAATTTTAAGAAAAATCTTATAACACACTATTTTTAAATGTCCAAATCACTGAAATAGAGTGTCAACTGTAGGCCCCAGGAACCCACGGGTGAATCTGAAGCACTATTGTTGTCAAGAGTAAAAATCTCTTTGACATGCAAACCTTTTGTTAAGAAAAAATAAGGAGAAACAAAGCTAACTAGTTTGAGATTAATTTCCATCTCATTATTGCAAATTGGCAAAGCTAAGAAGTCAGAGGAAGGCAGATAATGAGCCTGAAGATAATCAGATAATATATTTCTAGGCATACTTATACATATTTATATCTTAAGAACTTAAATTCAGGGTACAAATAGGCTGGTTCTGAGAAAATGGCTGCCCAACCTTACTTATTCCCTGTCTTGGTCTCTGCTCAACTGCTTGCTAAGGAGCTTAAGAAACAGTCTTGCTGGTACACATTTCAGAGGACAGCATAGTTAGACATTCATTGGTAATAAGATGGACCAACACAAAGTCGACAAGCATAGTTACATGTTTAGACATCCATTCTTGATAGACTGGAGCGACTCAGCTATTGTGAGGTTTTGGGGAAGATACAGATAACATTCATTTTGTGGAATGAAGAACTTATTTCTGTGCTTTACTTTCATCTGAGAGAAAGTGTACTCCTGTGCCAATAAGATGGTACAAGGGTAAGGGCACTTGCTGCCAAAATTCATGACTTTAGTTGTATTCCAAAGCCCCATAAGGGTAAAAGAGAATAGATTGACCTAGCTTCTACCACACACACGCGCACACACACACACACACACACACACACACACTAAATAAATAAATAAATAAATAAATAAATAGGCAAACAAATAACACAAACATTTGAAAGGCAGGTATGTGTAAGCCTAAATTGAACCATGTGTGCCACTCTAGACAAAAGGAATCATTTCACCTTACTTAGCCCTAACATGGCATAAACAACGAGGGTCTTCTCTCTACTGCTCAATGAGATACTCCCAATTTTCCCAACCTGATGAATAGAAGGCATCCCAGTATTGCAATATTCTCAGTGATCCCAAAGCTTATAGTGCTAAATTGAGATACTGTATGTATATAAATATGAAAAGAAAAATTACAAATCATACGGGGGGACACCAGAAACATGATCAAGAGACAAAAAATCACCATTATTAGATATCTCTATATATGGTAGATAGGAATATTTTAAAATATATAGGTATATACAAATATATATATTCATAATCACATCTTTTTATTAGATATCATTATGTAATAGATATGAATATTTTAAAATATATAGGCATATACAAATATAAGCAACAAAGATAATTAAAGATGAATTCTTGAATTTTAGAGGGAATGGAGGGAATACCAGACAAATTTGAAGGAAGACAGGGTAGTATACAAATAATGTAAATATAATATTTACATATTATATTCTCATAAAAGGTAATAGATAGCATATATGGAATGTATACATGCATTAAATAAACTGTAAGGGATACTTGCATTTATAAAGTACCTGTAGACCTTTTAAACTCTGATAAAAATAATAACCAAGACTGAAAATAATGAGTATATCTTAAAGGGAAGGAATCAAATGACAAGACCATTTACTGTTATCAGTGAATCTTTAACCTTTTATTTATAAAATAAATCAAAAAAAGTAAATTACAGAAAGGTATGCACTCAGCTGTTTAAGGGTTTTCTAAATTTCTGCATTCTTGAAACATATTGCTTAATTAATGCTATGAAGGACTTAACTTTTAACTCTGTAACAATTTATTTTTCAATTTGCAAGAAAATCATCAAGTTCTATTTATAGTGAATACAAAAGACACATTTCTACATGACTAAAAACATTTGACTATCAAGAATGGAGTAACAAATTGTGCATGTTTCAGAAGAACAGTAAATTCATCAGAAGCAAGGCCAAGCTCATCTCATAGGGAAATTTCTCATCTGTGACTCTAGGGAGCAGTCTCTGTAGGTATCTGGTATGGAGAAAGAATGAAATTTTTCATACAGGACTCTCAACAAAAATGAACTTTTTAGAAAAGTAAAGTATAGAAGAATTTTAATTCAGCAATATGGCTGCTCTCACAAGGGATCACATTCTCAGACCTTCTAGGTCTGTGTGATTCAGCTGAAATACATACAAGATCTTAGTACACACCTGTAATTCAACACAATGAAGATAAACAATTTGCAATTTGAAGAAGGAAATGGCCATATTTGTAAGTGACATCTAATTGATGGGCAAACAAAGTGATGAATCAGAGAAAGATTTGAGAGAATGAGTAAGAGATACACGAGGAGGCAATTTTAGCAGGACAGTTTTCAAGATATGGATTGCAGAAAGAATAAGCTACACACAGGTAAAAACAGAATGAGTCAGAGAATAAGAAGGAGACAGATTAGAACATATTGCCAAAGTTAGTATGAGTCCAAACAGAGCAATTCAGTCAGTAGCTGAGAGAAGCCAGTTTGAATCAGTCATCTTGGAAATGAGTTTGAGCCAGAACTGAGTTGAACCAACCAGACAGAGTTCAGAAAGGCCTAGAAAGGGTAAATTTATTCAGCAGCAACCTCTGTGATAGCAACTACATCTGGCAAATAAAAGTTAAATTTACAGAATTAATTATCTGATGTGAAAGAATTAACACAATACTTTCTGTAATCATTTCTATATTTAAAAAAAAGATAGTAAATGTGCAAATATAATATGGCCATTTTAAAATGCTATTGTCCACTTACAAGTAAGTACATACCATATGTGTCTTTCTGGGTCTGAGTTACCTCATTCAGGATGATGTTCCCTAGATCCATCTATTTGCCTGAAATTTTCATGATATCTTTGTTTTTAATAGCTAAATAGTATTCCATTGTGTAGATGTTTACCCATTCTTCAGTTGGGGGAAATCCAGGTTTTTTCCAGCTTCTAGTTATTAAGAATAAAGCGGCTACAAACATAGTTGAGCAAGTGACTTTGTGGTATGGTAGAGCATATTTAGGGTATATGCTCAGGAGTATAATGGCTGGGTCTAGGGTAGATCTAGTCCCAGTTTCCTGAGAACCTGCCAAATTGATTTCCAGAGTAGTTGAACAAGTCCGACCAGCAATGGAGTGTTACCAGTGTCTACATCATCACCTGCATGGTCTGCAAAAACAATTGAGTTCTTGATCTTAGGAATTCTGACAGATGTAAGATGGAATCTCAGAGTAGTTTTGATCTGCAATTCCCTATAGAATAAATACACAGAACATTTCTTTAAGTTCTTCTCAGCCATTAGAAAGATTTATCAGTTGAAAGTACTGTGCTAGATATGTACCCCAATTTTAAATTGGGTTATTTGGTTTGTTAATATCTAATTTATTGAGTTCTTTATATATATTGAATATGAGCCCTCTGTCTGATTTAGGATTGGTAAAGATTTTTTTCCCCTTCTGAAGGTTGCAGTTTTGTCTTACTGAAGGTGTCCTTAGCCTTGCAAAAGCTTTTTAGTTTAATGAGATCCCATTTATTAATTGTGGATCTTAATGCCTGAGCTATTAATGTTCTATTCAGGATTTTGTCTCCAGGGCCAATGTGTTCAAGACTGCTGTAGTAGATTTAGTGTATCCAATTGTATGTTGAGGTCCACTTGAACTGGTGTGTTTTCTGCAGGGTGATAGATATGGGACTATGTGCATTCTTCTACATGCAGACATTCAGTTAGACCAGCACCATTTGTTGAAGATGCTTTCATTGTTCCATTGTATGGTTTTGGTTTCTTTGTTAAAAATCAAGTGCACATAAGAGTATAGGTTTATTTCTGGGTCTTTAATTTCATTCCATTGATCAACCTGTGTTTATGCCAATTTTATGCCAAAAACAATGCTGTTTTTATTACTATTATACTTGAAATCAGAGATGGTGATACCACCAAAGTTCTTTCATTGTAAAGAATGTTTTAATCTATTCTGATGGTTTTTTTCCATATGAAGTTGAGAATTTCTCTTGCAAGGTCTTGGAATTTTGTGGGAATTGCATTGAATCTGTAGATTACTTTTGGTAAGATGGCCATTTTTACTTTGTTAATCCTACTGATCCATGATGATGAGGGGGTACCTTTTTTTTTTAATTGGATATTTTATTTATTTACATCTCAGATGTTATCCACTTTCTCCATTCCAACCCCAGAAATCTCCAGTCCCATCCCTCTCCTACATTTTGCTTTTTATACCATTTAAACTACATGCAAGTATTCAGGTCAGTTCTAGGCTGAGGAACTAGCAATACAATAGATGCAAATAGTCAAGAAACAAGCAAGAAAATAAACACAAATAGTCAAAGAACAAGCAAGGGAATAAACAAAGTCCTGTGATCACTCTCCTGACCATTGTTTCTAAGGGCTTATCCGGATGACCAAAATATCAAAGCCTATTTCCCTGTCCTATCCAAAGTTATTTTCATGTTGGAAGCCTACTTCTTTGTTCAAGCTAAAGATTTAGATTTCTACCTGAAATTACTTCTTTGTTCTAGCCTAATATTTTGATTCCAGTCTGAAATTACTTCTTTGTTCTAAACTAAGATTTAGATTCGTGCCTGAAATTATTTCTTTATACTAGCCTAAGGTCAGATTCCTGCCTGAAGCCTACTTCCTTTTCCTTGACCAATGTCATATTCCTGCCAAGCAGCCCATTTCTTTGTCCTTGGCCCATGTCAGATTCTTGCCAAGCAGCCCCAAAGGCTCTCTGCCTCTCCCCCTTTTTATTTCAAAACAAGGCTGAGCCTGTCTTAGGTCTTTCTGACAAGAATGCCTTCCTTACCCATCGTGGAATATGCATTATCAAAAGCAATGTACTTCTGTCTTAGGTTGGTAAGGCTCTGTGCAGAATCTCACCAGTCCTTGGGTTGCCAGCCACCCCTGAAACCCTCGATCACATCTCCCATCCCCTGCTTCTATGAGGGAGTTCCCCTATTGACCCACCCGCTCCTGCCTTCCTGCTCGTGAATTCGCCTACACAGGGGCAGTCAGCCTTCACAGGACCAAGAGCCTCTCCTCCCATTGAAGCCCAACAAGGCCATCCTCTGCTACATATGCAGCTGGAGCCATTGAATCCTCCATGTGTACTCCTTGGGTAATGGTTTAGTCCCAACGAGATCTAGGGGTTCTGGTCGGTTGATATTATTGTTATTCCTGTTAGATTGCAAACCCTTTCAGCTCCTTCAGTCTATTCTCTAACTTCTCTTTTGGGGACCCCATGCTCAGTCCAGTGGTTGGCTGTGAGCATCCCTCTTTATTTATCAAGCTCTGGCAGATTGTTATATCAGGTTCCTGCTAGCATGCACTTCTTGGCATCCACAATAGTGTCTGGGTTTGGATGACTGTCTATGGGATGGATTCCACAGGTGGGAGAATCTTTGGATGGCTTTTCCTTCAGTCTCTGCTCTATACTTTGCGTATGTATTTGATCTCAGGAATATTTTGTTCCCCTTCCTAAGAGGGAACAAAGCACCTACACTTTGGTCTTCCTTCTTTTGGAACTTCATGTGGTCTGTGAATTGTATCTTGAGTATTCTGAGCCATTGGGCTAATATCCACTTATCAGTGAGTGTATACAGTTTGTGTCCTGTTGTGATTGGGTTACCTCACTCAGCATGATATTTTCTAGCTATATCCATTTGCTTAAGAATTTCATAATTTTATTGTTTTTTAATAGCTGAATAGTAGTACTCCATTATATAAATGTACCAAATTTTCTGTATCCTCTGTTGAAGGACATCTGGGCTCTTTCCAGATTCTGACTATTATAAATAAGGCTTCTATGAACATAGTGAAGCATGTGTCCTTGTTATATGTTGGAGAATCCTTTAGGTATATGCCCAGGAGTGGTATAGCTGGATCCTCAGGTAATACTATGTACAATTTTCTGAGGAACCGTCAGGCTGATATCCAAAGTAATTTCAATCCCATTAACAATGGAGGAGTGTTCCTTTTTCTCCACATCCTTGCCAACATCTGTGGTCACCTGAGTTTTTGATTGTAGCATTCTGACTGGTGTGAGGTGGAATGTCAAGGTTGTTTTGATTTACAATTCCCTGATGACTAGAGATATTAAACATTTCTTTAGGTGCTTCTCAGCCCTTAGGTATTTTCTCAGCCCTTAGGTATTCCTCAGTTGAGAATTCTTTGTTTGACCCTGTACCCCATTTTAAAAGGGTTATTTGATTCTCTGGAGTCTAATTTCTTGAGTTCTTTGTATATATTGTATATTAGTCCTCTATTGGTTGTAGGATTGGTAAATGTCTTCTCCCAATCTGTTAGTTGATCTTTTTCCCTATTGACAGTGTCCTTTGCCTTACAGAAGCTTTGCAATTTTATGAGGTTCCCATTTGTTGATTATTGATCTCAAAGCATAAACCGTTGGTGTTCTGTTTAGGAAATTGTCCCCTGTTCCCATGTGTTGGAGGCTCTTCTCCACTTTCTCCTCCATTAGTTTCAGTGTATCTGGTTTTATATAGAGGTCCTTGATCCACTTGGACTTGAACTTTGTACAAGAAGATAAGAATAGGTTGATTTAAATTCTTCCACATGCTGACCTACAGTTGAATCAGTACTATTTGTTGAAAATGCTGTCTTTTTTCCACTGGGGGTTTTTAGCTCCTTTGTCAAAGATCAAGTGACCATGGGTGTGTGTTCATTTCTGGGTCTTCAGTTCTAGTCCATTGCTCTACCTACCTGTCTCTGTACCAATACTATGCAGTTTTTATCACTATTGCTCTGTAATACAGCTTGAGGTCAGGGATGTTGATTCCTCCAGAAGTTCTTTTATTGTTGAGAATAGTTTTTGCTATTCTGGGTTTTTGTTATTCCAAATGAATTTGAGAATTGTTCTATCTAACGCTATGAAGAATTCCAATTGAGTTGGAATTTTGATGGGGATTGAATTGAATCTGTAGATTGCTTTTGGCAAGATGTCCATTTTTACTATGTTATTTCTGTCATGAGAGATCTTTCCATCTTCTGAGATCTTCGATTTCTTTCTTCAGACACTTGAAGTTCCTGTCATACAGATCTTTCACTCTCTTGATTAGAGTCACACCAAGGTATTTTATATTATTTGTGACTATTGTGAAGGTTTTGTTTTACTAATTTGTTTCTCAGCCTCTTTGTCCTTTGAATAGAGGAAGGCTTCTGATTTGTTTGTGTTGATTTTATATCCATCCACTTTGCTGAAGTTGTTTATCAGGTTTAGGAGTTCTCTGGTGGAAGTTTTGGGGTCACTTAAGTATACTATCTTATCATCTGCAAGTAATGATATTTTGACTTCTTCCTTTCCAATTTGTATCCTTTGATCTCCTTTTGTTGTCTAATTGCTCTAGCTAGAACTTCAAGTACTATATTGAATAGATAGGGAGAAAGTGGGCAGCCTTGTCTAGTCCCTGACTTTAATGGGATTGCTTCAAGTTTCTTTCCATTCAGTTTGATGTTGGTTACTAGTTTGCTGTATATTGCTTTTACTATGTTTAGGTATGGGCCTTGAATTACTGATCTGTCCAAGACTTTTATCATCAAGTGATGTTGAATTTTGCCAAATGCTATTTCAGCATCTAATGAAATGGTCATGGTTTTTTTTTTTTTTCTTTGAGTTTATTTATGTAGTGTATTACATTGATTTATTTCAGTATATTGAACCATCCGTGGGATGAAGCCTACTTGATCATGGTCAATGATTGTTTTCATGTGTGCTTGGATTTGGTTTGTGAGAATTTTATTGAGTATTTTTGCCTCGATGTTCATAAGGGAAATTGATATGAAAGTCTCTTTCTTTGTTAGGTCTTTGTGTGTTTTAGATATAAGCATAATTATGGTTTCATAGAACAAATTGGGTAGTGTTTCTTCTGTTTCTATTTTGTGGAATAGTCTGATAGAATTCTGCACTAAAACTATCTGGTCCTGGGCTTTATTTGGTTGTGATGCTTGTAATAACTGCTTCTATTTCTTTGGAGATTATAGGACTGATTAGGTGTTATGGAACTGGTTAGATGGTTTATCTGATCCTGATTTAACTTTAGCACCTGGTATCTGTCTAGAAAATTGTCTATCATCCAGATTTTCCAATTTAGTTGAGTATAGGCTTTTGTAGTAGGATTTGATGATTTTTTGAATTTCCTCTGTTTCCATTGTTATGTCTCCCTTTTCATTTCAGATTTTATTAATTTGGATACTGTCTCTCTGCTCTCTGGTTAGTCTGGCTAAAGGTTTATCTATCTTTTTGATTTATTTCAAAGAACCAGCTTGTGGTTTCATTGATTCTTTGAATTGTTGCCTTTATTTCTAATTTATTGACTTCAGCCCTGAGTTTGGTTATTTCCTTCTATCTACTCCTCCTGGGTGTGTTTGCTTCCTTTTTGTTCTAAAGATGTCAGGTATACTCTTTAAATTGCTAGTATGAGATCTCCCCAATTTCTTTTTGAAGGAATTTAGTGCTATGATATTTGCTCTTGTCACTGCCTTCACTGTGTCCCATAAAGGAGGACGTACTTTCATTTTCATTAATTTCTAGAAAGTCTTTATTTCTTTCTTCCCTGACCTCATGATCATTTACAAGAGAGTTGTTCTTTTTTTTTATGTGATATTGTAGGGTTTATGGGGTTTTTTGTTTGTTTGTTTGTTTTGTTTTGAAGTCCAGCTTCAATCCATTGTGATCTGATAAGATAGAAGGAATTATTTCAATTTTCTTGTATCTTTTGAGGCTTGATTTGTGACTGACTATATGGTCAATTTTGGAGAAGATTCCATGAGACACAGAGAAAAAAGGTATGTTCTTTTGTGTTTGGTTGAAATGTTCTACAGATGTCTGTTAGGTCACTTTGAGTCATAACATCTATTAGTTTCATTTGGTTGATAGTGTTAATCTCCCTCCTTCCCTCCCTCCCCTCCCCTCCCAGTGGTGTGTGGTGTGTGTGTGTGTGTGTGTGTGTGATGTGTGTGTGTGTGTATGTGTGTGTGTGTGTGTATGTATGTGTGTGTGTGTGTCTGACTGATTGTCTGTCTGTGCTTCCCTTATTTTGTTTTTGCTGGTATGGAAATATTTCCTGTATTCTCCTGGGTACAATTAACCTCCTTGAGTTGATGTTTTCCTTCTATTTTCTGTCAGGCTGGATTTGTGGATGGATACTGTTTAAATTTATTTTTGTCTCAGAATATCTTGTTTTCTTCCTCTATGGTGACTGAGAGTTTTGCTGGTTATAGTAGTCTACATTGACATCTGTGATTTCTTAAAGATTGCAAGAAATCCTCTCAGATCCATCACATTTTTAGAGGCTCTGTTGAGATGTTGGATATAAATGTTATAGATCTGCCTTTGTATGTTACTTGGCCTTTTTCAGTTGTAACTTTTAATATTCTTCTTTTTGTTGTTCTGTACATTTAGTGTTTTAATGATTACATGGCAGGATGACTTTCCTTTCTGGTCCAATGTATTTGGTGTTCTATAAGCTTCTTGTATGTTTATAACCATCTCTTTCATTTGTTTGGGGAAATTTTACTCTATGATTTTGTTGTCTCTGATCCTTGGATATAGGATTCTTTACTTTCTTCTTCCTGTTATTTTTGTTAGGTCTTTTCATATTATCCCAGATGTTTTGAATGTTTTGTGTCAGAAATTTTTTAGATTTAACATTTTCTTTGACTGGTGTATCTATTTCTTCTATTGTATCTTCTAATCCTTCTATCTGTTGTTCCTGTTTTCTTCCCTTGGTTTTCCATCTCCAGGATTCCCTCAGTTTTTATTTTCTTTATTGCTTCTATTTCAATTTTCAGCTCTTGAACACTTTTATTCATTTTCTTTAGCTGATTAATTGAATTTTCTTGTATTTCTTTAAGGAATCTATTTGTTTTCTCTCTAAAGGTCTTTATCATCTTTATAAGATTGGGCTTAAGGTTATTTTCTTGTGCTTCAGTTGTTTGGGGATATCCAGGGCTTGGTGTAATAGGATAGCTATGCTTTGAAAGTGGCATATTGCCCTGGATTTTGTTTATTGTGTTTTTATGCTGACCTTTAGCCATCTGGTTGTCCCTGAATGTTTCTGATGTAGAAGATATTATAAAGTCTGAATATAGATGATTCTAGAACAGCTGGCCTCTATTGGACAGCCTTGGGCTGGACAATGGAATTCAGAGTGCAGTATACATATCTGTGCAACTGAGTGTGCCCCTGGGGACACAGAAGGCAGAAAAATTTGTAGAGGAAAAAGATCTAACCTGGATGTATGTTTCTCATGCTACAGACTTGGTGAAGGCAGGTGGTGAGGTAGTTAGACAGTGGAGGTTTGAGTGATAAAATATTTAATATCACAGATCATAATACATATGTAGTAAATGTATCCAACGAAAAAACCTTAAAATTGAATAAACTAAAGAACTCCTGTACTGTGTTATTTTTAAGCAAAATAAAATATCCTGTTGAAAACAAAGGATGAACAAATTATGAAATCACAGAATTACATTCAATAAAATGGAGAGGAAGCTTTACCATGTGATAGAAGGGAAATAAGAACACTAGTGAGAAAAGGATTAATCAGATACAATGCTTACTAGACACTTACTATGAATTAATGAAAGATTTGAGGACAAAAGTAATCAAATATTGGGAATTTCAGCACTGCTACTATTTAATTACTGATAGTCATTATTAAGTAAGTAAAGTGCACTAATACATCATAATTCTATGTAAGCAACCATTATTAATACTCATAAATATTTAGCATTTCTAAAAATAAAAAATTGGTTTAATGTCTATAAACCACTTAATCAATAGATAGTAAATGATAGTTGGTAAAATTCACTAACCATCTTCTGAAAATTTTCTATCAAAAACAAAGGAGGGTAATGTGGGATACAAAAGTACTTATGACAATATTAGATATTTATTAAACCTCAACAATTTTATACACACACACACACACAGACCACACACACACACACACACACACACACACACACACATATATATATATATTATGTTCTAAACAAAAATACAAATAAAATAATATGTTCATTATCAACACATTGACCCAACTTGTTTTTATTTTGTTTTCACAATTACCATACAATGTCATAGGCTTTTTCATGTCATTTTCATACATACTTTGTGATTCTTGAAACTCCTCTGTATTCCCCTCACCAATCCCTCTGCCCTCTAGTTCCCTTTCTCTATGATATAAACATCTGTTTTTCTTGTACCATCTATCTATAGTATCATTATCCTGTTGTGGTCCCTTTTCACATTGTATGACATATCCACATAAACACAGACATTAGAACATGTATAAAAACTAACATTAAATATCTAAAGATGAAAAAAATGTAAAGTTCTGGACGTTGAAAGAATAGTCTAAGTTATCTTACTCAACATAATTTCTAGCTCCATCTATTATGATGTAAATTTTATAATTTTATTTTTTGTATTAAGTAAAACCATTGTTGGCATATTCCATGGCTTTATTCTCTTTGGAAAATGTAAGCTCATTCCAACTTGCATTTAATAAAATATAGAGAAAATATAATACATAAAGAGATACAAACAAATAAAATTGAGAATAGCAAATTTCTATTTTTAATTTTGTCATTGGTTTTGAAATGTAAATTCAGAACAATCATTTGAAAAATTTAAACTTGATAACAGAGTAATAATGTAACTTTTCATCATAATTCCATTAGATCAGTGTTTCTCAACCTGTGATCATGGCTTCTTGGGGTCCAAAGACTATTTCACAAAGGCCACCTAAGAACATTGGAAAACATAGATATTTATATTATAACCATAGCAAAATTATAGTTATGAAGTAGTAATGAAAGTAAATGTTTACTTGGCGGTCACCACTACATGAGGATCTGTATTAAAGCGTCACAAAATTATGAAGGTTGAGAACTACGAAATTAGAGAGTTAGAGATAACTAACTGATAGGAAGAAAGACCACAAATATAACTCTCAACTGCCAGTAAGTAGACAACCTGTTCATCTAGCAAAGACAAGGTGATTGTTGAATGCAAAATGGACATCATCATCTCCTTAAACACTTAGAAGATTGCAAAGACAAAATTAAGAAATGGAAATTTACAAATTTAACGTGTTAAATTCTAAGAAGTCATCCCACATAGTTCTTAAGTGAGATATTAGTTGAGATCTGTCAAAGTCTATGTAGTTATAGCTTAGAATTAATGGTCACAGAAGATATTTTGGAGGGAGTCTTTTAAAGAGCAGAGACAAATAAGCAAACAAAATTTTCTGAGAAGACTGTTTATCTTAGGGAAGCTAGATTGAGCAGAATTTATTTGAATAATTATAATTCCTGGAAATTATAAAACAATATAATTATTTTTAATGTCATTATCATGGACAAAAAAAATTCCTGGAAAGTAATTTTTGTTAATTAACATTAAGAAATAGTAAAGTTGCCTTGATATACAATGACATTTCTAACTCAGTCTGTGACTGTTAATGGTTTTTCATCTCATAACCTTAATTGTAAAATCTATAAGAATAAAAATTATGATATAAATGAATGTATATTCTTAACGTTTGATGCAAAAATGGGTCTAGAACCTATGAGTAAGCAAAATATTTTCATTTCTTATTGTTATTTGGTATTGCATAATTTCAAGCAAAGTCCTTAGGGAATTCTGTGGAAGAAGGAATGCTAAACGGGATTTTATATTCTTTTAGGCAAATATATTTGAAGAATTATTTTTAAATGTTTTATAGAGTTGTAGAATTTGTTGTTTAATATGGAAACAATTATTATAAATCTTTTTTCAAAACCATACTTAAAACTCAGGAATAAAGGACTAGGGGCTGGCATGTAGCCTATCATGCATGAGGTCCTGGGATCAATCTCAGCTCCCTTTATTGCCCCTCCCAAAAGATAGAGAGCTAAGCTAGTATACAAGTGGAAATTTTTAAAAAACAGAGTTTTAGTTTTCTAAGCAATTTTGCATAGAATGTATCCCAAATCAAGTCACCTAGATTGCATCTTCAAAATACATACTAGCAAATCTTATATAAAATAAAACTCTGTAATCAAAATAAAAGTTACTTTTAAAGGGAAAATTGTTGAGGGAAGATTTAATGTTAGCTTTCAGTAAGGCTTGTAGCAGGAAAGCCTAAAATCAAAACATTAAAATATATGAAGTATATATTTGATTACTTTAAAAACTTACTTGCAAAAAGCTATCATTATAAAGTCATACAGTATGTAGACTTGAAAAATTGTTACAAAATGAAAAACAAAATTTTAACATTTATAAAATGAAAACAAGACCTACTACCCAACACATCATCCAAATTATGAGGAAAATTTTCACAAGGCAGAAATGGCTAATGGAAACCCACTCTGCAGGAATAAAATTTCCTTAGACAAAAATAACACAACCTTAGAAGTATGTTTTGCTGCTGCTCCTGCTACTGTTTTTCTAATGAGAGATAGAAAGGGAGTGGAGTAGAGGGAGGGAAAACTGTAATCAAGATATATTATAAAGAAAAAAATAATAATTTAAAATAATAAGAATAAAATAAAGTTTTTATTAGGAGTACAAATAAAACATCCCAAGAGGAAACAATTAGTTCTGCTACTGTTGTCTGGAAAAGTTGCATTAAAAGGATGATTTTTGTCTCAGACCTTAAACTACCTAACTTTATAATCATAGTAACTAAGTGTCTTTTCTTAGCATAATAGCTTAAAAGTTACATTCATCACTGATTGATTCTCTACTAAAAGAACACATAATTAATGATATCTGATGGATAGTTTACATTTTGTTGTATTTATAAGTTGCCCTTCCTCAAAGTGACCATTTGGAAAATGAGCTTTATCCTGAGGGAAAAAGGAAACCAGGTGATTAAAATATTTCTTAATATTCACACATAATGAACCGATTGTCCAAAAATTTTAATCACTGAATTCTTAGTTTTAAATTTCACAACTTCAGAAATTTTCTTGGTAAAGTTCTATGGAACTTCTGTGAAATAAAAATATTGTACTCTAAAATTTAAAATTACTTTTCAAAATTATAAAAACTTAAAAGATTTTATAATCGAAGGATTCTATGTGCGTTAACTCATAAACTTGAATAACAAAAAGTTGTGGACAGGGAACTCACAAGATAAGATACGCATGAAAGTAGATCCTCATATTCTGTAAGTATAATTATAAATAACCAATTTTTGGACTCATGCAAAAGAAAAATAAACTGAACTAGCAAATTTCCATTTAAAAATTTGTTGTATGCATTAAAAATATTAACATATATGTGGCTTTTAGTACCACTTTGAGTAATATAGTTGTTTATGTCATATTCTTACATGTATAGTTTCACTATTAATTTTTATTTTAAACTGATAGCATAATATGCTTCATAATATGTATGCTGATTTTAACAACTAAATATTCTTTGTTTATCTTACATTCTGGGGTCTATGGTAATTTAAATGTATATATAGCTAAAATTACGTATAAAAATATAAAAACTAAGATAGTCACAAGATGATCAACAAACATGATTATTTTAAAACTTATATAATATCTAAGTTATAAAATATCATTAAATATTAGGAGGAAATATGGAATAGTACAACCTGAATGCTCCTTTCTTAACCTGAAATTATATGTATTCAAATTGTAGCATTAGTAACTAAAACTAAGAGAATATGGAGTATTGTTTCCTGTACATGGATGCTTAGCATTAACTAAATAACTTTTCATCTTGATAGTCTTATATTTTTCAAAATCTACTTTATTAAGGGTTCTTAAATGCTTTAATCTTCTTTCTAGTCTACCACCCATCAGAAGTAGTGGAAAGGAAAGGTTTATAAGATAACATGGAATATGGACCTGTTTAGAAATATGGGGCCATTCCAATCTTCATTGTCTGGATATCACAGTTCATTTTCTGCGTATCATCAGCAGCAGCTCGATCCACTAACAAACATCATTCATGAATCAGCAATGATAATTTGTCCAGAATAAACTGTGAGGCTTTGCTAATCAGCCTGAGTCAGTGGAAGCAGCCATAAGTCACTGGAATATCATGAGAAATTCTCTGGTGCGTTTCTCTCTACAAAGTCAGGACAAGCGATGATCAAGTAAGAAGGCCAGGCGAAACAACGTCACAGAGTCTCAGAGAAGCCCAATAAAGATCACCAAACAGTGGCAAGGTAAACCAATGTCACAGAGTTATCACTGTCTGTTGGGTTATACTTATACCATTTCCAAACATCACGTGCCCTCAAAAGCATCCACTCCAACAAAACATCACATGCCCCCTTTCCAGGCAGCTTCCAGAAAAACACCACATGTCTGCCTTAACAAAACATCCTCTCATAAGACAGTTTCCATAAAAACATCACATGATACAACTGAGTCTCCAAAGAAATCAGAAATTTCCACTTCACATCTTGTCTCCTATTTGCATTCTATTTATGATGATTGTCATATTTTACTTCAAGATTAAGCTATAAGAGCTAAGGAGTAATGTAACTTTCCTGGTAGGAAAGAAGATATTCTATAGAGGTCCTTGTGTTCCCGTGTTGTGATTTGAATGAGATCTATCTCATCCTCTGAAGCATTTGAATATTTGGTCCACAGGATATGGTGGTTTGGGTAGGTTTAAGAGGTGTAGACTTGAGGAAGAAGTATGTCACTGGGACCAGTGCTGAAGTTTCAAACTAGGGATCATTCCCAAGGAGCTCTAGGCTTCCTGCTTGCCATTCATTATGTAAGCATTCAGCATTCTGGTCCAGCCTGTTGCTTCTTGCCATGCTTGCCTGCCCTGACAAACTTTTACCCTTCGGGAACCACAAGCGTATTTCTCCTTTTGAAAAATTATTGCTAATAGCTATCTGATTGATGCTAATTTTATCTTCTGATGAGGACCACATGATGTGAGTCATGAGAAGCTTGTGTTTTCTTTATTTTTTGTCTCTTTAACATGGAGCATATTCACAATAATCATTAAATGTTTATCAGTTTAATATCATGAGCCATAACAATTTGTTTATAAAAATAATTGTATAGCCACGATTATGTTTAATTATCAATTGGTTTCATATTTTCTTTTTTTTTTTAATTTTATTTTGTTGCTTATTCACTTATAAACCCGTCCCAGTCACCCCTCCCACAATCCTTCCCCATCTCTTGTTTTCTGAGTACCCCCTCCTCCTGTATCCCCCACCCTGCCACTTTAAGTCCCTGAGAGGCTAGGTGCTTCCTCTCTCATTGAGGCCAGATGAGGCACCCAGCTAGAAGACCATACTCCATATACAGGTTGCATGTTTTGGGATAGCCCCCACTCCAGATGTTTGAGACCTACATGAAAACCAAGCTGCACATTTACAACATATGTGCAGGGAGGCCTAGGTCCAGCCCATGGAGGTAAATCTGTGTAGACTAGGTATGCTCCACGGTTGGTGATTCAGTCTCTGAGAGCTCCAAGGGTTCATGTTGGTTTACTCTGTTGATCTTTCTGTGCAGTTCCTATCTCCTTAGGTCCCACAATCCTTCCCCCTATTCTTCTATAAGAGTCCTCAAGCTCCAGCCACTGTTTGGCTCTGGATGTCTGTATCTGTCTGAGTCAGCTGCTGGTTAGAGCCTCTCAGAGGACAGCTTGCCCCTATCTGTTCTCAGGCTGGAGGTTTAGATCCTGGGAGCTCTGGTTGAATCTTTTGATACTCATTCTAAAAAGGACAAAAGCACCCTCACTTTGGTCTTCCTCCTTCTTCTTGAGTTTCATGAGGTTTATGCGTTGTGTCTTAGGTATTGTGTGTTTTGGGGCTAATATCCGCTTATCAGTGAGTGCATACCATGTGTGTTCCTTTGTGATTGGGTCATCTCACTCAGGATGATATTTTCTAGCTCCATCCATTTGCCTAAGAATTTCATGAGCTCATTGTTTTTAATAGCTGAGTAGTACTCCATTGTGTAAATGTACCACATTTTCTGTATCCATTCTTCTGTTGAAGGACATCTGGGTTCTTTCCAGCTTCTAGCTATTATAAATAAGGCTGCTATGAACATAGTGGAGCATGTGGCCCTGTTGCATGTTGAAATATCTTCTGGGTATATGCCCAGGAGGGGTATAGCTGGGTCCTCAGGTAACACTATGTTCAATTTTCTGAGGTATCGCCAGACTGCTTTCCATAGTGGTTGTACCAGCTTGCAATCCCACCAACAATGGAGGAGTGTTCCTCTTTCTCCACATCCTCGCCAACATCTGCTGTCACCTGTGTTTTGAATCTTAGCCATTCTGACTGGTGTGAGGTGGAATCTCAGTGTTGTTTTCATTTGCACTTCCCTGATGACTAGGGATGCTGAACACTTCTTTAGATGCTTCTCAACCATTCGAGTTTCCTCAGTTGAGAATTCTTTGTTCAACTCTCTACCCCATTTTTTAATAGGGTTATTTGATGGTCTGGAATCTAGTTTCTTCAGTTCTTTGTATACCTTGGATATTAGCCCTCTATCAGATGTAAGGTTGGTGAAGATCTTTGCCCAATCTGTTGGTTCCCACTTCCAATGTCATGAAAAACCATTCCCAGAAGAGTGTATTTAAGAAGCAACAGACTGTTATTCACATGCTCTATTACACAGCATCACAACAAACTGGCAGATCATGTATTGGTAATGTATTTTGTAACCTAAAGGCTAAAATTCAAATAGTTTAAATTATAAGTAATTAAAGAGTCACAAAAGTCTGCTCTTCATTCTTAATTGTTGACACTCAAAAAAACTGAGCATTGTCATTCAGTTGTAATAGTAATTTTTGTAAATTTCATGAGAAAAAGCTAAATTCTGACAAACTGTTGGAAAGAAGAAATTGTTTACTTAAAATACTTTTTGTAAATATTTTCTATATTTTTATGTTTCTAGGAGTGTTTTGGTTGGAAAATTAAAATCAGAATATTTGCTCATGCCTGTTACTGACAGCTTTGAGAAACTTCCCAGATGTCTTCATAGATTTGAGAACAGATGTTTCTTTCTTATTTTTGTCTTTTAACATTTAAAAGCAGTCTTTAAATTTTGATATCCATTTATATATGTCATTATAGTAACTCACTTTTATAATGTTCTATTTGAAATAGTAACATTCTTTGTATTTTATGAAAATTAAAAAAAATCTGTCCAAGATGGTACTGAAAGTAAAGAAATAAGCTCCTGCCTCTCCCAAAACCAAAGTAAAGCCTAGAAAGATGTTCATAGCCAGAAAAAGATGTATCACCAACCTTCCAGCAGCCCCCAACCTTGAGGTTCCCGATTCAGTCCATATACCCTTGAAATAATGTGCCCAAAGAGAAAGAAGATTGAACACTGTGCCAACATCAAATTCCCTCCACTACTTATTCAGCCATGAAGAAGACAGAAAACAACAAGCTTGTGTTCACTGTGAATGTCAAGGCTAAGAAGCAACAGTTCAAACAGGTGATGAAAAAACACTATGACACTGATGTGACCAAAATCAATACCCCAACAAGTCCTGTTGGAGGGAAGAATGATCTGCTAGATGGGCTCCTGATTATGAAGCTGCAGACATTGCCAACAAAACTGGGATTGCCTAAACTGAATCAAGCTCGCTAATTTTAAATAATACTTTTTTTCACCATAAAAAAAATCATCTTCCCTATCTATTCCATAGGGTTCCCTGACCTCAGTCCAATGGTTGGCTCTAAGTTTCTACATCTGTCTCAGTCAGCTGCTGGTAGAGCATCTCATAGGACAGCCATACTAGGCTCCTGTCTGCAAGCACAACATGGCATCAGTAATAGTGTCAGGGTGTTGTGCTTGTCTTTGTGATGGATTCCAAGTTGGGCCAGTCAATGGGTGACCTTTCCTTCAGTCTTTACTCCATTTTTGTCCTTGCATTTCTTTTAGACAAGAACAATTCTGGGTCAAGATATTTGAAGGTAGGTAGGTGGCCCCATCCCTCCAATAGGGGCCCTGTCTATCTACTGAAGGTGGTCTCGTCAGGTTCCATCTCCCCACTGTTGGACATTTTGGCTAAGGTCATCCTCATTGCGTCCTGGTTGCCTCTCAAACCCCAGGTCTGTGGGACTATCTAGAGGTCTCCCTGCCCCCTAATGCTGAATATTTCCATTCATTCTTCTGGATCTCTGGGTTTCTCTCCTGTCTACCTCCATACCTGATCCTCCCCCATCTGCCTTCTCTCTTCCCTCTCTCCCTCTGCCTCCTGTGATTATTTTCTTCCACCTTCTAAATTGGATTGAAGCATCCTCACTTGGGCCTTTCTTTTTTGTTAAATTTCTTACTGTCTGTGAGTTCTATCATGGATATTCTTTACTTTTTGGCTAATATCCACTTATCAGTGAGTACATACCATGCATATTCTTTTGGGTCTGGGTTAACTTGCTCAGGATGATAATTTCTAGTTTGATTCATTTGTCTGCAAAATTTATGATGTCTTCATTTTAATAGCTGAGTAGTATTCCATTTTGTAAATAAACAACATTTTCTGTATCTATTCTTTTGTTGAGGGATATCTGTTTGGTTTTTTTTTTTTTTTCAACTTCTGGCTATTATAAATAAGGTTGCTATGAACATAATAGAGCATGTGTACTTGTGGTATGGTGGAGCATCCTCAAAGTTGCTGAAAGGAATGGCTACCCTATAGGAAGACAATAGCAACAAACTAACCAGGACCCCTCAGAGCTCCCAAAGATTAAGCCATGAACCAAAGAGTGTACTGGTCTGTGGCTCCTGGCACATATGCAGGAGAGGACCGCTTTGTCTGACTTCAGTGGGAAAGGATATATCTAATCCTGTAGAGACTTGATGCCCCAGAAAAGAAGGGTGAGGTGGGGATGGATGGGCAAGTGTGTAAGTGAGGTGGGTAGGGGAGCACCCTCTCAGTACCAAAGGGCAAGAGGAATGGGGTGAAGAACTCTGAGAGAGGGGACCAGAAAGTGGGGGCAACATTTGGAATGTAAATAAATAAAATAATTTAATAAAAAAAATCTTTTGGAGATTGAAGGACTGGATATCCAGAATTATAAGGAAAATAACTAGCATGTTTTATCTGAGAAAAATTAACTTTGAATTACTAAAAGAATAAAAAGAAAATCAATTAGTAAAATAAATACTTCTAAGATGTTGTTAAGCTAAAACTAACTCTGCCTTTTATTTAAAAGTGATTTCAGCTTTCCCCATTAGTCTTTTTATAGTTTTGTAATTTAGTTATGTTTGAATATTTTTATGGTCAAGTTTCATGAATCTGACTTGAAACTTTCAGATTTAATGGTTCACAAATTGTTTGTCTAAAAACAAGATCAAAATATTTTATAATCTACAGTTACAACAAACAAAAAATAGATATAAAAGTAATAGAATACAAGTTTACCACACAGTGGGAAGAAAACCACATTGTATTATGAGACATACAGGGACCTGAACACAGAATCAGGAGGATCAATAGTTCAAAGCTATCCTCAAAAGTGCAAGGAGTCCAAGACCAGGCTAGGATATAGGAAGGAGATTCTCTATCAAATAAGAAAATACGAAAATCAAGTTTTCTTCATTTCCCCAGTAGAATTCTTCTCTCCTTATTGTTTTCTTCATAAATATATACCAGCAATATTCGGTAGGTCATTTTTAGTTATAAATGTTATTACTAAGCATTTATTACAGTTTTCCCAAACTGTGATGTGTTTTATTGATAGTTAGTTGTTTGTGAGACACAAATACTCTCAATGACCATCCACCACTTACTGAAAATACTTTTAATGTTTTGATTCACTTGATGGCTACTTTATTATATTTTAGGTAAGACTGTTAAAATATTATTTTCTCAAACTAGCAGCATAACTAAGCAGAGGTTATATTTAAAATGTATAATAAATACAACTACTTTAAATAACTATTCTACTTGTAATCTCTTTTTAATTATATATAATTAATTTTATAAAAGTATTTCCACATGATTCCAGGAAGGTGAAAATTTATCAGTCTTATCCACTTTTAATAATTAGAACCTGAAAGTGAGTGAGGTCCTTTTCTCTAAAATTAAGCAGTCGTTCCATCTCTGCCAACTAATTGATCACAATGTGAGGAGGGCAGAAGTACGAACCAATTACCACACAGTGGTGGCCCTGACTTAAGGATAATAGCAATTAGAAGGTTCTGAAACAGGTTCCTTCAGGATTGTTTCTCTTCTGCTTTCAATGACCATGAAATCTTCCTCCTCAAATGAAACACAGTTTGCCTCTGAACACGACAAAAGTGGAGTTCAGCACTATTTGCTTAGAAATCTAAACTTGGCTCCAATTTATTTCTTAGTTCTTTGGTCCTCTTAAAATGTTAATTATCTTCCCATGCATAATAAATTTCACACCCAACCTTAGAGATATATTTGAAAGAAGAGAAGATTCAAGGAAAAAAAACATCAAAGAGTAAACATTCAATCCCTATATGTGTGCTTAAAACACTTGTGGCAACAGTTAGTTGAGAACCTGTAGTTCAGTTCTTATGGAATGGAGTAAGTGTGGTGATAATGAGCCAATTCCTTAATTTATCCTCTGACCTCCACATGCATGCTGTGGAGATTTTGTTCAATTGAGATATTGTTCAAAACATAAAACCTAGAATGCAAATGACCAACAGAAACTTTTAAAATGACAGACTTCATATAAGAATAAGAAAGAAATATCAATTTCCATAATCTTCCAACTCCATGGGGTATTCGGACATCTCTGTTATCTGGTAAGAATTGTGAAATTGTGAATTTAATTTAATAGCAGTGAATGGGCATATGTATAAATAAATTTACAAATTTTTATGCAGGAGAAAAAACTCTGGTTCTCTACAACCAAATGTAGACATTATTCAACACTGTAACCCAACTATACTGACAGCAAGTCCCTTAGTGAGAAGAGCATTCTTGAAACAGATAGTAAATTGTTCACCTCAACACTACAATAGATTAAAAGAATTTTAAAAACCAATGACAACCTTCAGGGAAAGTTAAAAAAATATCATGAACTATGCCTGGGTGTGCTACTGAGGTCACAGTAGTGACCTTGTTTGGCTTCACTGGATAATTGATTATTCCTTATATTTCAAGCTTTCATGTGACTTTGTGAATCCTGTGTAAAATTTGGAGTCACTGACTTCTACAATTGTTCAATAAACCAAAACATGAATGAAATCAGAAAGCAAAATCTTGGCTGCCTGACAGGCTACCCCCAGTTGGAAGTGTAGATATTGGAGCTCTGAAAAATCACAGCTGTGTAAACCATAGTGTACAGTAGATGTTGGAAAAATCTATTTTATTTTAATGTTGTGGAAAACACTGTGGTCCAAAACCACATATACTTTAACATGGAGGCTGCATAGAGAAGTACCAAAGGCCTTCAGTTCTGAAATCCCACAGAAGGAAGTTTCATACACCAAGGAAAGAGTGAAAATAAAGCGGTCAAATGAGTAAGAATCACATAAAATTGCAACACGGATTTTGAACACTAAAAATACTTTCAGCCTAGGTAGAATGGTGTTAGCACACTCCACAGTGAAAGCCTATTTCTAAAATAAACTATATAATGTTTATAACAACAAAGATATGTTGTACTTCAAGAAGATGATTATCAATGTATCAAGACTCCATTTAGGGTTCCAGAAGCAGAACAGATCTCATTATTGGAAACTATTCATGATGGACTATGCCTGTGTCCATTATTCTAGTTGGAGTTAGGTAAAGCCAAAACGTACATAGTGGCTATGATCTGTGCTGCTGAAACAGTAAGTGCATAGAATGTTGTTTGTTTCTATTTTATTTTTAGTAGCTCTGCTTCCTTAACTCACTCCATACTCCGAAATCTGACATCACATCTTCTCTACCTCCCAGTGACCCAACACTCCATACTCTGTCTCAAATTACATCTTGGTACTCCAAGGAAACCTAGGAAACTATTTCTGATGACCATATACAAACCAGAATTTGTTTGCCTCATCAGAAGTTCCTGAATTGGAAAACTCATTATTGCCCAGTACCCTACAAAACACAGATTCCAACTGGGGTATTTCCAGCTGGAATTTGACTGCATCTGTGCTAGGTCCATATTGACAGGAGGAACTGCAACTGAAAACGTAGCTTTTCCTCCCATGGTGGTACCCTGAGTTCTGAGAGGATGGGCCAGCAACGTATACCATCAACCTAAGCAGTTTTCTGTCCCATTTATTTTTATAGGTTCCATACTTCTAACATTATCATAGCAATGTTTTAGGTTTCTAACATATGGCAGTTCTTAAAAATACCTAATAAAAATCAAAACAGTGTGTCAAGCTCAATGAATAATTCGAAACAATTTCCAAGTGTGCTAATTTTTGACCTTTGTGTATAAACATGGTATTTTGAAAAGTCATTGAGAATTTGGAGAGCATGTGTGACAATAGGGGGAGAGGGAGGCCCCTGGACAGCCAGCCTGCAGCAGATGGAAGAAATACACCCTTGCAACTACTTGAGTATCACTAAAATGGATGACTGTGTGATGGAGACTCTAGGGCAGTGAGCAACAGTCAGATATGAGGAGGCCATAGTGAGGTCCTGGCCCAGGCTGCCACCAAGGATCATGTCTGACTCCATGGTCTTATGGTAGCTAGGCTCTGTGTTGATGTCCTAGGCCTGTGTTATCACCAAAGACAGTGCATATGTCCCTGGTCTGGACTGTACTGAGTTGGCCCTGCCTCTCATCAACCACAACGCTTGGGAAAGCTGGCTCTTCCCTTTGCCTATGCAGCACAGTAGCGCTGATTCTGATGTCAGGGAGGGCAAGTGATCTGCCCCTGAGGGTGTGAGTGTGGGATATCTGGTCTCAAGCATAGTTTGTTCTGGGGTGGCATGGGCAAAGGAGATGCCCACCCCATTGTCACCTGGGGTAGGAGGGGAGAGCTGGCTGTGAGGTCATAAGAGTGGGAGAGCTGGCCCTTCACACTGGGGAGAATGGGCCCTGCACCTTGCTTGGGCAACACAGTAGAGCTGACTCTGATGGCAAAGATGCAGGGAAGGTGGCCCCAAGAACATGAGAGCAGGAGAGTTGACCCTGCCCTTTATCAGCTGAATCACTGGGTGAGCTAGCCAGGGCAGTACTGGAGATCTTGTCCTGATGATGTGAGCTCACTAGTGCTGACAAGCTAACCAACTCCGCTACCTGCCAGTTCCAGATCCAGGGCTTTGGATTGGCCCAAGCCAACATCTACCCCATCAGTTATTTGCTAGAGCCAATGGAAGTGCCAGACATGCAGATCCAAATCTGCAACATCTCCATGACATAGGAAAACAACAGGATATCTGAGAGGAGTCCAGGTGAGGATCCGATCTAGATGGTGTAGCAGAAGCCAAAGACCTCGAACCAAACCAATGACTCGCTGAAATGAACATTTGCAAGTAAATATATGTGGACAAAAAAAGGTATACTGTGTTACACGCTATAACAAGATTTTTTTTTATTCTATTCTATTTTATTTTATTTTATTTTATTTTATTTTATTATTTTATTTTATTTTATTTTATTTTATTTTATTTTGGGATTAGGTTGCAAGGGCAGAGGGCAGATTCAAAGGGACAGGGAGATGGGTGGAAATGGGGTGCATGATGTGAAATTCACAAAAAGTCAAAAAAAACTTTTTGAAAAACATAAGAGAGGGAGTCTAAAACACAATAAAGACAGGTCCTAGCAACTTTAGTCTGAATTGTATCTCTCAATTCTTAGGTGTACTATAAAAAGCAATTTGATTTTCATTTGAGTAAATTTAAGCAAGGACTATCATAGTTAAAAGACTTTTGTCTGTAGTTAAATATTTGGCTTGGGGATGTAAAGTTGTATGGTAACTGAGCCCTTGTTTTTTATGACTGAAGGGGGTAAGGGCTTTGAAATGTCATCACGAGTTGGCAGCCAGGCTCTAGTTTGCCTCCATTCTTTCAATTTGCTTCATGCTACCTGCTATCAGCATCAATACAAAGTGTTGCCAGCAGCTCTCCTGTGCCCCAGTAGCCTCATGCCATGCACCTATTATGTACAATTACACAACCATTTCTAACCACTTAAATCTAGCGTCAGCCCAAAACAACAAAGGCAACTGCTCAAATGCAGCCCATTCCATGTGTGTATTCAGGTATAAAACTATTTTAATAAATGTTTCATGTAAAATTTCGGATGATTGTAAGATCCTGCTAAAGATCAGATTTTTCTCTCCCCCCCCCCACTCTCAGTGTGTGTGTGTGTGTGTGTGTGTGTGTGTGTGTGTGTGTGTGTGAATATGGATATTCTATTGAGAGCAGAGGGAGATGTTGCTTTCTGTGATTCTGTTATTCATGTTTACCAGGCCTGGAAACAGATGGCACACCACCTGACTCAGAAGAGTCTAATGTAAGATTCATTGTACTTCACAGGAAATCAAGGATTAAGCAATAATACAGAAGGTGACACAGCACCTCAGTAACCAGTTACACAGTATGATACAGTCAAGTGGCAAAGGGAGAAGAGAAAAAGACAAAGAGAAAATGAAGCCATCTTACTTCAGATCTTAATGGCTAGTATACTAAAACACAGTCACCCTCTATTCCAAACTTTGACTGAAGCAGTAATAGCTTGCTTTCTAAAAGACTTCAATTATGTGATTGTTGCTAGGATTAAAAGATTGTTCTGGGGGTCTGGAAAGATCATTCAGCAGCTTAGAGCACCTGCTGCTCTTGTAGAAAACGAGGATTTCATTCTCAGTATATCCATGGCATCTCAAAACCATCTATGACTCCAGTTCAAGAAATTCTTCATCCCCTTTCTGGTCTTCATTGGCACCAGGCATACACATGACATAAAGATACCCATGAGGGAAAACATTCATACGTATAAAATATAGCGTGCTTTTCTTTAAGACTGTTCTTGTATCATTTAAGAAATTTCTTAATTAAACACCAATAATTTCTTCCATAAATGTACAAATGAATTGAAATAATACTTCCAAGTGAAGTACAAAATGACCAACAAATATATGAAAAATGTTCAACATCCTTAGTCATCAGCAAAATGCAAGACACTGAGCAAAGCATAGAGGATCATGCCCCCAGTGCCATCACTTGGAGACAGAGGCAAGAGGATCTCTTAATGTTTGAGGCCAATCTGAAAATCATAGTAAGTTGAAGGCAAGGCTAGACTACACAATGAGACTCTGTTTCAAAAGAACAACAGCAAAATTCCTGCATTGAGATTCTATCTCGCTCCATCCATTTGCCTAAGAATTTCATGAGCTCGTTATTTTTAATAGCTGAGTAGTACTCCATTGTGTAAATGTACCACATTTTCTGTATCCATTCTTCTGTTGAAGGACATCTGGGTTCTTTCCAGCTTCTGGCTATTATAAATAAGGCCGCTATAAACATAGTGGAGCATGTGGCCCTGTTGCATGTTGAAATATCTTCTGGGTATATACCCAGGAGGGGTATAGCTGGGTCCTCAGGTAACACTATGTTCAATTTTCTGAGGTATCGCCAGACTGCTTTCCATAGTGGTTGTACCAGCTTGCAATCCCACCAACAATGGAGGAGTGTTCCTCTTTCTCCACATCCTCGCCAACATCTGCTGTCACCTGTGTTTTTGGATCTTAGCCAATCTGACTGGTGTGAGGTGGAATCTCAGTGTTATTTTCATTTGCATTTCCCTGATGACTAGGGATGCTGAACACTTCTTTAGATGTTTCTCAATCATTCGAGTTTCCTCAGTTGAGAGTTCTTTGTTCATCTCTCTACTCCATTTTTTAATAGGGTTATTTGATGGTCTGGAATCTAGTTTCTTCAGTTCTTTGTATACCTTGGATATTAGCCCTCTATCAGATGTAGTTGTGAAGATCTTTTCCCAATCTGTTGGTTCCCGCTTTGTCTGTTGACCGTATCCTTTGCTTTACAGAGCTTTGCGGTTTTATGAGATCCCATTGTCAATTTTTGATCTTAGAGCATACGCCATTGGTGTTCTGTTCAGGAACTTTTCCCCTGTGCCCATGTGATCAAGGCTTTTCCCTATTTTCTCTTCTCACTCCAGTCAGATTGTTTATCATTAAAGAAAATAACCGAGTTAGGGCTAGTTTTGACAGCCTGTAAGCATGACTATTTAGACAGGCCCAGGGCAGGAGGAGGAGAGCTTGGACTACACAGAGAACTCAAGGTCAGCTCAGCTAACGTAGTAAGACACTATAGCTCACTGGATGGTACATCTCTTCCAGAAAGCACAAGTTCCTTTGTTTGATAAAATAAATAAAACCAAAGAAGCTAATGAAGAATCATGAGAACAAAGGAATCCTTAAGGCATAGCTCATGAAGTCCCACTCCTACTGAAAAACTATTGGCAACTGATGACTTCTGAGGACAGAGAGTCAGTTTTCTTTGGACTCGGCCCTTAGAGGTTGACCTTATCCTGTGGATGATTCTACTCCTATGCACATACCTACAGCACTAGGTGAACTCAATGGATTTAAAAAAGAATGTGTGAAGTTGGGAGGAGGAAGTTGAGAGATTATGGGAATAGTTGGAAGAAATGGAATGACAATAGAATTTATGATGATGAAATTGTATGTTAATAACAGTGAATTCATATCACCTATGAGGCATAATAATAGAGAACAATGGTGACATACATATTGAATATTGAATTTTAATAAAGCTATAGGAAGGGTATCTAAGAGACTAGATAAGAGGCTTAGTGGCTGTGAGTGCTTGTTGCTCCTCCAGTGTATCTATGTTCAAGTCCCAGCACCCACCTTAGGTGCATCATGACTGTCTATAACTTTAGCTCTGGAAGATTCAGCAATCTCTTCTCATCTCTCTTGCTGTCCCCCTTTCTTCCTCCCCACCCCTCTCTTACACATACACACACAAACACACATTTAACGTTTTAAAATAAAAGAAAGAAAAGGGACATAGGATGGACTAACTTGGATTACATGGGATGGGTGTTTTCACAATGACTCAAAATGGTATGTAAATATGGTGTGCAAACAATACATAAATCACCTTCCATTTAACCTAAAAATTTGTACTAAAATGGTCCACAGCCTGCTTTTATTTCAAATACAAAAGTTTTAATCTAATATGCTCATTAATTTGTATGTTATTGGCAGCTATAGCTGCTCTTGCACTATATTAGTAGAGAAGTGATGATGAGAAAAGAGAGATCTTGTGACCAACAGAACTGGAAATATTTACCAGCTGACTGTTACATAGAAAGCTTATTTTACTATGGGCTGGATCATATCTTCCTCCACTAACATGAAGATAAAGTTATCCCTAATCAGAGAAGTGAATGAGAGCACCTAAATAGAAGCATGTTAAGAAAACAGGACCATGGATAGGGATCCCTTTCACTTGAAGCTAATGTGTCTGGGCTTTCCTTCTCTTCACTCCCACCATCCTCATGAATTCAGAGTGGTATCAGTTGAAGAGAGATGTAACAGCCTTCTTAATGGTCTGACTTTAGCTTATGACTTCCCTATGGAAGGAACCCACAAATATAATGGATATGGCATCCATATGCTAATTTGGAGCCTCCATACCCTCCTGCTGCTACAGCTTGTTGAGTCATTTGTTCCTGTCAGGTTGTCACAACAGAAGAAAGTTTCAGGCCCTAGACAAAGACCACCATGTGAGGATGTATTCCTAACCTTGTTATCTCTATAACTGGTTGTAACACAGACTCACCCCCAGAGACAGAGTGGCATTAAAGTGCAGTCAAGACATTTACAAATAAATTACTGCCTGCAAAAATCATGATAAGTGAAACAGCATTTCATCCGCAAAGAGCACACTTGAAAATCCGTTATCAAAGTCAATTTGCTATTTCCACCCTACATTAGCCTAATAGAATGCACACGAGGCACAGCCGGTGGTGTTCCAGCACAGACTCTCCAAAAAATAAGCTTTAAGGATTTCAAAATATCTGGGAAACTGCATTACTGGTCAAGATAATGGTACTGCTGTAACAAATGACAAATAGCAGCTGAAATACATAAGGGCATGAGACTGGGCATGAACAATCTGGTCCCGACACAATCTACCATCTGCCACTTCAGGCATCTTTTACAGCAGGCCAGTGCTTCACCTGTTTTAAATTTTAAGTCAGCATTAGCTAGAAGGATGGCCATGAGGACAGGAGGATCACTCTTTTTACTGCCCTTCTTCAGTACTACACAGATAAGGAAAGAAAGAAAGAAAGAAAGGAAGGAAGGAAGGAAGGAAGGAAGGAAGGAAGGAAGGAAGGAAGGAAGGAAGAAAACATTGCCTCCTGTGATACACCAGTCTTTTCTCCATCCCAAGGGCCATTTTACTCTCAAAAGAACCATGTTACTAGACTAGGCAGGTGATTACGTGGAAGGAAGTATTGGAAAAAAATTTCATTTCACAGAAAACATTTATACAAAAGGAGAAAGCAAAGGCAGAGTATTAAAGGATCAATTTGTAGCACATTCATTTCCCTGGGCAGTTCAGATTTCATTCAGTTTCATAGTTAAACTATGACAGGTCACTGAAAAAATAACTGGCCTCTTCATTTCTCCCTTAGTGGGAGTGGCTCAACTATAAGGCTTCCATAGAATTAGTGCTGTTATTAGAGTGATTTTCTTAGCACTGAGTATCACTCAGTTGAGAAAAATTTCCTTAATGATATACTGTATGACTTATACATGCATTACATATATTGTTTTGTGTGTTGACCATTTCATAATAAGAATAAAGAACAGGAAATTCTCTTTAGATCTTTTGATTGGTAGCACTAACTTCTCATCCTAACTGAAAGAGCAAAAAAAAAAAAAAAAAAAAAAAAAAAAAAAAAAAATCTCAATGAACTTTCCCATCGCCTTCCTTGCTATCCATGGCTTTCACTTTCATTCTTAGAAGAATCTCAAATTTGAAACCTTTTAGACAGGATTCCTAAAACTTAAGACCCTCATAGATACTCTATAATGAATAAGATGTACATAAAGTATATTAAACTTCAAATTTTCCACCAATGTCATCTTTTGTAATAATAAAATATATTGCTGAAGTCTTCAGTCTAGTTAAGCATTAAGGGTAAGGACTAATGTTTGTTACTATACATTTATATTGCTGCTCAATGATACATTATATTTGCATATAAAATTTGAGCTTCTGGGAAGGACATTATGAAATGATTTCCAAAGCTTAGGGAAAAACTGTTTAAATTACACCCACTAGTCAGAATTTAATTTCAATTTCCCAACTTCCAAAGAGATAAAATTGGCACTTTCATAGAAATTTCTATAAGCTTGTATATGTCAACCTACTATTTAGTTACTATGCTATCAAAGGGAATTAATTATATCATTGTTCAGAGCAATTTTCAGAGAAAAAAATCTCTCTCAGTCCACATGGAATAAACAAATGTGGGGCACACCAATTTGACCCTAGCTAACATGAGTAAGACATTCTAATATTATGTTGATATGTTTTCAGATTGTCCAGTGCCTAGATCAACAAGATGAAGTGGAGTAATTCATTCAACAAATATTTATCCAGCACTTTCTCTACCCTGAAGGGAACACAGAAGAGTTTGCACTGAAAGGCTGCTGGAAGAAAATGACACTGAACTGAGTTCTTAGGAAGAGCTCGGGGGTGAAAGAGAAAAGAGTTTCCCCAATAATAAATAGAGAGACACAAAGCCAAGAGAAGAAGCAGGATTTGTGGTGGAAGTTCATAAATAACATGGTCCTTTCTGGGGTGTAAAAGTTGAGTAGTAAGAGGTATGATTGCAGAGTGGTAAGGATCAAGTGTGAGAGATTTTGCTCCAAATTATAAATCTTGGGTTTTGTCTCCTTATTTTTAAGAAGACGCTAAAAGAGTTTAAACACAGAGGTTGACTATTTATTTGAGTATTTCTGACGGATCATTGAGATGTCTTTGATTGGTACAAGAATGGAGAAAGAAAGGCACTTACAAAATGAATAAATAAGAAAGAACCAAATAAGAAATAATGAGGAAAACAAAGATGATGGTCACAGCAACAGACTTGAAAGAACAGTTAATTTCTGGAAATTATGATTATGTGATAAATTAAGAATGTTTGATGAGCAATGTGTTGATGTATTTCCTATAGATTTCTAAGATTCCTTGTAGTTCCTTCAACTAAGATGTAAAATATGGGCTAAATTATACAGTAACAAAATCTTTCTTTTCAACACACCACTATAAGTTTCCTATGTGACAAACCTTTAGTGTTGAACAGGATACTGCAGACTGCTAAGTGGTTGGAGGAGCTGCCGTCTACATATTTGATTGGTAGGTGCAATGGAGTGGTTAGATTAGATGCTCCAAAGAATCCTGAAAAGCTGTAGAAGATGCAAAAAGAAATAAAATCATAGCAGTCAGACATAAGAGAACTAAGAGAATTCTGAACTCAAACCCAACTGGATAGAAATAAGGCTCCGTATTGCAGATACAGCAGAAAGGACCAAAAGATAAAGGCCAGCAAAAGACCTCACAGTTAGGAGCATCAAAAGTCATGTTATAGTGGATAAAAGACTAAGCAGGAAGCTAGTATAAAATATTAGGAAGAGTCAAAATTAGGTGGATTATTAATATTGTAAAGAAAAACAAGATGTGTAAACTTGTATCAAATACATAATTTGATGTTTTGTATTTTCTACATCTTTGCCTGCTTAATGAACATTCCATCATAAAAGAGTTCATTTTAAAAGATGTCGAAATATCATTACAAGATAAATGTCAGGAGCTCAGAGCTAAGAGCACTAACTCCTACTGCAGATGCCTGAAAAGACTGGCAGAACTGGAGGAAAAGTCAGTTCCCAGCACCTACATGGTGACTTATAACTGAATGTAAGTGCAACTACAAAGGATATAATGCCCCTCCTCTAGCCTCTGTGGGTTCCTGGTGCACATTAACTTAGGCAGGCTCACATACAATCACAGAAATAAAAAGTAAAAATAAAGACAAATAATGACTTACTAGAAACAGTTGCTAAAACTGCTAACATTGAAAGGAAACTTGAAGGGTGTGAGCTGAGGTGTACAGAGTGTGTAAGGCCTATGTTTTTAAGGCTTTATTGTTCTTGGGTCCATGAGACACTGCCACAAAAGATCACATTGTGCCCATCCTTGAGTAGGAGGCACCTCACTGTTCTGAAAGAGAAGAATAATTCATGACCTGTTTGAAGCATGTGACACATTACCAATCCTCACAAGATTCTGAGCGAAGTGTTCTCTAAAAGTTGGACATAAGTCACAACACTGTATTTTTCCTCCTTTATATTTTCTGCTGATTGGTGAAAGAAAATAGCAGTGCATTAAAATCTGATCCATAGGCCAAAGCTACTTTCTTAGAAAAGAGACAGTTTTACAAAGACCCTGATAAAGTTTAGATGATTCAATCACCAATTGCAACTTTGAAGTGGCATGCTTCCTTCCCCCTCCCCACTTTGACCAGAATATTTCACTGCTGCAAAGCAATTTGCACTTTGCAGCTTTAAAGAGAGCAGAAAGGACTAGACTTGCCAGAAGGCACTTGAGCAATTGTCACAGGCAGATTGTTTATTCAACCAAGAGGTTTATTATTATTTTCATACCATTCTGCAAAGATCAAGGGAAGGTGCTAACAGACTTTGTTATATTTTTAAGATGGAGATTAAAGAATTATAAAGCAAATACAGCATCAAACTGTTTGACATGTTACATGTGTGGGCTGCCCACCTAACTCTAAGTAAGGAATGTACTTCATTGAAAGCAACAATTAGATGATTTTTTAAAATTTTTTCTGTAATTCACCCTCCCCCCCCCCAGAAAACACTCTATGAGTCATTGCTTAACTGTAGTAAACGAACAGTGTTCAAAATAAGAGTCAGGCTTGGCACTGAACTTCATGGTCCCTTTGTAAATTTCAGATGACATTGATAAGGGGAACATTAAGTTCATTGTTGAAAGCAAAAGGTTCAGAACTTCTGAAGGCCATTGAAGAAGGTGTTTTCCCTGGAATTATACAACACTGAGAACAAATCAAGGTCACATGATGTTTCCAATTACAATACAAAATTATCCAAGCTGAGGAACTGAGAAACAATCCTTTGAGTTCTCTGAGAGTGTCATAACAAAGTACCATAAACTCTTAAAACTTAACCAACCCCAAAATGTATAAATTCATGACATTGGAATATCAAAGGTGAAGGACGAAAAATATGTCTAAGCTGGTTCCTGCTGAGGGTTATAAGGGAGAATGTAGTCACGTCTGCCCTACCATTTGGGGGCTTGTGCCAATATTTGGCATTTCTTGGCTTGAGGACACACTACCCAATTTCAGCCTTCACAGTCACACAGTGTCTTCCTTGCCAGTCCCTACGTCCTCCTTTGTTAAGGACACAGGCATAATGCATTTGTGGCCTATTATCCTCCTGACAAATGCACTCACTTCAATTCATCTGCCACTGGTCTTAGGCTTCTGAATAAAGTCGCTTTCTGTGGTCCTGGGGGTTAAGATTTCAACCTATTCAATTTTCTGAGGTATCGCTAGACTGCTTTCCATAGTGGTTGTACCAGCTTGCAATCCCACCAACAATGGAGGAGTGTTCCTCTTTCTCCACATCCTCGCCAACATCTGCTGTCACCTGTGTTTTGGATCTTAGCCAATCTGACTGGTGTGAGGTGGAATCTCAGTGTTGTTTTCATTTGCATTTCCCTGATGACTAGGGATGCTGAGCACTTCTTTAGATGTTTCTCAATCATTCGAGTTTCCTCAGTTGAGAGTTCTTTGTTCAACTCTCTACCCCATTTTTTAATAGGGTTATTTGATGGTCTGGAATCTAGTTTCTTCAGTTCTTTGTATACCTTGGATATTAGCCCTTGATCAGATGTAAGGTTGGTGAAGATCTTTTCCCAGTCTGTTGGTTCCCGCTTTGTCCTGTTGACCGTATCTTTTGCTTTACAGAAGCTTTGCAGTTTTATGAGATCCCATTTGTCAATTCTTGATCTTAGAGCATACGCCATTGGTGTTCTGTTCAGGAACTTTTCCCCTGTGCCCATATGATCAAGGCTTTTCCCTATTTTCTCTTCTATTAGTTTCAGTGTAGCTGGTTTTATGTGGAGGTCCTTGATCCACTTGGAATTGAGCTTTGTACAAGGAGATAAGTATGGATCAATTTGCATTCTTCTACAGCTATACCCCTCCTGGGTATATACCCAGAAGATATTTCAACATGCAACAGGGCCACATGCTCCACTATGTTTATAGCGGCCTTATTCATAATAGCCAGAAGCTGGAAAGAACCCAGATGTCCTTCAACAGAAGAATGGATACAGAAAATGTGGTACATTTACACAATGGAGTACTACTCAGCCATTAAAAATAATGAGCTCATGAAATTCTTAGACAAATGGATGGAGCTAGAAAATATCATCCTGAGTGAGATGACCCAATCACAAAAGAACACACATGGTATGCACTCACTGATAAGTGGATATTAGCCCCAAAACACACAATACCTAAGATGCAACGCATAAACCTCATGAAACTCAAGAAGGAGGAAGACCAAAGTGAGGGTGTTTTTGTTCTTTTTAGAACGAGTATCAAAAGATTCAACCAGAGCTCCCAGGAGCTAAACCTCCAGCCTGAGAACAGACCGGCAAGCTGTCCTCTGAGAGGCTCTAAACAGCAGCTGACTCAGACAGATACAGACATCCAGAGCCAAACAGTGGCTGGAGCTTGAGGACTCTTAAAGAAGAATAGGTGGAAGGATTGTGGGCCCTAAGGAGATAGGAACTGCACAGGAAGATCAACAGAGTAAACGAACCTGAACCCTTGGAGCTCTCAGAGACTGAATCACCAACCGTGGAGCATACCTAGTCTACACAGATCTACCTCCATGGGCTGAACCTAGGCCTCCCTGCACATATGTTGTAAATGTGCAGCTTGGTTTTCATGTAGGTCTCAAACATCTGGAGTGGGGACTATCCCAAAACATGCAGCCTGTATATGGAGTACGGTCTTCTAAAAAAAAAAACAGTTGTTCAGTTATTCATGGAATATTATTTTTTTATATCTCTTGTATTCAGTTTGCAACTACTTCATTGAGAATTTTTGTATGTATATTCATGAGGGATACTGGACTATAATTTATATATTTTTGTTGGGTTTACACTTGATTTCACTATTTCAATATTATTTGCTTTGTGAAGGAGCTTATTGTGGTTCTGAATTTTTTTAAACATAACTCAAAAAGTGTTGCTTGTTTGAAGGCTCTATAGAATTCTTGTATAAGTATATCTGACCCTTGGTATTTTGCTTGTTTGTTTATTTTCATTTTATTCTGTTTGAATGCTTTTTAATTTTTTTTCATTTGCTGAAAATAAAAATTAAAAAAAAAAATAAATAAATACAAAAAAAAATTTCAACCTATTAACTTCAGGACATGAGAAAATGCCACTGACCCACACCAACATCCTGTGGTCTCTGTCTTTCCATTCACATTTTCCCAGAGCTCAGTTTCATCAGCTTTCAGATTAGCTGTGTATTAGTCCCTGTGCAGTCAGCTTCCCTGCAGCTATCCTTACAGCATTTCACATCATCATCCTCCCTGAACTCTGATTTCACATCAGCATCCTCTCTGAGCTACACCCAGACCATGGTTTCTTTCTATGCATCCCTTCTATTTTTTTAAATTTTATTTAAAAATATTTTTCATGCAATATCATGCAATAGAATTTTATCATATTCTTTATTCTTTTTATTTTACTTTTATTACTTCAAATGGTTTTTTAAATTTAAATATATGTTGATGATACTATTTTCCTCCCCAAAGTCCTTCATAATCCTATTCCCTCTCTCTACATACCCAACCTTAAGTTCTTCCTCAAAATTACCAAACCCAGATATCTAACACACACACACACACACAAACTCAAACCAATAAAATAATATAAACCTTCCCTCTAAAAACACCACCAAATTTTAACCAAATAAAAAGTAAACAAAAAACCTGAGGAATCTATTACATGTTGGTCAACCACTCCTGAACATGTGGCCTGCTGTGGAGTGGTTGATATACCAAGTGTCACTCCATTAGAGAAAACTGTATTTGGGTCATATTATTTCTCTTCTTCCAACTCTCCTCATATCCTCTCCTCAGCCCTACCCACCCAATTTCATGTTCTTTTGTTTTCTTCTCAAAGAAGCAAACAAAACAAAAAGTGACAAAAACATTTTAAACAAACAAAATCAGTAAGACAAAAATATCATAAAATACACAAAACACAGACACATACACATGACAAAAATAAAAATCAACAACATGAAGTTCAATTTGTGTTTGCCAACTGTTCCTGGGTGTGAGACCTGCCCATGAGTGCTGTTGATTTGTCAAGTGGCATTCCTGTCCCCAGCAGGGATCAAATGAAAATAGCAGGCTATTAGTGTGGGACTTTGTGCCTTCTTCCCCTTCTCAGTTCAGGAATTTTGTCTGATTTAACTTATTTAGGTCGTGTGTGTTTCTATCATTATCTCTGTGAGTTCATAAGTTAAAACTCCCGATTGATTAATAATAAACATTTATTTCCTGTTAGACTACCTAGTTTTAAACTTTTCTCTCCTCAATTCCTAAGCCTCTTTACTAACTGATTTCCCTTATTTTTAGCAGACTCAACAGTGTTGAAGAGTTTTTCATGATAAGATGAAAATTTCATCAAGCCTGGTTCATAGCCTTGTCTCAGTTTACTCATGTGTCTCATTTCTTAGCCTTCCTCCTCTGCCTTTTATTGAATAAAAAGGGTGATTGTAGGTCCTCTAAACATACATGCATGTCCATACTGTCCTGTGTTTTGATTCTTTTTATTAATTACTTTATTTATAATATGTTTCTCATCCAACAATGTCCAGGACAGCCTTCTGGGCGAGGCTTGCTCCAATGTCCCCATAGTATGTTTTATGTCTACATATACTGGAACATCTTGAATGCTAATTGTTTACTTTAATGGTTCTCTTTCATTAATCTCTGAACTCTCTGTACTTCTAAGAACCAGAGTCGTGGCATTTCCTTTTCATCTCTGTATTTTCTACACATAGTAGAGGCCAAGGACAGGCACCAAATAAACATTTGCTGAATAAACAAATGCATGGAAGGAAAACTACGCGATCCCATATTCATTTGCAAAGCTTCTTTGGGATACATTTATAGAAACATGATTTAGAGCGATTTCAGCTCGCCCTCAAAATCTGGAGCCAGAGTCAACATTTCAAACTATGTTTCAATCAGCCTCTGTCAGAATTCGCCCTGTCTAGTGCAAGAACACCAGGAAGACAGACCATGGCCAAGTACATCTTCATAGATTTCCTTGTTCCTAATACTTGTAAATAGTTCCTGGGAGGGAAGAGGACACTCAGGCTTAGCATCTAACAATACCTAAGAAAGGCCACAATCCTACAGAATCAAATGGCAGCTTCATGGCAATATTCCTGTGTCTTAATACTTATTGAGAGGGACTTAATGACTCTTGGCTCCAGATAAAATCAAACCAAATCTACACCAATTTTTAATACAAATATACATTTTAATGTATTACTGTGTGTGTGTGTGAGTGTGAATGATGATAGCCTGATTGTGGCCTATATAGAGACCCTTCATTTTGGTGTTAATCCTTTGGTGTTGAAGGCTACGTTCATTAAAAAATAATAGTAGGTGTGGTGGTTTGAACGAAAATAGTCTCCATAGATTCATTGGAAGTGGAATTATTGGAGGCGTGTCCTTGTTGGTGGAAATGTTTAAATAGAGAAGCTCAAGGTAGGCCTAGGGTAACTCTCTCTTCCTGCTGCCTGCAGATTCAGATGTAGACCTCTCAATTCCTTCTCCAGCACTATGTCTGCCTGGGTGCTGCCCTGCTTCCTGTCATGATGACAATAGACTAACTAAGTCTCTGAACTCTAAGCTAGCCCCAATTAAATTTTTTTTTTCTAATAGTTGCTATGGTCATGGTGTCTCTTCACAGCAACAGATTAACAAACTCTAACTAAGACAGTGGGTTCTGTACATACGATGGCAGCAAGGGTGTTAGCGAGAGGAAGGGCATGATAAAGGCATGTGGGTATGTAGCACACGTGTTTCCTTCTTAGTTGCATGCTCTATTTCTAGCTTTCATCATTTAAGTACTGTTTACTTATGGGAGCTTGTGGATTCACTTTCCACATCTCTGTTTATACATGGTGTGTGGAATGCGCAAGAGGACACTCCTGGCATTATAAATGAGACAGTGGCCTCTGTCCTCAAGGAAAGCACAAACTACCGAAGGAGACAAATGGATAATATGTTACAGGAGATTCATGAACATGTTTTGAATTAAGTGTATGGCAAACCATGAAAGAAGTAAATAACCCTATTCTTACCATTGCTCCCACTATCCATTGTGAAAGGAGATAAAACATTGTTACTGAAATTCTCCTCTCCCTCTGCATTGTTTTGAAAGAATATTTTCCCAGTGTGGAATTTAGAGAAGGCTTAATAGGAATAGGGAGTACTTGGTTTTCATGGAAGCACTATGAGACCCGATGCTCAAGGCTGCTGTTGGCAGCTGCCCCTGAGCACCCAGTCCAATCATCCTGAATGTCTGCAGCTTTCCCAACAAGTGGAGAAACCATTCTGAGTAATTGTGCACCACAGCTTTAAAAAAAATCTTGTGGTTTATATATTATTGGACTTTGATATATATTATACTAAACAAGTAAAATGATGAATGAAATAATCTGAGACTCCCTGTGTGAATTCAGGATCGGTTACATGCAAAGAACTGAGTAGTCAAAAAAGCAGCAAGTTTCCTCATTTCTTCTTGCACCTTCTAAGGCTCTGGATTAGGCTGTTGAATCCAACTTCCTGAACTTTTTTCTATTTGAAAAGTCAATCTGAGAAAAAACATGTAGACATATATGATGAAAACTTATTATTTTATATCCTCACTAAAATTAATTATAAACTCTCTTCTATTAGATTCAGTGTGTCAGGATTTGCGTTGATGTCTTTGATCCACTTGGACTTAAGCTTTGTGCAGGGTGATAAATATGAATTAATTTACATTCTTCCTCATGCAGATCATCAGTTAGATCAGCACCATTTGTTGGAGATGCTTTCTTTTTTCCAAGGTATGGTTTTGTCATCTTTGTCAAAAATCAAATGTCTATAGTTGTGTGGGATTTTTTTCTAGGTCTTCAAATCTATTCCATTGATCAATCTGTCTCTTTACCAACACCAAGCAGGATTTTAGTTTTGTTTCTTGTTTGTTTGGTTTTATTTTATTTTAATCAGTATATCTCTATAGTATAGCTTGAGGTCAGGGATGGTGATACCTCTAGAAGTTCTTTTATTGTTCAGAATTGTTTTGCTAGCCTGTTTTTTTTGTTGTTGTTTGTTTTTCCATATGAAGTTGAGAATTGCTCTTTCAACATCTGTAAAACATGCTAGCATTTTGATGAGAATCTGTAGACAGCTTTTGATAAGATGGGCATTTTTACTATGTTAATCCTACTGATCCATGAGCATGAGAGATCTTTTCATCTTCTGAGGTCTTCTTTGATTTCTTTCTTCAAGGACTTGAAATTCTTGTCATATAGACGTTTCATTTGCTTGGTTAGAGTTATCCCAAGATATTTTATATTCTTTGTGGCTATTGTGAAGGGTTGTTTCCCTAATTTCTTTCTCAGACCGTTATCTATAAAGGAGGGTTGCTGATTTTATATCCACCCAGTTTGCTAAAGTTGTTTATCAACTGTAGTTGTCTGGTAGAATTTCGGGAGTTGTTTATATATACTATCTTATCATCAGCAAATAATGATACCTTGACTTCTTCTTTCCTAATTTGTATCCCCTTGATCTACTTTTGTTGTCCTGTCTAAAAGAAATGAATGAACAAAAATGGAGCAGAGACTGAAGGAGTGGACCACCTTGGGCTCCATCCCATGGCCAGGCACTAAACCTGACACTATTTCTGATGCCATGCTGTGCCTGTAGACAGGAGCCTAGCATGGATGACCTCTGAGAGGCTCTACTAGCAGCTGACTAAGACAGATGCAGATACTCAGAGTCAAGCATTGGACTGAGGTTGGGGACCCTTATGAAAATGTTACGGGAAGGATTGAAGGAGCTGAAGGGGATGGCAACCCCTAGAAAGAACAGCAGTTACAACTAACCTGGACCTCTGAGAGCTCCCAGAGACTGAGCCCACCAACCAAAGGGCATACACCAACTGTTCTGAGGCCCTGGGATATATGCAGCAGAGGAATGCCTTGTCTAGCCTTGGTGGGAGAGGATAAGCCTAATTCCGTAAGGATAGTAATTCCCTAGGGAGGAAGGATACAGGGGTGGGTGTACCCTCTCAGAGGCAAAGGGGAATGAGGTGAAGAACTCTGTGAGGGAGGGCCTGAAAGAAGGTAACATTTGGGATGTAAGTAACAAAATGATTAATTAAAAATTAATATAAAAACCAATGTGAGAAGTTACAACTCTTTCAACATGGTGTGAAACCACTCAATAAAGCATTACTATTCAAAAGCCATATAAAATGCCAGAGTTTCTATCACAGAACAAATTAAAAGATCTTTACAAGTAGGAGAGGCTAAAAATGCTTTTGTGTATTTCAAAACTTACTAGAAATTTAACACTGCCAATAGACAGTGATGCTAAGATGGAGCTAACTTTTTCTTATTATTTGCACTTTATACTAGAAAAAATGATATGATCAAAATTTTATATTGGCTTCAATATAAAATTTATATTGGAATCAATAATGATATTGATTCCAAACCAAATACCAATAACAACAACATAGATAATAGTGAGCTGCTTGCTGTGGTCAGCATCTAGTTTCCTGGCAATGATCTGCCTTCAAGATCTCTCTGCAAAAGTGATGACTTTTGTGTGCAGTAGTATTTTCCAATTACTGGGTCACAAGTCAGACAGGCACAAAATCAGAATCATGTTGATACGCATTGCAATTTATGATACTTTCATCAAAAAAACCCAGGAGTACTCTTATTTAGAAAGAGAAGTTTAAGATCTTCTATATGTGTCTGTAGGTATACATAGTCAGATCGCTCAGTTGCTAACACTAGTTAGTACGTCTGTTTTGAACAGCACATTGCTTTTGTAAATTCTCAGTCAAATACTGTCCAATTTATATCCATAATTGATCATTTGTTAAAGGCAGGAAGCACAGGGAACACTGATGTAGAAATGCAATAAGGAAACAAGAGGCATAATGATGTAATTCTGCAAATTTTGTTCAATTTTCTCTTCATCAAATCAAAATTCTTGTATATATTTAGTATTCTAAAAGTTAATTTGAAAAACATAAACTAATCTATGATTATTAAATATGGCTTCGAATTGGGGGGATTGGAGAATTACCCTGTGTACAATATGTTAGTTGCAGACTTTTCAAGAAAGAGCTTAAATGCCCTTTATCTATCTAGTTAGAAAGAATTGTTTTTTAATTTTTTACTTAATAAAGTATACAGCAAGAATTCTTCATACCCAGTCACATTAATAACTTGTATTTTAAAACATGTTTTAGTTGATGTATTGTTTTTTCTGTCTTGACAGTTTGCTTAGCTCCAAAGCAAAAACAAATCCTTCATGTTCATCAACAAGATATATATTTTTTAAATTATACTTTTATAAAAATGAAAGACAATTATCTAAATAGAAAATGGAAACTTATATATTAAATACATCACTTCTGTCTTTAACATTTAGTTTAGTATTTTACATTTACTCAAATATGTGAATATATACCAATTTTTAAAGAATGTTTGGCCCCTTTGGGCAAAACCACAAGAGGTAACCATTTTCAACTGGATTACTTTTTAAATTAATATCTAGTTTTTGAGTTCTTTAATTATTTTCTATCTTAGCCTTCTATTGGGTATGTAGTTTGCCAAAAAAAAAAAAAAAAATCTTCTCCAAAATTCTGTAGCCTGCTTCTTTGTCCAAATGACTGTATTCTTTGTCTTACAGAAGATTTCAGTTCTATGAAGTCCCATTTATTAATTGTTGGTCTTAATGCCTGTGTTCTGTTTGGAAAGTTCTTTCTTGTTCCAGTGAGTTCAAGAGCTTTCTCCACTTTCTCTCCTATCAGGTTCAGTGTATCTGGTTTTATGTTGAAGTCTTCGATCCATTTGGACTTGAGTTTTATACAAGGTGATAGGTATGTATCTCCTTGCATAATCCTATATGCAGACATTACGTTTGATCAACTCCATTTATTGAAGATACTCTGTTTTCCAGTATTTTCGATTTATTTATTAAAAATCAGATTTCCCTAGATATGTGGATATCTGGGCCTTCAAATCAACTTCAATGATCAACATGTCTATTTTTGTGTCAATATCATGCTATTTACTGATTACTCGATCAATTAATCCTCTCATATATTATATCCTGAGCAAAGTTTACTCTCTCCTCCCAGTACTTTCCCATCAACTCCCTTCTCTCCACCCCTAAGACACTCCTCCTTCATTTTCCTTCAGAAAAGTGAAAGTCTCCCAGAGATTGTAAAAAATCTAGGCACCGCCTTTAATATTAAGGCTGGAACAGGCAAGCCAGTAGGAGGAAAAAAAGGCTTACAGAAGAAGGTAAAAGAATCTGAGACAGCCCACTGTTAGGAGTCCCACAAAAAGACTAAGCCACACAAGTGTAGCATACATGCAGAGGGCCTAGCTCAGAATCATGCAGACTTTCTGATTGTTACTTCAGTTCCTATGAGCCCTTCTTAAACCAGGTTAATTGAGCAATTGAATAATTGATCTGTGGGCTTTCTTGTAGTTTTCTTAATACCTATGGCTCCTACAATCCTTCCTTCTACTCTTCTCCAAGACTGCCCAAGCTCCACCTCCTAATGTTTGGTTCTGGGTCTCAATATCTGTTTCCATCAGCTGCTCAATAATGCCTCTCCGTTGGCAGTTGTCCTAGGCACCAATCTATGAGTATAGCAGAACATCATTAAGAATTACTTCATTGCCCTTTTTATAAATGTATATGAGTATACTGTAGCTGTCTTCTGACACATGAAAAGAGGGCGTCGGATTCCATTACAGGTGGTTGTGAGCCCCCATGAAATTGCTGGGAATTGAACTAAGGACTTCTAGAAGAGCAGTTAGTGCTCTTAACCACGGAGCCATTTCCGACATTTTGTTTGTTTGTTTGTTTGTTTGTGTCCGGTCATGTTTGTTTCTATTCTAGGTCTCTGGATTCTCTAGTCCCTGGGACTTGGCACTCCAGACAGTGTAATGGATGAGGTACTTCTTATGGCATGGGTCTCAAGTTGGACCAGTCATTGATTGGCCACTCCTACAATATCTGTGCCACATTTACCCTAGCACATCTTGTGGGCAGGGCAAATTGTATATCAAAATTTTTGTGGCTGGGTTGATGTCAGAATTCCTCAACTGGAAGCCTTGCCTGGTTACAGGGGATGGCCTGCTAAGCTCTGAACCTCCTTTTACTAGGAGTCTTAGGGTTGCTCTTATAGATTCATGGGAGTTTCCACTGCACTAGGTTTCTATCTTCCCTACCCCATCCCCCACAACTCTCTCCTTCTGTCCTCCTCTTTCCTGAAACCTCCTTTCCCCCTACCTACCGCCGGTCCATCTGCAATATCTATACTATTTTCCTTTCACAGGGAGATTCATGTGCTCCCCCCTATCTTCCTGTTACTTAGCATCTTTTAATCTATGGAATACAGCATGGTTATCCATTGGTTTAGGGCTAATATCCACTTATACGTGAATACATACCATATTTGTGTGTCTGGGTTACCTTACTCAGGATAATCTTTTCTAGTTCCATCCATTTGCCTGCAATTTCATGAAGTAATTTTTATCAACAACTGATTAATTCTTCAGTGGGTAAGTGAAGCACATTTTCTTTGTCTATTCTTCAGTTGAGGGATATCTAGGTTGTTTCCAGTTTCTGGCTATTATGAATAAAGATGCTATGAATATAATTAAGCAAATGCCTTTGTGGTAGGATGGTGTATCTTTTGAGTATATGCCAAAGAGTGGTACAACTAGGTTTTAGGTATATTGATTTCCAATTTTCTGAGAAGTCATCATAGTGATTTCCAAAGTGACTGTACAAGGTCACCCTCACACAAGCAATAGAGGGTTGTTTCCCTTGCTCACTTCCTCACAAGCATGAGTTGTCACTTCTGTTATTGATCTTAGCCATTCTTACAAGATAAAAATCTCACAGTAGTTTTGATTTGTATTTCCCTGAAGTCTAAGGTGTTGAATATTTCTTTAAGTGCTGCCATTTGAGACTCCACTGTTAAGAATTCTCTGTTTAGTTCTGTACCTAGTTTTTAATTGGAATGTTTAGTTTGTTTATGTCTACTTTCTTGAGTTCTTTGTATATTTTGGAAATGTCAGATGTGGAATTGGTAAAGATCATTTCCCATTCTCTAGGCTGCCATTTTGTCCTATTGATAGTGTCCTTTGTCTTACAAAAGGTTTTTCAGTTTCAGGATGTCCCATTAATTAATTGTTTATCTTAGTGCCTGTGCTATTGGTGTTGTGTTTAGGAAGTTGTGTCCAGTGCTAATGCATTCAAAGCTGTTCCTTGCTTTCTATTCTATCAAATTCAGTATATCTGGTTTTAGGTTAAGAACTACTTGAACTTGAGTTTTGTTCAGAAGGATATATATGGATTTATTTGCAGTCTTCTATATGTCTTATGTCTGGATCTTTGATTTGATTTGATTAATAAACCATCTGTTTTTATACCAGTGCCATGTATTTTTTAATACTATAGCTCTGTAGTATAACTTGAAAACTAGGATGGTGATACCTATTTTATTGTTTTAACTATTCTGGTTTGTTGTTGTTTGTTTGCTCATTTTCATGTGAACTTGAGTATTGTCTTTCAAGGTCTGTAAAGAATTGTGTTGAAATTATAATGGGAACTGTGTTGAATCTCTACATTGCTTTTGGTAGAAATGGCTGTTTTTACTATGCTAATCCTACAGGTCTATGAGCGTGGGAGATCTATCCATTTTCTGCTATCTTCTTAAATTTCCTTCTTAGAAGACCTAAAGTTCATGTTATACAGGTCTTACACTAGCTTTGCTAGGATTACCCCAAGATAGTTTCTATTGAGAAAGGTGTTGTTTCTGTGATTTCTTTTTCAGTCCATTTATGATTTGCATATAGGATGATTATTGAATTTTTGTATTATTCTTATATCTGACCACATATTTTTATCAACTATAGGAGTTCGCTGGTAGAATTTTGGGGGTCACGTATGTACATAATTATATCATCTGCAAATAAAGATACTTTGGCTTCTTCAATTCCAATTTATATCTCCTTAATCTTCTTTAGTTGTCTTATTGTTCTAGCTAGAATTATAAGTACTATATTGAATAGATTTGGAAAGTGGAGACAAGCTTGTCTTGTTCCTGATTTTAGTGTAATTGCTTGAGTTCCTCTGCATTTAATTTGTTGGTTATCACCTTCCTGTTGATTGCCTTTTGTATGTTTAGCATGTCCCTTGTATCCCTGATATCTTCAAGACTTTTATCATGAATTGATGTTAGCTTTTATTAAAGACCTTTTCAGCATTTAATGACATGATTATGTGCAGTTTTTTTCAGTTTGTTTATATGGTGGATTGTTTTGATAGATTTTCATATGTTGAACTATATCTACATCTTAGCAGTGAAGCCTGCTTGATCATGGCGGATGATCTTTTTGGATTTGGTTTGTATTTTATTGAGCAGTTTTGCAATAATGTTGACCAGGAAAGTTGGTCTGTAATGTGTAGAGAAATTTTAATCCAGCAACATGGCTGTCCTGGCAACGGCAAAGAGATGATCCTGCTGTTATGCAGACATGTCCTGTATTACAGTATGAAATGACTGGAATAGAGACACACCCTTAGTACACACCTTTAATTCCTAACAATTAAGGTCAGATTAGTTTGTAGATGAAAGCAGCCTGGTCGGAAAGTGACATCTAATTGAAAGATAGATAAAGTGACAAATCAGACAAAGGTTTGACAGAATGACTCATAGATAGGATATGCCCAACTCACATGAGAACAACAGACACTGAGAAGTTACTTAAGAGCAATGAGAGAGAAAAAAATGTATAGTATATGGTGGGTGGTATGTATTACAATTTTACTAGGAGAATTTTTCCAGAGTGGTTACAAAAAGAATGAACTACACAGAGGTAAAGATAGAATGAGCCAGAGAATGAGAAGGAGCCAGAAGATTAGAACATATTGTGAACATTTGTAGGAGGCCAGGCAGAGCAATTCAGTCAGAAGCCAAGAAAAGCCAGATTGGATCAGTCATATTGAAAAATTTGATCATAAGGAAGCTATAAGCCTCTAGGCCTAGCCCTGGGGATAATAAAAACAGAGACTGAAGAGCACTGGGCTCAACCCAAGCCATGTATTTGCACAACTTATGTATGGCTTTCATCTCATCACTTCATCTGTGAAAATGAAAATATTTACAGTAATTTTGTTTATATTTTTGTGAAATAGTTTGAGAAGTTTGAGGAGTACTGATTGCTACTAGCCTCTCTTTAAATGTCTGGTAGAATTCTGTTCTAAAACTATTTGGCTCTGGACTGGCTTGCTGACTTTCTTTCTTTCTTTCTTTCTTTCTTTCTTTCTTTCTTTCTTTCTTCTCTTTCTTTCTTCTTTCTTTCTTTCTTTCTTTCTTTCTTTCTCTTTTTTGATGGGAGATTTTTTTCTTTTTTTAATTATTATTTATTTATTTAATTAATTATTTAAATCCAATCGTAATTTTTACTTATTCACACAGGGGTTATAAACACAAAAAGGCAGGACATGGGGAAGGGGATGACACCGGAGTGTAGGTGTTCAGGGGGAGTACAGATATCTTTCAGAACAGGGTATCGGCTGGGTGAAGGTTCAGAGGACAGGTCACTACAACTCTGCCTATGATTCACTTGTCCTTATCTAAGTTGGTACTATCTGCCGAGGCTACCTATTTACAAGGTCTATAACTACTCAGGCTGGTAAATTTCCACAAAAGCTGCCTGTTTACAATAGCTTATAGCCATCTGTTTCAGAGTTTTTCCACAGAGACCCAAGACTTTGTGTTAGCCTGTATGTATGTCAGGCCTATTGCTGATTTTAGGCCTATGGATGATTGTAGGTCTTCAGTGTATAAGCAGGGCTGCCCCTGACATCTCCTCCCTTCTCTAAGTATAGAAGGGCCTTGGTGATTCTAATCTTGCGAAGGCAGGAATAGAGGCCTGACCTCCAATAATTGAAGGGGACCTTGTAAGGGCTCCAGTCCTCCTGTCATTGTCCAGTGAGGCATGAGGGTCATACCCCTCCCGATGTCTTTTTCCTGGAGAGGGGATACTTTTGACATCAACCCCTATGCAGTCAGGCTTGTCCCTCAGGGAACCCAGAGAGATGTATTTAACTTTTATTTATATTCCCTTGCAGTGCTTAGCCTCTCAGCCTAAGCAAGAATTCAGATCGCCAGTGAGAGGGGGTCTGAGTGGACCCTCTCTGCTTGGTCTAGGGGCAGAAGTCTGATGGCAGATTTTTTTTTCTTTTTCTTTTTCTTTTTTTTTTCCTTATTTTTTTTTATTGGAAATTTTTTTACATTTCAGATATTCTCTCCTTACCCCATTTCCCCCCTCCCTCCCAGGAACTCACTATCCCTTCCCCCATCCTCCTGCCTCCACATTGGTGTACCCCCACCCACCCTCCCCCGTACCTCACCTCCCCACCCTCGAATATCCCCCCCCCACGACGTCCAGCCTTCATGGGGCCAAGGATCTCTTCTCCCACTTATATATAGCTCCCTTGCATATATAGCTGGAGCCATGGGTCCCTCCCTAAGCGCTTCCAGGCTGGTGGTTTAGACCCTGGGGGCTCTGGTTGGTTGGGATTGTTGCTTTCCTCATGGTGTCGCGAATCCTCTCAACTCCTTCAGCCTTCACTCTATCTTCTCCATTGGGAACCTCATGATCAGTTTAATGGTTAGCTGTGAGCATCTGCCTCTGAATATGTCAGACTCTTGCAGACCTCTAAGGAGACAGCTATATCAGGCTACTGTCAGCATGTATATCCTGACATCCACATCAACATCTACCTTTGGTGACTGCACATGGGATGGATACCCCGGTGGAATGGTCTGCAAACGGCCCCTCCTTCAGTTTCTGTCCTATAATTTGTCTCCATATTTGCTCCCTTGGGTATTTTGTTACTTCTTCTAAGAAGGACTGAAGCCCCCCACCCACACTTGGTCATTATTCTTCATGAGCTTTATGTGGTCTGTGAGTTGAATCTTGGGTATTTCAAGCGTCTGAGCTAAAATCCAATAATCAGTAAGTGACTACCATGCATGTTCTTTTGTGATTGGGTTACTTCACTCAGGATGATATATTCTAGTTTCATCCATTTACATAAGAATTTATCGAATTCATTGTTTTTAATAGCTGAGTAATATTCCATTGTGTAAATGTACCACATTTTTTTGTATCAATTCCTCTGTTGAAGGGTATCTGGCTTCTTTCCAGTTTCTGGCTATTATAAAACTGCTATGAACGTAGTGGAGCATATGTCCTTGTTATGTGTTAGAGCATCTTCTGGGTATATGCCCAGGAGTGGTATAGCTGGGTCCTCAGGTAGTAATATGTCCAATTTTCTGAGGAACCGCCAGACTGTTTTCCATAGTGGTTGCACCATCTTGAAATCCCACCAACAATGGAGGAGTGTTCCTCTTTCTCCACATCCTCGCCAGCATCTACTATCACCTGAGTTTTTGATCTTAGCCATTCTGACTGGTGTGAGGTGGAATCTCAGGGTTGTTTTGATTTGCATTTCCTAAAGAGTAGGGATGCTGAACATTCTTTTAGGTGCTTCTCAGCCATTCGCATTTCCTCATTTGAGAATTTTTTGTTTAGCTCCATACCCCATTTTTTAATAGGGATATTTGGTTGTCTAGAGTCTAATTCTTCAGTTCTTTGTATATATTGGATATTAGTCCTCTATCGGATATGGGATTGGTAAAGATCTTTTCCCAATCTGTTGGTTGCCGTTTTGTCCTATTGACAGTGTCCTTTGCCTTACAGAAACTTTGCAATTTTATGAAGTCCTATTTGTCAATTCTTGATCTTAGAGCATAAGCCATTGGTGTTCTGTTCAGGAACTTTTCCCCTGTGCCTAGGTATTCGAGGGTCTTCCCCACTTTCTCTTCTATTAGTTTCAGTGTGTCTGATTTTATGTGAAGGTCCTTTATCCACTTGGACTTGAGCTTTGTACAAGGAGATAAGAATGGATCTATTTGCATTCTTCTGCATGTTGTCTTCCAGTTGAACCAGCACCATTTGTTGGAAATGCTGTCCTTGTTCCACTGGATGGTTTTGATCATCTCACTAGATGCTGAGAAAGCATTTGACAAAATCCAACATCCCTTCATGGTAAAAGTCTTGGAAAGATCAGGAATTCAAGGCCCATACCTAAACATACTAAAAGCAATATACAGCAAACCAATAGCCAACATCAAACTAAATGGAGAGAAACTTGAAGCATTCCCACTAAGATCAGGAACTAGACAAGGCTGCCCACTCTCTCCCTACCTATTCAATATAGTACTGGAAGTCCTAGCCAGAGCAATTAGACAACAAAAAGAAGTCAAAGGAATACAAATAGGAAAGGAAGAAGTCAAAATATCACTATTTGCAGATGATATGATAGTATACTTAAGTGACCCCAAAAACTCCACCAGAGAACTCTTAAACCTAATAAACAACTTCAGCAAGGTGGAAGGTTATAAAATTAACTCGAACAAATCAGTAGCCTTCCTCTACATTAAAGATAAACAGGCTGATGGCAGATTTTTAATGACTGATTCTATTTCTTAGGGGTTATAGGTATATTTAGATTGTTTATCTGATCTTGATTTAACTTTGCTAAGTGATGTCTACAAAGAAAATTTGTCAATTTCTTTTAGTTTTTTCTTTAATTTTGTGGAATACAGGCTTTTGAAATATGACAATTATTCTTGGATTTCTTTAATGTGTGATGCTATATCCTCTTTCTATTTCTGATTTTGTTAATTTGAATTGTCTTTCTCTGCCTCTTAGTTAATTTAGCTAAAGATTTGTCTATCTTGTTGGTTTTTTTCAAAGAACCAACTCTTTGTTCCATTGATTTTTTTTGTATTGTTCTGTTTCTACTTTATACATTTTAGCCATGAGTTTGTTTATTTATTTACATCTACTCCTTTTGGGTGTATTTACTTCTTTCTGTTTGAGAACTTTCAGGTTTGCTGTTAGTTGGTAATATGAGATCTCTCTGATTTCTTTATTTCAACACTTAGTCCTTTGAACTTTCCTCTTAGGACCACTTTTTTTGAATCCCATGCATTAGGGCATGTTTTGCTCTCATTTTTGCTGAATTCTAGGAAGCCTTTTATTTCTTTATATTTTTTTTCCATGACACAGTGGACATTTAGTAGAAAGTTGAGCAATTTCCATAAATTTGTAGTCTTTCTGTTGTTTCTTTTGTTGTTGAAATTGGTTAGTTGTCTTTGATAGATCAGGGTTTATTCACTTATCTTTTCATAGTGAACTGCTTATCAAATGTGTAATTCGAGAAATTCCATGAGTGCTGGAAGACGTTTCTTTTGTGTTTGGTAAAATTTTTCGATTTGTAGGTCATTTGTTTCATAAAGTTGTACTCCATTGACTTCTGTTGCATGATTTCTCATCAATTGGGAAACTTGTCTTAGTATAATTGGGTAAACAATTATCATCATTAATGCTTAGGGTCCATATGTATTTTCATAATAGTATGTTATCCTTTAAATCTTGTTGCCTTGTTTCTAACATAGATTTCGATCAGACCATTGGTAATTGTTACCTGAAGTGTTATGAAATGATCCTTCTCACTACTTTGATTTAATTTTGTTCTTAAATAGGTTTTTGTTAATATTTCAATGAGCAATGACTACACAAGCTTGTTTCTTGGTCCTCTTGTGTGGGAAAAGGTTTTCCAACCCTTTATACTTTTGTTAATGTCTATTTTTAATGCATAGTTATTCTGTAACACAGAATTTGGATTCTTTCTCTATAAGTTTTTATGTTACCTGTTATTTTTTTTAAATTGGGGAATTGAATTTATTGTATAAGCTAAATACAGTGATGTCAAATTGTCTTGTTATTTTGAATTGGTGGTTGGATGTATGGTATGTAGTATAGTTGCTCGTGATGTTAATGTTTGTTATGTTTATATGTGTGTGTGTGTGATGGTGTGTGTGTGTGTGTGTGTGTGTGTGTGTTATGTGGTGTGTGTGTTTTCCCTTCTTATTGCTTTACTGCTGTGGAATTATTTATTTCTTTGTTTTCTTTGCAGAGGTTAACCTCCTTCAGTTTGAGTTTTTATTCTAGTAACTTCTGGAGGGCTGGACTTGTGAATAGTTTTTGCGTACATTTAACTTTGGCATGGAGTATCTTGCTTTCTTCAACTATGGTGATTGAAAGTTTTGTTGGGTGTAGTAGTTTAGGCTGGCACCTGTGGTCTTTTAGAGTCAGTAGAATATCTGTCTAGGCCCTTCTGGCTTTTATATTGTCCATTAAAAAGTCTGATGTAATTCCAGTTATTCTCCATATTCTTTATAAATGCCTTGGCCTTTTTATGTCTTGCAACTTTTAATATTCTTCCTTTGTGCTGTATTTTCAGTGTTTTGATCATTATGGGGTAGTGGACTTTCTTTTCTGGTTCAATTTATTTGTTATTCACTAAGTTTATGCCATTATAAGCATGACCTTCTTAATGTTTTAGGACATTTTCCTTCTATGATTTTGGTAAAAAAAAAAAAAAAATCTTCTGGGTCCTTGACATGGGCTTATTCTTCTTCCTATTATTATTATGTTTGTTTTCTTTTCCATGGTGTTCCATATCCAGGATGTTTTGTGTCAGGAATTTTTTAGATTTAACATTTTTTGACCAATGTGTCAATTTCTTATGTTGTACCCTCTAAGGCTGAGATTCTCTGTTCCATCTTTTGCATTGCATTGATTGGTGACTTGCATCTGTAGTTGGTGTTTCCTTACCTAGATGTTCCATCTCCAGTATTCCCTTAGTTTGTATTTTGCTTATTGCTTCTACTCCTATTTTCTGTTCTTAAAAAATTTTATTCATTTCCTTCACCTGTTTGCTTTTGTGGCTTTCTTAAGGACTTACTCATTTCTTTAAATTATTTGTTTATCTTTTTCTTGTTTCTTTAAGAGATTTATTATTTCCCTTTTAAGTATCTCTTTATTTTTTCTTTTTTCAAATTATTTTTATTAGATATTTTCTTTATTTACATTTCAAATATTATTTCCTTCATGATCCCCCCCACCAGAAACCCCCATCCCATCCCCCATCTTCTGCTTCTATGAGGGTGTTCCCCCACTCACCCACCCACCTACTCCTGCCTCCAACCCTGAATTCCCCTACACTGGAGCATTGAACCTTCACAGGACCAAGGCCTCTCCTCCCATTGATATCCGACCAGGCCATTCTCTGCTACATATGCAGCTGGAGCCATGGTCCCTCCTTGGTTGGTGGTTTAGCCCCTGGGAGCTCTGAGGAGGTCTAGTTGGCTGATGTTATTGTTCTTCCAATGGGGTTGCAAACCCCTTCAGCTCCTTCAGTCCTTTCTTTAACTCCTCCATTGGGGACCCCATTGGGGACCAATGGTTGGCTGCAAGCATCTACCTCTGTATTTGTCAGGCTCTGGCAGAGCCTCTCAGGAGATAGCTCTATCAGGCTCCTGTCAGCATGTACTTCTTGCCATCCACAATAGTATGTGGGTTTGGTGACTATGGGATGGATCCCCAGATGGACAGTCTTTGGTGGCCTTTTCTTCAGTCTCTGCTCCATACTTTGTCTCCATATTACCTTCCATGACTATTTTGTTACCCTTTCTAAGAAATTTGGAAGCACCCACACTTTGGTCTTCCTTTTCTTGAGCTTCATGTGGTCTATGAATTGTATCATGATTATTCTGAGCATTTAGGCTAGTATCCACTTATCAGTGAATGCATACAGTGTGTGTATTCTTTTGTGATTGGGTTACCTCACTCAGTATAATATCTTCTAGTTCCATCCATTTGCCTAAGAATTTCATGAATTTATGTTTTTAATATCTGAGGATTACTCCATTGTATAAATGTACCACATTTCCTGTATCCATTCCTCTGTTGAAGGACATCTGGGTTCTTTCTAGCTTCTGGTTATTATATATAAGGCTGCTATGAAATAGAGAAACATTTGTCCTTGTTATATGTTGGAAAATCTTTTGGGATATGACCAGGAGTGGTATAGCTGGGTCCTCAAGTAGTACGGAAACTACCAGACTGTTTCCAGAGTGGTTGTACTAACTTGAAATCTCATTAACAATGGAGGAGTGTTCCTCTTTCCTCACATTCTCACCAGCATCTGCTGTCATCTGAGTTTTTGATCTTAGCCATTCTGACTGTTAGGTGGAATCTCAGGGTTGTTTGGATTTGCATTTTCCTAATGACTAAGGATATTGAACATTTCTTTAGGTGATTCATAAGCATGGGAGACCTTTCCACCCTCAAAGACCTTGTTGAATTTCTTTTTTAAGTCTTCATATTTTTAATCATACAAAGCTTTTACTTGTATGATGTAATAATATAATGAAAAGATGTTTTCTATAATTTGAGACTATTGTGAATGGTATTGTTTCCCTGTTTGTTTTTTTTCTATTTGTCATTTTGATATAAGAAGGCAATGATATTTTTTAAGCTAAATTTGTATCCAGATACAAATTGCTGAAAGTGTTTATCAGATATGTATGTCTTCCAGTGGAATTTTAGGGTTACATATGCATACTATTTTATCATATGCAATTGACAATACTTTGACTTATTCGTTTTACAATTTTGTATTGCACTGATCTTCGAGGACTATATTGTATAGGTATAGAGAGAGTGGATAACTTTGTCTTGTTCCAGATGGAATTTCTTTGAGTTTTTTTTTTTTTATGTAATTTGATATTGGCTATAAACTTGATGAAATTTGCCTTTATTGTGCTTTGAAATGTCCCTTGTAACCCAAATCTCTCTAGAACTTTTATCATAAAGTAGTGTTGGATTTTGCTGAAGGCTTTTTCTGGATTTAATGAAATGATCATGTGGCATTTTGTTTTCAGTCTATTTATATTGTAGATTACATTTGCTGCTTTATATATGGTGAACCATCTCTGCATTTCTGGGATAAAAGCTACATGGTCATAGTGAGTGCTTTTTTTGATGTGCTCTTGAATTCTATTTGCAAATATTTTATAGAAAAATTTTAAATCTATGTTTATAAAGGTAATTGATCTATAATTTGCTTTTGTAGTAGGACCTTTATGTGGCTTAAGTATCATAATTGTGGCTTCATGAAGAGAATTGGGCAAAGTTCTTTCTATTTGTAATTTTTGTAGAATAATTTGATGAATATTGACATTAATTGGTCTTTGAAAGTCTAGTAGATTTCTGTTCTAGAACAATATGGCCCTGGGGTTTGTTGTTGTTGTTTGGTTGGGTGGTTTTGGGTTTTGGTTGGGAGATTTTTATTTAATGCTTATATTTTACTAGGGGTTGTGTATAGGTCTATTTAAATTCTTTATTTGATATAGATTTAAATTTGTTAGGTGAAATATATCAAGAATATTATCTACTTCCTTTAGATTTTCCAATTTTGTGGAGTACAGATTTTTAAAGTTTGAGAATCCTTATGATTCTTTCAATTTCGTTATTATTAGTAGGTATGCTCCCCTTTTCATTTCTGACTGTATGAATCTGGATATTCTCTTTCAATTTTTTTTTTTTAGTTTGGCTAAAGGTGTGTTTATGCTGTTGCATTTCTCAAAGAACCAGATCTTTGTTTCATTGATTCTTTTTATCATTCCCTTTGTTTCTATTTTATTGATTTTAGCCTTGAGTTTATTTGTTGCACTCTACTTCTTTTGTGTGACTTTATTCTTTCTGTTTTAGAGTTTTCAGTTGTACTGTTAAGTTAATAGAAAGTGATCTCTCTCCTCTCTCTCTCTCTCTCTCTCTCTCTCACTTAACATAGGCACTTAATGCTATGAACTTGCCACTTAGAATCACTTTCATTTTGTCCCATAAGTTTTGAGTATGCTGTGTATTCATTTTCATTTAAGTCTAGAAAGTCTTTAATTTCTTTTTGACCAAGTTTTCATCCAACAGAGAGTAGTTCCACTCCCATGTTTGTAGCCTTCGTATCTGTTGTTGTTGATATCCAGCTCTTATTTGTGGTGATCAAATTGGATGTATAGTTCTATTTCTATTTTATTTTTTTTATGTCTGTGGAGACATGTTTTGTGTCCAAGTATGTGGTATGTTCTGGAGAAAGTTCCATGAGGTGCTGAGAATAAAATATATTCTTTTGTGTTTGGATCTAATTTTCTGTATATATCAGTTAGGTTCATTTGGTTTATGACTTCAATTAGTCCCAGCATTTCTCTGATTAGTTTTTGTCTGAATGATGTGTCATTGATGAGAGGAGTACTGAAGTCTCCCACTATCAGTACGTAGAAGTCAGTGTGTAACTTAAGCTATAATAGTATGTCTTTTATAACCTTAGATGCCTTTGTGTTTGGTGCATAGATGTTAAGAATCACAATGTTCTCTTGGGTATGTAATGACCTTTTCTATCTCTTTGGATAGAATTTTGGCTTTGAAGTCTATTTTGTCAGATACTAGAATAGCTACACAGCTTGCTTCTTTTTCCTATTTGCTTTTTATATCCTTTTTTATCCTTTTCCCTGGAGTAATGTCTATCCTTGATATTAACGCATGTTTTTTGGGTGTGGCAGAAGGATAGATTCTGTCCTGGCATCCATTCTCTTAGTCTTCATATTTTAATTGGGGAATTTAGACCATTGGATTTTGAAGGTTATGAATTAGCAATGTTTTGATTCCTGTCATTTCATTGTTGTTATTGACGTCATGACAGTGGTAATATGTTTGTGTGTGTTTCTCCTCCTTTGATTTACTAACTTGGCATTATTTATTCTCTGTGTTCTCTAGGATGTGGTTAACCTCTTCTAATACTTTCTGTAAGGATGAATTTGTAGATAGATATTGCTTAAATTTGGGTTTATCATGGAATATCATATTTTTCCATCTCTAAAGGTTGAAAGTTTTACTGGGTAAAGTTTCCTGGGCTGGTATCTGTGATGCTTTAGAGTTTGTAGAATATCTGAGTTGGTCTTTCTGTCCTTTAGAATCTCCATTAAGAAGCAGATGCATTATAGTAGGTCTGCCTTTATATGTCACTTGGTCCTTTTCCCTTGAAGCTTTTAATATTCTTTCTTTGTTCAGTTTAATGTTTTATTCATTTCCTTTCAGTGCTTGCTCATGTTTTCATAGATTTTTAAAGCGATTTATTCATTTCCTCTTTAAAGAGATCTATCATATTCATAAAGGCTATCTAAGGTTTTTGTCTTGTGTTGTAGCTATGTTACAAACTTAATGTTTTATTGCTATGTTCTGAGGGGACTTTCTTTTCTGGTCCAGTCTATTTGGTGTTCTCTGTTTCTTATACTATGGCAGGGATCTCCTTTAGGTTAGGAAAATTTTCTTATATAATTTTGCTGAAAATATTTTTCTGTGCCTTTAACCTGAGTTTCTTCACCTTTCTTTATTACTGTTTACTTAGATTTGGTCATTTCATAGTGTCCTTAATTTTCTGGGTGTTTTGTGCCAGAGATTTTTTTAGATTTCACATTTTATTTAACCAAGATATCTCTTTCTTCTATTGTATCTTTGATATTGTTTATTTTGTATATTTTATTCTGTTTGTGAGGTTTGTCTCTGAGGTTCCTGTTTGAGTTCCTAAATATTTCATTTTCACATTTCCTTCAGTTTCAGCTGCTTTCTTTTTCTTTTTGTTTTTTTTGCTTCTTTGTTTCTTTTTTCATTTTCTTTTTTTTTTTAATTCTATTGCCACTTTCAGGCCTTGAGCTATTTTATTCATTTCCTTCCAATGTTTGCTTGTGTTTCCACAGATTTTTGAAGGTACTTATTCATTTCCTTTTAAAGACACCTATTATATTCATAAAGGCTATCTAAGGTCTTTGTCTTGTGCTGCAGCTATGTTACAATTCTCAAGGCCTAATGTGGTAGGGTTGCTAGGCTCTACATATTGTCCTGGCTGTTATTGATTGTGGTTTTATACTAGCATCTAGCCATCTGGATTTTTGATGATTGTAATTCCAGATTCTGGTATCCGTTCTTGTCTCTTTTAGGTGTATATTTTCTTGTTTTTGTTTTGTTTTGTTTTGTTTTGTTTGTTTGTTTGTTTGTTTGAGACAGGGTTTCTCTGTATAGCTCTGGCTGTCCTGGAACTCACTCTGTAGACCAGGCTGGCCTTGAACTCAGAAATCCACCTGTCTCTGCCTCCCAAGTGCTGGGATTAAAGGCATGCACCACCACTGACCAGCTGTTTTCTTGTTTTCTGTGCTTTCTCTTGTTTTTAGGATAGTGTGGTATGTAGATGTTGTCTGGCAAGGTACTACTCTGGAATCCTGCTAGGTATAAGTATAGTGGATTCTGGGTAAAGATTGTTTCTAGGAATTGGCAAGTAATACTTAGGAATTGTGGTTCACTAGAAAAGGAGTTGAGGGGTATTTCACTAAGATCTGCTTAGTCCCTTGGGAATGTGGGCAAAAAGTGAGAAAAGACCAGGACATGTAGTCTGCTACAGAGCTGAGGATGAGACTAGAGGATTGGATTTAGAGGAGAAGAAGGGTGAAGATCTGAACCTGGCCTGTCTATGTTACTGGCCTACTTACTTCTCTAGCAGTTTTGGCTGGAGGATTCCAGGGAATGTCTGCTGGAGTTGATGACTGCGATGTTCCCATGAGTGGGGGAAAGGAAGGTTGAAGGTCTGCATGGTCTACTGGAGATCCTGGCAGGGAGAGGGTAGTGTCCAGGAATTGGTCTGCTACAGAGCTGGGAATGAGACTGGGAGGTTGGACCTGGAGGAGAAGAAAAGAGAGGAGAGGAGAGAAGAGGGGAGGAGAGGAGGGGAGGGGAGGGGAGGGGAGGGAGGGGGAGAGGAGAGGAGAGGAGAGGAGAGGAGAGGAGAGGAGAGGAGAGGAGAGGAGAGGAGATTTGTGCTTTGCTTACCTGCTTTCCAGGCTGAAGCACACTATGGTTTCTCTGGGAATTGGAGTTGCGGATTATGACGAAGAGATGAGTGGGGAAAAGAAAGACAGGAGGGAGTTGTCTGTGTGATCCTCTGAAGATGGATGAAAGAAAGGGGCAGGGTGCTTAGGAGGGTAATTTTCTATAGAACTAGGGATGAGACTTGAAGATTGGATCTGGAGAAAAAGAAAGAGACTAAGATCTACACTAAACCTACCTGCTTTCCCAGACTAAGTAGTCTGTGTGTTCCCAAGGGTAATTTATTCTAGATTTAAATTTTTTATATGGAATGCATAAGGGGAGAATAAAATATTCATAAGAAGCAGATAGAGAAGGAAAGTGGGTGGGAGAAAGGATTGGGGAAGAATGGAAAGATTCAAGATCAGGTGTGTGGAGGAACAGGAGGGATGGCCAGATGACCATGAATATGAATGGAAATCTGCAACTGATGGGGGTCGGGAGGTCGGGGCATCTCCAGGCAGAGAAAGAGACCTAGGAGATGCCAAGGCTGGTTCATATCCATGGAAGCTTCTGAAGAGAAAGGAGAGAGGAATGATTTGGGGGCAGGACTGTGAAGAGAGGTGGGAGAAGAAACTGTGGTTGAGATGTAAAATAAATAAATGAATTACAAAAAAATAAAAAGAAAGAAAAGAAAAATATTTTCTGGATGTTCAGCTGTTAAAAGCATATCCTGCTCTTTTAGGGGCCCGGGGTCTAATTCCCTGCACCCACGGCGTGACTCATAATTTTCTATAATTGTAGTTTCAGAGGACTCACTGTCCTCTTATGACCACATAGTCACTTCATAAATGTGCTACAGAGAGAAAGGTATTTATTTGTTTAATTAGATATTGAGTAATCCAAATATAGCAATAATTAAAAACAATAAATCAGTCAAATGCTTCAATGTAGGCAACGTTTGACAGAAATATAATTCATTAGATATCAGAATTTATCTATTATTGGATGCAGATCTAGATTCATTTTAAGCTGGACAGGGTCATGGACTGATGTAAATATTACCCTTTTTAATCTACACACTAATTTTATGGAATAAGAATGGTAAACTTTATATAATTATGAAAGTCAGAAAATGTTTATAATGATTGTGACTAAGACTAGAAAATGTTTTATACATAGACTGCCTTTGCTGAGAGAATTTTCACAGAAATGTGGGTTCCACTGATTTTCTGATGACTCTAATTGTTCAAGTTCAATGGTGATTATAAGTAGTAATTATCGTCCTCAGACCTGTTGCTATGTCAGAGGGCACTGCTTCCTTGGCTACATGTGAGTCTTCTGCCTGTGTTGAGAACTGCAAAATGGAAATGGTAGTCAATCCAAATCAAGCCAACTCAAAATGGGAACGGTGGTTTTCCCCACAGAAATTCTAAGAAGAAGATCAAAATAAAAATGTTTTTATTGCATTCTGCCCTGCATTCCCTTATATTATATTCTAAAAATAAACATTCAAGCCTGCCTAAAATTATATAATGCAACAAATCCCTGCACAACCCCAAAACATGTCACACCATTTAATCAGGAGATAACTTGAAATTATTTTATCATATCTTGATACATTATAAACAAACCATAAAAATGGTTAAATATATTATCATTACATAATACTATTGTAGAGAGGGCCCATAATGCTGAACTAGAGAAAGGCCCAAAGAGGTACAAAAAATATAAATCTGTCTTAGTTTCCATAAGTTACTAAAACAAAATCCCATAAATTGGTCATTTTAAAAACAGAAACTTATGCTTCACAACAATAAGAGCTGAAAAGCCTAAAATCAAGGCACCAGATGAAACTTGTTAGTTGGTATTCTAAGTTAAAAATATTAATTAATTCTAAGTAAATAAACAGAATTATGAGTGGATGACTAAATCACCTCCACTTTCTATCATAGTGGTAGCTGGATTTCCATATTTGATTTTTATAAGGTGATACAGAATCAATTCTTAGCAGATTTCAATGTATCGTCTATATATCCATGGGTTAGAGAACACAATAATTCACAGCACCAAAAATGAATCAGTTGCTCTATTAATTAATTTTTTCAATAATATCTTCTTCAGTAAAACTATCTCTTGATTTCTGTTTCCATTTGACTAAATATTAGTTGAGTATGAGAGAATTTCTTTCCTGATGTATATAATGCTCCAAAAGCTCATATCCACCATATTTCCTAACTCAAAGATGTGCTGGTCCATTCAACCAGGAGCTTAAACATTACATTTTAATATAAAAGCTACAATTTGGAATAGAATACCTTTCCTGACCACTAATTGGTATTACCAGATGATTGCTCACATAAATGTAACCACTTTCCTTCCATATGCATTGCCCTCCAGTCTAGCCCTCTCAGACATTGTTACTGGTGAAACATTCTCTTCAGTGTGTATTTAAGATCTGTTGCTCTACTAAGCTCTTAAAAGTCATTGATTAACTTTTTTCAATAGCAAGTCATCAAATTTGAATTGGTAGCTTCTTGGCTCCTGGAAACTTGTAGAAGTGAGCCTTTTGCAAATAACTTCAAAGGAAAGGAATTAGACACATGCACGAACAACAATTCATCTAAAGAGAGATTTGTTCCAGCAACAAGGACTGGAAAAGAAGTTCAAACATTCTGTGCAAAGTTCAATCCTTGCCTGGATAATTTTTCCTATTTAAAGGTCAGCACCATTTATGAAGTGGTTAACCTGTAATTTTAAACCTGACTGTTTCTTTCTTTGGTGTTTGTTTTTTCTCATTGCTTCAGTGTATATATATCCTAACCCTGTAAACACTCTACAGTGAGCTTTTAAAACTGTGACATATAAGAACACTGTATGAGGTGTTGGAGTTATCCTTCCAGAAAACTGCTATCCTCAAGAGAGTAGGTCAGGAGCGTGGGAAGATGATAGCAGGATCAGACATGTTGGTCAGAGACCATGGTTTCCAAGCCTCATCTACAGTCCATAGTCACATAAAAGCTGCTGCTACAAGTTTCCCAACACTAGAAGGTTACGTGTAGAATGTTTTCATGTGAAGCTATTTACCTCATATTGGGTCAGTGAAACATCAGCTGTCTGCTCTGATTTATCTTAAGCATCTATTACACCATAGGTGCTCTGGTTTTCACTAAAATCCCCTGTTTACAAGAACAGAACACAAAGAGCTGTTTCAAACAGGAAACCAGCATACACAGTACCAAGCAGCACACGGGTGCACATAGCCTCCTTTCCTTAGAAGAACAGCAAACCAAGGCCTTCCCGTGCAAACTGGCAGCACTTCCCCTCCCCTACCTCACTGGACTAGAGTTCCTTCATAATGCTAGCCACTTTTCTGGCAGTAGACATAAAGACTCAGGTTAAATTCTCCCTGCTAACATCATGTCTCGGTGCCAGACTGTCACTCTGACCTGCTCCCAACAATCTGAAAGCATATCTCCTCCAGGCCATTTTTAGATATTTTTCCTTGTTGTTGCCTGCATTTTGTGTGTTTTCATCATTCTTGTGTGCACTGTATCAGATGAGCAGGCTGATTGTTGTCACCCACGGATGAATTTCACAGCCCTCATGCAGAGGCTTGCTGCCTTTTTTTTTTTTTTTTTCATGCCGTTCCCCATAATGAGAATGATATACTTCAAAGAATCACAAAGAAAATAGGAATTAATAGTTTCCACCCAAGGTGAGATGAAAGTCGTTGTAGGATAGAGAATCTATCTGTTTACAAATGAGTGACTGTGTGTATGATTTTTCAACCAGTCTTCAGTGTAAATTACTGGAATAGTGAGGTTGCATGCATTGTTTTGAGTGAACTCTGTAAGCCTGTTTATACAACCTAAGTGTGTCACAATGTTTACCTTTTGGTCTAACTTTGAACTTAGTCCCCTTCTATGTCTAGTAATCTTGAGATAAGGAGCAATGATTATCATTGATCATCAAACATGAACCTGGGAGAGACTGTGGGACACAAGGTCAGTAACTGCACAGTGAATGTCTGGAGGCCAAGTGCCACCTCAAAGAGAACTCTCATTTTTATGACTGAAAAACCTGCAGCAATTGACTTCCTCATAAAGAGAATGGTAGGGTGATATATGTCATATGCGGATGGTCTGAAGTAGATACAGCTTCAGATTTAGGTCGACTCAGCACATCAAGATTATTATTTAAATACTCTGTTTTCTCATTTCTCCATTTACTTCCTAGCTATCATTTACATTTGCAAATTCCTTAAATCACAGCCATAGTTCCAAGAGCTATACCTATAAATCATTCAGGAAGACAGATATTGTTAACTGCAGGTGTTTGAAGTTTGAGGCCAGTCTGGGCTACATATTAAGGTGTGTGTGTGTGTGTGTGTGTGTGTCTGAGAGAGAGAGAGAGACAGAGACAGAGATGCAGAGACACAGAGACACAAGACAGACAGACACACAGAGAGAAGCAGAGAGGAAAGAATAAAAGCCCCCTTTTCCATAATTCCTCCATATCATCTATGTTTCTTGGTCCAGATTATTAATTCTTAAAGACCTTTATTTAGTACAGTGAAGGATTATGAGAATTGAGTTTAAGAGGTACACTTTAATGGCTAATCAGGACATGTAATAAGGCAAGATCAAAATTCTACCCATCCTATCTCTAACTCACTACACAAAGAAAATAGCTCAGAAGATAATATGAGATTGTCATAAGACATACTCTTTTTTAATATTTGTATGTTTTAATGAATTTACCATCCAAGACATATTTCATATTGTTAATAGTCACTAGGGCAACTTTTATTCCTGAAAATCTTTCCTAGAGATTAGGAGATCATTGGCCTAGATATTTGTAAACTGTCTTTTAGCAGTAAGTTATTTGGAGACTGAAGAAATTAATGGCAGGCAGGAGAGATGGCTCAGCGGTTAAGAGCACTGACTGCTCTTCCAGAGGTCCTGAGTATAATTCCCAGCACCCACATGATGGCTCACAACCATCTCTAATGGAACTCGATGCCCTCTTCTGGTGTGTCTGAAGACAGTGACAGTGTACTCATATAAATAAAATAAATCAATCTTTTAAAAAAGAAAGAAAGAAAGAAAAAACAAACTAATAGCATATGAATTCTGAACAAATTTGAAATGTTATCACAACTCAGTCCAAAGTAATATTTTTAATATTCAAATCTTCTCAGCACAATTACAATCTCAACAACTCCATGCTTGAGGAAGCACTTTGAGCAATGATGTCATGTAAGTCCACACAATATAAGACAGCTACCACCTCTGGAAGATAAAGCTCTACTCCTGTTTTGTGCATTCACAGATCAAATGTGTGTTTGCATGAACACTGAAATTCTAAACTCTTCTCTTGTCACTCTGGTCCCCAGGAAACTCCTGCTATAGTTGAAAAGTAAACAGCCATGACTAACTATAAGTTGAGTTTACCTCACACATATATTTACTTAGATAGTTGTATAGACACATTTTCCTCTTTCTAGTTAACAAGAAGCCACAACACTGTTTTAAACTAGTCCTAGTACACCAATTAACTTTAGAGGGTACATAGCCTCTAAGGATACTAGAGAACACCTAGAAACAGTGATGTCAAAATATACATGCTACGTGTCTTGTTACACTTTCGCAGCTAAGTTACGAACTGGACCACTCTTTGGTAAATGGAGGATGATATTTTCTTTCCAGAATGAAGATTTTCAAAATGAGTCTTGATGTCAAGATTTGTTTCTCAACTCAAGTTCACTCAGAATAAAACACTGTTTTTTGTTTTGTTGTGTTGTGCTTTGTTTTGTTATAAATAGGTAGAATCAAACAAAATTGAGTCTGTTACAGTTTTGGTCAAGCTAAGGCAGTCCTTGATACTCTAGTAGTCAAAGTTTGCTGCTGGTTGTTTGTAGACACCCTGGGCACATCATTACTTAGGTGCAGCCATTTTGATAGCTGGCTGCTCTCTGCTGTTTTGTGACAATTGTGTCTCATTTCATTCTCAGAGAAAACCTTAATTCCAAGAGCCAAGGAATTCTAGCTGTTACCTCCTAGGTACTAACCTCAATTTTCACTGTGGATCTCAAACTCAAGATTTTAAAATATCGGTACACTATCACAACATGACATTAAATGGATATTGAATTCCTCTAGCTCTTTTAAATATTTTCCTACAGAGAGAGCCTGCTCTTGGACGATTATGTTTTCTCTTTTGATGGAGTATGATAACACATTTTTAAAGCATGGAATTTCCATACATCATGTTCTGCCTGGCAATCTTGACATTAAAACAACTGCTTTTGGGTGCATACCATGCTTGGAAATGGCAGGCCATACCTCATCGAGATGCTAAGTAAAGAACTTTGATAAATTGTAAAATACCACAGGCTTTTATGAGTTAAATGGTAGCATAAAGAATTGCAGGTCAAAGGATTTTAATTATAGTATCTCCAGGACGTGGTCCTATCCAGGATTTTATACCTAGTGCCTGGCATCCACAAGAGGCTGGATAATCATTTTGGAAAAAAACTAATTAAATGATAATTTTAAAAGATCACAGAATAAAAGTATTTCTTTAGCAAATTATTAGGATATAGGAAGACTAAATTTTCTAATTTTAATTTCTTTAAATTTTCATGTTTATGTAGAAGATATAGAAACCAAGAAAATAATGAATTGAAAACTGTTTCCTGTCAAGAGTAACCTTAGGAATGTTACTCACTCAATGACTAGTGAATTAGAAATGCTACTTTTCAAATTGCACAAATAGAAACACTAGTTTTCTGTTATTTTTCTAAAACTAAATTCACAGACGACTTAATGTAAATTTTAGAACACTTCATGGACTTGATAAAAAAAATAATATATGGTCACAAGGAAAGATGTATTTGGGCTACAAATAGTATTTCTGAAAATAAATAATATGAATATTGAAGTCTCACAAAAAAATATTTGTGCAAAGCATTCTTGATGGATTTAGTTTGTATACAGTGGCTTAGACAGGGTGCTGTATGTCTTTTAAGTATACTTTTAAATTCATGGAGAAGATTAAAACCAATATTTTGTTGTTGTTGCTGTTGTTATCCTTTGAATAGTGAAGTATAAATATCACGCAAACCAACATTTTACAACATGAATAGTGACTCTTTCCTGCAGTTGTGAAAGTCAAAGGAATAGTTATTTAATCCCCAGATATCCTTAGATTGTTCTAGTCTCAAGGCACATATGAGAGGCGATCGCCAATGCCACCTGTAACTTTCCTTGGTCTAGGGCAATTTAGAGTTTAACTTTCTTTTATTTATAATTCCAGTTTGAATCAAAGCATCGACTACCCCATGCATCAGTGCTCTTCAATATCTAATTTCACAGTTTTCTTAACACATATTTCATGTTATTTATTATAGTCAGAGGCATCCCAACACCTTGTCTATCTTTGCTACCTTTTAAATGGTTTCTCTGGCAAACCATCAATCACAAATCATGAAACATATTTTAGCTTAAGTAAGATCAGCTAAGAAAGTAAACAAGGCTTGTATGTTCTAATTGGAAGCATTGCTCACATCAATAAGTGATAAATGCTAGTTCTGTGATAGAATATTTATTTCCTAGATGCATTTGTAATGGAAAGTATGGGCAAGATTAAAATCTCTAATCACTCACTAATTTTGAGGTCATAAAGATATTGATAAATATATAACCCAAATGCTTTGTGTTCAAAGTAATTCAAATTGAGTTTTATATTTTTGTGGTATTACTAAAGAAGTATATATGTGTATTTTACATATGCCATGCTCTGAAAATCATATGAAACTTAAAATGATGAAAATAAGTTTATGAAAATGTTTCTGCATATTTCAAAACCTTTAGTTTCATAATCCCCTTTTTGATATTTGTATTAAGCTAAAACAGTTTTACTAAAGCATTTTTTCCTTTAGAGCATTTTGCTAACATACCCACTATATTTGGTAGTTTCTGACTGATGTCTTAAACACACTAGAATGAATATGTTCTCAAATAGGAAAGAGTATGCTTCCTTCATAAAATTTAATTCAGAGAACAGAGGTGTGCTCCCTTGTTCCATGAAGTCAATTGTGCCACGGAACCATAATAGCCAGGTGATGTCCATTCACTTTACAGGTAATTTATCACAACAAGAGCACTGTCTCAGGGATGGTTCACACAAATAATTTCGCTTAGGCAAACACCATTTTCCAGTAATGATAGAACAAAATAAACTTTCAGAGCAGTTAGGAACAGTGACATTGCACTTTCAGTACACATTTGCCAACCTGTCTCTATTGTTTGCAAAGGAATTAACTGTGGCAAGAAAATCATTAGAGCCATCTGCTCCGGTGGTGTGAAAGCACATCTCTGATTATTTTATTATAGGAGCAAAGATGAGGAAACTGTTTTAGAATGGTTTGAACATCGTTTATCCTAAATTTGACATTCTAGCTTAAAAAATAACACTATTGACTGTTCTTGCTGAGGCTTTTTATAAATTCATTTACTCAGAACCATGTTCCTCAATAGAGATGCTAAGAGAGTGTTGACTTCTTCATTAACATTGGATTAAATTTGTAATGTATTTTTATTTATTAAATAAGAAGTGAGAACATAAGTTGATTGTCTTTCTGTTTGTTTTGTAAGTAGCTTAACAAAGTAGTTTTTTTGGTTGCTTTGAAAGAGTAAATAAATACACAACCTACTTTTGTATCACAAAGAAATACATGAATGTAATTTGAGCTCTTATCATAAGGTGTTTGCCAAGAGTGTGCAAAAACAAGTGGAAGAAATAAGGTTAAGAAGAGAAGTAGCAAAACAAAATTCACTGGTGACCCGGATTTTAAATTCTATGTCGATTTGATAATATTCAGTGTATGCGTCACTCTTTTTGGTGTTATCCCACACCTGACAATGATGTCTTAGATGAAGAAAGATATTTTGGGCTCATTGTTTCAGAAAAATTCAGTTCACTGAAGTAGAGACACAGCACAGGGGCTCAGTTCTTATCTTTTTAGAGCAGAAAGCAGAGAACATGACTGGAACTTTCCAAGAACTGTCCTTGTGCATTGTTTCGGCCAACTAGGTCTAGTCTTTGGAAAATTCTAACATGCCCCCGTCCATATACATATATAAATAGTGCCACTACCTGATGACCATGCACTCAAAACACGGTCCCATTGGGATATTCCAGAACCAGACCATAACATGACAACGTATACAAGCTTTACCATAAATCCCTCTATTCCTCTGTCCCTTAGAATAGTAGCATGAGAAGGATCACTTCAAGGCAGAACTTGTCCCCACACAAGGGCACTTCAACCCAGTAGATATTTTGTAACTAAATACACATTGAAAGGACAGATAGATTGGTGAATAGATAGACAGACACATGAATTGTAAACCAGGAAAGCTCAATTAAAGAAAAAAAGAGGAGATCTACTGAAGTAATAAGAACATCTCTCTCAAATTTAGAAATGCCTGTGCTTCTCTGTGTTTTTAGTTCAGAATGAAGCAAGACTGTTATATCCAAAGGGCTGCATAAAAATGTTTAATCTGTGGGGTGAGAAATTTGCTGTCTATATCTTCATCGCTGCGTGAAAAGTTGTTTTATTCTTGTAGAATACAGAAGATGTGGGCAAGTCAATTTTACAAGTTTCACATAATCTTGAGGATGATAAAACAGCATGTATATTTACTTAATACAATGAGTATATACTCTCAAATCTTATGTCTGTGTATGTAAATGGAATTTACTAAGTGGTGGGGTTTCAGGATTGTTGCATTATTGAGAAAAACAGCTTTACAAGCTACTAGGTTTTTGGTTTTTTTTTTTTATTGGATATTTTATGTATTTGCATTTCCAATGTTATTCCATTTCCTGGTTTCCCTCTGGAACCCCCCTTCCCCTGCCTCTATGAGGGTGCTCCCCTCCAAACCACCCACTCCCACCTCACCGCCCTGGCATTCCCCTACACTAGGGCATTGAACCTTCACAGGACCAAGGGCTTCTACTCCCAGTGATGCCCGACAAGGCCATCCTCTGCTACATATGCAGCTGGAGCCACAGGTCTCTCCATGTGTATTCTTTGGTTGGTAGTTTAGTCCCTGGGATCTCTGGGGGGTTCTGGTTGGTTGATATTGTTGTTCTTCCTATGGGTTTGCAAACCCCTTCAGCTCCTTCAGTCCTTTCTGTAACTCCTCTGTTGGGGACCCCATGCTCAGTCCAACGGTTGGCTGTGAGCATCTGCCTCTGTATTTGTCAGGCTCTGGCAAAGCCTCTCAGGGGACAGCTATACCAGGCTCCTGTGAGCAAGCACTTCTTGGCATTCACAATAGTGTCGGGTTTGGTGTCAGTATATGGAATGGACCCCAGATGGGGCAGTCTCTGGATGGCCTTTCCTTCAGTCTCTGCTCTACACTTTGTCCTGGTATTTCCTTTAGACAGGAGCCATTCTGGTTAAGAATTTGGAGATGAGTGGGTGGCCCCATAACCCAATGGGGACCTTGCTAAACCTCTGGATATGGTCTCTACAAGTTTTCCCTTAAGTCAGCGAAGGGCAAAGGTGGTTGCAGACTCTTATTCTTTTTTGTGACATGATCTTAGAAATAATATTCTGTTCTTTCGATGTTCATTTTAAAGAAGTTTTCAGGTCTTGGCATATTTAGGTATAAGAAATTAAGCAAGATATTAAATCCGTGGAGATGGGTATTTAGGGAGTTATACCAGTGGTTACCTGGCTTGTACTAGGGTTAGTACCCTTCTGCACTAATTCATCCAAAGGATGACTCTTCTCTAAATTTCAATAATTTATTTTTAAATTCAATCATGGCATCAATTAGTTTATTTATATACAAATCATTTATTCTTCTTTCCTATTAATGTTAGAGAAAATTTTCCTCCCTACTATATGGGATTATTGAATTTGTAACTATAGTTATAAACCACCAGTTGCTGGAGCACTTATAATAAAACAACCATCCTTACACATGTCTTTATGATCAAATTGCCTATTTCATACTGTCAACTCCCATACCTCGATTTTGTGTACTCAAAGTCTTGTATCACCAACTATACTCTAGGGCTAGAGCACATATCAGTAGCAATGTTAAAATTGTGAACTTGGGTGTGAGTGTGTGAATTGGTAATTTCTAACCCTCCCTAGTCCTGATCCACCTCCCAGCATTGAAACATTATAATGCTTTCTCTTCCTCTTTTCCTTCTATCCTTCCTTCCCTTCCTTCCTTCCTTCCTTCCTTCCTTCCTTCCTTCCTTCTCCTTCTTTCTTTCTTTCTTCTTTCTTTCTTTCTTTCTTTCCCATTCAAAATGACAACAAAACAGCAACAACAATAATAAACCACCACCAACAACAAAAATCCCAAAGCAAATCCTGAGATGACATATGAGTTTCTTTCCTGCATTCTTAAGGGGAGGTATTTTTCTCATACGTGTTTTAAATGGCCATTTTTGTTTTTGTGTTTTAGAAAATTTTTCTTACCCCCACTCAGTCCCCCCTCCCACAGTTCCTCATCCCATTCCTCCTCTCCCTTGCCTCCAAGGGGGTGCTCTCCACCCCCCACTCAAGCCCCTCGAAGATTAAGCACACCTTCTCTCACTGAGATCAGACCAGATGGACTGCTGCTACACATGCACCAGGGGCCTGTGTATACCAGCCTGTGTATGCTTCTGGTTGGTGGCTCAGTCTCTGGGAGCTCCCTGGGATCTGATTTATTTGAGATTGCTGGTCTTCCTATGGGGGTCACTCTCCTTTTCAGCTTCTTCAATCCTTCCCCTAGTTCAACATAGAGATCCCCGACTTCTGTCCAATGGTTGGGTGGATAGCCATGCCAGGCTCCTATCTGTAAGCACAGCATAGCATAGTAGTGTCAAGTCTTGGTGCCCATGTCCCATGAGATGGATCCCAAGTTGGCCTGGTCATTGGACTTCCTTTCCTTCAATATCTTCTCCATTTTTCTTTCTGCAGTTCTATTAGACAGGAATAATTCTGGTCAGGAATTTTGACTGTGGGTTAGTAACTCTGTCCCTCTACTTGAGGCCCTATCTTCTGGAGGTAAACTCTTCAGAATTCCCTTTCCCCAGTGTTGGGCATTTTAGCTAAGGTCACCCCCAATGAGTCCTGAGAACGTCTTACCTCCTGGATCTCTGGTACTTTACACTTCCCAGTCCCCAAGGCTGCTTATTTCCAAAATGCTTTATATTCTTGGCCTTCTGGGCTTCTCTCCTGTTTCCTAGCCTCCATATCTGATACTGACTCTTTTCCCCTCCCCCTCCCCTCTCTTTCCCAGATCCCTAACTCCCTCCACCTCCTGTGATTATTTTCTTCTCCCTTCTAAGTGGGATTGATACCTCCTCACTTGAGCATATCTACTTGTTACACTTTTTAAGGTCTGTAGGTTATATCCTAGGTATTCTGTATCTTTTGACTAATATCCACTTACCAGTGAGTCCATACCATGCATGTCCTTTTGGGTCTAACTTCCTCACTCAGGATGATATTTTCTAGTTCCATCTATTTGCCCACAAATTCATTATACTCTCTCTCTCTCTCTCTTTTTAATAGCTGAATACTATTCCACTGGGAAAATGAACCATATTTTTTTGTATCCATTCTTCTGTTGAGGGACTTCTGGGTTGTTTTCAGCTTCTGGCTATTACAAACAAGGCTACTATAAACATAGTAGAACACATATCCTTGTGGTATGGTGGGACATTTGTATATGCCCAAGGGTGGTATAACTGGGTCTTCAAGTAGAGCTATTTCCAGTTTTCTAAAGAACCTCCAGATTGGTTTCCAGAGTGGTTGTTCCAGTTTGCAATTCCTCCAGCAACAGAGAAATATTCTTCTTTCTCCAAATTCTTGCCAGCATCTGCTGAGTTTTTTATCTTAGCCATTCTACTTGGTGTGAAGTGGAATCTCAGAGTCATTATGTTCATTTTTTAGATATAACATAATCTCCAAATTATCTTGGTCAGTAATTGAGATGCCATGGGCAAGCATGTTGATCATGAATTTCATTAGCAGCAGGAGGAAAAGAAAAGTAAAAGTAGGTCTTCCTCGGTATTTCAGGCTTGGAAATATAGGATATGGTGCACATAAAAATCCAGTCTTCCGAGGTTAGAATATCCATCTTGGTACTATTGAAGTAGCATTCAGGAAACCTCACTTCCTGCCCCAGCATTTCTCATTCACTCAGAGCTTGGGCAAAGTTCCCTAAATGCCTTAAAAGGGGAACAGATTAGACATAGGCATATCTGCTGAGAACTGAGAATACAAAGATGCTTCTGCTGACTTTTATCATTTCCTAGAAAACTGGATCCTTGTCACTACGTAGGAATGAACCATATGAGGAAGAACCATGAGGACCTCAGCACCATGCCACATCACTCTCACCTGACCACATTGACTTCCCAATCCCATGCTGGAGAAGACAGCAACATGATGATACCTATAACATTCTACTTTGCCTTTAAGAATGCGGAACTACTGTTTTCTAGTTTGTTCATCCATATACCTAGAGAGATGGCTGGAGCATTAGTGGTAGTGTTTTTTTTTTTTTCTAACAATGTTCTATAAAGGATTCAATATAGCCCTAGAGCATTGGTTCTCAGAATGTCATGACCCTTTGGGGAGTCCAACAACCCTTTCACAGGGGTCCCCTAAGACCATAGAAAAACACAGATATTTATATTTCATTTTATAACAGTAGCAAAGTTAGAGTTATGAAGTAGCAGCAAAAATAGTTAAATGGCTGGGGGGTCACCAAAACATGAAGAACTGTATTTAAGGGTCAGTTAAGAACCACTGCCCTAGAGGGTCTGCTACCTGCTGGACAGCAATTGGACTCCTCCCACCTCCTGCAGATAGTGCACATCATCCAGGTACTCACCAGCAATTTGCCCATGCTAATCTTCACGACTTACAAAGGATACCTGTGCATCAAATTAGCAGTGGAGCCCCAGACAAGACATTTTTCTGTTCATCTGGAAGAAGGCATTGATATTGGACACTATGAAGCATTGCCATTAATGTCATGCTCTATATGCAACCTTATTGTACTAGGAAGCATCTGACAAATAAGAGACTTGATTCTCTCTTCAATCATCTGTTCTCTTTCTCTTTCTTGTTTCTTTATACACCCATTACTGAATAGCGATTTAGTTGGCAGTCTCTGAGTAGTGACTTTTCTAAGAAGACAAGATTAACAGGTGCCTTTCAAAGACAAATGGCAATCACATTTAGATAAAGATCAGGATAATCTAAATCAGGTAACTTCATAGTTAATGACATGATTACCTGATCCTTCTTACTGTTCTGGTTTGGGGAGTCAGAGATGTTGTGTATTTTTGTTTACAACAGATAATATGTGTATTTGGTGCATGGATTGGATTCTGGGTCACTAAAAGAGAGGCATTTTGACTTCAAACAGGATTGAGACAGTTGGGGACATTCTCACTGATCCTAGGGCTTAAATTTCATACTGGAACATAAGCTCCAGTCTGTCCTCAATGAGTTGGAAACACCCTACACTATTTTTAGGTATAATCTGTTGCTCCAAAATCCTTGTAGTGTCTGGAAAGTGATTAGAAACTAAGGACAGGCTTAGAGGTGGAGAAGGATGTATTCTTGCATTGCACATTCATCAACTCCTGTTCCCACTGAACATTTGATCTGAATGAACTTGTCAATCAAAAGTAAACAGGACAATCAATTTGAGATGATAGAAATTGTTAAATAAAATTATTGACATAAAAATAATTAGTTTAATATATTAAATAAAAATTAATTTCTTGGAATGCCTTACATTAAAATTCACAAGTATACCATGACTTTTGGCTGTTATTTCTTGTCCATGCAACAAAAGCATATCAATAGTCTTCCTTGACACAAGAAACTCACTTCTTCCATGGTGATGAAAATTCGCCTACAACTCAGGTCTGATAAGCCGTAGTTTTTGTGTGTCAGGCACACCAGTAAAACCAGTAATTCCTTTAAAATGTGGCTAGTTCTTGCACTGAAGCAATTACAGTAACACATTTCATTGGAACAACTCTTATGTCTAGATGTGTAGCAGCTGTTTATTATGAATAGTTACCATTTCTTCATACACATTAAGTGAAAAATCAGGACAATATTTTTTTCCAGTACTTTTTTGTAGATTAAGGTTGACACTTGTTAAAGAATGTGGGAATTGCTAGAACATTTGGTACTGACTCCTTTGTTTCTATAAAAGCACAAGGAATATCATCCAGTATTGAGCTGAGGATCATGAATGCAAATATCAGCACAGGGAGAGAGATCAGATGACTCCAAGTCTTGTTATTCAAATATTTATGATGTAACAACATACACTCTCACCCCTGCCAAGGACTATCATTAACCATTGACGACTTCATAGACAGTGCTTTAAGAAAAGCATCACGCTTGCGATGCTCATGTTCCAATTTTACACCACACCTTTCTCCCCCACTGGGGATATTATTCAAGTCTAGGAAAGAACATCATTTTTAAGATTTCAAAAATTTTCAAGCATGATACAGATTTAATTTAGAAAAACAAACAAATAGGATTCAAAGCCTGAGCACCTCCATAAAGATGTAGTCTTTGTAAGAAATTAGGAAATTTTTTCCTGCAAAGGACGAGAAATTTATTTTCTCAAGAGAATCAGAAAAAATAAAGGTTTAGGGCTGACAAGATGGCTCAGCGTGTAGAGGTGCTTGCTATGAAATCTGAGGACCCACATTAAATTTCGAAATCCCATAAAAGAAGGGAACCAAATCCCTCAAGTTGCCCTGTAACTACCATATGATATGGCATGTGAATACACCTGTATATACATGCAAATAAACATACATATAAACATACATACATAAATAAATACTTATGAATTTTAAAAGTAGATATAATGTTAATCTGACAAAATTAATGTATTTTTAAAACTACAGGAAATAAACATAACTACCAGACTCAAATGAAAACCTCAACTGATCTGGAAAGGGGTGGGGAGGTGGAGGAATTCCTTCATTAGGGGATGACATTTATATGGAGATGAATGCTATGCTTTAACTGGCAGAGGAGACACATCAAAATGGAACTGATTCATTTACATTGTGCAATAGGCTTGTGGGAGATTTTTTTCCAATGAATTTTCTTTTACTCAAAATTTTCTATAGAAGAAATGTCAGGAATACACAATTTGGAAGTTGCTCTTTAGAAAAATAATTGAGAATAACAACAACAAAAACCCAGAGGTACCTAATCAATAGCAACTTTAAAAGCTTTTCTGAAGTCATTTGTTTTAAGCAGTGGCTTCACAATTATTTTAAGCACCAAAACATCGATTTGAAGTAATGGAGGAAATGGTGTTACCATTGATAGAATTCAGGACATGCTATCCACAAATATGGCGCAGTGGCATTTGAGAAAATAGCTGGAGGTACTAGGTCATTTTTATCCTTCTTCCACCATTGGCACTTAAAGCAGGCCATAGAAATACTGTGACCTTCATCTAAAGCATGTGGCGGAACTCCCTGCACAGTTGTTTTCCTTTTACCCTAAAAGTCATAGGAGTGCGCAGATATTGCCCCCACACACCATGTATTATCAGTAAATCGTCCTTCTTTGTTCAGCCACGCATCTGCAAGAAGTCCACTCTTTATAAAACTATGTAGAATTAGGCTGAGCATTTTGCTGGTAGTCCCAGCATTTTGAAGATTATGGCAAGAAGGTTTCTTGAGCCAGTGCAATAATGGCCCAACCTAGAGGACATAATGAAATTATGTTTATAATAAGTCACAAAACAAAATAGGATTCCCTGTTTCTCTTGTTCTATATTTATGAAGGCTCTCCTGTGAAACTCAAATTGAGAAAATCTGCATGTCTTTCTCTTGTTGATTTGTCTTTTTCTAAAAGTAGATGTCTCAGTCCATGAACCTAGCAGTGAGAAGAATATACTTCTATATTATTATCTGAATTAAATAAATCTGCCTTCTCAATACCACCCAACAGTGGTATACAACGATGAAGCTTAGTCAATTGTTTTTGTTTGGATTTTCATTAGTGTGAAGAAACGATGACCAAGGCAGCTCTTATAAAAGACAACATTTAATAGGGGCTGGCTTACAGTTTTAGAGGTTCAGTCCATTATCATTGTGGCAGAAAGCATGGCAGTGTGCAGGCCTACATGGTGCTGGAGGAGCTTAGAGTTCTACATCTGATCCAAAGGTAGCCAGAAGGAGGGTCTGGATTCAACACTGGGTGCAGCATAAGACTAAGTGTCCTCAAGGTCACACCTATTCTAACAAGGCCACCCCTCCTAGCAGTACTATTTCTTGTGCTTCAAGAATTCAAATACATGAGTGTATGGGTGCCAAACCTATTCAAACTACCAAATAAATAAACAATAAATATCCAGAGAGTACTTGTTTGAATCTTGTTTAATGAAGGCCCAAGGCAGGAAGGAATATTCAGTGATATTTAACATTTACTATTCGTTCCTCTCCTCCCCTCAGAAACACACACACACACACACACACACACACACACACACACACCCTTGTTAGACCACTTGGAAAAAACTCCTTGATTAGTAACTGGTAGACTAGCAGAAATTATCATTAAAATGACATTGCTTTTTAAATTACGTGTTAAGTTTTACCAACAGTTACAATATTTGACAACAGTGATAATTCAAGAATTGCACATATTTTCTGTTCTTCTTCAAATACATGTACTAATCCACCTCACAATCAGGTTGGTGGAGGCCATTGATACAGACTTTTTTTTTTTTTTGATTCGAGACAGGTTTTCTTGTGTAGCCTGGGCTACCCTGGAACTCACTCTGTAGACCAGGCTGGCCTCGAACTCAGAAATCCTCCTGCCTCTGCCTCCCAAGTGCTGGGATTAAAGGCGTGCACCACCACCGCCTGGCCAGACTTTTTTTTTTTAAAAGACTAAGTATATCATTTTTGACCTATTGTTTACCTAAATCCAGCCTAAGCAGCATACACTGCCTCTGTCTTTGGAAGTAGGTCTCCTGACTGGAAATTTCTCTCACTTCCTCTTGTCAGCTGAGTGAGTCACCCAGTCCTCAGTGAAACCATCTGTGGACCTCCCAAACTCCACAGTCTTTCTTCTCACTTCTCTCCTCTCATAGAAGCTATAATTATGGGCTATAATAGCTATTTCATTGTATTATAACTGGTCCTGAAGCTGGTGCTTTCTGGTTGATTATAAAATTTTTGAAGAAAAAAAAAATCACACACACACAAAAACCTGTATTTTCATCTCTCTGGTGACTAACAGGAAGCTGGCAGGCAAGTACCAAAAAAACTCTTCTATCTATCAAAAATAGGCCCATTTCTTTTTCTCATGGATAGTTCAGGAAAAACAAAATTACACACGCATGCACTTATGCACACACACAAATACAAATGTGCTTGTTCATATCAAATTCAAGTTTCTTCTTGAGTTACTAATTAAGCCAGAGTGAACCTACATCACCAGGCCGGGAGGCGAGGACCATGGGTATTCTGTACATCCACCTGATTTCATGTGTGAGGGAAATATTCACACTCTTAATGCAGAGGAGACTTCAAAGCACAGGAGACAGGCTGATGGAAAACACACCTGGCATATTGACTCTGCCTGACATGAGTACTTTTCCATTCTCCCGAGACTTTGTCTATAAATTAAATTTATAATGTTTAATAACTTGTTTGTGGATTCTGTGTTTGGTAACAGGAAAGTTAGCAACACAGTATCTCTTAGTCACTGTTTCTTCACACCTCATAGATATCATTGTCAGAAGCAGCCCTTCCCCTTAATGCGGTTATTCTTCCTTTAAAATCAGGCTCCTGTATTTTAAAAAATATATATATATTTAGTTAACAGAAAGAGCTCTAGTCTGGAAAGCGCCATCTCTTCCTCCTGTTTTTCTGATTCCCTTTCAACACCTGAGACACAGTGCTTCCTGGCTCAAAATTTGTTCCTTGGGTTTTATTGAAGTGGTTGATACCATTTTCCTCCAAATATAGCTGTTTCCATGTGTACTGCAGTACTTTCAATAGCCACTCTCACTCCAACCACATAGCACATGCGCCCTTGCACCCTGTCAGGCTGTGATCACCCGATAATTTTCAGCTGCAAGCCCATAGTTTTTATTTTAATCTGGGAAGTTATAAAAATAACAATACTACATCACTTTCTAATTCACCGAGTGACTTTAGTCTTTTGCTTTCTAATTCCTTTCGTTTCCTTTTTATGAGCTTGCCAGTGCTGTGGGGTTTGCTCCCCTCCCATATTTAAACAGAGCAAGCAATGCTGGGAATTTTTACAAGGAATTGAATTTGATCTGTTTTGAAACATTTATTTATTCCATACAGCATTTAAGGCAACTGAATTATTTTTGGTCCTGATGTTGCAGAGACTAGATGAGAATTTTTCTGAGTTGGGGGGTGGATACACAAACCGGAAATCAAGGAGCAGTTTGGCTGCAAAGATCTCCGGTTAAACAGAAATTAACAGAGTTTACAAGAGTAGGAGAACAATTACATGACAATTTTGCTGAATCTGAAGTCACCAACACAAGGCTCCTTAGTTCGGGGGTTAAATTAGATTTCCTGTGGCAGTGGCCTTGTGTTTTTGATCTGTGTTAACACCATGAAAGAGAGATGCTGTGGGGCCCTGTGACTTGTGAATGGCACTGAACATCCCACGTTAGTGACAAGGAATGAGGTAAGGAGACTAAGTGGCCTAGTTCCGTCTGCCAGCACTTCGCACCAATTCAAGAAGGACCTGGTGATTCAGGAGACAGACATACTATACAATGTTGTCTAATCTATAAAGTGTGGTTATTTTCTTCTTCTATAGTTGCATACATGTAGAAGTTCTATTATTACAAACCCAGTAGCTAAAGTTGGGCATTTCGCATAGCTGAAACTATTTTCCTATAACAAAGCAAAGGAACTAACAGGCAAGGGGGAAAAAAGAATTTATTAGAGAAACACAAAACCCCAAACCTAGTCAACAAACACTGCTTTAAATCCACTAACTTATATATATGAGTGGAGTGTTTAAACCAATGTGAGGTATAATTTGTAGTGGGCCTTTTTATTGGTTATTGACATTTTAACAACAGCAGAAAAGAATTCTAATATATAAACACAGATGCCAAAAAAATAAATATAAAATTCTGGAGGAGTCTTTCACTGGGGCCAGTAGGGTGCTGTGGTTAGAAATGAAAACAATCTGCTTAGCCCTCAACCATGCTCCCTAGGAAAGCCTTCACTTAGAATATATGTTACAAAGCTATGGTAACAGATATTTTAGCCAGTTAAGAGCACTGCTGCAATTTGCAGCTTCTCTGGGTTCCAGGCGTGAGTCATGCTTCCTGTTCAGCACACAGACAGAGCCTCTGTTTGACTTCGGTCTTTGGTAACAGAATGGCAGCAGAATGGTTCTGTGGCAATGAGCTGGAAGCAATCACATTTACTGGGCTTACACGCATAAGAAATGCAAATAGGTTTCATCTGCAGGGATACGGGTTGGTGGCTTGACTCAAACACTTCATACTCTAAGGAAGAAGGAAGTTAAACCACAGGCTTAATCCTTGACTAAATCTTGAGGTATTCCTTACCACAAATTAGAAAATTGAAACCAAAATGGGCTCGCCCTTCCAAAACCAAGGAGCTCAGCTCTCAGTTCAGAGCCTGTCAAACCCATCCTGCTGGATCCTTTTACTTAGTTCATACTCAATGGCTTACTTTAAAGCTTATTAGGACAGAGCCATCAAACCATGTGTGCCTGCTATGGGAACAGAGACTGGGTGGCAATAAGGCTTGAAGAGACAACAGGGAATTTCAAATACAAGAATGATCATTATTTCATATCTGCAAGTTGTATTCCTACAAGTGTTCTTCACTGAACAACTGCCAACTCAAAAGCAAAATGTATCTCCACTGAATATGTGCAGTATTTCTCTGGTAATTATTGCCTAAATAATACAATATTAAAACTATGTATATAGCACATAATTGTGTTCATTTTTCTAAATAGTCTAGAGGTGACTTGAAGTAAGTTGAGGGAACAATGCATTATAGGCAATATTATATTATTGTATACAAGAGACTTCAGAATCAGTGGGTTTGGATATCCATTGGGGTCATGAATCAATCCTTCTGAGATAGAGACAAACACTTTAATTACTGATCGATGTCTCCATGTGATGACAGGAGATCTTCTTACTTTCTGAAAATAGCTATTCACATGAAAACCTACTAGCTTTACTGTTAGAAGTGTCACTCATTATAAAGTCAAACACTTTTGTGCCAGTGTTCCAGAAATGTATAACAAACATAGAGGAGAGGGCTCCACCAATGCTATTTCATACATAAAGTTCTCTGCAAATTACAGATATTAGCAATGATGTCACTACTTAAGATAGCAAGAGAAGGGCTGGACTATAGCTCAGTAGTAGAGCACTTGTTGAGTGTGAGAGGCCTCACCCTCATCCCAAAAATGACAAAATGGAAAGCAGAAGAGACAGTTGTGCCTTAAAATTAGCTTATATGAGTGATTTCTTTTATGCTACCTCTTATCAATGTAAACTGTTTTAAGAAACCCCACAACTATTTTTCAACTCTTCTTCATGTGAGAAAAGCTGTCCAGAGAACAGTAGTTAGATATAGTTTAAAAAATAGGTGACTTGAAATGAAGAAGTGAAGAATTCAATAATCATTAATATCTATAAGCTAAGAGTGAACTCACAAATCTGACTTATTTAATCCTCACAATAAAAACAATAAAGTTCTTGCTGATGCAGAATTTCGGGCACAAAACATGTACATTTCTTTCTAAGGTTTTCTAATGAGCATTTAAATCAGGGAATATTGATACTTTTCACTAATTCAATCAATAAACAGTGAGTGCTAATGACTTCCTGAAATATGTGGACTATTTCATTAGATAACAAATGGAAGGTAATAAAGTAGCAAACTTCTGTGTCTCCACAGCTCTTTAGCTAGCAGAAGAAACACATGATGCTGGGTGACTCTGCAGTAGTTGGGATGCAAATTGTGTCAACTAGCTGTTAGAAGTGAAATTGGATTTTATCTTTTTTTAAACTAATAAGTTAGTCTGTTTCTGCTTTCATTGATGATGGCAGAAGACAGGAAACTCCTGGTTAAGAGACAAAGGACTTCATTAATCATGTATGGCACAGCAAGCAGCATGAGCATTAATATGTTTATGTGAGTTTTTCTTGTTACCTTTTCCTAGATTCCTGGTGTGATGTGGAGTGCCCAGACAGATGCCCAAAGCTCTGTGCTACACTGAAGAAAGAGTGAACATGAAAATGCTAACTAGTGCTTGGCTTAGAGGACAACATTTCTTAATCCTCTAAAACTGGTATCTATGAACATAGCAGTAGGGAAAACAACAACACCCTACATTACCTTACAACCTTATCATGTAAGAATGACACAGACCATCCTGTGAAGGATATTTTCTCACTGTCAGTCATAAACTCTAATTCAGGGCTGGAAGGGCAATGTATGGGCTATAGTGGAAAGTCCGATCTATCTCCCTTCAAATGTCTAATCATATCCTTTAAAAACTTCTAAAAGGTTCTATATACTTATATGTGGATTGTTTTCTGGAGTCAGAGAAGAGTCCAGTTTGCAGTGATCATACCACAGGCTCCTGGTTGTGAGATGAAGTACTAAAGGGCACAATGCAAAACATGATGTATCCATTGCATAAACCAGGGCAACAGAAGCACCTTTTGTTGTTCTCAAGGTCAATGCATGCTAGTCTCTGTGCATGGAGAGCTCAACCCAAGTCTCAAGTGTTCTCAGGATGAAAACATGCTGAGTGTGTCATTCGACAGCATATATGACAAGAACTTTTAGCCCAACTACACTAATACAGTAAGCCCTGAATATTCCAACACAGACTAAGTATAAGAAAAAAACTTTAATATCAATTTTATGAAGATGATAGAAATCATTAAATAAATAAATAAAACCCTTAAAGAAAGTGAGGAGAAAAACAAACAAAGCAAACCAAAATAAAAAAAAAAAATGGAGGAAATGAATAAATAAATCCCTTAAAGAAAGTCAAAAATGGGGGAAAAAGTTGAAGGAAATGAGTAAAACTATTCTAGAGTAGAAAATAATAATAAAAACAATGAAGAAAGCACAAACTGAGAGAATTATGGAAATGAAAATTATAGGTAAGCAAACAGGAACTATAAAGGCAAACTTCACCAAGAGATTACAAGAGCTGGAGAGAAGTGCCAAAAGGAAAATTCCTACCATAAAGATATCATAGAAAAAGTGGATCCATCAGCCAAAAAAAAAAAGTTAAATCTAAAAAATTCCTAGCACAAAATATCTAGGTATTTGGGGACAATAAGAAAAGGCCAGATATCAGCAGAAGAGAAGGAAAAGGAGGAAGAGGAGGAGGAAGAAGAAGAAGAGGAGGAAGAGGAGGAGGAGGAAGAGCTTAAATGCCCAAAAATATTTTCAGAAATATCATAAAAGAAAAATGTCCTAATCTAAAGAACAAGATTCCTACAAAGGCACAAGAAGCATATGGAATTCCAAATAGATTGGACCAGAAAAGAAAATCCCCCTGCCACACAATAATCAGAACACTAAACATACCTAACAAAGAAAATTTTAAAAGCTTCAAGGAGAAAACACAAGATAACATATAAAAGTGTATCTATTAGAATTAATCCAACATCTCAGTAAAGAATAAAAATTCACAAAGGGCCTGGACAGATGTGCTATAAATTCAAAGAGAGCAGAGATGCCAGTACAGGCTACTACATGCAGCAAAAATTTTAATCAGAATCATTGGAGACAACAAAATATTCCATGATAAAGCCAAATTTAAACATCTATCTACAAATCCATCCCTATATAAGGGTATTAAAAGGAAAATACCAACTGAAAGAATTTAACTACACCAATGAAAACACAGGAAACAGAATAAGCCCACTACAGCAAAACCAAAAGAAGGGAAGCACACACATACAGACACACCACAACACATGACCACCACCAAAACAAACAACAACAAAAACAAAACAAATAACAGGAATTAATAATCACTGGTCATTGATATCTCTCACTATCAATGATTTCAACTGCCCAATAAAAAGACACAGACTAACAGAATGGATGCAAAAATTGGGTTCATATTCTGCTGTATACAAAGACAGACACTACTGTAGAGTAAAAGATTGGAAAAAAATTTTCCAATCCAATGAACTTAAGAAGCAAGCTAGTATAGCCATTCCTATACCTAACAAAATACACTTCAAACTAAATGTAATGAAAAGAGACATGGAAGGACACATCACACTCATCAAAGAAAAAGTTCGACAGGACAGTGTTTCAATTCTTAAATCAATGCCCCAGACACAAGAACACCCATGTTTGTAAAAGAAACATTGCCAAATCTTAAAACACATATTGACCCTCACACATTGATAATGGAACTGCAATACTCCACTCTTACCAACATACAGGCCACCCAAACTAAAACTAGACAGTGAAATGCTAGAGCTAACAGATGTCATAAACACAAAGTACCTAACAGATATCTACAGAATATTTTATCCAAACACAAAAGAATGTACATTCTTCTTAGAGCCTGATAGAACTTTCGTCAAAACTGACCACTTACTCAGTCACAAAGTAATTCTCAACAAATACAAGAAAACTGAATTAGGCCCCTGCATCTTATCAGACTACCACAAAATAAAGCTCAATTTCAACAACAAAAGAAATAGCAGAATTAGTACAAACTCATGGAAACTGAACAACTCTCTACTGAATAATAATTGGGTCAAAATAGAAATGAAGGAGGGAATTAAAGACCTTATAGAATTCAATAAAAAAAATATACACAGCATACCCAATCTTATGGGGCAAGGTGAAAATAGTGCCAAGAGGAAAAATCATAGCACTAAATGCCTACATAAAAAATTGGAGAGATCCATAGGTGGGGCAGTCTCTGGATGGCCTTTCCTTCAGTCTCTGCTCCACTCTTTGTCTCTGCATTTCCTTTAGACAGGAGCAATTCTCGGTTAATATTTTTGAGATGAGTGGGTGGTCCCATCCTTCAAATGGGGGCTGTGCCTAACCACTGGATATGGTCTCTATAGAATATATTTCCCCTTTATTGGGTATGTCCACTAATGTCATACCCATTGGGTCCCAGGAATCTCTTGCTTCCCTGGCATCTGGAACTTTCTAGTGGCTATCCCCCAGTTCCCCATTCTCCACTGCCATACACCTCCTCTCAATTTCCTGACCCTCTGTACTTCTCCCTATCTCCTCTCACACCTGATCCTGCCTCCCTTTTTTGTTCCCCTCATTTTTGCCTCCCAGTTCCCTCCTTCCCTCCACTTCCTGTGATTATTACATTCCCCCTTCTAAGTATAACTGAAAGATCCACACTTTGGTCTTTCTTCTTCTTGAGTTTCATATGGTCTGTGAATTTTCCCACCTTTTTGCCTAAATCCACTTATCAGTAAGTACAAGAGAATGCCCCACCTAGGGATCCATCCCATCTGCAGACACCAAACCCAGATGCTATTGCTGATGCCAAGAAGCACTTGTTAACAGGAGGGACCCATGGCTCCAGCCGCATTTGCAGCAGATGATGGCCTTTTTGGGCATCAATGAGAGAAGAGGCCTTGGTCCTGTGAAGGCTCAATGCCCCAGTGTAGGAAAATGTGAGAGTGGGCAGGCAGGAGTGAGTGGGTGGGTAGGGGAACACCCTCATAGAAATGGGGAGGGGGTATTGGAGAGGGAGGTTTCTGGGGGGAAACTGGGAAAGGGGATAACTTTTGAAATGTAAATAAAGAAAATATCCAATAAATAAAAGGCACATTTGGGTCATAAGACATGTGAAAGCAAACTGGAACTGAACTGGAAGTTTCTTTCCTGCTAACATTCAAAGTGCTGGACAAGATTAACTCAAAAAATCCATAGCCTTCCTATTAACAATTGACCAAATGACAGAAAAAAAAATCAGGAAAACAGCACCCTTCATAATAGCCACAAATAATATAAAATTTCTTTGTGTAATTATAACCAAGTAAGTAAGAGAGTTGAGTGAAAAAACATCAAGTCTTTGAAAAAGAAAAAAATTGAAGAAGATATCAAAAGATAGAAAGATCTCTCATGGTTTTTGACTGATAGAATTAACATAGTAAAACTGGCTACCTTACCAAAAGCAATCTCCAGATTCAATGCAATCCCTATCAGAATTCCAACATAATTCTTTATAGACCTTCAAAGGACAATCTCAACTTCATACAGAAAAATCAATACCCAGTAGAGCTAAAGGCATCATGAGCAATAAAAGAACTATAGGAGGTTTGACTCTTCCTGATTTCAAGTGTACTCCAGAGTTATAGTAATAAAAACCTTATGGTATTGGCACAAAAACAGACCTGTTGATTAATTGGGAATGAATCAAGTACCCAGGTGTAAATGTACATCTATAGCCTGATTTTTGATAAAGAAGCCAGAAATACACAATGAAAACAGAAACCATTTCCAACAAATGTTACTGGTCTAACTATATATCTGCAAATACAAGAATATAAATACATTCATATCTATTACCTATACTAAACTTCAGTTCAAGTGGATCAAAGACCTGAATGTAAAACCATAAACACTGAACCTGATAGAAAAGAAAATGGGGAAAACCTTGAATGCATAGGCACAGAAGACGAGGAAAGGACATTTTCAATAGGACAAAATGGCAACCTGTCAAATGGGAAAGAATTTCAGCAGCTTTACATCTGACAGAGGACTAACTTTCAAAATGTATAAAGAACTCAAGAAACTAGACATCAACAAACTAAACCTTCCAATTAAAAAAAATGGAGTACATATCTAAATAGATAATTTTCAACAGAGGAAACTTAAACAGCTAAGAAACAATTTTAAAAATGTTCAAGATCCTTAGCCATCTGGGAAATACAAATCAAAGGTATTTTCAGATTCTATGTTACACCTGTCAAAATGGCTAAGACCAGTAACACAAGTAACAGCTCTTACTGATGAGGATGTGAAGCAACTATTCCACTGTTGGTGGGAGTGCAAACTTGTACAGCCACTGTGGAAATCACTATGGAGGTTCCTGAGAAAATTGGGAATCAGTCTACCTCAAGACCCAGCTATACCACTCCTGCGCATATACCCAGGTTGCAGGGAGACAGGAAAGATACCCAAAGGATCAGGAGAATTAATGGAAGTCTGCAGCTGCAGGAGAGAGGGGTACAAGGATGGGACACCAACTCAGCCTCAAAACCTTCGAACTCAATTCCTGCCTGCAAGATGTGTTGGAGTCACGTGCAAAACTTGTGGGAGTGGTCAATCAGTGACTGGTCTAATGCTAAAAGAGGGAGTAAATGCCCAGCACTGCCTAAATGGCCAGGAAAAGGAGACTGAGTACAACAGAGACTAAGGATAGAACCAAACTCAATTGGCCAAAATGTAAAACAAACAAACAAAAAGCAATAAAATAATTTCTAGTGCTATTCTGCTGTACTCACAGATTGGTGCCAAGTCCAGTCGTCATCAGAGAGGCTTCATCTAGCAACTAAGGGGAGCAGATGCAGTGACCCGCAGCTAAACATTAGGTAGAATCCAGCAGAAGAGGAGGAGCAAGGACCCTAGGAGCCAGAGGATTGAGGACACCGGGAGAACACTGGTGACAGAACTAAAGAAGATTAAGGAGATATAAATTGGAATTGAAGAAGCCACAGTATCTTTATTTGCCAGGGAAGGGGACCCCACCTGTTCCCTGTATGGGCCACCAATTGTCCGGCACCCTTCCTGGCCAGCAGGAAATTAGACGCAAGACAACAAGGTTCCTTCTCAAGGCAGTTTACTCAGGATTGTAGCTTTCTGGTGGTGGTGGCCCCACCTAACCTGGGGACCAGGCTTATATCTAAGCAAAGGCCAATGAGCATATGCCACGTATCATCTGTCCATACGTCCACGTATGTATGACTATTCCCTGCCCCTGCACAGCTGCATAGCCAAATGAGGACTTGTTTACCACAAGGAGCACTCTCAGCCAGCACCATCCTCAGGTGCAGCGCATAGGGCTCTCTACAATTGAGGACACCGGAAGAACACTGGTGACAGAATCAGCTAAGCAAGGTTCATAGGAGCTTAGAGAGACCGATGCGGCAATCACAGAGCCTTCATGGGTCTGAATCAGGTCATCTGCCTACATGTTATGATTATATAGCTTGGTATTCTTGTGAAACTCCTAACAGTGAGAGTGAATGTATCTCTAACTCTTTCGCCTTCTCCTAGGAACCTTTCCATCCTACTGGGTTGCTTTGTCCAGCTTGATATGATGGTTTGTGCCTAGTCTTATTGCAGCCTGTTATGCTCTGTTCAGCTGATATCCCTGGAATACTTGCTGTTTTCTGAATGGAAATCGAGGAGGAGTGAATCTGCGGGAAAGAGGAATTGGAGAAGGGGACTGGGAAGAGTAAAAGAGTGGGAAAATTATATTGGAATAAAAAAAATATTCTGCAGATCTAAGTGCTTTTGTAACTATTTTTAATATTTAAGTGAGTCAAAGTTTTTTATAATCATTTATAATATAAATTATGATATATTTAAAATTGATACCTTATGTGAAATATAAAATGAGTGAATATTTAAACACTTTTTAAAAAAAAAACCTCACACAAGTATTTCAGCTTGATGAACTTTGGTTTGGAGAAACAGTTATAATATCTGTGTAATTCTAACCTTTTCCTGGGGATAAAGGGGTGAAGGAGGATGCTGGATTACTAGCAGATAACCCAGTCTAGCAAGATTACTAAACACATAAGCAGACCACAGTACTTGTATTTGACTATCTTGAGCTCAATAACATGAGACTGATAGTGATACAGTAAATTTGTACCTACCTCTTAGCTAAGGAAAACTATTATGTCCCAGATCAGTAGATACAGGTCAGTAGAGATGGACACCAGGACTATGGCAAAGGAAGTGACCTTGATGGAACTATAGTTGCAAGAATCTTCCAAGCAACTCCTAAAAATATTAAAGTGAAAAAAATTAGAAGAAAAAGCAGACGTTTGCAGTTTGGGCTCTTCTGTTAGCAGATGGTGGTTAGCACCCAAAATATTCATTCAAATTTAAAAAAAAAAAACCTCCAATCAGATTTCAAGATTGAATTATATCTATACAAATGAATAAAGTGCGATGAAAAGAGTTTCCTAGGGATGATTAGAGAGGGACTAGATGATTAGTCCAGTGAGTTTGAAGGATCCATTACAATGTAAGTTAAGGAATGAGGAGATGGCTCATGAGGCATAGATGACTGCAGCCATCCTAACAACTTAGGTTCAGTCTTCAGAGCAAACATGAAGGAGGAGAGAACTAACTTTCACAGGAAGCAGATTGTCCTCTGACCTCTATACACTTTCTCTTTCTTATGCATCTACACACACAAATACAGATGCATACAACAAAACAAAAAGCCTTTTGAAATGAAATTCTTGATTAAGGAAAATATGTTTTCATCTGTGGGAAGTGATGCACAAAGAAACGGCACAGAAAAGCAGTGTGTAAAATGAAAGAAAGGGAGGCACACTTGAGGCAGGGAAATGAACTGAAAATAAGGCCATTGTATTCTTTAAAGTGCATGATGGCCCGTGTTTGATTGCAATGGTGCCAAGAAAAGCAACAAAGAGAACGCTTAGTCCATATCAGGAACCAACAGAATTCACAATGTCCTTCTGCCCTCAGAGGATTGGATTAATGGAAGGCTTCCTGAGGTTTTTTTGTACCCACCTCAGTGAACTCATATTTAAGTCCTCTTGACTTGAAATTGGCTTCATTTCATAACAAGACCTTCTTTAAACATCATAGGAGAAGTATCAGCAGGCAGGACCCTTGATCATATCTAGTTGATAATACTGATAAATTCTTTCACATTTCTCTAATATTTTCCTCATTTTTGCCTGTTTACTCATTCTTTCTTGTATTGCTTTAATGTACTAAGAAACATTAGTAAATTCTACTCGGCTAACAGATATTTACATGTACAATGTAGCTTTATTTTTATAGGTACAAGGCTGTACAGCCAACCTTGAAAGCTTACTCATCTTAGATACTGCAGTGCCTTATCTGTTGATAGGCAGCTCTTCAATTCCTCATCCTCCAACTCCTGGCAACCACCACACACTCTTTTACTTAATGCTTGACTACTGTAGATACTGCACGTAAATGCAATTATGCAGTATTTGTTCTTCTGTGCCGGCTTTGTTTCACCGAGCACCATGTCCTCGGCAATCATCATTATTGCAAGATTTTATTTTCTTCAAAGCTGAGCAATATTCTACTGCATACATATGGCACCTAATTTTTTCTACTCATTCACTGTCTGAAGACACTTTCAATATTACTCTATGTTGGCTGCGGCAACTATTGTTATGAATGAGCATGAGTGTGCTTAATACTTCTATTAAGTCTCCATTATATCTCTTGATACAAGAGAGACACGGATACCTGATATACTACTTTGATTTTTTAATTTTAAAATTATTAAGTGTATAGTTATAATGTATGTATTATGTCTCTCTCTATGTATAGATATGGATAGATGATAGATACACACACATACATACAAACATATGATAGATAGATATAGATAAAGGCATACATACATACAAACATAGATAGATAGATGATAGATAGATAGATAGATAGATAGATAGATAGATAGATAGATAGATAGAGACAGACAGACGTATATGCCCATATGTGGGAATGTGGTACATGCACAAAGTGGAGAATAAGGCACCAGTTCCCCTTGAGCTGTAGTTATAGGCAATTATAAGCTACCCAAAATGGGTGCTATCCATCTGTTGTTGATGGGCAACTAAGTTGATTGCAGTTATTTGTTAGAGTGAATAAAGCATCAGTAAACATTAGTTTGTACAAATACTTCTATGATAGGATATGTAATTATCTGGTATAAGCCAGACGTGAAAGAACTACATCATATGGTAGTTCTGTTTTTAATTTTGTGAAAAATCATCGCACGATTTCCACAATCACTATATTAATTCATACTCTGACCAACAGTAACTAAATGTTCTTTTCTCCCTAAGTCCTCTCCAGTATTCATTGTCGGATTTGCTGATGAAAGCTATTCTAACTATACAGCAAAAGAATCAATCAGTAAGCAAACAGACAAACTTCTGAAAATCTTTACCAGCTACACTTAAGTCCATATAGTAATACAAAATTTACAAGAATTTCACTAATTAAATACCAAGGAGGTAATACTGTCACTCAGAAATGGCAAATGCAGTGCATAGGCAATTTTCCCAAAAGGAAACACAAATGGCTATTAATTATTTTAAAATATGTTCAGTAATCCTTCCTGTTAGGGAAATGTGAATTAATATTACTCTAATACACTCTTCACCCAACGCAGAATGGCTGTTTCCTCTCTCTTTCTTTCTTTTTTTTTTTTTTTTGTGTGTGTGTTTTTTTTTGTGTGTTTTTTTTTTTTTTTTTTTTTGTTTCCTCTTTCTGATGGTTTGCCTTGCTATTCTACTGATGGTACAGAAGGTTTGTAGTCTTAGGTAGTCCTACTTGGCTAATTTTACTTTATCCCAATATGGTTCTAGTGTACTAGACACTAAGCCTATGTAACATTTGGCTTCATGAGTCAGATACCATGTTAGATCCTAGATATTTAAGTAGCAATCTTATTCCAAGCATTCACACTCTTTAGGCTAACACACAGATTTCCAGATTTTGTAAGAAGTAACATTAAAATGTATTTTGCTGGATCAAGGGCAAGATTTTCCAGCTCTGCATCCAAAATGGGCAGTTTGAATACACTTGGTAGGGGAAGTGAGTTTTAAACTCTGTCTTAAAGGGAAAATAAGGTTTGTCAGAGAAGGCAAGACTAGACAAAAAGAAATTCAAGCTGCTCCAAAGGCCAGGAGAAAGGGGAAAGTGAACCTTTAAGCACTGGTCATACATTCTCACATCTGCATCTCCGCAGACCCCTTGGACTCACACTTCTAATTACCTTAAGTAGATTTACACTCTTCTTATTAAATATAATGACAGAAGCAAGACCTTGAGTATACTGGCATTTCTCTCATTTTTCAAAAGCACTTCTCTCTAAGAATGTGCCTCTAAGAATGTGAAGCACCTGGAAGCCAGTAATAATTGGCTTAAGCAACTGAAGAGCAGGTAACCGTGATGTCTCATTCCAATATTGGAAAAAGAGCGAGTTCATCTGAGACACATAATGATTGTGGGTTATCTCAATAGAAAGCAATCTTTGCTATTTTAAGTGTAGCAATTTGTGGCTTGATGGCCTAAACTATTGCTTGAGCTTCATTTTCAACCTTTCATAAGCCATTTCTATAGTGTGTCACATGGCTATCATTTTAACTTTGAGATTGTAAATCTAGTCGGGCTAGATGTGATGGTGTTTATCTGAAACCCCAGTATCTGCAAAGGAGAGGTAGGAACAAACATGAGCTCAAGGCCATTCTCAGCTCCCTAGTTACTTCAAGGCTAGGCTAGGCTATATGATAAAATGTGTCTAAAAGAAATACAATTCTTATTTTTTTTTGTTTTAGTTACTTATAAATATTTTGTACCAAGTTACTGGCACCAAATTACCAAATACTAACTTTGTTAATAATAAGATACCTATACTCACCTTTCTCTGTGTTATATCCCTTCTTTCTTACAAATCTCCCATTAAAATTAGATGTTATCAAATATATGATTTAATAGCTATAGGGTGTTTTGAATCATTTTATTTTAGTCAGAGGCTCACTGTGTCCTCCAATCTGGCTTTCGGTGATGGCTTAACTGCATTTACATAGGTTTAGCATCTAGAACACTAGAACTATATTGGGCTAAAGTAAAAGTAGACAAGTGGGACTACATAAGGTTACAAACCTTCTGTACCACCAATAGAGTAGTTATATTAACTGTCCCTTAACCTCCAGAATAGCTGGAACTGTGAGTTTCCAACACCATGCTTGGCTAGAAAATTGTTTTGAGTCTCTTGCACCACTCTCCCAGTTGTATTCCATTTTAGATTCTCTGTTCATTGAATCATACTTCTCTATTTATGGAGCCTTTATTAACTTCCCAAGGACAACATTATCAAATACTGCAACCTAGGTAGTTTTGAACAACAAAAATCTATTGACTTAATTTAGAGGCCAAACAGGGAACTTCTGAAGCCTGTTGGAGCATCTTTCCCTGCCCCTTTTACCTTCTGGATTATTTTGGTAGCAACTTTGTATTCCCTTACCTTGTAACCCACAAACCTCATCTCCACATTGCCTTTTGAAGGCAATCTCCTTGATTGGCTTTACTTGGCTATAACAGTAGGGTCATACTGGATTAGGAGCATGCTGTACCCTTACAAGACTATATCTTAGTTATGCCTGCAACGACTCTCATTCTAAATAAGGCCACATTAAAATTGCTTTTGTATGTGGAACACAATCTACCCGCAACAATTAGTCATGTGGAGAAATGATAAATGTTGATACAGAGTACAGAGACTTTAAGGCCCTGAAAGGACTGAAAGTATACTTTCATGTTAATTGTCTGCTTTTTTAAATCATGTAGTAAGAATGCTGAATAGTAACTATGAGTCCCTAATAATTTTTGACAGTCAGATAAAATGGTTGCTCAATAACCAGCATAGAGCAAATGTCCAGTAAATATCACCAATCACTGTAAAGTATATAAACTATTTCTAAATGTAACCTGGAATCCCAGAGGTAGGCATTGTGACTCGTATCTATAGTCTTCGCACTGAGGAGGCTAAAGCAGGAGAATTAGCACAAGGTAAAGGCTGGTCTGGGCTACATGGTGAATGTTAAATCTGAGTTATTGTTGTGAGACTTGGATGCAAAAGACAGAAAAATAAAAGGAATCCTCAAAACTCAGGGGAGGAGGAATGAGAGAGAGCGAGCAAGAGCGGGGTGGGGAGAGAGAAGGAAAGAGGAAAGAAAGGAGAGAGAGAGAAAGAGAGAGAGAGAGAGAGAGAGAGAGAGAGAGAGAGAGAGAGAGAGAGGTGTTACATAGCCATGGAAAGAAGTTTTACACTTTCATCTAAGTTCTGTAATTTGTTAGAATGTAAAATTTTCTGGCAATGGCTGAGAAAACAAAGACTCAGAGAATGAAGAGGTGAGAAGCCTCTGGGGTGAAAAGCACCAACATCCTAAATGAAGAGAGAACTGGCAGTGACTAACCTTTACTCCACAGCACATGTTCTATTGAATGGGTAAAAGGGATGCCAAAGCATTTTTACATAAGGTATTGTGCCCCAATACAAGCGTCTCTATCTGAGTTAGCAGAGGGAGAGATCCCTTAGTCAAAACCAAAGAACAATGCAACTGAGAACCAAAGCTACTGGTCCACACTCACGTTAACCTGGGACACCTCACACATCATTCTGAGTGGCTGGGGTCATTAGTGAGCCTTTGTGCTCTAAGAAGCCTTGTAAGGACAGAAAAAATATCTAGTGACGCATGAACACAATTGATAGACACTGTAGTGGTTTCTGCGCAGCCGCAGGACTGAAACAGCACAGCACCATGGGATGTTAAAAGTGGGAGTTGTGCTTGACTGTGGTGTTAGCTTGAAAGAAAATTTTGATTACCTTATTTTGTGTTTAATGATAACTGTAGGATAAAGGAAGAGTAGCCTATATCAAGCACAAGGCCACAGAAAAAGCAATGAAAAGAATTAATTTATCTGATTTGAAGAGCTGAGAGTTTTCTAGAGCTTATGTTAGAAAGCCTCTAGAGCAGAGGCCAAAGATCTTTTTTTATCTATAAAAGGCCAAACAGTAAATATTTCCAGCTTGGGGGCCATATGTTCTCTGTCAAAATAACTTAACTTTGTCATTGTAGCGCGAAAACAGCCAAAGACATCTGTATACAAACGGGCATGGCAGTGTTCCAACAAAGGCTTATTTCTAAAAACAGAAGTCAGTTACGTTGGGTCAACAGGCCACAGTGTGCTAAACCCTTGCCTCCTTTAGCTGCTGTGACGAGTGATTTGTTCAGTCTTGTGAAAACAAACAGCTCTTAAGCCTGGTCACCTCTTCCTCATCTGCGGCTGCTAAGCTTTCGGGACCTGAAATGCAGCCATCAGCACTGACGGCCTTGCTCAGGGAGGATAGTCCCCTTGGTAGCAGAGCCAGAAATGAAGCCTGCATGTGAATTTTCCATAACTGATAGATGATTTTATGCCTCGTTGTGCACCTGTTTGTCACCTGCTTGCTGCTTGCTGCTTGCTGCATCTGCCCTCTGCTTCTCCTCCTACACAAGCCCATCTGAGTTTACTTTCCCCGTGTTCTTCTAAGCTGCTTTTTATTTTTCTGAAATGTCACTTCATTTTCCAACTTTTTCTCCTTTTGTTTCCCATTTATATCTGTAACTACTGTTTCACTTCCTTCGCAGAGTTGTGATTGCAACACATCCATTCAGACTTGCATCATCTGTGCCTGTGGATCCTATATAAACCAGGAGCACGGAAGATGGTTAGAATACCACTGGGCAGACAAAGTCTCCAGGGTTTGATTTTATTGAAACAGCATCAAGCACCAAGAAATGGAAGAAACATCAAACATTCTAAAATGAAGCATATTTACCACATTCTCTAATGACATTGTTTATCAGAATTGGAAGAAAAGGAGCTACCGATACATCCCTGCTTCCTTTCTCTAAAATACTGAAATCCTGAAGCCTGGGGGAATCTATCTGAGTTGCTACACAGTTCATTGCTGATCTGAAATCCTAAGCTGCTGATTCTCTGTGTTCAGTTTGTTTAGTTCAGTCTTCCCACCTGATCATGTGAAAATCCAAGGAGAAATCTGTGAAATGTTGTCTCTTCTCTGCTTGTTCCATCCTGATTCGTGATATTGATTCTTCAGGCAAAAGAACCAGTTTTGTTTCCTCCTTCTTTCTTCCTTCTTCTACTCTCTAACAAACATAAGGATCAGTGTTGTTATCTTCCAAGATTGTTGAGTTTGTCATTTCTTCTGTTCTTTCTTTCTGCTACCTTTCACCTATAAAGGTATGTCCTGGTGACTTGTACCTGTCAGTCCTCTTCCCCTAAAATGAGATTAACTCAGGAAAAGCACCATTCTGAAAATGCCACTGTGCCACTTACAGGAAAAACAACAAGCATCTGAAAGCTGCCTGCTGCTTCCTTTTGATAGCGTTTCATCTGTTATCCAAAGTCATGTATTAATTTAGTAGAACCACTATAGTGAGGTACCAAAAGGGGAGTAGCTAAAACAGCAGAAAGTGACTGTCTCTCCATTTTAGGGGCTAGAAGTTGGAACTAAGGTTAGTAAATTTTCCGAAGTCCTTTGAAATGGTTATTTTCCTTTGAAAGCTGTGAGGGAGAATCCATCCATTCCTCTCTTCCAGATCCTAGGAATTAGTCACTGACCTCACTGTGGCTTCATTCATTCAGTCTTTTATGGCATCCTACCACTGTATTTGAATCCTTTTCATAATAAGTTTGGTCATTTTAGATTAAAGCCAACCTCAGTAGCCTCACCTTACCTTAACGATGTGCAAAGCTTTATTTCCTGGTAAGATCACATTCTATGTTGTTAGGGGTTCTGACTTCAATATGCAAATTTGAAGGGGACCACTGTTAAGATCACAAAAATCTTACCTTTCTAAGCATGATACGAAAATAGTATTAGCCAAGAAACACTTCATAACCAATAAGAAAATTAGCTCCTCTTGAGATATCCATCAGTGACAATTTCTTAACATCAGTGGACTGTGTTTTTCTCCATTTTCTATTTTACCCTGAAGTCTATCCCACTATCTGATATGCAGTAGACATTGAAAAATGTTTACTGAATCAAAGAAAAGGTCTTCTATACCCTAGAAATGGCAGGGGTCTAATGTAGTTCAACTCCAACCGGGACCTCAACACTTGTAGCAAATGCTTTCTAGGGAGCGTTTATAAATCCTGCGGTATCATGGATAAGGAGACAGAGTCGAGTCACACTTTGATCCAGCCACTTATGAGTGTAACGTGATGACATTATTTGTGTTTTACAATTTTTCCATAGATTTCTTCACATGACATGCAAAAACTAGCTTGAAGCCCATGTTCACATATACAGCCCCATAAACCTTGGGATAATATTATTTAAGTCCAATACAAAATCATTACCAATATCCAAAAGCTTGTTCAGCACTAGCAGGAAGTGTGTTAGGATTTTGGCATCATTGAACATCAGAAGAAAGTCTCCAAACCACAGGGAAAGAATTGAGTCAGATTCAAGAAGAAGAAGGAAAAAAAAAAAAAAAAAAAAAAAAACAAGGGACACTTCCTGTCAGACTGAGGACTGAGGAAGCAGTGGTCAATGCTAGTCAAAGAGAACAGACAACAATTGTACCTCAGTAAGCTGCAGATTCTACTTTTGACTTTTATGCATGCTACAGCACTAACCAGAAAAGCCGTTTTCAAATATCAAGGACAATACAAACATTAGTTTCATCATTCACCCTTCAGATCTGTGACCTTTACTTTGGGCTTGTTTCTTTTGCAGGGAAATTTGGCACAATGTGACTAAAGCAACATCAAATGGCAAAAATGTGTCCATAGGCCTATGCTATCTTCATGACAATTTTACAGAATGCCTCATTTCCCGCCCAGGGCTAAAACAATGCTTCAGCAAACCACCTGAGACTCCCAAGCCGCCTATTTATCAAAACGAGTTAAAGTCCCATTCTGCGTAACTGCTGTGGAAGTATTTTCTCACAGCAAAGATACACATTTTTTCTGTGGGTTATACATTGATTAGTAAGTTCTAGTTAACGGCTGCATCTTGGTTCTGGAGGCATGAGACATGACAGTTTGTAGAAAGACTATTAAAATCACTTTGCTAACAAAGAAAAATCAATTGTTCTCCACGAGGAGGTGCCCTCCAGCACAATCAATATACAATAGGATAATGCTATTCTGAAAAGCCTGTGAACTGACTTAAGCTTTTGATGAGATTAAAGGTATGGAGAGAGGGGTGATGGTTTTCATCTTTCTGATGAACCAAGAGAGATAAAGATATATTTTGTTGTAAGTTCTGTCTGTTTTACTGAAAGTAGAACTTAGTTGTTAAAAAGCACCATTTTCCCCCCATTTGAGTATAATCTTTAAAAAGTATCATTTTACCTGTTTTTAGTTCAAAGACTGTGTTAGAATTAGACTTAGTCTAAGAGGCATATACATAAGAGCTGTTCAAGAATCAAAATGGAGGGACAGATAGGAGTGGAAACCCCATCAGTTCTATTGTTAAGAGCTATGGAGGAAAAGTGTATGCTATTTGTGATTTTTCTCGCTGGCTGTAAGACATATATGAATTAAGATGTCAGACAGGTCTTGGTGCTTTTTGTGTGTTTTTGTACCAACAAATCAATAATGAACTGTCATTTACTGGCACAGGTTTCAAGAGCAGAAAAATGACATTTTCATGGCATTTATAATGTCTATGTATTTTCATAAAGGTTTGCTTGCATGCCAACAATCTTTGAAGCAGGCATGAAACTTGAAATAAACCTCAATTCCAGCTGTTCAGACCAGGGCAGGGCACACTCTTGGTAACAAAGAACTTTATGCTGAGAACATGAAGTGCTTTTTTTTTTTTTGCTCAAAGGAATGTTATAGCTGAATAGTGTAGACAAAAAACCATTGAACAATCATCAATAACTTTATATAGTTAGCTATAATGTGTATGCATGAACTGAATTGACATTCAGTGTTCAAAATACTAAATGCTCTTGAGTTTATAAAGCCGGCTACATAATTCAGGAGTGTGGTGTAAAATTATGTGCATTGATGGATAAAACAAAAGTAAAGATACTTTATGACTTTCATAGTATTTGAATATGCACATTACTTACAAGGTAATTTTTTTTCTTTACTGATTTAAGAGCTATTGTTTAAAGCTTCCAGTCTCTTGAGTTTGAACTTAAGAAGTTGACCTGAGTGTTGACTCTGGGGAGACTGTTTTGTTCATAAGTAAGCTAATGTGATCATTACTCCATGTACCTCAGATAACAGTCTGTACATTTGACAGAGTAGTATTAGGGTTGTAAAAGCAAAATTTGAAGCTAGCTAGGTGGTATGGAGTTATAATCCAAAAGAGATCTCTAAGAATGTTTATCTCTTTGTTGTCCCATGTACCATGCCCTTGCTTCTATTAGACCAAAACAGACATAGCTATATCACTGATCTACATTTCATAGGGTTTACTCATTTTATTTCCGAAGCTCTTACAGATCATATGCTTTCTAGGTGAATATTCCATGGGTCTCTTTAGAGAGATGTAGTTTTCAAGAGGGAAGCAACTAATAATGGAAGATCCTTAGATGAGCAACAGAAACTGAAGAAGCAGTATGTAAGACTAAGTGGTTACAGACCATTAAAAAAAAAATCAAAGAACTCTAGTGTTTAAGGATTGATATGTAGTTTTGAGGTTGGTATGTTGTCTGGAATATGGTGAAAGATGTAATTTATATTAGGTGCTTATTGATCACAATCTCTAGGATAAATGTTAAATGACAAGGAATGTTTCACTGTAAAAATAATAAAAAAATGTGTAAAGTGGTAACTAGTGCAAAATTTAGTAATTATATGCAAAAAAATCAAGACATAAAGAATAAATAGCTACCCAGAATAGAAGAAATATACAAGGGATTGAAAACTGTGATGTAAATCCTCAGAACATATATGGTAGATGAAAGCTAACTCTTGAAATTTGTCTACTGATACTACACATGTGCTGTGGCATAGACATGTAAACACACATATGCAAACATACACACACATAAAGGGGGTGGGGGGGAGGGAAATGAAATAATAATTTAATAGCTAATTTTAAATGTCATATGAATTGATATTTTTAAATAAGTTCTGCTTAGTTTTGTGTATTTTTAACCTTATTGTCGCCTATGCCATTTTGAGATCTGGATACCTGAAGCCTCATATTTCTAACTTTACATTAATCTAGCTACATAATTCCAAAAACAAGGACACATTGCTCATTAGCACCTGCTAAAAGATTTATTAGGTTTTCTGACCAAATGGCTTTCATTTCATGTAATCCTCTTAATTAAAAACTGAAGCACAAAAATGGATCCTTTTAATGCTGTAGCAAGTCTCTTAAAATCTCATGGAAACCAGAGGTGTTTGCCAAGGACACTTGGTTTTTAGTCTCTAAAATTATACCTTCTAGTGCTGTGACCCTCGAAGGCTGTCTTGGATGCTCTATGATAGAAGAGCAATTGCTGTGATTTGCTGGGAACACAAAGGTCTTTTCTCCCACAGATAACTAGGGAAACCAGAAACATTAACACTCAGGGATGTCTCCTCAATGAAGAAGATAAAATACCTGCATTTCATTCAGAAAGCTGGGAGTGGCAGTTGTAGACCAGATGTTGACCTTTAGCTATCTCTATAGTAGACCTACTCTTTGGCTATCTGTAGAGGCAGACCACACCCAAAGTCCCCTTAATGTTAATCTCAGACTTCCCTCCCTAGATCTTATCTTTAGCTCTCAGTTAATAGAACCCGTCCTTTAGGGGAAGATGGTCCATGCATTTTTATGGCAAGCTGAATTCAATGCTATTTCAGTCAAGAGACCACACTAGACTCTAGATCTTTTAGCTATAGAACCCATCCTCCTCTTGCAAAGGAGTTTCTATGTAATCACATCTTAAGCTTCACTGTGAACCTGGAGTTGGCATGATTGTTACCTGGAAATTTTTTCGACTAAGTTTTCTGTATGGACCTAAAGAAGATAAAGAGCTTCTTCTCCATATATGCCAGAATTTTAATTGGATTGATCTTGGGCCATTTTTGTGTAGATAAACACAGTTGTTCTGAATTCCTGAATGTCATAGCCAGATCATGTTCAGAAGTTTCATTTCACAGTACTCTGGACTCCTTATTTTCAGGGTTTTACATTGCTGATTGTTCCTTGTCAATGGTCCCTGAGCCATGTTTATGTGCAATAGCACTCTCTGCATGGTGATCATAAAATCAAACTATCAGTCAACTCTGATAAATGCTGGAGATGCTGTAGGTCTTGTATGATTAAAAAATATCCAGCCTATAAAATCAACTCAAACAAATCAGTAGCCTTCTTCTACTTGAAGGATAAACAGGCTGAGAAAGAAATTAGGGAAATGACACCCTTCACAATAGTCACAAATAATATAAAATACCTCGAGTGAATCTAACCAAGCAAGTGAAAGATCTGTATGACAATAACTTCAAGTCTCTGAAGAAAGAAATTGAATAAGATCTCAGAAAATGGAAAGATCTTCCATGCTCATGGATTGGCAGGATTAATATAGTAAAAACGGCCATCTTGCCAAAAGCAATCTACAGATTCAATGCCCATCAAAATTCCAAGTCAATTCTTCATAGAGATAGAAAGAACAATTTGCAAATTCATTTGAAATAACAAAAAACCCAGGATAGTGAAAACTATTCTTAACAATAAAAGAACTTCTGGAGGAATCACCATCCCTGACCTCAAGCTGTGCATATAAAGCAATAGTAATAAAAACTGCATGGTATTGGTATGGAGACAGCAAGCAGGAAGATCAATGGAATAGAATTGAAGATCCACACACCTATGATCACTTGATCTTTGACAAAGGATCTAAAACTGTCCAGTGGAAAAAGGATAGCATTTTCAACAAATGGTGCTGGTTTAACTGGAGGTCAGCATATAGAAGAATGCAAATTGATCCATTCTTATCTCCTTGTACAAAGTTCAAGTCCAAGTGGATAAAAGACCTACACATAAAACCAGATACACAGAAACTAATAGAAGAGAAGGTGGAGAAGACCCTCAAATACCTAATCACAGGGGGAAAGTTCCTGAACAGAACACCAATGCTTATGCTCTAAAATCGAGAATTGACAAATAGGACCTCATAAAATTGCAAAGCTTCTGTAAGGACACTGTCAATAGGACAAAATGGCATGCAACAGATTTGGAAAATATCATTACCAATCCCCCATCTGATAGAGGGCTAATATTCAATATATACAAAGAACTGAAGAAATTAGACTCTAGACAACCAATAACCCTATTAAAAATGGGATACAGGGCTAAACAAAGATTTCTCAACTGAGTAAACTCGAATGGCTGAAAAGCACCTAAATAAATGTTCAATATCCTTAGTCATCAGGTAAATGCGAATCGAAACAACCCTGAGATTCCACCTCATACCTGTCAGAATGGCCAAGATCAAAAACTCAAGTGATAGCAGATGCTAGCGAGGATGTAGAGAAAGAGGAACACTTCCTCATTGTTGGTGGGATTGCAAGGTGGTACGACCACTCTGGAAAACAGTCCGATGGTTCCTCAGAAAATTGGACATAGCATTACCTGAGGACCCAGCTATACCACTCCTGAGCATATACACAGAAGATATTTCAACATACAACAGGGCCACATGCTCCACTATGTTCATAGCAGTCTTATTTATAATAGCCAGAAGCTGGAAAAACCCAGATGTCCTTCAACAGAGGAATGGATACAGAAAATGTGGTACATTTACACAATAGAGTATTACTCAGCTATTAAAAACAATGAATTTGAAAAATTCTTAGGTAAATGGATGGAGCTAGAAAATATCACCCTGAGTAAGGTAACCCAATCACAAAAGAAAACACGTGGTATGCACTCATTGATAATTGGATATTAGCCCAGAAGAGTGAAATACCCAAGATTCAACTCACAGACTACATGAAGCTCATGAACAAGGAAGACCAAAGTGTGAGTGCTTTGGCCCTTCTTAGAAGAAGTAACAAAATACTCACGGGAGCAAATATGGAGACAAAGCCTGGAACAGAAAGTGAAGAAGGGGCCGTCCAGAGACTGCTCCACCTGGGTATCCCTTGTACAGTCACCAAAGGTAGACACTGACGCAGATGCCAGGAAGTCATGCTGACAGGAGCCTGATATAGCTGTCTCCTTAGATGTCTGCCATAGCCTGAAATACACTGAGGCAGACGCTCACAGCTAACCCTTGAGCCGATCATGGGGTTCCCAGTGGAAGAGTGAGAGAAGACTGAAGGAGATGAAAGGGTTTGAGGCTCCATGAGGAGAACAACAATACCAACCAACCAAAGCTCCCAGGGTCTAAACCACCAACCTGGGAGCACATAGGGAGGGACCCATGGCTCCAGCTGCATATGCAGAGGAGGATGACAGTGTCAGGCATAGGTGGGTGAGGAAGTCCTTGGTCCAGTGAAGGCTGGACACCCCAGTGTGGGGGAAATTGTGGGTGGGGAAGTTGAAGTAGGAGGGTGGGTGGGGGTATATTCTCATAGAAACAGGAGAGGGGGGATGGGATAGGGAGTTCCTGGGTGAGGGGGAAAGGGGATTACATCTGAAATGTAAATAAAATATCCAATAAAAAAGGATTTAAAAAATCCAGCCAAAATTTAATTCCTTATGTAAAAATTTAAAAGTGTACTATCTAATTAATATGCAATTTTCTTTCAACTTTAATAAATGAAAAAATCATATTAAAACATTTTGTCTTAAAATAAATTTCATTTTGATTTGTTGTCAGTAAATATATCTACCTATTTTATACATCTCTGAGCCCAAGGACACTTAAAATTTCTCAAGCACAAAGGGTCCTAAGTGAGAAGTTTCAGAAACGCTTTGCTAGGCAAAATACTTTTTGTGGTTTTGCAAACAGTCTGAGCTCATGTCACCCACTACATTTTCCTTGTCTAGGTGCCTCTCTGTACCTCGGCCATCACTTCTGATGATAAAGTGGAAGCTGTTTTTTTCTTTTGCTATGGCTACACCATTGCAAACACTTCCTCTGAATATGAATAATTATCCCCTAGGTTTGCATGTACTTTTGGATTCCATGGTTCTCTGGATTGGGATGTTATTCATTAAATTTAAAAAAAAAAAAAAAATGTTTTTTTTTCTTTAGAAGTAGAGAATGGACAATGTTCCAGGTCCTTCAACAATGTTATTCATAAGCTCAGAACACATTGACATGTCCCTGCAGCCAGAAGTAAGTCAGTTACTCTCATATTCAATTAGCTTCCCTGCACTTTTCCAATCATTCACCTTAACTGAAAAGATTCCATTGACTTGTTTTTGCATGGTTACCTTTTATGCAAGAAGATAGCTTTGTTGTGTTCTCTAAAACAACCTTGACAGGACTTTTGTGCTAGGTAATTAAACTCCAATAAAAGTTGAAATTAGGGCATAACAGTTTATTGTGTAACCCAGCACTTCCACTTCAAAGATTTAGCCAAAACCAAACACAGATCTGCATAGATAATTAATGTGATCTATGATTAGTATAAATACATGAATAAAAATAAAAGCAAAACCAAATGCAACAAAACATGCAACATTAGAGAACTGGTAAAATAAATCACAGAATACGTATCAAATTTCATATTACTCTTAGGGTTCTCTAGAGTCACAAATTTATGGAATGTCTTTGTATATATTAAGGTAATTAACTGTGAAGAGTTACAGTCTGCAGTCCAACTAACACACAATGGGCAGCTATGAATAGGAAGTTTAAGAATCTAGTAGTTGCTCAGTCCCACAAGGCTAGTTGTTTCACTGGTCTTCTATAGAAGTAGGTTCCAAAGACGGGCTATCAAGTATGTGTAAGTGGTTGAAGAAGAATGACTCTTCCTTCTTCCAATGTCTTTATGTAGGTCTCTAGCAGAAGGTGTGGCTCAGATTAAAGGTGTGCACCATTACTCCTGATCTGGAACTTGCTTTGTTCCAGGCTGACCATGAATTCAGAGATTTTCTTGCCTCAGTCTTCTGGGATTAAAGGCATATACTACCTTACCTGGGCCTAAGCTTTTCATGGCCACTATGCTGGAACCTGTCTTCCAGCCTCAAGATCTGGATCACAGGTAAACCCTCCATTTCTGGATTGTAGTTCATACTAGATGTAATCAAATTGACAACCAAGAATAGCCATCATAATTACATAACTTGAAAAACAAACCAAGAGTACTATTGAACACAAAGTACCATCCAGGAAGATAGGCTTGTTCTAGAGAGTGGGTAGGAAAAGCTGAATTCAACTAAGGTTTCTCCTTCAAAGGAAAATTAATTCAAAAGCAAAAATGAGAAAAGTTCTTGATGGAAATCACGAAGTGTACAAACTCCAGCATACAACTTGCTGCCTGTCTTTTGGGATCAAAATCAGTCCTCATAGTGTCTTACATATTACTAGCCTTCAGTAATACCATAGTTTTTATACGAAGTTCTTCCCCCAACATATTGACAAATCCAGACTTCCTTTACCTTTATCATCACCCTTTCTTGTGGCAAAGAGGAGTCAATTCCTGTCTTCACAAGCTGTGCAGAAGACTAGTAGACTAGTAAACTCTTTCAGCAGTGTGTGCAGATAATTTCCTCTCATCTAAACTTATACTGTTGATCAGCAGTCTTAAAGAAGCTTGGTAACCAGTATTTTATTCATGAAATTAAGGTAATAATTCATTGCTTGAGTTTTCATGTGGATAGAAAAGCTTGGATATACATTATGGTGCACAAACCAAAATTGCAGAGTTCTTCTGAAGCAGAAAACAACCCCCAAAGAACCCACAAGACAAACAAGATCTCAACTACCAAGACAATTCAACTACCAAGACAATACAATCCAGGATCTTTATGTAAGGATCTTTATGGTTTTCCCCTTAACCTCAGAGACAGATGGAAGTAACAGGCAGGTCAGAGTCTTTTCTCTGCTATACTCAGGAAAACCTTGCTAATAGACCAGCCAGTTTATGCCTGTGGCTCCTCTACACACAGAAATTTAGAATTCTACCCTCCCAGTATCCTATTTTGTGCTCATCAAACATTACTGTGTTTATTCAGTAATTAATTCAAGCTTTATTAACATACCTGCTATAGATAGATGAATTCAGTTAGTAACAAGACATCAATCACAAATATTGATAAAATTAATGGAGGGTGAGTTTTGGCAACTTGTCAATGCTTGTGTGATATATTCCCATCTGATGCTGAAGTGCTTGTGTTTACTTGTATCATCAAACACTGAGAGCTTGTGCTGGCTGGCCAGTGATGAATGTAACTTTCAGTGGTCTTACCTATGTTAATAATGCTGTTGTTTGTTTTATTCTTTTTCTTCAACTGTGCTTCCTAGTGCACTAGATAATGTTTACCAGTCTTAGGTCTTTGATGCAAATCATGAAGGAAAACTCTCCTGAAGTTTATCTGCTATGAAATATTGCACATTTGTGTCATTTCTTATTTAGTAAGAACTTTTCCACAGTTAAACAGGAAACATTAAACAATAAATTCAAACTGTCCTTTGATAGTTATCCTAATGTTTACTAGGTAGAGGGATAAGGACAGCAACTGTCTCATAAAACCTTAGACTTCGAATGTGTTCTGCCCATAAGATGTGCAAGGACAGAGATAGAACAGAGACTGATGGCCAACAAATAACTGGCCCAAATTGAGACCCATTCTATGGACAAGAATCAATCCTTGACACTACAAATGATACTTTGTTATGCTTGTAAGCTGTTATGCTGTATGCTTTGTTAGCTGTTCTTTGTGAGGCTCCACCCAGTAGCCAATGGCAAGAGATATAGAGACCCACAGCCAAACATTAGATGGAGCTTGGGGAGTCCTGTGGAAGAGTTAGGGGAAGGATTGAGAAACACAAGGAGAACAGGAACTCCACAGAAAGACCAACAGTCATCTAACTTGGACTTTTGGGGTCTCACAGAGACTGAATCACCAACTAAAGAGCAAGAATAGGCTGGACCCCTTGTACATATGTAGCAGATGTGCAGATTGGTCTTCATGCTGGTCTCCCAACAACTGGAGCAGGAGCTGTCCCTGAATCTGTTGCCTGCCTATGGATCCCATTTTTCTAACTGGGCTGCCTTGTCTGATGTCAGTGAGAGAGGATTCACTTGTCCTGCAGTGACTTGATGTCTGTGTTTTGTCGGGGGGGGGGGAGGAGGCTCACCCTTCTCAGAGGAGAATGGAGGAATGGGGGGGGATGCTACTGGGAGGAGAGGGACACTGATGTTGGGATGTAAAGTGAATAAATAAACAAATTTTTAAAAATTAAAATAACTAAAGAAAAAAGAAAAATTACTGGAAGTTAATTTTATATTGTCTACCTTCCCATATCGTATCCATGGGCTCCCATAAAATTTTAGGAATAAACAACATGGACATCTGTGATATGTTTTTATTTGGTGGTCAGTTTTGAGAACCATGGACTTGGTGTCCCTCTTTAATCACACTCTACCTTTCTAGTTCCAAACACTGCTTTGAACTGAAATAGATTCACTGTGTACTATTTTCTGGCTCCTCTAGACAGTGACTCCAAACGCCTGGTTCTACTGGCTACACAAATTTTCCTAAAGATAGGTAGCAAGAGGCAAAGAGCCTGGGATTCATCATATGCCTGTTCTTTAAAGCTGCCTTAGAAGGATGGAGTCTCATCTACACAGGCCAGGAAAGCCAGAAAGCAGCTTATAATTCAGGGTCATGGGATTTCCTAGGTTAGCATATCAAAGGCCTGATTCAGGGAGGAGAGACCATAAGAATGCCCTAGTTGTTTCAGATGGCCCATTCCTATCATCAGATGATACATTTCCAAGCCATTCTGCAGCAAATCTTTGAAACCATACATTTAAAAGACAGAGCACACAGTCAGTCCAATGTTACCCTAACAGTCCTGCAGTCATTATTACAACTGAATTCTATTTAGTTTTATTTTCTTCTCTGTGGAAGTAGATCTACTTTTTAATCTTATAAATTTCATTCAGCATGACATTTGTTACTCATATTGGAGACTGTCATGACTCAGATTAAAATTAAAATCTGCTGTCCATCTGGCCAGCTCTGATACTCACAGAAACCAGAGACTTCCTTGGCATGCTTTTCAAAGACACCACTGTTATCCAAAATTTTACTGCATTTCTCAGAATGCTTTCCCCATACTTTTCTCCTTCTAAAACTTTATATCCAAGCGGACCAACTTAGCCCAGGTTATCTCAGTCACTTTCCTAGAACTTAGTAAAGAACCCTGTTTTAATTTTTACACTTCCATAGTTTTGATTGTTCTCTCTCTCTCTCTCTCTCTCTCTCTCTCTCTCTCTCTCTCTCTCTCTCTCTCACTCTCTCTCTCTCTGTTAAAGGTGGCAGTGAAGTCTGATTTGTGACTGAGTGACCAGTTCATAGTCCTTGCTCCCCACTAGTATCTACCAATGCAATGTTATTCAGTCAGGCTTTTACCTTTCATTGATCATAAGTACTCAGCAGTCTTTTTATTTATGTAACAAGGAGGCTAAGATGTATCTTCTTATGTCTTTTGTAAACTCTAAGAGCAAGAAACTTCGTTTGTCCACTCTATAGTTTGAGCTTTTAGTACAGCATATGGCACAGATATGAAAATGCATAAATACTTGTTTAGAAATGACTGATAGTCTATTTTGGAGCCTTTGTTTGGGAGAAACCTGACTGGAGAATATGTTTCCAAATCACGGAGAGAGAATACAAAGGGTCAGTCAGCACTGAGGCTCCCAGAGTTCATCTCAAGACAAATATGCATGCTCAGCTAATGCTAAACTTCCTTGATCAACCACTAGCCAACTCCTGTGTTAAAGGGTTTTCTCTTATCCCAGGAGGACTCAAGGATCTAGGTTGCAAAAGAGAAAAAGCCAATCAAACACAGAGACCCCACTTTCTTGCCACGATTTGACACAGAATGAATTGTGAATAAATATTTGACAGTGAAATTATATTCCCTATTGGAATACAATTGACAGGTTTTGACATATGGCAAACAGCTAGAGAGCAAAATAACAGAGACATTTGGGTTCTATCCAAACTGTACTTTCTCCAAACTACAATATTCCTACCAAATCATCCATTTTTTTGAAAAGTGCCTGTTTTTACAAAAGAAGGACAACAGAATACATTTCTCCTGTGAGAAAGTTATATAAGTAACTGAATATTTTTTTTATCCCCAAGGTGGTTTAATTTTATTGGCCTGTATAAAGTAAACTCATAGCCTTAACTTTTACATGAAGTTGAAGTTAAACAATGAGTTTCTGACAGTCTGTTCATATTCTTTTATTGACCAACATACTATGAATTCAGTCTGGAATGTTAAAAATATACCTATCACAACTATCTCCTCCCAGGCAGCATCACCAACATAGCTGAAAAGTTTAAGGATATTTGTTATTAAAACCTGAGTTTCCTATACACATACATACAAAATATATGAATTAATAAAGAATAAGAAATTATTGAGAACAAGTAGAGATGAAATTTGTAGAAGGACTTGACATATCAATGTGTGTATATTAAACTATGGAACAACTGGCAAGATGACTACACTTTTAAAACAGGAATTTTTTTAATAGAGAAACCAGTTTTGATATAGTTATTCCCAGGTCACCTTTAAAACTTTTCACCTGGAGCAACAAAGCAGGATCGAGTCCAATAAGTGATTTTCTAGGCACAAAAGTAGAATTTATTTTAATGAGAAAATTCTTATTTTTCCTGGTTTCTCTTTAAATTTGATGCACATCACTAATCTGAACTGGAGGAGTTCTCATTCTGATATCTTTTTTAACCCATGTGGCCTGTGCATATGTGTAAGATAGTCAGTGTGTCCAAGAAAGAGGTATTTTATCCTCTGAAGAAAAAGGAAAATCATCACAAAGAGCCTGTTAGTATTTGACAGCATAGACAGCTAACCCTTCTACTATTCATGTAGAGCATAAACTTCCACCTCTCTGCTTCCCTCTCCTCTCACCCAACTCCATGACCTTTCTCTCTCTCTTTAGAAAATAAACAAGCAGACAAACAACAAAAAAAATCCCAGACTTTAAAAAAAAAATAAAAGAAAAATCATCACACACAGACAACACACACACACATGCACACACCATAAAAACACAAAATTGAAAACCATTAACTACAAACAAAAGACCATGTGAAATAAATAAATAAATAAAAATTTTAAAAAAATGCTCAAACCAAGCAACACGTTCTGCTAGAGGAACATAGCAATAGAATGGCTCCTAACAACATTGTGCTGTACCCATTGACTAGTGACTTCCTCAGCCATCATGGAGAAGCTTCCTCCTTTGCTGTAGATGGGAACTAACACAAAGACCCACAACTGGATAATGGGTAAAGAAAGAGAGAGTTTGGAACCTCCAGTTCTAAATGAGATGTCTCACCACACACCTCCCCTCCAGGCTCAGAGAACGCTGTGGAAATGAAGTGGAATGATTGAAAGAGCCAGAGTGGGTAGAGGACACCAAGGTAACCAGGTCTTCCAAACACAGCAAGATTGAGGCACATATGAACTCATAGAGACTGTGGCATCATACACAGTCCCTGCACAAGTTCAAGCCAGACAGGGTCCCATCCCATCCCTGAGAAAGCAAGTGAATAAGAGCTCCAACCCTTAACTAAAAAGCCATCTCCAATTGCATTGCCTGAAAGGATAAAAGTTGGTTGTCTCCAATGGAGTCTCATTGGGTATACAAACAACACTTCTAGGTAAGGCCCATACTCAGCAGTAGACGGTCAACATAAAATCAACTCAACAGTATTTTTGTAGACTATTTGTCTCATATGATAATTTTCTTACTGAGGGAGGGACTGTGACATGCCTCAGTGTGGAGAGGATCTTGTCTCATGTGCCTGGAGACCTGATGTTGATGTCTGGAAACCACATAAAGGTGGAAAGAGAACCTACCCTATGGATGTTATAAGGTTGTCCTCTGACTTTCATGTGTCATGGCATAGCACACACTAAATTGTCCTACATATTATCATAAAGACCTCATGATTCTTCATAGATAGCAGATGGACTTGCATTTCTATTTGGAGTGTAACAACTACATATTACAGCTTTTTCAAAGGAGTGGGTCTGGAATGTATATGGATACCCAGAAAACTGAAAAAGAAAACCTTGCCAGGCAGTGGTGGTACAGCCTTTAATCCAGCACTTGGGAGGCAGAGGCAGGCAGATTTCTGAGTTCGAGGCCAGCCTGGTCTACAGAGTGAGTTCCAGGATAGTCCAGGGCTACACAGAGAAACCCTGTCTCGAAAAACCAAAAAAAGAAAAAGAAAAAAAAAAAAAAAAAAAAAAAACAAACAGAAAAGAATTTGTAGAGATAAGAGCTGGGAAGATTTGCTACTGATGTTGCTTACAACCAGGCTCCTTCTGAAGACTGCCATGAATCGTCTTTGCTTTGTCATCTGTTCCAGTACCAGCATGGAGCCAGACAATCTCATGTCAGTGGGACTTCAGTACATTGTGTACTAAGTCAACTATGAAGCATCTGATAAACCCCACGTGTGCAGTCCAGTCTTTTGGTTGCTTGTTTTGTGCTTTAACCTTGGAATTAATGGCTTTTCATAGATAAAGTGATAATCTCTAAGTGAAATTGGTGATAGCAGTAGTTATCATTTGTTGATAACTTGAGGCTCAAAAGAAACTTTGACAATCTCTTTGTGTAGTGTTTTTCTTTATTAATTTTCATTTTCCTTTGCAGAATTAGCAACCATTCATTTTATTTACAGACTGAAAACAATAATCTGGCATTCAGAGGAAAGTAAGGAATGCAAGTCAATTTGCAAGCTGAATGTTAGAAGCAGACTCTGATCTTGATCTGCTGAGTTTAGGCCTGAATGTGAAATCATTATTCATAGTGAAGAAAGAGGAAAAGGATCAATTAGTGTAAATCTGTAGAGAGAAGAAGAAGTGGTAATATTACTCTAGAATAGGCTCTGGCCTAGGAGTACTGTGGGAATGTTTTGCTGTGTAGAAAAGCAGAGTTGCTACTCTTTGAAAGATGAAGGTGGAAGAGATTCAAAGTAACCAATAGCGGTGATTCTATTATTATGCCCTAACTTCAAAAGCAAAGGACTGTCTCTAATGGGGTTGAATATGTATTCACATGTAAACATGTACAGCTCTGTATCTTGTGAACAGATATCACAATTAAAATTTCAATATAAAGTAGTAGTCATTGCAGTCGCCTATCTAAGGTTTGACATATAATTTTTTAGAATTAATCTGCCTTCCTCCAGAGAACTGAGAAAAATATCCTTAAGAAATTAAGTTTATATCCCATAAATGAACTCTTTCCACTTGATGTCAATACTTCCATTTGAACTTTTTTAAGAAATAATCAGGCCCATTATCCTAGGACCCAGACTAGACAATCTGAAAATGCCAAACTATCTATGCTGGGTGTGTTATTTCCACTGAATGTCTCCTGTGGGGCAGTGGGCTGTGAGAGGCAGCTGGGTACCTGGTGGAGCACCCCGATAATACCTCAAACCCCAGATAATCCCTAATGGGATAGTAGATATTTGGCCTTGCTCCTGGGCCCTGGTTCCTTTCACTTATCCACAGACCCTCCCAAAGAAAGGTTTGTGTCCTTAGGTCACATAGCATAGGTATACAGGTAGAGGTTGTGACTACAGGCCACAGAGCCTCAAGAGATCTCCATATTAATGAGATACCCAAATTCCAGAGGGTGTAGCCAATTAAACATTCCTTCCAGACCCTCCTCCTATTCACAAAAGATATTTAACCTCAGGCCCTCCCTGAGGAAAGGGGGTACAACTTCATCCACTTTCTGCCATACAATAAATCTTTTAAAACCATGGATTTCCTTATGTCTTTGGGGCCCAATGTGGAGAACCATAGAAGGTGCCTTCAACCAATGAGCCACTGCCTAATCTCCCACCAGAGGACCTCTTTTCCAGCCATGATGGCCCACCAACTCAAGCAAGCGAGACGAGCCAGCCATGACCCAGCCAATCGAGTTGCCTTGACCAAGAGTCTTATCTTCTTGTGGAGCACCGCTGGAACTTCTCTCCCTCATCCCTCTTGGCTGCCGGCTGGTCCAGCCCATATGCCCCTTGTCTCAGTATTTCTGCAGTTTCCCAATGGCATCTGGGTGACCAGGGGCTAAGACCACTGGTCTCCTGCCAGCCACCTTGGCCCAGGATTGCCCAGAGCTCTGCCTCCTGGGCCTCAGACTGAGATCTCCTCATGCCCGGAGCAGTTCTGCGACTTCTCACAGCCTGACGTGGCCCTGCACTGTTGGAGTGAACTCAGTCAAATTTCAGCACTTCTGCTCTCTTAGCCGCATTTCCAGCTGCTGGAGGGACAGATGCTCCGGAACCACAACTCAGCCTTGCCCACTCGAGAGCTACAGACCCACAGTCTCCCACTGAATTTGTTGGAAACCAAACACCTGCACTCTCCAAAAAAGCATCCCCATCATTAGTTAACTATGTTCTTCTAGTTGGTCAGAATCTAAATTCCAGTTGGTTTCTCACCAATACTATTCTAGTTACACTGGCCTTTTTATTGTTTTTGAATAGTGCAGGCACTTACTCTTTAGTATCTTCCCGTTGACTGTTTCTTTTCTGTGGGAGAAACTTCCATCTTTATGCCTACACTCAATTACTTTGACTGTTTATTCAACTCTGACCATCTTCTCTGTGTTTCTCTGTTATCACTGAAGTTTTACTAGCACACATATCACACATTTGCTCACTAAACCCTTGATGACTTGTATCTCTTCACATAAAACACAATACTCTCTGACAGAACTATTCTGTTACATGTATTCCATCTTGCTATTGCAACGAATAATCCACAAGGATTATTTTGGTCTCTCATTTCATTGATGTATTCCAATGAATCTACACCTACTGCATGTTGAAAGAAAGAAATTTCTTTGCTGGTAAGTTATTCATTCTAAGGAAATATTGAGCATCAAATGTTTTTAATTAAGCATTTCCCCCTTTAAACTGATTTCTGATACTCCTGCAAAAATTTTACCAGATACAGGAAGAATCAACTCTGCTAAAATTTTCAAAAATAATTTAGACACACTGGGATTTGTAGAGCCAGGCAACTCATCTCTGTTACTCATTCCTGTTAATAGGCTAGCTGTATTGTGCTTTTTCTTCACCTAACATTTGCCACAAGGAATAATTTAGGGGCTATAGTATTTGTCTTTTAGATACTGAGTAACTGTGAGACCCTCCTCAAGTGATGCTGTTACTTAAAGTATCAGCCCTGAGCGTTGAGTCGTGGAATGGGATGGGATAGTACCATGGAGTGGGATGGACGGGATAGTACTGGCATAATTTTGGGAGCTTGAACAGACTTAGCATGCCTCCAGCATTTTGTTGTTATTAGAGATGGGTGGACTAAATGAAAAGATTGAGAGTACTTTCCAGAAGATCATAATAATTCTGCCTTTTTCTTTCTCTCTATTTCTCTTATCTGCCAGTCTCCATTATCCTCCCAAAATTGTCTATCAAATTTAAACAACCAGGTCGTATATCAGCTCTTCTATAAAAATGTCTCCATATTCCCATTTTAGAAAGATTAACTGCTCGCATAACTGTACTCAAATACTTATTAGATATTTATAATACAAAGTTTCCCACAATGAATTATAATCAGTGCCCTCTGCATCTTCCTTGTTCTACCTAGCCTGAGAATTTTCTATGTGTCTTCATCTTTGGCTTTATTTGTTTTGTTTGTTTTTATTTTCTCACTATTTTGGAACCAGGGTAACTTACTATAGAGCTATGATCCTACTTCAGCACCTGAATGGTGGGATAAGAGCTGTATACCATCACACCTGGATTCTTTTATCCTTATGGGCAGAACACATTCAATGTGTTGTGTTGAAATAGACAGTTTGTAATCACAGTAAATACCTCAGTAAGAGTAATGGGGAAGTAGGATACATTCTAATGCTTGGCATGACTTTGAATTTCTTATTACTAACCAATTATATGGCCAAATACAGAGCAGTTGAAAATAGGAAAATCACTGTAGTGACCCTCATCTAATTTAAAGGCTTTATCTCTACTATATCAAACTTTATAATGTATAATAATATTTCCTTGAAATTAAAAAGTTTGGTAAAAAAAGCAAAAGCAGACAATTCATATATTTTAATTACTTTCATGAAAAAGATTCCTATACCTCGTCATTGGATATCTTTATGTGATGTCACTATGAACAGAAGTGCCAAGCAAACTCTTGAAGGGGAAGCTGTCTGTGTCAGAGGATGTGTACTGTGCTGGCTAGTTTTATGTCAACTGACAAAAACAAGAATTGCTTTGGAAAGGAAATCTCAATTGAGAAAATGTCACTGTTTGACTGGCCTGTAAACAAGTCTATGTGCATTTTCATGGTTAGCCTGGGAGGGTCCAGCTTATCTGTAGGCAGTGTCGCTTATGAGCTAGTCCTCCCGGGTGTTATAGGAAGTCAGTCTGAGCAAGCCAGAAAGCATCACTTCTCCACAGCCTTTGCCTCTGTTCCTGAACTGCTTGAGTTACAGTCATAACTTTATTTTGAAAATGGACCGTGACATGGTAGTGTAAGTGAAACCATGTCTTCCTCATGTGCTTTTGTCCATGGTGTTTTATCACAGTAATAGAAACCCTAACTAAGGCTGATATCAAGCTTCTTTACCATATGATAACCACCTGTTTTGATCGAGATACTATAGAAAGGCAAAAGTAAGTTTGAAGCTGACCCATGATGAACATTTAAAGACAGCAGAGAAGAAATTAAAATTTGAAACCATACAACATAATTGGTATATCTTGACTGATGGAAGGCTCTTGTGACATTGGATACCTGTAAATCCTCAAGTAAAGAACGTATGGACTATGAATTTAAATATAAAAAACCTTAACTGTGGCCTTCAAGTGGTGACAGTACGTTAGCTTTTAAGCCTTTCTAGAAGAGTGACCACAGAGACACTGACAAATGTGTGCATGCTTGTATACTTATATGTATGCATGCATTCAAGATTATTGAGGAATCTATTGGCATCTAGTAGTCAGTGTCTACAGATCACATGTCCTCTACAGTGGGTTCTGCTTAGGAGAAATCACTCAGTTCAAATAACCAGGAATTGGAAAGCAGCAACTAGCTTATAATGAAAAAAACCCAATGAAAAAAAAAAAAAAAAACCAATACAACAGTTATGTTCATAGTGAAATAGTGAATATGTTGGAATTTTAATTTTTCATCCAAATATATTACTTAAACTATCAGTTTGTGAAGAATTTGTTCATGTTTTTTGCCAGTTATGCTTGTAAATTGATTACATTTTTCTATCCTATGGCACTTCTCAAGCCATTTCTTCAGATTCATTCAGACATATGGTGTTCTCCAACTGGATTTTAATTGTTATTAATGTGTGAAGAAGTGTATTCATTCGGTGTGCTTGCTATCCCTTTAGAAGGCATGCAATCTCTTTTGCTACTTACTGGGACAGATATTATCCATCTATAGGACAACTTCCTATCCTTTGTCTCAAATATTGTATGCATTTTGATCTCTCATCATATGACAGTCCTGGCACTTCATAATCATCCTTGTGTGCTCTGATTTACCTCTGTCCTCTTAGTTATTCCAAAAAGTGGTGTTTCTAGACAGCATAAATCATATCCTCTAGAAGTAATTTTAGTAATATATTCAGAAGCTGATGAATTATCTTGAACCTCATCTACTAGATTAAACATCAGGTTGCATCTCTAGGGTGATACCTATGCCATAAACTCATAAGTAAAATTCTGTTTGCTGTCATTTCCTTACATTCCAGGAATGATGCTACACACTTCTCTCCTCCCTAGTTATTTCTATGCTTCATATTTAATGCACACATTTCTTACTTGTGCCACAGCATTGCTATGATGTTGCTGGCCTTGTGCTTTCAGAAGCATCTCTTAATTTAGAATCAACTGAATTTTATTGGAATACTTCTACTCACTTCTATTTATTCAATTACATCTCCTATTTAATTTGCACCTAAAGATCTGTGTGTGTCTGACATGAAGTTCTCATGCGTACAGTGGAATAAGGACCCCTGACCAAAGCTCACCACACTGTAGAGTCAGGAAACCAAGACAAGTTGTATGGTCTTTTATGTGGACCTTTACATAATGCCAGGTCAATCGAGTGACTTAAAGAAATGGTTTATTCTGAGATACAGAATGTCTAAATCAATGCATCCATAGTAGATTTTTAAAGCACGTAGAAACTGAAATGATCCAGTGATGTAAATAACTGCTTTCAAAAGCAGTAAAAATCCAGGAGGCCAAATCTATTTTCTTCTTTCCCTAAACTGGATTGATTGTATATATTGTCTGAAGTCCTGGGGTGCATTCTTGGCCTTTTATTCCACTTCTTTTTATCAAGCCCAAGAAAGCTGTGTGAATGTTAATATGTGCTGAATAAATCCTGTGATCACTGTAACACATTGTAGCACCTTATAATGATATGTTCACCGGCTGCCATATCACAGTCCATTATTGCTTTCCCCGCCCTCCCTGAAATCCTTTATTTAATATCCATCCTGAACACTGGTGTTAATATTCCTGACTATTTGAATGCATTTCAGAGTTCATGAAATGCTGTATCAAATGTTTTTTTTTTTTTTTCTGAATTCAAATGTATTACATCTCCCACATTGCATTCATCTACTAATCTTGTAATTCAATGAAAAAAAAGCAATCAGATTTGTTTGGCATGATTTGTTCTGTGTAAACCCACGCAGCTTTATTGCTCAATGGTGCTTAAATGATAAATAGTGCTCAAATCAAATTTTCTCATCTAACTTCTCATTTGAGTTCAGGAAACATGATTTTGTTCATGTTTTATGTTAGCTTCTGGGTCCTAAATGTAGAGAACAATATTCTTTTTTTAATACTGTTTTTTTTCTTTTATTTCTTTTTTTTGTTTGTTATTCTTTTATCATTCCATTGTCTACTTTTTAATCGCTACATCATTTTCTTATTAGATGTGATTCAGTGTATTAATCCCTTTATGTTAATTTCCTTGAAACATAGTCATAGAAAAAAAGGCATTGATTTGTAAAAAGATACAAAGAGTATAAAAATGAATTTTAAGTCAAGCATCTCCTTAAGAATAAAGGGGTATCTTCATTATATTAAACAGCTTCTTTCTCTACACTCATCACAGAAGAAAGTAATGTGATTTAAGCCTTAATCATGCTTAGGGGTTTCTTCACTTTCACTTGAACAATTTAAGTACTTATTATAGGTTTCAGTCTATCGTAGTTAAAAATAAATATGCTAGAGTCCTAATTACAGTACCTCACAGGGTAACCTTATTTGGAGGTTGGTTCTTTATACACAGAAGCTAAATTTAGGTCATGGGAATGGACCAGATTTCAATATAACTAGTATTGTTTTAACATGGGGAATTTGGACAGAGATAGAAATGCATAGAACATGTAAATACATGCAGGGAGACAATGACCTCCAGAGGTCAAGAGCCTGAAAGGATGAAGTACTCAGTGGGCACCAACCCTGCCAATACCTTGATCTGGGATATCTGGTTTCTAGACCTGTGAAAGAATGTATTTCTATTGCCTAAGCCACCATTTTTGCTTCATTATTGCAGCCCTGGGAAACTAATGGACTAATTGTATGATATAGTTTTGACATTCTTCCTCTTTCTCTAGACTCTTATACATTGAGATAAATGACTCTGGTTCTTGCTAAGTATGGCTTTTATAAAGAAGTGTCATGTTAGTCTGCTTTAATACCTCATAGGAATCAAAACACTTAAAGAGAATGGAAAAGGGCATAAAGGATATTCCATACTGACCAGTTTTCCTGGTCTGAAGCTAGAATATAGTATTATTTTTAGTGACTTGAGAAAGAAGAACCATTCAAACATATATGCCACTTGCCTTGGAGAGTTGTGGCAAAGAATTGCTGGCACTATAAACAAGTTTCTTATTTAGCAGGCAAGAGGTGTTGGCACAAATCAAGAAAAAACTCTGGTGTTCCCTTTCTGGGTTCCAGATCTTGATCTAATGATTAAGGAGTACAAAGATAGTTGAAGCTCACTGATATCAGCAGTAGGAACCTAAGAAGACTCTAATAATTCTTGAAGTCAGGGTTTTTAAATCTAAATTATTATCACTTCTGAAAGTCGTGTCCTCTAATTACTGTTGTTCTAGTCAACTACTTTTTTTCTACTAAAAGAGTAAAAAAAGAAAAAAAAAACTGTCCTCATTTTTAAGGAGGATATATCCAGAGTCCATATATCTTAACTTGTATTCAGTTTAGTGTGTGTTAAATCCCTCTCCTCCTCCTCCTCCTCCTCCTCCTCCCCCCTCCCCTCTTCCTCCTCTTCTCTTCTTCCTCCTCCATCTTTCTCCTGTTTCTCTTCTTTCTCTTTCCACTATCCTCGTCCAAGAGAAGTAAGCCTTTATTTTCAGGTTTCTCAAATTAAACTACTCTGCTGCCTGCTTTGAGGGAATTAGTCAAGAAGATCAAACCCTGTATCCTTATCTGACTCCTTTGACTATTCTTTGGCTTCAGTCTGGGCTGAGGCTGCAATGGAGGCAGCCAAAGGGGCAGCAGCCACAAATGGAGATGGGTCAACCAAGAAGGCCTTAATCTTTCCAGGAAGTAGGAAAGTATACTTAGTCTCCATAGGCAGAGCCAGGACATGCTTGTATCCATTGGTAATAGAATGTGGTATTAAGGCAGCAGTTGCAAATCAATCCACAAACACTGCCAATGTTGCAGACACACTCTAGGAAGCTTAAGTGCAGCCTACTTTGTGACATTGAGCACTTCTGGGTTGCAAATGCTGCCGTTGTCAAACACCTGCTAAATTATCAGCCCAAAGAAGAGGAAGATATTCGCCATTATTCAGCAGTGTGTTTTCACTGGCTTCCACGTTGTCTCCAGGTTTTATCAGCTGCACATCACTCCGAATTTCAGTGGTGTCCCTGGAGATTTTACTAGTGATGACTAAAGCCTGGAAGAAAGAAGTTTTCTCAGGTCCCACACCAGTGTTCTGGCACAGTAACCTCAAACAGTGCCATGGCATCAGCACAGGTGTCAGCTGGCACCTTATGACCATTAGCATATTGCTAATCTTGGGGAGGTTCTCCTTGGAGAATACAAAGTTCCCTGTATATGAGGCAGCAATTTTTCCAGAGCTTAATTGTTTGCCAAATGCTCAGGATGGCTTTGTGCATCATGATTTTCTGGCCTAGCGCACCACAGACTTCAAAATGTTAGATAATCTGAAGGAATTAGTTGGACTTCTGGACTGCTTTGTCTTCCCTGAGATAATGGCGATACATCAGGGATTGCCAAGCAGTATTTAAAGAGAATGTCACTCTTATGAGGACAAAAGCTGATAAATGGTCTTCATCAAGGCAACCAGGATTAAGATAGCCGGAAGTGAATGATTAAGTGCCTTGACCTGTCTTCATTCTTAAATGTTTATGCCTCTAATCCCTACCTTTTACTATTACTTTTCTGATAGTATACTATCTGGACTATAAGAAAATTAAATCCATAGTAATCGTTATGGGTTATCATATATAGAAAGGAGAAACTGGTTCATTTTCGTCAGAGTTAGAAAATTATCTTTTCAGGGATGCTTGTCCTGGAATAGTAGTGTAAAAATTTTCCCTCAAGGCAATCTCAAATGGAACATTTTTGATAGGCCTTCTGACTCAGGATACAGGCAAGAGTTGATTTTTCCAGATGTTGAGAGTAAAACGGGACATGATTAATGTTATACAGGGGCAATAGTATAAGCTGAGATGGCCTCAGACAGAAGAACAGTATCTCACACAAGGTAGGGACACAAGCAGATACTGACTTGAGTTCCCCGCTATCAGTCAAGTCACTGGACAAAGAGATCAAGGTCTGAAATCAATCACTGTTGGAAGGATCTTGTGACTCATCTCTAAGGCCTTTTGTGGGCATCAGTGTTAGGCTCAGGGTAAGAGGCCAGTTGTTAGGTGATAAACCAAAAATAGCCACCCACTCTACAAAAGAGAGCCAGGGCTTTGACAAGCTCTCCACCAGTTGGTTACTGTTGCTTAGAGTTAGTAACATGGAATAACACAACAACCCTCTCACTGCACCGTAAGGAATTCCAGTGTGTGCACATGCTCAGAGTGGGCACTTAGCAAATGCTTTTAGTCAATGTAGTCCAGAAGTTAATGAGTAAGCCTGCACTTTTTTGATTCTTAAATCTTCGTATTCTGTACATTATATACCATGTGCATTTATAGCTAGTGATTAACTACTGCTTTATATCACAAAAATATGGCATTATTAAACTTACAAATTTATTTGAATAAAATTATCCTGTTCTTCTATTACTAAATACCACTAAATTACTTCTTTTGTAGAGTCTCAAATACAGTCAGTACTACATGATGTGTTCCAGTTTATACTCTTCTCTGTGGTAGTTTAGTTTATTTATAGTTTGAGAAATGGATAACTTTGTATAAATCTATTACATGGGAGGCACTTAATTTGGACTAAACATTCATGCAATTGATTTAATGCAAATGTTCAATGTTAATTCTTAGAAGACCGTATGTGGGGAAAATGAAGGTTTGAATACACGGATTTTACAACACAGAACAAATTGGAACAAGTAATCTGAAGTTCATCCTAGTATGATTGAAGTAAAGGACTAAAGTATTGAACTACAGAGGAAGTTCAGGAAAGAAATCTTTTTATAATTTGACTGTTTTTCATGGTATTCTTGATAGTGAATTTCAGAGGTAAGCATGCAAATTCATTTGAATGACAATGTTTTGGTCATTTGTACTGTTAACTTTCTTAGCTGCAAATAAAGATGTGCATGAGACCACTCATAACTAGAAATGTTCAGAGTCAAGACCTTCTGGTATCAAGGATCTAGGCAGAAGGGTAGAGTAGAGAGTCACACAGAAAGACTGTAAAGCCAAGGGTGATGGTTGACTTCAAGGAAACAACATTATCCAGACACAACAGGGCAGATGCACAAATGAACTCACAGAGACTGTGACACAAGTGAGGAAGACTTAAGACAGACAAAAATTTCAGCATGAAAAAGGAAAAGTGGACACATGGTCCCACCCCACCAAGAAGATATTTGCAATTGATAAGGAGATGGAACATCAGTTTACTTCAGTGGAGTGTCACTGGGTATATTAACCAATGTTCTGTTGTATGGCCAACACAAATGACTCCATGTCATTTTAGTGGCCTTTTGTTTTTGTCTTTAAGAGAGAAAGAATATGAAGTTAGGTGAGAGGAAGAATTTAAGTAAAATATACTGCATGAAATTCTCAAAGAATAAATAAACACAAGAAAAAGAGTTTTAAAGATATTTAAGGAGAAAGAAAATAAGATACAGGAATATATTTTTAGAAACTTCCTTTTCATTAGTGAACCAAAATCCACGCTATATTGTTCTTAGATAAGTTTATCTTCTTGCTAACAGATTTAGAAAGAATTAAAGAAGACAATTGAAAAGTTGGGGCAAGTAAAACTTTCATCATTTCCTTTGTTTAGAAACTCCTTAAATGTCTAAAGAAAAACATAAAGTCTAGTGAAAGCTTGCCCACTTTTATCTCAGTAGCCAAATTTCAGATTAATTACATGATAGCCCAAAAATGTGTATTTTGAAATTGTTTCTTTTAAAAATGTTATCTACAGTACCAGTATCTTAGAGAGCTTACCTATACTCTAGAATTTGTTGTTAATAACAGTCTTTCAATTCAGACTAAAGAAAGATGAAAGCGAAAGGTCATTTTATTATTTGATGTGGCTTTTCAAACTATAAATTACTTTTATTTAATTCTATCTCTCATCTATCTATCTATCTATCTACATCTATCATCTATCTATCTATCTATCATCTATCCATCCATCCATTTGGAGTGGCAGAGTACATGCATCTCATAGCACATACATGGAGGTCAGAGTATACCTTGAAGGAGTCAGGTCTTTCCTTCAACCCTGTAAATTCTGGGGTTTGAGCTGAGGCATCAGGCTTAGTAGCAGGGGCCTGTATCTGCTAAGTCATCTCACTAGCCCTAATGTGGTTTGTATTTCTTAGTATGCATTTAAAAGGCTAAGTGTTTAAAAATACTCAATTGGGTGACTATTTAAATATACTTTGTTTTCCTTGATATGATTATTGGCCTATATAGACATTTTTATTTTTTTAATAAAGACATCAAATTATCATATAAAGTTTAAGTCAACCTATTAGTAAATTAATCACAATCAAATTTTAAAATACAGCGTAAAGTTGCAATGCTTTTATATTTCAGATCCTAATTCAAAAGTAAGTATCACCTGGAATATTGTAAATATCATGACTGTGATGGTTTGCATATGCTTGGCTCCAGAAGTGGCATATTTGGAGGTGTGGCCTTGTTGGAGTAGGTGTGTCACTGTGGCCTTTAACACCCTTTTCCTAGCTGCCTGGAAGTCAGTCTTCTCCTAGCAGTCTCCAGGTGATGATGTAGAACTCTCAGCTCCTGCACCATGCCTGCCTGGATGCTGCCATAGTCCCACCATGATGATAATGGACTGGACCTCTGAGCCTGGAGGCCAGCCCCAGTTAAATGTTGTCCTTATAAGAGATGCCTTGGTCATGGTGTCTGTTCACAACAATAAACACAATCACTAAAACAATGACTAAGAAAAGTGAAAGCATTTTGAAAATGAGTGGTTGGTTATGCACTACTCTGAATAATTTTGACAGTGGATGTTAGGATGCTATCAAGCAAGTAGATTTAACCATGAATACAGTCTACCAATTTTTCACAGTGTATGGAAAATTTTGCTTAAATTTAAGTTTGAGAACTATTTTTAAAAACAAAGAAAACATTTCTGTGGTCCATTACAAATAAAATAGGCAGTGTTGTGGGGAAGTGTAGCTCAGTAGTAACACTAAATAAAACCTCGCCTTGCAAGTGCCACATCCAAGCTTGATTCTTGAATAAAAAAATATATGGCATTTTTCAGATTGAAAAGTCCAGTCACACACATTATCTTTTTTTTATTTTCACCATCTTTGCAAATTTCTATGAGATAGTTTTATTAGTGATTTGGAATATTAACCTGTACATGGTATCTTTGTTACTCCTTTAGCAGAAATAGGACATAAAAATTAAGATCTGTTTATATAATGCTTCCTGATTTTGTTCAGTTTTGCTCTTAAGCCACTTTTGCGTTTTCTAAATCATGTGACTGACTCTGTTTTGCTTCAGAAGTTTTCTGAAGACTCCTATTTTCCTTTCAACTAACTATGCAATATGTTCAGCTTATTGGAGAGTAGAGCCTGTGCATGGATTTCTTTTGTGAACAATAGTCTGGAATTCTCTCCAGTGAAAAAGAATCAAAAGGAACTTTGCTCATGTCCATTTGTCTTTGCTGTTGTTTTAAATGGTGCTTTATTTACTTCTTAGCTTTTCTACGAAGAGTGTTCTAAAGGTAAGACTGAGTAGCCAACCAAAACACTGGCTCAGCAGAACATAATTGTAATGGGAATTCTTATTATGAAAAGCTTAATCAACACAGCTATGTCCAATTTTGAATTTACTCATGATCTTCTGACATCTCAACACAATGACATTTGCTAGTTTGTCAGCTCATTAGACAAATCAAGTCACAGAAGAGGCAATATAGACAAGTCATGTGCCTTTGTTGAGTCTCCCAAATTCTGCTTTCTTTCTTTCTTTTTTTTTTTCTCACACTTTTTCTTGAGATTTAATGATATATGTCTAAATAAATTGGAACACAACTGGAAAAATGTATTATGATCATGATATCTAAATCCTTCAGAAAATGAAAGGAAGGAGAAAGGACTATAGTGTATAATTATTACATTTCTGTCATAAATTATTCAGACTGTAGCTAATTAAGAGGCAGTCAACACTGAGATGGCATTCACAGGGTCTGAATGCGCCACCATTCTGAGTGATCACGACAACCCAATATTTTCAATTTCTGGACTTTTATTTTAGACTTAAAATTTGAGCATATTTAATCTGCTATCACCACATGAATTTCATAATGTTTTCTCAAACTGTAATTATAATTGTAATACAACCAAGCAAACTTAAAAAAAGTCTTCCCCACATAACATGATTTTCCAATGGAACTAAGTAAGAATATTGGAGTTTATATGCAGAAAGAAAACCTACCATGGATTTTTAAACCATGGCTATTATACATACATTTTCATTGACCATTCCAAAACTATCAGTATTTCTATAAAGGCACCCACTAGTCTAACCAGATTTTTCTTCTTAAACTATACTTTTCCATAATTTTTTAAAGTGTCTAAGTCAGTCTCACATTAGAAAATAAGATAAAATAAAGTCCTAAAAATAGTAATTGGTTCTCAGTAAATTTGGCCAGTTTCAGAAGAACTCAAAAGTGGCCACCATCTCTCCATCCTCCTAGGCACCACCTATCTATCTCTTTAGTGTTAAATGCAGCATAAACACCTTTATGGAACTTGCCTTCTGCAATATTCTTGTTGCAATTGTCCGACATACAAAACTGCCTTCTTTAAATTGATTCTTTCCAATTTTTGCCTACTTTTAATGTCTCTTCTCCATGTCAAACTGTACCTGGAAAATAGCTGGTTTGTTTCAGCTGTTAAAACATTAAGGACTCAACTAGGCATACAAGTGTTTGTTTGTTTGTTTTCCAATATATTTCATCATTATATAATCTGGAAAGGCTTCATGATCGAAAACATGATTCAATTTAGAACTCTATAATCTGGTTTCAAAAACTGTGATATCAGTCAAGAAATATTTTTCACTGCAATATAAAAAGAAGTTGAGTCGGGTTTTAGAATTGTTCCTTTACTTAACAAGAGCATATTCTGTTTATTATTCTTACTGAATAAGCAGTTATGATTTGCAGACCTGACAATCATAGAGAATGAACTCACTGATGTTAAAGAAATTCATTTTGAAAACATAATGCGGCATGAGCATCAGATTTAACGGTGCTATAGCTGTTATCACAGGCTAGTTAGTTTTCCTATCGTAACGTGTTTAACTAGGAGAGGAAGGATATTTAAATCATATAAAGGCCTGATGTGATAATCCAGATGATTTACTAGAATAGGAGAATTCTCATGTCGACTTTTTAAAAAGTATTTATGCAAAGTAAGGGGAGAAATCCGAATGGTCACAATACTCCTTAGTATGTACTAATCTTAGAACTTTTTTCCATGAATAAATCAATTAGCATTTTGCTCTCTGGGATCTTTGGCTGTGTGGGAAACTGAATAAAACTGAGTAAATAGCCTTTCCCAGATTTTCCCCAAAGCCACATCATAAGCCCAGGATCCTATGGATTGTTTATCTGTTAAAAGGGACAAATGGCACCTGAGTGAGGAGGCCAAGAGGGGAAGATCAACCTGGGTTTTCTATGTAAACCCTAAATATAATCACAAGTGTTGTTTGTGCAGGGAACCAGAAGGATCTGTGACTGCAGAGAGGAAGGGACATAAATAGGGAGGCAAAATTGAAAAGTTACTAGGCGTCAAGAAATACTGACATCCCCAGAAAATGGAAAAAAACAAAGCCTCTCTTGAGCCTTCAAAGGACGTGGTGTTCCTAGCATCTTGATTTTAGCCCTTTAAGGCTGACTTTGAAATTCTGACCTCCAGGATTGTAAGAAGGTAAATTTGTATTGTTATTCAAGTCCGAGCAATTTGTTATAGCATCTACTGGAAGCAAGGCTTCTGTGGTTTGAAGAAATACTACACACTCAGTTTTGTGGATTTTGATTTTGAAGCACCCCCTAAGAAAATAATTTCTCACAACATACTTGGAATGTAACATTCTTTGTTTTAAGAAATTGTTGGCTATATGCACATCTTCAACTAGAGATATCAAACTCTAGTGCATATAGCTTTTCATTTCTTTTATCAAGTTGAAGAAAAAGGTTACCTCACTAATCCCTATGCTTGGTAGCCAATGCTGCTGAAATACAAAATGCAAGACTCTTGCAAACATAAGCAACTAGATTTTTTTTTTTTTTGTCAATCTGAAGAAAAAGAAAGAAAAAAGAAAAGAAAGAAATCAGAACATAAAATCTTCTGTTTTTCTAAAGTTTATGATGTTATATATTTTGAAATTTTTCATATTAGGAAAACTTGATAACTTATATAGTCCATTTAAACACTACCTATTGCAACAAAACATTGAGTTGTCCTTATACACCAAAATTAACACCTTTCTTTCTTTTTTTTTGATCCTTTAGAACAACTCAAGAGTCCAAATCTTCCTCTCTGACTAACTAGAACAAGAATATTAAAAGGGTAAGGGGAAGAACTATAGACAAAGAAAAGACTCCTTACTATGATTTACATTTAAAGACACACTTAGAACTTTTCCATTTTACCAAGAGCTCCATCATATATCTCGGGTGTCTATCCAATAAATGTTTCACTGGTTACTTAGAAAGTCCAAGTGTTGTAAATAGCCACATGGTCAAGGTGGCTGTCCTGATTTTTAAGGCATACTCATCAGCCCATGAAGGGCCAAGGGAAACACATGCAGCACAGTCAATGAAATAATTTATAGACATTTGCAGGAACCAGAATATTTCTAGAGGATGTGGATAGTGCCTATTTGTGCCTATCTGAAGAGCTAAAGAATGGTTAGTTACAGAAATGACTGTGACCTATGGAGCATGGGAAAAAGGACACTGAGGGCTCCTCTTCACAAGTTCTTTCTTGTGCTGGTAAAATGCTTCCCTAAATTTATTTGGGCTTTAAGGGTTTTCTAAAAAATAATGTTTCACTATAGATTCTTTATGAAGTTGTTCTTCCAGGATAGTAACATGAAGATAATTCATTTTATTTGCTTGGATCTGGTAAGCAGCTACTCAGGGGGTATTAAGATACCATTTCCTTATAGTTTTCAGAGTGAATGAAACAACATGGCACATGTTCAATGCTGTTGTGTTTGAATGCACAGTAAAACAAACAAAGAAACAACCAACAAAATGAAAACAAGGCAGAAACTTTGAAATTTCAGATCTTTGAATCTTCTTTCGTACAATCCGATCACATTGACAGGTGTGTCCAAAGGACATGAAGGACAACATCAGTGCCAGCACTACGTCACACAGTTACTTCCTCATTCTTTAACAGTTCATAAGCAATGTTCCATTTCACTGAAAGTTACAAAAGTTTCCACAGTTTCCTTTAGCAGGCTGAGGCTCACTCTTCATTTGTCAATGTGCATAAAAGCTGCTTATAGCATAGCATGGTGTAAGCTATTTTTAAGCAATAAATGGTTTGAGTCATCTATTTTGTCCTGAAATGCTATCTGTAGTTAACTGCATTGCTTATAAATGGTCATAGCAAATTCAGCATGAAAGAGAATATTACAGAAAAGACAGCAGCAGAAGCAGTAGCGTTATCTAATATTTATATATGTTATCAACAGAACACAGCAGTGAAACATTTAAATGCATATCAATGGGTACCATGTCTAAAAATTACTATAGTACCTATTTAGTGTAGTGGATATTTTTCTTAAAGAGTGCTTGCTGTAAGTAGAACAGCATAATATGTGATTTAGTACAGTTAATTCTTATTGATTAAATAATGTATTTATGTACTGAAGATAGTGAAAGGAGACAGGTAATTTTTTTTCTTTTTTTTTTTTCTTTTTTTTTTTTTTTTTTGCTTCATTGCGATCCCAGCTTTAACACTTATATGAAGATTCCAAAGGATCATGACATGTCATTATTTAAGTGAAATGGGCATCAACATATTTAAAAGACAGTATTTGTAGTACCAAAACAGCAAGATGGCACCATATACATGTAATGCTACTGGCCTATGACTCGGTTGGAGCCAGAGTCCAAAACCGTGGCCCTCATTTACAGTCGTGGTGATTACTCAACTTTAGAGAGAATTGCCCACATTTAGGGTTTTCCTCTACAAGTCATCTGTAAAGCAATATGAAACAGAAAGAACAACAAATGCAATTGCTAAATATTCTTTTCTTTTTTTTTTTTTTTTACAAGAGGTGCAAAACAGTCATTTCTAACATTAAACTGCCATTTACAGTAGATTTTTGTACACCTGCAGAGACTCAGTCATGATGGAGAAATGCCCAAGGCAAATGGTCTCCAAGAAGATATTTACACAACGTGAAATCAACTGTACCGCAGATACCAATGGGGAAAATTATCTTACGTTATTATGAAATCCAACAAACATGATATAGTTTCATCATACAGAAATCCTGTAGGACCCCATCCCAAGCCTAAGTAAAAAGGAATCCCTCAGCTCCCTCTGCCCATTCACCGCCATCTTCCTGTTACAAAGCATGAATATCTAAATCCCACCCACCCTCAAATAAAGTGCGCAGTCCATGGCAGACCATAGAATAATGCAACAGGAAAAGCCCCCTTTTGTATTATTATTTAAAAAATAAAATACAAACAACAGAAATCAAACAAACATTGAAGAGAATTCGGTGATTCTCTGTATCTTGAAAAAAGGGGCGAAGCACGGGGTGCCTTGCTTGACTTTTACTCATGTTAGTACACGTATCCTTCGTTATAGGGGTGGGGATTGCAGCAGCCCCCTTCCGGCATGTAGGTCATGCTCTCATCAAAGTGAGACAGAGGCACTGTGTCCTCTTCGTTGATGTGACGTTCCATGTCCGTCTTCAGCAGTGGGCGCTGATTATCAGGAAAGGCCATGGAGAAAAGGGCTTCCGGGTCACACACAAATTTGTAGACGTATCTTTCTCCAGCCACCTGAGAATACCACAGAAAAGCCCAGCATCACCGTCCCCACAGGAGTAAGGGAGAGAGAAACAAACATGAATTAATAGATCAGTAGAGATGGAGGTCAAAAGAGACTATGCAACTAAGTAATAGATATGTTTTCCTGGGGGAAAAGTACTTACTTTGTGAAATAAGTCATACTTCAATCAAGGGAAATACAAAATGTTGAACAAGAGTAATAATTAATTCTACAAAAGCTAAGAAAATCAGCAGTTTGCTTTGGCCTTTTTAACATAAAGGTGTATTTACACTGTCATTGCGGGGAGAAAAATCAATGATGTAACCATTTCACATTGAAGTTTTTGTTTTAAAGGTAACATCTATGCTTTCAAAAATCTATTTTAAAGGTTTATCTCCCCCTTATTATTATATTTCTACAACCTGCAAATTTTAAAAGATAAAAAAATGTGTTTTATTCCTAAGAGTTGAGTAGTGATCACTGATTCCCAGGATGCACTGTTGCTTTTTCCATCTCCTCCCCCCACCCTGCACTGTGTATTCTCCATCTAAGAAAGCCCCAAAGATACATAGCCTTATTTAAATGAAGGATGGAACAGGAGGACATTACCCTGAGCACATCACTTTTTAAAATGAAGGCAAGATACATTAGATGAAGCTTAAGGATGTGTGTAAAGTGTCAAATTGAAGTAAGAGGCGTAAAAAAAAGTGAAAGGAATCTAAAATACACACTGGGAAGGGAGGAAATGAGAAAAGGAAATGTGTCAAGCGCCTGAAATAAAGGGATGTAGCACAATTTGTAGAGAAAGACATGCCCAAACTTAAGTTTTGAAGAGTAATGCTTCTGTAGAAACTGATAAACAATACAAGGAGACAGATGTACCTGCCATTAACAGACAATGCTAAGGAACTCAAGACCCAGGGGATCTGTGGGGAACAAAGGCAGTTCCCTATGTGAAGTGTGACAGCCTCTCTCTCTCTCTCTCTCTCTCTCTCTCTCTCTCTCTCTCTCTCTCTTCTCTCTCTCCCCGTCTGTTTTCTTTGTACGTGTGTGTGTGTGTGTGTGTGTGTATGTCTGTTTGTCTGTTTAGCTCACTACCTCAGATAGCTAAAACCAATCCACCATCTCCTGTTTCTATGTCGAAAGGTCTTGCTAGTTGATTTGTGACACAGGGAAGCAGTGTGCTCACAGTTTATAAACTCTCTGTGCATGTTTGGGAGAAAAGGAATGACTGCCAAGGACTCTGCTGCTCTGGACTCAAGAGTTAGAATATTTGTTGCCTGAATTTAAAAGGAACCACATTAGAGTCCAAGTAATCTGGATATCTAGAGGTTTGAAAAAGCCAGCCCCGAGAGATGTTTATGAATCTGGACATGTTTCTTAAACTGCTCTTTCAGTTCCTTGTCTTGTGAAATTGAAACAGGAAGGGCTCCTTGGAAGGCCAGCTGTGATGCATAGAAAACTCTAGCACAGTTCAAAGTAAATGGAGACATCTAGTTAACTCTCCTCTTTTAAACCTCATTTCACACACACACATACACACAAATTGAAGTAATGAAGTGACTGCAAAAGTAAAAACCAGGCAGTTTCGGACAAAAGCTGAAAGATACATAACAAATTTTAGTTTTGTTCCCTTTCTTCTTTACTTTTCAAAGTAGTTTCAGGAAAAAGTAAATGCTGTATTCATGTCTTTGAGTCTTTTGTAGCCCACTCTGCTTAGTTTGGGGCTACAGAAAAAGAACTGTTTGCTTCAGGTACTGCGCCTTTTTTGTCTGATACGTTTGACATGTTGGGGTTGTCTTCACTTAGAAGCAATGAAATAAATGAAAACTATTTCATCATGAGGAATTTAAATGTACAATATGCAACAGAAATCATAAAATATCCTAGGGACTTCTGCCTTCTGCTTCCTTCTGGTTTTCTGTGACTGAACACGTTTGTGCTAGTACTGTATCTTCCGCCCTGTTAGAGCTGACATGCAAACAGAATGAATGATGCCCTCCTTTGTCAGTGACACAATCACGATGTAGGAAGCACTGTAGATTAGGTAAAACGAAAGGCAACAGTGAGATGAAAGCACAGGAATTTTGTGGGGGAACACATCAGAACTAAACAAGGAGGTGGCTGTGTTGTCAAAGCCTGGATAGATATTTAAATTACATTTCAACTTTTAAAATTTGAAGATGGCTCAGCAAGTAAAGGCACTTGCCACCAAGCCTGACAGCCTGAGTTCAATTCCCGGGGACCCACAGAGTGGAAAGTCGAGCCTGATTACTGAAAGGTGTCATCTCACTTGCACACATATATTGGTGGTATAAACACACATTTACACACACATATACACACATACTAAATAAATAAACAAATAAAAATGAATAAATAAATAGAAAAATTAAAAATTAAATAAATTTTTTCCAAAATTTAAAGGAGAAGGAATCGGGGTATATTTGACCCAAATAACTTATGTTTGTGTATGAGTATTAAATTAAATAAATAAAATATCAAATATAAATGATAAGGCAAAGGAAACAATTAAACATAATCATATTATGCAGCATAGAAACATTACTCTATTAGTATATAATTGATGTATTGCTTAAGTATTCTAAGTATTGAAACATATTTAACTAGATGTGCACATATTTTATCTACAAAGTACAATAAGCATTTTTCCAGCATTTATTTCTATTTCAGAATTACTGAAACTAGTAACCATTTAAAATGTTTCACTTGCATTAACCCATTTGGCTATTTTTATTTTATTCTTCTCATTCAGTTGCTCTTTACACACAGCACAAATGCCTAATTAAGGTTTTAAGCCAATGAGCAAATAAGGTCATATAGACTTGGAAGTAATTCCCCATTATATATATTTTTTATGTAATAAAGGGGGAGGGAGGCACAGATTCCTCTGATTAAACTATGCTACCATTTACTTAGCCATGAAGAAGGTCCATACAGTAAGAGATATGAAGAAAAAGACACAATATTCTAGAAAGAAGTCTCATAGAAGTGATGAGTGTGTCTTAAAATAGCAGGCTGTGCTTATATGGAGGTTAAAAAACTTGCTAACATTCTAAGGGGCCCTGATTGATTACTAGCTACATGCAGGCTCCAAATTTTGCATGCTGGTGTGATAAACAACCTTCCTTCCTTGTACAAACAGTGGCATCCGAAAAGTCTGTTTGATGCAGCATTCATATCTAACTGTTGTGCTATATAAGCCATAAACCACACCAGGCTGAAGGAAATGATAACAATATCCAAATGTTTTATCTTTATATATTCATTTATTCATGGCCTCCTTTGTAAATGTTATATTTTAAGTACATTTTATCTTTTTCCATGCTTTTGTCTTTTATACAAAACAACTTTTAAGTATTAAAAGAAACTCATTTGAATTAAAATATATTGAACTCTGTTCTATCAACCAAATAAGATGAAACATTTATTTCAAGTAAGTGATTTGGGATATTAAACTGTCATTTGATGAAATTAGGCAAGATATCAAAGATGAAAAAAATTTTTTTTCTCTAGTAAGAACAAGTGAGGGTGTTTTAAGAATCAGGACAAGAAAAAAAAAAATACAAGCATTTCAAACTGTGTGACTCGAGGTGCAATAAAATTACAGCTTCTAGACACAAGTAGATCCAGTATCAATACTGAAATAACCTGTTTACCATGTGTAGCAAAGTGGAAGCTTCCAGAAAGATTGTCACTTGGTAGATACCGCGATACATTTATCTCCAATGTCCATGAAGTTATAAATAGACTCATGATACTTGAAGCAGGAGCCAAGCATTTGTTAACATGCGGAAAAGCCTTACTGTACCCAAGCAGTGATAATGTGCTCTCTAAATCATGACTTGGAAACCAGTGGGCACCACCACAGTGCGTTTTAATGTATTATCACCTCACCTTTTGCATGATTCCCTTCTCATAATAGTAGCGAAGAGAACGACTAAGTTTGTCATAGTTCATAGCTGGCCTGTTCTTCTGAATGCCCCAACGCCGGGCCACCTGCCACCAAAACAGAATCATATTGTTAGTGCTGAGTCTTAAATTGGCTTACACACTTACACACATACACATACACACAAACACACTCACAACACACAACACACACAGAGTTCATAAATGTATGACTTCCAAACGCATAAAAACACCTTCAAATCTAAGGCATAAGGAAATAGCGACAGCCTTACTGCTGTGAATTTCCCATGTCCTGGTTTAAACCAGGCTTACAGTTCTCTCTCTTCAACATCACAATAGAATCCTTTGTCATCATTGTTTTGGATAGAAATTAAATGGAAATAAGGGAATGTGTTTGCATCATGAAAGAACAGACTGCAATTCACCAAAATGAGGCAGATTTTCCCTTCTGCTATACACTAGCAGTCTTTTCCTTCCTGAACTTTCAGACAAAAAAAAAAAAAAAAAAAAAAAAACAAATCCCAGATTAGGAACTTCTTAATGATCCCTTTGTAAAGGTGTTTTATTGCATTTGTAAAAAATAAAAAAATGAAAAAAAATAAAGACTCTGCTCAAATTGTACAAAAGAATGACCAGCTGGCAGTGTGTCAGCAGAGGAAACAGTATGCCGATTAATAAGCTCAACTACAAATAATTGTTGTTGCCTAAAGCAGCAGCTAAGAAAACTTCCAACCCCAAACTGGAAAGTTAAGTTCATTTAGGAAACATTAATTGGATGCTAAAAATAAGGCAGAAGTGGAAAAGTCACCATGTAGATGAGTCTTTTTCTTTTAAAGCAGCATGTCCACAGTGTGGCTTAGTAAAAGTCTCAGAAGTGTTGCAAATGTGACCGTTGTAGAGCGCTGGTTGTGGCTAAGGCAGAGCTCTCCAGCAGAGGCTTTGAAAACACTTCTCCTTCTCAATGATACCACTTCACCTCGCCATCACACTGGGCCGATGGTGGCATACAGACACGAGCCTGTTTCTGTCACTCCAACACAAATCTAGATCTCATTCAGTCCTACTCTTTGGTAGTCTGAGGGGAAACCGTGCAGAGCCTCGGCAAGGCCGTAAGTACATTCTCTGACAGAGCCTGAGCCTTTGTTTCCATGAAATTCCAAGTTGTGTTCCATCCACAACTTGGAGTCCTCAATATCATCTCTCTGCCCCTGTCTTCCTTTCATTCGCACAAACTTTTCTGCTGCACACATCCCCATCTTTAAGTAATTTGTGTTCTTGAAATGAACAAAAAATGGTGTTGAATCACATGAAAAGGTATACTGTTTTGTGAGGCATGATTGAGCAGAGACAAAGGTTAAAGCCAGCAGTCACAGAGGCGGATACATCTTAATTTTCCACGATCTTTACAGTAAATGCTCATGTCTTACCTTTCAGTTTAAAATGATAATGATTGAAATTCCAAAAAACGAAGGAAGGAAGGAAGGAAGGAAGGAAGGAAGGAAGGAAGGAAGGAAGGAAGGAAGGAAGGAAGGAAGGAAGGGAGGAAAGGGAGTTTTGTTTTTTCGGGCTTTTTTTTTTTAAGTAAAATCTTTCAAATGTTATGAAGGATATCAGTGGCTAAATAGAGACACAACTATACAGCATGCAAGTATGAAAAGTTCTGTTAAGCAACAATTCCTGAAAACATTCATTTACCAGGGAATCTTTATTAGAATCTTACCAGAGTCCTCTTCAAAATTAAAAGGCAATGAACTTTTAAGGCACCTGGAAAACGTCTAGAGAGAGTCATGTAACTGTTGTGACTACTTTAAAAGAAGACTCTGAGAATTTGCTTCTTATAATGCCAACTTGTTCTCAGCGCTATGGATTATTAGTCTATATGTAAAGAAAGTCTCTTCTTAGACATATTTTGTGTCATAACTGACACAAAGTTAAGGTAACAATAGATAACAATATGTGTATACTATGTAGACAAAAAGATCTAAAATTAACAGGAAATCTAAATAACTTCCAGGCCATTCAAAAACTAAGTCCACTCGATTCCCCCTAAGTGCCACCAATGCCATACATACAATCACTCAAAGTTAAGGTACACTGTTTAACATGGAGTCTCAAGATGAAAACAATACTTCCAGTGACATTCTCATGTCATACATTCAAATGGGAGCTTACACTGTTAAGAAAGAGCATACAGGGTAGAGTGACTTGGCATGCACCCTCACTGTCAATGACATTAAATGAGTCAGTTTAATTCTTTAAGTATAACTCTATTTGTTTTGTTATATTAATAAATCCATTTTTTGGTGTTAGTGTTTGAACCCAAGGCTAGCACTGCAACAGTGACCTACATCTTTCAGCCCACCAAATTATTTTGCAAAGTCATGCTTAGTTATGGGACAGTGAACCTGGGGTCTGGCGATCTGATTTCCCTGATGTTCAACTAGCTTGTGCATCATCAAAAGACTGCAGTTGAATCCAGAAGGTGTCTTGCTATGTTAAAGAATGTGTCTGGGTACAATTGCCTGAGATGATTGATTAATTTGGAAATAATATACCATTATCTCAGATACCTGAGAGAGCTGTGTTTGCTATTGGTATTCAAGCACAAAGCGAGCAGATAAGCAAGGCAGATTCTGAATTTCAATCATTATCATTTTAAACTGAAATGTAAAACATGAAAAAATAAAACCTATGAGTAGCACAATATGGTGGCTTCTAAGGCATCACTCATGGATTGTGACGGTCGCCACTGAAAGATCTGTTATATAGTGGAGAGTAGAGAGGAACTGTGTGCTACACAGACTAAAATAATTCACACGTTCTTTCCAAAGAAGAAATCAGGAGAAACAGCGTGGCCACTGTCTGATGTATATGATTGTTAAGAATGAAGTAGAAAACCAATAAGAAATGGGATAGTTAACATTTTAAGGGTTTTTTTTTTTGGGGGGGGGGATGGGGGGTCTGTGGTGTGTGTGTTTGTTTTTGTGTATGCCCAAGGTTGAGGATAAGTCTCATCAATCTGGCCCTTGTCTTTTGAGACAGGATCTCTCACTAAACCTGAACACGCCCATTGAGTTAGACTAGATGGCCAGTGTGTCCCCAGGATCTTTCTGTGTCTGCCTCTAGTGAGCTTGGATTAAAGGTATATGCTGCTATACTTGGCTTGTCGCATGGCTCTAGGGGACAGAATTGAAGTCCTCATGCTTGTGCAGAAGGACATTACTTATAGAGCTATCTTCTCAGGATCCTAGGGGTAGAACAAAAGTATAGGAGACATGTAGTACCTATTACACAGCTTCCAGTGAGTTTGTTATTGTTTAAAATTAGTCAACTGACTGAACTACTGGGTCTTGGTTTTGACTTTATGCATCTATGACAGCAAAGTTGGTGAACTATCAGTTTTATGAAACATGTGACTGTATGTATATCTTTCTCACATTTAAATAATAAGAAAATTCACAATGTGTTGGCACTCACTAGTCACCTAGTCAGATCTTCCATTCTTTTATTCGAACTCCAACACATAAACACCAGGGGTTGCTAAATAGACGTAGTCACTAGCGGAATGTTGCCTCTCCTGAGTGGCTCGAATGTTACTGACATCATTCAGTAATGTCTCCTGTCCTAACAAATATGACAAATATAAAGTGTTCTGTTTCTGCTCAGTTTATTTTAATCACAGGTGGAGGGAAATGCCTGTTTAACTGACATAAAGCCATGTTGAACTTCTCCAGTCCAAGTCTTGCTCTGATTACTAAAATCATGCATTCCCGTCACGGTAAAGGGCTCTGTGGTTATTCCGTTAGGCATGGTTAGTCTATGCTGCCTGCACCATAATGTGGTGGTGCTTCACTTACACCATTTAAGTGCATCTACAGAAAATCAGTTTCTTGATAGTCACATGGAGCTCTAAATATACTAGAAAATTTAAACATGCTAATAATTAGCAGTGGTTTTCCCGATCCTGAGTGCTGAGTGTGTGTTTGGTGTGAAATCAGTACTCTACTGCAAAACTAGTTCCCTGAACAGGTCTATACTGTTGCATACGGGGAGGGACTATTGCATTTAGAGAGAAAGACCAAGAAAGAAATTATTTTACATTGTTTTGACCTAGTTTCAAATTTAAAATATGTCTACACAGTTTTGAAATGTTTTAAGCACCTTGGTAACATATTAATCAAATCTGCTTATATTTAAGAAAATTTTGGTTTTCTACTCAAAGTCTACTTAGACTAACCTCTTCAGGCTCAATCAGTTTAAATTCCATGCCTCGTCCAGTCCAGGCAATGAAGTGAGAATTTGAAGGGTCATCCAGAAGAGCTACCAAAAACTGCCAGAGCTGAAGGGATCCTCGCCTCTGGTATGTGGGTCCTTCCCGGTACATTCCTGGCTCTTGCTTAATATCTCCTAGATTTAAAAATAAATGATGATCAGCAGTATTATGCCATTTTCATAAAACTGACACCTAATCAATAATGAAAATGGCTAAATACAACAATCACTTCATGGTGGTTGTGAACAGCACCATTAAATACAGATTTAAAATAATCAAATGATTAAAAGTCAACCAACAACCTATACAAACGTGCATATGACATAACAGTATTCTCACTGATCCAAATGTACAGCAGTAAGGAGTCAATTCATAACCATCATTGACTTTTAACAACCTAGTCCAACGGCGTATCCTTCATTCCTACCTTTACAAGCCATCATAGTCAATCATGCTTGTTTTGTTAGTGCCGTTTCTCCAGCTCTGATGAACACGAGGAGGGACACAATCGGCTCTAAGCTCTGGGCAGTTTATTTGCATCTATTAATTTCTACAAACTGGAATTTGTGAATACTTTATTGACCCACGCCTCACCGACTACTGAAAATCTCAGTGAGCATATTTCAAGGTAAATGTAGTGATATCTGTGTGGCCTGTGCTTTATCTGAATTAGGAAGTTCTCTCTTGTGGGAGTCAGCAACAGTAGCAGTAGCAGCAGCAGCGTCCGTCCCACCCACTGAACCTTCCTTCAGAAGCTACTGCTTTGTCCCTTGGCAATAAATAAAACAACAATCCTTTTTTGTTCATTTAATTTTGTTTGGTGATTCTTTTTTTTTTTTTAAAGGCCAACTTGAGACGGTATATAACAACACATTCTGTAAAAATAGATTTTTTTAAGCAAACAAAAAAAAAATGTACTGCATTTACCTCGTATGGTATAGAAAAGCATCTAGCATGAGTACTGGTTAATACTGCTTTTCCTGTACAACTCTCTTAGCACTACAAAAAAAATACGACCTCTGCTCATTTCCTTCCAGCTCCAGACATGCTTCTCAGAACTGTATGGGCCTGCCTGCAGTGCTCAGCTAATGCCTACACTACGGTCAGTGTGTGAATTTCTCTTCCTGGCTGAAGAAACAATTCGGGAAGAATGTATTCACTTACCTCTATTCACCTTAAGTGTGAACTACGAAATAAACGTAAGTCACAAGCATTCTAAAAATTTCTGGTAGTTGTTAAGTAGAAATACACCTTGTCACATGAGCAGAAAAAAAAAAAACTTCAAAAGGCACACAAACACACAAAAACATTCAGCCAATAACCACTGACAAATTGTGAGGTCCTTTTGTTCTTAACAAGGTAATTTAGGAGTGTATCTTCATGTTGATTTAAAGTCACTTTTATTTATCTCAGACTTTTTCTTCTAGTACCTAATTTTCTATCATGAAAGCAAGTGGATAATCATGCTGACAGAGTGGAACCTTGTTAAATGTAGTTTCTAGAGTCTTGCTGCATATAAATGTGAATTATTCCATTAGCCACATGGGAAAAATAAGCGCTGCTTTTGTTTTTGCTCTCTAATATTTAAACAATGCAAGGCATATAATATCATATTATATATATAATATATAATATGATATGATATTTTAAATATATATATATATATATATATATATATATTATATATATATAATTAAATATAGTCAAAGACAGGGAACAGAAACAGCCAGCTTCCTAAACACTAGCATTCTATTTTGACATAGTTTTAAGCTAATTTCCCTCCTTATATGCCCTTACTAAGTTGAAAGCTAATTAAAATGTGAAAAAGCTCACATAAAATGAAAAGAAGGTAAGGCATTCCAGAAAGCAAGTTTTAACCTCCATGTCCAAAGAAAAAGTCACATTTTAAGAATTGTGATGGTGTGTTGTGAGTGGCAACAACTCATACTTCTGAAACAGAAGTGTAAATATTGTAGAAGAAAACCCAAAATCATGATCCCCTGTGGGGTTTCGACTCTATGACCTTTAATAAATTGAGCCATCTTAAGGAAGGCTAAGGAAATAGATTTTCCTAAAACTCACAATCCTTCCCGAAAGCTCCAAGAGTAGCAAGAAGCTTAGAAGCTAAGCCCTCAAGAACTAATTACGAGATTGAACAGAAATCTGAGCATGCACTTTGCTGTTTAAATAATGACAATTAAAAACTCTGAGAGCGCCCAAGTCATTACAGCCTAGATCCCCAAAGTTTTTGCAATCAACTAATCAGAGGGCCCCTGCTCATTTCCTGTTTGACAATCAAAGCAGGAACTATGGAGACCACTCTGAAGAACCACTAAATGAATTAATCGTTCACTTTTTCCCAAAGCTTTCTTGTAAATGTCGGCTTTTGCCACCACGCTTGTCAAGAAAAGAAGATTCTATCTAGTTGGACGCTCATTTTTAATATCGGGGACCTTTTCATTGCACTAGCGAGATATATTTAAAAGGTAATGCGTTCCTAACTTCCTTTTAAGCAATTACAACATAATGCTACATTAGTAATGTACATCTTCCTCGGTGGGGTGTGGGGGCAAGCAATCAGTAGACCCAATGGGCAGTTATGTTGTTCCCGTGCTCCATAATGCATCTTTTCATGAACAATAAAAAGAAAGGGCCTGCATTAGTCATCGGTGCGTCCACAGTAGCATGCTTTCTGTTCTGCTTTGTTAATTACAGGATCCGCTTTCAGTAAATCTCAAATAACAAGCTGCATGTGCTCCGCAGGCCAATAGAAAGATGCCCTGCTCTACACAGAGCACAGCAACAATGCTGGCCTTCTCTCTCATCTCCAAAAAAGGACTCTCTTGGAACCTAAGAGGGCCATAAAGGGAGAAAGAACGGGAATGTCCAGTAACTGCACGAACACTTAGTGCGTGACAAATGGTGTGTATAGAAGTCCCTAAGTACAAAGGTTAACTGCTTTCAGAAAAAGAAAGAGTAATCTTTGCTCATAAAATCAAACTGTAAACCAAGAGAAACCCCCCATCGAACTTCTCCGGGACGACACAGGTGTCATCATAGAACTGCCTGGGACCCTTCTCAAACATGCAGCCTATGGGAGGAAAACAGAATATGTTTATTAATGGTGGAATATGAAATTATTCTCAAAAGTTTTTTAGCCACTGAGACACACACACACATACATGCATGCACACACACACACACACTCACACACGCAAACACATACACAAAAGTCAACACATTTGTTTGGCTCTTTGCCTCCATTTTCCCATCTATCAAGTGGGGATGAGAGTAGTAGAGCTGGTATGCGGACTGAATGATTTTCATGGACTCCAATTTAGAGGAGCACCACAGCACAGTGATATATAAACATCAGAGATATATAACTGCTGACCTAAGCACAGACTTCATGAAAATACTGGCAAACCTATGCTTAATAATGCATCGTTTTATTTTCTGGCTTCTTCTTTGTTTCATTATTCAAGAGAAGAACAGCAAAGCCCAATTTCTGGTCTTTCCTGACACTCTAAACACATTTCGTTTACCGTTTACTTCGTTGCAGAAATACCTTGGAAAGCTAACGTTATCATTTTAAAATATTTTTTATTATACTGTCCACACACTTACACGAGCATGCACATGTGTGTGCGCACACATATGCCTGTATGTGTGTGCATGTGTGCTGTGTTCACGTCAATCATAGCATGGCCCTGAAGGTTGGAGGGTAACTTGTGGTAGTGGCTCTCTCCTTTCACCATGTGAATTTGTGGATTGAATTAAACATGCAAGGCTTGGTGTCATCCACCCATGGGGTCATCTCTCCAAGTTTATCTTATCATTAATAAGCAAGAGAGTTTTGAGTTGTAAAATAATTTACCTCATACTAAAAGTAAAAAAAATAAATTACATCTTCTCATAATCCTTTTCTCTTTCATGTATATTTGATTCGCCTAATTGTCACCTTTACTTATAGGAAGAAATTTTATACAATTTAACCATAGCTTATTTCTCAATTAGAAGGATCTCTATGGCAGGTTTATAATATTAATAACATCAGCAAGAATAACTATACTGCGCTGGTGCAAAGCATTTCCTCTCCAGTATTTTAGATGTACTGTCTTCTGCTATCAGTTAAATATCTATTAATACCATTCATATAAAATCATGAATACTAATCCTAACTAAAAAAGTAGTACTATGACAATTTTACTGAAAAAACATGTACATAGTTCCAAGAATCCTTCAGTGGAGATAATTTCCAGATAATCATTGTCTCTTACTTTGCAGATGTCAGAGTCTATTAGAGCAGAGTATTCTACTGTGGTTACCTGAAATAAATATTCTATCTCTACACAGTTTATGTAAACCCATTCTTATTAATCACTTTTCCAAAAGGTACAAAATTCAGGACATTGAAAGGCAAAATCACACTGCCATGTTTTACTTCAACCTGTGACTTAGGCTTATAAGATCATAGCTGAATATTTTCTAAGATGCATGTCAGTAGAGTGCGGTAAGGTGGGTCATCTGTAAGGAGCTGTTTCTAATTGAAAGACTGCAAGTTGGTGGCAGAACACAGCTAGGGATGTGGACAAGACTCATGCTCACAACCAAGCAAAAGCTACTAAGATGGGAAACACTGTCTTTTATCCTTCATGCATTAGAGCGGGGTGTGTGCTTATGTCACCTTGCTGGGGCCTGAGCCCAAGGTCTTGGGTACATTGGCCAAGCACTCTGCCATTGCTCATCTTCTATTACCTCAAGCAATATTTTATATATATACTGTTTTAGGAACATAACTGCATTTCCCCAAAGCACACAATGAATGAGTAAGGTGATCTGTATTTGGAATGTCTGATTACTTTTAATTTTATTTATAAACAATTGTACAAAATGGAAAACTTAACTTCTGTTCTGCTTGGATGAGCCAGGAAGCCTTCTTGCCTCATATAAATGGAGTGGCAGCTAGGCACTTCTGAAAGAACAAACAAAATGTGTCGTAGAAAGGCCGGTTAGACGGGAAGAACAGGTCAAAGGTACATTAGAACAGAGCAGAAACTTCAAGAGCGTCAATGATCAAGTCTGTCAGAATGAGGAGAACATTTTCAGTGGGGCCTCCCAGAACTTCAAGCTAAATGGATCATAGTAGAGGCTGACTCTCTTCAGCAAGCAAATCAACAGAGTTTTACCAACTCAACTTTGCAATATCATATGGATGTCACACCAGTATGTTTAAGGGCAAGTGGAATGAATCTATATATCACACAGTATCCTCTGTATACACAGTGCTAAACGGTCCTGTCATGGGTGACTTCACGAACACTAGACAGAAATTACTAAGAAAAGACAGAATAATTAAATCTCATAAATTATCTTGATAATTTTGAACTGTTTTTCTCAGATAATAGCATGTCCGGCTTTTGATTTTTATTAAGAATATAGATCATGTTCAAAGTCAACGAAGGGACGGTACATAATAGGCAGTTTCACAATGTCTGTGCCAAGAAAAAGTCTCCTCTCCAAGGCCAGGGATTCTGGGAGAGAAAGCAAAGTGGCTCACTGTAGACTGGGCTCAGCTAATGACTCAGAACTGAATATATTCAATGCTTTTGACATGAAAAGTGAAGTACACATGGAGCAGGAGACAAAGGAGTAAACACCAAGTCCTGACTATTATATAAGCTACATAAATTTGCACAACCTTTCCTTACCTGTATTGCTACAAAACAAAGGGTTGAGAGATGGTCCCTAACCTGTATTGCTACAAAACAAAGGGTTGAGAGATGGTCCCTAACATCTCCTGCAACTCCCCAGTTCCCTGGTGAAGAGGATGGATCCACTCTGAAACCAGAGACAGATGTACAGCAACCCCCAAGACATAGACCTTCCCATATTTTAGGAGTCTCTTCTGAGCCCCAATCCCTATTTTTGTACTTCATTTTAAACCATTTCCCTTACAACTCATTCTTCAAAACAGAAAGTTTCAGGTCCCCAACTGAGCTCTATCCTTGAATGTATTAATGTTTGAGATCAAGCCAATTAGATCATCTGTATGTTTTAGTAGTTTTTTAGCAACATAAAAAAACCCTAAATGTGTACCACACATGTACTATTTAATAAAAAATATTCCCACTTTCCCACTGCCTGTAATTAAAATATACCAATCTTAAGGAATGAATTTTAAAGGCCTTGTCTCTTCAGACATATTTATCTACATAATCCTTGTAACAATGGGCAATCAGTACCTTTTATTTGGCTTGGTTTTTTAACTTGGTCTAGAATTTTCCACTTTCAAAGTCAGTATTTTTTTTAGGCAGGGGTCTGATGACAAATGATAATTTTTTTGGTCTAATGTCAATAAAACTATGAGCAATTTTTACCATAAAAATATTTTAACCCATATGGTTTTAATCTAAAAGATCTTTCCAGTAAGCCATAATTATAACATTTTAAAAAGTATGGATTTGGTGGTACCCACCTATAATCCTAATATTCAAGAGGCTGAGGAAGAAAGATTGTGAAGTTGAGACTAGTCTGAGTTACACAGAGACTCTTTCTTAGAAACAAAAGCAAGAAAACCAATTAGAGCCAAGGAGGTAAGAGGCTGGCCAAGTAGCTCAGTAGTAGAACCCTTTGCCCAGCATGTACAAGTCCCTAGGTACAATCTCCAGCATCAAAAATGTAAAATTAAATACCTACATAAAATGAAAGTACATAATAAATCGCAGCTTACATGATGAGGATAGTATAAAACACACACACACATTTTTCTATAACGTGGTTCATATAATTTATTACGTAGTACATAATTCTGAATCTAGGAAGGTAAAGTGCCTCTCTTCCTGACAGTATTGATAATTGGCTGAATAGTTAGCAAGCCACTTTATCCCAACTTCAAACTAATGACCAAGCTTCACATGAATTTTTAATGTTATTCTGATCTATTGCCAGGCAAAAGGTCCCTCAAAACAGCTGGGCCTGGAAGGGACAGTGTTAATGATTGCAGGCCTTGCAACAGCTGCTTGGAGGTGAGCCTTTTGCTGTACTGATGTCACCATGCCACAGAAATACTCTGACTGCTACACACCTGGGATACAGCTGTAAAAACAGCTGGCATCTCTGAAGACAGAGGAAAAGACAGATGCTGAAGTCTATTCCATAAAGTGTAAAGATACACTTTCCATCCCAGAGCATGAGGAAAAGGAGGGCCAGGAAGGCACGCAAACATTTCCGAGAAACCCAGAATTTGAGGCTGAAGGATACTCAGAGAGTATTCTAACAGTGTAAAATTAGTGTAATCCTGGAAAACCAGACCCAAATGTCAGAGATACTTTATGTACAATTAGTCTATTCCTTGTGCATCTAGAAAGTAGCTGCTGTCTCTGTTGCTTCTCTTACACTGTAATGTTCTTCAAGAATTGTAGCTCTTCATCTACATATTTTAAATAGATATTTCTAAAAATCTAGTTAAATAAATTTTAAATGTATTTAAAAATCAGTGACACATAATAAGGCTGAGGCCAGAATCTTCATTACAGTTCTCCAAAGAACAAAGTATGATTTACATTTTTACAAGGGCATGAGTGGCAATTTATGGAGAAAATTGTGCTTTTCCAATTCTTACCATTTACTACATGAGAGCAAATAAAATTAACAACTAATTTTTAAAAGGTAAAATCTTGGCTAGCATTTTAAAATCTACTCTGCCCTTAAAATGAATGCCATTTATATAGTCCAGAGAAGCCAGAATTCTTTTCTTTTTCAAATAAAGGAGAGGGCTAGGAGGTTTATTCACATAGAATAACTAAAGTCATGTTATTCTAAAGTGATAACAGTTAATTTATGACTATCAGAGTGGGTCAGACTCTAATCAGATTGTAGAAACATTTCCAAAGTGATTATTCAATCAAATGACTAACATGGTTAATTAGGGGCCGTAAACATTGCTCTGAAGTTCATCAAAGTAATGACTTGCCCAGAAAAATTACTGCTAATTAAATTGCCTGCTGCTTTCATTTCTACCTTATCTAATAAAAAAAAGTACAACTGGTGCGATTTGGCATTACATTTGAACTTTTTCTAAACGCTCAACTAAGAACCAAACTGGCTAAGTGGTGACTTCAAAGGTAGACGTTGGGTGACAGGGACAGAGGTGTCTCTGTGCAGAGCCTTCCACTTTACTTGTGAAAGAAAGTACAATGCAGGAGCAACCGTCAACTGTAGCCTGGCCTGTGGAAACATGCTGGGATGGCAGGACATTTGTACTATCTGGCATCCTCTACTTATAATTTTAGGATGACAAGTACAGCACAGTGCTTGCCAAGGACCACGTTGTCATCTTCTATTGAAAATTCAAGTCTGAGCTCTCTCATTTCATGGGAGTGTAGCTTTGTGTAGGTTGGTGAACAGCTCTTTCCTCAACCTTTTCATCTTTAAAATGGGAATGCAACTGACAATTTTAAAAGGGTTGTTAAGAGGAAATATGGAGTAAGTTGTATGTAACATTGCCCCTTTAGTAAAGCTGTCCAGATCAGTACTGTGTTTTCCAACAGAGCTTACATTGTAAGGCAAAGAGGGAGAAAGCAGCTCTTTTTAGTTTCTTGAATATATCTTGATATGAAGTGATACTTCATCTCAGCATATACAGACAGTAAGAATTTAGAATATAAATACATAGCTCAATATCTTAATTTACTGTCTTAAGTCTCGTGAACTAGTTGATTTTCTGGTTACTAGTGAAATTACTCTGGAATAGTCTCTGTAAATTCATCTTTTAATCTATGGTATCTAAAATATATTGATTGAACAGTCATCATGAATTCATGACTAACCCACAGTTTCTATCAGACATTTTAAATAGTCAAGGATCTCTCTTTGAAATTCATTTTCCCCCAATATTAACCTTGTTGTTTGTTCTCAAATAACACTGGCCTATGAAGTTTAAAAGTCAGTCTATAAATTGGATTATAGAAATTGAATTTAGGACAAAGGGTTTTTATTGCTGTAAAAACGTGTGGATCAAAGCGTTCTAAAACACGATATTAGTGTTGACCAAATCAGCTCACAGAAATCACAGCGCCTGTAATTTGTTACAGATGAGCTCTCATGGTGATGAAAGCTGATCTAATATGCTGTAAAAATTCAAAGCAGTGCAATGTCGCTGGCAACTCAAGGCTTGGATGAGGTATGGGTGGAGTCAAGAACAAAGAATGCTAACTCTCCAAACTGCCCTCTTGGGTTAGGCTTCATGTAGTATTACTCCTAAAGGTATCATACTTGAAGTGATACCATCTCAGGATACATGTACAAGAAACTTTGAACAAAGCTGCTTTTCCCTCTTTGCCTAACAATGTAAAGCTGTACTGGAAAAATGTAGTTTGGATCTGGGCAGCTTTAGCAGAGGTTTGACCACAAAGTACAGTTCTGAATTTGCACATGTCACATGCCAGACTCTCTTTTAATTTGCATAGTTGCCGCTCAGTTCTACAAAATGAAAATTCCCCTTTGGCTATCATTTGTCTAAGCCTCCAAAAGGTACACCAGGTTCAGACAGGAAAGATTTGTCACGATTGTCTAGGGCATTTTTAGTGGTGGCTGAAACTGCTTTGTTATCAAATAGTGTGTAAAAGCGGGATTACCTCATATACCAAACCGAACAAGGAGGTAGGAAAAGCAGTCTCCTTCATGGTTGCTCCTGCTTAGACTCCTGCAGTCGTAATCAAGGCACAACTTAATTAAACTTTCAAATGTCTTAAGGTAAAAGACAAATCCCAGTAAAGTAGGAGTAGCTCAAGACTGTGTCTTTGCTTTCATTCAAATTAAAATGCAAAAAATTGCCTGACTGTATATTTTAACTCCTTGTAGGGGTGATATGACTAAGTGAAGCCATCATAGAACTTTCATTCATTCACTATTAAAATATGGTTGCATCCTGTCCTGTTAACTGACCCTGGCCAGTACTGGGGTTACACACATGAATAATGGGAGAAATTTTAAAATGATAAATATAGAGCCAAAATGATGTATTCCATGCATCTGAAAGTATTATTTACTTTGTAAGATGTGTGTGTGTGTGTGTGTGTGTGTGTGTGTCCTCTTCAATGCAAACCTGGAAGATTAAACCATTTTTTTGTTAGTATTATTAATCAACAAACTTCTGAAAATATGTGTATTAAATCCTGGGGTAGCTGAGGATATACACGATGGTAGGGTGCTTGCCTAGCATGCAAGAAGTTCTTGGTTCAAGAAAAATATCGTGACATGAGCTACATTAACAACTTATGACACCAATTAGTACTTTACTCTTCCAATGTTTTCATCGCCTTCAGCTCTTTAGCTGTTACTTTCCTGATTAGGGCTTGTTTTTTCCCCACTTTCTACTAATATTACATAGAATGTTAAAAACCCAAAAGGTGTCCAGGGCATATAGAACACATGCTTCGTAAAGGTAGGTGTAAATGCAAATGCAAAAACACCCACGCTACCCTTGACTCTGCTTTTACATTCGATGCATGAATGAACTTGATATAGTTAATCAAGAAAATTACATTATATAGTTTCCAAAAAGTCATAGTGATGAAAAAGATGCTTTTGTACCAATAATCTATTCTATATTGAAGAAATCTGCAAGTTATTAAGTCTAGAATAAGTTCCAGCAGTAGTATGTCTAGATTCACATGAGAAAGAAGACAAACAAGGAATTGAAACAGGGAATTTTTATGGGCCTCCTGGTTCTTGGTCACCAAGGTCTGAACAGAACAGTCTAAAGAGGTGGCGAAAGGGCTGGAGAGGTGTCTCAAAGGCAGTGTGGTTTAGCAAATATTTTGTTCATGCAGAGAACCTAGGTTCGATTCTTAGCATGCACTTGGTAGCTCACAGCTATGCATAGTTTCAATTTCAGTGTATCCAATACCCTCTTCTGACCTCCCTGAGGATGAGACACACACATGGTTCCCAGGCATTCGTGAAAGTAAAACACTCATAAACATACAATAAAATAAATGCATTGTAAAAAAGAAAATACTGGATTTGGCCATGGCTTAAGTTTGAAGAGGGAAATGATAAATTCAGTATTGTTTCACCCACACTTTGGGATATTTCTATTGCAGCCAATTTAGGCAAATAAACTAAATCTACACTGACAGACTCTTCTCTAAAAAGAGGCGGGGACGACCAGCATTCCTAACCATCATCCTGTTGCAAAAGCAAGGAACGAAGAAGGGATATTGCAGCGAAGAGAACTCAGTGTTTCTGAAACGAATGGCAGCGTAGTGACCCACAGTCGCATATGACTTTCCCTCGGAAACTGCCAATATTTCTCATAAGCTTCTGAGCTATCTTTGGACAGTATCACACACAAAACATAAGCAGGTCTAAACAGCTTAGGAACATTCTAAACCTAGGATTTTGTACGTTTTATAGGGTTGTGATTTGATTAAGCTGATAAAAAATAAAGTGAAAGTGGCAGAAGACACAAGCATTATTGTGACTTTGGGTATTTACTTGATAATGCCATAGTCCGGCAGTTAACACACAGTCTGAGTTAAAAGTAAACTTGAGAACCAATGCCATTGACAGACCCAGTGATTCACAACAATAGCCTGCAGTGAAGAATTTGATACTGAGTAACCAATCTGTCCTGATTTGTTTCCCATTGGAAGCTGGATGATTTAAGAGTATTAGAGGTAGAGTTTTCCTTTTCGATTTCATCTTTCCTGGGATTCCTACCATATTCAGATAATTTGTTCTGCTCGCTTCCAATAAAAATGGATCAAGTAACAGAGTTTAGCTTGAGCTATTTCAGACACAGAATACTGGATTCATATATGATGACTTTGGTAGAATATCTCATATATTTCATGTTATCCTCTAGCCTGAGGAGGGTTTATGGCACCTTGGTGAAGAACTCATAGTCTTTGAAGAAATCTAGAGAAATCATGATTTAAAAAAAAAAAATGCCAGTGAATATCCTGCTTCCGTGTCAAGTCTGTAGATCTATGCTGGACACTGTGTTAGGCACTGCTTAAGCATGAACCTATTTCATCGTTACAAGAACACTAGGCTCCCTTGGCAAATAAGTGAGTTGGGAGGCAAAAGAATTTGCAAAGCTTACTCGATATGATACAAATGATAAACAGATACCAGGCTCAGGAGTTGGTATTTTTCGAATGTCACACCAACTGGGTGATTTTACTGACCATAAATAAAAAGCAGATCATGCAAATAATGCAATAAGTTCTTAGGGCTCACACACAAAGAAGAGTCAAAATCAAAGTTAGAGGCCTATTAAATAATCACAACCATAGGATTCCTGATTTTGCAGCTTTATTTTGCTTTTTGACTATTTTCCTATTCATTTGAATTACCTGTCCTTAAGAAAGGTACAAAGCACTATTAAAAGCAATTAAATAGAAACACACACACACCCAGTGAAAATAAGTATCTATTTAACCCAATACAATTTTTTCTTGTTTGTTTTTTTGTTTTTGTTTTTTTGAGACAGGGTTTCTCTGTGTAGACCTGGCTGTCCTGGAACTCACTCTATAGACCAGGCTGGCCTCGAACTCAGAAATCCACCTGCCTCTCTGTCTCCCAAGTACTGGGATTAAAAGCGTGTGCCACCACTGCCCACCCCAACACAATTTTTTTTTAAAAAAAAATTATTTCAAGGTATGAAACCCATTCCTCCTCTTACCAAGCTAATTCATTTGAGTATGGAAAATTTGAGCTCCAAAACATGTTTTAAAAATATTTAAAATCCAAAGACATACACTTCAATAAGCATACACAGATATATGAGTACACACACACACACACACACACACACACACACACACCTGTTTTGTAAAGAAGGCAAAAAAAAAAAAGTAAAAAGCAAAGAAAACAAACTTTTGCCTCATTTGTTCACATTCACTAAATACACACAACCAAACCCAGAGAGATAGCCAATGGTCTTTAAACTGTTTCATTTAATTTCAAATCTCAGCTCAACTTATAAAAACAGTTATACATTTATTTCAGCCACTGGTGGTAAGCAACGTAAAACCTAAGTGTCCTGGGTGTTTTGTTTGAAATGAAACCATAAATTACACACTATAAAAGTGTACTCCACCCCTGTCAAGTTCCCCTTTCCAAACTAGTCCAGTTAAGGAGTGTGTTATCCCTCCCTTCCCCCTTTCCTGCCTGTAAAATCCAAGTTAGACAAACACAGTGGGGCTGAGATGACATATTTGAATGGAATTCAGACCCACCAGTTCCTGTTTATGTTTCTGATTTGAGAATGTTGTCTTCTCATTCACCATACATTAGGAACTCTGGAAAGCCATAAATGGTGTCAGGTTACACACAAGCAGGACCAATGAACATGAATCATTACTTCCAGTCAACTGGCAAAAGAAGCAGCAGCTGATGGAACACTACACCCTCCAGCTCTTTATAAATGGCATTCCAGAGAGCCAGGCTCTTGTGTGTGTGCTTGTGTGTTGTGTGTGTGGTGTGTGTGTGTTTCCTTTCAGTCTCCATTTTATGAATGAAACTCCAGGCTCTATGGAGTCCATTCATGGAAAAGAAATGCTTACAAGGCTCTGCCCCTAGGGATCAATCAGTCATGGGTAAAACTGATATGATTGGTTTAAGACAGCCTTCAGCCTTCCATTACTGACTTAAATGCAGTCCCTGTCCATTTGACCTGTGTTAATGCATGAAGAGTAAATCCAGACTGTAGTCTCAATTCTCAAATCAAATCACTCGCCAAGGCCACTTACAGTAACTGTAGATTTAGAGTATATTGAAGCATTTCTTAGAAAAACAGACAGCATAGGCCAGTATCATGGTTTGGGAGAGTTGCTACTTTAACCAGAATCAAATGACAAAAAACCCACATCCGCATGTTAGGCAATTAAAAGCAAAGTCAACTTGTGAGCCCGATCCATGACAACTATTATAATAATGAGATCAATTAAGTAAATACCACTGTCACTTTTCACAACCAAAGCACCTAAAACATCAGCACACTTGTCCACAAACCCCTAGTTGAGTAAAAGAAAGCTGTCATTGGATGCTAGAGCAACAGATAGAAAGTTAACATATTCCAAATAATCGATAGCTCCTTCTTTAACATTCCCAAGTGCTTCTCATCTTGCATTGCTTTAAGCAACAACATTAAAAGTTAGAAGAGGGGGGAAAATAAGCTGCAGCAAGCATTTCATGAAAGGTAAGTGGCCTTAAGTAACGATGCTTCCTGGAGAACAGAGCTGAGCCTTTGGGAGTGTCACATCTTAGGTACAAAAAGCCAGAGTTTACAGACCCATAATCAGAGTTGCACTTGAAATGACCAAAAATAGAAATGTTCAAAATGATCTAATCTAAGCAATCACAAGGATGAACTGGAAAGACCCAGTTCTAACCTAAACAGTATGACATGTGTATTACCAGCCTTCTGGACAAGGGAAGAAAGCATGTCTGACTTTTGGTTACTTGAAGCCACATAGGAATATACTTGCAATCAACAGGCCCTGTGTTCGTTCACACTTGAGTAACTCACTAGGGAAGCACGGCCTTGTCTGGAGAGGGCCAAGGCAGTCAGAAGCAGCATGGTCTGTTTTAAATCTGTTCTTACTCTGGCATTATGACAGTTCAGGATTTAAATAACAACAGCCTCTGATATCAGGCAAACCAAATACTAGAAGACAACAATATGGTCTTATCTTAGAGACTCAAGATTTAAATAATTGAAGAAAGTACATGGGAAGAAATTAACCCCAGTATGGAACACTATTAATGAATAAACACATAACATTTTAAGCCTTTTTAAAAATTTTTCTGTGTTTCGTTTTTGTTTGTTTTAAAAACATGGTTTCACCCTCTAACCCTGATGGCCTGAGGCTTGCTCTATAGACCTGGCTGGCCTCAAAGTTTGTTCTGCTTACCTTTGCCTCTAGGTACTGGAACTCAAGGTAATGTGTCACCAGACCCAACATTATTGCATATTTTTAAGAATTTAATGTGCTGCATAAACTCTATGAGTCAACACACTTAAAACTTAATTAAAACAGTTTATGGAATTTAGCCTAACAACTATTTGGAAATGGGTATTTAAATATACATAAGTTGCTTTGCTATTTACATCCAGTACCTATACTGAAATAAGAACAATCTCCTACTTAACTTTAACTTCATTATGGCACCACAGCAATATGCACCCAGTAGGAGCTATAATTCAAATTTTGAATTGTGGTCATGTTCAGGGTTGGACTCTTTCCTGTGATTCTGGGCAGTAGCTGCGAACTTCAATTCCTTGTCAGTCACATGTGCACAAAGATATGCACACTATAACGCTGTATTACTATTAAGGTGTACTGCTATAAAAGTTAAACATATTAAGCATGATTTACTTATATTTTCTTTCTAAATGTACTGAGAGGCATAATTTCATCATTCATGAAGAAACCTCCCTAATTCTTTAAAGAGAAAGTTCTAGATATTTGTGTCTTTTTCTATTTTAGGTGTTCCACTCTACCAACAAGGAAGTAAATGGAGACAACTGTGTAGCTGACCAGAGAAAGTGCCCTTGAGGAAGGATGCATTAACTCTCACAGCACAAAAACACATCCCAATTCTTTGTCCACTGGACTCTCTAAATAGAATCCCAATTCTGATTTGATTTTTCAAATGACTAAAAGTGGTCTCCTCAGTAAGAAATCACTGAATTGCCAATGATATAAGTATATACATCTCTTTCTGTAAGCAAATAATAAGTTCTTTTAAAGTAAGCGTGTATATATGCTATGATTGGAACACACATGTCGCCCTATGAGCTCCAGTATTGAAGACTTGGTCTCCTGCTGTGAGTGTTATTTGGGAGGTGGTAAAAATTAGGAATTAGAGAAAGTTCTCAGTTACCTCTCAGTCTCACGAGAAGAACTTTGAAGGTTATATCTGGTCTCCAGCCACCCCCTTCCCATCTCTTTGTGGTGGTTGTGGGCCACGAGTAGCCCAGCCTCTCCCACACATTCCCACTCCAGTGATGTCTTGTTTCACCCTACACCAAGAATCAACACTGCCAAGGACTATGGACTGACAGCTCTGAAAGCTCGATCCAAAATAAATCCTTCCTCCCCTCCAGTTGTCTGTTCGGCTTGCTGTCACTGATGGCAGACTTCTGGGATATTGTTAAAGGGCAACAATGAGGGTATTCATACTCTGAAGACACACTGTGAGCAGATCTAAGCCTCTTAATTTTATTATTTTTTTCTTTAGTGTTTTACAAGTTTAGTCAATGGATTAAGTTGCTGACAACTTTATTATTATGATAACTTTATGTATTTATTATCTCCAGATACATAAAGGCCTCTGTATGTCTATTAAGACTCAAATAGCTGTTGTTCTTACTGCCTTAGCCAATGACTTTATGACCATATAAAGCTTCAATTTAAAACCATACTCTAAACTCTGCAGGTGGAAGCCCAAGCTATGCTCACAGAGTTAAATCTCACTTCACCGCTGTCCGTCTAAATGCTTAGGATGATGAGCCACAAGCACAACAATACACAGAACAGTACTCAGGACAAAAGCAGTCTCAGCTAGCCCAATTTCTGAACTTGAAGAGGATTCAGAGCTCTTTGTTAAAATGTCAACTGAGGCCCATGGAAATACTAGACATGTATGTCAGTTATGTTCCCGTTTCTCGGCCTACATGTCAGATTTTTACTAGCTAATGACAGAAAACAAACCTTTCCAAATTTCTTAGGTGATAAAGACATACTTGGGGAACATGAGAGAGGGTGCTGAGGTGAAGAATGGATGGGTTTGCAGTGAATCAAAAGAGTGATGTGCTATTCCTCCAAGGGTTTCCTGACATCTGTTTCAGATACTGCAGGACTCCACAAGTTTGCTTGTGTAAAAATGAACACAGCTGACAGAAGTCTCAAGTCTTCTGTTCCAGCTCCACTCTATGCACCGTATAGCAGGATATTAAAACGGAAGACTAAAGTCTGGTAAGAGGGCTCAGACAAAATCAAGTTGCATACAAAGGACTTCTAGCTAGTGGGCTATTCATCTGCTTGTCTTTCTTCTAATTATTATTGAGCCTTTGCCAGAAGCAGTTTATAAAGAGGTGGTAAACTTTAATAAACTCAAGTTTTTTTTTTCAAGATTTGTTTTTATTTTATATGTATGAGGATTAGCCTACACATATGTATGTAAACCATATGTGTATCTGATGTCAGCGGAGGTCAGAAAACAACTTTGGATCTCCTAGAACTGGGGTTCTAGGCAATTGTGTACTGCAATGAAGGGAGGATCTGGGAACCACCTCCACATCCTCTGCAGGATAAGTAAGCACTCTCAACACCTGAGCCACCTTTCTAGCCCTGATAAACTCAATTCCTAAAAATGTTTGAGGAGCTAGGCAAGGTGACACATGCCTTTAATCCCAGTGTTTGGGAGGCAGATATCCGAAAATTCATCGAATTCACATAGTGAATTCCAAACCATGTAGGGCTGCATAGTGAGGCCCTGTCTCAAAAGAGAAAAAGAAAGTTTCAGATAAATTTGTTAGGAAAAGAAAAAAAGCAAGAGGAAAAAAAAAGATAATAAAATTTAATCTTAAATCTTAATCTTTTATAGGATTTGAGGTCTTATAGTTTGCTACCTCCAAGCAGTGAACACCTAAAATTCCAGTAAAATTTGATCACTGACCCATGTGATTTCCTAAATTAGGAAAGTGTAGCTCCAAAATCTGAAAACACATGATGCTTTTCTAAACCCTGGATCTTAAAGAGAGCCTTCAACCATGTAGAAGTTCTTCATCCAGATTATGGTAAATATTTATCTCATTTAAAATACAAAATTATGAAACAGACTCATCTTTATTCTGAACAAATACAGTGAAAAACCATGAACTGAGCAATAAGCTATATGTGTGTATGTGTGTATATATACATACCATGTACTGCAGAGACTGAGAAGGATGGCTTGTGACAAATTCAAGGCTAAGTTGGTCAATACTATAAGACTCAGGCTAACTGTGGTTACCTAGCAAGACGGTCTCAAAAGCAAAAGGATATAATAAAGTGCCTGTCTCATTGGCAGTCTAACGTGACATAGTTACAAAAATGGACACATTTATGAAAGTGGGAGGCTGCATAGAGGTACTCTTTTATACATTCCAAATGAAACATTCCACACATCCTGACTCTATATAGTTTCTTGTCCAGTGAGTGCTGTATATACATTTAATTTTAGAAGGCAACTAACAAACAAACACAAACCTGTGTGGTGCTTTACACAGCACTATCTCATTAATGAAGAGAAACAAATCAACAGAGTAGACACACTGCATTACCTTTCCAACATAGTGCCATGATGTGACTATGCCACACTGTATGGCCTAAAAAACTGGCTCCTTGAATATCTAGTTCTTTTCTCTTCTCTGTCTGATCCAACTTTCCCCCCACTTTCCTTCCTTGAATAAAGATTTCTACTCTAATAACATAATATTTTGAATTTTTTATCTTAAATATTCGGCAGTTAAAATTGCATTCCTGTAATTATAATTATAACTAATAGACCTACCATTTCCCATGTCATAATTAATGTCAGGTTTTATTAGAGCACAATCATGCTGTCTTTTCTCTTTGAAGACATCGTTTATTGTCACAACATTTATAGTACATTGAATTAAGCAATAAAGTATCCCAGAATGCTTCTGATGTGATAACTTTAAATCATAGATTCTAGATCAATTTGCGTAGAAAACACATTTTTTATATTGTTTAAAACTTGCACATAAAGTACTTCCTAATGTGCTACTGCTTCAACACCAATAAGAAAAAGAGAGAGTGGAGATTCAATGATAAATACATTAGAGAACCTAAGAGGTTGTTTAATGTGCTCTCGGGCAAGATGAATGAGCTAACGACAAACAAAATATCCAGAGATCCAGAGATGTTGGTTGCAATATGTGATAGGTACGTATACAAAAGATCAGCTGCATAGCAGCATATGTATTTTGACTCCAACAGATTAATGAATGATTCTTGTCTTAAATCATATCTTAGAGCTCTTCCGTTTAAATCACACCCACAAGTTCAACCTTTACAGTTTAAACTATTCAAATACAGCTGAATCCTTCAGAAAAAAAGCTGAGATTAGAATTAAGAAGTGTTGTATAACTGTGTCATTTTTCAAATATAATTAGGGAGGGCATAGCATAAAATTAATCTTTCTCAAATGTTAAGTAGGATTTTTACAAGCCAGTTGAAAATACATGGTACATTTAGAAGACACAAGACACCTACACTTTTATGATTGGATGCTGAATAATTACCTTAAACGTTAGTGGCAAAAGGTGAACTTTTGAGGCACACACAGTGACTGACTCTAATATTCACACAATATTTGACCCATAGGAAATGCAGTTAACTCCTACAAATCCACCCCTTAAATGTTTGCCTCATTAGGATCCTTAAATCTCTTCCTGCTTGGTTCACAAAATAGAAATGCTTAATTCCATGCTACACATACATGTGTTTGCAATATAAACATGAGAAGATACATGTGGAACAAATTAGAGAATCACAAAAAGGTTCCATGTTACTCCTTTAGTGTTATACATTTAACAACAGCAAAACAGAAAAAAATCTCAACATATTATACAAGTCCCACTGATTGACTTTAATACTAACTTATAAAATTTCCATCTGTGGTTTCTTTAAATCATTGATTAATTAAACCTGACTGCAGCAAACTAACAATAGCTAGAGACAAGCATAACAGCAGTTAACAGAATTTGAAATTCACACTGAAATATGTTTCCTACTACAGGAGAACCAAACATCTGCTTTCAAGGTATTTAATTAAGGAAATCCAAGGGCAGTTATGAAGAGGCTCTAAACTCACATCACTAGGAAGAATTTCAAGAAAGTTCCCAAAATGCACAACCTCATTCAACAGGCTTAGTTTGTTTTTTTTTTTTTTCCCCTAAACTGCAAATCATCTACAAAATAAATATTTGTTTTTTGCTTCTTTGAGAACATATTTTTAAAATGACACAGAAGTTTAGTTCAAATTTAGCTTTTAAAGAAACCTCTTAAAATCAATCCTAGAATAGGTTAGAACCAATGATTTTGCAAGAGACCAGCTTACCTGTTTTCCTAGCCCTTGGCCCAATGTTGCCCCAGACCTAGGGAGGGCTAACATACAAACTTAAGGATTGTTGCTTCTGTCTTTTACCTCTAGACCTGGCTGGAGGCACAAACAGATGTTATGCCCTCAAGTAACCACACCTGGGCAGAATCTACCGGGCCTTAGGAGAGTCAGTTGGACAGGAAATTCAGGGCTGTTGAGAATTACTATATTTTCATGATTTTTGAGGCATGCTTTATAGTAGCCAATGCCTTTCGTCCTTCCCCTGTGCTGAACTCTAAAAGACCTTCACAATAAAGCAGATTGTTTTATTCAGTAAAACCTGGAAGCAGCTTTCTGTCCCTAAGCAGAACTCAGCAGTTATTACAATAGTTCTTTCATAAAGGATGTTCATTCACTTGTATCCAGATGGAAGGAAATTGGATTCCACTCAAGAATCTCCATATCTAAAACAAGCTATGGACCTAGCTACAATGCTAGTAATCAAAATTTACAGGTGTGTGTGCCCAACTTACAAAAATTACCCTTTACTTCACACATCTTTCAAAATACCTAAAATTGTAAAAAGCTTATGTCCAAATTTCGACAGAAAAACTCAATAGAGACAAGGTAGGTAGGTAAGTTTTTTGAGTTTCAAATTTAAATGTTGGCAAAACCTGGTAGTAACATTTGGAATCAATTTTCAGTTTCTTTACCTTCAGGAAGATCTCTTTCCTCTGACAAATGATACGTAGTAGATTTTCCAGCTCTCTGAGACAAAGGTAGACTCAGTGAGAAAGCTTAAATCTGCATTTTTTTTTTCTGTTCCCTTTCTAGTATGTAAGAGTTTCTACTTTAGGACCACTGGAACTTTTGCCACCAATGATTGTTTTAAGTTACCAAATGTAAATACCCACCAGAAAAGAATTTTGCAAGCATTGTTTCTAAATAAGATTACCATAGCAGAATAGAAAGGAAAAAGAACTGGATCAAGAGAGAAATTGCAAGTTTCTGTTCTTAGTTGAGTAAGTGCAATTCAGTAAATTGTACTGTCTTTGAACTGGTTTCATTTTCAGACACGAGTTTTTGATCATCATCTCATGGCAAAATCTTCTAGTAACCCATGTCCTCAATCATAGAAAGTACCAAATATAGGATAAAATCAGAATATCCACTTACAAATTAATGGTCAGAAGGCACCCAGTCTGACAACCTTAAGCAAATCAATGAGGGAGGCGAAAAGATGATTTACATGTAATTCCGTAAGAGGATGGGCATACCTGAATCATATGCAAAATCTCTGGGTTCCTGTTTGATCATCAAAGGAGGGGGGAAGCTTTGGCTGGCTGCACCGCCAACCATGGTGGTATGTTCATAGACTGGGTCATGGTACTCCTGCTTAAAGCCTTGTGGTGGGAAGGGGATGTTTGGCTCAGACATCTGGCGTTGGTACATAGGACGCCCTTCCCTTGGCATGGTCGGCAAAGGAGGAAAAGAGTTACAGGGTTCAGAAAGCTGGCGGCGAAATCTGGAAAAGAGAGTGTGTTTCAGATGAAATGGTAACACAGAAGTTGTCTTTAAAGGACTGATATAATTCCTAGTTGCTAGTGAACACTTTAAACCAGACAGCCCAATGTGAACAGCTTTAATGAGTCTCGGATTTCTCTTTCGTAGAACAATTGTGCTACGATTTGTTTTAAATCATATGATGATGCGTGCTCCCCTTTTAACCCATCCATTGCAAACAATTCAGCATATCATGCAATTAAAGGTATACTGCCGTAGCTGTAGAAGAACGAACTGTTTTGAATTAATATGAACCCTCACAGATAAAATGACCAATTATAAGCAAATTGGATCATTTACATGACTCCTGGAAGAAAGGGCTCTCAAATAATAAAAAGTAAGGAAAAAACAGGGAAAACAGAATGCGATCTCCAATGGCATTCTCTCTCTTTAAATTCTGTCACCAAACCAATCAACAGCCAAACAGAAGAGCTGCCAAACAAAGACCTACTTGCTGGCTTGCCTTCCATAACCCTCAGAAATTCAGGAAGCACAAGGGAGCTGAATCTCTTCGTAAATCAGCAGGCCTTTAAATTCTTCAACAATGTCCAAATTAACAATGTGTTCTTGTAAGAAATAAATCTTGGCATTACGGGGGCCTCTCTCTTCAAAAGACTCTCCCTGTCCTGTTAAACATTACAGGACCTCCTGGATTCTATGTTCTCCAGTCTGTTGAGTTGATTAAAAAATAAGCATACATACACAGCTGGCCACCTAAGATACACAGGTTTGGGGTAAGCCAGGCTGTTGAGGGCATGAGGAAGTTCTAAGGCCTAGACAGAGAGCTGGAATTGAGTTCCATGCTCCTTCCTTCTTGGTAAAGATTGGCTGAACACATAATTGTTCTGTTCTGTACATCTCATCCGTAATAACATTGACCCACCACAAAGATGTGGACTAATTAAAGATTTAAAAGTACTCTAAAAATGCCCCAGGAGTGCTTAAAAAATAACCTCTAAAACATATCCATGAACAAATATTACCCTATTAACCGCCGCCCCCCGCCCCACTAAAAGCATCCACGAGACTTTAATTTTGAAAGTTAGCATTTAATTTCAGTAACGTTCAATGAAAATAAGGCAAAAGCCAAAGAATGGCAGTGCAACTGCTTTAGCGTTCGGAAGCGTACTCCCTGCCAGGGCTTGACTCTCGGTATCTGGGCTTGCATGAGAAGCATGGAAATTCCACTTACACCTGCACAAAATAAACTTAGAAACCCAGATATTGTGAAACCAACAGCGAGGCTGGCTGGCACTGCATGCATTTCCCTTCTCTTGCTTATTTCATTAGCCAAAAAAGGAAACAGAAATTATCATTAAGAACTGTCAAGGAGTGAATCAGAAAATGGTAACTTGGAGATAAAATAAGAAGCCAGCTCCCTTCGGAAGCCTTAAAAGGAAGCTAATATCGCTCTCACTGAAAGCATTGTGAGGAAGCAAAGCTATTCGCTTTTTACGAGTCAACGTGATTTGTGCTTGTTCTTGTAAGAGGCCATGTATGTAGCAGGGGCATGTTTTCATGCAGAATGTATGGCTTGGGTGTCATTCTGGTAAGCCACTGACCAATGGGAAGGAGAAAGTGAGAGAAAAGTTTGGTGGCTATCGGACGGTAGGGAAATGGACTACTGGGGAAGGCGAATGTGTTGGGAGCAGGCTGAAGAAAATAGACCCGGTCTCTTGCACAGTGGGTTCAGGAAGACGAGCCAAAGGGCTGGCCTGAGGTGTGCACTGAGGCTGAGGAGAGGAAGCAGAATGCAGGCCAGCTGGCTGTAAACTGTTCCCAGAGTGAGGTGGGGTGCCTGAGCTGGAGGGAGCTATCTGGGGAAGGGATCTGTTCCCAGAGCAAATTTGCCATTTATAACCAAGGGACTGCCATTTGTTGGCCAGAGCCCTCTAAGAAATCCTCATCAGAAACATAAGGCTTCAGAGATTTTCCTGGGATTGACCAGCTGGTACCATGCTCAAAACTCAGTTGGGGGGCAGTGGGAAAAGACCCCGAGCTCCCCCTTGTAGTTCCGGGCCGGCTGTTCTTAGTCTCAACTGTTTGACTTCAAGTTGAGAGACAAAAATGGATCTGGCCAAAGCACCTCCAGTTAGGTCATCTAAAAACAAGCTCACTACCTACTCAGGAGTCACTTGCCTTAGAGATAGCCAGCTTGCACAGAAGGCAGACGACATAACCTATAATTCAGTGTTCATTCGAATTGCAGGGCACTTGGTGACGATAAATTCGGGTGAGTCTTCCGAAGTAGACAAAAGCAACGATAGTGGCTTGTCGTCCCTGCTTTTCTCTGATCTTGCACAATATGCTCCTTCCTGTTGAATGGCCTACCCTGCAACAGGCATTCTTTCATCTGGATTTACAAAACTGCACACATAGATGCACATAGCATTTCACTCTAAATGCATCTCAAGTCTGTGGAATGAGAAAGGAAAGACAATAGGAGGTGTTTAGGAACTAAAACTCGGGAGAACTAGGTCATGGCAGCCAAAGGAAGAGGACATGGCTTTGTTTCAAATGGAAAAATGAGATTTCATCCCATTCTTTTACAGCAAGGAGTAACTCATTTTGAGACTGAGGTATAAAGTGTTTCTTTATATATCCAGATTTGCCTGCGGTACATCTGCTTCCTCTGATGACTGGGAGGAGTCCTTTCAATCAGCTATTTTTACAGTGATCTATCTCTGCCAGTTTGGTTGTAGTTCATGGGTAAACTTTTAAAAATTTGGGGGTGCATTTGTTAACATAATTTTATATTGAGTCTAATTGTATACTTTTTCAAATAAACGACTGATTTTAAACAGAAAGACAGTAGAAACTCTAAGGTCTGAATTTTCCTAATGATTTCCTTCTTACTTCTGTTTTTGGAAGCATCTAATGCAGGTTACAGATACTACATAGTGGTCTGTGGTGCACGTTTCTTTCCAGTTAGTATTCAAGGCTAACACAGAGATAGTTCCACATGAGGCAGTATTTTGTCATCAACTCAGTCCACACTTCAGATAAAGTCTTTTTCTCCCATGGACACTATTGTTAAAAAGTTTCCTGGACAGCACTGGTAATGGTAAACAAATAGAAGAGATGAACTTAGCTGGAGAGAGTAAACCTGTTTTCTAATTCATGGATTAAAGAAGAACTTCTAGGATTGCACTGAAACTTGGATTTCTTAATCTCTAGAGACAACAATCTCCAATTACAGGCCTCCCCCATTTGACAGCTGTCTCTCTGAAGCACTTTCTTAGTGTCCATAGTCATCAGTCTATGGACATTAAATAGTCATTGAAAAGGAAAACAAATAGATTAATCAAATAAGTTATACTCTGTAAGAATATGTAGAACTAAGCCATTCGATATAAGGGAATGAACCTAAAAGTCTACCCAGTAAAATGAGTCTACTAACTTTGCAAAACTAGTGTACACATACGCCTGCATGATCGGTTGTAATGTTTAAGTGAAGCAATTTATGAGAAGTGAAGGAGAAATGTTCAGATTAATTTCATTTTAGCAAACAATTTAAATGCTTATAAAAGAACTGTTTGAAAATTATCTTCTCCATAAATTCTTTTTATTATTGATAGAGCAACCTTTTCCTGAAAATATTTTGTACAAATGTGCTGAATTAATATGCTTACTTTAAAACACTAGAGATTTTTAGAACAGCTTATGGGTAATGTCCTCCATGAAAGCTGAAACTGGTGGAGATTTTTGCTTTCTCATCTGATATGGTGTCTGCAGCTTACCTGTGGTCCATGGGGTAGGTGCTGTCTGGTATGGACTGAGAAGGAGGGAGGTGAGCTGGGAAGGCCCGGTCAGGTTTCGGAGTATGAGCTGTGTTTGGAGATGCATGGTGTAGAGGGGACACTGGAGTGCTGGATGGTGTCGGGGGATTGGAGGGCCTCATTCCCACTTGTGGCTTCTGATCATAGGCACTACCCAGAGAACAAAAGAGAACATAGGTTGCATTGGAGTGATTTACAAAAATTTATCTTAGACATAAGTGATGAGGGAGCTAAACTCCTTTAGGTTTTGAATTTTAATTCTAGAATCTCTAAACTTCACAGCCCCCCATGCTCTTACATAGAAAATATCATATGAAATTGTGTAATGACTTGATTATTTGTAACGTACATACTCAGTAGACATACAATTTAGCTAAGGAAGCTCTATATGTTGAAGGATCACCATCACTCTGTTTTACTTCTTAAATCATTAAATACCTAATCATCATTCTTCCTCTCTATTACATCTCAAAACAAGACCTAATATCAGCTTCGTAAGAGAGACCATAGTTGATTTGCCTTTATTTGTGGTGGAATTCGAGGCAGTACTCTTGCCTTTTCTAGATGTTTTATATTAAATGATGTCTGTCCTTGAATCCCTTGATAATAAAGATTAATGAGGTGAATTAAAATGTCTCTGATATATTTAAGCTTTCTTTGATTGTGAGTACAAAATAATATTAAGAATAAAATCCTATTATCATAGACTAACTTCCACTCTCAATTACAAATGCAAGAAGAGTAAGCTGTTTGTTTTATATTACGACTTTCAATTGCTTTCCAATGCGTGGCTTACTGGAATATGATTGAACTAACGTCTTCAGTCAAGGAAAATATCTTACTAAAATCAGATTTTATTTTCTGAACAACAAAAAGGTGTATTTCCATGTTTAGTATCTAGATATGCTCTTCAAATAAAAATATTAGTAAGAGCTGGCTAAGGTGTAAGACTTTAATTGCAACAGAGGCAGACAAATCTCTGTGAGTCAGCTTTGGCTATAGACTGAGTTCTATGCCCCAGCCTGAACTGACGGATCAGATCGGTCTCAAAAAAAAGTGTATGTATGTATGAATGTATGTATGTATGTACGTACATATATAGTAATAGACTTTTTAAAGGAAATATTTTCTTTTCAGATTAATGTATAATAACTTACAGTTCCTCTATTACTACAACACAATGGTATTCATGTTTAAATATGCTTTCCAGAAGTGCAGAGGTATCTGCTTCATAATCTATTCCATCTTTAAAGCTATCTTCACTCATATAAAGAACACCAGGAAGGGAAATTGGTGGAGGAGAAAAGAGGAACTGGAAGAAGGGAGCAAATATAGGAATAGATTTAATCAAAATGCATCATACATATGTATGAAATTCTCAAGCTGAAAACAAAAAAGTCTTGTGTTTGGTTTTACCTATGTTCTTTACTTATGTTTCTGAACGAAAATCTACTACTGTTATGAAGTGGCTTGCCTAATTATCCTAAAATATTACTTTCTTTTCCCATCCAGAATGTATTGTATACATGCTGAGAGAGATGGTGGGTTTTACAAATTGTTGGCCAAATTGTTGGCCAAATTGTTGGCCAAGTTCTCAACTGTTAGTTTATGGGTCTGATACATTGTATAAAACAGTATTTTTATGGTCACCATAATAATCAATGTTGAATTGCAAAGAGTATCCTATATCTAACTGGTTCAATGACTAGAAATTGTGCAATGTTAAGATAATTGTGTTCTTATACACATCTTAAGGAGAACTGCAAACAACAAAACCAAATAACCAAACACATATTAATATCTTATGTGAGCTCAGTATGCTGTCATTTACTTTCAGAATAGGTATGTTTTATAAAAACAATTTAGTTTCAAATGAGCTGCCTCACAATTTCAGGCTCTAGTGAGCCTCTTAGAAAGTCACATATGAAAGAATAAATTTCAAGAACAAACAGGAAGAAAAGATCTCAGCATTGGTCAGTTGTCATGAGATGGCACAATCTAATTTTCTTGACTCTTCCATCTAACAGATGTGGAAGATGGCAGATGTATTTGCAGTAACACAAGATTTTTCTGGATCCTATTACACTGAGTTGAATTGATACACCTTATAAAACCGTGCAAATATTTGGAATCATTTTTCTAAGGTCTCAAGCCACCACCCTATAAGAACTAAGTCTCTCCTGTAATCAAGAGTAATAGTCAACAACTATAGCCAACATTTTTTTTTTAATGCAATTAGAGGCCAAGATGAAAAGTAAAAGCATGCAATTCACTACAAAGGGTTTTTAATGAACATATGTGTTATCAAATTTTCTAGCAAATGAACAATGCACTTTGAATGCACCACCCTTTATTATCATCTCAAGAACAACTGGCTTTTTAATAGATAATAGCCTTGGCTAGGCCTTATAAAATTATAGTTTTATTGCAATTGTCCATGAATGCATCTTATAGATCATCTGTAAAGCCTGTCAGATAACTAATGTACTGCTTTTGCTTGCCAAATGTTATATGTTTTTTTTTAAAGTACATAATGCATTCATTCTGATGGGAACCTTCAAGAGCTGCTTGTGCCAAACAAGACCCTTTGTTTCAAACCCAAGATGCATCTCCACAGTCGAAAAGCAACTAATGATTGAGATGAGAATTATTACTTTAAAATGATTCTAAAGTATGTGATTGTGTGGCAGATGGGCCTTTAGTGTTTTGCTGAATACATTACCTAATTAGCTTATTATGTCATGAAGATGTAACCCATAAAATTGACTTGAGATTTTAATATCATTCTATACTTTCTGGTTCCAAAGGGGATGCTGTTCTCTGCGAACACAAGGCTTCTTACCTGACATTGTACAGGCACTTTTCTCCATAGCTGAATTTAAAGGGCTGCTCTTGACTGCAAGCAGACCCGAGTTCTGAACATGGGCTGTGGGGTTCCTTCTTGATTTTCAGTGGTAGGCCATGAAAAGCCACTAAAAACAGAACAAACATATCCATAAAGTTTTAATTCAATTAAGAATTAAGTCTGTTAGTCTGTTTTACTTCTCTTATTTAAATTATCATTAACATTTCACAGTAACTTCAACTTATAGGAAAAATAGCATGTGATGGTCTATGAGGCTGAAAGGATTCTGGAAATTTCCTGTGCTCTGCAGCCAGCCCCATTTCCTGCTTTGACTCTGTAACAAAATGCAAGTCTGAATTTTTTGTTTTGGTGATATTAACAATGCTAGGAGCTCAGTTTTCAGAAAAGAAGTTTCGAAAACCTGTTGTTAGTATTTCTACTGACTACAACAGAGGCAAAAAGATTACATCTGTTTAGCCAAGATTGGATAAGGCTTTAAGCATTATTCAGTAGTACTGCTTCAGTAGCCGTGATCTCCTGATGCATGATAAAGAAAATCCAGGTGTAGGTCTAAAGGCAAACCATAAAAGTATGGGGGCTATGGAAATCAACATCTTTAAGGTTGGTGGTTATTTTTGCACAGAAACCAGAATCCCTGCTTATCTATTTAGCTAAACTATAAAGATAAAATGTGATACATGAAAGTTTTCACCACATGTAATCCTCAATAAGTATTATTCTGTACCAAATAGTGTTTTCTCTTTTTTTATATAATTTAATATGTAACTATTTTTAAAACATAGTTACTGTTTATGTACATTCATTGTGCTTAAAGTCAGTTATATCATAAAATGTACACTGCAGGAAACACACACATACACACCACACACACACACACACACATATTTGCATAAATGTGTTTATTTTAGGACTATAAAATCGATGAATAAATTTCACTGTATTTGTAAAAGTGTGATGATCCCACAAGTGTTCACTATATTCTCTTTAGATTTCTTTCAAAATGAAATGCCTAAGATAAAATTTTTGATACATGGAAAAGAAAACCACAAAAGCTTTCACTGTGTTTACTGAGAAAACTCCTCCTGTATACATGTATGATACATGTGTACCCATACGGTTTTACTAACTCTTAGAATAAAAACATGTATGTTACAATATATTTATTGATACTTTTCACAAAACCTTTTAATCATTTTCAAGCTCTTTGAATATAGACAGCAAAATATATGTACTTAATTTCTAGAACTTTGAATTAAAACCTAAATTTTTTATTTTCCTAACAAAAAGTTGTAGCGACATACAAAGAAACCCATTTGTCCCTCAAAGAAGTCACATAAAAAACCTGAGAATTCAGATTTAACTTACACACATAAAAATTTGTTAAGATCTAAGATGCTATACTTCTATAGTTAGGACTTTTTGACCAAAGGTATAAAAAAGATTAGTAAACAGTTTGCAAAATAAATTTAACCCATAAGAGGAACTTAACAAATTAAGCTTTACTAAAAATTAACATTACCTCTTTAATGGCACCATTAGAAGAATGAAGGATAAGGCCAAAAGATTTAGACAATTGGTTCATAAAAGAAAATATCTAAATAGCAAGATGGAGCAGAAGGCAGCAAAATGAGTGAAAGCGCCGTCAAAATTTTTGCTCATCAGAAAATTGCAAATATGACAAGATTATCACCAAATGCTCATTAGAAAAAACCAATCTATAATAAAAGATTGACAATACTGATATTGATTGAACAAAATAATAGAAGTTAGTACAAGCATCTCAGAAAAGGGTGTGACTACCTGTAAGCTTCAACATGAATGTATTATGATCTAGTAATTACACTAACACATACTTAACTATATGTATGTGTGTGTATGTGTGTGTATGAGGAGTTCATATGTTCCCCCAAAAGACATATGTAGGAATGTTTGTGGAAGTTTTATTCATGTAAAGAAAGCTAAAAATGTTTTAAATATTCATTGGTGGAGATAAATAGGTATGGCGTCTGCACGAAAAGAATATTTAGAAATAACAAGGAATAAAGCACCTTCCAATGTATCCAAAAACACAGATGCTCTCACAGCTACGTAGTTAAGCCCTGTAAATTTCCAAAACAAAGCTAGCTGAGAGCGCAAAGCTTTCCTTCTGCATTTAGCCTGTGATTTTGTTTGGCGGGCTCAGTTAAATTAAGTTGTTGAAGTAGGCGGTAACTCCATGGCTAGCGTCCTGCAAACCCAGGGGAGATGGGAACAAAAGATGTCAGCTCAAGAGATCATCATGCGAAGCTGAAGGCAGAGATCAAGTTGAGGATTCTACAAACCTAGAGATGTCAAAGATGGATTGGAAAGTGGAAAAGACTGGAGAGAACCGTGGAGCAGATTCTCTCTCTCTGTCTGTCTCTCTGTCTCTCTGTCTCTCTGTCTCTCTGTCTCTCTGTCTCTCTCTCTCTCTGTCTCTGTCTCTCTCCCTCCCTCTCTCTTCTGTCTCTTTCCTCCTCCTCCTCCTCCTCCTCCTGCTCCTCTTCCTCCTCCTTAGAACCTTCCTTACATCTTCATCAGCTCTGTAGCTACTGAAGATGAAGACACGCCGAATCTGCTTTTTAAGCCACCCCAGTACATGGCACCTTGTTACTGTACCTTGACCAAATGCTCCATTCCCAGTTAATGTTGTCACCAAGTTGGCTGAGTAATGATTTTAAGTTACAAAAATTTCTAGCTGATTATCATAACCGGACAAATGCTGAGTCCAACGTGAGGCTTGGCAGCACCAATGCACATTACGTTCAAATAGACCCAGCACTTGAAAAAAAATCTATTTAGATGCCAACACTTGACAGCTCGCCACCTTGTAGGCTCCCCAGCTCTAGCAGTGGAGGGTTTCCATTCTCTTTAGAGCCTCATTCTATGCCTGTGAGGCTGTGAATCATTATGGACCAAGAATTGATTTTTCTTTACTAGTCCCAAGCCAAAGACTAACAAGATGATCTAAAATACCCAGCATTTATTTTTATTTTTCATATCTGTAGGTGAAGCATACAACTTAAAGCCAAACTGAAGCCTTTGATTTTTCTGCACAAGATCGTGGGATTTATCTTTTATGATCCTCACTTAAGCTTGCCTGCCTCCTGGGAATCATACCTACGACTTCATGTAGACAACTTCTCTTATTTATCTTTTCATGAAAGATGTAGAGACTCCCACCAGGAAAGGCTGAGCTGGAGGCTGCCTAGGTTCATTTCATCTCAGGACTCGAGGCTTAGCGTCTGCTAATAGGAGGTTTTTCCAGATCATTGGCACCGGCGTAAGAGAAAGTAGCACATTCATTTCGTGCAATTTGCTGTACCTTCCCACATGGAGCTGGTGCATGTAAAAGGCTGTTAAGTACTAAATTATTCCTTATCAAATCACCATCATCTGGAGTCATGATCAACACTAATTAAATTACTTTCAGTGAACACGGCTCCAGCCTGCTGCCGAGGCTGCTAGCATTCCGCTTACAGTTCGGTCCTCCCTGGGTCTGGAACACAGACCTGCAGGCATCGGCATTGTTTGTAGTTTAATTAAAGTGAATCTTTCCTTTTTCAAGTGAATTAAATCAAGCGAGTTAGCCTCTTCATTTCATTGACAAAGAAATGATGTTTCCAAATGATACTTTATTCCTGACTTCATAGAGTTCGGATCATTTATCTAAGTATGAAATTGAGAGTTCATCTCGTGCATTCCTCAAACAGGGTCTGAGGGTTCCCCTGCAAACTTTTACAACCACACAGCTATCAGCAATTCTAGGGAGAGGCAGATACAACACTCAACAGATGGGTCTTGCATTCTTTGCCTTGATGGAAGCTTGACCTTTAAAACCACATCTTAAAGCTGACTAATGATGACTGAGTTTGTCTAATGGTTAAATTGAAGAGCTCCAAAATATCAGGACTTAAAAATATGCCCTTTCAAAATAAATTTAACCACGTCTTAATCCCAGAGTTTACAAGAAGTGGTTATGGTATTCATTGTTAAGTGCTAACAAATTCAGTAATTGTTTCCATTTAAGAGCTGGGAACTGTGAGGTATGGCTTAGCACTTTTCATCTACCTACACATCAGAAGGGAAACAATTCAGTCACAATACCACAGAAGCACTGAGACACCCTTAGGTTTCCACAAGCTAGGGTCCTAATTTAAAAATGAACTTTTGATTGAGCAGAAGCACAACATAAAACGAGTTGTAGGTAGAATGAATTAAATTCTCTCAGGAGAATGCTTCCTTAGTCATGACAAGGCCTTAGCTTTAACCTTCCACTGAGAACAGACACTGTTGTGGCAGCTATCCACTAAACACACATTCACAAATAGATGGAGTTTCGGATGTAAGGCTGAGTTTACAATCCAAATTAGAAAATGCAACTATGTTTGAAAGTAATTCAGACTTAGATAGTATTTTCTGATCTTCAAGGTTGGATGTAACTGTTGCTCAAAGGCTCAGATGTTAGTCTTGGTCCCCAGTGTGAGGCATGGTTGCAAGGAGAGGGAATACTTATGCAGTAAGCCATAGTGGGAGGAAGCTGGGTTGTTGGAGGAAGGCTTCAAGGCCCTGGTGCCTCTTTTTCTTCCCAGCTATAAGAAGCTTCTACTGATATATCGTATCATGTTCTACAGATAAAAAAACAAAGTATAGCCAGATACCAAAAGTATCTGAAGCCATTAGCCAAACTAATCTTTTTACTTTTTAAGTTCATTTATTGGTTATTTAGTCACCTATGTGGAAAGCTAATATAAAGAAGCTAAGCAGAATGCCTGGATAAAGATCTAAGACAAAGTGATAACAGGTTAAGAATTAAAGCTTTGGGCTGAAGAGATGGCTCAGTGGTTAAGAGTATTTTTTGCTCTTGCAGAGGACCTGGGTTGGATTCCCAGCATCTACCACAGTGATTTATGACTATTTATAGCTCCAGTTCCAGTGGATCCAATGTCCTCTTCTGACCTTCATCGTCATCAAGCATATATGTTGACAGACATACACAGAGGCAAAACATCCACATATGAAGTACAATGTATCTAATTTAAAACTTTAGTATTATTACTAAATAATAAAATAAAATAATAAAATTAAAATCTGTTTACACTTGCAGTTGAAATGTTTCTTGTTAAAGGACACACTATAACATTATATAAAATCACATCCAGTGTTTTTGAACCCTTTGTCCCTTCCCTATTTGTACCTACTAAGCCTTAAATGGTACCTTGGATACTGAGAGCTAGAAAGCAGTACAGAGCTATGAAGCATAGGTGTTGAACAAGATGATTTCATACCATAAAGTGCAAATATAGGTCCAATCATAGTTTTATTTAGATTTCTAAAAAATATTTCCCCTAGCAAAGATCTTAGCCTGTTCTATATTCCTTATGTTTGATTAATTCATGTGTGTGTGATACACACAGCTGTAAGGCTGACCTTACTAATATATTCTTGGCACTTGTATCTAAATGCAAAAACTTCTCAGAGCATTTGTGTTTGCTTTTAGGCATTCTGCCTTCTTTCAATTTATTACTGTGACCAAGACATTTAAAATTTCACACTACTCATATTACACTGAAGCAAAGATTGTGGCCCTACCCTGGGATTACAAACAATGTCACAAGTGACATACAAGTCTACTTCTAGACCTCTCCAGAGAATGCAAAGAAGCAGAAAGTCACTTGGACTCTGGGGTTTTACTCTTTTTACTTTTTAATTCTTCTAAGAGTGAAAGAGAATAATAATTTTTAGGAATACAAAGTATTTACCCTGGGAGAAGAAACATTTATTTTTAGTTCTTGTCAAAAGAGAAACAGGTCTTTGAAACAAATCTACAATTTCTAAAGTGAACCAAGCCAAGAGTGTAGCCTCCTCGAGCTGACACTGAGAGTCCTGAACAATTATAAAATAAAACCAAAACAAAACATGAAGTTTAGGTAACCTAGGATATGGTACTTGAGAAGTTCTTAAAAGACAGGCTGTGACCACTTACAACTTACTACTTGTTTTTATAAATGCACTGGAGGACTGGCTGGGGTTAGTTCCAGTCACAGTATCAGACTTGAGTAGTCAAGATGGAGACAAAGGGCCTGCAAAGCCTGAACGTTTACCATCTGATGCTTTCCAGAGAACAGCTTGCTGATCCTTATTTCAGATCACTTTCTAGAGTGATGAGGGAGAAAGCAAACATGAAAGAAGCAGGCCGAGGGGTGTGTGCTCACGTGCACTGTTAACCTAGTCAACAAAGGTCACTTTGTCGTGGTCTGGTAACACTTCGTGTGGCCTAGGGTAATCAATTCACAAACAAGGTGGTGAAAAATGGCACAAAATTGAGACTCTAAAACACTATAGATTTATGAGGTGTGAGGAATTTCAAAGCACTTACTTAGACCAGGATGATATATAACACCCAGAATTTTTTGCACCTGTCTAGAAAATATAACCGAAAAAAGTCCAAACAAAAACAAATCATGTTATAGACATCAAAGTGCTTATGGAAAAAAGAAAAAGAAAAAAAAAAAAAAAAAAAAACCTTGGCTATGGAGTGCTTTGGAGGAGGTAAATAAAAAAGTGAAAAAATAAATGGTATACATAAATTAGATTATTTAAAAGCAGATACAAGCATGCCATGAAAAATGCATGCAGTCTTTTATACAAATAAATGTTGTTAGGAATACACTCAGTAGATGAAACACTCCCTTTAAGTTAGTATCACTTCAAGTTCAGGTGATAAATGCATGGCAATGACCTCAATTAGTCCTCAGCTAAATCTCAGAAGCAAAGGGGAAGGCTTATGTATGAAGAAGGACAGTAATGTCAGGTGTTCTGTAAATACACCTCACAAGGTAGAGAAGCTCAGGGGTCCTCGAGCTGCATGTAAGACTCTCCAGAGATTCTTTCTCAGTCCATTTGCCTCTTCAAACTCTCCCTACTCTCACTGTGTACACACACACACACACACACACCACACACACACACACACACTGACATCCATTACGAAAGAGCCTAATCTCAGCTATCAGCAGAGTGCCTTTATGGGGCCATTAAACCATTTCTCTTGTTTACAGTGCCTGAAGAAAGATGTGAATTATGTCTGTGACAAAACCAGCGATAACGTTTCTAAACCGCTATCAAAATGCAAACGGAAACACATTTAAGGGCAGGGACCCTGATTCGAGTTTTCATGATTTTCCGTGGTTTGCAGTCTCTGCAAATATATTCACCTATAATACCGCTGAGGCAGAAATTCAGACCATAGCACAGAAACATGATGCCCATTTCTTTCTTAAATAAGATTCTTTAAATAGTTATAAGAAATAAGAGCCAGAAAATGTAAGGAGATATTGCTGGTTCAGAGATCCACTTGATGCTTTCACAACTTACAAGATATTTAGTAATCATGAGAAACAACCATTGTTCCGAATCCCAGCATTCTTTTAGGTCAAGATGTTATATAGGGCCCGAGTTCTGAGACTAAGACAATGTTGGCTTAATCATCGGAACCCTTTGATTACAGAAATAATAAGATGAAGGCCAGAGAGTAAACAGGTCATCTTGGGGCACATCTGATACCCTCTGTCAACAGGGCATCTTAGTGAAATCATGCATTTCTTAAGAGGAAACCTGACTCTCCAGTGACTCCTCTCAGAAACTCTGAATATGCTTTTTATGTCAATGATTTCTGAATAATTCTGTTAGAGGCACCCTTAAACATAGAGGAAGTGACAGCTGAGAAGGTCCTGGAGGTGACCCTGGAACTCACACTTCTGTCCAGCATCACATGACCACACACTTGGGCCTGAAGGCAAAGCAGAACTAGAAGTCCAGAATCCCCACAGATTGCAGAATGGATTTCCTGATGAAGATGTGACCTCATGGGATAACCATTCCTCAAAAGTAGGTTGACTAATGCAACTTTCTGCACATTGCGAACCACCATTATAACAACGTAACAGAATGTTATGGGTCCACATTTTGGGTTGAAATGTGTCATTCCTCTGCTTAGTGATTGGTGGGGATACAGGGTGGACTTCTCTCACTGGACTGAAAATGATTTTTCCCACAAGGTCTGATGATCTCTATCAAAGGTTGCCAACATTTCAATTGGGTTCAAATATACTTAGTCACTTGTGAAAACCTGGGTTTTCATATTTGCTATACTATCCTTGCTCCCATCCCCATCCCCATCCCCATCCTCGCAGTATCTGTATTGAACTCACTTCACCTGTTTATCTTTTAAACATGTGAGTGCCTTTTCCTTTATCTAACATATAGTCATAGTGTAGCCACGTGTGTACATGCTCACGCTTTCTATCTTGCTCTCTATGTATCTATCTACCTACCTATCTATCCATCCATCTATCAACCATCTATCCAGCTATCCTCTCTCTCTCTCTCTCTCTCTCTTAGCAGTTCTAATCATAAATGTTATGTTAATGGTTTATATCCTCCAGGACTCCCTCAGCCAATAATGACAAGTAGCAGAGCTACTGATGAATGGATGTAAGAAAAAAAAATTATGAAAATCTGATATAAGACTTTGGGGCTTATGTTTTTTTTTTCTAGGGCCATATTGTGAAAATGGGCACTGAACTCTGCTCCAGGCATTTTTGCATTGTGGAGATAATAGTAACTCACATTCACAATGATCCTTAATCATTACGAAAAAATAAAATCGGGTATAAGTACTGTATTTAAGCAAGGAGGGTTCATAATGTACATTAGAAAGCTGTGCAGTCAATATGGTTGACATTTTAAAGCACTCGCTGTTTTAAAAAGTGTTTCAAATTACATTTAAATTTGATTACATGGCCCACCTACTTTCTAGTTGATATGGGAAACAAAGATATCATTATAATACTAAAACAAAAAAGCAGTCTCAAACCCAGAAAGTTATACTTCTAATTTTAAAAGCATCATTAAGAGGTTAATGTACAATGTGTTGATTCACTCTCTTAAATTTCAAGCCCAAACTTCATATAATGGCTTTTCAGCTTAGTGGTGCTAAACGATCCTCACCTTCCCAGTCTAATTGGCAGCAAAAGTATCCTGGGAGGAAACTGGTCCTTCTATCTGGAAAAGAGTAGGAGTAGGGAAACGAAGCTCTAACGTAGGAACAATCCAAATCGAATCACTTTTGCATTGCACATTGGCTTCAAATCAGATCTTCCTACCCCTACTGGTCCAGTAGATGGAAAGCAGCATGACACTTTTTTTGAAAACAAATTCTGTGCCATGAGCCCAAACATACAACACTCCCCATCTAACTGTCAAGAACAAAATAGAACAAGCTGCAGCTATTTGAGAAACAGATCTAATCAATTGAAATGAAGTCCCCAAAAGAGGAAATTTATCTGAATCCAAAACTCCCTGAAGATGCCCTACTAAATGAAGTCCTAACTGTGACCTTTCTGAACTCAGGAAACCTTCTTCTATTGAATTTGCCCTGCTGTGCTTTAATATAGTCTTTAAGACCTGCAAAATCCCCCAAAGAATGATAACTTCTCTGCACCGAAATCTGTGGTTTCTTTCCAATAATAGGTAACAGGTATTTGGGAATGACTAGGAAAAAAAGTTATTATTCCTATCTGGGCATAGCCTGGAAAATTATAACACTTCCTGGTATCTCTTGCTTCTGCATGAAGACGTTCTGAGGAATCTTGTAACACATGGACCTGTGAATCCAAACATCAAGGACACTCTGACCTGACCACTATGCAAACATGAAGATCCCCTTGTCACAGAAGGAATCACGCACCCCAAACTCTTCCAACATCTAGAACAAATCTTAGGGTGCTCTCCTCAGTAGATAATCCAGCAGACCTTACCTGACAAATACCTCAGAAAAGTGTGATAAATTTGTTCTTCATAATTCACTGCTCCAAAAATTTAAAAAAAAAAAAAAAAAAAAAAAGGAAAGGAAAAAAATATAACACACAAAAGAAACAGGTAAATGCAGATGAGAGCATCAAAATGGCATTGCTCAGACAGGATAAGTGATGGATGGGACGACAATTTTCCTTCTTAATTTACTTGTTATTACAGAAAAATCTAACCTAAAATTTCATAGTAATTAAGTTAACTATGGGCCACAGTAATATGCAAAACAAAATTGAGATAATATTGCATTGTTCTAAAAGCCTGCCAAATACTAACAGGCCTGTTCCTGTGGCATTAAGTACCAACCAACCGTTTCTACAATTTGTAGGTTTTACTCAACTAAAACAAAACACACAAAACAAATCAAAACAAAACAAAAGGCAAAGAAAGCAAAAAACAAGCAGTCAGGCTAAGCATAACGGTTGTGGCGTTTCGGATCAAAGCTGAGGATCTGAGTTCGATCCCTGAGACTCACACAGAGAAGGAGAGAAGAGATGTAGTCTATCCTCTGACACCCATATCCACGCAGTGACATGGGTACCTCCACACACAGGCACAAAATAAAGGAACACGTGTCATAAAACAGATTAACAAGCAGCCAATAGAAGGAAAACAACCTATTTTCCAATTTTAAATGAAACGATGTAAATAGTGAAACAAATATTTGTGTAAGTGAATTCACTAACTGAAGGCTTCAGAACTAGTGCAAGATGACTAAGTTTAGAAGTCACCTCACATATATCAACATAATTTGGATAAGGCTTCAAATAAACCCAAGAGTAAGAGACAGGGTATATGGCAGAGAGAGAGAGAAAGAGAGAGAGAGAGAAAGAGAGAGATTACATAATGATATTACAATCATCTATAATATACAATTTACACAAGTCTAAAATTTTTTTTATTATTCTGTTACTTTAGATATTTTACATTGACTATTTTCATATGTACCTCCCCCAAATGATCTTTTAGTTACTTTGTGACTCATTTCTACATACACAATCCCACTTCCTTGTAACCAACGGAATCCTTGTGTTTGATTAGTAATTTCATATATTTTTCTTTTCATCTGTATGGGGGGAAAAAGCCTGCAATTTGCATAGTCTTAAATTGACCATTTTAGCACCAAAATAATATGTAGGGTAAGTATGGAGCAGGCCTCAGAGGGTTACGGCACACCTGCGGCATTTCTGTGTGGCCCTACAAAGGACATGATTGACATCAATTCAAACATTATTAGTCAGTTGGCTCCTTGTACAAAAAGACTCCGACAGTAGACAATCAATGCTGCAAACATGTTCTCAATACCAGAGCTAGGAAAGTTTGCCTGGAGAAAAAAAGAAAGGCAGCTGACTAGAGCCCCAAAAAAAAGCACCTTTCAGTAAATACCAATAAAACTTTACAAGTTGCCAGAATAACAAAGATACAGTGATTACAAAGGAAAAGTGTCAATTTTCTTGACAGTAAACCTTCTTCAGAAACACCCTGTCGCTGGGCCATGTTCCACTTGTTAATACTGGCTCAGGTAAGTACTCTGTGTGAATTTTATTTTTATTAAAAAAAAAAAAAAACTACTAATTTAATACAACACATGTATATTTTATATCCTAAAATAAATTTGAAGGACAGTCCTTCAGAATACCTTGGTGATGCCTACCACCAGACCTGATGATTTCAATTCTATAGAAGACTCATGTAGGGAAAGGAGAAAACTGGCTCCCTCAAGTCGTCCTCTGACCTCCATATCTCTGCCATGGCCTGCACATGTGCACACACTAACTAATAGAAATATAAGAAATGAATGAAATAAAATGCTCTGTCATGTTTCTGTCACTGCTGCATGACTTTATGCCACTCCCATAGAACTGCTTTAACATGAAGTATGTACCACCTTGAAATATTCTTCATGTAACTTTATTACTCTGAGAACTGACCAACAGGACTATAGAGATGGCTTAGCAGTTAAAAGCACTTGCTGCCCTTGGAGAAGACCTGGGTTTCATTCCTATCACCCACATGATGCTCACAACCGTCAGTAACTTGAATACCAGGGGCGCTGACACCTTCTTTCGTCTTTATATATACCAAGCTTGCGTGTGGAACACAGACATACATATAGGCAAAATATTCATACACCTAAAATTAAATAAATTTTTACAAAAAAAAAAAAATAAACCAAGAAAGAACAAAGAAACAAAATAAAACAATAACAACCAAAACCTAGAGTCTTCCTAGCTTTGGGTGACTGGCATTCACTGCTGCAATCTCTATCTATCTATCTCTCTATCTATCTATCTATCTATCTATCTATTATCTATCTATCTATCATCTATCTATCTATCTTTCTGTTACACACACAGACACACACACACACACACACTCGTTCAGGAAGCTGAAGCAGAACTTTGCATATCTGAGGCTAGCATGTGTATACAGCATGAGCATGTCCCAAACCCACAAACTAAATAATGGCCTCACAAGAAAGGAGAAATATGAGATACATAAGAAGAGAGTAGGATTAGGAGGGGCACATCCATTCCTCAGCCAATCAGTACCCTCCCCCATCTTATCATTTTTTTAAAATGATAAACAGTAACAACTACTGCACAAGGGACATCAGAATCAGTTTGTCTCTACTGACAAGTCCCAGCCTATAGAAATAAAACAGGAAGCAAACAGTCAAACTGATAAAGGAAACCAAACAAGAGACTTGGATGAGCTTAGCCATTACAGAGAGATCAGCAGTAAGCAAACACCATGGTAAGACACTTTACATAAGAATCTGACTTTGCAAACTTTATAAGAACAGAGTGTAAACAATCAGTAAATACACAAATCCCATTTCCATAGCTAAAGGACATGTTAGACTCTAAGAGAACTGATACTGGAATACAGTATCTCTCATTTTAAAGTGGAACCCAGCAGAGAGTTACAATTGCAAATGAACCAGGTCACATTACAGTATTTCAGGAGTGGGTTAAGAGAGGACTCCATCCACCTTCACAATTGAGAATGAACAGTTACTGAGAAGCACTCTAGTCGTGGATATTTAGTTCATTAATTCTAATTTCAATACCTTACAGTGATTAATAATAAGACATACATCTACAAAGTTAAGATATTTGACTTAGCTGATATGATCTTGTGTAATTGTTGGAATACCTAGAGTACATAACCAAGTACTACCCAAATTATCATTAATTCCATGTACGATTCTTGCTGTATTTATAGAATCAGAGATGCTTCCAAAAGATGTACAGAAAATGACATTTACAATTTTGATTACACTTTTTTAATGTAACTTCTCAGAAGCTAGTTCAAGGGATTTTTGCTCTGCTGTGTTCTACTTTGGAGTCTTCCTGATACAGTACCCCTGAGTCTCTTATGGCTGCAGGACAGGACAACTCCACATAATACTAGTCATCAGGAACTGAGCCAGATCTGAGGGGAACAGAAGCATCTCACCTGACACACAATTTAACTCCACAACAAAAGTGTCATGGCAACAGTCCAATGTGTGTGTGTGTGTGTGTGTGTGTGTGTGTATGTGGATTTTTTACTTTGATTTGTTAACTATGAACACAGACTTTGGAGCCAACATTCCAGGAGCTATCGAAAATGGAAAACCCTACCACAGACACAAAGGTATTTGAATGCTACAGATATTTTTACTTCTCTTTTGAGTGGCCCATTTTTTGGTAACATCAAAGCACAAGTAATCCTTTCACAAGGCAAGCTTTTCTCTCATCCAGTGTACAGAGGCACTAACTGGCAAACAGTCCTACGGTTTATTTTATTTTCTCAAAAAATTCACTCAAATAAATATTAGTTACTAATAGCTTATGAATTTTTAAATTTTAAGATGTGATTGTTATTAGATAAAGTCTAAGTGGCATATCTAAACAAAAATGTATTCTGATGGTTACCTGCTCCTGTAAAACTGTCAAGATTATGTATTTATTGCTATGTTGACCAAACTAAAAATTAACCACTTGCGACTCTTAAATACTAAATAAAACACCACAATGACTATTACAGATCATGACTACAGGCATATTATTTTCCTATAATTTAGTAATCAAAGAGACTGCCAATGACAAGCAGCCTTCTTGTTTACCAACACAGCATGATGGAGGAGATTGTATATAGAATGAATTCCCCCACCCCCCACATTCTGCTTTTTGTTTTTTCCCCAGAATCACAATATCATTCTTCAGAGAATCATTTGATGTCACTCCAGGTGTAAGTGGGCCATTAGGTGCATAAAATGTTGGAGGCAGTTGACTAATCCAGCATCTTAAATTAGCACATAAAGATGAGTTGGGGTGGGGGGGGGGATTGTTATTTATACAGTCCATGTTATAATTGATAGTTTCAAGAAATTCAAAAAATATGAAAACGAAAAAGCACTCTGCTCTCCTTCCAAGTGTGCAAATAAAAAAGGATAGAAAAAATAAGCTTAGAAAAAAAGCATGTGGATACCAGCTGCAAAACAGCCCTAGAATCACAAGCATAATAGGCTGTTTTGCATTCTCCTCCTGGCCCCTTTGAAGAGCTTTGTAAATTGAGGGTGTGCAGGGGATGAAAGGTCAGATAAAGTCTGCTTCTCCTCTTCCCTTACAATACAAGCATGGATTTTAGCCAGTGCATACTTCTTCAAAGTATCACACCAGATTCAAAAAAAAAAAATAAAAAATACCCAAAGTATATTAATTATTTAATGTATATTCTTTTGTAAAGGTGGTTAATTGAGTACAGGCGTGCTGATATGTACTTTAGCATATTGAAAGAAACTCTCAGGTTTTAACTCTGCTCTTTCTCCATCTCAGTACATGACAGCTAACTTGGTCCTGAGATAGGTCCAATTTCATTTGTTCATCATATAAATTCCAACTACATCTGATATACTTTTGCTATTTCATAGAATTTTATTATTCCAAATGAAAAATCTCCATCTGCCTCACCCCACTGTCTAGTGCTCGGTGGTGTATTCAGACACTGTGTCTATTGTCTTTGAAAGACAGAAGAACAAGCTTGTCTTTCAGCTACATCCACACCTGGTCTTCAGCCACCCCAAAGACCTTTGCTTCATTAACAAAATGAGTGGCAAACACAAATATTTTGAAAATTCTCTACCAAGACCAAGCTAATGTCTAATTCTACCACAAGTCAGCACTAGTTATTGCCTTGACCAAACTCCTTTGTTTTTAAAACCTCAGTTTTGATAGTCTTGCTCTGCTTAAGAGTATCTGACACTAGGCTAGAACAAAGAAGTAATTTCAGGCAGGAACTTAAATCTTAGGCTAGAACAAAGAAGTAGGCTTCAGGCATGAAAATGACTTTGGGCTAGGACAGGGAAGTAGGCTCAGATATTTTGGTGATCTGATAAGCCCTTAGAAACAGTGATCACATGAGTGATCACGGACTTTGTTTATTGTATTACTAGTTCCTTGACTATTTGCATCTGTTGTATTACTAGGTCTTCAATCTAGAACTGACCTTAATACTTGCATGTAATTAAAATGGTATAGAAGCAGATTGGGAAAAAACGTTAAAAAAAAAAAAGACTATACTCTTGAGGAAAACCTATAGCTGGCCAGAGTGAACCAAAAACTTAACTTCTCTGCAACATAATTTTCTTCCTCAAAAAACATTAAAAGGGCCTGACAGTGGTGACATACACCTTTAATCCCAGCACTCAAAAGGCAGAGGCAGGTGGATATCTTGAGTTGGAGGGTCTACAGAATGAGTTCTAGGAGAGTTAGAGTTATGCAGAGAAATCCTGTCTCAAAATAAATAAAAATAAAAATTTTAAGAAGAACACGACAGTTTCCACTAAAAATTAGGTTACTGTGAAAAATCAGACGTCTTAAAATACAAACATACAACACCCAGTGAGTTCTAGGCAAGAGCTATCAGTGTCCAGCAACCACATACATAATGGTAGGCAGTCTCCAGGTTCCTGTCATTTCTAATCTTCTATAACCTGCATTGTATCCAAGAGCATGATTTAGTTTCTCTGTGAGGCCTTTCTCAACTGTTTCAATTTATATTGGTATTTTGAACAGGAAAAAACAACAACAAAGTAGAGATCTCAAGGTCTGCACCATGAATCTATGCTTGAGTTTTATTGTGACTATCGTAGTAATTGTACTAAGAATGAATGCTCTGGACAAAAGTATCCCTGTTCTACACTCACTATTCTCAGGGCCCTTTGCAAGATGCGGAAGTACAATCAAAAGAACATTTAGTGACTTGCCAAGGTTACAGCAGTAGAGGGGAGGCTGGCAGGGTGGCTCAGTTTGCTTCCAAGTCTGAAAAAATGAGTTCAATCTCTAGAACTAAGATAGTAGAAAGAAAGAATTGACTCCCACAATTCCCTTTGAACATCTGTGAGCCCTGGCACACCCACCCGTGTACATTCGCACACCTGTGAGCCGAGGCATATTCACACATGGACATACACACAAACCCACCAAATAAAAAGAAAGTTAAGGGGCATTGAGCCTGACTCACAGAATTCCATCAGTCACTGAATGTATCCTCCTACCTTCCTGTTATTTAAATACTCCCAACATGCTTTCCTGCTTGCTTCAAGCTTCCCAAAATGCCTTCTGAGGACAAGAATAAAGCTTCTCTCTGTCTCTCTCTCTCTCTCTCTCTCTCTCTCTCTCTCTCTCTCTCATATGTATATCGTATATCGTATACCGTATACTTATATAAATAATTTCTCATATAAATGAACAGCCATTAATCTTTGGATTCTAACCATGCAAATAAAACCAAATAACTTCTAAAATGCATTAACTTAACACTGGCTTAAAAATGCTGAGTGCTTGAGAAAACCATGTCGTCCTTGTTCTTGTTGTTGTAGTTGTTGTTATTCAATTGGCAACCATGAATATAATAAAGGGAACGCTTGGAACACCCTGTGCAGACAACATTGCCACACAAGCCGAAGAGGCAGGGTCTTCCATAACTGTGGAGTGTCCATCTTGTTCCCTTTCAGGAGGAGTGCAGCTGCACTTTAATGAGAACTGCACCAGCCTAGGGAAGATATGTTACTCACATGTGTATCTGGAATGACATCACAAAGTCTGTGATTGCTGCATCTGTTAGACACAATCACCTCACATTCTTTTCAACTGTAGTATTGATATCACTACTATCTAAATCTTCACTGCTCTGAATGTACCTTATAAAATTTCCTGCCCTTCAAAATAATCCATCTTGAATAGATGCTGATATGTCATGCTTCCACAGGGCTCCTGAGTTTTTCCAGACTATGTGCTAAAACCTTGACAAAATATAACCCCTTGACTCCTCATATCCGCCGGCTACTTTCATTGGCCTTTCATTTGGCCTTTCATTTAGAAAACTGAAGCAGCAGTGGTCCAGGGTTAAGGTTGACTATGTATCACTATCTACTGCCACATTTGTTACAATCTAAGCTCTTAGCTGTTTCAAGACCCTATGTCAATGCTAAATATTTCTGTAATGCTAGATGTTCCTTTGACTGGCAGAAAAACTAGCGTCTACTCCTAAATATATTCAATATGCAGACTGCAACTGTGGAAACTTTAGTTCTACATTGTTTTCCTGTGATTCTTGATCTTCCCTAAGACTGTGTTAAGAACCAGCACACTGATACTTTTGGTCAAACACATCTGGTTCTGTTGAAGCACAGTGACTCTAACAGTTGGGGAAGTATCTATTTTACAATGGTGATCTTTGGCCATCCATTTCAGCAGCCAATTATTGTTAAATAGGCTTCAAGGAGGCTGCATGTAAAACTGAGTACAGTCTTGGTGGAATAGTATCACAGCAAAAGTCCTGTGGATTTTTTATTATTTAAATTGAGATGATCATAAAATTAACACCCTTCTAATGCAGTTTTCATCTTGATTATTACTATTTAACTGGTAGAATTTTTCTTCAGTCTTGCTGAACACTATAATTAGTATGGATTGCATTATAAAGGTTGCATCTTAATTGAAAAATCAACACTTTTTTCCTTCAATGAGTATATCTGCTTCAAAATCAACAAAAACATTGAAGACGTAAGCAATTTTACTAGACCCATAAATTAGTGTGTCCTTGATCAACCAGAATTCATAATCTGAAACATAAGATGCTAGCAGATCCTAAAATTTTGATCTGTATTGCAAATATCAGAATGGTTCTAGCTGGCATTTCTATTTATGAATGTCTGTGACGAGCATGTTGAAGGTTTGAGGCTGTATTTCTGAATTTCTTCTCAATGTCACAGTGGCTACGTATTGAGCTACTTAGTGTGATCAACAGAAAGGTCATTATGCTGCCAACCATTTTGCAGTATTTGCCAATGTGCCTCAAGGACTAGGAGTTGTACATACAAATTCCGAGCATGGCAAAAAGCAAACAAACAAAACATATAATACAAACTGGTAAGCTGATCACAGTGACCTCACTTAATATGAAAAGCAAGCCTGATAGTTCAAGCACTGTATTTTTATACAGAATTAAAGGTTGGTGTCGTCTATGCACCAAACATGTATACATTTTATACAAACACATACAATGCTATAGAAGAAGACATAGATGTATTCTCTTTACCCAGAGTCACCTACCAATGCTAGCACTTAGCCCTTTTCATGCAGGAGAGAGTTGACCCACAATATTAAATTCCTTGTCCCAAGCCACCTATCTAGTCAACAACAGAGATTTGAACACAGATGTATAGGGTCAGGATACTGTATTCAGATCCCTGGTGAAAACCATGGCGACTGCGGCTCTGGTGTCTACAGCATCAATACTATTTGTAGAGAAAAGAAATTTTTAAAAGGAGTTTTGGGTAAAATATGATAACAAAGGTGGCATTGAATTAATTTCAGCAAATATTAGCAAATGTTTTGGCATAATTATACATTGCCCAAAAATAAAGTGTGAAACTACAATTTTTAAATTCCCTTTTGGGAGCATCATTATTTTGTTAAGCAAACATTCAGGAGTCCTGAAGCTGAAGTTATGTATACACAGGACTTAACCACATTTCTCCAATTCAAAGCACAAGGGTAGAGATTTTCATAGGTTAATAAGGAACTTAGGGTGCTGTCTACTCCACCCTTGCTTTCTGTGTATGCATTAGTTTGTTCTTTTGTGAAGAATCCTATAAATAAGAAAATGCATTTTTGTTTTCCATTTCCTTGACTGCAGTATATGGGCATTTAAGTGTATACATGCATATATGCATGTATCCAAAAGACTTTTATATATCCCACTCACTTAAACAAACATTAATAACAACTCAGTGAATGTCAATCTAGCAATTTGCTGAAACGGACGGAAAAGAAAATAGCGTAGGGCGAGTCTTGATGCTGTCATGAATATATACCCATGAGACTGACAGACACTGAAGTAGTTTGAGTCTAGACAAGTATGCATAACTACCAAGGTCCCTTGGCAAAATAAACAGATATGCAATGTGAAAAATGGTCCATGAAGTCTCAGGTGCTTAAGAGATGCAAAGATCGGTGTTAAAAGTCAGCACAGTATTCCTAGAACCTCGTGCTCAATGCCTGGCACTGTAAAGAATATTGGCTGAAGTTGTTTCTCTACACAAAAGTCCACAGTATGAATGTAATTAAAAGGACATTCTGAATTTGGTTAAAAATAAAGATGGTGACTCTTATGGTAATTCATGTTCTTTAACTATGTAAGTCATATGAATAAAAGCATATTTTCCAGTTTTCGTAATCACAAGGGGCTTAGATGATATTACAACACTAATTAGTCTTTCTCTGTGTATGTGAAGACCTCTCTCTCTCTTCTTCTCTCTCCTCCTCCTCTCTTTCTCTCTCCTCTCTCTCTTTTTCTCCCCCCTACTCTTCCTCTTCCTCCTCCTTTTGCTCTACACACACAAACACACACATACACAATGTGAAAGAGTTGCTGACTAAAATTTAACAAAAAAGAGATGTGAAGGCAATTTTATGTAACATGCAGATAGTGACATTTCTATGTGGGTTTGTGTGTGTTATACATATGCATAAATTCCTGCCTACCATTTAAATATAAATACTGGGACAGGCCTGTACATTCCACAAGAACACGCTTTTAACTTTCAGAAATTGCCATTTATAATCTCAGGGGCCTAAATTTCCACTTTGATCAATGGATATCTTCATCACAAGATGGCATGGCTGAAGCTTATTGACTAACTGATAACCTTCTAATGTACCAGCCTTTAATCTGCAATAAAACCGTGAAGGAAAGAAAGTGAAGCTTTCAGAAAGGAAAACAGGGTTTGATTATCCTGGAAGAAAACACAACAGAAGGCAGGCAGAAACATCCAGCAAAACAGAACAATATCCTTCGGGCACTTCGGTTTCACTGCAGGCCTGTGAATTGAGACTGAGACAACGGCGTCACCTGACAGTCTGGCCCGTGCCAAGGACTGGAAAGTCATAGCAAATCAACATAGTAAGACTGTTGTGTCCATGAGGACAGAGGGAAAACAACCCCAAACGGTGATAAAAGTTCGCTTCACAGCATGAACACAGTTTCAAAGGGGAAGGGACAGTGCTAAGGGTTGACTTCGATCGTTATCTCTACTTCTTCCAGGAAGGGGTCATTTTAACTGAGTCCTGAGGTCTTGATAGTGTTTGACAGAACGTTTGCTGGCAAGTCTGCAGCTAGAGGAAATTCTGAGAACAGCCTCTTACACCTCAGCACTAACTGTCAGTATTGAAAAGTTCAGTGCAGAAAGGAAGACAAGAAGATGCATGTATCTAGTCCAGATTTATCCAGAACCTTACACGGGCTTATAGAGCTTGATCACAGCTAATGTGAACAATCTAGAAAACAGTAAACTAAGAATTATGTGTGGATATAATATAATTGAAGTAGATCTTTAAAAAGAGAGATCTGGACATGGCAATAAACTACATTGATTCATCTTTTCATCTATTATATTCTTTTGTGCTTACAAGACAGCAGAATATAAAAGTAACTTTTTAGACAAGTAAATGCGCACTATCATATTTCAATTTTACAAACAATTTGGAGAGAGAAAATGTGTGTTGGTTCACAGTTTTTATTTCCTATTTCCCCAGCACATAACTAAGAACATACAATCTTCTCTTAAAATCAGAGAAACCCCAAGAACTCTTATGAACTTCATATTTCATATTTAAGTGTAAAATATTGGTGTCATTAACTTGTAATATCATCTCAAACTGAAGCTCTGAGTTCTAGTGAAAACTGACTTATTAGATATCTGGAATTTGTGAATGCCAACAGAATTGTTGATTTCTGCCTACCTTCCTCCTCTCCCTCGAAGTTCCTGATATTGATTCTGTTCCTTGCTTGCTTCTGATTGCTATAACCCAGACTTGCTATAAAACCCAGACTAGTTTTGAACTTGTGGTCCTCCTGACTCAGCCTTCACATGGCTGGGATCTCAAGGCCATGCCCTCTAGCATTCTCTCTAGTGTCTCTGCTACACTGGCTCCTATTTCCATGGCCCACACAGATCTCCTAAACTTCAGAAACCAACACCTCTGCAATAGTAGCATGCAAACACATGGAGCCTTCATGGACAACCTCCATATTTTGAATAAACAAGAGAAAAATCTCTGAGACAGTAAAACCTAAGCACACCCTTCCCAGATGACAGCTGCCTCTTTCAAGCACCAAGCTTCCCATGTTGTTTACAAAGTTAAGCCAATGAGTTCCTAGGGTACTTTTCCAAGAACTATCACCTGCTAGAAGATTCCTTTTGTCTTCTCGAAGTCTCTTTTAATTCTTCAGACCTTAAAAAGATTTTTTCAAACGTATCAATGTCCTAATGTCCTGTATGAACAATCTTTTTAAACCATAACTTGTATGTGTGTGTGTGTGTGTGTGTGTGTGTATTTTGCCAGGAATCAAACTCAAAAAGGACTCATGCGTGTTACTCTACCATTGAGAAATTTTCATAACTGTAGCCATGTATGCTTTGTTTTGTTTTCTTCTCAAGGTAGAAATAATTCTGATATTTGTAGGTGGTCTAAGGGCTGGTGGTCTAAGAAGGAAGATTACTATAACCTAAGCAATTGAGTGCTGAGAGCTGAGTTGCATGATGTCATTCACCACATGCTTTACTCATTTGATTATGCTATGCTCTCTGAATGTCTCTTTAAACAAAACAAGAACAATGCCAAGTAATTTCTCAGTAATCATACTGAATAGAGATTGCTGAGAAATGTATTTTCAGATAGGAGTATCAATTATTATTTATTAGAGGACTCTAATGTAATAACTAGAGTCTAGCTTTAATGTTGCAAATGTGCCGCCTCCATAATCCCTCAAAGGAAAATGAAACAGAAACATACAGCAGATATTTGCATTAGATGTCAGACAAATAAAGCCACCTGTACTTGAATGTATAAAAAAAATAATGCTAACTACCCAAGAAGCTAGTCATTCAATTCAATTCAAAATGCAGTGAAGACCTGTGACAATATGATTCAGACGAAAATGAACAGGATGTGATGCATCCACTAGAAGCCAATCGAAATAGGAGTAAATTCAGGATGTATATAACCACACAATGACACATAGAAGCTACCAAGTTTGACATTAAAGCATAAGTGTTTTCTAAAATGGATTAAAAAGAACAACCATGGCCTTAAAGTATGGATAACAGAATTCTATACGCAGCAATAATTAACATTAAACCAGAGGCAGGGTGTAGTTTAGTGGTAACATATTTGCCAATCATGTCGCATGCACAAGACCCCAGTTTGATTCCCAGCTCTGAAGAACAAAACAACCCCCCAAAATTTAATAAAAAAAAAAAAACAGTAACTACAAATTGCAGTATATAATCTTTTAAAATCCACAGGATAGTTGTTGATGTAAGACAAAGAGTTAGAATCACAACACTGAGCTGTTGGCTGAGAGACTTTGTGACGACACACCTGTGTGCAAGGTGTGCTTTGTGGAAATAAAGGTAAAATCGAAAACAAGACTTAGCCATTTTTTCTGCATATAGTAATAGATCCAAATGTAAATATATAATAGTTACTCTTCATAGACAGTACCCATCATGTGATATAACATAAATGGGTAGGGGTGGATCTAAGTTTATCTTGTGATAGCAGAGATCTTTTGTCTGGTTGTCTACTACATGCCAGGCACAGAACAGAACCTCAAATCATATTTCCCAAACAAATAAACTTGTAATCTATATAATACTCCTGTACATCTGTACTGACTACAATTCTACAAACATGCACTTGATACAAGTAAATATATATAATGCAAGTAACACTAAACTCTACAAGAGGCAGGAACTCAGATGGTTGAATACTTGTCAAATGCGTTCCAGCCACCAGGACCCGCAGCCATTCACAATATTTTATGAGTAACTAAGTCAATAACTAATAATATACCAGGCTATTGTCAACGCAAATAGCACTTGCTGGAGTATAAGTCCTTAGATCTAAAAAGCAACAACATCAAGTCCACATTAGTGGTTTAGTGAGACACAGCACTGAATCTGAGTAAAAAAAGTCAGTAACAGCAAATATGTGCCATGAGTCTAAGTGGGTATTTCTAATAGGAAATGTAATAGAGGTGAAAACAACAACACAATTTTTAAAAAACCCAAAAACAAACAAACAAAAAAACCAAACAACAACAACAAAAAAAAACAAATAAATTTCCCTAAGAAACAGCAAACACAAAATTATATACTCATTAGTCTACTTTGCATACAAGTTATACCTGATTTCATACTATTTATAGATTCTATAAAATTATTTTCAAATGTCATATATGACATACAACTGTGAATAACTCTAGATCAGATACTATGTGTTCATAATTAAGCTCTGGAACAAAGACTACAACATTTGGTGCTGCAAAGAGATTTCCACCGTCCTCCTCCAACTAGATTGTTTCCCCTATAGGAAGTCTGCTTGCTGAATGCGAACACGTTTATTTAATATTGAGTGAACTTCAACCAAAGACGGCACCGATTGCTTTTCTTAAACTAATTTGTTGCTAATTATAGTCAGGAAGAGTAGAAAGGGCTTGTTGCCATACTTCCTTTGAATAGGTCTGAGAAGTCAGTTTCCAGGACATGCTGCTGCATCAAGGGCAAACTAAAGGAAATGTGGGATAGGAAAGACAAAGCTAATAAACACTTTCAACTTAGGTCCTTGTCTTGATTTGCATTTTGGTTTTTATCTTGGGATTCTGTCTGACTTATCTACCTTAGTAACAAGAAATTGATAAAATCACTATTTGCTATATTCTAGAGAATATATTAAAACCAAGACTAAAAAAATTTTTTTCTAGTCATTTCTTTACTTCATAGTAATGAATGCTGTAGTCAATATAGATTTGAATTTGTTATATAGCTGAAGATGGCCTTGGAATTCTGGTCTTGCTACCTTCATCTCCAAAAAGGTAGGACTGGGAATAAAGGCACACACCAATATGTCCAGTTTAGTTCTTTCTCAAAGTCTAGGTCCTCTTTCAAATTCAGCCATGCATTTTTCTGCATTTAGATGTTACCCTTTCCCTTGTGTTGTAGTGTGGAAAACTGTCATAGGATAGAAATGTGGCCTGTGCCTAAGAACCCAGTGAACTCTGTTTCATAACACACTAAACCTCTCAGACTCAATGGGTCTCAGTATCACTTAAAAGAAATAATTCTTGAAAGGCAGTATTTATGGTTGGATTTCCCATCTGAGAACTATTCATCCCAACCTAGTTTAGCCTCATATTGCAGAGGAGATCTGGAACAATCAAGATGCTGTGCCTAGAGACACATCATTAGGTTTTCTACCTTGGTTAGAAAATACACTTCTTGTGAAACCACCAAGGACCAAAATAAGATTTCAGCCTTTCTTCCAAGTGTGTCGGGTAGGCTGTCTGTGGAGACAAACAAGGACACACCTGCACTAATAGCAGATAGCACTTTTATAAACCAGAATCCTGGCTAGAAAACCTCAAACTAGAGTGGGGCCATCAATACCTTGCTTCTCTCTAAGTAACATAGAGTATTCGTTTACTGTTTGGCCACTCTATGCTGGAGTCTATGGTTCTACACTGGAGTCATCAAATGACCCTCAAGATGGGAAATCATAGATAAATAAAGAAAAGACATGCTTTGGAATTTGAAAATATATTTTTAGTAAAGCAAAGATTTCAAAAGAGAAACATTTAAAAATATCTTATACAGACTTCATTTTCTAATTTTCCAGTCTGTGTAATAATAAAAGATAATATTGTTAGGAACTGGCTGTGTTGGTTGTATAATGTCTAGATGCACATATAATTTTGTAGCAGGGACCATTAGTTCACTGCAAAAAGACTGAGGCTGCCGTCTTTACACTGAGTAAGCAAATGACAGGGTAGGCAAAACTCCTAACCTTACACTCCATGCTAGGACTACATGGGAAGCACATAACAACTCCTTAGAGATTCTGAGGCCCCATTCTAGAATTTCCTATCTCTTACAAGATAAAACAACTAAAATTCAAAACTTCTTTTTATGTGTCTACCTTAACAGGCAGTAAATACAATCTGGAATTGGACATAGTAGTTAATGTCTTTGATCCTAGCAGTTGGGAAGTAGAGACAGAAGGTTTATGATGTTAAGGTCATCTTTGACTGCATAGCAAGTTCAAATCCAGCACGAGCTATGTAAGATCCTGTCCCAAGCCCTTAGGGAAAAAAAAAAAAACACAGAAAAAGAAATGCAAAAAGAAAAAGGGAAAGAAAAACATGGTGGACAAAAGAAGGCATTCATCTCTCTGCTTCTTGATATGCTCAAAGCTGTTCAAACAGCTCTATGCTTCTTCCATCATACCTTAACCGTAACAGACTATGCCATCTCAAACCAGAAATCAACACACAACACCCTTCCCAGCAAAAGAGAAAATAAGAAAATGGAGGCAAAAGGATGGCGAGACATTTAGGAGCACTGACTGGTCTTCCAAAGAGCCCAGGTTTAATTCCATGCACCACACTGACTGTTTACAAATATCTGTAACTCAAATCTCAAGAAATCCAACGCCCTCTTCTAACCTTTGGGAACACATGATATATAGACAGACATGAAGGTAAAAGACCTAGACACATAAAATTTTTAAAAGCAGGGATGAAAAGCATGTTTATCTCTAGAAAGGGCTGTGAGATAGGGAATTGTAGGCATAGAGAATGTTTTTGTGTATTCTCAACACCTTAGGCAACCTATGTTGCCTTCATAAAACAATTGAATTCTAAAAAAGAAAAGAAAAACAATCCAGCAATGACAATAGCAAACCAAGTAGCAGCAACAAACCATAGACATAGAGAAGGGAGAATGAAAGTGAGGAAGAAAGAGCTAATAGCATACTAACAAATACATGGTCTAAAACTGTAGCAACAGAACTGCCCAGGAAGCACCACTCTCTACAACCAAGAGCAGTAAAAGGAACCCCCCCCCCCAAATCCTCTTGACCAATCAATCCCACAAATTCAGTCAATGGAGGAAGATATCAAGACTAATTCTAAGAATTAAGATTTTTTTTTACAAAGGTCTCACTGTGTGCTAGGAAAGTGTAGATTAGTAGAAAGGCAAAAAGCTAAGAAACACAAATCATAAGTGGAATGTTCCAATCCTATTAACACAGAATAAATTAGTCCGCGAGAGACAGAAAAAGAATCAGATTTCTACCAGTAATTTATAGAGTGTCCCCTTCTGCTGCCAAAAAACTCAAGGTAAGCGTTGTTCTGAATTATGAAAAAAACCTGAGAAAATCCCATGGTTTTGTCTTTTATTTACTGGAAGGCATCACTATGTAAGTGATTGATTTTAAATAGTCGAATTCTCACACACTGGTAGGTTTTGACTATTTTTAGATGATCCCCGAGTACTCTATTACGTACATCAGATAAAGTGTTGAAAATAATTACTCTCATAAACATACTAGAGCCAAGATTATTCCTCCAATGCCACCCTTCTAATTGCCTCCCATTCTACCGTCTCTTTGAGAGTAAGAGTAGAGCTTCAAGGTCTGTCCTGCTGGGACTGCAGCAGAGTCCTGGGAACATCCTAGGAAAATGTGAGATGTAACCACGAACACTGACCATCCTGCAAATCCTACAGAGAAAAGATTGCAGTGCTGAGTGTAACCTAGAGAAAAACCTGGCTATAGAACTAATGTGCAGCTGCGTAATGAACAAAAGAAAGGGTAGATTTTAAAAGACTGTTATGATAGGACTTGCTGAAAATATGAGTTAATAGGTAATTGATTTAATTTCACACGTGTATTTATAAAAAAAATTTCAGTTGATATGCAAATCTATGTATACTTTGGAAAGATGAGTAATTTTTCAAATGAATCTCTGTCAATCTGTTTGTGCGTGTGTGTGTGTGTGTGTGTGTGTGTGTGTGTGTGTGTGTACGTGTGTACCCTCATGCACAGTACATTTGGAGGTCTTTTGGGAGTCAGCTCTCTCCTTCCACCATGTATATCTGGGGAATTCTAGGTCATAAAACCTGGCAGCAAGTATCTTCATCAAACAAGACATCTTGCTAGCCATGCATTTATGTCTTAAGATACCCTTTTAAGTCCCTTTTCTCAAGGCTTAATTTCTGACTAAAGTTAAAGTATATCCTAAAGGATTATGTAATTTCAAAACAATTCTAAGTTATGAAAAATGTATTGATATATAATGTGTTCCAACCATTTGCTTCTTGGAATAAATTAATTTATTTGCTTTTTACTTGTTTTAATGCCTATGCTTCAAAATTTAGAATTTCTCAAAAAATTAGCCAGGAATAGTGTAACATTGGGTTCCAGATTTCTAAAAAGAAATGCTCAGAAAATATTTTAGAAAGTCCTAAGTGTTATCATTTTATGGCTGGTCAAAATTTTTGAAATTTCTTTTCTGTCACCTTCTATTTATATTTAAATATGGCACAGTCCCATGGGTGTTCTACATTATGACTAAAGTTTTGAATAAAATTTTGCTTTTAATTTGGCAAACCTTGCTTTATCAAAGGACTGAAGCAATGAAGACAAATTCAGAAACATCTTGTTTCATGGAGGAATGTAAGAAAATCCAATTATCTATGCTCATCCTGGGTAAATGTAGAAATGATAGGCCACTTGGAGGAGTGATCAGTTTCTTTCTATTCCTTCTGCCCCACTAAGCAACCCCAGACAGAAAAGAATCAAACATCTATAAAAGCACTTCAGAGACCGTCCAACCTCTCCATTCTGCTATCTGACAGCTTCTTTATGAAGAAGTCAAGAGGTCTTCTCTTCACTCTAAGCCCAAACACTCTACTCCTCTCTTCAAATCATCCTCTTATTCTCTCCTTAATACCAAGCAAAATTAGCTGGACAGCATCAGCTGAACGAAAGTTTGTTTTGTCAGTTAAAATTGGAAATAAACTATGCCTTACTTTGAGTTTTACTTGACCATTTTAGATTTATAGTCACCCTTTGTTTATAGGTTCTTTTATAAAGATGTCCCATTTATAAGTTTCAAGGTCTCATTAACCTGTCAATATTTGCTGGTTAAAGTAAAATGGAGATGATTGTGTTAACTTTCTTATTTATAGTGCATCTGTATTATGGCAGGCATGTTAAATATGATATGCCCCTGACTCTTAAGACCTTCACAATCTCAGGTGAATCTCAGGTGGTTCACACCTTTATTGCCAGCATGAGCAATGCAGAGATAGACAGATAGCTCTCTGAGTTTAAGGATAGCCAGGCTGACATTCTGAGTTCCTGGCAGCCCAAACCTGCATAGTGAGATCAGATCTCTTTAAAAACAAAGTGAACAAAATGAACAAACTATAATTATCTAACACAATACATAGGTGGCATATGACGTTATAGACTAACTCTGTAAGACAAAGGCAGCAGTGCAAGCCAAGAAAATTCTGAACAGAGTAGAACTAAGATGACCAAAGCTCACAAAAGTGAAGTCATTTAAAGCAACATAAGGCATTAAAAAAAAAAAGTGTATCATACTTGGAGTCTTGAGAAGTGAAAAGGACTAAGATATAAAAGACATCTGTCGGAAAAGGAGTACTGGAGGCACCAGAGTCAAAACGGAGTTGAAAAGAAGGCCAAGGCCGGGTTATAGAACAATGTTCTGCTCAAGCATAAGGACTTTGTCCAGCAAGAAATACAAGGAGAAAATAAAAAGGCCAGAAACCTGGTGTGGATGCAAAGGGCAGGTTGGAAGGAGAAAGGATCACAGACAAGAAAAACAATCCCAGAACCTGTTTGGAAAACTGTGCGGCAACAGACTGAGGAACAAGAAACACAGGGGAAGAGGGATGGTGGCGCACGCCTTTAATCCAGCACTTGGGGGCAGAGGCAGGTGGATTTCTGAGTTCGAGGCAGCCTGGTCTACAGAGTGAGTTCCAGGACAGCCGGGCTACACAGAGAAACCCTGTCTCGAAAAACCAAAAAAAAAAAAAAAAAAAAAAAAAAAAAAAAAAAAAAAAAAAAAGGAGCTCAGAAACCTGAGATGCTTCTGAGAAGTTGAACAATACAGCAACTGCAGATTTTTGCAGATAATTGAAGGTACAGTTTAAGTCAGGAATTTTATTTAGCTTGGATAGTAATGGCTTTATTTAGAAGGACAGTAGAACCAAAGAAACATTTGTTTGCCGCCAGGTATGGTGGCATACGCTGGCAATCCCAGCATTTGGGAAGTCGGGGAAAAATCAGAACTTCAAGATCATCCATGATCATTCATAATCACCCACAATCATCCATAACCATCCATGATAATCCATGAGACTGAGTTTGAGGCCAACCTGGAAACTTCTAAGACCCATCTCAAAAATATAAATAAAAATAAAACAACTATCAATACGGAAGAAACATTGATCTTTCTGGTATGAACTTCCTTTAGAAGTTCAGTTGATCTAAACAGTGTTTTACACCTACACACAGCAAAAAGTGTTTGGTGACTTCGAAAGGTGCCTCCTTTTGCCGCTTATATAGGGACTCTCATGGGGCATCTTGAGAGGTTGAGGAGGCAGGAGCAGAGAGGAGATGCAGGTTGATAATGATGGCCTGGTGGGTGTGGCTTGTCAGAGCTTCATGATCAGTACAGTAACCAACATGAGTCTCCAATGAAAATAATCCAATTTAACTAAAAGTAAAAATTCATTTCTGTGGTGCCCTAACAACATGTCATCTGCTTAGTAGGCAGATAGTGAGTGGGGCGTGAAGAGGAATCAAAGGAGAAAAAAGAAGGAAGGGAGAAGACAATACTGCCGTGGCAAAGGGTTTGAGGGATGAAGCGCTTGAGAATAAAAGCTGATAAAGATGTCAAGTGAGAAAAATAGTAAAATTCACTTTCAGGTATTGTTTTCTATCCTGACAGCTGCACTATGGGAAGCCTCACCATTTATATAGATATGAAATGACTCAATGAGACATCATTCATTCACTCAGAGGACAAATTGAACTTGCAGAAAATAAAAATCAGGAAAGAAAGTGGTAGAAAGGTGGCCTTTCTTTTCCCACAATTCAATCAGTAAATGTGGACCTTGCATAGATATTCTTACCTATTGTTCTTATGAGAGTTTTGGTGGTCTCTAGTTCTCTCTCTTTTTTTCCTTTATTTTCAATTAAATGTATTCAATTATTCTCTTTACAATCCAATATCAGTCCTTCCTCTCTTCCCAGTACCCCCTCATGTAAGTCCTCCCCCATCCCACATTCATCTTCTCCTTTGAGAATTGGAAGCTTCTCTCTTGGTGTTAAATCCCCTACCTCCCCCTACACACATATCAAGTCATTGTGGGACTAGGCACATCCTCTTCCACTGAGGTTAGATAAGGTTGTCCTTTTAGGGGCCCGGAATCCACCATCAGACAAGCAGGCAACAAGCTCAGGTTTGGGGAACCCGCATGAAGACCAAGCTGCTTATCTGCTACACATGTGCAGTCCTGGATCCAGCCTGTGCTTGCTCTCTGGTTGCTGATTCAGTCTCTGGGAACTCCCAAGGGTCCAGGTTAGATGGGCAAGGACCAATCTCTGGCACTATAATGATAATCTGCTATGCTTACAAGACAGGAAGCATAACTGTTCCCTTAGAGGCTCCACCAAGCAGCCAATAGAAAGAGATGCAGAGACTCACATCCAAATACTAGATGAAGCTCAAGGCGTCATATGGAAGAGTTGGGAGAAAGATTGAGGGATTAGAAGAGGACAGGGACTCCACAGAAGGTCTCCAGTTTTTAAGGATGAAATCTCAGGAATATGTCTCATGGGAGATATATAAAATACATGTACCTAGATATCAAAAAGTACATCAGATTCTCTTCTCAGTACAAATAAAAAGGAGACAGAGCAGTGTTTGCAGGGCCTGGGGAGTCAGAAGCTGTTGCATTATGGGTATAGGGTTTTGGAGCTAATTGAAAATTCTGAACTGTCTTGGGCACAGTCAGCAATCAGAGTGTACTTAATATCTCTGAACTCTACACTTTCGAGGGTTAAAATGACAGTGTTTGTTTTGTCTACATTTTACTACAATGTGTTTAAAAAGCAAGCTATAATACGAGGAACTTGATTTTTTTTTTTTTTTTTTTTTTTTTTTTTTTTTAATAAGTGAAACCTGTGATCTGCTAGATGAACAAAGCTTCATGGAGTCACTTCACATCTGGAGAAACTGGGGAGAACTCCAGCATTAAACAAGCTGTCAGGACAAAACAAACTACCTGGAAGTCACATTTTTATACCTTTTCTTTTTTGACCTCTTAACTAGCTTTTATTCTTAAGAAACCTCTAAGGACCCTCTATGCCTGGAAGCACAAGATAACAGACATTGGAAGCAAATATCGGTTACTTGATGGCATTACAATAAGAGCTTGAGAGATCAAGGTCTACAGCATGACTTTCATGAGGTGTAGGCTAGCAAGAATTTCTTGTAGCTGCTGACATGGACTCACCTGATACTGCCAACAGTCTGAACACACAAAACAGGTTAGCATTTTAAATGGCACTGAAAGTAAATCATACATCAGACAATCTCATCACATGGCCTAGTGTTCTCTATCCATAGACAGTTTCACTTTCTACAAGCTTCGTGTTCTGCAGTCAGACACAGGCCAAATATGAAAAGGAAAATTTTAGAAATGATTTATATTTTAAGTAGCTTTAATGATACATTTTTGTTATGATTATCCTAGTTCATTGTTATCACTCTTAGTTTCTTACTAATTTATAAACTAAGCTTTATCATAGAAACATATGTACAATGGGAAAAGAGCCTCTAGAATACAAGGTCCAAGACTGTCCATGGAGATGTGAATCCACGAGCTATATGGGAACAAGTCCCTAGGAGACAAGGAGTAACCATGCTCCTCCTCTGGATTTACTTCATGGGTCAGTAGCCTTGGTTAATGCTAGAATTGCAAAGTATAAATATCAGCAGTAAACCCTGGGGCAACTATGTTTGTGCAGGCAAAATGCTCACTCTGCAATTAAGGGAGGGCAAGTATCTATGAATCACTCTTCCTGCATTCTGACAGGCCCGGGAGCAAGGCTCAGGGAGCAGAACACCAAAGGGAGGCTGTAAGAAGCCAAAGGCTACTTCTAGATATGTTCCTGCAACCTGGAAGCTGAAAACATCGGGCTAAATATTAAATCAAAGCAGGTGACAGATTGTGAATATAGAGTAATGCAATTAGCCAGTGAATGTCCAAGCCGACATCTTTTTACAACTTACAGGATAACTAATTTTGCATGACTGGGCCTCCCATCAGCACCCAGACTTCCTTGTGAACGCACTGGCAAAATTGAAATAAACAATGACAGTACACCCTGCTTCCTCTCCAAGGAAATGCACTAAATATGGAGAACAGAGCCAGTGTCTTAACAATTCTGCTTTCCTTGCCCACCACTGGAAACTTTGCCCAGCTCAGGCAGGGATCCTGCTGACGTCACAACCTGACAAATGAAAACACCTCATGATCGCAATCCCAATACAACACTAGGACTGTGCAAAGACACCAGAAGTGGAAACCAACCGAGGGGGGAAGAATGATAAAAAAAGACAGACAAAGAAAACACAAGACATGAGTCATGCTGTACTTACAACTTTCAGCCTGATAGTCTGGCACAAACTGCTCATCATTGTCAGGTACCTGAGCTGAAGAAGAAAAAGAAAATTTAAAAAACAAAATTAAGAGGGAACTGCCGAGACAAGACATAAGGAATCGCATCAGATGTGTCAAGCAAGGCCTGTTTAGATGGAGCTCAGACCCATGATTATTTGCCAATATAACTTGCTATGTAAAAGATGAAGACTTAGGAGAGGAAACAGAAAGGCCTATTAATAGAACTGGAAAACTTGAGTGTGTCCGAAATATCACAGCAGCAGGTGTGGCTCCTCTGAATTTCACCTGCCAGAAGGAAACTGAAGAGATGGAAAATACGAGGTACGGGACTTGTACATCATGCACAGATGGAGTTTGCAGGAGTTGTGCTAAGGGAATTTCAATCTACCCACTGCTGGTGCTTAAGTAGACCATCTCAGTGACCTATAAGCATTTTTACAAGTTACGTGCCGCTTCTCTTGAACTCACACAAATTCCTCCTCACTTTTAGAAATGATTTCTCTTGGTATGTTCCATCTCCTGTAAATCAGACGACCATCATTAAAAGCACTTGCCCTACACGTGTTCAAAGCAAGATATAAAGTTTTAAGAATGCAAGAATGCAAGGACTGCCATTGACTGGGGACACATGCAACAAAGCAATGTATTTTCACAATTGTCTTCATAATAATTAAAATAACAGTTAAACAAATGTCATCCTTTCAGGCAAACTATTTTCCTGGCTACTAGTCAGTGCTAAGAAAAAGAATCTCACCGTTTTGTCAACCCTACAGTCAAATCACTTCCTGCTTTACTAAAGAAAAAGGTACGGGTTGGAAGGACTTACTCCATTCTGGGCAATTAAAGCACAAGTCCATTCCTGCACCTTGAAATGTTTATTGCCTTTGCTGTGGCCATTGAAATAACCTATGGGCCGGGCAGTGGTGGCACACGCCTTTAATCCCAGCACTTGGGAGGCAGAGGCAGGCAGATTTCTGAGTTTGAGGCCAGACTGGTCTATCGAGTGAGCTCCAGGACAGCCAAGGCTATACAGAGAAACCCTGTCTCGAAAAACCAAAAAAAAAAAAAACCCAAAAAAGAAATAACCTATCTTGTAAGATACTATTGAGTTTTCAAACACAAAAATATGCATATATTTTATATAAACAAACTCCACAAAACAGAAGTCAGGTTACTTGTAACTTGTTGAACATGTAATGAATGGTCATCATTATTTACTTGCAATGTGACCTCATTAGCTAGTATTACTTTACTACTAAGTATACTACTATAAATTTTGATCCCATAAATTCAGATAAAAACAGATGACAATAAGTTTTTTTTTTTTTTTTTTTTTGAATGAACTTATTCCGTGTGGGGAATGTTAATTTAAATAATTGGTCTTAGTCAAGCTGGTAACTCTACCATTTGGAAGGCTGAAGTTCACCAATATTCTGAGGCTAGCAGGAGATACACTGTAAGGTCCAAGCCAGCCTAGACTACAACTTAAGACTCTGTCTAAAATCACATATCATTAACAACAACAATGATCCCTGTCTAATGAAATGCTTCAGGCTGATAAGTGAGTTAAAAAAAATACACACAGAAACAGAATAATTCTATGTCATATGAAGGAAAAAGATAGATAATTTCAATAGTCTTCCCTATGTTTATCTAATAGTGTTCTTTGCAAATATTTTGATGAGTAAAGTATATGTTATCTTAGACAAGAATATAACTATCCCAGGATAATCATGCCTAGTATTAAATTATACGTATCACACAGTACCTCTTGAACAGCTTTACCTCATACCAGTTCTTAACTTTATTGAAGTCACACCATTCCCTACCACCAAATAAAAATTAACCAGCAATAACTTCCCCTCATAACTGGTACCTTCTCGATCAGCCTATATAAGAAGCAAGTTTTTCTTCTTATTCAAGCAGTATTTGATGCTATGTTTAATAACTTTCAAGTTGGATAAATTTCACCTCAAAGACTCATGACTTGCCACCTTTAGGTAAGTTCTTTAATTTATTTAAAGGCCACCTACCACCCTCCACTGACCTTAATGTAGTAAGGGATTTTTGAAACCAATAAATAGAGTACTTTAAGCATAATCCAGATACATAGATCTTAGATCCTTTCTTCTTTCCAATCCTCTACCACACGTGTTTCCTGAAAAGTCACGTTCGCAAATGCTCTTCAAATATTATTGTGGCTAGGCTTTTGATTTTGTTGTTTGGGGGTTTGTTTGTTTGTTTTCACTTCTAACAAACATGACTGGGTGAAGCAGGCTGTAGTGGTATACACCTTTAACCCTAAAAGTCTGGAGACAGAAACAGGTGGATCTCTGAGTTTGAGGCCAGCCTGGTCTACAAAGCCAGTTCCAGGACAGCCAAGGCTACACAGAGAAACCCTGTCTCAAAAACAAGCCAGCAAACAAACAAGCACATGGCTGAAGTCAGAAAAGGTGGGTGAACTAGCATCCTCTTAGAAAATACATTGTATTTTCGCTACTGACAGCATAATTTTGACATTGGGGTAGACTTGACTTTCTGCTCAGAATGATGAGTTATACATAGAAAAAAATGTACTTTACACCTAAATAATTAGGTGTTTAATACATATTTAATAATAACAAGTAAATAATTAAATCTTGAATTTTAAAATATATATATCCATCTTATAGTTTTCCTTCTAAATTAAAATCTGTAGAGACACAGGACAAGTTTGATGGCACACACTTTTGTTCCAGCACTTGCCAGGCAGAGGCAGGTCAATTTCTGAGTCTGGAGCCATCTTTGTCTACAGAGTGAGTTCTAGGACATCTAGAATCTACACAGAGTAACAACAACAAAACAAAACAGAAACACAAAAGCTAAACAGATATAACTATTGAGGTGCAAAATATGCTTTAAAAAAGCCAACATTTGGGGCTGGAGAAATGGCTCAGTGGTGAAGATCACTAGCTGTTCTTCCAGAGGTCCCAGGCTCAACTCCTAGCACCCCACATGCTGGCTCACATCATCTCTGATTCCAGTTGCAGGGGATATGATATTTGAGGGATTTAGGCATACCCATTGTACACCAATAAATATTCAGCCTAAGTACCTATACATACAAAATAATAAGATAATTTTATATTTAAAATGAACCTTCATTCCAGTGTGGTAGCGCAAAGCAGACAAATGCAATAACATAATAAAGCATCATTTATATAATCTAATGATAATATAATGCTTGTTTATACAAATGGTTAAAAATAGGTAGTGAGTTATTTACAACTTAATATGCTGGTACAGATATGCTCTGGGCAAGACTTTTCCTTAGTTTTATCAGCCAGAATTGCAGCTCCATAGAACACATCACCACATGAGTAGCAGCAAGGAAGGCCCCAGTGGGTGTGCAGCATGTGCTGGCTGTTGGCATATGTGTGGGGTGAGGGAAAATATTTAAGGGGCAGAGGAATCTAGAAGGTATACCTCATCAGTACGGAGAAAATAGCTCCATACTAACAATTTGTAAAAAGAGTAAGGATGAAGGATGCTATTTCTGTTCTAACTCCTTAACATACTGAATAAGTACTTCACACTTATGCTTGAACATATTACAGAATTTTAACAAAAAACATATGACTCACATTTTCACAGAAGCTAATCTTAAGAAACTGAATAGACTGAGCGAAGCAGCACTCTATTTAAATAGACAAAGGCTCAACTCTACCTCGAACTAGAAGTCGGAGGAGAAGGGAAGCTTTTTAACTCAAAACACAAGTTGGATTTGGGCAAGGAAAATATGACACAGATCCCCACACTTGTATCCTACATTTTTTTTCTTTAATTTACAAGAATTCTATGAAGAAGTGAACTACAGCTGCCTGAAATACTGTTGCAAGCCATACCAAGCCCAAAGTTAAAAATTAGTAATAGAAGCCGACCTAAAAATTTGTAAATGTTTTTATTGCATTACTGTCTACTCAAAACTATGCTCAAAGTGATCATCTTTGAGGAATGAAAATGTTTTTGTACACAATGTAATGAAAGACGAAGAAGAAGAGAATGGAGAAGGGGAGAAAATATGTACCAAAGACCAATAAAAGACTTTCATGAAGAGTGAGCATGTCGATTTTATTGGTAATAGCTGAAGCAACTCTATCAGTTCATTGCACATTCATAGAGCAGTTGCCATCGTGTCTCCAAAGCTTTGCTTTAAAAGGACACTGTACCCACTCTAGGCTATTGGCTTTATCTAGTTTCCTCTCCAAAGCTGCTCCCTAATACTTTGCTTGATGTGACTTAACAGCACTCTGGGAAAGGAATTCATAAAAGTATTAATCGCAACCAAAATGTCACAGAATCGATGTCCCATTTTTCAACTTTAATGTGTGTTCTTAAGCACCAGAGCCTTGGGGAAGAGGAGTTTTACATAAAGCTTGCTTCTGCTTTGTGCCGATTTTCAACGTTTAAATAAAATAATATTCGCCACTTAAGAAATGGTGAACGTTTTTCCAATTTAGCTGCAGGCAAATAAAAACCCTCTTCTTCTTACAAGCTAGCTGTCTGTTGAGTTTTCTTTTAAAGCCAAGCGGGGGAGGAGTGGGAAAATTACAAATGAAACAAATGTCAAGTATTAAAGGGGTTAATATTTAATTAAAACCAGTTCTATCCACTGTAACAATGACCTGGAGCCAAACAAGGCGGAAGATGTATGACTCATACTTTCTGCCCGTGAATGAGACAGCTGATCTCCTCAGCATTTCCTCAAGACAAGCAGGCAGAACTGGATTTCTGCCTCCATTCACAAAAACACAGTCCAGCATGAGCCATGTGGCCCAACCGCAATCTTTTCATGTCACACCCTTCCAGAGAACTAAAGCAAGGAAGCTGAACTTGCAGGGTAAACACGCCAAGTTTACTGCTCTTTCTCAAACAGATCCACTGAGAAACACGTTAAAATAAATGACACACGCTCTACATAAAGAGAGGAGTGTGGGAGGGAGAGAAGGAAAGAGATGTGTACAGACATACTAAATCCATCATATTTCACAGGGCAACGTCTTCCAAAAACATGGATGTGCAAAACTTAGGAAAGAACGTGGAAAATAAGGAAAGGTGGATGGGAAGAAGGGAGAAAGAAGAACAAGGAAGAAGGAAGGAGAAAGGAAGGGGAAGAAGAAAGGACCACTAAATGGACTAGGACTAGGGTGTCCCACAGTGACAGAGTCCTTGATGAGTTTGTGTTTGATTCCCTGGTGGAAAATAAATACAAGTAATAAAATAAATAAATACCCTCCCTTGCCTATCGTTCAAATTTTGAACCATACGAATGCAAGAGATCATTGCTGAGGTTTATAGCATTCGGATCAAAGTTTAGAAACGAACCTACCTGAAGAAATTTACGCTTTATTTTAAGTAAAACAAGAAGAAAAATCGACATTTGCACTATGGTACCCCTTCTAATCCTAAAATGAGGCTTCGGACCACGGAACAAAATAATCATGAGTTCACTAAGCCTGGTTTTATAGACCACATCCGGTTTTCACTTTAAAATGGTTGCAAAGTAAAAGCATTAATTAGTGCAGAAATATAAACATATTTAAGCAAAAAGGGAAGGGGGACTTCCCTGGACAGAGAGGACTTTAATGCTTGACACACTCTTTGCATGTGCACTCAAAGCAGGAAACATGGGAAGGTCTCAAAATGGCTTCAATTTCGAACTAGACTGACCTGCGGTGACTTAAAACTTAAAAGGAAGCCCAGACAGCCAAGCAGCCGCAGTTTACAGCCAGATTCTTCTTTCCCTTAGTGCTAGAGCGGTCTGACTCTATCATTATTTCTATTATTTTTAATTACAAAGTTGTACAGAAATCAAAGAAATACAGTTGCATATAACATGCAAGATAATAATACACAGTCTTTGTAATCAACTGGAAAAGTTCAACAACGCTTCACTGAGACAGGTCAACACTTTCTTAAAAGAAAAAAAAGACTGACACTACGCCCCACTCAATCCAGTTTTTCTATATAAAAATATTTTTTCTTTTGTAAGTAGATCATAGATGAGCCACATTTACATTCTTCCATCAGATATTTAGCCATAAAACACATTTGTTCCATTTGTTCAATCTTCTACCATTACACATCTTACAGAATTTTCTGGTGCAAAAAAAAAAAAAAGGATAGTAGCAGCTACAACTCCTTACAGCACACACACACACACACACACAACCTGTACATACCCGTTACATACCCATGCACACATACATCAAGAATCATCTACCACCCAATTTCCAAGGGACTATATGTCAAACTTAATGCTCAATTATCAGATCCTGTTTCATAGAACCACGCAAATCATTATAGTTTTCAGTACTGAAGCAAATAAGTAAAAGAAAGAAGAACAAATCTAAGGCCAATGCTGTGGTCTGTTTTCCTTTTAAAGTAGGGTATTTGAACAATAAAAATGACTCTCATACGCACTGTGTGTAGTGGAGACCACACATAAAGAATAACAGCAGCTCACCTTCCCAGCAACTATCACAAAAACATAATTTGTGTGTAAATGCTGTATCAGAAGGAAATTGAGGAAAACCTATTAATGTCTCTATTTCTAGAACAACATGAATATTATTTGAAGATTTCATAAAACTGAAAGGCAATCTCTTTCTTTTGTATAAGATAATAGTGACTTTTGGTGCAAAACCTTGTTCTTGGTATTAAAACTCCAAAGGTATAGCTGAGGCTACACCCTGCAACTTGGCTTCAAGGTGTCACTGAAAGTCTTTTACCCTGGTGGTGGTGAATCACCACTTGGGGACTTTCTCCTCAATTTCATTCATAATAGAGGACCTCAAGACATGCAGACCACAACAAAATAAGACAAAAGTAGTTCTGCTTCACATGATATATATATATATATATATATATATATATATACACTATAACATTATTTTCCATTATGTTGTGTTCCTAAGTGAGCATTGACTGGATATGTTTAGAAAAGTACAATGCTTTCTTGACTTTGTTTCTATTTCTGCCCCCCCCCTTCCCCAACACACTCACAAGAAGTTTTAGACCCTACTTACTACAGCTTTCAAAACAAGAACACAAAGTTACTACAATGCTGATAGGAGTGACATTTGAACTAGTTATTTCAAGGGATCAAATCATTCCAATGGCCTGTCAGTAGTGATCTAATTCAAAGGACTGAGAATCGATAAAGAATTGTCCATATTGATGTTCAGTATAAAGTAGCTATGGTAACATTTAAAATAAGCATAGACTCTATTCCTTTTATCTGGTATTGTGGTCATTGAAAACATTAGCTTTATGATTTCCTTCAGGATGGGATTATTTCAAGTTGTGGTATATTTGTTACAAGCCTGAAAATTGCAGCATTCTTACTTGGAAACTGCTTCTAATGTGGAGTTACTTTTTATAAACATGTTTTAGATCTCTGTATGGAGATAAAGTTTCAGGGAAAATGCAATTATATTTTTAGAGGAGACTATATGAACTCTATCCTTACCCTCCAACAGTCCTGCCTGTCCTATCTCAAGGGCCATTTGGAAATAAAACACATTTCAGGACACACAATCATTTACTTATAAGTAATCAATGGGTTGTACTTGGTATAAAAATTCTTGCAAGCAAAAAAACATATTAAAAATTCTAAGAAGCATCATTTCCATTTAGGGACTCTGGGAAATGTTTTCAATGTGATTATCATATGACACACTGTAACAAACTTGATTCTTAAGTCTAAAAAGATTTTTTGGACCTGTTGGCTTCCTAGAGGGATTCTAACTCAGGGGAGAAACTTGGTTAATTGTCAATGATCTCCTTTTTAAAAGATCAAAATGCCTTAAAATTCCACAATTAGTTTCTTGGCTATGGAGCACTAAGAAAAGAGATATGTAACAGTTTACACTTTGCTGGTTTAGTAATCCATTAATTTCTGCCTGTTCAGAAGAACACAAATGAACAAAGCTAGTGACAAATTAACCAGTTAATTTTTGCAATCTCTTAGCTAATATTGGTCAAGTCAGAGGAGAAGCCAAATTAGAATATATGTACACATTAATTATATTTTAATTGCTAAGGACCAAAACTAAATGTATAGCCCACTAACATTAAAAAACTCTTCTTACTATTAGATTTTAAAAATTGCATTAATAAATTTTGCTTACATCATAACTATATAAATTCATGTAACTATTTTGAAAATGCTTATATTATTCTAAAATGCAGTTTGTAAATAGTACACCTGGTATTCAATAAAGAAAAAACCCTCAAGATTAATTCCTATATATAATTAAGCTTATGAATTCTTTTCAAAGTAAAAGCATGTTCCTTCAAATACATTAGTCCTTATCTGGGTTTACTTTATATAAAGATAAGCCTTCAGCGTAGATTTGCAGGTAATGAAGAGATAAGAATACTCCATACTGTTTTAAATGATAAATTCAAACTCAGATAAATTATTCAACTCTCCTATCTGAGCCATAAGACACAAATAAATCAAGTGCAAAGTAAAAAATAAAAGAAAGAAAATGTGCTAAAAATGATAAAAGTCTGCCACTGATCCACATTTTAAAATTCCAGAAACAGCTGTTATGCACATCCAAAATCTTCCAACCAGTGCACTTACTTGGATTCAGTTTTCAAATTTAAACATCTTTAAGAACCAATAAGCCTTCCACAACAATTAGGTAAGTATAGTAACTTATTTTGGATAAGCAAGTAAATTCTTGAATAAACAAAATGCCACATAACCTTCAACTTGGCAGCAAACGATAGACAAAAGTTAACATAAGAGCCTCTGCAAATTTTTATGAGAAAGTTATCAGTATATATAGCTTATATTGCAATACTAAGTAATCTATTTCAGTAAGTTTCATTTAGAGACAAGCAAAAATGACCTTAAATTTAAATAAAACTTTCACTAATACTTACCATTCATTAACATATAAATGCAATACCCCTTTCAAAGGATAATTAAGAGCTATTTAACTTAAATGATTTTGAATCCTTTAAGATAGTAAAAGCCTTTTGAAGAACTAGAATTATCAGCAAGACAAAGAAACTTGTTTACATGCTAAAAGCAACTTGACCAACTGAGTACAAGATCCGGACTAAAAACTCCTCAGTCTACCTCAAAGCAGCTAGAGAAGCACAGGGTTCCTTTTGGAGACCCTCCCTTTCCTTTGAATCATCTTGGAAATCTATTACCAGAATTAGAGTCCCCACAGAAAATAAGTCCACAAATAACAAAACATACTAAATGTTTAAATATCAGCAACTTTCTTATTTCCCCCTACACACACACACACACACACACACACACACACACACACACACACATACAGATTCTACAATAATATTTCACAAATATCCGAAAGGAAATTTTTAAGTAGTAAATAACCAATAAACACCTTCCACCTTAAGCATATCTGAACATGTGTCAAGCTTTACTGAAGCCTCAACTCATTGTTTCTTATAAACAAAGTTGCACCCAATAAAAGATACAATAGGTTACAGCATAAAATTTTTAAAAATCCAAAATGCTACTAAATATCTCCATATTAAATCCTAATGAAATTCACAAGACATCAAAAGTCAAACTTCAACAAACATTACATGCTTCATAACACACGAAACATTTTTAAAAATCTTCAAATCCTCTTAAAAAGATTTATTTTAAACCCACAGATTTCTCAACTGAGACATACACACCTAACGTTCTGTGTTGTGAACAAGGAGGAAAGAAGACACCTGCACTTAAATCTTGAAGCATCCCGTCCTGATGAGCGCAGAGAAACTGATTTCTGCCATCAGAAAAGTCCTTCAGCAGAGCACCAAACAATCACATGCGCTGCTCTAAGGGAAACAGCAAGCCAGCGGCTTCTGGCTTGAGGTCTCTCGAGGTACAATAATATAAACCTGATCAATTGCAATTAAAATCTGAACAGAGGCTTAGAACCTGAAGTCTTGGTGCATTAGTTCTTGCCAAAAGCAGATGTGATTGTGAGCTGGAAGCAATTTCTCCTGGTAATTTGTGATGACACTGGGTAGTGCAGCCCCAGAGTCCCTAAAGACAAACTCATCAGAGGCTCTAATGTATGCATGACACATGAGGTGGCTCTTTTAGAGCTCAATTAATTGGGTTGAACATTTAAGACAGCAAGTTCAGGACTCCCTCCACCCCCTTCTGGAGTTGCTTTCCCCTTTAAAGACAGTTTTGCCACTTACCTTCAGCAAGCCATGTTTCTTGTAACTGACTCAGATCTTGGAAGAGTTCTAAAAAGCAAGTCAAACACACAAACGTGAGGCTGGACAGTCTGCAGGCTTTATTAAATGAAAATGTTTGTCATGACGCTGCCATTCAATGATGTTAATTTACCGAGCGTCAACTGAACATAGGATTCATCTCTCAGGTGTCTCAATAATCCTGCTTATGTATGACATCAATTAATGGACACTGTAACAGATTTAGGCAACTAAATAATATTATAATTAGGAAACTAAATCAAATAACTTTCTTTTATCTTTTTTTTTCTTTTTTTCAAAATGATTAAGAAGTAAGCTCAGGAAAAGAAACACACACACACACACACACACACACTGAAATTCACTAAGATGATCTATATAGAGAAACCTTTCCTAAGCACATTTAACTCTTGCTAAAATAGAAGTGGGGTAAATATTAGAAAGACAGAACGTTCACATTTTTAATTTTGTGTTCAAAATACCAACAGAACCTTAGTTAACTCCCAAGTTACATTTACCAGCCAAATAGCTCAACACTAACAGAGGGTGCAAGTTCAAATACAAGCATTTCAAGAAAAATTTCTACTTTAGCAGGTCTATAAAAGTCAAAGACATTTGTGCCCTGCTTTGGTTTATTATCCATTCCAAATTATATTCTGCCATTTGGGGGGTAGGAAGAAAAATATCTAATGAGAATGAAAATTTGATGAAGTTTTTGAATTCAGTCCACTTAATTTAAATTCAATGTGAACTTTAGTAATTAAGTCTAAGTTTCTTCAATCCATAATGAGTGGCCCCACAGGGCTGAAATAATTCATAATATATTGACCTCCTACCAACAGTTTATAGGAAGAATCTACAGCCTAATTTACTCAATAATATAATAAGTATTCAATAAGCCTTAAGTTGGATCTAGTGAACATGTTAAGGCTTATCAACAAATGTTATGACTTCAAAATACAGTCATCAAATTCACTCATAAAATTTCAACAATAGTGTATGGCTTCACTCATATTGTTTAACTTGTACTAAAGTTGAAAGAAAAACGTAGGCAGTGGGCATAGCTGCTTACTTTATCCCAGGTTGTTACAGTTTGAAATTGGTATCTCAGTATAAGGAATTATCTGTCAAATGGACAAGAAGGAACACAAAATACTGCTTAAAATAAGAAGGTCAGCATTGTATATTTATTTTTCTCTCATTACTTTTGTGACAAGACCGTAAAATAGTCCCCAAGGGAAACTCACTGTGTGAGTGATTTCATGGACAGTCCATGTTTCAATGTCTACTATTTTTTAGATGAGATTGACATGGGCCCCTTTGGAGGGTAGAGAGTGTTAGTAAAACAGAGGCGTTCAGCTCAGGATCAAACCTCACCTTCTGAATCATGAGCCAGATCTCTGTTAATGAATTTTCTTTTCCTGACATTTGTTGGTTTCTCGGTACAGTTTCTCCCACGCTGACTCTACAAAGGGAAAGATAAAATCCTTTAAAAGAATATAAATCTCAGATGTCACACATAAAAAAAAAAAAAAAAAAAAAAAAAAAAAAAAAAAAAAAAAACACATGCATACATAACTTAAGCCTACTGGATCCTCTCTCTGAGTAGAAAAAAAAAAAAAAAAAAAAAAAAAAAAAGCTCATAGGAGAACTCCAATATGTGTTGTCTGACTTGGACAGTCAAAGCTCAGGCTGAGAGTTCAACAGCGAGAGAGAGTTGCTTCTCAGAGCATGTCCTAACACTCCTGTTTATCCTCATCCTAGTTACTCGTAATCTCAGCATCAAAACATTAAGCTAAAACACTTAATTTTTTTTTTCTGAATCAGCTGCAGATTAAAACTGTGAATTCCATTCTCTCAGACAGCACCCCCACCCGCGGTAAGAGAACCCAAAGGAAAACTGGGAAAAGTGAGAAATGAGGGGAGGGGGAAGAAAACCCCCAAGACACCCCACGTAAATACAAAATTGTCAGCATTTGTCTCAACTTCGTTCTTTTCAATGTGGCAGATAAACCCAGCCACAAACTTTGAGTGCAGCTGCTGCTGCTCTCCGTCTCCTCTTGCACTCATCGTGGACACATTAAGCAGAAGAAGGGGTCTTAAAACAAAACTATGCCTTATCCGAATCACTCAAAGGTAAGCTCATTTTGTAGATAGGGCTTCTAGAAGCCGAGTCGCCCTACAGTGGCAACAAAGCAGATAAAGTGTCTGCAGTCCCAACCCCCTGCCCCTCCCTTCGCATCTCTCGCTCTCTCCACCCCCGTCCGAGTCAAGTTTATAAACAGCAACTTTCGAACTGATCACTCACGTTGGTGACCACGTAAGGCACTTGCTGGTCATAAAATCCATCCATTCTGCTCCTCTTCGCAAGTATTAGCTCAGTGTTTTATATTTTGAGCATTTAGCTGGAAATTTCCTCGGGATCTGGACTTCTATCAACCTAGAGGGGAACAAGATGGCTTTTAGGCTTTAAAAAATCATGAATGAAGCTCTTGCATTTGCATAGCTAATTACCCTCGACAGCCCATTCACAAAAATAACCCTCCCCTACGCCGCCTTCTTCACCTGGATCCAAAGAGAGCCAAGAGAGTTCACAATTTACATACTTTCGGTCGTATCAAAAATCCTAACAAGAGGCAATGTATTTATTTACACCCTGGATGTTCCCTGCTCGGTCAGTGTACCCCAGGCAGCTCTGATTCGCAAACGTGTGCAAAACTAGCAATGGCGATCAACGAGACTTGCTTTTCACCTAACGGGACTAAAAGACGGAGATACCTCTTTCATAAGAATAGTTTTTGCAACCCACAACCATGCAATTATCTGGAGAGACATAAAAAGTTGTTGGAAATACCCACCTGAAGGCCACGCTAGGCGAACGGCTGCAAAAAATTCCCTCCAAATTTAATAAAAACATTAATTATTGCCCAGCACTTCCCCTTGGAAGCCGAAAGCGCCTCTGACAGAGCTGAATTCAGTGGTTTTTCCTCTACTTCTCCTCCAGGGGCCTCCAATCCAAACTGATGGATCGCTGCCTCCCATTGGCTCCACGTCTCTTTCACAAGATCAGATTTCGGGCTGTCAATCAGGCAGCTTTCGGCCCCTTCCCTTGGGTCTCCTGCGCCCCTATGCCTATGCGACCACTCTGGGAGAAGTCGCAGGGTCCGCACCCAGGAAAAGCCACCGAGGAAACCCACTTCCCCCCTAACGCGCTGTTTTTGTTAAGACCGGAGGGAATACTGAAACCTAGTGTATAGAGTCAACCAGTTCTCATTCCTAGCCTTGTTTGGTCCATTATTAGGCCGATGCCCTTAAAGCACTGTCGAAGAGGTTCGGGTACAGATTGAGTGTCCACAATCCCTTTTCTCTACTTCTGACCTGGAGTCCACCACCACACGCTCCAGCCTTGCTCCCCAGCAGCTTTCGGTCCAAGCTATTTTTTTTTTCATCTTTTCAACACTAATCACCACTGTAATAGGGTTTATATATTTTTTTAATACATCTTCAACAAAAACGATCTCCTTTCGTCGTTGGACATGAAAATATTGTAGGGAAAGCAAGCGAGAGAAGCTGCTTCACAGGAGAGGTGGCGCTGGAAGAGAGGATCCGGAGGAGTACGTAGCAGTGTGGGCGAAGAAAGTATAAAAATCAGATTCACCCGGAGAGTGCTGAGAGGAAATAAACCTCCTGTGGGCCATAGAGGGGTGGGGGAGGACTTGGTAGCTCAGATGCCCCCCCACCCCCACCCTCCGCTGTCCCCGTCGTTTCCGGAGCTTTTGTTATGTATACAGAGAGGCAGAGGGTGTCACTTACTGTACTAGAGGATTTCACTTCCTCCACCAAGAAGCAGGGGGAGAGCAGAGAGGGCTCGGGTTACAAGGACAATGATGGGACGTTGGGAGGCGAGAACGTCTCTGAAGCTGCCTGCCCACAGGGCTTATTTCTGATGTGTCCCCTTTGCAGCCAATGCCCTTCCAAGGATTGGAGGCCATGAGGAGCGGGGCAGGGGCTTTACCGTGCTAAAAGTCACTTGAGATCCTGGCGGGGACCAGGACTGGGGACCAAAGGACTTTTCCTGCAGCTGTGAAAGTTTCTTTCCTTTAATGGAACATGGTGGAAACATCAAAATGGGAGCGTGCGCTCCTGGCACTCCAGATTCGCCGAGAAAGAGCATGGTTTATGACAAAACCAATCTGCGCTTCATCATGGGAAAAGTGTTGTCTTCCAGGACACACATTACTTGCCCAGAGACTAGTCAGTGCACCGCGCACGTCCACTTTGAGAGAGCCGGGCGAGGGGCGCTTTCCGGCGCTACAAGACTTTGTGAGGGTGCAACTGGAACAGGGGACAACAACGTGGGTACCCTTTCAGTATGCAAACCCGGACAAGGCTGCAACAGTTTTCAAAGCCTTTCTCTGAGGCCAGAGCCGTACAGGTATCCAGAGCAACCGGGAAAGGGCGGAGCATATAGAAAGGCCCGGGGAGCCTGTCCCTGAAGCCAATGAGGAACCGTGGATTTCCAGTCCATTGTTGTTTATTGCTGACCCCGCAGCGCTCCGCCAGCGGATTGGCTCTTTTCGAGCAGGGGGCGTTGCCCATGTCCCCCCTCCCCATCCACCTTTCAGCTCCATTCACAAAAATCCCAATCTCTCTGGGTCACGTGGTTGGGGGCGTGGCGGGACAAGGAAAAAAGATACAACAAAGGCCCAAGTTCCCCAAATCACAAAAGTTTTTTCTTGTTGTTGTTGTGATTGTTTTGCGGGCGCGCGCGCGTGTCTGTGTGAGTTCCTTTCGTCGCTTTCTCCCCTATGGACATTTGCTACCAATGATGGACGGTAGAGGAGGGGAAGCACCTTTCTGTCGAAGAGCAGTAGAGAGAGTTAGAGTGAGGAAGTAAGTCTCGGCTAAACACTCACATTGTGTAATTCCGGAGTGCCCTGACTAAAAGAAAATCCTGAAAAGGAGGGAACCGAGAGTGGAAAGAAAGCTTAGAAAGAACTAGTAACTTTTCCTTGTTCTTCATTACGTGGTTGTTTAAACGTGCAAGCTTTCTCAATGTGTAGAAACTATTCAGCGTTCTCCTCTAATGTTCTGTAGCTCTCATTTCTACTTTTGATTTATCCCAGTGTCGTCGTCTCCCCAGCTTCTTTTAGTGCACATTCTCACAGATTGCCAGTTTCTAGGTCCAGAAGGCCATCATCCCTAGACAGGCCTCTTCTTTTAGGATGGTCTATCATACTGCAGACTATCCACATTTCTCCCTTTCAGTTCTTTAGATGGACTCTCACTTGTTAACTATTTGACTCCCACAGTAGTTAAAAGTTAAATTCTTATGTGACTAAGCAGCCTTTCTCTACAACTCTTCTGAGAAGTCTAAAATGTTGAGTCTAGTTATGGTCTACATCTTGACACTGAGGAAAAAAACAAAAAAATTCAGTAGCAGAAGGTAAGGAAAGGTAAGGTTGAAGATTTTAATTTCTAATTGTGTTACAGTCCATGGAAAGGTCACTGAAGCAGTTGTCTGCACAAGAAGAGGTGCTCAAAAGTTTCACAAAGTTTCCACCACTTTTTGAGAATGTCTTTTTAAATCAGTTTAGTACATTCCAGTCCTTCTTGAATGGAAAATTTCATTTTGGCAAGATTTCAGACATAGAATGGCAGCGCAGAGGCCAGGAGGCTTTGACATTTATTTACTTGTGTTTTGAAATCCCATCTGGGTTTTGAAATAAGATCCTTGAGTCTTGAAAGAACACCCCCCCCAAACACACACACACACACACACACACACACACACACACACACATATACACACCAGTCCCTTTTTTTGTTTTTAAAGTGTGGAAAGTTTTTTTAACTTGCATATAAAACTATTTAAAGCTTTATAGTTCCTTTGCTACTATTTTATGCAGTAAAATAATGTACCTTAGTGGTTTGTCTGCAGTTGACTTATGGCATTGAAAATGCGTGTTAAGTAATTGGATTTCTAAAAGTGATTTGAGAAAAAATACAAACTATCAAGGTCCTACTTTTTAAAAATGGTTAATATAGCAGACAAAAACTGATGCCCCAGGGAAGAGAAGCACTAGGGGGAAGGGGAGCACCCTCTCAGAGGTGAAGGGGAGAGGGAGATGAGGTGAAGAACTCTGGAAGGGGGGACCAGGAAGGCAGGGAACATTTGGGATGTAAATTAATAAAATAATTAATTAAAAATTATTTTTATGCTTGTATTCTAATAAAATTTCAGGTAAATTAAAGTACAAAAAAAGAAAAAATAAATAAAGGAAAGAGGCAAGGTGCCTATGCCTTAATTTCAGAACTTAGGAGGCAGAGGCAGGAGAATGGCTGTAAGTCTGAGGTTAGCCTAGTCTATGCAGCAAGTTTCAGCCAAGTATACAGAAATACACACACAGAGACACACACAACATAACTCTGAGGTAGAAAAAATGTAAGATAAAATTACAAATATGATTAAAGTCTAAAGAAATTTTCTCAAAATTTTATTATTATTATTAAAACTAGCAGTTTTTGTAATTCATTTTACCAAAAGACTATATAAGTGAATTATTGATGACCTAGTTTTTACATGGGACGACATGAAATAGATCGGGATAAGATACACCATTATATAGGATAGTAGGCAATGTAAAAATCACAGAAGGAAAAACATGGTGTCTCCTTGGCATGCCGAAAGATAACTGATAACCTCAGGAGGATGTCCTGACAGGGACATGGGAGTGTGGGGTGAGGATTAAGACTGTCAGAGAAAGATGCAGGAGAAGGCATCCTCCTTCTGCAACCACTGCTACCGTCACCTACTGAAAGTCTGCAACCATGAAGTCAGAAAACAGTTTCTAATGTCCAGAAATCGGATGATAGAGCGAAGGAAGTCACATATACTGCAGCTTAAACTGGTACTTTGTGGAATGCTTTAAAGGTAAGTGCTCATTATCCCCTGGTCCTTAAACTATGAACTATCTATTAAACCGTAAAGTTGGAGCCAATAATCCTGTCTTGAAAAATTCCACAAAAGCCACAGTAGTACATGTTAGAAGAAAAAACTCTGGATGTAATATAATCCCACCCATAAAGCGGTGGATTTAATGAAGTATAATGCTTTGAAATTCAAATGTGATTATGCACCTCCCCTCTCCCCCAGTATGTGATTTTCCTAGTTCTCAAGTGAGATTACATAATAAAGTCATTAAAAATTCAGATTCCTAGATGTGTCCACAGTCTTGGGCCCTGTGGGCTTGAACTAGGGTGCAGGGATCTGAACCCTGGGCTAATTTCTTCAAAGAGTGTAAGGGGAAGTTCTCAGTATGCTAGTCAGATACGTTTGTTTGGCCTACACATTGACTTTCATGGGGAATTCACAGAAAGCATACCAGTATGCCTGCAAAAATCTAAGAATCTAGTAACTCTGGGCCGGAAATCCCTTATGGTAAATTCAATTGTCTTCCAACAGAAAAGACCTAGTTTGTAGAGCAAATTGCCAGCAGGAAGTGTAGTTGAAAGGGACTTGCATTCCTTGTGAAGAGACATGGGCTCTCAGTTTTGCCCTTGTGCATTTTTTTTCAATTTCTATTTCTCTTGTTTCCATTGTCTCCTGGACTTCCATACTGACTTTGATGTACTACCCATGAATTTCTCTCTGTCTGTACATGTCTGTATTTGCTCCCATCTTTGTGACTGACTTCTAAAAGAAGTAGCCAAGAAAACAAACCAGGAAACACAATCTATGGTACTATATATTTTGTTTTTGACAACGAAGAGAGTGTGAGTAAAGACAGATGTATCTATGTACAGTACACATTTTCTCAGATTTTTTTTTTCTAGATCTAGTTCTGAACACCACGGGAACACTAGAGAGATCCACACTGTTTGCTTTCTAAGGGGTATTTCTCTGAGGTCTGTTTCCGTGTTAATATTGATCACCATCTACCCACTGATAAGCTCTTCAGAGTTTTAATATTCTTGGTGACAGACATAATAGACAGTTTTGTGAATATTGTCAAGTGAGTTGATAAATTGGTGCGATATTTGTTAATGGGTTCTCCAAATTATAACAGTTTTGATACCGATCTCTACTAGTTTGGTCTCTATTGTTGGGATAAAGCAAGTTGGTGTGTCTTGGGAGGGAGGGTAGGGGCTGGTGGGATGACTCATTGTTGCTTTTCCTGAGGGCTAATGGATTGGTTCCCCCTCTAACCCACTTGGCAGGTCACAACTCTCTGTACCGCCATTCCCAGGGAAATCCAATGTTTGGGGCCACTAAGCATGGAGTACTAGCTTGCAGACAAAACACTGATAGAGGTAAATAAGTTCAAGCAAACAAACTTTGTAAAAAGCAACTTGAGAAGGAAAGGATTTATTTGCCTTCCGTGTTCCTACCACAGATCACAGTTCACCATAAAGGAAGTCAGGGCAGGAGCTCAAAATGGGAATGAGAAGACATTCCATGATAATCAGGACTACACAGAAAATGATAATGATAATGATAATAATAAAATAAAAAGCAAAGAAGAAGAGGAAGAAAGAAGAGGAGGAGGAAGAGGAGGAAGAAGGGAGTGGCTGGGAATATGGGTAATATATATGAAATTCCAGGTTTCAATTGTGACATTGAAAGTAAAATTCATTATGTACTTTAAACGCATCTTTTTGGAGTTTTAAATCTTGCTTCAAATAGAGTGAAGACTGAAGGAGTTGAGAGGATTCGCGACACCATGAGGAAAGCAACAATCCCAACCAACCAGAGCCCCCAGAGTCTAAACCACCAGCCTGGGAGCGCTTAGGGAGGGACCTATGGCTCCAGTTATATATGCAAGGGAGCTATATATAAGTGGGAGAAGAGATCCTTGGTCCTATGAAGGCTGGACGTCATGTGGGGGGATATTCGAGGGTGGGGAGGGTGGGTCGGGGTACACCATCATAGAGGCAAGAGGAGGGGGGAAGGGATAGAGACTTCCTGGGAGGGAGGGGGGAAAATGGGGTAAGGGGAAAACATCTGAAATGTAAATAAAATTTCCAATAAAAAATAAATAAATAAAAGAATTAAAAAAATAACTTGCTTCAATAAAGCTGAGAAATGAAATTTTGCTCTAATAATTTTATATGACGATTTAAAAGTGATATAGAAGTCAAACTATTTTTCAAATGTACCAGTTGATCTTTTTTTGGCCCAGAAACATACATTCTCTGTGATTTCTAGGTATGTGATATTGATGTCTGTAACAACAAAGTATCTGAAGATGACTAGGAATCCCAGTTGAACTAGTGCCATTTTTGATTTCTTATTTATTAAATAGAAGGCTTCTAATAGATGTTCTTGAAACCCCATAAAAGCAGTCCTATGATTATTGTATTCCTAATAAATGACTTTGCTAAGCACATCAGTTGAGGGGGAAAAGAATTGCACACACACACACACATACACACACACACACACACACACACACTGAATGAACACACACACCGCATACACACACACACACCCCACATCAGAGTACTAAAAACACAGATTTCAGAAAGCATTGATTGGAAGGAAGTGTAGCCCAACATCCCAACACAGGCCAAATTGCTTCTGAGTGTCAGTTTCCACATTTGCACATTGTTTATAAATATTATTTTCTGAAATTTCTGGTGGAGGAAATAAACCAACAAACTGAATTTCTTAGCAGAACAGGACTGCCACACAAGTTGCCATCCATGTACATTTAGAGGGTTTTCTAACTGTATAATACAGATCCCTTCTCTGGGCAAGTCTTCCTTAAGATCTCCATACAACCTTACAGAGAGTTTGCAGGACTATCCTTGACACAAGAAGCACTCTGACTTCCTCTCAAAATTAAAGCAAAGTTCTGGCTCCCATCCATACAGGGGCCAAGCCTTGGTCTCTAAAGCTGACGGGATTGTCTGCTGCTCAGAGGACAGACACTTCAGAGTCCTCTCCCTGTCTTTGCTAGTCAGCTGACTTGATGCCTGTCACAGCCTACCCATTATCTTGCAGTTAAGATCTCCTTTCTGAGTTCAAAAGTCTGACACAACAGGAGACTTGGTTGCAAGAAAGTAAAGCATAATAGTGTTTCAAAACCAAGCAGTTTCTAAAAGGGGCCAAAGAGTGGCCATGTGTCCATCACTTCCTTAAAACCTAGAAAGTCTCCCTTGAATAAGGGTCACCAATGATATTTAAGTCAGCGTCTTGATATTTGAAGAACAATGTGGCTTTGAACTTTGTAATAGTGATTTTACTTCTATGTGATCTTCCCGAATTCCCTTTTATATTTAAAATGTTCCTTTTGTCCTGAGTTTCTTCTCAAGCTTAAAAATAGACGTCTGACTACAGGCATTTCATGTGAGCACATCAAAGAAAGCTACAAATCTTCCTTGTATCTGTGTGACACACTCTAAATAAAACTCAGGGTTTTGTTCTTCTTGCTATGAGGATATCAAAGATCAGTGATCACTAGTGTATCATATATAATTGGGAGCAACATTGTTTATGAATGTTTATGTAAGTGAATGGATTCTTATCTTTCTTAGGGAAAATTTACATGTGACACTTGTGACACCTTTTGCACTAATAAAGGAAGGCAATATTATCAGAAAGGGCTTCAAGCAAGAATCCCATTGCTCCAGGTATTTGCATTTCAAGTTAAAACATCGGTATTATTTTCTGAGCATGCATGCAGCATCAAGCCATTCTTATTAACATCTAGCCATCTCTATCTCTCTCTCTCTCCTTCCTTGTCTCCCTGTCCCCCCTTCCTCCTCCAATCCTGTCTCTGTCTTTCTCTTTTACCCTCTTTCTTTTATTCATTTTATTTTGTGAAAGGGTCTTTCATGATGTAGCCCAAGCTGATACTGTGATCCTTCTGCCTCCCCCTCTTGAGTGCTGAGATGATAGTCACGCACCACCATACGCTATGCGACTGTTAAACTAATTGTGTTATCAGTTACATTGGAGGTAAAGGCCACAACATTTATTAAACAGCTATAAATAGCTCTTGTTATATGGTTCTTTCCTTATAAAATGTGGGATATTTCTCATATGTCAGTCTTCCAAAAGGAAGATGCATCATTCACTCAACTTGTCTTTTATCAGCATTATCAATGCAATAAATGCTGCTGCGATCTTTTAACACATTGATCTTCACTTAGTAATAGCCTGACCATTTGAACCAAATCTCTGGTCAAAAGTACTCTAAGTTATTAATTCTCAAATTGTCTGCACTTGAAAAGCATGTATTATCTACTCTTGAGTTCTAAGTTAGTGTGAATTGTACACACTTAAAGCAATCTACATTTATTATTAACACATTACTTTGACTCAAGAATCCTGAAGCACCTTTTGGGGTCTAAATTACTGTAATATATATATATATATATATATATATATATATATATATATATATATATTTCTTTTTCTTCCACTAAATCTGGATCCTAAAGTAAGAAAAGACATAAAAACAGAAAAGGGCCTCTTAGGGGAGCTTCCAGAGTCCCAGTTAGGTTTCCCAGTTGAGGAACAGACAACAGATCTGAAAGGCAATAATGGTCACTTATGATAAAACCCCACATCTCTTCCCCAAAGCCCAAGCTGTTTCTTCTAAGATATAAGCTTACTAGGAAAAGATAGGCAGATCACTACTACAGCATGAGTCTTTATTGTTCTCATAAGAAAAGTGACAATGGAAGGCTCCCAGGACTCAATGGGGGTGACCATAGTTGAAATGCCCAACAGGGGGGAGATGGAACCTGAAGAGACCACCTCTAGTAGACAGGGCTTCCAGTGGAAGGATGGGGTCACCAACCCACAGTCAAATTTCTTGACCCAGAATTGTTCCTGTCTAAATGAACTGCAGGGACAAAAATGGAGCAGAGACGGAAGGAAAGGTGGTCCAGTGACTGGCCCAACTAGGGATCCATCCCATGGGTTGGGGGAAGCACCAAACCTTGACTCTATTACCAGTGCTGTGTTATTCTTGCAGATAGGAACTTAGTATGGGTGTCCTCTGAAGAGGCTTTACTAGCTGCTGACTGAGGCAGATGCAGATCCTTACAGTCAACTATGGACTCAGGTGGGGGACCCCTATAGAAGAGTTAGGGGAAGAATTGAAGGAGCTGAAGGGGATGCAACCCCATAGGAAGAACAACAGTATCAACTAATCTGGAACCCTGGGAGCTTCCAAAGACTAAGCCACCAACCAAAGAGCATCCAGGGATGGTCCCAGCTGGCATATATGTAGCAGAGGACTGAGACTTGTGTGGTCTCAGTGGGAGGGGATGAGCCTAATCCTGTAGAGACTTGATGTCCCAGGGAAGGAAAATGCTGCAGGGGTGGGGAGCATCCTCTCAGGGGAAGCTGTTGGGGGATGGAGTAAAGAACTTCGGGAGAGGGATGTGGTATAGAACTCTGGAAGGGGGAGAATGGGAGGGAAGCAACCTTTGGGATGCAAATAGATAAAATTGTTAATTGAAAATAATAAAAAAGAATAACAAAGGAAGGTAAAACAAGAAAAAAAAGAGGCAAAGTGACCAATCATTTGTCAGTGGTGCCACATTTATTATTACTATTTTTTTTCTGCTTCTAAAAGTAGTCCATGGGATTCAACTCATTGATGTCGTTTTTCCACTTAGGGGAATGGATATGGCTCAGTTCATAGTAGTAAATAAAAAGCTAGTTGAATGTTTCATACCTAAATTGGTCGAATTTTGCCCACTAAACATTCCTAACTCAGACATTCTGTCACATATTAGCCCACGTCAGTCACTAGATCTTAGCATGTGCAAGGCACGTTGGAATGTGTTCCTTCTGTCTCTCTAAATCCTACTTCTCTTAAACTGTGTTACGTTGTTGAGAATATTGGATTGTTTAAGGAAGCTGAAAGCACTAGTGGTCATTTACAGATTGTTAATGTCACTTTCTCTGAAACCCCAGCCCTTAACTGCCTCTTCATCATGTAGTTACTTCTAAGTAGCATGGTTTTCTCTCCTCCATTTCCCTTATCTCCCTCTCCCTCCTTCAGGCAACTCTCAAGATTCATAGCTTGCCTGCTTAGAGTTTTTCTTTCAAACACTAATAAAATTGGCCTGGAGTTTTTTTTTTCTGACTCTATTTTTTTTTTTTTTAATTAACCAGATTAAGAACCCTAAGAAGGGACTTTGATTTTCCCAGTAACACAAACTGACAAAAAAATCTTTTTTTTTCAGTGCATGAAATACAATACATTCTAGATGGAATTTTTTCCCTTGCTATTAGAGATAAGCTTCCAGGTCAGAGATTTTATCAGATTCAGATCATAATCCCATCATTCTAGAGCAATATCCAAATAGAGGCGTTAAATGACTGTTAGAGTTGTTAATAAATTCATTTTGTTTATTTGGAGACAAGATCTCATAAAGTTCAAACTATTCTCATATGTAGCCCAGGCTGGCCTTCAACTCCAACCCTTCTATCTTTATCTCCTGAGTCCTGGGATTGGAGGCATGCAGTACCATGGCAGACAATTTTTAAGGTTGTCTAGGTGAAGGAAGTGTAGAACTTCAAGATATAGTATCACCTATGGATTTGGCATTGTAGGATGAAGATTTGTGCGAGTCAAAATTTTATGTGTTATGGTTTAAAAATACTTCCTCATACCGAGTTCACAATTTAGCATTCATGAACAATAAGCAGGGCTTGGGAGATAGTTCAGTTAGTTAAGTCCTTGCTATCAAACAGAAGAACCCAACTTTAATGACCAGAACCCATGCTAAACAATACTAAATATGGTGGTGCACACTTGTAATTGCAATGCTGGAGAGAGACAGGAAGGTTTTTGGAATCTTATTGACAAAATACCTTAAACTGCCTGGTGGCCTTCAGGTCAGAAAGAGACACCCCCTGCCCCCAGCCTATATATAGGATAAGGTAAGCAGCAGTGTCTGAGGCCTAAGAGCTACTGCTTCCCTCTTGCATCCTCAATTGGGGCATGCACAACATGTTTCTTGCTATCTATGACAGACTGTGCTGTTCTGTTTCATTTATCCATTTCCTCAAGACAAGAAGAAAGGATATAATTTCCACTCCTTGTCATCTAATGAATAGTTGGAATAAATTATTGGCTGTTAGGATAAGTATAGTATTAGGAATAATAAAAGATATTTGGTGAACCGGTTAATGTATATGTCTGAGTGTATGTGCCATGAAGAAAATTGTATGATAGATTATGTTACAAATAAGACTACGGGCATGAATAGGACTAAGAAATAATTGATTTTTAAGCTTATTGAGTGTTTTACAGAATTTATAGTAATTCAGTGTCAGCTAGTGATTATACATTCTGTGTTTGCGTAGAAAAATAATAATAAAAGTAAAAGACTTAAAATAAATGAATATTTAATTGATGTTATAACATACAGTGGAAAGTTCATGTGTTTAACTTTCGCAACTGTTTCCTAATTGCTGCTATTTTATGCCAAATTGTCTTCATTTCATTAATGGTATTGTTTTTTGTTCTTCCTCTCTTTTATTTATGTCGGCACTTGTTTTTGAGGTTCTGAGGGTTGAATCTAATACCTTGAGTAGGCTAGGCAAGAGTTGTACTGACACAAAATAGAGAACATTTGGGGAACATGGGAAAGAAACCGGCTCATTCAGGACTCGGATTTCTGTTTCTTGTCCACTGAGAGGCGAGAATTTTGGCACAGCACTGGGGGATGTAGCTTTATTGGCAAAGTGCCGGCCTAGCATGTGTGAAGGCTTGGATTTGGTCCCTAGTACAACATAAACCACGCTAGGTGAGATATGATTTTATCCCAGCACAAGGAAGACTGGTAACAGGAGCGTTAGAAATTCAAAGTCATCTTTAACTATTTGGCAAGTTTGATGTCAACAGAAGCTATGTGAGCTCTGTATCCATATTTTTTTTAAAAAATCCAGCACAATTAAAACTTTCTAGAAGCTGCATAAACAGAAGCAACACTCTGTTTTCACAGTGGTATTTCAAATAAGAATGTTAAAATAGAAACATGTTTTGATACCTAAGTATATATGATCTTTGAGAACAGACTTATTCCTTCTCGGACATAAGCCTGGAGTTTTCTGGGAATCTCACAAACAAAACGATAAACTTTGTTCACAGTACAACTGTACTGAACACTCTTATGCAACCCTTATGACCTATAGTTTTGTCTTATTAGCCTGCAATCATGTCCAGTGTAGCCCAGGAACCAACATAACATCCCATTTTCCATTTAAAAGAATCCACCATTCGTTGAACCATGTCACTTCAGAAGCTACACAAATCATATGCATACATATACAAACACAACACAGCACAGTCTTTAATACATGTCAGCATGACCAACTTCTGCAGTTTATACTCATATTCAGTTTAATATCCTTTTGCTATGCACCTATATTTCTGATAATGCCAGTAATTATATCCATGTAAAATTGTTTTCTTTTTATCCTTGTTTGATGTTATTGGAGTGTCAAGAAAGGGTTTTTCTGTGTAGCCTTGGCTGTTCTGGAAGTTTTGTAGACCAGGCTGGTCTTAAATTTGAAGATCTGCCTGCTTCTGCCTCCCGGGTGCTAAGACTAAAGCGGTGCACAACTACACCTGACCAGCACATTTTCTTTCTTTAAAATAATCCTTACTTTATTATTTTATAATACATGTATGTGTTTGGATCTGAGAGGGCATGTGCTGGTGAAGGCCAGAGACATAGGATAGCCTTAGAGGTGGAGTTAAAAATGATTAGGAAGTTATCTATTAGAAAAAGGAAAAAAAAAAAAAACGGCAAAGTTTTAAGAAATGATGTGTTGGATACACGTGAATTTAAAACAAAACTAAAAGTCCTCTGGCATTATCAGAACTGATGCTCTGTGACTCTGATCTCAGAGGTAGCTGATGGAGTGACGACAAGAGAGCAGCAGCTCTAGGAGGTGGGCATGAGTGTAAAGGTGAGGCTGAAGACAGGCAGCACTAAAGTTTATAGATACATCTCTCTGCTCACCTAATGTTGGGGGTGGGTTTGGTGTTGCTTGTATTTATATGCTAAATTCTGTACCCAAAAACCTGGTTGCCACAAGAGGAGCAAATTCCCATGGACACCAGCCTTTACTGTGCAATCCTTACTCCCCAATTTAAAACCATTGGTTAAATAAAAATGCCTACAGCTAATTACTGGAGAGGATAGACAGGTGGAGTTTGAGTCACCAATCTGGGTGTTGCAGGTAGGGACCAAGAGGGAGAAGGAAAATAGAGAGAAGGAGCTCAGAACAGAAGGCAGAGAGAAGAGGAGGTCTCCATTAGTCACGATGGACCAGCAGCATGAGCCAGCGTGAAGTGCCTCCTAGGATGTCAGACCGCTGGAGCAGAAATAACCCAGGAAGATGCAAACAGCAAGTATTTGGGGAGCACATTTGGGGAAGTAGCCAGTCTAGCATTAGAGAAGTAGATTAGGTATAATCCCCAGTAATTTCACAGAGCCTAATTAAAAAAAAAAAAAAAAAAAAAAAAAAAAAACACACACTTCAGGAATGGATGATGGAGTATCATTATTGGCAGATGAGGAAGTTACTAAACAATGGGCAGATAATTTATCAGGATAATTATTTACACAATTGGTTTAAGAAATCTTGGACTTCTTCTGTAGGGAGGAGACTGATACAGGGCTTAAGAACAAGGCTGCATTCTCAGTGCCATGGCTTAAAGTCTGAAAGGTCTCCTGTTCCAGCCTCCAAAGCATATAAGGAACTAGGAAACTTGAAAACAAAGGCAATTTTAAAATACAAATGAAGCTTTCATGAGACAAGAGTTTTCTTTTTTTTTTTCCTTAAGACCTTAGATGACCTAGAACTAACTATGCAAACCAGGATGATCCACAACTTACAGTGTAGAGCAGGATGGCCTAGCACTCAGGATGTAGACCGGCATGACCCAGAGCTCACAGTGTAGACCAGGATGGTCTAGCATTCACAGTATAGATTAGGATGCCCTAGTACTCAAGGTACAAACCAGGATACCTAAAACTCACATATCCTCTGATTTTTTGCCTCCTGAGTGATGGGTTTATGGGCATGTACCACTATGCTCCCTTGAAACTTTTTATCATTAGAAAAATTCCTTGTTTTCTTGCTTATTTCTGTTAATTATAATCCTAAACATGAAACAACAAAGAAATCTCCTAAGGCAACAAGGATGAGACCATGGTAGACTATCAGCTAGTCTGATAGCATGTGACACCCGTATGACTGGAAAATTAATTTTGGTTACTTTTTTAACTGGTCAGAGGGAGCAAGCACAGGGCATAGATCCTTGTGTATAATTGTATTTCTGCTTATCTGTATACTTACTCTGCATATGCAGTTTCCACAGAAACTACAGAGGGTATTGGATCTCCTGGAACTGGAGTCACAGGTTGGTGAGCTATCTTATGTAAGTCCTCTGCAAGAACACCAAGTGTTCTTAATATTTGAGCCATCCCTGCAGCCTTCTTTCTTATTCTTGCGTGTTAGACAACAAACAGGAAGCCATTGGCTTGGGGTGACTTTCCTAACTGATGTGCAGCCAACTAGCACCCCGAGTTTGGCTCACCAAAAGCCAGTGAAGGCTTGGCTACATTCAAAGAATGCATATAATTTCATCATTACAAAAGAAACAGGAATAAAAGTATAAAAATGAGGATGTGAGAAAGATGTTTGGTCTAACTTTCAATTATGTTTTCTGGATATACACTGTTGGCTTTAAAGAAGTTTCACGAGTGACAAAGGTAAAAGATGGCTGAAATGGTATTTTAGGTAAGCCAATCCTTAGTATCTCTCCATCTTGAGGCAAACGTGCAAGTGAAGGCCACAGAGACTATTTCTACATAACAACCACAGCAAACCGTGATTTAAGCTAAAATGAACAGCACAGAATAAGCTTTTGTCCCAAGCCAGACTTGGAGCCAAAGGCAAGAGGAACCAGAGGCAACAGCAGGCACAGAGCAGAAGCTGGTAGGGAGCAGAGTCCGCTTCTCCCAGGAGAGCAAATCCCTCCCTGCAGCTTCTCAAGCAGTGGGAACAAGGCTTCTCGCCCTCTTCACCAGAGTTTCCCTTCCTGCATTCCTAGATGTCTAAAATCTACCAGAGCCTCAGCCCGAGACTGGAGGGCTAGAGTCCAGCAGGTACAAAGAACCGCACTCTCAGGATACTCTGTCCTGGGGAACTGGGGTTTGTTCCTTCTATACAGGTGCCCCACTCTCCTGTGCTTTCTCAGAGAGAAGTTGTACTTCTTTTGGTCCGTGCCTCTCACCTCGTCACCCCACACAGCTCTGTGGGCTCCACTACTCCCTCGTTTATAATTTATTCAATAGTGTTTCAAGCTTCCGAATTACCTAGTGTCTGCTCGAATTGAAAACAACTCCATTACTGAAAGTAAATAGATCAAAAGGCACACAAACACTGTGGCTGTGTTCCTCCATGAGCAGCACGTAGACTTAGGGAAAGCACTTGGTCTTACTGATTGGAACCTACGGACAAAACTGCTTAAATGCGTCACAAGTCTCTCCTATTCAATTCTATACTCCCACACTTTTGGTGGATTCTGTATGCCTCTATTTTGTAGACACGCTCTCATGATAGCCGGCTCCAGTTAAAAAATATGGCATGTGTTTAATGGGAGAATCACAAGGAAGAATAATGTTCATTTCCTGTTTTGCAGAATGGATACAGTTTATAGAATTTAAGGAATATTTGCTAATATTACCAGGAGGTGGCTTAATACACTTATGAAATATCTTTTTTGATTTAAGTAATATACATTTACACATATTATATACATATATTATACATATTATGCATATTATATACATAATATTCATATACGTGTATATTATGAGTGTTATCAGTGTGAGTCTTCAGTTTCTGGGTCTATAAAGGAAAGAATTGAGACTTTTTTATGCACACACACATATATCTTTCAAGTATAAAGAGGAGAGAAGAAATATATTCATGGCACATTTGCAAACATAAAAAATTTATTAGAGTCTGACAACCTGGCTTATGTTCAAGAGGAAACAAAAGATACAATTCCTTTGTTGGTTAGAGATAAAAATTTCTTAGCTGTTTCCACATAACATGTTACATATTTCTTCTTGGAAAACGAGTGTACTTGTGTGAAGGTATATGCATGTGACTGAGGGTATTCACATAGGCCAAAGGCTTCAGAAAACCCTGGAGTTAAAGTTACAGGTGGTTATGTGCTGTCTGATGTAGGTGCTGGGAACCAAACCCATGTTCTCTGTAAGAGCAGTATACTGTCTCTCCGGCCCTCCGTCCACCTTGACATGAACTTTATCTTCTTCAATAATGCTAGGGACCAAACTCAGATGTTTGTCCATGACTAGGCAAGTGCTGTGTCACTAAGCTATACCCATTAGGTATTCATAGTATTGTTTTAATGGAAGGGATTTTATATTGTTGGCCAAATAGTCTATTTATTTGTTTGTTTCTGTGTTTGTTTTTCTGTCTGTTTGAGACAGGGCTTCTTTATATAGCCCTGACTGTCCTGGTTGGCTTATTATCAGAGATCCACCTGCTTCTCCCTCCCTTGTACTGAGATTAGTGCCACCACTCCTGCCTAGAAATATTCTTGACCTTTACTAAGTACTGTGGCCAGAAAGATCTACTGCAAAAGTTAATCCATCTGACTGTATTTATAATATCTATTCGTTTGAAATGAAATGATATATGGTTCTCTGGGTTCTGAATTTAATATTGCCCACTTCACAACCTAACAGAAGTCAATGTCTATCCTTCAATTACCTCAACTATAAAACCAACTTATTGATATTTTCTGTTATCTCTCCTGTCCTGGGAACATGTGGCCAATTCAAATACTTGTAGTTCAGGTGAGTGTCTCCATTTTATACAATAAACAACTATTATCATTTCCCATTTGATAAGAGTCATGTGGAAAAACACATGCAGATATCATGAGTTTACAGTGGAAGGACTGCCTATTGCTAGTGCTCAGATGAAGGAGACAGGAATCTTAGGAGAAGACAGTCATCCAGGCCAGCAGTAAAGACAAGTTCCAGGGTTAGCAATAGTTCTTGCTTCAATACTAGAAACTGACCAGCAATCAATGGCAACACCCACTATCAACCATGGGTCTCTAAATGGATATACATACATTTGCAGGTCTATCTCCACACACATGTAAGAGCTTACACATACAACACATACATGCACACTTTATACTGAGATACTGAAAAACAAAGCTACTTCCAGAAGACCCAAGTTCAGTTCTCAGCACCCAAGTTGAGTGGCTTACAGCTACCTGTAACTCCCACTCCAGGGGATACAATATAGAGGAATCATAACTCACGTGGCACATATAGACACAGGCATATGCACATAATAAATAAACCTTTAAAGGTATAAGAGTTCTAAAAAGCAAACGCACAAAGCTACAATGATTGGATAACTGGGAAAAGGAAAGGACAGAAAGGGAAAGCCCAGGGGATTATTAAAACCACATCTCTGAGTATGTCTGGTTTTCATCTAGTTTTCAGAGACAGTGAGATCATGAGGGCTCTGAACTAACAAGTAAATCACTACTTGGTCGATCTATATCGGACAGTATTATTGGGAAGGAGTGAAAGACACAGGTGGGCCGTGGTTAGGCGTTAGCTCCCTGAGTGTGTGTTTCCGGGGCCATATTGTACCCTGGTCTCTTCCTATATCCCCCTCTTTCGGAGTTCTGTTCTCCAAGAAATGAAGAATAGCTTCAGCCTCTTTCCACCACAGTCTTCTGCATGCAGCCATAGTTTGATTCCTAAATAAGTTTCTCCTTGAAGTGATTTTGGTCATGGTAGAAAAACCTAACTAGAACAAAATGTTTAATTTTCAAATACACTTCAGTCCTTACAGAATAACAACATACGATCTAGTCTCACAACACACTGCCCTCTTCCCATTCTATTGGGATATATGCATTTATTTGACAGATTATATGAAGCTTAATCTATGATTTTTGTTGTTTATAACACAGAAGAATTTTTAATTTCATTCATTTAGATTTGTATTCATACTATATGCTCAGTGGATATTTATATTGTTCATTAATTTAGGCCATTAATTTTTTTTAGTTTGTAGAAATATAATTTTATTGCTGTGTCATTAACAACATGGATCTGACTCTGAACCCTATCTTGATTGGCTAGTAAGAGACACTTGGCCTCAGTCATTTGGCCAACAACTATCTCCTTTCTCGGGGCAGACAAGTTCTCAAAAGTCTCATGATATAACTTGAGTTCCCTCAGAATTAGGATTTATTTATTGCCTTTTTGAGACAAGATCTCACACTGTAGTATAGGCAAGTCTTAAACTTTAGATAATTCTCTTGCCTCACTGAGTCTCTCAAATGTTGAGATTCTAGTTGTGAGCCATGATACCTAGACTGTGTTTTGTTGTTGTTGCTTTTTAAATTGTCCTTTCTGTTTTAGGAAATGTTTTGAGAGGGGAAGCACTTTCCCCAGACATCCTGATGCACACACTTGGTGAGGACAGTAAGAACCCAACAGGCCCAAATCAAGACTTCTGTGACTTCTCTGCTAGTCTAATCCATTGAGATTCCCAGCTAACTCTTCTTCATTGTTTTTTCACTTTTGATTAGGCAGAGACAGATTGAGTGGTTGGTTCACCTAGTTTTGGCCCAAGCTGTACATGAATCTATTTTATATTTTTATATTTTTTTCTTTCTGTGCAAGTAAGGGAATGGTCAGACTCAAAGCCAGGCCCTGATGACCAAGGGCCCCTAGGAACAATGGAAGCCGTAGGAAACTGGAGAAAGCTTTGCTACTCAATGGCTAAGCACACTTCCTCTTCACGGTAGACAAAGTCACTCAGACAACTCTGCCAAGATCTTCAAGATTAGTCACCTCACCCTGATGTTCAGTACATCTAATTAACTCCCTCAAGTTCTTCCACACCCTTGTATTTCATCAACTATTGGGGCACAGACGCTATCATGAGTAGAATTAACTCAGAGTAGAAAGTAGGAGGGTCATAAGTTCAAGTTTATTCTTGAATATGTTTCAAAGTTTGAGGTCACCCTGAGCTACTTTCTCTCTCTCTCTCTCTCTCTCTCTCTCTCTCTCTCTCTCTCTCTCTCTCTCTTCTCAAGCATACACACACAAAAAATTATCATAATAACATGCTAGCATCATAGCTAAAGTGGAAACGTATGGTTTCTTTGGAAAGTCAGTTGTGTCGAATGGTGTTCTACTCAGGCAAACACACGAAGGAACATTTCCCTGAAGCAGACACAGGTGAAAGGATGATTTGTTAAAACAAGCACATGAAAGGACACTTGATGAACACTAATGGACAAACATGTATTGGTTCTCCTTACATTGTATAGCTGACCTCTCTTTGTTGTGACTCTATAGACACAAACTCACCAAAAGACTTCAGTGGTGATCTGGAGGTTTCTTGCTGCTTCCATGGACTCCAGGCAATTGGCAAAGTGATGTCAGCTGATACAGACTCACATGGAGTTTTGGTAAGACAGATTGCTGAAGAAAGAAAAATGGTGAGGCAAGACCCATGGAGGACATGTTATTTTTTGGAAGGAGTATAAACGGACTCAATGGACAGTGATGGAGGTTTGCTTGCATAGCTAGCTTTGCAACACTTTGTTGGTCTCATGTCTTCAGGCACAGCAGAGAACTTCTCCTGGCATTCCTGCTGACCCTGGTCACTCCTGCTGACCCATGTGGATTCAAGTGAGGCCTGGGTATTTCTGCTGGGCCATACCACTGCTCCTGATTCATGTATGCTATTTCTACACTACAGAACTCCAATGCTGGTGTATTAGTGAAGTGTTTGTGAATGGATCAAACTGCCACCGATGATTTCCTGACAATGCAGATGGGATTTGCTAAAAAGAACAATTTCTAAACAGATCCCTGTTCCCTGTATCCTAATTATTTTGCTTTTCCACTACCTCTGACAGGTAGTGGGCTAGAAGGGAGGTAAAAGCATTTAAGAACCATTGTTAAAATTCGGGTGAAGAAAATTTTAAGCTAAAACCTAGCATTAGATATGATATAGCGTTAGTGGGAGGTGGGTATCTGCTTCATATTTACAATCCCAACAGTACTTAGGAGTCTAAAAGGCAGAGGATTGTCATGAATTTGAGGCCAGTTTTGGATCAAGAAAGACTGTATCAAACCATACAAATGACCTCTAAGTAATCAAACAAATGGGAGAAGCATAGTTCTGGTGCAGAGTAGGATAGCATCTTTCCCATCAGGTGCAGAGCAGGCCAGAATCTTGCCCACCAGTGGGTATTTATTACTTGGCAATTTTACGAATCACCTTCACAACGTCTGGAGAAAAGGCAGAACCAGCTGTTGTTAAACTGTGGTAAAAAGAAAAGAAGTGTTAAGCCTGTTTGTCACGACATTTATTATAAAACTGGGTTAAGGTTTTTAATAGCAATCAAACATATGAAGTGAGATTTAGAGAGAGCTTAGTACTTAAACTTTAAATGTTGTTACACTAATACAGTCTATTTTTAATTAGTATTGTTACTTAGCAATACAAAATAATGAGTCTCATCATGGCAATTTCATACATATATCTTCTTTTGCTCATATTCATCTGCCTTATATCTTGTTTCCAATATCCCCTCTTAGGCTGGCCCTGTTCCTTATTTTTTCTTTCATGTCATACATACTGCATGTATATATGCACACATATAACATATGCTAATCAGTATATAAAACTACATATGTATTTATTTTCTTTATGAAAAAAGTTTTACTTCTCCCATTATTCTTTCAACATTACTTTTTTTGCCATAGTCAAATGAAAGATTGCAGCTATCTATCTATCTATCTATCTATCTATCTATCTATCTATCTATCTATCTATCTATTTATTTATTTTGAAGAAATTATGGTGGTAGAGTTATACAGACACAGGCACACACACATGTATTTAATTAATTTATTGAGAATTTTGTACAACAAGCTTTGATCTTAACTACGTCTCTTTACTCCTCCCAGATACAATCCCCAATCCCCTCTTCTCTAACCACCAAACTTGATGCCCTCTCTGGTTTTAATCCCATAAATTCCAATTTGTGTTGTTCATATAGTCTTGGAATATTTCTGTATATGTGTACACACTATATTTTAGGAAGCTCCTATAGGAGAAGGTAGGAATCCATATAACTTTTTCAAAAGGTCTTTAGTGTTAGTTTCCCCTCCTCATATTTGCTCAACCTTTCCCTCCTGTACTCCATTGTAATTTAACCCTTGTATTAATACCTTTTAAGTCTAAATTAAATTAAATTGTATTTTATTTTAAAGACAGGCTCTCACTATGTAAGCCCAGGCCGGCTTGATGTTTTCTATGCAGGCCAGGCTGACTTCGGCTCACAGAGATCCACCTGTCTGCAGTTTCCTGAGTACTGAGATTAAAGGGAGTCTCCACCATGCTCCACCCACCATCTTTGCCAGTTCCCACTAGTAATAAACTGTAAATCACTCTTAAACTAGAGGTCTCAGCCTCAAGATCTTAAGTGCAACAGTTACATAATAATGATTAATCATGATGAAAAAATAAAACAGTTAAAATGAAAACAATGTTAAAGTCTTTTCAGTAACTCAAGGGTTTGAACATTATTTTATGTTTTATAAAGGAACTTGGAAGAAACATAAGGATTTGGCTATTTAAATATTACTCATCAGCTCTGGCAAAATATATACATCTTAGTTAGGGTTTTATTGCTGTGAAGAGACACCATGACCTGCCAACTCTTATAAAGGAAAACATTTGTTTGATGTTGGCTCACAGTTTCAGAGATTTAGTCCATTATCATCATGACAGGAAGCGTGGCAGCATGCAGGCAGACGTGGTGATGGAGAAGACCTAGGAGTTCTGCATCTGGATTGCAGGCAGCAGAAGTGTTTGTGTGCCACAGTAGGCCTAGCTTAAGCATATGCGACCTCAAAGCCAGCCTCCCCAGTGACATACTTTCTCCAACAAGGCCATACCTACTCCAACAAGGCCACTCTTCCTAATATGCCACTCCCTATGGACCAAGCATTCAAAGATATGAGACTATGGGGATCATTTCTGTTCAAAGCACCACATAGTTTTGCTTTGAACACAGGCAGTTTTTCAGGGAGGCATACTTTGGTAAAAATATTAAATGCTAGTATTTTGTAAAATTGATATGACTTTAACATAGAGATCACTTTAAATGTATTAGACATGCTTCAACATATTTATACACACACATACACCATATGATGTTTTATTTAACGTTTGGTTTAAGAAACCTGTCATCTTGGGTACCGTACACAGAGTCAACCAAGGTAAGTATTAAACATGAAAGTGGTAAGCAGTATTTTAACTCATCACATCACCAGCTACTAAATATGCACGTTTTATTCTTCTGTTTAGTGCAAGTAGAAAATAAAACTAAAATACATTGATATATTTAAACATGTGTTTGATTCAATTGAAATACTATAGGGATAAAAATCCTTAGAATTTCTCACACTAATAGACTGAAGGAACTAATAGAACTGAGAAATAAGATATGATCTGTATAAGTGGGAACATTGACAGCTTTTTAAGTATGAAGTAGAACTGAATGTAAGTTTTTAATTCTTAGTAGGTCAGCAGAAAATATCTATGTGATGGATTTTGATTATTTTTCTACAGGTTGGATGTAAACTATAAGGAGTGTGTGTATGTTGTGTGTGTGTGGTATTTTCAACTTCAGAAATAAATATTTTGAGATATCATATTTGTTTTATATATCAAGTATAATTGTCTGTGGACTATTGTGTAGTTACAGAAACCCTCGAGGTATGTTTATCACTGTTCTCAGGTCTTTGACTCTTTTTGTGCTTCAGTAAATCTTACCATGTGACTTAGGATTTCATTCTAAACACAGAAATGATAGGCTTGACCAAATTATCTCTTTACATTCTTAAAATTCAGACAAAATGTCAATATGAATTTAATTTATTGTTGTTTGTTTTCAGTTTGATTCACATCAAGGAATAAAAATCAAGCCATGGGGAGTTGCTACCTGATTAGTTTGATCCTCAGATCAACAACACACACACACAAATTAAATGTCTCTTGGTGTGGTGATCCATATGTCCAGTATTGAGGAGGCTGAGCCAGGAGGATCTCCATTAAAGACCTGTCTGGGCTACAAGTGAGACTGTACCAAAAAATCTCAGGAGCTGGGATGCTCTTTAATGTGTTTCTATTGAAATCATGTCCACTAAGACCTTCTCCCAAGGTGATACCTTCTCCCAAGAGTATTTCCTGATGTGCACATTTGGAAATCATAATCTTAAAATTCAGCCCACAAAGCTCTCATACCACTTAAAATGTTTCTCTGTTGTTGAGCAGTTGGCGACTGCCAGAAGGGCATGGAAGTGGGACAAAACTACTTATTTAAAGTGGGAGGGAAATTTTCCACTTGTGTGGAATATTCTGTATCCAGAGACTGGATAGAGAGAAAGAAAGCTGAAAGGGGGCATAGATTTTTTTTAATTTTAATTCCAGAAGACTGCTGCAAGATTCTGAAGTGTTCCTAAAGGATGTTTCAGAGAGGATTTACTGGTAATCGTCACTATAAGGAGGGAGTGACATTCAGAATTAGGAGTCTCCAGGATGGAAACATTTCTGCAACACCTGAGCTCAGATGGAGCAAACCCTAGCAATGTGATCCATTTCTTCCTAGGAGGCAGATTTTCAATAACGGAACATGATGCAGAAATAACAATGAAGCTCCCTAGTTCTGTGAGATTATAAGACAGTATTTTAAGAGTACAAAGTGGGTATTTGGGCCATGAAACTTTAATGTGCATAACAATCACCTGGAGTTCTTATGAAAACTCCAGCTTTCTGGGATTCAACTTTAGGGAATTTAAAAAGACTAATTGTTACAAAAATATCCAGGAAGCTATGGTTTAATACGTATATTATGCAATAAGGAAGCTGATGGTTATAGATCTGAGTTTGACCCTGATTGGGGATCAGAACAGTAACAATGAAAGGAAACATTGACTCTCTACTTCCCATTTACTTGATACTGTACAAGCATGCATTCATTATCTGCTTCCTCCAATACCCTAAGATGAGTTATTGGTATCAATTTTCTAGAGAACCTGAAGTGGAGAGATTAAGCATGACGGTGTTTGTGTAGGGCACAGTCAGGGTATGAACCAAGATGATCTGACTTCAGAATCATTTGAATATCCTGGAGAAAACCAGGATATTAAAGCTGTAGCTTTTGTCTTTTCCTCTTGTCTTCCTCTTTTCAAAAGTTTCAACTGATTGGGACCAGTGCCACATTTAACAAGATTGCCTGATTAAATTTACTCCAGTAAAAAATTTCATTCCTAAGTAGAGAAAGACCAGCTGGAACATAATCAGCCATCATAGTGGGATGCCCTAGATATGAAGATGCCCATCCTACCAAGAATAATACATATGCACATAGCAGTAATTCCAAAATAAATATAGAAAACTTCCACAGCATGTGTTATTATAACCATTTAAGCAAAAACATAAGAACTTTAAAGTGGGACATTATCATTGCCTTGAACACTTTTTTTTTCCACTCTGTCTGAAAATTGACATCTCAAAATAAATTCATGATCTTGAAGCCTAAGCACTAATTGTCTAAAGGAATGGTCTGTAATAAAACATAATCATAGTCAGATTTAGCATTCTTCTTTCCAACTGTTTCTTGACCCAAACTGCTGTATTGTTTCAAATGGACAAGACACCTCCATTTCCTATGACACTGGAAGCAGAGGTAACTTATGCTTGATAAAAAGGAATGAGAAAACATAAGCTATGGGTTATAGTCAAAGTTCAGTGAGCCTGCTATATATGCTAATTCTGTGCATTTGGGGAAACTGGCTTAACGATCAGGTTGGTGATAGAGTTCAGTGGTAGAGTGCTGGTCTAGCCTGCATCATATTAATCAAGAATAATGGCTAATACACCACAAATCCCTAAATAAAGACAGAAGGTCACTCAAGGTCATTCTTGGCCTAGTAATTTGAAGGACAGTCTGAGCTAGAGTTGCAAGGGACAGAGAATATATTAATAGATATTTTCTCCACAAAACTTCGGATAAAATAAAGCATTTTCATGTGTGGGATTATGAGTTGATATCTGCCGTTAGTTATAGTTTCTTTTCTTCCCTTTTCGTTAAAAAATAAGTAGGTATCTGTTGAGGGTAATATATAAATCAGCAGCACCTGACTGGGCTTGTTCTTATGAGGCCGCCCTGTTCCCAACTAGGCAAGGCCTGAGGCCAAGAGCAGAGGCATGCTATCACCACCGCTGCTCAGCTCTAATGGCCAGAAGCACCGGCCCTGGCACCCACAGACACTAGCACTAGTGTGAGAGATGGCTTTGCTCATCTACCATGCAGTCTCCGCAAAGCTTGGCTAAACCCCAGACAATATCCGCCATCCAGGGTAACGGTAGAAATGAGACTCTAACACTTACAGATTATCCAAAAGCTTTATATATTTGGTAATGCTCAATTAACAAGATGCCCACACAATTAGAGGTGTTACCCAATACCTAACCTAGACATTACAACTACCTTAGACTGCTAGAGACACAAGGACACCCTTCCGCCATTTTCTCCTCCTGGTCCTCTTCCTTTGCTAGCTCCTCCTTTTCCTTCTTCTCCCTCCTCCCACATTAGCTCCTCCAAAATTACCGAGTTTTATTGTAAAATGTAAGGGGGGAGTGATATCCAGCTACAGGTATCCATTATGATAGGGTTTGTTCTTAAAGATGATGGCTGAGAAAAACATGGTGGCAGTCTCCTTTCTCTTTCAACTGAAAAGCCTTGATTTATTTTCTTATGAACAGTCTTCTTTCATGGAATAACACTTCTCTTCTGCTAGAGAAGTTACTTAGGGAAACTTCCTTTTAATTTCAGAATAAATAATAAATAATGGTTTGTCAAATTATTGTTTCCCCAGACTATTGTAGATGATTTTTTGTTTAAACTTTACTCAGAATCACCTACAACCCAACACTATGCTAAACAACAAATGGAACACTGCTGTGGCCACTAACTTGCTTTTTCCTCCTGTATACTCTTTGTGGTGTGTACCCTTTTGTAGCTTTAAGCAGCTAACCAACCCCAACTTAGAGAGAAACAAAGAGCCTGCTTAATCCTGTTAATACCATTATTCTAAAACAAGTAGACATCTAAGCTTAGTCCAATGCAAAATCCTTTCTCACTGACCTCAGGGGATCTTCACACGAAACTTCAAATTAATTGGTTTCTAATAAAACAACAATAATAAATCAACAACAACTAAAAAACAAAACTAGAAACAAAACAACAGCAACAAAACCCATCTGCAAACAAATGTTTGCATGATTGACCATGCAAGTTTGATCCCTGGAACCCATGTGAATCAGCTGAATGTTGTGGCGAGCAACTGAGTTTTCCAGCTCCTGTATTAAAATGGGAGGCAGAGACTGGAGAATCCACAGGAATCTATTAGGCTTACAGCCCTGAGAATACAGTGTGGCTGAGACAAGAACAATTCCACTTTAGTACACAGAAAGGAGAAAATTAACTTCCCAATATGTTCTTTGGCATTCACATGTGTGTCAAAGCATGTGTGTATATGCACTCTCATATACGTCATACATATTACACGAATCACACGAGAGAGAGAGAGAAAGAGAGAGAGAGGAGAGAGAAGAGGATAAATACAAATTCAAACTTGGAATAAACTCATCTTTGACCAGATCCCATCTTTTGTCTTCTATTAATTCAAACTTTAGAGGTGACTTTTAGTTTTTCATCTGTCACTCGTGTGTCCAAGTATTTTTGATAACCATATCCTTTTATTTAGATTCAATCTCAACTATGCCCTCTTATGAATACTTCTTCTTGTACAGAACCCAAGTACCAACTTCCCCAAAAGCTTCCATAATTTTCAACTCTTTTAGCAATTTTTATTTTCTTGCTGTGATAAAATACCAAGACCAAAAGTCACTTAAGGAAAAATTTATTTTGGCTTACATTCTCAAAGAAAGAGTAGAGCATGGTAGGGAAATAAGGTGGCAGTTTACTGGTGCAGGAAACTGAGAGAGAGATAAAGATGGGTAGATAGATAGATAGATAGATAGATAGATAGATGATAGACAGATAAATAAATGATAGATGATAGGAAGATAGTAGATTGATAGATGATAGGTTATAGATAGGTGATATATGTATACATATATACATAGATAATAGATAATCTGTGTATGTACATACATAGATAATAGGTATATAGATACATAGAGAGACAGATGATAGATAGGTAGATGATAGATGGGTAGATGATAGGTGACAAATACATAGATACATGATAGATAGATGATAGATAAATGATAGATGAAGAAATAAATAGATGTAGATAGTAGATAGTAGATAGATGATAGAGGATGATACATATATACATACATACATACATACATAAGTAGATACCTGATAGATACAAAGATATAGACAAATAGGAAAACAGATAGATGAAAGATAAATAGATGGATAGATAATCAAAGGAGAAGAGACAGAGGAGAAGAGATTAGGGGGAGGAGTAGTGATAGAGATGATAGATAGATAGATAGATAGATAGATAGATAGATAGATAGATAGATGAGGTAAAGGGAAGCAATTAATCTTCTAAGTTGGCCCTTAGTAATGTGTTTCTTCCAGTGAGGCTCTATCCCTAAAGATCTTAGTACTTGCACCATTAATGGATACCAAGTTTTAAGTATTTGAGCCTGTGAGGGACATTTTATAGAACCACGTTACTATTATCTTAAAGAGGCTTTCTCAATTTATACCTTACGATGGTTTCCTCCCTAGATTTTCCCAAATTGTCATGTGTGGCTCCAGCAGAGTACCTAACAAAGCATACAGCAGCTACAATTAGTCTTTCTGGAATGTTTTCAGAAACTATAAAGTCTTTTGAAGACAGGTACTTGAATATTCTGTTTCTAGCATGACACTTCTCAAGGACATTAATAAGTTTTACTGTTGTTTTTTTTTTTTTTCTTCATATCTGTTTCTGATGTGCAAATTCACTTAGCATTTATGTCTTATAAACCTTATATATAGATTATTTACTGACGTTTATGTCTACCTAATGTAGGTCCCTACCTTTTAAACCAATATAACTCCAGTTGGTTAACACTAATTACTGTCTCATTTCTTCAAGAATAACTGTTTTCAGTTGTTAGTATTATGTAATTCTGAAAATGTAAAGCAAAAATTATTCTAAGTTAATCATGAGCAGTTTGTTTTTATGCTTACCTTCCTTGTACCTTTGCTTCATGGTAGGTTGACTGTTACTATGCATGCAATCTAATTGAAAAAGATAAAAGAATGTGGATAATCTACAAATTGTTCAAGTTGCTCTGAATAGTCCAGAATTAGCTACTTAACACTAGTAAGCCTCCATTTATAGTGTCACAATGTATTTTAAGCTCCCATTGGTAAAGATAGTTCCTATTTATTTAGGCCCAAAATACAAAGTGAAGTCCAACTAGATCTTAACATTACATTCAGTCTGCATAAGTATGGTCTAACGCTTAAAGACCTATATCACTGAGTCAAACTCCATCAAGATTTTCTACCAAACTCATCTATGGCTGGTAATGAGAATCACTTAGACATTGTGTTAAACTTGCACATTCTTTGGAACTATACCAAGCCTTTGGAACTATATCAAATCCCTTTCTAAACACACAGAGGTCAATTGTTAGTATGTACAGCTTTCTAGCAGCTATTATAACCACCACCACCCCAACTAGATCCCCATAGCTACAGAGAAGGAAAAAATATTATGTGGCATCTCAGAAATATGAAAAAGAGTATAAAAAAGGAAAAATACCATTACTTGTACAAACTGAATTATGAAGATCAATGTTGTTTGTTAACCAACCATTGAACAAAGGTATTTCATTAATAGGTCTTGAAATAAACAATAGAGGGAAGGATGAGGAAGAAGACTAGAAGGTGGGAGGGAGGTGGTGGATGGTTAAGAATAAAGAGCTTATTATCAGAACATATGGAATCCTCAATTTTGGTACAATGGTACTTTTGTAAAAGACAATATAGTGAAATGTAAGTGACATTTTACAAGTTCAAGAAAAATTAAAAGAATTCTCCTAAAAAAAAAAAGAATAAAGAGCTTTTTTCTTCCTTCCTTCCTTCCTCCTTCCTCCTTCCCTTCCTCCTCCTCCCTCCCTCCCTTCCTTCCTTCCTTCCTTCCTTCCTTCCTTCCTTCCTTCCTTCCTTCCTTCCTTCCTTTGTTCCTTCCCTTCCTTCCTTCCTCCTTCCCTTCCTCCCTCCCTCCCTCCCTTCCTTCCATCTTCCCTTCCTCCCTCCCTCCCTTCCTTCCTTTCTTCCTTCCTTCCTTTGTTCCTTCTTTCCTTCTTTCCTTTATGTTTTTTTCCAGATAGGATTTTTCTGTGTAGCCTGAATGTCCTGGAACTAGCTCTGTCAACCATGTTGGCCTCAAACTCAGAGATCCATTTGTCTGTGCCTTCTGAGTGATGGGTTTAAAGTTGTGTATCATCACTGTGTGGCTTAGTTTATTTCTTCCCTATCAAGTTGTACTTCTCATTGAAAGAATTTTACTCCGCACTACAGGTAGAATTTTTAAAAATCTCTTTTCATTAACTTAAAAAATAACTATAACAGATTAGTTTCTTCCTTAAAGTTTGTGTATGTGTGTTTCTTGAAATGATGTTCTGCTTCCAACTTTTACTTCATTTTCTGGCATCTATTTATACTCTCTAAATGAATTATCAGCATGCAAATCTCCTTTTTTTTTTTTTCCAAGTGTAAGAAGGCTTTCTTGACCTCATGCATTTCTTAAGCTATTTCCCCCTTCTCTTCTTTACAGGAAAACTCTATTGGATATTTGTCAGATCTACTTTAAATGATTCCTCTCTATCCATTCTTCCTTTAATCCTGTTGTTACACCAGGATGCTCCTATCTAGACCAAAGGCAATTTCCATGTTGATGAATAAATGTTCCATTTTTCAGCCCTACTTCTGTACTATGTGTCAGCAGCATTGGACTGAGCACAGGTAACCACATAGTATATTGAACATTTTTCAATCTTGATTTTTAGGACATGTACTTTCGTTATCTTCTTCTTTATTTATAGCTGCTTGTTCTCAGTGCCCAACTCAAGCATACCTATAAATGCAAAACTTTAGGTTGACTATTGGTTGGATGTGTTGTATTGCCTGTATTGACAGACCTCAATGGTCTCACAGACTCAAAAGTTTAAATGCTGCCTATATTCTGAATATTTCTAAAGTCATATTTACAACTGGGACCTCTTTTCTGAGCACATGATTTATACACTGAATTAATCACTTGGAACTTTACAAAGGATACTGTAGATATTAAATGGAACAATGCTCACACCATGCTACCTTACATCTTTCACCTCAAATCCACTTTTAGCATAGCTTTCAACTTCTCTGAGACTGCAGTCTCTTTTGATATTTTGTAAACACTTTTGAGTTCATCCTTCTTTCTCACGCCTAACTATATTCCATTACCAACTGCTCTTGGCTTTTTCTGCAAGTCCATTAGATTCTGACAACTTCTCATGTCCACAGCTTCTGGCCTAGTTTAGTCCTGAATCATCTCTCACTTGAACTAGGACAATGACTTCCTAATGCTTCTTGATACTTTTTTGTTTTTCTTCCTCTGTAATTGTGCCCAGTGTGAAAGAAGGGGAACAACAGTAATCCCCCCCTTTTGATACAGGGTCTATGACATCCAGGTTAAATCTGAACTCATGATCCTCTTACTTCAGCATGTTGATCGCTAGTGCAACAGGTGTGTACCACCATGCCTCTTGAGCAGTTTGAAATGCTCTTAACTTCCATTCCCCAAACCATCCAATGAGTTTATATTTCGCCAAGCATAATGAATGAAAAATATCACAAGGCAATACATAATCCAAAGGACTGTATGATGTCATGTGTGGAAACACATATATCCACATGTTTCTTAGAAATGTATCTGATAATCTCATAATTTCAGACAAGAAACCTTTGTGTAACAGTTTTTGTTCTAGATTAGGATCCGAGTATACATTAACTCACTTCTCTGACTTAGGTTTTTGTGCAAGGTGTCAACTGGCACTGTCTGATAGCAAGTATCCAGTTGTGAATGATCCTTTCCAATATATCTAATGTGGTCCTTGCAAGTCTCTTTTTTGTAGAACCTTCATGGCAGTTGCCATCTGCCACATTGTAAGTTGAACTACAGAGATACCCATGAGATAAATTGGGTCCTCCACTGAATAACCAGGATGCAACTAGAGACTTCCAACAACTATTTGAGAAGTGACTTTCATTTGGAGCATTTCTCTGAGTCCAGACCATTAACACCACTCAAGAGTGTGTGTTCAATTAAAACATTAAGACTAGGGGATGGGCAACACCAAGAGCCATAATAAAAGTATTTATCACAAATCCCTCCATTTTCCCACTACATATCTAACTTTATCCCTTGTCACTTTCCACTCAATCACTAGACTTCCATTACACTGGTTGCTTTGTGTTTCCACGTCTGAGTCATGTCTTTCCTTGATATTGGGGCTAGCCATGTGAAATTACTTGAAAGTCACAGCTGAATCCTAACAAATTATCTGAAGTAAGTAGATGGTAGTGGCTTCCTGGGAGATTCACAGCAGTGCATTGTCCTGAAGTCAGTAATGTGTGTGAAGCTGGGTTACTGAGAGTCAGTTATTTAACCACATTACTATGAGTTTTCACTGCTGTGCACAAGGGCAAAGACTCAAGGAGTGATTAGGAGCACTCAATTTGAGGTATGGAATGCGTTGGTCAAGTTATAATTGTTTTAACAGGTCGACAGCTATCCCAGTTGTCTGAGAACTTGTTCATTGCTTAAGATAAAATATCCTGGAGGCTGCAGTGCTTGATTGATTAAAGAAGAAATAATGCATAAATGTTGAAGGGCAAATTAAGATAGAATGTATAAAATACATAGCTAAACCTTTGTTTTAAAGGAGGAAAACAGAATGACTGTACAAGTTACCCAACTTAAGCTTTGTAGGAATTTGGAGCAAGGACTGCAAACAGCCTGGTGATACTTTACAAATGGGCTGTCATGTGGTAACGTATGGTTGCAATTCCTGAACTTGGGATGAAATTTAGGAGTTCAACACTATTCACAGCTACACAGTGAATTGGACGCTAGCTTGGGGAACATGAGATTATGTCTCAGAAAACAAATTAAAGAAAGAAACAAATACACACATACTTTACAAATGATGTTCCCAAGTTAATTTGAAAGGATGCAGGTAAAATACTCCATTATTGCAAAAGCAAAACCAAAGATATGACTCTAAATGGTCACATTAAAACAGTAAACAATAGTTTATTTTGATAGAATACCAACAGAATCTGAGGTCTAAAAAAGAAAAAATGTTGTCAGAATTCTATTTTGATAAGGTATTTGTTCTCTTTGCTGTTTCATTAGCAAGCCCTTTTAAAGGTTGCTTATGTTAGCACACACTCCTTTAGACAAAGATCAGGCTTTATGGGTTCCAGCGAACTTCATAGATGCTTCATAAATATTAAATAATCAATTTCGACTCAGCAAACAATGACAGGATCTTCAACCAAAGCCCTACACTTTCCCGATCATGACATTATGTACAGATAAATGCATTCTAAAAAATTGATTTAGTAGTATGTTTATTTAAAGTACTTTTTAAAATTAATTTACAATCTCTCACAAAACAGGCATAGCTCATATTATAGTTAATCACATTTTCTGATGAAATATCAACATAATTTTTGAGTACTTTAATTAACAGCATAAGTATCAAATGTTAAGGATGAATATTTAAAAAGAAGCAATTTTATCCCATTTTTAAAGGTCCAGACCTTTAAATTTTTCTTATTAAAAATGTTACTGTAAGTTGGATTATTAAGGCAAACAGTCCCAATTGCTATGCATTACACAAATAGCAAGAATTTTAATATATTAATAGGTAGAGGTCATGGTTTTATTTAATATATCTAATGCTAGCTAATCATATTGTGCGTCCTTTTTACTCAACATTGTTTACCTGACATTTAAAAATGAAATGGAAAGAAATGCATTTAAATGTGTACTACACATTTGAAATTGATAGTTTATATTTGGTATAAAGGGATAAAATTTATAGTCCTGGCTGACAATTTTATGTAACAAGGCATGAGAATGTAAAATTCCATTCAAATTCTTTTCTTATCACTATTCATGGAAACAGCATTTCTCAGCTGGGAAAGCTAACAGTGATATTACATGGTGACATTATTTCAGAAGAGTTGTCTACGATGCAGAATATCTAATTTTTTCACACATGAGTAAGGATTGTGTAGAACTTAGCATTTAATTTGCATTCTCTATACAGAATTCTGAAGGGCAAGGTTAAGTAATTTTGAATTGTTGTAATAACCTAAAATTAATTTTGAAGTAAGAATTTAGGATTTACACATCTCTTTTGGTTCAAATCATTCCAAATAGCATTGCCAGAAGAATAGTATATCTTGATACACTAAAGACACAAACACTATTATTGCTGCTTTAGGAGAAAGGAAACTGGAGCATGGAATTGCATAAATGATTTTTCTAAGGCAATCCAAATAAAGAATAAGCACATCACACATCTACAGTTTCAGTATTCCTCAGTTTAATGTTTGATGCTTTTCTTTTACATATTAAAATGAGTAGAACACCGGATCACCTCACACATAAAAGGAAGATGCTGGTACATGCTGCTTTGCAACCTTATAGAATCATAGTCAGTGCAACACTATGCACTTTAATTCACTGACTCTGTGCATAAGGGAATTGAAATATAGAAAGTCTAGGATAAGTCCGAGGGTATATAGTGTTTTTAAACCATAAAGAATGGAAATAGCCCCCAGTAACTGCTTTTCCTTATATACTGCTATGGTGACTGAGGTTGTTTTGAAGAAATTATATCAAATTCCCAGATCTCTTGCTTTTTTAATGCAATTAAAAAAATGGCACAAAGTGTCTTGTTGCAAGGGACGTGTTTAATGTGTTTTAAATATAATTCATCCTAGAGACAGTGTTCTCATTTACCTTTTATACTTGAATAACATAATTCTAAAAACCTTCTTAGCTCAGGATACTAGAATGTCTCATCTCGTTCTCTTTACCTCTGATTCTCTACCTTTTTTGAGTTGTTTCCTGCATAATAACAAGGTTAAATTTGACTTAATTTCCTAAAATGTCACCATAATCAGGACCAACAAAATTTTCCTGTAAAGTATCAGATAATACATAGTTTTGAAACTATTCACTGCTGGTGTGGTTGTTGGTTTATGTTTATAGTATCAAAGCAGCTACAGGAACAGCATGCAAAAACATGGAAGTGGCTGTAAATTCCTTTATAAAAACAGAGAGCAGGTTTGTGGGGCCCCTGACCTTGACCTAAAGCACAGTGACAGCAGAATGAGGAATTAGTATCTTGATGTGTATGATGATGCTTCAGTTTAGCAGTTCTCTAGTTTTAAAATAAAATCACCATCAGTGTCTGAAGTCACAGTTTTAAGATGTCTATACACTTTCCAAATTGGCAACTTATCTTTATCTTTATCTTTCTTTCTTTCTTTCTTTCTTTCTTTCTTTCTTTCTTTCTTTCTTTCTTTCTTTCTTTCTTTCTTTCTTTCTTTCCTTCCTTCCTTCCTTCCTTCCTTCCTTCCTTCCTTCTCTTTCTTTCTTTCTTTCTTTCTTTCTTTCCTCTCTCTTTCTTTCTCTCCTTCCTTCCTTCCTTCCTTCCTTCCTTCCTTCTTCTTCCTTCTTTCTCTTCCTTCTCTTTCTCTTTCTTTCTTCTCTCTCTCTCTCTCTCTCTCTCTCTCTCTTCTTTCTTTCTCTCCTTCCTTCCTTCTTTCTTTCTCCCTCTCTCTTTCTTTCTTTTTCTTTTAAAATAATTTTTACTACTGCTATTGGCATCATTTTTCTTGGGAGATAAAGTTAAAGATTTATGCAACATAGGGTTGAAGTAACACATCAAATGCTTTTTAAAAATATATACAAGTCTTTAAAAGCCTTTGATTTTGATTTAGGGTTTCTATGACTACAAGAAAAGAATATGACCAAAAAGCAAGCTGGGGAGGAAAGGGTTTCTTCTGCTTCCATTTTCACATCTCTGTTCATCATTAAAGGAAGTCAGGACAGGAACTTAAGCAGGGCGGAACCTAGAGACAGGAGCTGATGCAGAGGCCCCAGAGGGTGCTGCTTTGTGGCTTTCTTCAAATGGCCTGCTCAGTCTGATTTCTTCTAGAACTCAGAATCATCAGCTCAGGGATGGCAGCACCCACCATGGCCTGGGCCTTCCCCCAGGCATCACTAATTGAGAAAACTTCTTACAGCTGAATCTTATGGAGGCCCCTTTCTTTCTAATGACTCTACCTAATGTCAAGTTGACACACAAGACCAACCAGTACAAATGTGCTTAACCTTTTCCCTTGAAATTCCCCGATAAAATAGGTGTAGAGCCACAAGGCAGTCAAGATCAGAAAGAGAGAAACCTACATAAGAGGATTCTCTGTATCCGTGGAAGGCAGGCAGCAGCACCAGTGGAATTCAGATCACTGCAGGAAGCTGAGCATGAAGCTCTATAGAAAACAGCCAGAACATACTGCAGGCTACAAAACTTTGGAGAGACTCAGAACATAAAGGCACCAGTTAAAAAGAGATGTTAAGACAAAAGATATTCAAGGGCAAGGGGAATAATCACGTGAAAGCACACATATAAAAGGTATCATCATTCTTCCTCCAACTAAATCCGTACTTCCTCAGCACTAACAACATCTTAACAGACTTTCCATAAGCAGTAGGACCTTATAACTATATCTGAATAAAGGACAGGAGAAGCCATAAAAAATACGTCTTCAGTAGCTTCACACATCTTATGCCCACACAAGTGGCCCTGATTAAACCCAGCAGGTTAAAAGCCACCCCCCATCCCACCGGGGGAAAAAAAAGCAAGAATGCCTACAGAACACAGGGAAACACAGCTAAATAGGAACCCAATGAGTGAACTGATATCAAGATAATCAAGTCCTTCTGGGCCTCACCCTACTGTTAGGATATTGGCTGTAAAACTAGAGAAACCTTCGCTTAAAGTGTGCAAGGTTCTAATCAGCTTATATCTACAGGTTAGTGCTGTCTTACAGTAATTGGCAATGCTTAGCTCACCAATCCTACCCACTAACAAGCTGGAAAGTTGTTAGGAGCTAAGGATAGAATTTAGAGAACAAACAAGAAAGGCAGGGAGAAAGTGATTTGGTAACTTAATGCTGGGTAGCTGCTACCTCATAGGTCATAGTAGAAAGTTGGTCTTTTTTATGCAGAACCATGAGCATTTTTTTAAAATTTATTATTTGGTAACTTTGTACATGTACATGTATATAATATATTCTGGTCACATTCATCCCTCCATGCTATTACCCTCTTCGCTCCCCCCAGTCATCATCTTTGGGGACCCTCAGTTTGGGTTTTGGTCAACTGAGCTGCTTTTCTAGTCTTATTTGGATTCATCCAAGCATCTGCAGTCTGGGGCTGGATGCCTCCTCTCAGTGTCTGGAGACTAGTGGTGACTGACAGTTGAGTTCTATTCACCATGGTGAGGCTAGTTTAGGTTTCTTCTGTTTTAAGAGAGTGACAATATCATTTCCAAGCTTATGTTTAAGACACCTATGAAAATCACTTCTGAAGTGGCCCCCTAGTCAAAACAAGCCACAAGACCAACCCAGATTCAAAACTGTCATACATCACTGAACTATATCCCCCTGTTCTTGGGTCAAGCCATAAATACATATACACAAAGAATGAAAGACTGTGACTACAGACTACTGTTTCTCTGCCCTCAAACTGTATCACATGAAGAGTGTTTGATTGGAAAGAAAAAGCTTGATTAATCTGTAAGCTGTGACAAAGGAGCTATGATAGATACTTTTTTTGAACATTTGGACTGATACTGTGTGCAATGACATTACATTTCTAATTTCAGGACCCTCTAAGCCAAATGAAATTTAAGAAGAAGACTTTAAAGAGTTTAAAGAGTTGAATTATACCCAACATAAGGAGGAAGTCTTTAAAATAATTTGTGAGATTTCCAGTCCTAGGAGGCATTAGGTATGTGTTGGAACACATTTGCTGTGGGGATTTTGAAAGGATATAAATATGGAAGGAGTTTGGGCTGCAGGGGTTGTATTATGCCTTCCAATCTGGAATCTCCATGTGTCTTTACAATTGTTAGAAAGTGTAAGCCAGGGGCGAGGATCCAGTACCGTGTTTGGGATGGCCTGGGAGTAAAAGACTCACCGCAACTGTCAGCTTATAATGAAAACAGAGCGAAAGACGGGAAGATCAGAAGCTCACAGAGATCTGAGACCCAAGAAAAGGAGCGAGAGACAGAGCTATTACAGAGGACCGCCAGAACAAGGGAAAGAAACCCAGCATCACTGATTTAGCATGGACTCCCTCAGCACTTTCCTCTACATGGAAAATGTGGTTCAACATTCAGCACACCCATTTTACCTCACTCTTCTCGGATTCCTAAATCTTTTTCACCTAAAATTCCTATTTGTGAAGTTATTACTTGGTCAGAGTTATTCAGCCTCCAACACTCCCTCCCCTCTGAGTTTTCCATCTATAATAGCGTCCTAACTAGTAGATCTTTCCTGAAAGGATAAATTACTACAGCTGCGGGTTTAAAATCTATGGTTACTTCCAGCCTCCTGCATTTTTAACTGACTGTATATTCAGGCACTTCAGAGAGAAATATGACTAAGCAATGAGGCGAATGCTGCATTACCTAATCCAACAACACATTAGTGGCAAGATAAAAACAAACTCTAGGCCCAATAACCAAGGTAGACCATTCTCAGGGGACACTCTGTCCTCTTCCCTCTCTATTTAGTTTTACCTGGGGCTAACTCAAGTCTGATGCTAAAAGTTCTTGATAAAGAGACATCTACATTTCTCTGAATATTTCCCTGTTGGCAGAAAAACAAGAACTTTGTATGCTAAGTTTAGTAGATAGAAGTCTACAAGGAGAATAAAAATCACAACCTTCAACTAAAGATTAATTTTTATAATGGCATTTTCAAATGGACTCATACAGATCACAGGTAATCAGGTTCAACAAAAGAGATAAATTCAGTCAGGAAAAATAGGAGAACTTGGGATCGAATAGGTCCCTAGTAGAATTTTTTATGCAGGCACCTAGGACTCAGCATGTGCATGTCCCTGTTCTTGTCATTGCCATGGCTATCCACATCTGTCAATGGCCCTGGTCACTGAGCCTGTAGTGAGCAGTGGCTCCAGCATGTGATGTGAGTTGCCTATGCTGGCGTGGATGGGCGAGATGGAGAAAGCACTGTTGCCCTTCCAGGTTAAGACTAGGCCTAGGAGCACTTCATGGGATGACCTTGATCCAGAGAAACTCTACAGCCTGTTCCTTACAGTCCAAGATGCCCCTAGCAGGAAGACCCCAAATTCAGAGAGTGGTACCGTTTTCTGGTAGTCAACATGAAGGGCAATTAAAACAGTGGCAGGTTCCTCTCGGATTATGTGGGCTCTGGGCCTCCCAGTGGTACAGGACTTCACCACTACATCTGGCTGGTGTATGAGCAGGACAAGCCACTGAACTGTGATAACCCAACCCATCCTCAGCAACAGGTCTAGAGATCACAGTAGCAAGTTCAAGGTGCCAACCTTCAGCCAAAAGTGTCACCCAGGAGTCCTAGGCAGGCAAGTATTAGCAGACACAGTGAGATGACTTGCCCAAACCTATGAGCAGGTGTCTGGGAAGTAGGGATCAGCAGTCTTGGGGATCACCCACAGTATTATTAAATTGGTAAAAGCATGCTGTTTCTCCCCTTCTTCCTACCTCCTCAGACGGAGTCCCAAGCTGTGCTGGGATAGAGGTTTAGGGTGTCTTCTTGCTACCCATCCTTATGATTCTAGCCTGTCACATCCCAGTTTGTGTTTGATTGAATTGAGGCTCCATCTTGGGAAATGCCTGGTATTCTGATGGAGTCATTATATTGTCAATTTAAGAAGACCGTCTTTGAAAAAGAAGTCATTTGCCAGGACCTAGTCCACAGGAGAGAGAGCCAGGGCTAGTGTTCTCTGTAAGTTGTTTAACAAGGAGATTCGGTCTAGAACCAGGTGCAGTGGCATCTTTTGAGGTGTGATTTTAGGTTCCTATCCTCCAGTGTCCCAACTGAGACAACTCAAGTCTCCCAGCTCAGCTGAGACCTGACAGTCCAGTTCAGTCAGGTGGCTGCACAGGTGTTAATGACCTATACCTCTAAAGAACGGGGCTACTGTGTGGATGGGTGGCCATGGAGAGAGACCCTGCTAAGCCCATTGCTTCTCAGTGAGCAAAAGTACTGGGGTTGTTGGGTGTTTTAATCCTGTCTGTTCATTGTCAAATGAAAATAAAGATACTGGGTTAGAATGAAAATATTTTCTTCTGCAATAAAGTATAGAATAGGATATAGCATGAATTGAGACAGTTGGGGTAACAAGGAAGCCATTGTTGGTTCTTGGGAAGATGGATTTGTTGACTCTCAGGCATTTCTCAGACTTCACTAAGCCATGATGCAACAATCTCCACGGACAGTTCTGTCTGTTTTTTTTTTTTCTATCTGGAGATTCTTAGCGTTCCAAAGTTGGCTTGATTTCCTTGAGGAATTTTTGTTAGTAGAGATGTGTAGTCTCATATAACCCTGGAAGTATCTCTCGTTCTCTCTAGGCTTTCTAAGGAATTCACACTCTTATCTCCAAGTTACTTTAGAATTTTATGATGACAATATTTGGATGGAAAAATACTAGGTTTTGGAAAATCATAAACAGCTCTTTCAGGATGATTACTCAATTTCCTGTCTCGTTTCTCTGAATCTTGGCAATTATCCTTAGTTATCAACAGTCCAAATCCCAATATCTTATTTACACTCAAAAATTGAATATAATATTCAAATGTAAGTAAAATGATTACATTTTAACACTTCCTAACTTGTACAACTTTCAGATATCAGTATGGCTTTTTCTGTTATGTGAACAATCCAGGCTTGAAATACTTCATATTGTTTGCCAAGAATATCTTTCACTTATCAGAAATTGTTATTTGCATTAGTCCGTTTGTTATTTTATGTAGTATTGGAACAGACCAACTATCTACAGTCAAAACAATGTATTGAAACTGTTAGTATTCTGTCTAAACTCTACCTCCACAGTTACCTGGCAACAGCCAGGTAAGCCTAACCACCTTATAACAGGGGCTGTCTGCCCCCTCCTTTTTCTCTTGCTCCCTTGATCTCACCCCTTCAGGTTCTCTCTGCCCCTCCCCCTTCCTTCCCCCTCTCTCCACGTGGTCATGACCGGCCTCACTTCTCTCTTCTCTCTTCTTTCTTTCTCTTTCTCTCTTCTCTCTGCCATTTGTCCGGTTTCTCTCCCCACCCTCTGCCCTGAATAAACTCCTTCCCTTTGTGGAACCATCTGGTTGGTCTGGTGTTGTCTGTCTAAACTGCTGCATCGAAATCTAACAGAAACTATATCAGTAATCCCTATATTCTTTTTCTTACCTCATACCTTAAATACAATGACAACTTTTCAATGGGAACCAAGAGTTTTAAACTTAATTGTATTTATCCTGACTTCAATTTTGCTTCCTGCCAATCCTCCCAGTCCCCTGCCTCCCTTGTCCTCCAGATCCACTGCTTCTCCATTTTTCTTCTGCAAAAATCAAGCCTCCTAGTGATATCAAGCTAACATGGACTAGGCAGCGGACTATACTGGTGCTCACACAGCACTAATTTAGAACAGCTATTTCACTGTTGTTTATGTTCCTACGAATACAATACAGTATCCAAGGCTATCACTCTAAGATCAAGCTGCTTGAAAGTAAATCCTGTCTTTACTTCTTGACCTCCCAAGTGGTCTAGACTGCTGAGGCTTGGTCTGTTGCTATATATTGTAATGCTAAATTTCCAGAAGGTTCCAGAAGGTCTAGGCCTCTGAGTCAATTCTCACATTTATCAGCTTTTGTTGTGCAAATCTTGTTTCTTAATTTAAAACTATTAGTTAAATAAAAATGGTGGGGTATCAAGTGTCTACAGGACTAGGCGTATCCTCTCCCACTGAGGCTAGACAAGACAGTCCTCTGACAAATACGTGCCTGGGGCCACTGACCAGCTCTGTATGGTTTTTGTTTGGTGACTTAGTCTCTGGATGCTTCCAGGGATCCAGGTTAGTTGACACAGTTGTTCTTCCTATGGGGTTGCCATCCCCTTTCAGCTCTTCTTCAACTCTTCTATAGGGGTCCCCAACCTCAGTCCAAAGCAGGGGCAGGGGAGAGCACCCTCTCAGAGGCAAAGAGGAGGGGAGATAGGGTGAAGAACTCCCCTAGGAGGGGGGAACGGGAAGAGGCAACATTTGGAATGTAAATAAATAAAATAATTTTTTTAAAAAAAGACTAGCCACACACTCTCATATGCAGGCTGGAGGGGGCAACCAACCCATTAAGAGGGAAAATATCCTAAGAGCAGGCAAAATCAGAGACACCCTCATTTTTCCTGTTAGAAGTTTCACAAATATCTCAAGCTAAACCACAACACGTACACAGAGGACCTAATGCTGACCCACACAGGCTCTGTGACTGTAGTTTCAGTCTCTGTGAGGCCTTATGAGTCCTGCTTAGTTGATTCTGTGCGGCATAGTCTCTTGGTGTCTTGACAACTCTGGCTCCTACAATCCACCTTACCCTTCTTCCACAGAGTTCTCCTTATTCCATCTAATGGCTGGCTGTGGGTCTTTGCATTTGCTCCTATGAGTTTAGCCTAGTGAACTATCTCAGTTGCCTAGGCTGCACTTTCTACAAGTGTCATGGCCTCCCAAACCACTATTATCTGAAGAAACAAGCACTTAGATCATGGACCTGTGAGGGACAGTTCAGATTCAAGCACCAAGGAATATGATGAATCTGGAATTCACACATTCCTAGTAGTATTTACCCATTCTCTCCAGGGTTTGTAAAGAATTCATATTCCTATTTCCACGTTACTCTAGAATTTTATGATGATAACATTTGGATGAAAAAAAACTAAGTTTTCTTTTCCTTTATCTTAGGAGGTTTTGGAAAATCACAACATCTTTTTCAAGAGCTGTTACTGAGTTTCCCTTCTAGCTTCGCTAAGCCTTGATTTTTATCCTTAGTTGCTTACACTCTGAAACCCTAGCATCTTATTCACATCCAAAAATTGAATGGAATATTGAATCTTACTTGCTTTTAACTCTATGAGGGAGGGGGGAGATATATGGTTAGTGAAATGATGGAAGGGGACCCATGATGGAAGGGATGCCTCAGCAGGCCCATGCCGAGGCATCGAGGCATCTCTTCCTCCTGAAGGACCAGCCACACAGACTACGGTATAGCATAGAATAGAGTTTATTCAGGGCATGGGAAGGGGAGCCAGGATGGTAGTAGATGCAGAGAGAGAGAGAGAGAGAGAGAGAGAGAGAGAGAGAGAGAGAGAGCAGAGAGGTAGAAGAGTAGAAGGAAGTGGAGGCTGGCCATGACCATGTGGAGAGAGGGGGAAGGGAAGGGGGGAGGGGCGAGGGGACAGAGGGAAGCTAGAGGCAAGAGAGTGAGAGAGCAAGAGGGTAAGAGATTAAGAGAGAGAGGAGGGGGCAAGCTGTCCCTTTTATAGTGGGTAGGCTTACCTGGCTGTTGCCAGGTAACTGTGGGGAGGAGCATACCTGGCTGTTGCCAAATAGCTGTGGAGGTGGAGTTTAGACAGAATACTAACAGTTAGTATTCTGTATGTCTTCTTCCTCCAACTTCTTAGTCACAGATGACTGATCCTTGGGCTCATATATGTAAATATATTTTTTATTCTGAGCTACACCCTTAACCAGGCAAGTGTTTTACCACTGAATCACATTCCAACTCCTGTCTTAGTATTTAAAAAAAAAAATACATCTTACTAAGCATAGTCACCATGCTGCCCCATGGGTTTTAAATACTTATTCTTTGGTCTAACTGATACATGTGGCCCTTTGGTCAGTCTCTCCATTCTTCCCACTCATCTACTTACTTCTTGTTAGCTACTGTATTCTTTGTTTCAGAGTTCAACTTTTTTAAGTTCTACATGTCAATGAAATCTTGTGGCATTTGAAGTTCAATGCCTGTTTGACTTCACTTTGCAGTGTGTTGTCTAGCTTCATACTCGCTATAGAAAAGGCAGCATTTCTTTCTTTCTTCCTTAAGAATAAACAGAATTTTACTGCATGTGCATAGCACATTTTCTTCTTTCATCTGTGTGCTTGTGTAGATTTTGTGTCTTGTCTAACATGAAGAGTGGTAAAACAAACATTGTCTTGTAGGTGTTTCCTAACACACTGATTTTACATTCTTCAGTTGTATCTACCATATAGCTCAATCATATGGCAGTTATATGCATTATTTTGAGGAACCCCCATATTGTTTTGTGTTCTAAACAACAATATGCAAATGTTTCCTTTGTCACAGGTATGCCAATGCTTACAACCTGTTGTTTTTTTGAGTTTAGCTAGTGAAACACCTATGAGGCACCAATGAGACACATTGTAGCTTTGATTTGCTCTTCCTGATAATTATTGATGTTGAGACTTTTTCAAATGACTGCTCTCTACTCATTTGGTTTTTTTTTGTTTGTTTGTTTGTTTGTTTTTTTTTCCCACTGAAGGACAGCGGATCAAACTCGGGACAGACAGAGTGCCCTAGCAACGGAGCACGAGCACTACAGCAATGCGCCACCGCAGGCCGGTTCTCTACTCATTTGTATGACTTTATTCCACACATGTTTTTAAGGTCATTGACCTAATTTTATTTGGGTTATCTATTTTGCTACTGAGTTTCTTGAGGTCTCAGTGTATTTTTGGGTAACAACAGTTTATTGGTTGTTTTAATAAATTATCTGCCCAAATATTTCATTTCTTAGTGTCATTCACTCTTAGTTAATAAATTCTGTTGGTCTGATTTACTTTGAAGTCACCATAATATAAATGTGTCTCTTAAAAATACATTGGAATGCAGTTTCAAAGACATAAAGTGAACCATTAGGTTCTTTCAGAAGTTAAAGAATGTCATTTGCTAGAAAATCCATTCACTAATGTTATACTATAGCTACTTGTTTAGGGATATAATAGTAGGTTGAAAACAAGTGCATGTTATGTTGCTATGTGTTTATGATACTAATCATTTTGACCTATAAAAGGAAGACTATGAAGATTAAGTATTTAGAGTTTAGGAGTAAAATAAAATTAAAAAAATATGACATCATGAGAGTTTAGTCATAGTCTAGTTTCCCCTCAATAGTTTTTACGAGACGGTTGCTATGTTATAAGCTTCCCAAGAACAAAAATGAAGTAATTGTCACTTTTCATCCTTAAAAAAAGTATGATAAATGATCAATGCCCATTCATTGGATGTAAAACGGCCCTGGTGTGTGTGTGTGTGTGTGTGTGTGTGTGTGTATGTGTGGAGTGGGTGTGTGAGAACGGAATTGTAATGCAAAATACACTTGAAATGGGACCAGTAAACCTGTAATTGCAAAGGTGAGATGAGAGCATATGAGGAAAAATGTTGCCTGAGAACTAGAGAAGTAGAGTCACACTGGGACTGGGCTAGGAAACAGGCAGATGCGAACACTGTGAACACTGGCTGAGCCCTCAACTCTCTTAGCCCAGCAGCTCCCCATCTTCATTAGCCTTAGTCCTGGCTTGTCACTCTTTGCACTTCTTTGAAACTTTGTAGATTCTACAGGAATCTGATGAATATTTCTCTTTTACGGCTTTGAATCTTTAAATCATATCGAGTTGATATTTGACATAGTTGTCGACAGCCCAAATGGATTTTTTAATATTGTACTTAGATAAATCTTTTTGTTGCTGTAGCGGAGCCAACATATGTTTTATGGCTAACTCCACCTTCATAAGCAGCCAAAGCCTCTTCTTTCTTTGTCTCTCTCTCTCTTTCTCTTTCTCTCTTTCTCTCTCTTTTCTTCCTTCCTTCCTTCCTTCCTTCCTTCCTTCCTTCCTTCCTTCCTTCCTTCCTTCCTTCCTTCCTTCCTTTCTTTTCTTCCACCTTCCTTCCTTCCTTCTTTCATTTTTTCTTTTTAAATTAAACTATTTAATTTTTAATATGAATTGGTTCTTTTTGGTAATTAAAAACAAACATTTTTGTAAAATTGCCAACATGTTCACTAAAATAATGTAGGGCTTTGTATATCAGCCATTTAACTATCTTTTAAACCTTCTGACTGAATCACCAACCGTGGAGCATACCTAGTCTACACAGATCTACCTCCATGGGCTGGACCTAGGCTTCCCTGCACATATGTTTAAATGTGCAGCTTGGTTTTCATGTAGGTCTCAAACATCTGGAGTGGGGGCTATCCCAAAACATGCAGCCTGTATATGGAGTATGGTCTTCTAGCTGGGTGCCTCATCTGGCCTCAATGGGAGAGGAAGCACCTAGCCTTTCAGAGACTTAAAGTGGCAGGGTGGGGGATACAGGAGGAGGGGGTACTCAGAAAACAAGAGATGGGGAAGGATTGTGGGAGGGGGTGACTGGGACGGGTTATAAAGTGAATAAGCAAAAAAAATAAAATTAAAAAAGGAAAAAAAAAGAAGTGTCACATTAATAAAATAAAATAAATAAAAAAATAAACCTTCTGAAATGAAATCATGAAATAAAATTAAAACAGATATAAATAGTCCTCTTTCATTGCTTATGTTCTGTATTGAGCAAAAGTCTTGTATAAAGTTCAGCAACGACCTATTAAATTTCAATAGATTCCAATGTTTACTTGTGGAATGCATATCTGAACATTTATAACACCACTATAACATGCAGCACTAGGAAGTAAAAGAACTGTATGTTACCTTGGTTAGGTATCCCTTGAAACATTTGCCCCAAGCTAACTCAGATGAAGGACAACCTATGATTTCACTGGGTTTATTATCTGCTCTTACATCAAAATTTTGGTAGATTTTAGCAATCATTGCTAGAGAGTCTCTATGTTAGCCATCAAATTAACAAACTAGCTCATCAAACAAACAAATAATCAGGAAAGAAAAAATTAATTATTTATTTAATTAGACACTGAAAGCTAGGACTCCAATATGCTCTCAGACTCAGAATTCTTCAACAAAATAATCACAAGAGGTAGCTCCTGTACCTTTGTTCCAAGCTCTGTACACACTCACTTCTATTTTTCTTCTTCGAGTGGATTCCAGGATTCCTTTTGTCAGCGACATTGTCCGTAAAATGGAGATCAAGTCTTAGTTTTTTTTACTTTGACTTGTAATAGGTCAGCATGTTAGCAGTCTTAACATTAAATGCTGTGTGTTTCATTTGTTTACTAATATCTTAATTGGCCAGCCTTAAATCCTAACTATGTAATATGTATTTATTTATATTTTTGAGACAAGGCCTTATGTGTATCCATGTCTGGTCTGGTATTTGGTACCTAGACCAGGATAGTCTCAAATACAGTACATAGTCTATCATGATGTCATGCCTTGGCAGCTCTTTTGGTTTGTCAGAATGTTAGATTCTTAACATACTAAATAATCTGTTGTATTCTGACTACATCAACCCTAAGAGTCTTAATTCTGAACGACATATTACTTAATAAACAAGGCAAGCTCAATGATAGTAAATGATTATCAGTAAAACAATGAGCTTTAGTGAACTTAGCTTAACAAACTGAGTTCCAAAGAACGTTCGTTCCCTCTGCTCAGAGACAATATCACATCATTAATTTTTAGAGAGATAATACATTTGAGTGCTAATAGTTTGGCTTGAATTGTTTAGAACTTTGAAATAGCACGAAAGTATATGTGGAGATGGAGATTGGGTTGAAAGTTGAACTGCTCTATAGATCTGTCTGCTTCCTCCTGGTCGTCAGATTTTCCAAGTATTTTTACAGTGATGCAAAAGTAAAGATCACTAGACTCTCATTTTCTTTATGTTGATGGAACCACTGAAAGCCCCAAAGCACCACAAAGTCAGGAAATGCAAAGTGTGGTCACTTTCCACAACCTATTATGAAGTAAAATTGCTTAATATTCTTGCGTTATTTTATTGATCTGAGCATACATCATCACCAGCAAGTAAGTGAATGTGTCCCTCTTCCACCTTTGTGTTCTATAAAGAATCAGCCAGATGTAGCCACCTATAAACTTTTATCCACTCTCTGAGCACTGTACTCTGTTTTTTTTTCTCACAGTATACAGTTACTGTATTTATTTTGAGATGAGATTTTAAATGTACTGATAAAAACTATATTTCTATAGAAAACATAAATATGCTATTAAAAGAATTCAATTGAAATATGTTGTATTAAAAATTTGGTTCTGAGGGATGAGACAATTTTATAAATGCCACTGACCTGAAATAATTTTAATTTTTCTAACTGAAAGGTAACTTAATTTCCATATTCTCTGAATTACACAACTTTTCCAGGGAAAATGGGTAGGCTAAAATGAACTTTTTGTAAAATATTTTTCTCTACAATATGAAGGAAATATAGTCTTGAAGCTTTTGGTGTTTTCTGTAGAAAAAAGTTTCATCAATTTTCCTCCATAGTGATCTGTATCCTTACCAATAAATTGAGACCATTAAGGATATTTGTAAGCACTCAACAGCTTCTGTAGGCTCTTCAAAGTCTATGATTCAATGTGTGACAGGATTTATATTTGATCTTTGTTTTTGTATCACTGTCAATCTCTCTGCCTCTGTCTGCCTCTGCCTATCGTCTGGTATGTTGTGTGTGTGTGTGTGTGTGTGTGTGGGAGAGAGGAGTGAGAGAGAGAGAGAGAGAGAGAGAGAGAGAGAGAGAGAGGGAGGGAGGGAGGAGGGAGGGAGACAGAGAGAGAGAGAGAGAGAGACAGAGACAGAGACAGAGACACACAGAGAGATACAGAGAGAGACAGATAAGCAAGCAGACTCACTCAGTTTTAGAAGGATTGTTTTTCCTAAGAGTGGGTTGATGATTATTTTCTGGAGTATGGGAAACATACTGGTGTCTATACCACTGAAGAAAATGACCACCTTCCCCCAACAGTCTTTAACTTCTAATAAACCCACAAGGATCACAGGTTTCTCTTCCACTTTCATTATGAACCGCAGCCTTGTATGGGTAACAAGAGCTACCATGAGTTCATGAGTGCAACAGCCATATCATGCCCTGCAGACATATTTTCCTACATATCTTGACCTGCCATTCATTTCTGCCCCATTTTCTGTGAAACTGTTGGAGAACTTCATTTTGCTTTTCCATCCTGTCGGTAACAGGGATCTAACTCAGGTTGTTAGACTTGATACCGAGTGGCATTTCACTGGATTCATCAATGACTGGTCCAACTTGTGATTTATGCAATGATAGGAAGTCCATGCCTGAAACCATCTGTACAGAGAGGAACCAGAACCTGAGTGGCCTTAGAGACCTAGGGTACAACCAAATATGACTGGCAAAAAAAAAGGTCAATGAAATTATTCCTAATGATATTCTGATATGCTCACAAACTGGAGCGTAACCCAAGCATCAGAGTGGCTTCATCCAGCAATAGAGACACAGCCAAACATTAGGATTAGGTGCAGCTTGGGGAATCCCCAGGTAGACTGGAAGGAAAAATCGTAGGAGCCAGAGAGGCTGAGGAAACTACAAGAAAACCCATAGAATCAACTAACCTGAGCTCATACGGGCTCACAGAGACTGAACCAAAAAATCAGGTACCCTCTATGGGTATGCATATATGCTATGGTTATGTGGCTTGGTATTCTTGTGGGACTCGTAACAATGGGAGTAGGAGCTGTACTTGAATATTTTGCCTGCTCTTGAGATTCTTTCTTCCTGCTGCATTGTCTTATCTAGCCTTGATATGAGAGTACGTGTCTAGTCTTATTGCATCTTGTTATGCCGTGTTCAGTTGATATCCCTGGGATGCCTGACTTTTTCTGAAGGGAAACAGGAGGAACAGTGGATCTCCTCAGGCAAACATTAGGTGGGTGCTTAGCTTTTCCCATTACGGGGAACTAATCTTGGTCCCTTCAGGATTCCTGTGTACAACAGCTTATTTTCAATAAATCAAAATGAAGCAATATTTGGGGCTGGGGCTTTTGAAGTAACAGAGTGAGTTACCATCTTACATGCAATATACATGGTGTCTTGGTAAAGATTCAGATTCCCTGAAACTGAGTCACAGACATTTGTGAGCTGGCATGTGGGTGCTATGAACTGATTTCTGGTCCTATGCAAGATCAGACAGGGCTTTAAGCCTCTGAGACATATATAGCTCCAGTCTATCCTTCACTTTTATTAGACTTTACCCTGTGTTTTATTAAAGACTTGATGTCTAGTCCATCTCATTATTAGGAAGTGGCTGAAACATTAAGAAGAGGATCCTAGGGAGATACCTTCTGGATACTAGGCATACATGTTTAAGGGGGAATTGGGATCCGAGTTTCCTCCTTGTCTCTCTTTTATACTTACTGACCTGTCAGGAAAAGCTTTTATATTTGAAACAATGTAACCATGTCATAAATGTCTGAAATAAATAAATTTAAAAGGGAGAGGCTTATTTTGGATGATGGCTTCAGAGGTTTGTGACCATGATCATCTGGCTCCATGACTTCTGGGCCCAGGGGGGTGAGTTGGTAGAGGAGGAGACTCACATCATGGATGTCAGGGAGTAAATGAAAAGAAAGAACTTGGTCCCAATATCTCTCTACTCTAATAACAGAACCCTTAACTTCCATAAGGCATGGCCTCTTAAAGTAATCACCACCTCCCAGTATTGCCATAAGCTGGCAACCAAGTTTGTAATGTCTGAGACTTTCCGAAACCAAACTATAAAAACTTTGCTTTGCCACTTCAGCCTTGATGTGCAGACTCACGAAGACTCCAGAATAATGCAGTTAATCAACCATGGACTGAAATCTTATACAGGAGACAAATAATTTTTTTTTCATAAAAATATATTCTTGAGTGTTCAGCAACACACAAATATGTATCTATGGAAAAAGGTCAATAAATTCAAGCTTAACAGATCCTAAGAGTGTTGGCCACACTTATATACAACCTAACATCCTTAGCAAAAGCATCCATCTTGACCTCATTTCTATTTCATGTTCTTTCACTGTAGCTCAAGAGAAATGATCTTGATACTTCCTCATGCACTAAGTGCATTCTTATTTCCAGGACATTTGATGTTGTTGCTGTAAACTTCTGTCTCTCCATAGTAAGAATCTAAGACTCCTATTAAAATTCACTATGTAAGTATTACTTTTTCACAGGAGTATTGCTTCTACTTTGCTTTCAGATGTTCTTATAAAATAATAACTAAAATTAACCAGAGGAAATAAAGGGTTTATTTGATTTTATGAGTCCCAGGTCACAGTCCCTGATTGGGAAAAGTCAGGGTAGAAACTTAAGGCTCCCAGAAGCAGGAACAGAATCAAAGACTGTGTAGGAATCTGGGTTATTGGCTTGTTGTGATGGCTCTCTCCCTATGGTTTGCTCAGCTGGCTTTTTCTATATCCTAGGACTACCTGTCTAAGGTTGGCACTGACTGCATGTGGCCTGGACCTCGCAAGTAACTCATTAATCAAGAAGATGCCTCACAGCCATGCCACAAGTCCAATTCTACAATTGTAATCCCCTCGTCTAGTGTGATTCTACTTCATGTCAAACTGAGGAAAACAAACCAGCAAAGTCCGTGCTAATAGCATCCCACTTCCCTGTTTCTCTCACACCCTCTTTTACTCGTAATCCTCATGAGTAATCTTCATAGCACTTCTCAATATCCAACATTACGTGTTTATGGACCATTTTCATCTGTTTCTATGATAGAATGGAGTTTTTGAGAAGGGTGAGCGAATGATCTATTCTGAGCTTTAAGAAAAATTCCACGATGATGAGTGTGCTACAGTTACTGTTAAATGAATGAATCATTCAATGTTTTTAAGTTTTTAAATGGTACACATCACTCCATATTGCACTTTTACACTACTAATCATCTATCATCCTGTGTCACTATTGTGTAAAATTTCCAATGGTATTAAATCACCTTCAGAGAAAACTTTTTAAGACAGAATATGCTAGAAGGTAAAAAAGCAGGATATTTTAAGATAAGGTGTTAATAGGAAGTTGAAACTGCTGGATGTTATGAAAGAATCAAAGCTTCCTATCTTTTAGGGAAGTCATTGAGATAGGAATAAACCACTCAAAGTAGCTTCAGGAAGTCCCTGAAAGTGACTGATCCACCAGGAGCCTTCCTCCCCAAGAATATGTAAACAACAGAGACAGCTGAAAGACATTCCCAGACAAGGCAAGGTCAAAGAAGACTCTGAGACCAACTGAGAGCTGAGCTGCCAAACTCTCAGAAAAGGCAAGCTGCAAAGTAGATTCCCAAACCAATTCAGCTACTTAGAAGAACCTCAGATGAAGGAGCATGGAAGAAGCAGAGACCAGCTGAGTGCCCAGAAGAGGGTCAGATCAATCCAGAACTCAGAGATCCACCTGCCTCTGCCTCCCAAGTGGTGAGATTAAAAGAGTCTGCCAATACTGCCCAGCTTTTTTGTCAGAATTGAAATGATTTTATTCTGTTTCTGCTTATGTTGGATTTTCTTTTCTTTCTTTCTTTCTTTTTTTTAAACATTTTATAATTTACTTGTATTGCATATCCAAAGAATGATCATGTTTAGGTGTGTACTGGAAAGAATCTTGTATCTTGAGCGCCTCTAAACATTTAAATAAAAAATGTAAAAGTGCTGCACATCATTTAAAAAGCATCATAGTACACAAGTTATGCATAACTAAAGAACAAATTAGAGTTTTTGTGGACCATTATAACTTATAAAAATGGAATGCAAATCACAATAAACTGATTTTTATACCATATAGATGACAAATAGCGATAACTTTTCAGAAAAGAAAAATGCACAATTTGATTAAAGTGTTTATCTTGGGAAATATTTTAGAAAATCTTTTATGTAATATGATTGAGTAAAAGACTCCCTGAGCTGAATTTCAGAAAATCAAATTGAGATTTAACTGCATAAAAATTGTCATTTAGTTCTAAATGACTTAAACTCTTAGCTTTCGTATTACTGTCTTCAAAGCAGGTCGTACAATACATGAAGTGGAGAACCTTATTCATCTTTTCTAAAAACAAGGTCTAATTCATACTTGCAGGTGAGGGTTCAGCCCTATTTACAAATGTGAATCCTATATTCCATACAAACCAGTTGTAGAAGTTCCTCCAATGAAATGTTGTGTACACAAAGATTGTGTGCAGTAGGGAATCCAAGCCATGTTTACCTCACTTAAATTGTGCCCCCTTATGCCATGTATAATGGAGAGAGAGAGAGAAGAGAGAGAGAGAGAGGAGAGAGAGAGAGAGAGAGAGAGAGAGAGGAAGAGAGAGAGAGAAAGTGTAGGAGAGAGTATTGTTTTTTTAAATTCCTTCCTACTTTTCCAAGCTACTAATATTTGGAGATTTATTTGAATTAAGTATACTATTAGGTAAAGAAATGAAGAAAGAGAAGGAAGGAATCAAAGCTGCATTCAGTACTGAAGAAATCCAACCCTCCCTCCCCACCCCTCCAAACCCCAACCCAACCCAACCCAACCAAACCAAACCAAAACCAAAAAACAAATACCTAAGTGAATAGGTAGATGATGCTTCAAATTACAACTCTATTTGCGGCAGGATTTAAAGACCTCCCAAGGTCCTCCTCCTCAGGGCTTGGTTATCCTACAGTGATATACTGGGGAGAGGTGGAATTGGTATAAGAAATAGCTAGTGGAAGGAAGTTGGGTATGTGCCTTTGCAGGAGATATTGTAGCCTTGTTGTCTACTCTTCTCTCATTTCCAGCTGCCATGAAGTTAACAGATTCTTGCCAAGACAATTATGCTACCACACAAATGGCTAATCAGCCATAAATTGTACTCAATAAATGTAAGCCAAATTTTTCTTTAAGTTTTTTTGTTACAGATGTTTGCAAAATGATGGAAACCTAACTAATAAAAGATATTATAGAGAAAAATTTTTTAAAATATGAAGTTAAATATTAGAATGATTATGATCTGAGGTATAGCAAACCTAGAATCCATAATCCATTTGTAGGGATATGTGAACTTCAATGGAGAAAATTAAAACTTTGCTCTCATTAGCTTCCAACATCAAGTTATTAACTCTTTCAATTACAAATATAGGTAGCAATGTAAGAAACACTAATTTTATCACCAGTAGAAAACAAAAGAACTGCAAAATTATTTCTTAGTAGAATGATTGACTGTTTACGGTCCTTGCTTATTGCTTCACACCAAATATTTATAATTCATGAGTAGAGAACATGACAATGGAAAATATCATCAATATCTATAGTTCAGTATAGTTTCCTTTGTAAACACATACGTCTAGTACATTTCAAAATATTTTTTCTTTCTTTTCTTTTGAACAACATATTTTCTTTGATTACTTGGGTATTTCATACAGTGCATCCTGATCACATTGTTTCACATTCCTTTCAGGTCTACCCACCCACCCTTGTGCCCCACCCTGCCTAATATACAAAATCCAACTGTGTTCCTCATACACTCATTGGAGCATGGTCAAACTCCCAGTAGCCAACCCCTTAAAGATAACTGAGTCTGTTCCCATTTGCCTCACTAGAAGCAATCAACTATAAAGAGCCATACTTCAACACCTTTGTCATAATTTTTAAGGACTATCTTTAATAGCTTCCTGCCCAGACTGTTTCTCTCTCCCTCTCTCTCTTCCTCTCTCCTTACCCTCCTCTCTCTCTGTGTGTAGTGTGTGTGTGTGTGTGTGTGTGTGTGTGTGTGTGTGTGTGTTGTGTGTGTGTGTGTAGGAGGATTGTGACAGAAGCCTTCAACATCTCTCTTTCTCAATTATGAGTTTAGAGTCATTCAGCACCACTACAAGGAAAGCTTCCTTGCCTATGAAAGTCAATGACAGCACAGATAATTGATTTCTACAAAGTTTCTTGCAGCAGCATGGACCACAGACTCAACAATCCTGCACAGCCCAACATCAAACATGCATCTGGCAACAGCAGGACCTGGGACACAAAAACGGCCTGTGATATAGCATGGATCACAGACAACAACATGACTCTAGGCTGCAGCACAGACTATAGGTATCATTGTGTTCTTTTATGGCAACCCTTAGTATGAACTGACCAACATGGTCTCCCAGTTGCAGCATGAACCATAGACATCAACATAGCCTCAGGTGGCAGCACAGACCACAGACATTAATATGGCCTTTGGTGGAAACTTAAACTAGAAACATCAACATGTCTCCTGGCAGCAGCACATACCATGGATACAACATGGATTCCCCTGGAAGCATGGACCATCAACATAAACATAGTTTTCTAAAATCTTATTCTGTAATAGAAATCTGAAAGGGGCCATGGCAAAGAAAAGAGCTTAAGAATCTGAAAGTTTTGTATTGTGCATGAAATTATTGTATGCCTGTACATATATTTTAATTTTTCTTTTATGTATTATATCACTAACATAGTTTCCTCTCCTTCCACTCCTCTATTTCCCCCATCCCGATTCCCTCCCTTTCCAAGATCCACTTCGACATCAGTTTCCCTTCAAATAAAAGAGCAGGCTTCCCAGGGATATCAATCAAACATAGTAAAACAAATTGCAATAAGACTAGGCATGTACCTCCTATCAAGGATGGATGAGGCAACCCAGTGAGAAGAAAAGGGTCCCAAGAGAAGGAAAAGAGTCAGAGAGATGTCCCACCTACACTGTTAGGAGTTCAACCAGAACAGTAATCTATGCAACCATTAAGTATATGCACAAGACCTACCTCAGACTCATATAGGTTTGTGTTTTTTGATTCAGTCCCTCTGAGCTTCTGTGAGACCTGCTTAATTGATTCTTGGGCATTGTTCTTGTGATGTCCTTGACCCCTATGGCTCCTACAATTCTTCTTCCCTGTTTTCTGCAGGGATGCTCTGACTTCATCTAAGTTTAGCTGTCAGTCTCTGCATCTGCTCCCATCAGTTGCTAGGTGACAGTTCTTTGATGACAGTTGTGATAGGCATCAATATATGAGTATAGCAGAATATTATTAGTAATAATTTCAATATTTTTTTCCTGGACATCCAAGAACTGTCAAGTGTGGGCTCCATCCCATGGTTTGTGTGTCTCAAGTTAGACCTGTTATTGGTTGGCCAATCCTACAAGTTCTGTTCTACCTAATTAACCCAGCATATCTACATCTAAAATTTTCTGGATGGGTTGATGTCCCAGTTCCACTGCTACAAGTCTTGCTTGGTTAAAGACAAAGGATAATTTGGGCTTCCTAGCCCTCATTACTAGGAGACTTCTCTAGGGTCACTCATAGATACCAGGGAGTTTCCACTGCACTATGTTCCTACATTGCCTCCAAATACTCCTTAATTCCCGAAGCCTCTCCCAGTACTCTCTCCTTCTATCTAACCCAACCCCTCCTCATCCCACCTGTTTCCATCCCCACCTGCTCTCAGCTCACTGGAAAAATCTCATTCTATTTTTACTTCCTGGGGAAATCCATGTGTCCTCTGTTGAGATCTCCTACTTAGGATCTGTGGATGTTAGCATGATTTTCTTTTGCTTAATAGTTAATGTCTACCTATAAGTGAGTACATGCCATATTTGTCTTTGTTCGTTTGGATTACTTCACTCAGGATGTTTTTTTTTCCCTAGGTCTAGTTATCAGCTATAGGAGTTTAGTGCTCGAATTTTGGGGTCACTTATGTATGCTGTCATTATCTGTAAATAAGGATACTTTGAATCCTGCCTTTCCAATTTATATCCTCTTGATTTTCTTCAGTTGTCTCATTGCTCCAGCTAGGAGCAGTAAGATAGGCTCAGTTACTGTATTGAATAAATATGGAGAGGGTAGACAGCTCATTCTTATTCCTGATTTAGTGCAATATTCTCTTTGTTTTTGCTGAGTCTTTGTGTCATTTTACTATCAGGCTGACTGTGGCCACATACAATGAATTTGGAAACCTTCTGTTTCTATGTTGTGGAATAATTTGAGGAATATTGGCTTTAGCTCCTTTTGAAAGTCTGTTAAAATTCTAAGCTCAAACCATCTCGTCTTTTTTTTTGGGGGGGGCAGGGTAGACTTTAATGACTGCTTCTTTTCCTTTGGGGGTCATAGGTTTATTTGAATTGTTTATCCGATCTTGATTTCAATTTGGGAAGTAGTATATATTTAAAAGTTATTATCCATTTTTTAGATTTTCCAACTTTTTGAAGTATGAACTAATGATTCTTTGGATTTCTTCAGTGTCTATTATTATATTCCCCTTTTCATTTCTGATTTTGTTAATTTGGCTATTCTACTTCTGTCCTTAGTTTGGATAAGGGATTCCATTTCTTGTTGTTTTTCTCAAAGAAGCAACTCTTTATTTCATTTTTTTTTTATTTTATTGTTTTGTTTTTGTTGTTCTTTTTGTTTTGTTTTATTTATTCATTCCTCAGTTTCATTATTTTATGCCCTTTACTCTTGGGTGTGTTTGCTTCCCTTTCTTTTAGAAGTTTCCGGTGTGCTGTTAGGTTGCTAGTATGAGATCTCTCCAATTTCTTCCTGAAGGCACAGAATGGATATGAAAAGAGGATCCATCATTTTGCTACGTACAAGAAACACTTCTAATATCAATGCTATATAGACACTATACCAGAGGAAAATGTTAGAAAAAAGATTTTCAAAGGCAAATGAACCCAAGAAACAAGCTAGGGTAGCTATTCAAACATCAATCAAAAGAGATAGAGAAGGACACTTCGTATTAGTTAACCTGTGTCTCTTTTTTAAAATTTAGATGTACTTATTATTTAGGTCCCACTACAGATGGTTGTGAGCCACCATGTGGGTGCTGGGAATTGAACTCAGGAGCTCTGGAAGAGCAGTCACTGCACTTAATCACTCAGTTATTTCTCAGCCCCCAATCAGGTTTTCTTTATCCATTCTTCAACTGAAGGACATTTGGGTAGTTTCAGTTTCTGGTATTAGGAATAAAGGTGCTATGAACATAATTGAGCAAGTGTCTTTATGTGATGGTGGAGTATCTTTTGGATATATGTCCAGGAGTGGTATAACTTTGTTTGCAGGTAGAACTATTCCCAAATTTCTGAGAAACCACCAAATTGATTTCCAGACTGGTTGTACAAATTTGCACTCCCACCAGCAGTGGAGTGTTCCCCTTGCTCAACTTGCCAGCATGTGCTGTCCTTTGAGGTTTTGTTCTTAGCCATCCTGATGAGGTGAGGTATGGGGAGTGTGGGTGGGGGTACACCAACTGGAGTAGGAGGGGGGGGGAATAGTGAGTTCTGAGGAGGGGGGAAATGGGGTAAGGAGAGAACATCTGAAATGTAAATAAAATTTCCAATAAAAAAAAAAGAGTTTAAAGTTGAAAACTCATAGTCGTTTTGCTTTACGTTTTCCTGATGACTAAGAACATTAAACATTTCATTAAACGCTTCTTGGACATTCAAAATCCCTCTGTTGAGAATTCCCTGTTTTTTTCTGTATCCCATTTTTAATTAGATTACTTTGTTAGTTGATGTCCAACTCCTTGAGTTTTATATATAATATATTGAGTATTAGTGTTCTGTCAGATGTAGGGTTGGTGATCTTTTCCCAATCTGTCCTGTAGGCTGTCATTTTGTCCTATTAACACTATTCTTTGTCTTACAGAAGCTTTTTCAGTTTCCTGAGGCCCCACTTATCAATTGTCAATTGTTTGGTTTTTGGTTTTTGGTTTTTTGTTTTTTTTGTTTTGGAGACAGGATTTCTCTGTGTAGCCCTGGCTGTCCTGGAACTCACTCTGTAGACCAGGCTGGCCTCAAACTCAGAAATTTGCCTGCCTCTGCCTCCCAAGTGCTGGGATTAAAGGCATGTACCACCATTGCCCAGCATCAATTGTTAATCTTAGAGCCTGGGCCACTGTTGTTCTGTTCTGGAAGTTGTATCTAGTAAAGACAAGTTCAAGGCCATTTCCCACGTTCTGTTCTATTAGATTTAGTGTGTTTTATTTTTATGTTGATGTCTTTGATCCAGTTGGACTTGAGTTATGTGCAGGGTGATAAATATAGAGCTATTTTCATTCTTCTACATCCAGACATCCAGTTAGACCAGCACCATTTGTTGAAGATGCTCTCCCAATTCCATTGTATGGTTTTGGCATCTTTGTGTCCATAGGTATGTGACTTTATTTCTGTGTTTTCGATTTGATTCAATTACTCAACCTATCTGTCTCCATACCAATATCATGGAGTTTTTATTATTTCTCTGTAGTACAGATTTATGTTAGGGATGGTGATACCTCTAGAAATTCTTTTATTGTTCAGGATTGTTATAACTATCCTGTCTTTTTGTTTTTCCATGTAAAGTTAAGAATTATTCTTTCCAGATCTCTAAAGAATTATTTTGGAATTTTGATGGGGATTGCATTAAATCTGTAGATTGCTTTTGTTAAGATGGACATTTTCACTATGTTAATTCTACTGATCCATGAGCATGAGAGTTTTTTTCCGTGAGCAAGAGAGTTCAATTTCTCTCTTTAGGAACTTGAAGTTCTTGTGATACAGGTCTTTCTTTTGCTTGGTTAGATTTTTACCAAGATATTTTATATTATTATTAATTATTTATATTATTTTATATTATTTGTGCCTATTATGAAGGATATTGTCTCCCTAAATTCCTTCTCAGTCTATTTATCACTTGTATAGAGGAACACTATAGATTTCTTTGAGTTAATTTTGAATATAGACTCTTTGCTGAAGGTGTTTATCAGCTGTAGGAGTTCCTTGGTAGAATTTTGGAGTCACCAATGTATACATCTCTGACCAACAATACTTTGATGTTCTTCCTTTCTAATCTGTATCCACTTGATCTCTTTTAGTTGCCTTATTGCTCTAGCTAGAATTTCAAGTAGTATACTGAAGAGACAGTGGACAGCCTTTTCTTGCCCCTGATTTTAGTGGAATTGCTTTAAATATTTCTTTATTTAACTTGGTATTGACTATTGGCTTGCTGTATATTGTCTTTTTTGTGTGTGTGTGTTTAGATATGTACATTGTATCTCTGATATATCCAATTGTCATTATAAAATGATCTCTCCATTTTAACATGAATGGGTGTTGGAAAGGGTTTTTCAGCATCTAATGAGATGATTATGTGGTTTTTCCTTTCAGTTTGTTTCTATGGTGTATTGCATTGATGGATTTTCATATGTTGAACAATAGCTGCTCCTCAACAATGAAGTCTACTTGATCTTGCTGTATGGTGTCTTTTTGAGTTTGGTTTGCTAGAATTTTATTGAGTATGATTGTATAAATGTTCTTAAGGGAAATTGTTCTGAAATGCTCTTTTTTATTGAGTTTTTGTGTGGTTTAGTTATCAGGGTGACTGTGTTTTTATAGAATAAGTTTGCCAGTGTTCCTTCTGTTTCTATTTTGTGAAATAGTTTGAGTCTTTGAGTATCAGTACTAGCTCTTCTTTAAAAATCTGGTAGAATCCTGCTCTAAATTCATTTGTCCTGGGTTTCCTCTCACCCTAGTTTATTTGGGAGACATTTGTTAAGTGTATTTCCTTAGGGTTTAGGACTCAGATTGTTTATTTGCTCTTGGTTCAGTTTTGGCAATTAGTATCTGTATAGAAAATCATCTATTTCATTGAAAATTTTCAGTTTTGTGTAGTACAGGTTCTGAAGTAAGACCTAATGTTTCTGTGAAATTCCTCAGTCTGCCTTTTTTATGTCTGCCTTTCATTTCTGATCTTGTTCATTTGGGTACTGTCTCTCTGCCTTTTAGTCAGCTTGGCTAAGGTTTTGTCTATTTTGTTAATTTTCTCAAAGAACTAGCTCCTTGATTTTGTTGATTCATTGTATTGTTCTCTTTGTGTCTAATTTATTGATTTCAGCCCTGAGTTTGATTATTTCATACTGTCTATTCCTCCTGGTTGTGTTTGCTTCCTTTTTTTCTAGAGCCTTTAGGTGTGCTTTTAATTTATTTTTTCATGAGCACTCTCTAATTTCTTTATGATTGCACTTAGTGCTATGAACTTTAGCACTGTTTTCATAGTGTCCCATATATTTGAATATGTTGTGCTCTCATTTCCATTGAATTCTGGAAAGTCTTTAATTTATTTCTTCCTTGACCCACTGATCATTGAATAAAGAGTTGTTCAGTTTCCATGAATACGTAGGTTTTTCTGTTGTTTCTGTTGTTGTTGAAGTCCAGCTTTCATCCCTGGTGATCTGATAAGATACATGTGGTTACTTCAGTTTTCTTGTATTTGTTGAGGCTTGATTTGTGAATGATTATATGTTCAATTTTGGAGTAGATTCCAGGTGGTGCTGAGAAGAGGATATATTCTTTTGTGTTTGCATTAAGTGTTCTATAGATGTTTGTTAGGTCCATTTGAAGCACAACCTCTGTTAGTTTTGTTATTTTTCTGTTTATTTTATGTCTTTATTACCAAATGATGACATTTGATGATGTCATCATGAACAATGTCCATTGGTAAGAGTGGGGTTTTGAAGTCTCTCACTATTAATGTGTGGGGTTCAACATGTGATTTAAGCTTTAGTAATATTTCTTTTATAAATATGTGTGCCCTTGCATTCAGGGCATAGTTGTTTAGAATTGAGATTTCCTCTTGTTAGATTTTTCCTTTGATGAGTATAAAGTGTCCTTCCCTGTCTCTTTTGATTACTTTTGGTTGAAAATCTATATTATTAGATATTAGAGTAGTTATCCCAGCTAATTTCTTGAGACTGTTTTCATGGAAAAGCTTTTTCCATTCCTTTACACTGAGATAATGGCTACCTTTCTCTCTGAGATGTTTCTTGTATACAGTAGAATGATGGATTCTGTTTATGCATCCATTCTGTTAGCCTGTGCCTGTTTACTGGGGAAATGAGTTCATTGATGTTCAGAGATATTAATGACCAGTGATTGTAACTTCATGTTATTTTGATGTGTGTGTTTATTAGTTTTAATGGTGTGAAATTATTTATTTCTTGTGTTTTTCTCAAGTATAGTTAGCCTCACTGGGGTAGAGTTTTCCTTCTAGTATCCTCTGTAGGGCTTTGTTAGTGGAAAGTTATTGTTTAAATTTATTTTTTTTCATGGAATATCTTGGTTTTTCTATCTATGGTGACTCAAAGATGTGATGGGTATAGTACTCTGTGCTGACATCTGTAGCCTATTAGGGTCTACAAGACATTTGTCCAGGCCCTCCTAGCCTATAGGGTCTCAATTGAAAAATCAGGTGTTGTTCTGATAGGTCTGCCTTTATATGTTACTTGGCCTTTTTCTCTTGGAGCTTTTAAAATTTGTTCTTTGATCTGTATATTTAATGTTTTGATTATTTTGTAGAGTTTTCTTTTTTCTCTTTCTTTCCTTCCTTCCTTCCTTCCTTTCTTTTTTCTTTATTGTTTTTTTGGTTCAATCTGCTTGGTACGTAAGCTTATTATATGTTTATAGGCATCTATTTCTTTAGGTTAGGAAATTTTTCTTCTATGATGTTGTTGAAGATGTTTTCTGGGCCTTTGAGCTAATTATTTTCTCCTTTTTCTATGCCTATTATTATTAGGTTTGGTCTTTTCATAGAATCCCAAATTTCTTTGACTTTTTAGATGTTATGATCTTTTTTAGATTTTGCACTTTATTTGACTGATATATTGATTTGTTCTATGTATCTATTGTATCTGTTGTATATTCTATGCCTGAGACACTCTCTTACATCTCCTGTACTCTAGTTGTGATGCTTACAATTATACTTATGGTTCTCTTTCCTATGTTTTCCATTTCCTGGACTGCCTTGATCTTTTTATTGGAGAATTGAGTTCTTTGATATTGATAGATATTAATGATCAATGATTGTTAATTCCAATTATTTTTATGTTGTTGTTGTTAACAGTGTGTGTTTCCCTTCTTTTGTTTTTGTTGTGGAGAGTTTATTTCCTGTATTTTTATGTGTATGTTAAACTCCTACAGTTGGAGTTTTTCTTTTACTTTCTTATGTAAGGCTCAATTTGTGCATAGATATTGTTTAAATTGGACTTTATCATAGAACGTGTTGTTTTCTCCTTCTATGGTAATTAAAAATTTTGCTTGGTAGAGTAGTCTGTGGTGACATATGTGTGCTCTTAGAGTCTGCAACACATGTTTCCAGGCTCTTCTGGTTTTTAGAGTTTCCATTGAAAAGTTGGGTATAATTCTAATAGTCTTCTTATATATATTTCTCGACTTTTTTACTTTGCAGCTTTTAATATTTTTTCTTTGTTCTGTACATTTAATGTTTTGATGATTATGTTGCAAAGGGACTTTTTTCTGATCTAATCTATTTGGTGTTCTGTAAGCTTCTTGCATCTTTTCAGGCATTGCCTTCTTTAGGTAAGAAAAATTTTCTTCTATGATTTTGTTAAGGATATTTTATGGGCCCTTTAGTTGGTATTCTTCTTGTTATTCTATTCTTATTCTTAGATTTGGTTCAGATTTCTTAGCTGTTCCAGATTTCTTGGGTGTTTTGTGTCTGGAATTTTTTAGATTTAACATTTTTTCATTGTTATATCTATTTCTTTAGTTGTATCTTCTAACTTAGATTCTCTCTTCCATCTTTGATATTCTGTTGACAATTCTTGTACAGGTAATTATTGTTTACTTACCTTGATTTTCCATTTCCAGACTTCCCTTAGGTCCAGCTTTCTTTATTGCATCTATTTCCATTTTGAGATCTTGAAAAGTTTTATCCATTCTTTCAATTATTTGCTTTCTCTTGCTTTTCTTTAAGTCATTTATTCATTTCTTCCAATGTTTTTGTCCGTCTTTTCCTTGATTTCTTTAAGGGATTTATTTATTTCTTTTAAAGAACTTCTATCATATTTATAAAGTTTGTTTTAGAACCCTTTTCTTACCTTTCAGCAGTGTTGGAATATTCAGGAAAGGCTGTAATACGAGAGCTGGAATCTGGTGGTAACATAGTATCCTGGCTGTTGTTGGTTATGTTCTAATGCTGGTGTCTTGGCATATGGGTTCTTGGTAATTACAAATCTAGTGCCTATTTCTGAATTTTTGTTTGTTGGGTGGATGTTTGTTCTTTGGTCTCTATTTTCTCTCTGGTTTTCTGGCAAGAGTGGCCTGTGGTTTAATGGAAGGTATCCACTATAGTTGGAAGCTGGAGTGGTTTCTAGTCTAGTGTATGTGTGAGGTTTCAGCCCAAGTTTGAGGCTTAAGTTTCATTGGCTGGTGTAGCTTCTGGTTCAGCCTAGAATCCTTTGCAGGAGTTGGCTGGGGACTCAGATATGGTGACTAAGGGTTGCCTTGGAATGTACTGAGAGGGAATTGTGTAAGGGTAGCCAGGCTACGTGCTTGTGGTTGTGGTTCAGGTGGCCAGTGTAGCCACTGGTCAAGCAGAGGGTGTTTACTGGAACTGGCAGACTGGATATCATGAGAAAGAATGCTTGGGGTTGGGTGGCCAGGAACTGAAAAAGTAGGGGCAGTCCATGAACAAACAGTCTACTGGGGTTTTGGTTGCTACTGCAGTGTCTGTTGGGGCAAGGGGGTTTCCACTGGAGTTGTGAGATAGGATATATTGATGTTACCGGATAGATGTTGGGAATAGGATGGGAAGGCACTGATGATGTGGTTGGATCTATGGGCATGTGACTTACTTGGTATTCTTGATGAAGGTGTGGCCTCTAGTGGAACAGGGTGTTCCACAGGAGTTCTAGACTGGAATATCAGTTATTTTTTTTTTGCTACAATTTATCTTTTTAAGCCAACTTAAAGGACAAGTCAAAATGGAGTTTTGAAGGAATTGGTGTCCTGAATACTATAAAACTAATATTGTAACAAGTTTGTGATGCTTGATTTAAATTAATGTCTACCATGATAGGTCCTTGACTTGTGTGGAAGATGGGCTTTGGGTATATCTATGGGGATGCCTTGATTATGTTGATTTGCTGTGGGAAGACCCATCTTAATTTTGGATGGGACCACTTAGTATGCTGGATGCTGGGCTGAGTGAAAAGGAGAGAGGAGTTGAGCACAAACACTCATTATGCTCTTTCTCCTCCTCCTCTTCTTCCTCTTCCTCCATTACCTCCTCTTTCTCTTCATCTTTTTCATTTAAAAGCAATTTCTTAGTGTGGGTGTATGTGCTTGTGTGTGTGCCATGATACACATTCAGAGGTAAGATGATAACATTTCAGAGTTTTCTCCTTTCACCTTTATTTTCATTCCAGGGGTGGATTCCAGGTAAAAGGTTTTGTAGCAACCATTTACCCAGTGAGATTGTGTATATGTCCTAAATTCTTCTTTTAACCACACATGTAGTGTGACTAGTTCCCTCAGGCTCCTTGCTGAGATGAACTGTAACCAGAAACTATGAGCCCAATAAATCCTTTCTTCTTCAAGCTGCTTTTGTCATACTATTTTCTTTTCTTTTTTTTATTGGAAATTTTATTTACATTTCAGATGTTCTCTCCTTACCCCATTTCCCCCTCCCTCCCAGGAACTCACTATCCCTTCCCCCCCCTCCTCCTGCCTCCATGTTGGTGTACCCCCACCCACCTCCCCTGTACCTCACCTCCCCACCCTTGAATACCTCCCCCCACGACGTCCAGCCTTCATGGGACCAAGGATCTCTACTCCCACTTATATATAGCTCCCTTGCATATATAGCTGGAGCCATGGGTCCCTCCCTAAGCATTCCCAGGCTGGTGGTTTAGACCCTGGGGCTCTGGTTGGTTGGGATTGTTGCTTTCCTCATGGTGTCGTGAATCCTCTCAACTCCTTCAGCCTTCACTCTATCTTCTCCATTGGGAACCCCATGATCAGTTTAATGGTTAGATGTGAGCATCTGCCTCTAGTATGTCAGACTCTTGCAGACTTCTAAGGAGACAGCTATATCACGTTCCTGTCAGCATGTACATCCTGACATCTACATCAATGTCTACCTTTGGTGACTGCAGATAGGATGGCTATCCAGGTGGAATGGTCTGTAGACAGCCCCTCCTTCAGTTTCTGTCCTGCACTGTGTCTCCATATTTGCTCCCTTGAGTATTTTGTTACTCCTTCTAAGAAGGACTGAAGCCCCCCATACTTGGTCATCATTCTTCATGAGCTTTATGTGGTCTGTGAGTTGAATCTTGGGTATTTCAAGCTTCTGGGCTAAAATCTAATAATCAGTGAGTGAATACCATGTATGTTCTTTTGTGATTGGGTTACTTCACTCAGGATGATATTTTCTAGTTCCAGAATGCTGAACATTTCTTTAGGTGCTTCTCGGCCATTTGCATTTCCTCAGTTGAGAATTCTTTGTTTAGCTCCATACCCCATTTTTAATAGGGTTATTTGATTGTCTAGAGTCTAATTTCTTGAGTTCTTTATATATATTGAATATTAGTCCTCTATCGGATGTGAGATTGGTAAAGATCTTTTCCAATCTGTTGGTTGCTTTTTGTCCTATTGACAGTGTCCTTACAGAAACTTTGCAATTTTATGAAGTCCCATTTGTCAATTCTTGATCTTAGAGCATAGGCCATTGGTATTCTGTTCAGGAACTTTTCCCCTGTGCCTAGGTATTCGAGGGTCTTCCCTACCTTCTCTTCTATTAGTTTCAGTGTGTCTGGTTTTATGTGAAGGTCCTTTATCCACTTGGACTTGAGCTTTGTACAAGGAGATAAGAATGGATCGATTTGCATTCTTCTGCATGCTGTCCTCCAGTTGAACCAGCACCATTTGTTGAAAATGCTGTCCTTGTTCCACTGGATGGTTTTAGCTCCTTTGTCAAAGATTAAATGACCATAGTTGTGTGGGTTCATTTCTGGGTCTTCAACCCTATTCCACTGATCTTCCTGCCTGTCTCTGTACCAATACCAGGCTGTTTTTATCACTATTGCTTTGTAGTACAGCTTGAGGTCAGGGATGGCGATTCCTCCACAAGTTCTTTTATTGTTGAGAATGGTTTTCGCTATCCTGGGTTTTTTGTTGTTCCAAATAAATTTTAGCATTTATCTTTCTAGTTCTGTAAAGAATTGAGTTGGTACTTTAATGGGGATTGCATTGAATCTGTAGATTGCTTTTGGCAAGATGGCCATTTTTACTATATTAATCCTGCTGATCCATGAGCATGGGAGATCTTTCCATTTCCTGAGATCTTCTTCAATTTCTTTCTTCAGAGACTCGAAGTTCTTGTCATATAGATCTTTCACTTGCTTGGTTAGATTCACCCCGAGGTATTTTATATTATTTGTGACTATTGTGAAAGGTGTCATTTTCCTAATTTCTTTTTCAGCCTGTTTATCTTTCACGTAGAGGAAGGCTACTGATTTGTTCGAGTTGATTTTATAACCTGCCACCTTGCTGAAGTTGTTTATCAGGTTTAGGAGTTCTCTGGTGGAGTTTTTGGGTCATTTAAGTGTCATACTATTTTATTATAGGAAGCAAAATTTAAACAGGAATCAATATAGATATATATATTTGAAAGGAATATAAATTAAATTATAAGGGAAAACAACTCTTTATGACTAAGGTACAGCAGGACTCTCCTAAATAATGCTACTGTGAGAGAAAGGAAAGAGCTAGGCATGGTGCTACATATCTCTGGTGAATCATGAGCTCCAGATAAGTCTGAGATACATATGGATAGTCTGTGTCAAAAAAAAAAAAAAAAAAAAAACCTGAAGAAAAGAAAGGAAAGCTTTATGAGATCCTAGAACAGAGATTCTGCTGTCTGGACATAGACCCGCCCAAGGACAGACAGCGAGATTTCATGGTGTCTTTGAAGTTTCATGCAAGGCAGTCTTCCAGGGTGATTAGAGTCTGTCTGACTTTAACCTCCGTATTACATGACACATTTGCTAAGAAATGTCCTAGATAACTTTGCCTCTGTGACTTTTAGAAATTTAAAGAAAAGTCATGAAGTTTGCACTGGATTTGAGGAGCTGGAATATGCTCTCTATATTAATCCCCGTGTTTGAGAATATTGTCTATACTTTTAGAAAAAAGTAGAAGGAAGCATTACACTTTCTTAACCCCAGAAGACTTATGGGGATATTATTTTCCTTGAAGATTTTAATTTTGTAAATTTTTGTTTTTAGTTTTTAGTGGTGAATCCCAGAAATCAAATTCAGGCAATCAGACTTGGTCACTAAGTGCCTTTGTGCTCTGGGCTATCTCAGAGGTCACATTATTGTTTTTGAGTACAAGGACAGCCTTTTTGTTAATTACTGTATTTCGAAGTGTTTGATGGGGAATTGTGAAATCAGCAGATGGCGGGTGAAAATCAAAGAAAAATGTAGATTAGCAAAAATAAAGCATATAAAATAGATCAACAGTTCAAGGAATCTTAAAGTTAATTTTAAAAATGAATGAGGAAATAGGTTGGCTTTGTATTCCTTATGTAGCATAGCTACCTTGTTTCCTGTGACATTGTTTGAGTGTCTATTAAGGTTTGTGTGTGATGTGTTTTCTAATTTTTGGTTTTTTGTATTTATGTTTCTTGAGTTTACAGGGTAGAAGGAAGGCATGGTGAGGATAGAGGGGATGATAAGGAGATATTTTAAAAAGTGCCCATTAATCCTGCCTGAAAAATTTATGGTACAGTGGATGACATTTCTCTCAAACCACAATCTATCTACTAAAATAGATATTCTCATACCCTTCCAAGGCTCCATGGGGATTTTTCTTAAAGGTGCATTTGTGAGGGGTACAACTAAAAATAAGTAAGCATTTAAAAATAGAATAAATATATTTAGAAGGTAAAAAACTAAATGCACATGTTTTAAACAATCTTATAGTTTATATTTAAATTTTTCTTTTGATGAACAGCATATGAAACACAGCTGGCAATAAAATTAGAGTTCATCAAAATTAACAGTGTCTCATGTATAGGCACAGTAAAAAGAATTTCACTATCTGAAATGCTAATAGCTAACACTTATTACAAGAGGTTTTTTTTCTTTTTTCTTTGTGATACTGGGCATCAAATCTAGGGCCTAGCACATGATAAGTGTTACCACTGAATAAGAGCCCTAGCCTTGGAAACATAGTTTCCACATTTTAATGCTAAATGCTACCCAAGATAGCAACTATAACTTACATGTTAACAACTCATGCATAACTTACAACTTATAGCTTATAACTTATAACTCCTACTTATAACTCCTACAAGTTAACAACTCATAACTTACAAATTCTTGGAAGGAAGGTCTTGTCTTCATTTCCAGAGTGCTAGGATGACCCACAACCAGCTATTTTTTTATAAAAATATATTTTTAATATTAACTGTTTCACAGATACATAGAAATTGTATATAAGTGGGTATCCTGTAGCATTTGCTGTGGTTAGATCAGAACAGATGTATTTATCTCCTCAAACAACTTTTCATTTCTTTTTATCAAAAACATTAGGAATTTGTACTTTTAGAGTCGTTTAAGTGTGTGGGCAATATTTTTTGCATGTTTATGTGTATACTGCTTTCATGCCTGATGCCCCAAGAGACCAAAAGAGAAATTCAAACGTTCCTGGGCCTGCAATTACTGATGGTTATGCTATGCCATGTAGGCACTGGGAACTAAACCTAGGTCATCTGGAGGAATGGCACATGCTTTTAACCACAGAATCATCATTCCAGTCACTTTTGCATCTTTGAAATGTAGCACAGAATGCTATTGTCGGCAGACACTACACTCCAGAGTTGTACACCAGAACTTTTTGTCTTCCAATATAGTATTTATGGAAAAATTTAGAAGTTTCTTTCTTGATTTTCCTAGGTTTACAAGGAAGCATGTGAATATAGTAAAGTAGCAAAATGAAGTTAATCACATCAGCTTTCTAAGACAATAAGTGGGAGGTAAGGGTTCAAATCCTCCATATTTTGAATCAGAGTGAAGTTTCTTTTCTTTGTGTTTCTAAAGATTTATTTTATTTTAAATTATGCCTCTCTCTCTCTCTCTCTCTCTCTCTCTCTCTCTCTCTCTCTCTCTGTGTGTGTGTGTGTGTGTGTGTGTGATTGTGTGTGCGCACATGTGCTGTGGATTTCAAAGGAGGATGTCAACTCCACTGAAGGTCCACTTATAGTTGGTTGTTATTCATCAGACATAGGTGCCTGGAACTAACTAAATTGAGTCCTCTAGAAGACTAAAATGTGCTCCTTTGCCCATGGCCATCTCTCCAACTCCTACATAGCCATCTCTTCCTATGCAAGACTTATTGATTTTTACTTTACATAGGTGGGATTGTCTGCATTTTTATATTTACCCTACTTTACAACCTCGGACCTTGTTCAAGATGTGACATGGCTAACACAATTATTTGTCAGTCATGACCAGCCACAGAAATAGAAATTAGAAATGATCTGTAGAGTTAGATTCATTTTAGGCAGAAAAAGAAACTCAACCAACTTTACTTCAGTTGTAAGGGAGTCATTATGAGTACATGGATAATAAAAAATGAGAAATTTGAGATTTACTCCACTGTAACTCCAAGGCTGTAAGCATAGGAGGCTGTGGCATTGAGAACAAACCATCAACTTAAGAAGTTAGGGTGGGTCCTATGCATTTCTTTCTGCCAGTCTGATCTGTAGCCTGTGCAGTGTATCTTTTGTGTTAACAATCATGTAATATCATTAAATGCCTTGTTTCCTTGGTGTCTTAATATTGTTTTGTAGGTTTGTTTGAATTGACGTCCAAATTACATAGTTGGCTCTCTCCTAGGTCCATTGTGTAGTATTAGTTCACTCACAGGAGATATAGCATATGTGAAAGACATGAAGCACAATCATAAAGAAATACTGGAACCTATAATTCTAAATCAAGGGCTAAAACTGGTCAACACTGGCAATTCATCTGTTTTTTTCCCCCTTGAGAGGAGGGAATATAAAATTTCTTTTCTTTCTTTTTGAAAATTGTATACATGTGTGTGAAATGACTGTGTCATTTCACAGTCTCCTCTTCACCCTCTCTCACGTCTTTCCTAATGAACCCCCATTCTTCCCTACAAATTCCTCAGTATTTTCATTTTGCTTTTCTTTTCTGTGACTCATTGGATTTAGGTATGGGTTTGAGGTTATTTACTGAAATATGGGCAATTTTCCAGTGGCTACTCCACTTCCAAAAATGGCTCAATGTTGGCCCAGGTTGGCAGAGAATTCACTTTCTCTAGTCTTATAGCCTTGAACGTGAAGCAATCTTCCTGCCCTAACATTGTGAAAAAAGGGATTACAGGACCGAGTTGCCAAGGCCTGGTGGGTGGTTTATGTTTTTGCTGTGGTCTACTGTCCAATCCATGTGCTTTTATGTGAAAAGTTAGCACCATCCTGACTTTGTACTTAGTATTCACTTGCTTTCCTTTCTTCTTTTCAAAAACATTTTTTTAACCACATATGCATGTGTTCTTAAACAATATGTTGTTTACTTTTGCTTGTTTTGAAGTTTTAGAAAAATAACATATAATGTGTTCTGTTTCTTTTTTCTGTTAACATAATGTAACTAAAGATCATCCATATTGGTGTGGCTTCAGTTAGCTTAGTTTTACTACTAAACAGTCTTTCACAGCATGTTGTCTTTGTTTGCTTGTTTTACTTTGGACAGCCTTTTCTAGTATTGACAATTCCTCTGAACAATGTGTCTCTTGTAACATAGTAGGAAGGTTCAGAGAATGGGAGCCCAGGAATGTACTTGCTTTAATGTGTTTGTTAACTTTAATTTTATGCAATGATGCCAAAATGTTTTTAAAAATGATTAACCAATTAATGTTGCCACTAATAGTTAATTAGAATCTTCACTGAGGTCAGTGCATTTTTGCCAGAGTAATTTTTCTCAAATTCTGTCTATGTTATAACATGAAGTGTGTTTTTAATGTGGTTTTTCTCCTTGAGAAATAGTAAGATTGAACATTAAACATATTTAACATTAAATCCTTCTTCTATTATGAAAGTTTGAGGGCAGTTGGGACTATAGAGTGAGATCTGTTTTAGAAACCCGATAGATAATAGATAGATAGATAGATAGATAGATAGATAGATGATAGATGATAGAAAAATAGATAGATAGATAGATAGATAGATAGATAGATAAATGATAGATGATAGAAAAATAGATAGATAGTAGATAGATAATAGATAGATAGATAGATACAGATATAGAAAGATGGTATATAAATGATATAGACTTGATAGATTGATGATTGATAGATGATAGTTTTAAATAGATTGATAGATGACAGATAGATTATAAGTAGATAGAGGAAGTAAGCTCTAGAAAATAGATAGTATTTTGAAAATTGAACTCCTCACCCAAGTAATTTTGCAACCAATTCTTTTGGTTTACTTACCTTTAGTTACTGCTGTATGGAAATGTTAAATAGCAATTTCATAAAAAAAGAACTAATATGTTTTAAATTAATTGTGTGTGTTTATTTCTGTTTTCTTTTCCTGTTTCTTCCTTTTGTTTTCCTTCCTTCCTTCCTTCCTTCCTTCCTTCCTTCCTTCCTTCCTTTCTTCCTTTCTACAGACTTAATTCACTTTATTTTTCCTATATAAAAACTCTTACGTGGTAGTCACAGCTGGAGACTAGGTCCTTTGAACAGAGAGTTTGGTGTGGGTTTTCACAAGATAGCTGTTGAAATCCTGATAAGGAGACTTGGTGAACACAGTTGGGAGGTTGAGAGTCAAGTATCTGTAGGTCTTGGAGATGACTTCAAAAGTGGCCTTGGAAAAGTTGTACAGGGGCTGTGTAGCCCTTGGCTGATGTGTAACAGCCATGAATGCCAGCCATCATCAAAAACTTCCTGGGCTCAGCAGCAGAGACAATGCCAGTGCCTCTGGGGGCATGAATGAGATGTACAAACACAGGGTCACAGCGGCCTGGCACTTTGCATGGAACAGTATAGAGCTTAACAATTTTGTCCCCACAAGCAGCATCTTCATACAGCGACAATGGAAGTATGGCCAAGATGATCACCCCTTGGAAGGCAGTGGCTACTTCCTTGGAGCACTTGACACTAAGACCTACATGATCATTGTAGTTTCCATAGCAACAAAAAAGTCTTGAACCTGGTCTTCTGACCATCCTAAGTCTACTTTTGTACTGGCACAGTCTTTAGAAAAACTCATCTCTTAGGGATACACCCATTAAAAAGTCAATAATCTTATATTCTTTAATGGGCAAGGCGAACAGGTAGATCTCCTCCAGGGACTTGATCTTTATGTCCTTGAACAGGTGGCCCAGCTTGGTGACAAGGATTCACTCCTTGTTTTCAGCTTTACTGCTGTCTCAACCATAAAATATTGTTTTCCTGAAGAAGAAGCCTGTTTGTTTCTTTTTTTTTTCTTGTTTTTGAGACAGGATTATACTATGTGACTCCTACTGCCTTGAATTGTTGATGGAACAACTCTCTTGCGTGCTGAGAATATAAGCATGCATCATGTGGTTTTTTTTCATTTTGTTTTGTTTGTTTGTTTGTGTTTGGAGACAGGATCTCTCTCTATATATCCTTGGCTGTCATTGAGCTTATTATGTAGATCAGCTTGACACAGAACTCACAGAGATACCCCTGCCTCAGGTTTTTGAGTGCTGGATTAAAGGAGAGAACCACCATCTTTACCTTTCATGCTGTTTTACTGATATCATGAAATTTTGTATCACCCTTGTCTCTTCTACCAGGGGAGAAGTCATCTTTTCTTCAGTGCATCAACGCTGTATACGCTACTTGCTTATTAGTTATATAATATTGACCTTTGTTATCAGATTGATGCTCCTCGTTTTTCGGTGATTGTTAATGGAGCTCTTTATCTAATAATGATGCTAATGTTTGTGAATAGTTAAGTAAAGCAGGTACCAAAAGATAAATATCAGGAGTTTCAGGCAGCTATTTGGGACATACCCACCATGGATAATGGGAACAATTGTGTAGTGTCATTGAGGCATATGCCAGGCCATCAGTGTCTACCAGTCCTTAGAGTAGCCTTCCCTAGAGGCTATGACTGCAAATAAGCAGAAGGCCAGAGACAGTTCTTGGGAAGAGACTGAGATTTAGACTTTCAGTGGCTAAAATTCTTGGCAGTGGAAGAAACCCATTAGAGGGAATTTGAGCAACATATAGATGTACTATAATGAGTTCACAAAACAATTTAGAAAATATGTTCATTCTGTATCTCCAGTAGCAGCAGAGTTTTAGAAACATGGTCTACATCCAATGCATATTTGATGAGAGAATAATTGTAACAGAGTGGGAAAATATTTCCTCCCCTAAATTGCTTTAATCCATGCATTAAACAATTAACAGCATCTAATTAGCTAGACCTTGTATAAATCTATGCTTGATCATCCTAATTGGTGATTAACCTATTGATTCTTCTGTGTATTGGCTTTTTAAATTTCCAAGCTTTCCTTCATTAGAAAACAAAACAAAATAAACAAAATATGGTCAGTCATTAGCATAGCAAATTTTATCATTTTTATAAAAAAAAATGAGTTTTTTCTTAACTACCTTCCTTCTAAATTGTAAGGAAGACTTGGCAGGGATTTGGCGTTGTTACATACACAACTTTTAATCATCATTCATGATCGTTCAATGAGCAGAATGCTCTGTAAAAGCCTGACTCATGGATTTCTCCAGGAAGCTCTAGTAACAGGGATCTACCTATAGTTATTTGAGTATGCTTGGCTCAGAGAACAGTACTATTTATTAGGAGGTATGGCCTTGTTGGAGTAGATGTGACCTTCTACTAGGTGTCATTTTGGGGATAGATCTTGAGACTCTTAGCTACCTGGAAGACAGTCTCTTCCTGGCTACTTTCAGATCAAGCTGTAAAATTCTCAACTCCTTTAGTATCAAGCCTGCCTGGATGATGCTATACTTCCCACCATAATGATAATAGATTCAACCTCTGAAACTGTAATTCAGCACCAATTAAATGTTTGCCTTTATAAGAGTTGCCTTAGTCATAGTATCTCTTCACAGCAATGGAAACCCTAATACACCACCTCAGTGAAGCTATTATGCATGCTGAGCACCCATATCTTCCCCAAAACATCACATAAAATAAACACTGTGGGGTCCATCTCCCAAGACAAGTTAAGTTAAACATGCTATCCATATCATTCCAGTCACATGGGCTGAAGGGTGAGTCCACCTCATTCCACACAGGAGAGCATCACATTTTTACTTCATTCCAGCTATGACATGTTCTGTTGGCTATTGGATGATATTGGGCCTCCATCTGTTGTAATCAAAGAAGTGAAGCCTAATATAATTGCTGTTTTCCCAAGAATCTCTACAGAGAAACCAGATTTCATTCTAAATGCCAAGTACAGCCCCTACTGGTACGGTTGTCTGGGACATCGTGTTGTGAGTCAAATGACTATATGAAGGGGTGGTGGGGAGATCACGGAGAGCAAAGCTTCAAGCTTCAATGAAATCTTCATTTAGAGACAGTACTTTTTTTGTTGTGGGCTGTTCTATGTATTTTATAATATTTAGTAGAATTATTGGAATTTGCTTTTGGTTGATAGTATTATTAGCAACACAATTGAGGCAACTCAAAATGCCTCTAGATATTGGTAAGTGCCACATGAAGGAGCCTTATGTAAACTGCACATCTAATATACAAAAAAATAACACAGAACCTTTATCTCTAAATTATTTGTTCTTTTGATTTAAAAAAGCCACATAGTAACATAGCTAAAGAAAAGCATAGTTAAAAATGTAAAAAATATGATTTGACATTTCTGTTGCTTCATGTGGGGAGCTGAGTATTTGTGTGTCTAAACTAACATTACTGAATGATGAGCCAAAGGACAAAACCCATTGCTTACCATTTCTTCAAGATGTGTGGAGAGACAGGGAATGGAAGCAAAACAGAATGGATGGCACACACGAGTCTGGGATTCCATCAGTAACTGTAGGGTTTTCACACATAGGAATAACGAGCTTCATTTTCCTTCTTAAATTGGTTTGGGTTGTACTTCTTTTGCTTAAAGTTATGATTGACTTAAGTGGTACATAAAGATAATTTGAAAAGAAGAAAGAACAAGAAGACAATTCTTCCATTATAAATTTTCTTAGGTTTTTCTTCTAGAGAGAAATGGTTTATTTTGGCTTATATAAAATCTATTTCCAAGTCACTTTGAAAAGAGAATTTATAAAAATATTCCAGAAGTTATCCAGTGAATATAACAGTAAAATATTTCATGAGGAGGAAAAAAGAATCTTGTGAATGAAATTAGATATACACAAAATGAACAAAAATAGAAAAAATATAATTTTTTAAAAATGAAAATAGTTTAATTATACATAGATAGGTAGATAGATAGATAGATAGATAGAAGAGAGAGAGAAGATAGATAAGATAAAATGTCTTAGCAGCTGGGGCTACCATGACCAAAGGTCACAATCTAAGGAACTCTTAAGCAATAGAAACTTACTTCTAGTAGTATGAAGCCTAGAATGTTCAAGACATAGTGCAAGCATGTATCTATCTATAGAAGGTCCTAAATGGTTCTTCCTTCTCTGTCCTTGCATGTTAGAAGAGTCTCTCCTTGTCTTCTTTCTCTTCCTCCTCTTCCTCCTCTTCTTTGTTCTTGTTCTTTTTTCCTTTTCTTCTTCCCTTCTTATTTTTGATTCCTTTATTTGTTTATTTATTTATTTATTGGTGTTGTAAGACAGGGTTTTTCTGTGTAGCAGTGGCTGTCCGAGAACTCACTCTGTTGGACCAGGCTGGCCTAAATTTACAGAGACCCACTTGCCCCTGTCTCTTAGTGCTAGGATTAAAGACACACTTCTGCACTGGCTGACAAGTCATTTTCATAGGATCCAAAGATATCACTTTCAATCTCATCAACTTGATGTGTAGAATTTCATTGTGTGAATTTTTGTGGCCCAAAAGACTACCAGACTCCAATAAATGTGGGTAAACACACACACACACACACACACACACACACACACACACACACACACGCTCACTCTCCCAAACTGTGGTGAGATAGTATCAACATCATATCTTTCACGCTATGATGACATGCATGCTCAGTGTGGATCTTTCCCAGTGTGGCCCTGACTGAAGAGAATGTCCCAGGAGCTTTTTGATACTCTACTATTCACTTTCAGTTGCAAAAACAATTAGGTAGGGGGAAACAGGAATTCTAATAAATTCCTTGTGAAAAACAATAATCTTTTTTTTATTTTTATTTTTATTTTTATTTTTATTTTTATTTTTTATTTTTAGTGAAAGACCTCAAGGCTGGAGTTGCTCTGTATCACACAGTCATGGAGAAAGTCACAGGAGGACTTAGATCCACTTTCTGGTTTGGGGATGTATCTATGGTTTCTGGTGGTGTGTGTGTGTGTGTGTGTGTGTGTATTTGTGTGTACGTGTGTTTTGTTTTCATGCATGTATAGAAGGTATTGGGCATTGCATGCACTCACTTCTAGGTATATGTGTGGAAGCCAGAGGCAGATGGTGGGGTCTTCTTCTTTTGCTCTCTACCTTAAGTTATGGAAATAACTATCACTGAAAACTGGAACTGTGTATTTTGCTTATATAGTCTGGCCAGCAAGCCCTCTGGGACAACCTATCTCATGCCTCCCCCAGTGCTGGGGTTATAGATACACATTCCAGTGTGTAGATATTATGTTGGTGCTCAGGGTTTGAACTTAGGTCTTCATGCTGTGCATCAAGCCATACCTCCAGCACAGCAATATAGTATTTTGTTAAAGAGGTTTTCTTTCTTAAGAACTTGAAACCTTAAAAACTGATTGATAAATTCATTCAAAACGCAGCTGAAATATCTCCCACAGAAAGTTGTTGCTCATGAGATCATGTTGCTCATGACCAACTTAAAATATGAAGGAGATGAAAAATAGAGATGAAGAATGGCACATTAACCAAATGATATCTTGAGAACATATTCCTGTTCTGGCGAGAGAAGCTGAACAAGAAGACTGGTTTGTTCATATGATTTAATTCCTTATAATTTATAGTACCAGTGCCATCCATTTGAACTGATACAAACTTATGTTACTGATCTTAAGTTCTAACCTCAGCCATTGTTACCTACCTTACAATCATTAGGTTGTATTTGATAACATCAGGTCAGTTAGTATAGGCAGTGACACTGAGCAACCAGAAACGATTCTCCTGGTTCCGGACATCTGCTTCAGCATAGCTGTATGATTCCAAGGGCTGTTTCCTGTGATCTTGTCAATCTTGGAATCTTGTGTCCCCCACTCCGTGTTTTCACACCCTCATGTGGACTTTTACTTCTTGTCACCTTATTTCCTCTTCACTCAGTCATCACAGACTAGCTCTGACTTGAGTTATTCAGAAGTGCAACTTCATCGTCATCTTCAAGATATAACCTTTATCTCCCTTGGGAACCTATTTCCAACCTTGCTTTTCACCATGGACAATCTTTCAGGAATGGATGAGCCTGCAGATTTCTCTTTCTTTTATTATAACTACACACTTATCACTATTTAATAACTATTCTATTTCAATTTTCAAATTACTGTACTTTTTTTTTCTCCTGTTTGGGTTCAGATTGATATATGTTATTTATAAATAACATGTCCCAAATAACATGTAACCAGTTTGGATAAATTAGTTTGTTGCTTGTGATCATAAGAGCTGGCTTCACACAGGTAGGGTGCACCAACAGATTTCTTCCATTTGAGATTCTTGTGTTTATGAACTTTCTCTACAGAACTTCATGAAAGTAACCTAAAGGCCCACAACTGCCTACATATGCCAAGATGCAGAACACTTAGATCAGTTTTGATGAGCACAAGGTTTGACATATTTGTCAATAGTCCCAGGAAAGTTTTGCATAGTATAATATTTAGCAGCCACAGGAGAAGGGCAAACCAATATAATTAAGGTTAAGGGCAGGTGGAATAACTGACTCAGAGAAGCTTAATGTGTCCCTCTTTCTATTTTAGCTTTGTTCAAGCTCAGGAATCAATGAGCTAGGGCAAAGATATGTAAAGAAGTAAATTTCCACATAAGATTTGTCTGTTTTTCTTTGTAGATTGTTAGTCATCCAGGTTAGTCTATCCATCTGAAAATCATGCTATTTTTCTAATGTCCCACAAATAATCTAGGAATTTAATTCAATTTATTAACTTAGGAAAAAGACACAAAATAACATCAGTGTCTATTCAGTTATTGATTTTGTTGAGAAATGCCCAACAAATTCAGCAGAATCAGTCATAGAAACTAGACTATTTTAGCATTCAAATATAAAACATGGAAAGTACCATGAAAGCATTATACCTTTAATTTATTCCATATTAAAATATGGCTAGACTTTCAGCACAACAGTAATGTGTTTAAAATATACTGTATCATTTGCTTTTGGTAGGCATTTATATAAAAATATAGAACTGAGTTTTAAAACAGAACTTAATGGAATACTTTGGGGAATTTTAATATAATAAACATTTAAATGATACAGGTGTGTTAACAACAGAAAATTAAATGTAGTATGAAAATCAATAATTAAGCCATAATACCAGAAGAGCAAAGCTCAGTGATTTTCAGTATAGCTGACTCTTTACAGATAAATGTCTTCCAGAATATAGAGATTAATAGGATCTAGGCTTAGAACAGCTGATTAAACAGCATACTGTGCAATCAATATAACATTTGCAGATCATCAAAAGTTAGTTACTAAATATTAACCTCTTCGGAGAAACTTATGGATAGATCATGCCACATTAGAGAGTGACTTTGAAAGGAGGCAGACATAAAAGTCCATCTGAATAATTTTCTCCTTTTATAGTTGAAAACTCCATTAGATTGTGAATAAAAAATTAAATGTAAGTAACGCTTTTAAAATATTTGAAATATATTTTCAAAATAGCATTCAAGTTGAAGCCTATGCTTGTAATATGTGAAGGTGAAAAGAATAAAGGGCATGAGTGTTTTTGGTCGGGAGGTATGGGGACCCAATTAGATAACCACAGAAATGCTTTCTCCTGGGTTAAGTCAATAGTTTTCAGCTATGTTTTTTATATGGCATAATGATTTTATAAAACTATGCTAATTCTAAAAAAAATGCTCTTACTGCAGTATTTTATTGATATTTTCTTTATCTTCAACACATTATAAATTCAATGATATAATTAAAGTAAAAGTCAAAGGTATTTAAAATCCTAGGAATTCAGCAAAATTGAAATAAAAGGAGAGGAAGGAATGAAAATTCTCCATAGATTTTTGATATAAAATGAATGTTACAAAAAGATGCCAGGAGAAAAAATCCTAACATCTAACACAGGGTCTAGATAAAAAGAAACATGTGGGAACAGCACAAAAATGTGTACATCAAAGTGAAGTTCTTGGTTAGACATGTAGCAGTTGGTCTAATATTTGCTAGCATACAGGAAACCCTGTCTTCAATCTCCAAGAAGAAATTATTATATATCTATAATACTAGTACCAGGGAGTAAAGGTTGGAGGATCAGGAGTTCTAGATCATTATCACCTACATGAAGCAACATGGCTGCTCTGGCTAGAAATCACATTCAAAAATATGATCCAGCTGGAATGTAGATACAGCCTGGATTATAGTATAATATGGATAGTATACAAACATATTCTTAGTATACACCTTTAATCCCTAACAATTCAGGGAAGGTTAGTTTGTAAAAGGAAGCATCAATATTTAAAGGTGACATCTAATTGAGTGGCAGACAAAGTGATAAATCAGAGAAAGATTTGATAGAATGAGTCAGAGATAATATATAGCCAACTCTCAGGAGAGTAGACAGGAAAGAGAGGCTAGCTAACAGCAGTCAGAGAGAAAAGTGAGGTGATGTATGTGTATGGACCTTTTACTGGGACAGTTTTTACAAAGACAGTTTACAAAGAGAATAAGCTAGACACAGATGAAGACAGAATGAAGCAGAGAATGAAAAGGACAGAAAAGATGAGAACATATTTGCAAAGTTAGTATGAGGCCAGGCAAGGCAATTCAGTCAGAAGCCAGAGAAGACATATTGGATCAGTATCTTGGAAGACTAGATTGTACGGAGGTGAGAAGCTTCCAGACCTAGGCCTAGGGATATATAGGCCTATAGCAGAGAAAGAAATGCTCTGGGCTCAATCCAAGCCAGTCTATTCACATAGCTTGTGTATGGCTCTCACCTCATCACTTCATCTGAGGAATTAAAAGCAATATTCACAGAATGTGATGGCCATCCTGGACTATACAACACTCTTTTTCAAGTAACAAGAACAAAGCTGAAGCTCAGTGGAATAGTGTGTCCTGCTCTTAACAGTAATAAAACTCCTAGAAGAATAGGCGGAAGTATTGTGGGCCCTAAGGAGATAGGAACTCACAGGAAGATCAACAGAGTAAACCAACCTGAACCCTTGGAGCTCTCAGAGACTGAATCACCAACCGTGGAGCATACCTAGTCTACACAGATCTACCTCCATGGGCTGAACCTAGGCCTCCCTGCACATATGTTGTAAATGTGCAGCTTGGTTTTCATGTAGGTCTCAAACATCTGGAGTGAGGGCTATCCCAAAACATGCAGCCTGTATATGGAGTATGGTCTTCTAAAAAAAAAAAAAAAAGAACATTTCTATAACCAATAGATAGTAGTTCATGATGAATTCAATTATTCCTTAAAAATTTTGAACCAAAATTTGAGGCATCGAATAAATGTGCTCAAATAGCATGAACTTCCACTTTTGTTTTAAAATCCTAGGAGCCAAAAAACCACATAAAAGCCAACAATTACAGAAAGGGGCTAAAAGCAAAAAGGCTGAAAGGGCAGGGGGAAATGAAAGTGTTGGGAACCAAGCACACCACACTTTATCTACTGAATAAATTTGCTTTTTAGTTAAGCTGAAAAAAATTAAAATCTCAGGAACTCAGGTCTTTACAGCATAGTATCCAGTGTTGACTGAGAGTACGCTTCCATGTGCTCCACATCTCATTACCAGCAATGACCTGAATGATTCCCTTAGCTTTCTGTACCTCAGTTACTGTTTGTAAAAGGAAGGAGTAATTTTTTTCTCACAGGATTCTGTGTGGAAAGTATTTAAAACAATGTTTGATTCATCATAACCAGAATTAGACTGGAATCTTGTTGATTTAGTAAACTTTCAACAATATATATATTTTAACTTTCAACAATATTAATTTGCATTTTTAGGTATGGTGGCCGTCATTGATGGTCATAATTATTATTTTACTTTGTCAGGTTACTCTCACCTACCAGATTAGTAATATTTTAAAACTTTCTTCAATTTTATTAAGTTGTCAAGAACTTATAATTGTTCTCTGATGCTTAGGCCTTCAGATAGTTGGGTCTGGATTATCTTAGGGATCTTACGTGTTTGAACTCCATTGTTTATCCCAGCTTGCTTCCCATGGATTTATATTGAGTTGATCATCTTTTCTGCATCTGTGCATCTATCCACTGGGCTCAGAAAAAACTTTTACAGTTTCTAGTATTTCAGAGTCAGATCTAAAATGTGAGGAATTTTGTTTCCTACACTTTCATATCTCCTTGCCCTTTCAACATTCCTGCTTTTAGGACCTCAACATAAAATCAGATACACTGAATCTATTAGAAGAGAAAGTGGGAAAGAGCCTCAAACTCATTGGCACATGGGTGATTTCCTAAGTAAAGATAGTTATATCATCCTATGCTTCTCCCAAGCCCTACTGACAATACTGAATACTGGTTGTGCCAGAGAAATTTCTCACTTCATATGTGGACTCCAGTAAACTAGAGTAATTTTTGTGTCCTTGATAAAGTAGCCACCTTGGGACAAGTCTTCTCTGGAGAGCATGGGACACATATGAATTCTGGATTTCCAGAAACTATTTTTCTTCTGGAGCAGGAAATAGTTTGAAGTACTTAGTATATGTACAGAAGAACTAGTGGGAGAAAATGAGGAAAATCTTAAAAATATGCTGACAGAATTTAAAACTTACTGAATTATCTTAGTGTCAGGTTGGAGATGACAGAGGTTAGAGTCAGTGAACTGGAAACTCATCAGAGAATGTTATCAACTTTGAACAACAAGAAGGAAAAGAGACTAAAAAGGGAAATGTCCAGAGCTTCAGAGACATGTACACATGAATTTAATGATCAAAAATATAATGTTCATGTGACTGGAATCCAGAAGAGGAGAAAGACAATGGCAATGAATGATTTCCCAAAGGACTCATGAATGGGAATTTTCTTTCTTTCTTTTTTTTTAAAATTGATTTTTTATTGGATATTTTATTTACATTTCAGATGTGATCCCCTTTTTCCATTCCTCTCCATCCAGAAATCCCCTATGCCATCTCCCCTCCTCCTGCTTCTATGAGGATGTGTCCCCACCCAGCCAGCCCCACCTCCCTGCCCTCGATTTCCCCCACATTGGGGCATCCAGCCTTCAGGGAATCAAGGATCTCCTCTCCCACCTATGCCCAACAAAGCCATCCTCCCCTACATGTACAGCTGGAGCCATGGATCCCTCCCTATGTGCTCCCAGGCTGGTGATTTAAACCCTGGGAGCTCTGGTTGGTTGATATTGTTGCTCTCCTCATGGGACTGCAAACCCTTTCAGCTCCTTCAGTCTTCTTTCTCACTCCTCCATTGGGAACCCCATGATCAGTTCAATGGTTATCTGTGAACATCTGCCTCTGTATATTTCAGGCTCTATCAGACCTCTAAGGAGACAGTTATATCAGGCTCCTGTCAGCAGACACTTCTTGGCATCCACATCTGTGTCTACCTTTGGGATTTGCACAAGGGATGGATACCCAGGTGGAGCAATCTCTGGACGGCCCTTCCTTCAGTTTCTGTCCCACGCTTTGTTTCCATATTTGCTCCCATGAGTATTTTGTTACCCCTTCTAAGAAGGGCCAAAGCACCCACACTTTAGTCTTCCTTGTTCATGAGCTTCATGTTGTCTGTGAGTTGAATCTTGGATACTGCGAGCTTTTGGGCTAATATCCAATTATCAGTGAGTGAATACCATGCATGTTGTTTTGTGATTGGGTTACCTCACTCAGGATGATATTCTCTAGTTCCATCCACTTACCTAAGAATTTCTCAAATTCATTATTTTTAATAGCTGAATAATATTCCATTGTGTAAGTGTACCACATTTTCTGTATCCATTCCTCTATTGAAGGACATCTGGGTTCTTTCTAGCTTCTGGCTATTATAAATAAGGCTGCTATGAACATAGTGGAACATATGTCCTTGTTATATGTTGAAGCATCTTCTGGGTGTATTCCCAGGAGTGGTATAGCTGGGTCCTCAAGTAATGCTATGTCCAATTTTCTGAGAAACCACCAGACTGATTTCCATAGTGGCTGTACCAGCTTGCAATCTCACCAACAATGGAGAAATGTTCCTCTTTCTCCATATCCTTGCCAGCATCTGCTATCACCTGAGTTTTGATCTTGGCCATTCTGACTGGTGTGAGGTAGAATCTCAGGGTTGTTTTGATATGCATTTCCCTGATGACTAAGGATATTGAACATTTCTTTAGGTGCTTTTCGGCCATTTGAGTTTCCTCAGTTTAGAATTCTTTGTTTAGCTCTGTACCCCATTTTTAATAGGGTTATTTGGTTGTCTGGAGTTTAGTTTCTTGAGTTCGTTGTATATATTGGATATTAGCCCTCTATCAGATATAGGATTGGTAAAGATCTTTTTCCAATCTGTTGGTTGCCATTTTGTCCTATTGACAGTGTCCTTTGCCTTACATAAACTTTGTAATTTTATGAGGTCCCATTTGTCAATTCTTGCTCTTAGAGTATAAGCTGTTTATGTTCTGTTCAGGAAAATTTCCCCTGTGCCTAGGTATTCGAGGGTCTTCCCCACTTTCTCTTCTATTAGTTTCTGTGTATCTGGTTTTATGTGAAGGTCCTTTATCCACCTGGGCTTGAACATTGTATAACGAGATAAGTATGGATCGATTTGCATTTTTCTACATGCTGACCTCCAGTTGAACCTGCACCACTTGTTGAAAATACTGTCCTTTTTCCACTGGATGGTTTTAGCTCCTTTGTCATAGATCAAGTGATTATAAGTGTGTAGGTTCATTTCTGGATCGTCAATTCTATTCCATTGATCTTCCTGCCTGTCTCTGTACCAATATCATGCAGTTTTTATCACTATTGCTCTGTAGTACAGCTTGAGGTCAGGGATGGTGATTCCCTCAGAAGTTTTTTAATTGTTGAGACTATTCTCACTATCCTGGGTTTTTTTGTTATTCCAAATGAATTTGCAAATTGCTCTTTCTGTCTCTATGAAGAATTGATTTGGAATTTTGATGGGGATTACATTGAATCTGTAGATTGCTTTTGACAAGATGGCAATTTTTACTATATTAATCCTGCCAATTCAAGAGCATGGGAGATCTTTCCATTCTCTGAGATCTTCTTCAATTTCTTTCTTCAGAGACTTGAAATTCCTGTTGTATAGATCTTTCACTTGCTTGGTTAGATTTACACCAAGGTATATTATATTATTTGTGTCTATTGTGAAGGGTGTCATATCTCTAATTTCTTTCTCAGCCTGTTTATCCTTTGAGTAGAGGAAGGCTACTGATTTGTTTGAGTTGATTTTATATCCATCCACTTTGCTGAAGTTATTTATCAAGTTTAGGAGTTCTCTGGTGGAAGTTTTAGGGTCACTTAAGTGTACTATCATATCATCTGCAAATTATAGAGGCTGTGTTCTCAATGGTGGAACCTACAGTTGTTCTCTCCTTCATCCGGCTGGTGAAGGTGTCACTTCCTGACAATGATCTTATTGCATTGCTTTCTACATGTGATCATGAGAGATCATCTTTAGACCAGAGAGCCATTCTATAGCACATCAAGTAGATTGTAATATGTGCTACTCTGTTGGAGGCATGTGGTTCTATACTAACAGCATTAAAAGTACAGGGAAGTCCTAGGGAAAACTTAATGAGTCCAAGTCCATCAATTCAATGATGTCTTTGTCATTTTGGATAGACAGTTATGAGTGATAAAACAGTCTAAATAAGAAAATGACTTAATATTTACTGTATCAATACCTGAAGTATGCCCGCCAACACTGATAATTCAGAAAAATATTTTAAGGACTTGAGAGATAACCCCAATGTTTCCTCACAAGATGAAATAAAATGTCATGCATATACACACATTTATGTATATGTGTGTGTAGTTATACATATATCAGCATCCTTCCAAAAGATCTCTGAGAATGAAGCACTGTTTTAATAAGTAAGAATCTATTACTATGATCACAGTAGAAGTTCCTGAGGTTTTTCTTGCTACTACAACTAAGCAAACCATTGCCTAAGGATGCCTTATAATTGGCCTGAATCAGAACAGAGAGCAGTTCCAGAAACAAGAGTCAAAAGTTGGTATGAAAATCAATTGTAAAATCATAGTAAAACATAGAAGGAATGAATTGTCGTCTGTGTCCCTGCACATATAGCTAGAGACAAATGACCCACTCTTTGAATCTGTACTGTCTCTTGGACTTTCCATTTATTAAAAAAAAAAAAAGAGCTAAATGGACCACAAAGGGACCTTGTGCAGGCGTACATCTCTTTGAAAATCTCTGTGGGAATTCTGAGAGAAAAATCAAAGGCTTGGTGAAGCTCAGCAAGGCAAACTCAGGCCAATGTCTAAGGTGATGGGATTTAAGAAACTGATCTTCTAGTTGTCCCTCAAAGTGCTGGTGACTTTTGTCTGTGACATGAACATAAGAAAAATCAAATTATACAATGATGTGCCAAATGACAGTATACAGTGGTGGCCTCTCCCAAAGCCCAAACTCTTCATAAAAAATGACCTGGCATGTCAATGCAGAAGATAGTTCCAGTTCTTGTCAAGAGCGTTTTACCTTTTGCTTGGGGGAAAAGTCCCTAAATGGATATTGACAAGACTTGATACATATTCTTGTTTTGATTCCTATACTCATTAGCTGTAGCCAATGCCATGAATGCTATCAAGGGTCTTGGATGAAATTTATTGAATCAATTTGGCCCTGCTAATTGAATTTCATTAAAACAAAGCACTCACTTTTCCTGCAGCCATGGCTGAAGAAACAGGAACACTGCTCTCAGTGGAATTTTTATATTTCTCATTACTCTAAATAGTAGTGGGTTAGTAAAAACTGACACGGGAAATGAAAACATCTCTTTTAAAAGATGCAAACCAAAGATGCGACAAAGGATTGCAAGTCTGGATTCTAGACTTATATTTTGTGATCCACAATCAAAAGGACTGACCAGCATGTACTATTTGATAAATTGGTATGGGTTTCTGTTGAAATTAAGGAGTAGGAGAAATGATGTGATTCAGAGGCACTTGTGTGTATCATCTCTTACATGTGAATCTTTTTTTCAATGACAGACCCAATGATCTCTAGGCTACAACTACTTTCCTAAAGGTCGATGAGGTAAAAACAAACAAACAAACAAACAAACAAACAATGGCCTTTAATAAGTAACAAGACCGAAAGAACTCTGAAGAGTTTGTTGAGATGGATAACTTCTGCAGGACTCCCAAATGGTATCTAACAACAGCAAATATTTTGGTTCCTAACAGATATGATCGCAGTTGTCCATGCTTAGTGTCCTGCACTTTGCTCTATATCAAGTCTTGTAACTTGATGTCACTGGGACTATTGTTAAGAAGGGAATCCCTAACCTGTGTCAACTTACTACTCTACATAGGGACTGGACCAGCAACTCATCTCCATAGGAAAGATTTGTATTAAAAATGTAAGAAAGACTAGATAATTATTGAGAGTGTGCAGTGAATTAAGGGGTGCTTTGAAAAAGAAAAGGCTAACACAATTTTCTTTCTCCCTGAGAGTGGTTTGGGGCAAGAAAATAGTAGTTCCTTTAGTTTGGGCTTAGATGCTTTATGGGTAAGGCACTGTTCTGAGAATTTGTGTTCTTTTGAAGAACTAACGTGGTTGTAACAGTAGTGGCTATCACCACACACATGAATTCATGAGTGTTTTATGTCTACTAGGGGATATAGTGATAGGAACCATAATGATCGCTGTATAAAACAATATTAATTATAGCTATGCAAGTTCTTGCTTTATCAGAATGGGTCTGTGAACATAGACTCATGGAAAATAGGAGCTTAGAGGAAATATTTATTGAAGTTTAGGGAACACAGATGCATAGTATTCTGAACTATTTTATGGCTTATTATGATAACGATTAAACAAGTAGTTGATTTCATAATAAAAGAATGAGTGCTCATTGTTCCATTTGTCACTATATAAAAATATACCTCTCTGCTTTAGTGGATGGAGAGCTGATAGTGTGAAGATAATCAGATGTGACAAAGGTAGTATCAATATACCTCAACAGCAATGAAAATAATCAGATTTATAAATGAACAAAGACCTAAAAAGACACTTCTCTAAAAAGTATATACCAAAGAAAAAGGGCTAACAACTATATGAAACTATGTTCAAAATCTCCAATAATTAGACAAATGCAAATCAATTTACAATGAGTTAGCAATGCACATCCATGAACACGGTCACTAATAAAATGACTGTTTTATGGTTATTATTACAAAAGCAGTGAGTGTTAGCACCAATGTGGAGAAGACAGAACTCTTAGGTGATGCTGGTGGGAATATAAAGTGGAACCGTGTCTATTGAAAACAGTATCAAGGTTCTAAATTCCTAAAGATAAAATTCTGACAAGATATGTCACTCTTACTCGTATATGTATATGTATATGTATATGTATATGTATATGTATATGTATATATATTCCAAATAAATATAATAATACATGTTAAATCAAGGTATTAGAAGAACATTTGCACAGCCATGCTTAGTGTAGCATTATTCATAATATCCAAAAAATGAAAGCAGTACGCAAAGAATTGGGTGAAATAATACAATCTATACCTAAAAGGAAAGGTATATTTTGCCTAGAAAGGAGAGTATCTGTAACCTAGAAGTCATCGTGCTAAATGAAATAAGCGATTCACACAGGATCAAAGAATTTATGGCTCCACTTATGGATATATCTAGAGTTAGTAAGTCACACTAATAAGAAATAAAATGATGGTCGGGATGTCTAGGATTAGGGAAAGAAATAAGGAATATAATTTTAATGTATAGAGCAAGATAAAAACATCTTAGGGATATATTACACAACCTCATGAACGTAGTTAGCACCATACTGTGAAACTGTGACATTACTGCCTTGGTTTTGAACACATAACTTTAACACTTTTCTCTGTGTGTGTTGCCGCACCTCTCAGCCCAGTGCACACTGTCTTAAATATCTCAGCTCACATCAACACTACTGCACAGTATGGACTTGCAATGTTTCTATTGTACACAGAATTTTGTGTTCTTATGAAAGCAGATTTAGAGAAACCAAAGACTTTTATATATTTCCCTGTCATTATTCTTCTTTATACAAGTATCCAAATAGTCTGTCTTTATATTGTGGGTTAGAATTTCAGAATTTTAGAATTATTGTTTGATTTGCTGACTTGACTTTATTAAAAATTTGTTAAGTGAATTTTAGCTTTAGAAAATTTATATCCCATAATTCTGGATTGGATGCAAACATACATTTGCCGGGGTTTTAGTGTGAATTAATGGGATTGATGGATGTCCTTAGCATTGGTGACTCCAAATAAAGAGATAAACCTTGAAGGATGTTGAAGATACTCTTCATTGTACACTGTGTAGAATTTTCATCCAAGATTTAACTCTTTATCTGAAAATAAATAAGCACATTCATTCTATTAGTTATCAAATGTGCTTTACTTTTTAATAGATCATAAAATTCTATGCATAATAATTATGTTGTTTTAAAAGAAATCCTTACAGTTTATTGTTACTAAATACTTAATTTATATTTGTAGTTTATATGATTATATACCCAAGAATGTACAAAAGTTTCTCAAGCCAAAATGAATCATTAGTGAAAATGTTTAAGAAACCACTGTCTTTTGCCCTAATGAATGCACAGATAGCTAAAATTAGAGAAACACACTACTTACCAAGTTAATATAAAAATAAATATTTGAGCTGATATTTCTTAATAGTTCATGTTCTATGGTTAAGTTTGTACCAACTTCTGACAGATTAATATAAAGGAACAAAATGTGATCTGCAGGTATATTTTAATTATCATATTGATTATACAATGCAGAAAACCAAGTAGACAGTTATCAATAGAACCACTAAACTCCCAGATCTGTAACATCACCCTTATCAACCCACACTTGAGTCCCATTCTACATTCTTTGTCTCTTAATGTTAGAGTTTTAATCACTTTGTCTTCTATACCAAATTACTATAGAAATGACTTCACTAAACAAGATCTGGCTTGGTGAATGTGGTGGTGTATATCTTTGATACATAGGAAGTAGAGAAAGAAGAATGAGGAAGTCAAGGCCAGCCTCAGGTATGTAGCCAGGTTAAAGGCAACACAGGACCCATGTCAAAAATGAAACTCAAGCAAAACTTGCTTCTCATATTTGAGGACAGCAAAAGTCTGTGCGCTTCTCATATTTGAGGACAGCAAAAGTCTGTGCTGCATCAGCAAGGGCACAGTAAAGGCCACTGTGTACTATAGTCTGCTGATATCACCGTGCCCTGTGTTACAGCTGGAGGTATGTTTCACCCTATGCGATAGAAAGAGCACCAGTTTCCTCTCTGGCCTTTCAATTTAGGGAGTGAATTTCATTCAGGAATGTTCTAAATATCTCTTATGTCTGAATCCTAAATACCATTACACTGAGAGTAGAGATGCAACACATGAATTTTGGTAGGATTCAAAACTCTGCCCATTGAAGCAAATGTGTTTGTTTGTTTTGTTTATTTGTTTTTATGTGCATGAGTATTTTCTTTGCAGGTAGGTCTATGTACCACGCAACTGTGCAGTACACTAAGTGACCTCAAGAGAGAACTGGATTATCTGGTACTGAAGTTACAGATAGCTGCTAGCTTTCATGTGGATACTGGCAATTGAATCTGGGTCCTCTGGAAGAGTAGCCAGTGCTCTTTACTGCTGAATCATCATTTATTCAGCCCTACCAGAGTGTTTCTTGGGTGATGAAGACTCAGAGTATCTCTCATTTGTTGCTCACCTTCCATTGGAATTTCTATTAAGGAGCCCTGGTCTTCCTTTTAAGAACATTGATAGATTTGCCAAAAATTGATCAGACATTAAGGAATATGTTGGAAAAGTCCATTGCTTTGTTTACACTCATGATTAAAATATCTACCTGATAGTTACAAAAATCTGTGACTTCTTTCCATTCATATTATAATTATGATTGCAAAGGTGAAATACCATTAATAGAATATTGTAATATCACTTGAGCACTTGTCCATCTGCCTTCATGCTTTTGAAAATTTTGACAAATGAGAATAGATAATACCATATGGAACTAAGAATGTTGACTATACTAGATCGTGTTTGTTGAGAATGGAATTTTCTGAATAGTTTGAGGAAAAATGAGGTTATAATAAAAGACATAATAGGGGCTGGGTAATAGCTTGTTGGTAAAGTGTTTGCCATACAAGCATGAGAACTTGAATTTACATCTCCATCACCTACATAAGAAGTCAATGTGGCTGGGCCAACCAGGCTGGCAGAGTAAGTGAGTTCCAGCTCCATTGAGAGAAGATGTTTTAAAAACTAAATAGAGTTGTGAGTGATATTGCATGCCTTTCATCCCTCCACTCAGGGGGCAGAAGCAGGTAGTTATCTATGAATTCCAGGTCTGCTGGTGTTAGAGAAGGAAAATCTGTATTAAACTAAACAAAACTAGAGAGTGATTGATAAGATATTCTATGTCAAAATCTGTTCTACACACACACACACACACACACACACACACACACACACACTGTGTATATGCACACAAAATAATGATCAAGATTTGAACTAGCCTAATGTGTATTCCTCCTAGTTTTGGCTAGGAGAGATGAATGGAGTCCCATCATGGCAGCAGTGTGTGAAGGAACAAGTGGTTCTTCTCTGAATCAGGAGGAAAAGAGAGAAACCCCTAATGACCAAGAGCCTCCCACAAGTTCACATCTCCATTAAGCTCAATCTCCTTGAAATACTCTAATGGTCTTTGGAGACGATTTCCCAGTGGAACATGTTTACCTCCAATGATCTGTTATAAAGAAGGGATAAGCACCTACAGTTATCAGCCAGTCTGCTCTTCAAAACTCACATGCTCTTTAAGAGGTTGATAAAATTCATCAGTTTGAATCACTTAATGAATAGTTTCTTCTTTTGAATTGTTTCTCTGTTTTTTTATTTTATATAGTCACTCAGCTTGCTCATGTTTTTTCTTTAAACATGAAATAAGGCAATACTGTTGTAAATTTCTCATGAGTTAGCTGTGACTTAGCCTCTGAGACATATACATACATATAATTGAGCTTTTAAAAATATTTTTTTAATTCAAATAAAATTACATCATTTTTCCTCTTACCTTTTCTCTCTCCAGCCCCTCCCAAGTATCCCTCCTCCAATCATTCCCATACGCCTTCTTCCTCCAGGAAGTTGTTAACTATTTTTTTGATTGTTTTGTTTTATTTATTGATTGAGTTTATTTATTTAATATTGTTATTATGAGACACAGTCTCACTATGTAACACTGGTTGGTTTATGACCCTGTTAATCAGGCTGACCTTGAACTCACAGTGAAATGCCAGAGTCTGCCTCCCCAGTGAGGGGATAAAAGGCATTTGCCACCAGTCAGGCATAGCATTGAGTTTTAATGCATTTTTTTTGGTCTTAAAAAGTTTATTCAAATAAACTCATTAAAAAAATTAATATGTAAAACAGATGAAAATCAAACTTCTCTGATGATGGCCCCCCAGCTCATAGGAATCCTATCTACTCAGTTATTTCCAGTCTCTACACTCTTGTTTCACTCAGATTCATGTCTAAAAAGGCTTTTCAAATTGCTAGGAATTCATTTAGCTCAATTTAAAAAAAACTGTGGAATCAACAATTTCCAATTTCATTTACTGACCCAAATTTCTAAGCAGAAAACTTAGTTTACATTTAAACAATTCCCACAAAAGCCTAGTCAACATTCTAGATATATTTTTTTTAATTAATCACTTAAAGGAATTAAATAAAATGTCTTCTGTATGTTGCCCTGGCAAGGCTTCAGGGTAAAGTGACATAAAAATAAAGCAACTGAGGACGAGGAGATGATTCAGTTGGCAAAATGCTTGCCTTGCAGGGAAGAGGTTCTGAGTGTGATTTCAGCACCCACATAAAGGGTGAAGCATTAGAGCATGCGCCTGTAAGCCTAGAACTAGGAACAAAACAGTTTGGTCTCTAGGGCTCGATGTTTGGCTCTGGGTTTAATGAAAGGTCAGCTCCCAAAACTACACTAGAGAAAACTACACTAGAGAAACATTTAAGAAAGATATCTGAGATTGAGACCACACACACACACACATACACACACACACACACACACACACACACACACACAAACAAACAAACACAAACAGTTTGCATTTCTGTACTGTAGCAGTCCAAATTAGAGATTCAGAGGTCTAGATCTTCATAAATTAGATAATTTTTCTCTGTGACCTCCAAGAAAACGGATAAAATTCCTAACTTTTTTTTGACTGGTTCTTTTGACTAGTTCTTTTGATAAATTGTCTGATTTAATTCAAGCAAAAATAAATGACTAGATATACAAAAGAAACACTTTTTCTTCATCAAAATGCAAACTCACATCTACATCTGTAGTTTATTTAAAGTTGAATATCTTGAAAGGATTGGTACTTAATTTGTTTCGGTTACAATTACACAATATGCAATAATAATAATTAATAATAATAATAATAATAATAATAATACAACTCAAGCACTCAGAAAGGTAAAAGAAATGCCTAGAAGAATCAGGACATCAGGTTGCTTTGGAGAACTCTGCTGAGAGGGTTTGGATGCTCAGTTTTCACTTTTGCTTCGTTAGGCACACATGGTACGGTTTCTCAGCATACCTAGTAGAAAGGGAACAGCAAAGAGGTTTAAGAGCTAGCAGACTCCCAGTAATGAAAATGTGACTGTTAATTGCAAGGTTTTATTTCCAGATGTTCAGATATCCAAGAGGTCTCAGACAGCCTAGAAAACAGACAAAAACAACTAACGATAAAAAAAATTAGAGTTTGAGAAATAAGAAGGTATCATAAATGAGAGGACCTAAAAAATTGTAGCGATAGGAACAGGTGGGAGCTGTGTTGATGATGTGTTAAGAAACTGAATCTCCAGGGTAACCTCATCTGTGAATTTTTGTACAGTTGACAAAAAATATTTATTTGGCATAATAAAATACATACTATCCTTCTGTTACTAGTATAGAATTTAAGAAGTCAGGAAGAAAAGTTTAACTTAGCAGTGGTTTTTTAATAAGTATAATGAATTTCTGACAAAGGTGCATAGTTGTTTGTTGTTAATGTTTAGTCTTTCAAAAGACCATGTCAACCATGCAGAACCAAAGGTCTAGTCTGAGAGAAAAGTAGAATAAATATTTATTGAGACTCCAGTGCTCCATTGGGTGCTACAATGTGGTACCATCCTCAACTGCCTAATTTTCATGCTTGGAAATAGATGTGTTCTCTTCATATTGCCAAGAGAGACAACAGAATCTGAGAAAAGAGATGAGAGATTAAGAAAATCTAGAGAAGCAACCTATAGGATGAATCCAATGAATTCAAAAAGTTGATATATATTTATTCTGTGAAAGGTCTACACATTTATATACATTCTCATCCAGCCACCACTAGCTCCCTTCAGATCCTTCTAGTACTTCACACCCCTGCAGGTTAGATGGACCTTCTGCTTCATCAGTGTCATGCTGGTTATGAGGATAACGAAATGCTTTAAAAATGAGGCATGTTCTACAGGGGGCATTTCATGCCTTGGACTATAAACTTAATCAAAAGTCCACTACCAAGGAGACTATAGATTCTACTGCTTTGGTTTGCTAAGTGATCAAATTATACTGCTGGCCATTAAAATGTGTATATCTATATAAATCTAATAAAAAGTAGAGTCTCTCACTGTCTCTCTCTATATATTAGTAAGAACATAGAAAGGCTAAATTTTAATTGTAGACTTGTGAGCATGCATTGGATTTATCTTAGGGGCTGCTTCTCTAGAATTTAAGAAATCTCTCATCTCTTTTCTCAGATTCTGTTGTCTCTCTTGGCAAAATGAAGAGAAACCACCTATTTCCAAGCATGAAACTTAGGCAATTGAGGATGATACTTCATTGTAGAACCCAATGGAGCACCGAGTCTCAATAAATGCTTATTCTACTTTTCTTTCAGACTAGACGTTTTGAGATTTAACAATTTCTAATTTATGTGTCTTTGTGTGTGTGTATGTGTGTGTACTTAAGTTTATGCATGTTGTATATGCACAGAAGCCTGCAGATGGCAGAAAATGGTGTCAGTATCAGGACTCATGGAATTGGATTTATATTCATTTGTGAGCATACCATGTGGGTGCTGAGAACCAAACTTGGATTTTCTTCAAGAGCAGTAAATGTTCTTAACCACTGTGTCATCTATCTACCCCCAGGGCTACACTTTTTGGACAATTATTTATTTGAGACACATCAGCCAGTTGATCTTGATCCCATGTAGAGACCTTGGAAGGTACCTTCAACTAGTTGTTTCTTTGTCCTGCCCTTCTTCTTTTCCACTGTGCCTGTTGCTGCACTCTGCTTCCTGTTTGTTGTGCACTCTGGAAAACAGCATTTCTGAAGGGCAATGCTTCAACTTCTGTTTCAAGGTCGGCTTCTTAGGAATCCTAGGACAAGATATCACTTATTTTGTTTCTCATCTGTTTTATTACTAGTTCTCTTAAAATTATCTCCTCAACCCCTGTGGAATTTGTATTCACATTTCTCTCTCTCTCTCTCTCTCTCTCTCTCTCTCTCTCTCTCTCTCTCTCTCTGTCTCTCTCTCTCTGTCTCTCTCTTCTCTCTCTCTGTCTCTCTCTCTCTCTCTCTCTCTCTCATGTATTATGTCTTGACCACACTTTCATAGTCTTTGTACTCACATCTATTTATTTATTTATTTATTTATTTATTTATTTATTTATTTATTTATTATGTATTTATTTACTTATCATGTATGTATGTATGTATGTATGTATGTATTTTCTCCTGTATTATATCTTGACCACACTTTCCCTCCCCATCTGCTACCGGTCCCTCTTCCCTCTCTCTCAGATCTACTCCTTCTCTCTTTCCCTCAGAAAAGGGCTGCCCTCTCAGGGATATCAACTAAACATGGCATATCAAGTTGCCTCATAAGACCACACACCTCCTCTTATATTAAGGCTGGATGTCGTAATCCAATAGGAGGAAAAGGGTCCCAAAAGAAGGCAAAAGAATCAGAGGAAGACTCCACTCCCACTGTTAGGACTCTCACAAGAAGATCAAACTATAACCTTAACATATAAGCAGAAGGTGTACGGGCCTATGTCAGACCCACCCAGGCTTCCTGTTTGTCAGTTCAATCTCTGTGAGCCCCTGTGAGCCCTGGGTAGTTGATTCTGTGGGTTTTCTTATAAAAGGGAATTTTTACCTATGTAAAGTACATCTGAAAACATTTTATTTGTTTATTATTTATTTAGATATTATTCTGACCATGCAAAGTTTGAAGTGTTTAAATGACAAAACATGTTTTCTTCTCATTTTCAGATGAGAAAAATCTAATTCCAGTTTTAAATTTTAAAAGAGAAGTAAATACTATTCTTGAAATGGTTTGTTAGTTTTTTCTATCCTAATCTTCTTACCTTTCTGGTTTTATTTTGAACCGAGGAAGTTTCTACCGAGCATAGGTAGTATCTGCAGCGCTAGATTTAATATTTAGTACCAAAAACATGCTGTCAGCTGAATATGCTTCTTATTTCATTATATCCTTTCCTTACTTTCTCTCTTTTTCCTTTTCTTCTTCTTCATTTCAAATTAATTTTATGAATTATTCAAGAATTTTATATATGGTATATTTTGAGCAGATTCAGCCCTCTCCCCTCTCTCTTCCAGATTAACCCAGCTTGGTTTCCTCATTTAAAAACCTCAAGTCATTCTATTTATTTTTGGAATTATAATTTAATTACAGCATTTCTCCCCTCCCTAATCTGGCTTCAACACCCCCTCCATATGTCTCTTCTGCTCTCCTTCAAATTCATTCCCTCTTTCCTGACCAATTGTTACTGTTTGTGTATATGCATCATATATACTTATCTATTTTTAAATATAATATATTGTGCCACCATAATTTTACTTGTATGTATCTTTTCATGGCTGACCATTTGGTACTACACAACCAATCAATGTGCCTCTTCCCTGTGGAGGACCATTTCTTGCCTCCAGCTTTACTCAGTTGCCTATAATCCTTTACGTAGAGTGGAGGCCTGTAGTGTTTTTCCCCTGCTACCTTGACATGTTCATTGGTATCGTTCTTGTTTAGTTCACTGTTGGATGGTCATGTTGGTGAGGCTGATGGGTTTAGCTTGTGATGTTAATAGGAGATACAATCACATAAATCTCCCTGATTCTCTGACTCTTACAACCTTTCTCTCACCTTCTCTGCAACGATTCCTGGGCATTACCTATAGGAGTGTCCTGAAAATGTATCCCATTTTCCCATCTTAACTAGATAATGATACTGTATTGCTGAAAACATCATATACTTTAGTTGCAGGATAGACTTATTTATTCTATATTAGTGTATTCTGGTGTTTTTTTTTAAAGTAAAATTTTAGTTTGCTACTGATATTTTAACTGTTTATTGTTCTTGTGTTGATTCTATCTAAAAATCATCTTATCTATTTTTATGTTCATAGAAACTTCTCAAATGCTTCTCAGAAATGATAATTTAAAAAGTCTTTTTATATTTTGTATTTCTTTTATGGACTTAACTGTTTTATTTTTCTTGGTCCTTCTCCTTCCTGTTGTTGATTTTTCCTAATGACAGGTAAATCTGAATCACCTTATTATTTTAGTTAAGCAGTAAATGGGATGTCTTGGGTTTTATAGATAAAATGCCTGAAGGTGATCAAGCATACTGAAACAAGACTTCTTATGTCCATTTCTCGCCTGTTTCATAAGATTCCTTTTCTTTTCAGTTCACAGACTCCAAGAAGAGACCGTCTCTGATAATGCCAGGCTGCTTTTATACCATCTTGCAAATGTCAGACTTGGTGTTTACTTCTGATAGCTACAGCAAATATTTCAGAGACTGACCTCACTAATTTGGTCTGCATCATATGCCCGAAGTCCATTAAAAAATTTCAAGTAAATACATGTTAACTGCAACATTTTTCAATATGAAATAAAACGTAAAATTTTTTTAAAAAAATGTTCCCCTACTTGTATTTCAAACAGCAAGGTACATGTTTTACAGAATCTTGAATCATAAAAAATTAATCATTTTTCCCAATGAGATTTTTAAGTAAGTGTTTCTGCTTCAAATTATTATTTTCCATCTAACTAAAATATTTAAATTTCTGTCTTTGTTATATTATAATATTGCAAGGAAGCTTTTGCATTCTTTTGTGGAGCACAAATGAGAGGGTAAAACCGAAAATGAAAAGTATTACCTATTTTTATATCACATATATTTGGAATCTCATTTCTGCGTGTACATGGAATGGTACAACAAAATATACACTATAAATTATATTAACTACTTTTACAACTGTGAGTTAATGCTCTTACTTTTTTTTTTTCCGAGACAGTGTTTTTCTGTATCCCTGGCTGTCTTCAAACTCACTCTGTAAACCAGTCTGGCCTTGAACTCAGAAATCCGCATGTCTTGGCCTCCAAAATGCTAGGGTTAATGGCCACCAATTTAATTTTTTTTAGTACTGAGGGTCGATTCTAGGACCTTGTGCAGGCTAAATAAGTGTCCTACCTTGGAGCTACATATACCCTAAGTTCTTAGTTCTTAAAAACTTTACTTTGAGTTCTATCAACTAAGTAGATTGTGTCAGTTGTAGAAACACACTATTATTTTATGATGTAATGCATATGCAACCACATTAATACATTTCTGAAATTCAAAAACATCAGTAGAATTATGGAGATTAAATTGTTAGCAGAGGAGAGGAGCCTGTCCTATCTGAATATACAGCACTTTTGGTACAAAGAGACTGTTGCCACGCAGAAGATGTAGGAGATCGAATCGTGAAGATCAACATGAACCTGAACAATTTCATAGGGAACTGAAGAGAAGACTTCTGACCTAGCCACAAACGTTGTGTTTGGAGATAGGATCAAAGTCCCCGCAATAGACTGAGAACTGCAGAGTGAACTTCAGGAAGAGATCACAGTCATGAGCCTTCTATGGCAATAAGCTTTCTGAAAATTTGAGCAGCACAAAAATGCTTTAAATACACTACTGAAGGGCTTCCTCAGAAGGGACTCAAATCTACAGCTAAAAGTTTGCTAGTTGAAAGCGGGAGAAGAAAAAAAGGTTTTGTTATGTAATATGCTTTGTAGGGGTGGGAAACGTTAGCAGATAATGAAGTGTATGCCCTATAGAATCAAATTACATGCTGTCAGAGGTAGATGCAAGAAGACAAAATATGCTTTTGATGAAGTAGATTCATACACAGGTTTATATGAGTTTCGGGGTAGAGCGGTCTGTCTTATGTAGCAGTTTCTAATTGTGTTAGCCAAGAGTGCAAGCATCACACAGCACAAAGCTAGCAGTGATCAGGGGGCTGCTGGGTGAAGAGGTCACTCAGTAGCATTCTCACACATTATGCTGACTTTAAGCTTTGCTCTTGCATTGACAGACTGTGAAGTTCTAGTTGAGCCCCTTAAAACTGTGTTTCTGTATGGAAGAAAAAAAAAGCACTATGAAGAAATCCAGTTCGTCATAATGGAGACCTCTTCCAACTATTAGTGGTTCTACCTAGATACTCACATTCTTCATAAATACAGTATAGGTTGTGACATTACTTGGTAGCTCGGGTTTTTGCAGTAGTCAAGCCCACCATAAGCTGTGGTGGAAACAAGAAAATGTAATTTGTGAAGCTGATTCAGCAAATGTTCTAAATAGCCCAGAATTTGCTCTTATTGTGAGAGATAAGACTTCAGTAAAATCTGAAAAGGCAATTAACTTGTAATTTGAAGTGTAATGTTAGAAGGAAATATGCTTGGAAGAGATTTATTTTAATAGCTGTGTAAATAAACTGTGGGTCTATATTATCTAGTCATGCAGAAAGTCTGAAGGTATCATTGACATTTCCAGGTCTGGTCCATTGCATTGTAAGGAACAAAATCATGGTTCCTGAAATTGGTGATGTCACAAAAATCCTTCAACCAGAATTAGAAGGGTGAGCCATATTTCATGTAGTCTCTAGGAAGAATCTGTGATGTAGTAGTGCTCTATCATCTTGCTACCAGTTAGAAAAGGGATTTGTGGGAAACCCATTTGCTTTCCCTAAGTTAAAAACCCTGTCTCTTTTTACATAATGTTGAAGTAGCAAGTTTAGAAGCATGCTATTTAGGTTGTTACGTGTTCTGTGATATTCCAGCATTTATCAGAGCCTATCCAGAGGAGCATTAGTCTCTCCAGCCATCCTCTCCCTTGGTGGTGGTGCTGTGATCAGGAAAAGTTTTGTGCTGGGAGATGAGTAAGGACTTCAAATGCTTCTTGTCTGCAAACTGACTAACTTCTCTTCAGATTGAGTGGGATGCACCTGCCAAGTCAAACTTGAGGAAACTGGATCCATACACTAATTCAACATGCAGAGAAAGCTAGATGCTATTCCGAATGCCTACAGTCCCATTTGCTCTTCTGGTAAGTGTTCATTGATGGGATTCTGCAATCTCAGTACATTTTGGCATTCAAATACTCTTGCCTTACAGAGGTAAGAGCCTTCTTCATTCTTTTATCTTGAGAATAATGTTTCTGGCATTTTCTTTTATGTGTGAAGACAGTTAAAAAGAGAGAAAGATAAGTTAGGCATCGTAAGCCACTTATGATCTAGGTAGCACAGAAAGATTTGGTACTCTAGATCTGGTGTTGCTCTCGAAATCAGAGACCTTCTGATCTCTGCTTTCTGTGTGATATTCACTTAAATTATTAAGACAGTTGCCAAAGTAAAGTTCCATCATCAATTTACTTTCAAAGGGCAAAATTGTTTTTTTTTCACACTTGTTATTACTGAAGATATATTTTCTCTGAAATAAGTTGGTTCTTCCAGCCAGGCTTCTGAGACTTACTCAAAGCTGAATCCATATGAATCCCTCTGACTCCAGTCAGCAGGAATGATTGATCACACCCCTAGCCCCTTGCCTAGCTCCCACACACATTCACACTCATACTTTCTATTACTCATCGCTTTACAATGAAATTTATCATGTTACATGTTTGCAAATATGATGGAGCTACCCTTGAGGACAGACTGGGTGTTTTTAATCATAAACTGGGTGGCACCTGTTAAATAGTAGACATTTAAAACTGAATGCTTAGTAAATGCATGAGTCACACTTCCCACACTCTAGCTGGATTCTCTAAAAGATTTTTAATTTTTGTTTTCCAGAAGATCTGTAACAGATGATGGTTGAGTGGTGTCCAACAAATTAATCACCAAATTTTAAGAAAAATTGAATTTGCCTTTTTTAAAAATAAGAGAAAAAAATTATTCTAGCTAGTGATTACTGTAGTTAATATTTAGATAGAGCTTATTAATGGCAGACTCTATGTTCTTTACATATACCAATTAGTTGATTCATAATCAACCATATGTGAAAGATGCTGTTTTAATGCCCATTTACATATAGAGAAAAGAAGGCACAAAATGTCTAAGTAGCTTCATCACAGTCAGACATAGGTCGAGTTACGATTAAAATACATGCCATGTTTTTCTGATGTTCATGTTGTTCATCTTGAATTTATGATACAGCACTATTGAGTTTGAATATGAACTCTCATGAAACTTGTGGTAAGGCTTGACACTTAGCTTATCAGTGATCAGAGGTGAAGTCTTGGGATATGATCAAATCCTGTGACTTGTCAATCTCCTTATAGATTTCTAACTTGGGAGATGAAGGAAAGTATGAAATAGGATCTGGTTTGAGGAGGTAAGTCATTGGGAGGAATGTCCTGAAGGATATAGTTTTCTACAGATTCTACCTACCTACCTACCTATCTACTTTTCCTTCCTTCCTTCCTTCCTTCCTTCCTTCCTTCCTTCCTTCCTTCCTTCCTTCCTTCCTTCCTTCCTTTCTTTCTTCCTTTCTTTCTTTCTGCTTCCTTTCTATTTGGAAGTGAATGTCTTTCTCTGACACATGTCCTTGTCACTATGATGTTTTGCCTCACAATAGTCCCCTTAAAATTGGCTCTGCCTTGAACTGAAACCATGAGCCAGAGCAAATAGTTCCTTCTCTTATGTTGTTTGCTTTAACTTATCTTGTCATTGTATGAAAGTCTGACTAACAGAGATGTTGTCAGCTAAGTAGAAGATGATTTTATTGACTTTCAACTAGAGCACATAATTTAGTAGAATCCATAGATAGCTGTTCAGCTGAGAATATTTCATTTGGGAACAGTTTTGTTATATAAAAGTGATTATTTCTATAGGATAAATGAGAATAATCACTCCATTTAAGGAAAAAACTTGGGGACATAGCTTGCAGATGTGAATTGCACACAGTCTCTTGAAACTATTTGTCCAGTTCTGGGCTCACTCTTTGATCCCGAGGACCCTTGTTATACCAAGAGCCTCCTGGTCCCCCATGGAAGGTTTCAGGATCTCCAAGGATAATCAGCTTAGAATTCTACCCCATCAATCCTTTCCCAGTCGGGTCCCCCCTGAACACAGCCTGCAGACATATGTTGTACACAGTCCCCTGAAACCAGTCTAGCTCTGGGTATATTCTTCAATTGTGAGGATCCTTGCAGGACCCCAAGAGTGTCCTGCTCTCCTGTAAAAGCCTTCAGGTCCTCCAAGAATAACCAGCTTGGAACCCAGATTTACCAATTCCACCTCAGTCAGGTCATTCCAAGACACAGCCTGCAGAGAAGGGTTGTACACAATCCTCTGAATTCCATTGGATAGCTCTGGGAATGCTTTTCAATCTCAAGGTGCCACGAAGAACCCTGGAGCATCCTAATTCCCCTTGGAGATCCGTAGAGACCCTAAGAAATACCAGCTTGGAACATCATCCCATCAGTCCCTTGACAGTAGGGCTCACCTGTGGCACAATCAGCAGTGTTGAGGACCCTAACCTCCAATGTCTGGCCCACAGCTCCGCCCACTTTCCCAAGAAACCCTGCTTCCATCAGGGTCATCCTGCTTACACCAGGAAAAATCCAGATGCCTAAAGGACAGCTATCCCAAATTAAAGTTTGTGCTATGTAATGGGTTTATTGTTCCCTCCTAACGTGAGAACAGATGAACTCTTTAGTGAGGAAACTGGCTTGGTTTTTTTGTAGGCAAATGAACACTTATGAGTATTTTGACCTTAGTCAAAATCTTTGCTTTCTGACTTACAGACTCTTGCATCTTTCCTTCCAGTTATTAGTACTCAGGTATCCAAGACTGACGGTTGCATGAGGTAGGAGTCTTGAAAGGCAGACTGTTGATATATTTTTCATCCTTTTGTCTGGGAACAGACAGGATGTTAATTGGTGGGACAGTACCATATTGTGAGAATTGGTCAAGACATTGGGATGCTTCACTGGCTATTTAGATTGAGAGCAGTGTGCAAACTGGAAGAGGTAGAGTCTGCACTGTAGGAATCATTAGCAAGTTTCCAAAGGATTCTTCATGTTTGCCGTTGCCCATTGCTGACTAGACAGTCAGCCTTGAGAACTGGGTGCCTGAAAGTATCTGCTTTTAAACTGGATATTTTTCTCTCCACTGTTCCATGCATTTGAATAGTGAAGAACCATACTTATCTGTCACTGGGAAGACCCATACCCTTTGAGAAGGATGACTGCTTATTTTGCGTCTCGATCAGGATACTTTTGTTCAAGTATCAAAGAAAGCTCTTGCCCCTCAGAGGTTTACCCATCACTAGCTCCAGGTTACCTTCATCCTATTTGAGCTTCTCTGGTGAGATTAGGAATGTGACAAATTACTTGAAAATGATTTTTATAGGAAATGGAGATGCTTAATGTCAAAAGGAAATCTGATGGTTTCAGTTGAGGCAAGAGCCTGCCTGTAGGGGTCTGAGAAGAAAGCAGCTGCTTGTTTCTGTATCTCTGGCTCCCCTGAATGAACACAGCCTCTTCCATCTGCCTTACTGTGTAGGGGGCCAAGTAGCCAGAAACAGGGTCTCACTCTCACCCTGCATAGGCTCTGAGATTCTGCCTGCATTGGAAAATATACATGATTGCTCACTTGAGTTAAGTTGAAAAGAAATAAACGGTGTAGCGTAATGTCTGTGTTTATTTCTCAAATTGTATCACTAGATACGTGGTCTCAAAAAACCAGGTGAATTATCTTCCAGAATATGGGGGGTAGGGAGGTGGGGATTGTTTTTGGTTTTTGTTTCCTCTGCAGTACTTGTTTTGGCCATAAGGGGTGATAAAGTACTTTCTTCTTAGCTTTTTAAGTCTCTTCTGGGCTATCCCTTGGCTCACTGATTGGATTTGATGAAAGCATTTTCACGATCACTAAGTTGAGCAGTTACTGAGGCAAGGTGATGCGAGCAGAGATGGAGTCCTGTGTCTGAGGTCCATGTGGCTTGTCAGGCAGCATTACCCACAAGCCTTTGTTAATATTGGTTACATGAGACTGAAAACTAGCCCTTATCATAAAGCCTCCATTGTTTACTAAATGCAGAGCTAAAGGTGACTCTCCTTCCTCTTTCCACCTCCAAATCCCCTTGCAGTCCAGTCTGCCCTATCACATCTGTGATAGCAGTGGGGACCTCTGGCATATGTGTGAGTACATGCTCTCTCACTTTGTCTGCTCCAGGTGGCTATCTGACACCAAGAGCAGGTCTTCCACCAAGATGTGTGGGAAGGTCTCCCAGAGCAGGCACCCCTCAGGCCTGGCCCTCTGCACTGGTTGCGTGTCTTTGGACTCCTGCCCTCTTCAGCTCTCTGGGAATTTTGATTGTGCCCATTGCAGTGTCTTCAGAGGAACAGCTGGATATCCACTCAGGAAAACACCAGCCTGAGAACATTTACCTTGTAGGGTCAAGAAGCATTTGCCTTTGGAAGGGACTCCCCTACTGATTTCTTCCTGGTTCCTTTTCCCCCAGCAAGAACCTGAGCAATGCCAGACATGGAGTGGGGGCTTCTTATAATTCCAGCCCAGGCGGAAGTGGAAGGGAAGCTATGACCAGGTTGGGTAGCAGGTGGCCAGGTGTTGTCCCCTCAGTCCTGCGGTCACTTGAACTTTCTCATTTCTTAAAGGAAGTCCAGTTTTCTTGCCAGGAATCCTTAGCCTTAGGTTTACAAAGCTTGCTGTTGAATGTTCGCCCAGTAGAGTGTAAGAAGGCAGGAGCTGCTTGGTTCCAGTTCTGCTTGCAAAAGGTCAAGAAGATTTAAGACTACGTCTAATCTAGAATGGGACAGTGTCTCTCCCTTACCTCTGTAGAGTGTGTTGAATGTCAAATTGGGACTCATTGAGGGAAGGTACCTGTCATGATGTAAAGAACAGTTGGGGTTGGGGGGGTTGAGTGGTCGGTAGGACAGAGTCTATTAGGGTGGGAAAGAGGGAGAGCAAGGCCGCTTGGTCCAGGGGACTGCATGATGGATGGAGCTAGGTGGGCGCTGAACTGGTCCAAAATGCCTGGCTTCCCTGAGTCATCTTTTTTCCTAGCATCCTGTCAGCTCCCTGCTGTGATGATTTTCTTCCCGTGTTAACTATACCAATATTATTTTTTTAGCAATGGAATTGCACTTTTTTAAATTTCAACTCAATCATGATTTTAAGTATAAAAATTTATAGATTGTTAAAACTACTTTTTTGTGTATTTTTAACCACTCCATGTAGCATTGTATATTTTATTCTTATTAAAATTCTGGTAGAAGGTGTGCCATTTAATGATTTTTTTCCCAACATGCTGGGCCTTTGGATTTGTATAGTAACCAACTTCATGCTAATGTTCAAAGTAAAGAAAAAAAAAGAAAGAAAAGTAGCCACAAAAAATAAAATAAAAGAAAAGAATACAACCAACAAGACCTAGGGCAATGTGGCACCATCAGAGCCCAGTTATCCTGCAAACCCTAGATATCCTAATGAAAATGAAGAACAAGAACAAGAAGATGATCTTAAATCAACAAGATAAACAAACCCTTAGCCAAACTAACTAGAAGACAGAGAGACAGTACCCAAATTAACAAAATCAGAGATGAAAAGAGAGACATAACAACAGACATTGAGGAAATTCAAAGATTCATTAGATCTTACTTCAAAAGCCTGTACTCTAAAAAATTAGAAAAGCTAAATGAAATGAATGATTTTCTGGAAGATACCAATTAGCAAAGCTAAATCAAGATCAAATAAACAATCTGAATAATCTTCTTATAATCCCGAAAGAAATAGAAGTAGTCATTAAAAAATCTCCCAACCAAAAGAAGCCTTAGGCCGGGTGGATTTAATGCAGAATTCTACCAGACTTAATGTCAATAGTTCTAAAACTATTCCACAAAATAGAAACAGAAGGAACTCTGCCAAGTTCATTCTATGAGGTCACAGTCACGCTAACACATACAAAGACTCAAAAAAGAAAGAGAATTTCAGACCAACTTTTCTTATGAACATTGATGCAAAAACCCTTAATAAATACTAGCAAACTGAATCCAACAACACATCAAAGATATCATCCAAAATGATCAAGTAGGCTTCATTCCAGGAATGCAGGGGTGGTTCAATATACAAAAACCAATCAATGTAATTCATCATATAAACAAACTGAAAAAAAAAATTACCTTCTCACTAGTTGATGAAAATTTTTTGAGTAAACTATAACACTCCTTCATAATAAAAATCACGGAGAAAGCAGTGATTCAAGGCACATACCCAAACACAAAAAAGACAATATACTGGAAGCCAATAGCCAACATCAAATGAAATGGAGAGAAACCTAAAGCATTTCCACTAAATTTGGGGACAAGACAAGGCTGTCCACTCTCCCCATATCTTTCAATATAGTACTTGAAGTTTTGGCTAGAGCAATAAGCCAGCTAAAGAAGATCAAGGGATACAAATTTAAAAAGTAAAATCAGAGTATCACTACTTGCAGATAATTTGATAGCATACATAAGTGTCCTCAAAAATACTACCAGAAAACTCCTATAGCTGATAAACACCTTCAGCAAAGTGTCTGCATACAAAATTAAATTCAAGAAATCAGTAGCCTTCCTCTACACAAGTAATAAGCAGACTGAGAAAGAAATTAGAGAAACAGTACCATTCATAGTAGCCACAAATATCATAAAATAACTTGGTGTAACTCTATCCAAGAAAGCAAAATACCTGTATGACAAGAACTTCAAGTGCCTGAAGAAAGAAATTGAGGAATATATCAGAGGTTGGAAAGCTCTCCCTTGCTCATTGATCAATAGGATTAAAATAGTGAAAATGGCCATTATACCAAAAGCAATCTACATATTCAATGCGATCCCATGAAAATTCCAATACAACTCCTCACAGATCTTGAAAGAATAATTCTAAATGCCATATGGAAAAACGAAAATCCTGGATAGCCAAAACTATCCTGAAAAATAAAAGAATTTCTGGAGGTATCACCATCCCTGACCTAAAGCTGTACTACAGAGCAATAGTAGTAAATATTTCATGGTATTGTTATAGAAATAGACAGGTAGATCAGTGGAATCAAATTGAAGATGCCTAAATAAGCCCACAATCCTAAGGACACTTGATTTTTGACAAAGAAGCCAAAACCATAGGGTGGAATAAAGAGCACCTTCAACACATGGTGCTGGTCTAAATGGATGTCTGTGTGTAAAAATGCAAATAGATCCATATTTATTACTCTACATAGACTCAAGTCCAAATATATTGAAGACCTCAAAGTAGAACCAGCTACACTAAATATAATAAAACAGAAAGTGGGGAACAGATTTGAACTTGTCAGTACAGGAAACAACTTCCTGAACAGAACACCAATGGCTCAGGCCCTAAGGTCAACAATTAATAAATGGGACCTCAAGAAACTGAAAAGCTTCAGTAGGTTGAAGCACACAATTAATAGAACAAAAATGACAGCTTACAGATTGTGAAAAGATCATTACCAACCCTACATCTGACAGAGCTTTGTATAATAACCAAAATATATTACGAACTCCAGAAGTTAGACACCAACAAACCAAATAACCCAATTAAAGATGGGTATGGAGCTAAACAGACAATTTTCAACAGAGGAATCTTGAGTATCCAGGAAGCACACAAAGAAATGTTCAGTGTCCTTAGCCATCAGGGAAATGCAAATCATAATGACTCTGAAATTCCACCTTACACCCATACGATTGGCTAAGATTAAAAACTGAAGGGACAGCACATGAGGTGAGATTATGGAGCAAGGGGAACGCCTCACCGAGTGCAAACTTGGACAACCACTCGGGAAATCAATTTGATGGGTCTCAAAAAGTTTGAGTAATTCTACCTTAAGACCCAGCTACTCCTGGGCATATATCCAAAAGATGTTCCACCATCCCACAAAGACACCAACACTTGCTCAACTATGTAGAACAGTCTTATTCATATTAGCCATACACTGGAAAAAACTCAGTTGTTTCCCAACTGAAGAATGGATAAAGAAAATGTGGCTTATTTGCACAATGGAGTACTACTCAGCCCTTAAAAACAAGGGCATCATGAGTTTCACAGACAAATGGAAGGAACTAGAAAATATCATCCTGAGTGAGGTAACTCAGACCCACGAAGACATATATGGTATGTACTCACTTATAAGTGGATATTAGCCATAAAGTACAGGATAACCATGCTATAATCAACAGACCTAAAGATGCCAAGTAACAAGAGGGCCCAAGGCAGGATGGTTGATTCTTTCTCTGAAGGGAAAACAAAATAGATATTGGAGGTCAATGGAGGGAGGAAACCAGGTGGGAGAGAGGGTAGGTAGAAGAGGGGGGTAGACCCATGTGTGCAGAGCAGGGGACAGAGAAAGGAAATCCTTGGTAGGGTGTGGGAGCAATTCCTAGGATGTACCAGAAACCTGGCAAGGGCTGAGGTCCCAAGGGGTATATGGAGGACATTGTAGACTGGGGAATAATGATTTTGAAGTGGCCACTTTCTCTAGCAAGGCAGGACTCCCAGGAGTGTTAAGCAAAGTAATCCACCCACAAAGCCTTTGATTCAAAATGTGTCTTGCCTACAAGAAATATACAAAGACAGAACAGAGACAGAGGTTATGGCCAACCAATGACTGCCCTAAATTCAGACTCATCCCATGTGTTCTTATCCCTGACACTCTTAATATTTCATTGTGTTTGCAGACAGAAACCTGGTGTAACTGTCCTCTGAGAGGCTCCACCCAGTAGCCAATGGAAAGAAATGCAGAGACTCACACCCAAACATTAGATGGTGCTTGGGGAATTTATGGAAGAGTTGGGAAAATGATTGAGGGACTGACCAGAAGAGGACAGGGTCTCCTCAGAAAGGCCAACATAGTCAACTAACCTAGACCCTTGTGGAATCCCAGAATCTGAATCACCAACCAAAGATTGTGTATGGGCTGGACCTAGGTATCTTACACATATCTTACACAGCATAAGAGCAGCTTGGTCCTCATGTGGGTCCCCAACAACTGGAGGAGGAGCTGTCTGTGAGTCTGTTGCCTGCTTGCCTGTGGATCCCATTATCCTAAATGGTCTGTCTATTCTGGCCTCACTGGGAGAGTATGTGCCTAGTCCTGCAGTAACTTGATGTGCAAAAGGGAGGTAATGGGAGGATGTAATATTCTGAGTGGGCTTCCCCTTCACAAAGGAGAAGGGGAGTTTGGAATGTAGGGAGGATCTGTATGAAGGGGTAACTTGGGTGTAGGGCTGTAATTAATTAATTAAATGAAAAGAATTCATTTTATAATTTTTTCCATTGATTTTGGTTTGTAAAGTGTATTCCTCATTTCTCCTGCACAACTGAACATAGCTGAGACATCTTAACCAAAGAGCATTTCAAGAACTTTGAAATTCCAAGTTGCTAATGGTTGTTGTTCTGTTTTCTGTTCAATTTTACTGACATTCAGTATTCTTGACTGCCTGAAGCCTCTTCCAGAACAAGAAGAGCAGTGTTAACACACATGGAGTATTTTGTGATCTAGAAAGTAAAACCAATTAGAACAGCCAAGCACAGTGATGCCCTCCCTTAATCCTAGCTCTCTGGAGAAGTGGAAGGACCTTTGATATCCAGGCCAGCCTGGTCTATCTACAAAGTGAGCTCCAGACCAGCCAGAGTTACATAAAAAGACCCTGTCTCCAAACCAAAAACAAAATTAGAACAGTCTGAAGGGCTAATTTATTGGACTCTCTGTCACTTTCACAGCTACATTGCTGTCTTTCAGGAATGGGGGAAATCATTATTAACTTAAGGCTACCTTAAGATACAGAAAACTTGCTGCTTATAATCAATCACAACTGTCTATTTTACCTCTCAAATATTGCTACACTTGTACTACTTCATTTATATCCTGTATGTTCTTTCTTCATGTATGGAAGCATATTCATTGAGCCAAGAATTGAAAATAAAACTGCATCAGTATGTAACTTAATCATACTTTAGTTTTTAATTTTTACTTATGTTTTAAATAATATTTTTACTCATTCTCTGAAAATCACATACAATGTAATTTGATTATATGAAGTTCCCTCTCTCAGTTCCTCCTTGACCCAACCCTATCTCATTACCACCCAACTTCATGTTCTTTCTTTTGTTCTTTTAATTTAATTCTTTTATTTTTTACTTATTTACTTACATCCCTGCTTACTGTGCCCCTGTCAGTCCTTCCACAATCCTTCCGCTCTCCCCACTCCTCTTCTCCTATGAACAGGTGCCCCCTAGCCTGGGTATCCTCCCACCTTGGAACTTCAAGGATTTGAGAGGTTAGTTCCTTTCTCTCCCACTGAGGTCAGACAAGGCAGTCCAGCTAGAGGATATATCCCATGTACAGGTAACAGCTTTGGGGATAGTCTCTGTTCCAGTTGTTCGAGACTGACTTGATAACCAAGCTGCACATCTGCTACATATGTGCAGAGAGGCCTAGGTCCAGCCAGAGTATGTTCTTTGGTTGATTGTTCAGACTTTGAGAGCCCTAAGGGTCCAGGTTAGTTGACTCTGTTGGTCTTCCTGTGGAGTTCCTATCCCTTCAGGGCCCACAATCCTTCCTTCTATTCTTCCATAAGAGTCTGCAAGCTCCATTCATTCTTTGGTTGCAGGTGTTTGTATCTGACTGAGTCAGCTGCTAGGTGACAGAGAACAGCTTGCTCCTGTCTGCAAGCATAACAGAGTATCATTAACAGTGTTAGGTATTGGTGCTTATCCAGAAGACAGGTCTCAATTTAAGCTTGTTATTGGTTGGCCATCTCTAAGTCTCTGTTCCATCTTCCACCCATGCCTGCATTTCTTGTAGGCAGGATGAATTTTGGGTTGAAAGTTTTGTGGGTGGAATGGTGTCTCTATTACTCCATTGGGGTTCCTGCCTGGCTACAGGAGGTGGCCTCTTCAGGTTCCATATCTCCACTGTAGTGAGTCACAACTAAGGTCACCCCCACTGATACTTGGGTGCTTCCCTTATCCCAGGTTTCTGTCTAGTCCTGGAGATGTCGTGCCACCCCCCCATGCCCATCAGTTGCACATTTCCATTCATTCTCATGGCCATCTAGCTTTCTATCCTGTCTTCCCGACACCTGATCCCAAACCCCCCATTCCCATGCCCATCCTCCCTCTCTCTTCTTTATGACTATTTTACTCCCTCTTTCTAAGTGAGATTCAGACTCCTTGCTTGGGTCCTGCTTCTTGCTTAGTTTCTTTGGGTATGTGGAGTGTAACCTGATAATTACATTTTATAGTTAATATCTACTTATCAGTGAGTACATACCATACATGTCCTTTTGGTACTGGGTTACCTCACTCAGAATGATATTCTCAAGTTCTACCCATTTTCTTGCAAAATTCATGATGTTTTTGTTTTTAATTCCTGATTAGTATTCCATTGTGTAGGTGTACCACATTTTCCTTAAGAAATGTGTTGCCCAACTACTCTTGGGTGTGAGATTGCGCTTCTTAATTGTTTATCTCCAACACAAGTTTTCATAAGACACGTGGGCTTTGCAACCATATATTTTTATTTGAGTTTCATCTGAAGGATACTCTTGATAGCCCCTAAGCTGAGTTAAACATCCATAAAAACTCCCTGCACAATCCATATTTATAAATGTTAAAATAGTTTGGCTTCATTGCTGATTGCTAATTTGTTTCATGGCTTACCACTCATATGTCATATTGCTCATGTCTCTATGATCTGAGGTTTTTCACATCATTATCATTGTCATCAAATCTTCTCATTGCTTTCACACATCTTCATCTGTTCATCTGATGCATTATATATACACAGGCACATGAGCATGTGTGTGTGTGTGTGTATGCGTGACACTTAAAGACAATTTTATTAGAGATCCAGAGAGAAAAAAATAACAGCAAGCTATACACCCTGGCACCTTCTGGGCAGAAGCCCATCATAAGAGAAAGTCAGTCATGCCTTCTGAATTTATGTCCAAGAAATCTGGCATGCTCCGGAAAGTAGGTCATCAAGCAGTTACATGAGCTGAATTATCTTCAGTGAAAAGGTGATAGTTTTGAAAGAGTTATTTTGATTTATTCTAAAGAAGCTCACAGGTATCTTTTAAAAAGCTCTAGCCTAGACTTTGTTATATTATCTGATTACTCATGATTTTGTTTTTCGTTGTTTCATCTTTACATGAGAAAACCTTGGATTTTTTATTTCATACTTCCAAAGTTTTAAGATGTTTTTCACATACAAATGAACTCTATGTTGTACTTAACATGCACATCGTACTAAGTGTAATTTGTATAACTAATAAACAGTCATTTCACTTAATATTGTTATGTGAAATACTATTATAAATTGTAGCTTGTCTTTTATTACTTTGTGGTTTCCTTTTTCTATTCTCCTTCTTCACCCCTATTCCACCCTTCCCATCCCTGAACAGTGGACAGTAGAGAAAGAAGGCTAGAAGAGAAAGAGGGTGACAATATCATTAGCTACTTCCTGCTGGTTAGGGGCCTCGAGTTCCTTGGGGGCAAGTTTGATCATCACCATCAGGATATCTAATTTCTCCTCATCTCGTTGTGCAAAACTACTTGATAAATCACAACCAACATCAACCAACAACATCCAAACACCAACCAGTCAACGAGACCCTTCTGTTGGGGCTATAGTATTTATATAGAGACTTGGGAAAGTCCCTAGAATTCCATATGTATCACACTCAGAAAATGTATCTGCAGCTGGCAAAATCTCAGCCCTTGTACAGTGTGAACAAGTCATAGTCAGCTGCTACGGACAATCTCATGAAGACCCATATCCCACACCTGGGATTAAAGTGAAAAATATTCTTATGATATTTCTTTGTTTTTAAGAAATCCAAAATTTTCACTATAATAAATAGAAAAGCAACTTAATGGCGACTTAGCTTTGCTACTGTGAGCCTCCTTGAGTTCTTTAAGGTAACTAAGAACACAGGGGAAGAGTCATGCCTTAAATCTAGCTCACTCATGTCCTTGCATAAACCAGTGACATCCTCTTCCTATTTTTGTTAAAAACAATCTCTCTTCAAGGCTCATTTGTAATTCTCAGTAAGAACTGACCTAATATTCTCCAGGATCATGATAGAAACCTGGCTTCATGGATATCCTGCCTCTTCTGTCCTTCAGGTCTGGAGGAAACTGTGACGGTATGTATTACTCTAGAGATGACCCCAGGCTCCCCTAAAACCTATTTCCCTTCTGTTGGAAAATTTCAAACAGTGCATTCCTTTACCCTATGCAAGGCAAAGAGCTACACATTTCTACACAGTTTCTATAAAAATCTATCTGTTTTACTTCAGTGTTTCTATTGCTGTGATTAAATAATAACCAAGGGCAACTTGGGGAGGAAAGGGCATATTTTTATTTGTAAAATACATTGTAAAATTATTTTCTGTGTAAAGCTTACTTTTCCACACCAAGGGAAGTAGGGGAAGAGTTCGAGGCAGGAAACTGGGAGCAGGAACTGAAATGAAAGCTATAGAAGATTGCTGCTTACTGGATTTCTCTGTATGGCTTGTTTAGCCTGCTTCCTTTTAATCCCAGAATCACCTACTCAGGGCCAGCACACCCATAATGGGCTGGGCCCTTCTACATTAATCACTACACAGGGAAATTCCATGTATACTTTTCTACAGGCTATTGTTATGAAGAATCTTGAGAGACCTTCCAAAATGACTATAGTTTGTGTTGTTTACATAAAACCAATCAGCATTATAATTTATAATCATCTACCTACATTCTATATATTATCTATTTATTTCTACCTATTTACTTATCTATAACCTATATATCATTTAACCTATTAGTCTACGTATCTTTTTATTAGCCATCTGTCTGCTAGCTATCATCTATGTGTCTATCTACTATCAATCTATCATCAACCAATCAATGTATCAAACTATCTGTCTATACCATCTATCACAAAACTCATCTATCTAGATATTAAAATTTAGATAATAATTAGTTAATATCTCAGAGGCATAAGATCTCTCTGGTTCTCTGGAAAAAAAAAACATAACAATGTTACAGTTAACTTACCAAGGCAGGGAGATAAAAAAAACAAAAAAATCTGTTAGAATAAAAACTATGTTTGGTCTTTTCAGTTTTTTGGTTCAGATGAAATAAAAATTTTTAATTTTTTTTTAAGATCACACTTTCCTGTAAACTCTATCTTATTTTGTCACCTAATTTGTCATTACTCCTACAGAGTATTCATCGTGGCTTATTGTGTAACACAGAAGAGCCAGACCCTTGTACTTCTGTTTCTCTCTTCTCAGGACTTTCTCAGACCTGGTGATATCATCCCTCCTTTATCATGTCTACTTCTCAAAATCCTCCTGTCTCTCACCCTTGGGAAGCTGAAGGTCCTCTACCTTTGCCTGTCTACTTCTTCACTTTGAGTATTTTCTTTGCTGCCTTCCTATGCTCTCCTCTGGAAAGAAAAAAAATGAGACGAATAGGATGATCTGACCTGCCTTTTAGATGAAAGAAAGAAGCTTTCAGCTTGACTTTGACCCTGGAACTTCTTTGATACTTCTTGAATTGCAATTTCAAACACCACCTCCACTTGCCAATCCTCCTGAAATGGCACAGAATTTTTCTAGTTAACTCATTCCAGTCCAGTTCTCTAGGGCCTACACTGACTGACTAGCATGTGCTCCTACTTAGTCTACTCATCAAATATTTTAATTTTAAACAAATGCTCATAGTTTTTTTTTTATTAGCTGGCTTTGTTATATTTTTAAAGATAAATAAGAGCACTGTGTAGATATTAGTTAGAGCAAATGATTAGGTCTCACTAGTTTGATGTATCTAGTACCATCTATTTCTCAGGGCAATTATATTTTCTTCTAAGAGTTTTAGAGAGACTATAACTTGAATGCTTCTTTTTAACTCTAGAATAATTTGGGGGCTGTGTTTAAATCATCACTGAATTCAATTATTCTTGCATCTATGGCATGCCATACAACTAAACTTTCTTTTTGGAAAATACTTAGAGTTAAAGTTAAGGGCACAAGACTATTAACTGTTCTTATCCCATGATCAAACAAATGAGTTGCTTGCTGGCTTGCTTCCATCATTCCTTCCCCTGCCCCCTCTCTCTTTTTCTTGGATACAAGATCTCAGGTTCTACATTTAGTCTAGGGTGGCCTTCAACTTTGTCTAGCTTTATCTCTTGAGTTCTGGGATTATAGGCATGTATTATATATTATCAAACCTTTTTTATTAGTTTATCAGTTTGAAATATGTAAATTAACACATTTATTATTTCCCAATACTCTGCAAATCTCTCAATAAACATAGGAACAAATTATTAGCTAATACTTTCTTTTCCTAACTCATAAAACTAATACACAAATAGTCTGATATTAAAGTACTCAGCTCTAAAATTAAAAGAGAATCAGGGTTATAGTCAAAGGAATCTAGTTTTTTAAAAATTGTATAAAACACACATTAAGAATTATACTACCGCCGGGCGGTGGTGGCGCACGCCTTTAATTCCAGCACTTGGGAGGCAGAGGCAGGCGGATTTCTGAGTTCGAGCCAGCCTGGTCTACAGAGTGAGTTCCAGGACAGCCTGGGCTACACAGAGAAACCCTGTCTTGAAAAAACCAAAAAAAAAAAAAAAAAAAAAAAAGAATTATACTACTTTTTTTATCAATTGAGTTTAAATATATATAATATTTAAATATATGAATACATAAATATAAATATTAATTTATTTAAATTAATTAGTAAATTTAAATATAAATTAATGTTATTAACATCAATTATTAATATTAATAATTATAATAACATTAATATTAAATTAGTAATAATATATACTTACCTTTTCTACAATGTGATAGAATATCATTACAATTATGCCATGGGAACTCAATCAACTTTCTGGATGAACACTAAACACGAACATTCTTGGACAATTTCTTTTTTTTTTTTTCCTGAATATCTTTGAAGTTTCTGATGCCCAGTGTCAGTGAAATTCTCTTGATGCTCGTCTTTAATCCATCTAGACCATAATCCAGTGGTGAGTACAGCATAAATCTATCTTGAGAATGGCAAGGCTATTTTCATATTTAAATTTTTTCTCTAGCTTTTGTTAAACACTTTAAATCAACAAACTGGCTTGTAAATTAAAAATACTAGAACCATGTCACCTAGCTATAGCATTCCTGAACATACACCTAATGGGTTCCATATCCTACCACAGAGACACTTGGGTATCCTCATTTATTGCTGTCATATTCACAACAGGTTAAGGAGCCAGATCAGTATAGATGTCCATCATCTATCCATGAGTGCGTAATAAAAATGTGGCAAATATGCCTAATGGAATACAGTTCACAAACAAAAGGAAAATGAAGTGGTCAGCATTTCAGGAAAACGGATTGATCTGGAAAGTATAATACTAAGTGAGATACCAGAAAGATAGAAACAGAAGTCCCACTCAGGGTATTTGTTATAAGGCATGAGTGTGAATGGCATACATGTAGATAAAATGTGAGAAGTTAGAAAGCAGACTGAGAGAGTAAAATGAGTTGACCAGGAGGTGAGAGAGGATAAAATGGCTCATAGGGTAAAATGGCTCATAGGGCAGAAAAACAGAGGGAAAGAGCTACACGGGGGGGACTGAACATAGGCAGCTGAGACAAGAGGAAAATGTACCAAAATACACTCTATTAGAAAGGGCCAAATGATATTTAATATTTTGTATGTTAATTAAAATAATTTAAAAAGTAAAGCAAAGAGGAATTAAGCAGGAATAACTATGCCTTAGAAACTAATTTTGAAATACATTAATCATGTACATAACATTATTATAAGAGGCATATTATAAGTATATTATAAGGGGCAGCTGACACATACTTTTAGTAGATAATTTGATCTTGATATGCTACGAGAATGTAAAGTAATATATTTTTACTTACTTTCTCTGCTTTTTTATACAGGAATGACTTAATCATTGTTTCTGCCTTCTAGAAAACCTTACCCTTTGTCTCAAAGAAGTTGTTGCATGACGTCATCTCTCAGCACAGACAATGCATCCTTTGGTGGGGGAGCAATTCAAAAAAATCAGCTATACTAAAAATGGTTTTGGTTTCTTATTGTGTAACAGATGCCACCACCTATATTGACAGCAGAGCCACATCTCAGTACTGCAGTTAGAAAATGAGAGAGACGGAACCTGCTGTGTTAAAGTGCTGAGATCATCATCATGCATTATTAATTAAAATAAATAAGAAATAAAAGAAAAGAAAGGAACCTCTGCTTCTGCAAAAGTACGTGCAAGGCCCGTAGTGTGCATCATGTAGTCATCAGTTCGATTTCTTTTTGCCACATCACACACCAAACTTATACTATGTGGCTGAAAAATCTCCCTATGACCTTGTCACTTTATGTTTTCATAAACCCCTTCGCCCAGCATCATATGTCTCACAGTCACAGGACACTAAGCTCCTTTAACCTTGTATTACGTCACCAAGTCTAGGACTCTCAAGAGAGCTATTGGCTTTGGTGGGTTATTTAAAAATAACTAAAAACAAATGTGTGCAACATTGTCCCCAAGAAAAGGTAGACTGAGCTCTAAGTTTTGTTAGGTGACCTCTAAAGAAACATTTAGGTTGTCTCTGCTACTTCTCAGACAACTGAGCTTATCAACAGCACAAACATCATGGGAAACTCCAAGCTAAACTTTTTCCAACTGCACTGCTCCTGAGTTGTGAGCCATGGAAACTGTGGGAAATAAAGATGGAGATTTCTTTAGAAACACTACATTTTGGAAAAACAAAAATATGGAAATAATACTGCTTAGCTACAATGTTAACATCTTTAATTTTCTACTATACCAACTTCGAATTTAAAATGGAGACAAATATTTCTTTTTATTTCCTCTACTGTCAACTTGGTTCTTTTGTGATTTCTCTGAGAACTTAAAGGAAAAAAGGAAAACTGTGACCCAGAAGTTGGCTTAGCAAGTAAAGTTGCTTGCCACTCAAGCTTGGTAACCTGCATTAAACCCATGTAAATCAAATAAAGGTGGACATAACTGACCTCACAGAGTTGACTTCTGATTTCCATATGTCTGTTGGGATGTACATTTGTATATGTACACACATCATAAACAGACATATACATATACAGAAAAATTTAATATATAAAATGAAAACTGTCTAACCAAATCAAATATGAACAAGCAGATACTACACGTACTTTAGAATGTGATGGAGCAAACTTTATTTTATAAAGAAACAGTCTTTATTCTGTGTAGGGACCCATGACAGATGAAAAACAGACACGTACAGGTGCCATGTTTACAGGACTGGGTTAAGGTTTCAGACATATTTTCCAATTTTATTTAATGTTGCCCTTTTGACTTCAAATTATCTGGGCTAATGTTTATCTCTCTGCTTTGGGGGAACTTACCTTGGCTAAATATTAAGAGAAAAACAAATCAGATACTCAGGTATTCCTGAGATGATAAATTACTTGGGTTGGTTAGGTATAGAAATAGAAAGACACTCTCCTTTATTTGGAATTTGGGGGAAAAACAGAATACTTTGCCACTAATTTTTTTGGCAGAGTCATTTATTAATCATGAGATTCATATTTGTGTTTGACAACCAAAGCAATGCTTATTTCATATTATTTACTTAGAGTTACAGTTTTTTTTTTGCATCCCCATTATGAGTGTAAATTTGCAAATTTGTTTTTTAAAACACATATCACAATAAAATATAAGCTAATATAAAAACTCACATCAAAGTTTCACAAGACAAACTAAAAAGAGAAAAAAAAAAAAAAGAACCCAAAAGCAGGCACAAGAATGAGACTTACTTGTTCACTTAGGAATCCTATTAAAAAAAAATAACTAAACCAAGAGCCCTAATATTTATGCAGAGGACTTGGTGCAGACCTGTGCAAGACACATGTGTGCGGCTTCAATCTCTGTGTCTTTGCTCATTTGGAGGCTTTGTTTTCTTGGTGTCCTCCATCATCTCTGGCTCTTATACTCTTCTACCTCCTTTTTCATGGGTTCCTTGGGCTCTGAGTGGAGGATTTGATGGAGACATCTCCTTTAGGGCTGAGTGTTCCCAGGTCTCTCACTCACTGCATAATGACTGGCTGTGAGTCTCTGTATTTGTTGCCATCTGTTGCAGGAGGAAGCTTCAGAGTTATAATTTTCAGTGAGATAAGCAATGTTGTTTTCAAGTACTACCCAGAAGTAGACAAAGTAGAAAGTTGTTTTGTGAAAAGTAATTTGAAAAATTGTCTTTTTGGTAAAGTTAGAACATTAGATTTTTGGAGCCAGGATTTCAGTATTTATCAGATCTTATGTTCTTAGTCTATATGCAGGATAGTCAAAGTCCCAGAGGTTGCACAGGTAGTGTGGCTAAAAGCAAAGAACTTCAAGGAAGATGGAGAGTTCTTTCAATGTCACCAGTTTGTGGTTTGTATTGAATATATCATGTTGTCAAGTTTTCTTTGATAACAAAAATACTATCTTTTTCCTCAAATCTTAAAAAAAAAACTGTTTTACTTTCCATACAGCTGGGCTAATAGAATTCAGCATTTAGAACTTTGTGATGCTCTTGCAGAGGACCCAAAGTATAGTTCCAGTATCCGAATGGGGAGTTCCCAGATGTCCCTGACGTACTTTTCTGGACTCTGAGAACACGTACTTTCATATGTGTACAAATGCATAAGCATGTACCAGTAATTAATAATAAAACAAATGTTTAAAAACGAATGAACAAACAACAGACTGTGCAGGTGTACAAGTAAAAGCAGTTCATATAACTACAGGGCTGGTCTGATACTGAACCTTAGCTTCTGTCACTCTCCATTACCAGTACGCAGCTTTTGGTAAAACAGTGAAAACAACCTGTAGCTTTAGCTCAGTACTTCTTGTGCATGAGCAGGTTGTTTGTCTTCTCTTATAATTATAAATTTGGAGGGTGTATGTTTATGTATTCATGTGTGCAAAGGGACAGAGTTAGCCAGAGCCAGGCTGATTCCATGACAGGTTGCACACTGGCAGTTTGGCTAGGCCTAAGTTTCTGTTTCCTAGTATTGGAAAAGTCTAAAACAAGTCAATTTTCAGGAAAAACCACCCATCTCAGGTTGCCAATCAGGAAGCTGCCCCACCTCTAAGCTTGAGCCAACCTCATGGGCTCTCAATCAGGAGTTGTAGAAGCTTCCTTGCCACCTAGATTGAGTCAAGAATAATTAATTATCAAAGATCCCTGAAATCCCCCAGAGCCTTAACCACCAAAGGCACCTATACCCTTGGAGATAGAAGCAACCAATCAAGGGACAGAAAGGTAAATATTATCCACTCCTACCATAACAGGCTTTAAATTGGCTCTGCAAAGTCTACGTATCTGTCTTCTATTCTGAAGTATGGTGGACCCCTGCATGCAGGTTCTCTGCAGAGTAAAGGCTGTTGCATATTATTTGAGTCTGGGGTATTATTCTTCACAAATCACAGATGCTTACATGTGTAGGTGTACATACATGGGGGAGTGCATGTGTGTGCAGATTAGAGATTGGTACTGGATGTCTTTTCAGATTGTATTTAGATGTACCTTTCAGATTTATTTACTCATATAGTGTGGTTTTTGGCTGCTATATGTCTGTTATCACATCAAAGCTTGCTGTCTGCAAAGATAGGAGAAGTCAGCTCCCAAGAATTAAGTTGGTATGGATGTTTTAGTCATTGTTGGGTGCTTGATTAGCTCAGTCCCTTCTAAGAATAGGTTAAATGGTCTAATCTAAACATCACTGGACCTCATAGTTGGGTAGATGGTCATCAAGCTCCAGAGATCCTCATTTATTTTTTTATCACTAGGCTTAGTCTGCATGTGCCATGTCCTAGATTTTTAATACATTGGTATTGAATTCAGTGTTTATGCTGTGCCAACAATCATTTTACTACAATATTTCTTTGGACCCTATAGATTTTGTTTTAACTTTTTTCTTTTACTTTATTCTTTTTCTTCACTTTCTTTCTTTCTTTCTTCTCTTTCTTTTTTTCTTTCTTCTTCTTCCTTCCTCCCTCCCTCCCTCCCTCCTCCCTCCCTCCCTCCCTTCCTTCCTTCCTTCCTTCCTTCCTTCCTTCCTTCCTTCCCTCCTTTCCTTCTTTCTAATGCTGTGATGATTTACTTTCATTGCCATTTTGAGTGAATTTTTAAATCCTTTAGGAGACTCAATTTTGGGAGTGTCTGTGTAGGAGCTTAGAGAGATAATTACCTGAAGGACAATATGTCATCTTGAATGTTGGTGGCAACAACATTTCATGGATTGGAGTACTGGGCTGAATAAAAAAAAAGAATGAAGCACTATGAATCCCGAAGTTCACTCATCTTTCCCTGCTTCCTGATTGCTGCCACGGAGCAGTCACTCACACTGCTATCCTTAAAGTCTGAGCACAGTCAACTGCATCCTTAGTCTGAGCCAAAATGTGGTCTAACTTAAAAAGATTTTGTCTCAGCTATTAGGAAAATACGAATGCAGACATATAATAACATAATTAAAAATGACATATGTAAATATGGAATCGATAATTTTCATTATATTTGATCATCAGTAAGATCACCACAGTCTCTGTGGCACGTCTCAATTTTCATGCTCTAGATGAAACTTTCCTCAGACCAAGGGATCCAGGACTTCTCCCTGCTGTAGTTATCATCTGATGTCTCATTACTGTTTTCATCCTTGAAGAGTTTAGTTTTGGCTCATAGTCACTGTATCACAAATCCTGACACAACTAGGCATCTTAATTTACTTGCAAGTAATCTTTTAAACATCATGGTCTTGTGCTGTGTGACTCTCTTTCTTCTAAGGCATTAGCCAAATAATCACTTGTGTATCAAAACCAGCCATTACCAGTAGCTGTGGTTTCTACTGATTTCATAAGCATCAGTTTTATTTACTGGTTTTAAAATTTGCCCTTTTCTGGAGGGAAATGGGGAAGGAGTTGCTCTGGGGGAGAGGGAAGATTGGGGAGAAGAACTCAACAGACAGGAGGAAGGGAATCTGTAATCAGGATGTAATATATAAAAGAGTAACAAACTTAAAAAAAAACATGCTTTCAAAAATACCTTAGCTCATAAATATTATCATCAATTGACTCATGTCTATTTCTTATCCATATTTTTTCTTTTATTTTCTTCTTTGTCCTACTTAAATCAGAGACTTCTTATAAGCATATTTTCATTCTACCTCAATTCCTTTGCCTTATTTTTAGCTTACTGCTTATTCAGAGAGTAAACTGAACATGGTTGGTAAAACATCCTACCACATTAAATATGATATAAAGTTTCAGGTGAGCTTTGAAGGATGCCAGGAAGCCATCCAGTTGCCCTTCTGTTTTCCTTGATGACTATTTGATTGTTGTTGGAGGTGGCAATTAATTAATTAATTGCTTCATTTATTTTGAGGAAAAGTAATCTGTGTATCCTTGGTTGTTTCCAAACTTGCTATGTAAAACAGGCTGGCCTTAAACTCACAGAGACCTACCTGTCTCTGCTTCTTGAGTGCTGTGGTTAAAGGTGTGTACCAGAATGCTCAGCACTTATGGTTATTTTAAATGACCCTTTCATTCTTCAAATCTCCACTACTTACCTTTATGAAACAAATTCATGACCCAATGTGCTATTTTATTTCTGAGAAATTTGAACAAATTGAATTAGATCAGCCATCTGTTCATGGCTGTTTAGTGGCTCTGATCTCACTCCAATAAAATATACATTACTGGAAAAAAATTGGCTCCAGTTAAAACCTCTGGCCTCATCTACCAAAACACTCCTTCTCACTTTGCTTCAGCCACATATGCAAACAATTGCACAGAAGTCCCTCTGCATAGGCTATTGCACCTGTTGGTGGTTTGGAAAACTATATGACATTTTTTAAAAAAACTACTACTCACAAAAAGGGACCTATCATGACTGCCCTCCAAAAGACCCAACAAACAGCTGAAAGAGTCAGATGCAGATATTTGCACTCAACCAATGGACAGAAGCTGCTGACCCCTGTGGCTGAATTAAGGGAAAGCTGGAAGAGCCTGAGGAGGAGGGTGACTCTATAGGAGGACCAGCAGTCTCAATTAACCTCATACACTGAGATCTCTCAAACACTGGAACATCAACCAGGCAGCATACACCAGCTGATATGAGGCCCTCAACGCATACACAGAAGAGGATTGCCAGGTCTGGGTTTAGTCAGAGAAGATGCACCTAACCCTCAAGAGACTGGAGGCCCCAGGAGTTTAGAGGTCTGGTGGGGTGGGAATGGGTGTAGGGGCATCCTCATGGAGACAGGGGACAGGGAGGAGGTATGGGATGTGGAGCAGTGAGAGGGTGGGCTGGGAGGGGAATAAAATCTGGAGTTAAAATAATAATAAAAAACACTACTATATCTTCTCTCAAATGTCATATCCTATATGCAGATATATTGGAAAATTAAAAAAATATTTTTGCATGTGCTTTCTAAAATCCTTTCCTTGATTTTTAGTAATATACCATCTATTGTGCTACAAAGTTAATAGAATTGTAGTCTCTGCCCATTCACTCATCAGAAAATTGCTGTGAAAGCAAGTATTTTGCTCATTATTTATTTTTTATCTCTAGTGTCTATAACAGTATCTGACAGAGAATAGAAATATTACTAGTTTCTATTCTAACAATACTACCACCTTCACTGTTAATAACTATTATTGAGTTTACATTATGAAACTTACATGTCTTTTATATTCATGATGGTATGACCAGCATCCACTAGAAATTTGATCCTTGTGTTCCTTTGTGAAGATTTAACTTTGACGATAGTTTAGGATAAATACATGTAAACATGTGGAATCCAGAATTTTCTTATATTGCAAAAAGGAAACCCAGAAAGCATGAAAATGGCTAGGAGGCAAATAATAGAAGTGCAATTACTGGACAAGTATGTCCTTTCTGTGGTTTCAGTAGTAAAGCTGAGATTTTAAAAAACATACTCATGCCCACATAATGGGAAAAGTTTGGAAGGCAATTTTATGAGCCACATGCATATTTGCCAATTAAGTTAAAAACAAACACATAAATAATGGAAGTGTGATGCAGTTTTCCAGTTTTAGGTTACTTGTTATGATTTCATAATCACTGAATTGTGGCATAATTGTCCAATGTTTAAACTTGTTTTCACACATGTTCTCCTATTTAGTCCTTCATGAACTTGGGAAAAGCAGAATTATTTAGAATTTATAAAAAATAATTGTTTAGATGTTTTTGCTACGCCCAATGCTATGTATGTATGCTTGAACTGTTATTTTCTCAGCCTAAATATATCCCTTCTCAACAGTTCAGGGATCCAAAAGAACTGAGAGCAAGATTTCATCAATTTTTGTTAAGTTGTTAAATGGCCTTTGGGTTGGAGAGTTCTTTTACAAGATGCCAAGTTGAAAAAAGGCACAATAACTATTCAAAATGGAGCATTACTATGGCAACAGTCACCCAATGTGATTAGCAACTGATTCCCAACCTCCGGGGCTTACAGTATACCACGATCTTTCATATCTGCTGTCCATGGATCTGGTTGCAGAAATAATTGAGTGTTTCTGGATTTTATGAAGGTAGAGACAAGGTAGCTCCAAACATCTAAAAGGCTGATTGATCCTGGAGGATCCACCTATACAAGTACCATTCACAAATCCAAGGTACAGCTGTGGCATCCAGAGGATCTGCCCCTAGGGTAACTGTCACATAGCTAAAGAGCTGTTGCTGATTCTTGGCAAATGGCCACATTTCCTTATCCACATAGGTTCTTGAAAATCTTAACATTATCAGTTGGTTTTCTCTCAGAGATGTTTCAGAGGCTATGGTAGATGTTTCAATATTTTACTTCCTAATACTAGATATTGTACTTATGATTCCCATATCATTTTCACCTTAGGCAAGTAGTCGAGAGAGCAGGGAAGAGGACCTCCAGGAGCCTTTGTGCAGGTTCATCAGCACGAGACCTATTGTCACATTTATAGCAGCAATATTGACTTTTCAAAGAATACACCTGAATGCTGACCCTGGATAAAAATGATCTTTTAAATGATATACAAGTGGGTATATACTTCAGTTATTTGTGTTGGAAACAACATTTCTGATTCATGATTCCTTGTTTGAATTCAAAATACCCATCCAGACTTAATTCTTCAGGAAGTGTGGTAAGATCAATCAGTGACAAGCACAGATGGAATCTCTCAACTCTCAGAATAAAACATCTCTTACTGGCACTCTCTGAGTAGTCATGGTTGTATATCCCTCATTAATTTAACATTAAATACCAGCAAACATTACCTCAGTATATAGGCCTTATTGTGCCAGCACTATCAATTCAACTGCCTCCTAATCAATTAAGTGCAGTTTTGAACAGAAATAACGGTAAAGACCAAGTAATCTGTAGATTTACAATGTGATATTTAGTCTAGAGATTAAAAACAAGCCAAGACAGTTGATGGAAGCCATTACCCTGAGAATTTTATATAACTATCAAGGAATTAATGTTGCCTTCTTTAACAAATAGCACAGTTATGAACATTCATAAAACAATTATAAGATGACCTATAAAAGTCAATAATATCTAAGATCCCTCATTTTGAGGTTTGAGAGTCTCTCACCTCCCAGGTCTCTGGTGCATTCTGGAGGGTCCCCAACCTCCTACTCCGAGGTTGCTGTTTCTACTCTCACCCAATACCAGATCAGGTTCCCCTCCCTCCCCCTCTCCCCCTTCACTTTCTCTCTCTGGTCCCTCCCTCCCTACCTACTTGTGATTGCTTTCTTCTCCCCAAGTGGGACTGAGATGTCCTTACTTGGGCCCTTCAACTTGTTGGCCTTTTTGAGTTCTATGGACTGTATCTTGGGTATTCTGTACTATTTTTATTCTCAGGGTCAATTTGATTTGCATTTCTCTGATCACTAAGGACTTTGAAAGTTTTTTTTTTTTTTTTAGGTGTTTCCCAGCCTGAGGAAAGTGAAGTTACAGAGCCCACCTCAAACAGGAAGACAGGGCATCAGGTGAGGGAGGGGATTGCCATCCCACAGTCACAAACTCTCACCTAGAATTGTTCCTGTCTGAAAGAACAGGGATGAATGGAGAAGAGCCTGAGGAAAAGAAGGTCCAGCAACAGGCCAAAAGTGGGATCCAGTTAGGGACCCAAGTCCTGACACTATTACTGAGGGATGAGTCTCACAAAAAGGGACCTATCATGACTGCCCTCCAAAAGACCCAACAAGCAGCTGAAAGAGTCAGATGCAGATATTTGCACCCAACCAATGAACCGAAGCTGCTGACCCCTTTTGTTGAATTAGGGAAAAGCTGGAAGAAGCTGAGGAGGTGGGTGACCCAGGAGGATCGGCAGTCTCAATTAACCTGGACCCCTGAGATCTCTCAAACACTGGACCACCAACCAGGCAGCATACACCAACTGATATGAGGCTCCCAATACATATACAACAGAGGATGGCCAGGTCTGGATTTAGTCAGAGAAGATACATCTAACCCTCAAGAGACTGAAGGCCCCAGGGAGTTTAGAGGTCTGGTGGTGTAGGGTTGGGGACATCCTAGTGAAGACAGGGAGCAGGGAGGGATATGGGATGTGGAACAGTCAGAGGGTGGGCTAGGAGGGGAATAAAATTTGGTGTTTAAAATAATTAATATATTAATAAAATATTCAATAATAATTTCAGATATTGTAAGATTTAAAATAAGCTACTATAACATTTAAATCAGTAATCTCCAATTCAAGATAGCCAATACCTGCACATGTAGACAGGGAGCCAGCTTATAGCCAGTAACATATTCAATATTTTAAATTTCTAGGTCACAAGGCCTTCTGCAGTGGTGCAGAATTGACTTCATAATGCAAAAGTGGTCACATTAATAAATTAATGACTGTGATTGTATGTCAATTCAACTTTACTTTTGAACATAGACAGTAAACTGGAATTGACCCATAGGGCAAAGTTTGCCAACCTTTATTATAGAATATGCTCTACTTCCAGTGTTCAAGTCTAATGTATGAACAAAACACAACTTTAGCTTATCTAATTCCACATTGTGTAAGCTAACTCATTCTTGATGCTATAGTCATTTTAGATCCTGGAGTTTCAAGTTCAGTCTCTGTTTACACTGTCAGGTTTACTGTACACACCTGAGAGTATTTGAGTCTATTCAGACTTTACTTCAGAGTCTTGTCTTTTTTGATTCACAATACCTCTAAAATTGCCCAAGAGCTGATTGAGCAGACTTAAGGGAGTTAGCCACCAGGTCTTTTGTGTTCTGTTAATGAATTGTATTAAAAGCTACTAGTGTTTTCTACTTTATTTGGTATCCCTTTTAGGATGAGGATAAACATAAGTTGTAATATACTTTTCTTCCTGTTTGAGGTTCTGTGTTTGATTTCTAGTACTGTGAAATGGGAGATAGATAGAAAGATAGATAGATAGATAGATAGATAGATAGATAGAAAGAAAAATAAATAGACCAAATATAAAGATGTATCTGTATTTCAGACAAAGCATACTGCAATCCAGTAACATAGCTGCTCTGGCAACGGATCATATCCAAAGATGATCCAGCCAGAATTCAGATACACCCTGGGTTACAGTATGATCTGGTTGAAATACTTAAGCACCCTTAGCACACACCTTTAACCCTTAATAATGAAGGTAAGATTAGTTTGTAGAAAGAAGCAGCTATGTTTGAAAGTGACATCTAATTGAGTGGCAAAGTGACAAATCGGGAAAAGATTTAACAGAATGAGTCAGAGATAGGATACACCCAATTCACAGGTGAAAAGCAGAGGAAGAGAGGCTACTTAAATACAGTGAGAGAGAAAAAATGTTGTATGGTATATGGTGAGTGGGGTCTGTGTGTGTGTGTGTGTGTGTGTGTGTGTGTGTGTACGTGTATGTATGACAATTTTTACAGTTTTTACAGCAACATGTTCCAGTGAAAACAAACTAGACATGGGTAAAGACAGTGTGAGCCAGAGAATGAGAAGGAGCCAGAGGATTAAAAGATATTTACAAAGTGTGAGGCCAGGAAGACCAATTTAGTCAGAAGCCAAGAGAATCCAGATATAATCAGTCAGCTTAGAAGATTAGACTTCTTTCAGGCCTGGGTCTAGGCCTAGGGCCTAGAGATAGTTAGAACAGAAAAAGAAATACTCTGTGCTCTGTCTATGCCATGTAGTAAATTCACACAGTTTGGGCACAGCTCTATATTATCACTTCATCTGAGCAAATAAAAGCGACATTTACATCTGGTGCCCAACATGACTGGAGAAGGAGAAAGCCCATCAATGTTTCAGAAAGCAGAGGGTATCTCATAGAAACATCACAGAGGACAGGAGACATCTGTCAGAAAGCCACAGAGGAGGATATCTCCTGGGATCATCTCCAGAAGATACATTAGTTCTTTGAGTTTGGCTGGTCACCCAAAGATACTCAAGAGACTCCAAAGCTGTAGGGCCCTCTGAGACAATGAATCACAGGAAGACACTTCAATAGACAATATTAATCACATAGTTAGACTCTTCCTACATTAAAAAATAGGAAAGTTCATCTTAGAGCCCTTGAGAGCAAGGTTATGACTTGAGGGAATAGTACTGTTACTTGAGAAAGCCATCACAGTACTTTTTGCAACTGTCACCACTGACGTAAACACCTCCCTAATTTCAATTGCAATATTTATATATTTCTTCTCAAAAAGGTTGAAAAATAGCAACCACACAACAAGAAAAAAATAGCTGTACAACAAGAAAAATAAGCTATGATATGACAAAGACTTGGGAGACAAAAAGACAGAAGAAATAAGAGAATAAGATGTGCTTCATTTTGAACCTGCGGTACCTAATGAAATTGAGAAGCAAGATAGACAGCCCATTGAATCTGCAGCACTCCCTCTTAACGCAATCGAGGTAGGGTGCCGATCACGACCAGTTTTCCTAGTTACCTGGGAACAATTGCCAGAAATGGTGAAAATTCATAAAATGAATAACTAGTTTGGAATCCTGTTAAAATATAAGATCTTAAACATTTTTAAAGAATCAGTAGTAACTTACAGAATATACCCGTCCTATGTGAGGCAGATGTTAAATACCTGGGCCAGTGAAACAAGATATATCTGCAAGTCTTGAAAGATGCAACTGTACTTGAAGCTGGTTCTCAACTGCAATGGCTGACACGGTGGTGAGAAGAAGCTGCAGTTATGGAAAATCATAATAGATCTGAAGGTGTTAATATGGTGAAAGCTCTATTGTTAGGTGGAAGATCAATGTGCTGATTTATGAACAAAAGAGCAAAACAAAATAGATTGTGATATGTAAGGTTAAGAAGTAGCACTGGAGTATGCACCATGTAATAATGGTGGCATATTTTGGAACTGTGTTTGGGTCCATCCTTCTGCATGCCAACACTCAATTGTATGTACCTGTGTATAGATGATTACATGTAGTCAAGGGGTTTTATCTTATCTGTGATAAAGTTCAAAAGTCCTCAGTGCCACATTTCCTTTCTGGTAGACACTTTCTTCACTTTGACTTTCATTTGTTAGCACAGACTCTTACTATGTTCTCTGTGTAATTTTGGACTAAACTGTCTCTAGCAAGCAGAATCATACAAATGTCATTCTCAGCACGTAATATTGTTAGTGATTGTAGTCTAAATATCTTTAATTATGCACAAATAACTCTATACTAGAATATTGTATTCCTAAAAAAAAAAAATGGAAAAAGCCATTACATATATTAGACTTTGTTCACAGTAAATAACAATGATTACACCTTGGAATCAATCTTAATAAAACTAAACAATAAATGTGAATAATAAATTGAATTAGGAGAGAACTGAACCTCAAAGGTTTAAATACTTACTTTTTAAATGGGTCAACTTTTATTAATTTGCTTGATGCCTAAGGTCAAACAAATTTACATTTAGATGTATTCTACAGATCAGATCCATTCTTCGGTTGGAAATTTGAATTATTATAACCTCTGTTTTTTTTTCCTGCATAAAGGTGATTTGGCTTACTATTTGGATGTTTTCCAATGGTGAATTGTTTGTGCCTGAATAAAGAGGAAGAAAAAAACCCTATGGGCTGAATCTTTCACCTTGCAGGACATTTGTGTTGGAAGAGTACATTAGGGCATATAAATTGACAGCTTTAGATAAATTATTCAAACACTCTATATACTTTGGTTGATAAGGAGCAAAACCTTTTCCTGCAAGGTGTTCTTCATGGCTTCCTTTAGAAAATACAGTAGAGGTAGGAAAATATGTGTTATAGATGGATGCTTTCATTTAAGGACTAATGTCTCTATTATCATCAAGTGATAGCTGTCAGATAGGATTTAGAAAGGTTGTAACTTAGAAAATTTTATTCTTATTCTTAGTTTTTATTTCTTATTATTTTTTTCCATCCTCAGTCTCTACTTCATCTTTTATCCTGAATTTCTTATAGACAGGATAAATTACTCCCATCAGAATAGCTAAGGTCAGAAACTCAAGCAATATCACATGCTAGCAAGGCTATGGAGCAAGGAGAACACTCCTCCATTGCTGGTGGGAGGTTAAACTTGTACATCCACTCTGGAAATCATCTGGCAATTTCTCAGAAAATTAGAAATAGTTCTACTTGAAGACCCAGACTCTATAAAGTGTAGCATGGTAATCCTCCTAATAGTGACACTCCTTATGGGTCTATCGGGACCCTTTTCTTTCAAACCATAACAGTTAAAATGATCTATTGATGTATGAGTTTCAAAAGATAATAAAATTTTTCTCCCAATACAAGCTTATCTTTGAAAGTATGTATTTATTTTTACTTCATAAGAATAAACATTTTAAAAGTTTTATGGGTGGGCTGATGTCTTTATTTTTTCACTGGTGGTCCATCTGGCTATAGGAAGTTGCCTCTTCAGGTTACGTATCTCTGCTGCTATGAGTCTCAGCTACAGTCTCCCACATTGATTCCTAAGAGCCTTCCTCATCCAAGATCTATGTCACATCCTAGAGATGCCCCGTACCTCCTATCCTTACCAAGTTTCCACTCACACTCCTGGCCCTCTGGTCTGCTCTCCTCTGTCTCCCCAATCCTGATCATGAAACAACCCCTATTCCCTTCCTCATTTCTCTCCCATTCAAGTCCCTCCCTACATCTGCCTCTTGTGACTATTTTATCCACCCTTCTAAGTGAGACTTAAGTATTCTTGCTTGGACCTTCTTGTTTAGCTTCTTTGAGTCTATAAAGTATAACATGGGTATTCTGTACTTTATGGCTAATATCCACTTATAAGTGAGAACATACCAGCACGTCCTTTTGGGTCTGAGTTACCTCACTCAGTATGATATTTTCTAGTTCCATCTATTGCCTGAAAAATTCATGATGTCCTTGTATTTAATAGCTGAGTAGTATTCCATTGTGCAAATGAACCACATTTTCTGTATACATTCTTCAGTTGAGGGGTATCTGGATTGTTTCTAGTTTCTGGCTACTATGAATAAAGCTATTGTGAACATAGTTGAGAAATTATCCTTGTGTTATGGTGAAGCATCTTCTTGGTATATTCCTGGGAGCAGTTTGGCTGGGTCTTCAGGTAGATTTCTGAGAAATCACCAGATTGATAATCTGGAGTAGTTGTACAAGTTTGGACTCCCACCAGCAATGGAGGAGTGTTCCCCTTGTTCCATATCCTTGCTAGCATGTGATATTGCTTGAGGGTTTTTTACCTTAGCCATTCGGTGGGAATAATTTGTCTTATCTATAGAAATTCAGGCTTAAAGATGGAGCAGAGAATGAGGGACTGGCCAAACAATAACCCATCCAACTTGAGACCCATCCAATGGGTAAACACATATCCCTGATACTATTAATGACACTCTGTTATGCTTGCAGACAGGAGCCTAGCATAACTGTCCTTGTAAGGGACCACCCAGCAGCTGACTGAAACTGGTGCAGAGACCTACAGGCAATCATTGGATGGAGATCAGGGATTCTTATGGAAAAGTTGGGACAAGGATTGATGGCCTGAAATAGGATAGGAACGCCACAAGAAGACCAACAGAGTCAACTAAACTCAACTCTTAGGGGCTCTCAGAGACTGAACCACCAAGCAAAGAGTATACACAAGTTGGACCTAGGTCAGTTGGACATATGTAGCAGATGGTAGCTTGAATTTCATGTGGTCCCCCCAACAACTGAAGCAAGGAAATTTCTAAAGCTTTTGCCTGTCTGAAATTTGCTCCACTAACAAGCTGCCTTGTCTTGCCTCAGTAGGCGAGAATGGCCATACCTCTGCAGATACTTGATGTGTCAGGGTAGGAGATACTGAGGGGGAGAGTCCACCCTTTCAGAGGAGAAAGGGAAGGGGGAGAGGGGATAGACTGAGTGAAGGGGGACCAGAAGGGGGCAATGGGGTGGGTGGTTATATGGAAGAGTCTGGAGGGAGGAAAGGAAAGGGAGAAATGTAATTACAGAAAAATTATAGAAGGAGGAGGAGGAATAGGAGGAAGAGGAGGGGGAGGAGGAAGAAGAGCTCAAGCTATTTTTTAATTATTATTCTTTTTATATTTAATCTTTTTTTTTTTACAGTCCAGTCATTATACTCCTTCTGTTATGCCCTTTCACAGTTCCTCATCACATTTCTCCTCCCCTATCTCCAAGACGATGTCCCCACACCCCCACACTCCCCATACCCCTCCAGACATCCCCATTCTGGAGGCCTCAAGTCTCTCAAGGGTTAGGTGCGTATTCTCTCACTGAGGCCATACAAGGCAGTCCTCTGAGCAGCAGCTATTCTTAACAAAACTGAGAATAGCCAGGATCTATAGGTATAGTCAATAGTAGTTAAGAACAATTGAGTAATATGTCCACTAAGCAAAATAACAATAGTAGGTTCTTCCTTAAGTCTTATGATTTTCCCAGCCATGGTCTTTTGACTCGTGATTATTGTATAAGGCATGAAATTCCCTCCTGTGTAGCAGGGCACAGATCCAATCAGAAAATGGTTAGCTAACAAGAACAAAGGTGTGCAATTATTGTACTCAGTGGGTGATCTTACATGGCAGCACAGTATTAATGCATTCAGAGTCTAGTACTGGGTAAGGCCATTGATGCCTTTTCTCCCCCAGTAGCCTGCATAGCACTTCTCAGCACTGTTAAAGGTAGCTTTCATGGAGGAAGTTTCCTTGTTGGTTTAAGGGTGATATCTTTATGTCCTATATCCAAAATATACAGTATCTTCAGCAATAAGGACTTTTCATGTAGTTATGTTGGGTAATCGGAGCAAACTGTGTTGCTTTGGAGACCTCTGGGAGCTTCCTGACCATACCAGGCAGTCCTCCTCATATTGGGATCTATTCCATGCCTTCTACTGTGATTTTCATTAAATAACCCATGTCTTCAGGTATTAACCTTTTGCCCATGCAGGGTAATTCTGTTTGAAGTTTCCCCCTTTTAGTCCCTTTTAAGTTGTCTATTGTAATGAGCTCAGATATTGTTTTTCATAAGGTTTTTCACAGATCTTTAATTTTGGTAGGCCACCCATTACCCTTCTCCCTTCTATTTCTCCAGCCCCATTACCACTTAAGATTTTAACCTTCCATATCCCCCCATATTCATTCATTTTACATGCATTATATCCTTTATGTTACTTTTTAGAAGTTGATAATGGATGTTAAGTGTTCCTGTGGATTTTCATAACCTTTGCTTTGGGCTTTCCTTCACCTTCATATCCTGATGTTCCCCATAGTCCTTTGTGCTTCACGGTTAAACCCTTCTTCCCCCATATTCCATCTCACTACTGTAATTTGACTAGAATCTGTTAATTACCCCAAAGCCCTTTCTAGGTCTCTGAGTTTTACTTGTTCTAGCTTTAAGACATAAAGCAAAAGATTTGAAACTAGAACCTGCACACAGAGGAAGCCTACAGAATGTCTCTTTCTGGGCCTGAGTTATCTCATTGAGTGTAATATTTTCCAGTTTCATCCATTTACCTGCAAATGTAATGATTTCATTTTACTTTAAAGCTAAGTAATACTCAATTGTGAATATGCACCATGCTTTTCTTATCCATTTATCTATTGGGCACCTAGGTTGATTCCTTTCCCTACATATTGTGTATAGAAAAATAATGAACAGTGAAGCTGTTGTGGGCATTACTCATAGATATCTAGTTAGTAGCATTCTAACTTTGCATGCTCAGCTTGGAGGTGGTATGTTGTTAAGCGACCCCACCAGATAAAATGAGCAGAAGAAAGTTTGCTTAGAAAAAGGTAACTGTTGAAATACAGATATGTTGATACACAGAAGTTCACGAAGAGAGATATTTTAGGCAGCAACAAGAATTCCAAATCTCTGCTAGTTGTGACTTTCTAGTATTTTAAGTTTGCAAGAAAAGTGTACAGTAGTGATTGGTACAAATGACCACTCTCCTTTGTTTGTTCTCTCTTCTTCTTACTGAAATAGATGAAACTTTGTAAGAGCCCAGTTGATTCTTTTTACTTTTAACCTTACATTTCAGTCAAGCCAAACATTTTCCCTTTTCTTTTTTTTTACTCCTTTTCATCTTAGACCTGAAAATTCACTAATCTACTTTGTTGTGTATGGTGCTTGAGAAATTTCACCCATAGAATGAAATAGAGGCAATTTCTTTAAACAAATTGTGTTCACTCTGAGATTCCAAGTCCCACCTGGACCTATGAGCCTTTTAAAAGGCAGAAAAGAAAGTCTATATTTGTCTCAGGGTGGGGAGACTGTGGAATAATCTCCAAATCTGTAACTGTTTGAATTTGGTGAGGCCAAGTACAGCCCTAAGTATTTTATTTAGAGTGTAAGAACCAAGACTGTCCTAATTTTGTAGATACTAAATTGAAGTACTAAAATCACAAGTCTGATGTCTCATAGCTAGTGAACTAGGGTTGTAAAGGGTTAATTGCGATGGTGTCAGGAAATGAAGTGTTTCTCACCCTGATTATCATCTGCAGATAGTGTCTTCTATTCAGGAGTTTCGATCACACATAGTAAAGTCCCTATTTCACAGTAGGGATAATCTGAAACTTGATCCATTGAGGATGACATTTAAATGTATTTATACCTTTTGATTTCTATTATTTTTATTTTCCCTCATTTTATGATTTTTTTTCATTTTTTTAAATTTTATTTTATTTTACTTTTTTTCAAGTAAGGAAAGTCAGAGGTTTCGTGGGAGTAGAATCTGGCTGAATGATATGTGCTTACTGGGGTGGTTCTATAAACATGTAGCTTCTGTTTAATACCAATGCCAAAACATCTATGTATGCTTTAAGTATCATGCAATCTAAAGATTTACTATATCTAGACATGTCCTGTGCCACTGAGAGTTACTGTCCTTTGAGATTGTATCACTTTGGATACAATTTTGAAGGGAAGAGAAGTTTCACCAACTTTGTTTTACATTTTGCTCTCCTGATGAACTTGCTTTTTCAAATATTCTCTAAGGACAGTAGAAATTAATAGTAATGAGCTCATTTGGAAAGAAATGGGCTTCTGATCATTCTGGCTTTGCTCACTCTCTGCTGCTGCTCATTTTATTCTAGGACACTTTGCTGAGGCAAGATGCTGAGTGCAGCAAGGTGGTTTCTTAAAATAAACTATTGCATTTTGCTAAAGTTCTCGAACAGAAAAGTAAGAAAGACAATGGCCTTCGAAGTATGGAATTGTTATCTTTTGCTGAAGAAGAACAGTAGGTGTATGCGGCTTCTAAGCGATAAACATGTGCATTTCTAACTTCATTTGTACACCTGCCAAGTCTCCCAGCAGCTGTCTTCATTACAGCCATCTGAACGCTAATAGAAAGAGTCCAAAATGTCCCCAACAGCACACATCATACTAAACTTTGAAAGGTTTTTATATCACCAGTTGGGAAGTTTTTGACAGTATGCATAGTAAATTTAGTACATTTTGGAGAGTAAAGTTTGTAGAAGTTTTTATTCCTTTGGTTTCCCATAAACTTTGGGTTTGAGGGTGGCACATTTAGTAGATAGTAACAGGATTTTTTCCTTTTTAGAAAGTGAAGAACCTGTTACTGATTAGAGATTTCGGCATATAAAATTTTCTTGACCTAAAAACCTTATAAAGCTGACCATATGATATAACATGCTCTCATTTTTAATAGATACATATTTGAAGGGTTGATTCTCTGTTACGTTGTTGGAGTCAGTTTGGCCCTTCCCTCAGGTAGACCTCAGGGATCAAACTCAGGTCATGAGCCTTGGCAGCAAATGGGGTATTGCCTGCTGAACCATCTTGCAAGTGTATTACATTAGCACTTTAACTATGAACTTATGAGAGGGGGCATGTTATATTTTTATAGATGTATGTACTTTAGAGCTCTCAAATCAGGGTATAATCACATATCTTTTCAAGTAACACATCTCTAGAGGAAAATGTCAAAATTCTTGTTCTTTTGAATAAGAAATGCAACATATCACTTTCAGTCACTCTGCTGTGAAACAGAACACCAGAACTTTTTGTGCACTTATCTACAGTTTAGTATCTGTTATACATCTTCTCATCCTTTTTATGTTTTTTATGCTTTCCAGAATCTAGGAACAACTATTCCTCCTTTAGCTTTGATAAAGTTAATGGTTTTATATTTTACAGTTGAGTAAGATTACCAATATGGTACTTGTCTTCTCTGCCTGGTTTGTTTCACTTCCCAAAATGGTTTCTAGTTTCTTGTAATGGGATTTTAGTCATCAATCTATGACCACATCTTCAGTCTTAGACAATGTCAAGTTTTAATAGGAAAATCAGCTTGAAGATACATGTGGCAGTATTTGGCTTTTGTAACAGAAATACTGTGTTAGTCTCATTTCCTTTAATTATTATGAAGCTAATAGTTAAATGACGTGCTGTGTCAGCTAATGAGTTTATGAAAATGAGGAAGAAACGATGTTTCATGTAAAATAGAAAGTAATTGAATCAGAAGATTCTAGAGAAAGATAATGATTCAGTAAGACTGGTCCTTAGGAAGAGTAATTAAAAAGGCTTTATTGAATTCTTCCACATCTTACATTCTTTCTGTACAGTGCTGGTAGTAAGAGCCATGTTGTAGATTGGGAAACAAATGGAGACATACTTATGTATGTTCTCTTTTTCTGGATTTTTACTAGATATTCTCTCATTGCAGACTGAAGAAAAGGAAAGGCAGACACAACTCACAAACAGGTAGGGAATTTTCAGCTTATTTTCTCAAACTCATTGACAGTTTTCCAACCTGACTTCAATCTCAGGAGTAACCTAGGAATCTTTCACATTTTTATTTTGAGTAAGTACTTAAAACAAATTCATTACTGACAATAAGCTAGTCTTTTAAATTTTTTTGTAATGCTTGTGATGCTACCATATACTGATTTGTAGTATGTATTTTTTTTCAGAACCATGGATGTCCCAAATCAATCAGAAAAAGCAGAGGGGAGATCTTCCCACTGAAAGCAGAATATTACTTGGGAGTGTTAATTCAAACCTACTGTAATCTACCTTTGTAACTCTGGGAACTTCTCTTTTGGGAATCAATTGTGGAAAGCAGAAAAGGGACTGAATACTCGTTTAGAGCTACTCTTATTCTAAAATATGTTCAGGCCACTTATGAAAGTGAAGTAGCATTTGTGCATGTTCTTCTGTGTGTGGGTACAATCATAGTAAAGTAGAAAAATGCCCCTCCTTACCATCACTGAGATGGGTTGCATCGTCTTCACAACCCGCTAATGTAGATTTTTCTGTCATTCACGAGATATCACTTAAAGAAGTATCCAATTAAATTGGCAATTTTAGTCTTTGAATGGCAGCAAGTTGGTTATATTAATATTAACTCTAATTACGTAGAGATTTTATTTCTTTCAGCATTTAGATGCACTGTCAAATATCAGATATAGTTAAAATCCTTTCTAAATAAATCTACATTGATTGCTTTTGGACTTGATTTGAGATGGTCACATAAATGTAGATTTTCCTAGATTAATTGCATTTAAAATAATGTGGTCACTATTAATGATCCAAGTGAAAATGTTCTATAATCAATTTACATTTTACATTTCATTTACTTTTCTAGCCTTCTCAGAACCCTGAAGCTGGCATTCTAAGAGGGCTTGCATTTACAAGTAGAGGTCAAGTGGAGTGGTTTCAGTTTCTGGTTATATGAGGAAATCATTAGCAAAAGATAACAAATGTGATCTGAGTATTTCTAGTCCATAGAAGCATAGTCACTTTGAACTTTAAATTATTTATGACACAAGAGACACTTAGTAAGAGGAAAAACAGACTGTGGTATTTGTTAACTATAACACCTAGGCTACCAAAATCTGGGTTTGTCGTAATTTATTTATCTTGAATTAGTTCCTAAAGAATAGTTGTATTTCTAGCTGAAAACAGTAAATTAAGTGACTATCAAATGACTGAGATAATTTCTCCAAGAAAATGAAAATAGTCACGGTGAGGATATAAAACTGACAAGAACGCTAAAGTATCTTTTCATAGAACTTATGAATGATTGATAAATTTCCAGTCTTATTTCAGTGTTACTTAATGATGACAGCTACCTATAGCATGTAAAATTTCATCTCAGGACAATAAATTAACTCACACAGGAAGGTTGGAAAACTAAGTGTGTGTGTATCTGTGTTGTGTGTGTGTGTTGTGTGGTGTTGTGTATTATATATATAATGTCAATAAAATGAATACATGTATATTTTAGTATATTTGAGAAAGCTATCAAATTTTCAAAAGTTGACCAAAATCAAAGCATGGTTTGTGAACAACTACTAGGGAAAGTTATACGTATTTCAAAGTCTATTGAAACTTAAGAACATGAGCTCTGGATTTCTCTGCTTCACTTAATGCATTTAACTTTCTTCTTGATATGCAGCAGTGATCCAGCATTTCTCAGGGTTCCCAGTTCTACTTGGAACTTTCATGTAAGACAGCATGGGCTTGAATCCCAAGGCCTTGGATAGCCTGCTTATTCATGGAAGGAAGTGATAATAGATTATGCTTCCTTCTGTCAAGTTCAGTATTAAAATTCATTATGGATGCTTGCCTCTTAGAACATCTGGTTTATTATGAAATAGATTTACCTTTTAAAAGGGTAAAAGCCAAAATAGTTTCCCCTGGAATTCATTTTGAAGTCTCCCTCCACACACTTTTTTCAAAAATTCAGTATTCATTATGTAAACTTAAATTCTCTCAAATTTATGCTTTTCATGGCAAATCCTCTTCAAACATAAAACCACATCATTCATTTCAGTTTGCAGACTGGGTTGTCCAAATACAGTAATAGCAGTGAGCATAAGAACAGCTTTTATGCAGGGTAGTGGTGCTCATGCCTTTAATCCCAGTAGTTGGGAGGCAGAGGCCAAGTATTAATATATATATATATATATATATATATATAATTATATATATATATATATATATATAATAATATGAAGAATACATTATATATTGGAAGATAGAGAGAAAGAGAGAATTGTTTCATCCCTAAAACAGTAAAATCTTCTTCAATGTGAAATTTTCACCATGGTTAGCAAAATGAGATCCATAGTTTACATTGGCATGACCATTTAAAAGGAAGAAAAATATGAAAGAAGAAATATTTTACAAATTTTGCCATTTGGATACATCCTACGCCTGGATACATAGCCTGTTATTGAAGGTCTTAAACAGCCAGAATGTCTTTAGTAATTTGTAGCATGCAATAAAACATATAGGAAAATACAGCTATAAGTTGTCGAATGCAAAGGACAGGAGATGAGGGTGGTAGAAAGCCTGTTGAGAATTTGATGAAATCGCTCATGACTCATCATATAAAGCTCATTGCCTGGAGCTTTTGGTCTTCTGCACTGGACACAGGAAATAAGGAATACAGTGATCATGTTCACATGGAAAGATGAAAGATAATGGGATAAGAGTCTAATAGGATGCTCTCAAGGAGGACTACAACAATTTTTGAAGAAAAGGAACACAGGTTTATAGTCTCAGCTTGTGACTCTGGTCTAAGTAATAATGTAAGACAGTAGATATAAGCGTGTATTTTGACTGAAGTAAACTCAGTGGAGGAAACCAGGCTCGGTGTTTGGAGAATAATGGGCGAACATTATAGGGTAGAGAATGCCAACGTTTGAGACTGTTCTTGGTTTGTTTATATGCCCTACAGCACAGACAAGCATCTATATCAGTACATGTGTCACCACAGACAGTCTACATATCTTCATCTGGGTAGACAGCAAGTGAAGATAGGTGGTCACTGGGGTATGTTATGAATTCACATTATTTCTGCTCCTTTCCTGCTTTGTTCTCTACCATCTGTCAATCAAACAGCCCCCATCCAATGTGTCCGATACCATATATTTTCCCCAAGCTCACAAGGTCAAGTGAATATGGACTGAGCACTCTGAAACCATAGGTATGTTTATTTTAATAATTTAGACTTAATAAAAAGTTTTATAAAAGCTTCAGAATCTTATGAGTATTTTTTCCTGATTTGGATTATTTCCAAAAGTTATTCTGGAATGCATAGGTTTACAATTCTCAGCTTTACCATTAGGTGAAGATAACCAATGACCTAATGGTCTCTCAGACATATTTTAGAGGAAAATAATCTTATAAACATACAAATTAGTCCATAGGAAGATGGCTTGGTTGTTAAAAGCATATAGCACTTTTCTAGAAAACTCAGGTTTGATTCTCATTACCCATGTTAGGTGGTTCACAGATCTTCTAACTCCAGCTCCAGAGGTCTGACATGTATGGCCTCCATGACCACTAACACTCATGTGCATATACTCCCATGCAGATAAACCTATACAAATACACACACGCGTGCACACACACACACAGAAACACATACTATTTTTAAAAAACAAGAATAAAGCTGGAATCACTACCATATCTAATCTTGAGCTATGCTACAGAGTCATAGTAATTAAAACAGACATGTAGATCAATGGAATAGAGCAGAAGATCAATATTTAAGTTCACAAAATTATAAAAATATTTTTAATTTTTAATTTTTTTTAATTTTTGTGACAGATTCTTTCTATGTAGCCTTGGCTGACTTGGGTTTTCCTATGGAGACCAAGCTGATCTTGAATGCAAAAAAAGTTTGCCTTCTTCTGTTTCTTGAATGCTGGGATTGAAGGAATGCAGCACCACACTGTTTTTGAGAAAAATAACAAAATACACATTAGAAAAAAGACAGCATCTATCACAAAGGTTGACCAGAAAACTGCATGAACATAAGGAGGAAAGTGAAAGTAAATCCACATTTCTCATCGTGTTTAAAAATTACCTCTGGTAAATCAAAGAACTCAATGTAAAATTTGAAATTCTGAAACTGCTGAAAGCAAAGTTAGGGTGCGTGCTATACGAACAGACATAGGTACAGACTTTGTAAATAGGGCTTGAGTCACTTAAGAAATAAAACTAAAATTCACCAACAGAACCTCATGAAACAAAACACTTCTGGACAGCAAAGGAAACAGCCTGTTACTTGAAGAAGCACCCTACAAAATGGAAGAAAATCTTTGCCAAGTCTATATAAGACAGTGGATTAATATCTAGAATAACACGGAACTAAAGCTGAACAGTAAGAAAATTATAAACTAAAATAAAATTGGCTATAGAATGACATATCTTCTCAAAAGATAGAAATATGCCCAATACATTTTACAAGGTTTTCAAAAACTAATATTAGTCTTCAGGGAAAAACAAATTAAAATTATTTTCAGATCATCTTATCCCTGTCAGAAATGCCAGTATACACAATGACAACGAATGTTGAGACTGATTCGGGGGAGAGGGAACACTTATTGATTGTTGCTATGAGTGTAATCAGCATAGAGTTTTCTGAAAAGGTTAAAAATATAGCCTGTTCTGTCATTCTTGGCCATATACCAAAAGTCTCTAGACTGTCTACAGAAAAACTTGATCATCCAAACTCAGTGTCACTCTGTTACAATAGTCAGTAAATTGAATTAACCTATATGTTCATTGACTTCCGAATGGATACAAAAATGAAGCATTTATATACAGCACAGCATCACTGAACTGTAAAGAAAAGGGAAAAGGATGGAACTGGAAAAATTATACTGAATGAGGTAACCCAGACCAAGGAAGGTAAATGTTATAAGTTCTCTCATGTTTGTAAATCTCACTTAGAATTTTTAGGTTTGTATATTTAACTTTGAGTACCTAGGAAGCCAGGAATCTGGAAAGGTGTGTTGGAATAGTAAATTCTGTAAGTGGAGGGGTAGTAGAATATGGATGATAGCAAAGTAGGAAAGGGTTACATTGGAGGTAGACAAGTAGTAGTAAGTGACAGAGGAGATGAGACAGTAGCAGAGCAGGGTTAACCAAAACGAACATTTTATGTAAGAAATATCAGGGAAGCTTACTACTTTATAAGCCAAATAAAAACGCAAATACAGGCTGAATAGGGAGTTCAGTGGTTAAGAGCACATATTGTTTCTGTAGAGGTCCCAAAGTTGGGTTCTCATCGACTTAGTCAGGTGGCACACAACCACCTGTAATTCCATCTTTAAGGGGATCCAATGTCTTTAGCTTCCGCAGGCACCCAAGGCTTTGGAAACAAATTAGTCTCTTCCAATTCCTTCTGATCATCTACCCGAACTAATTGATACCACAATGTTACCACAAACTTTCATTAGGGAAAATGAAACAGAGCGGCACTGGAGGCTTGCTTCCTGATAGCTGCCCGTCACAGTGCTGGTAAGGCCCTTTGTTGGCTGGTGGGAATTATGAGGGTAACGTCTGCTTTCTGATTGAATTTGTGAGCCACTCTGCAGGAGAGAATTCATGACTGCTACTGTAAGCCTTGTCCAAACTCATGACTGAATAGTTCTTAGGTCACAGGCAGAAACTATTACTATTTCACCAAATTGACATGGCATCAATCTGCCTTCTAAATACTTAGGTTTATATCTATAGATAAATGCTACTCTCAACCTGAATCAGAAAAGCTTCTCTTTGTAATGGATGGTGGTGAATACAGAGAATCAGGATTGGTCAAGTGCTGAGAAAAGGTGATTGTTATGTGCTTAGCTTCAAACAGAATATTTCTATCACAACCTCTAAATCTCAGGAGACATTGTGGATGAAGGTGTGCAAAGACATAGATAAACATCTGTAAAATGTTGACTATAGAACAAGACAGCTATCATAAGCCTTCTGTGGCTGTCTGTATGAGTCCTGCACAAGGCTGGGCCTGTCAACAGTTAATCATGTGTTGGAGAAGAACCCATGGGCTCCACCCTCCCCTGACGGGGCCCATTAGCTACTGTTGAAGTCTAGGAAGTATTTTTTACTTTCAGATGTGTAGACATTGGGGAATCCACCTATGGATAGTTTTAAACCTACTGACACACAAAGAGTGCTTGTTAAACTCATGGGATTACAAAACAAGACAAAGATGGCTATGGATGCAATGCAATGTCGGAAAGCATCTTTCAGGGAGCATAGAGCTTGTCAGGAATGTGAGGATGAGCAGAGTGTCTAGGCAGTAAGAGTGATAGAAACATGTTTCAAGCATGCACAATAATGTCAAAGAACAAGTGTAGGAAAAATTTGAAAATACCTTTATGTCAGCTACACCCGCGTAGCTGACCTGGTTCTTTGGATCGGCAGAGGGCTGAGGGCAAGAGAAAGAAAACACAGAGTCATTTGGTAAAGGCCAAATGCTGTATTTTCAACTGTGGAGCTCCTTTTTATACTCTCCACAAAACAGGAACAAAGACAGGAGCAAAAACAGGAACAAGGAGATACATTTGGCAGCCTATCACCTAAGTTTGGATTTCTCCTCTTAGGGGAAATGCATAGAGACGGGGGAGTGGGCACAACGGAAGGTGCAGAGGATGGTGACTCACACCTTTAGAGAGGGTAAAGGCACTTACCACCAAACCAGACAAACTGAGTTCTAATCTTGGGAAGTGCATGGAGGAAGAACAAAACTGGTTCCTCCAACTTGCTTTCTGACTTCCACATCATCCTGATAAATAGATGCAACATTTTCCCTAAATGAAAGCAACAAAAACAAAACAACAAAACAAGTGTAATAAATCTACAGAAAATGGAGGATGATGAAAGAAGATAGATTTGGTGTTCTTGGGGCTTATTTTCAAATGCTTGCTATTTGCTGACATGTAGTTTAGGGACATCTGCAAACTAAGGACATGTCTCAAATCCAGTATAAAATTTTAAAAACAGTTAAGGATTTGTTTTTTGAATTTATAAATATTGATGACTGGAAATATGAGTGCAAAGATGGATAAAATTATTTGTAAATGGAAGGTTTCTCAATGAAACCTTAGCTTATGTCTTTGCTAGGTGACAAAACACACTGACCATGGAATTACTACTGAGAATTTAGGAGCATGAAAAAAATTGGGCTTTGACTTTTGCTGGTGTGTGACTTAAAGATGTAATGTAACAAGGTAGTCTGTCTTCAATAACAACACTTTTATCGTTAGTATGAAATTTAGTGACTTGCAATTAATATAAGTGATATACAGCTATGCTCCTTCTAGTTGTCAACTTAAATTCACCAATTTTTGTGTGAGATATCAACTATATATGTGAACAAATGTTAGACAAAATTTGTGTTTTTCTCAAAAGAAGTCTCTAATGATAGAATATACACAGTGAGAATAAGAAAAAAACCCTATGATATAACAACCGCAAAAGAAACACCAGATATTTAGAACTACATATGTTAAGGTAATCTAAAATATTGCAAGTCAAAGCCAAGTAATTCTTGACAGATGTGCAAGAGGAACTCACAGCATGTAGTTGCTCGAGAGCATAGAAAGAGTTACAAACATGTATAAATATTTTGAAAATATTATTTAGCCCATCTGCAGCTCTTATATATGGCTAAGTATACTTAATTCCTTTTATTTATTATTTCTACACAAATTTCAACTGTAACTTACAATGTGTTTAATGGCTATCTGTGAAACAAGCTTCAAATTCTCAGACACCTTTCTCAGTCAGCAATTAAGTATTAAAAGAATGCATGTCTGAAGATGAAAGATTTGAAGAGGATAAAGAGAATAATAGAACAGTTGTCTGCAAATTTCTTGGAGACCTATGAATTTCACAAGAAGAATCTTCTAGGCTGTTTATCCAAAAACAACACCTTTCTTGCTATACTACAAAGGCTAAATATTCCTGTCATTCATCCCATTAACTGTGCAGTGCTGTTGATAAAACATAATTCATATGTATTTTCATTATTCTTGTCCTTTAAACACTCAAAATACTTTACTTCAATGCAAGGGAATACAGATACACTGTCATACACAAACTTTTCACATTTCTGAGATCCAAATAATTTACTGTTCTCAGCACAGAATCATTTTCCAAAATGTATACAGTAAAGACATGGCCAAATGCTATAGTGTGTTTGTTCCCTGTCTCCATGAATTAGATTTATGTCAGTTGTTTATAATAATAACTTAGGTGATAAGAACTTTTTCTCCTCATTTTATAAATGAAGAGTCTGAACTTGGTGATCCTTGGTAACCCCTAGAGAGTATAATGTCATAATGCAGTTCCACTCTGTGGTTAATATTGTTAACTTGTCTCAGATTAGAAAAGTACATTTCTGAATGTACCTATGAAATATTTCTAGAGGAAGCTAAGCAGTATGAGAAATCCATTGCAAATACGGGTGGTACTATCCCCTAGGCTGGGAGCCCAGGAACAATAAAAAGGAAAATAGGAGAAAATAAGGAAGCTCATGATTTCTTTTCCCTCCTATTGATGGCCATGAGCTGAACAACTCTTTCTTCCTGGGGCTTCTGATATTGAGTTAAATAAATCTCTGTCTTAAGTTGCTGTCAAATAATGCTGTCACAGCAGTGAAGAAAGCTGGGACAGGGTCAGAATCACTGTTATGATTCTAATTCATGTCGTCCCGAAGGCTTTGGAGTTTGTTGTTTCTAAATTATTGTGGAAACAATTTGGAAAAGTTTTTAATGCAAAGGAGCCCTAGAATAATGGAGACAGAGATAAACGATCCCTTGTGTTGGGAGCTTAGAAGAGCAGAATGCTAGGCAAAATGCGGTGGTAAAGTCAGCACTCTTTGAGGGAAGATGACTTTAAGGGAAATGGACTAATTGACCTGTAGGAGTGAAATTCAAGGAAGCTGAGCATTTGTTTTGTGGGTTAATCAGTATGACATTCTTTTATCCAAGTGTATAGTGGGGATTGGCAACAAAATGCCTAACAGGAAGATTTGCGGGGACTATTCTAATGAAGAGTATGGCAATATTTACATTTAGTGTGGCAATGCATCCTTGTAACCCCAGTATAGAAAGACAAAGACACTCAGATCCTGAAAGCCAACCTAACTGAAGTACTAAACCTGATGTTTAGTGGGAGTGTCTCCTCAAGGCATTACGGTTCACGTGCTTCACTGCCTTCTGCATGCACTTACTTGCATACACACACTCCTTTCATGAACACATATGCACACAAAAAATTCTGGTACTGTGGTAAAATTAATTCAAAGAAGAAAATACAGGAGAGAGTTATACAAAATGCAGTTTAGGATTGTTTTCATTTTTAATTTGAAGACAAGGAACAAAGCTCACCCTGGAATTCTCACACTTGAGAAGATGGGGCAAGAAGATAGCAAGCTGGAAACCAACCTGATCTATGTAAGAAAAATTCATCTCAAACTAATGAATCAAAACATCAACAAAGGTGATAATAACTAACTAATGGCAGTGGCAAACAGTAGAAAATGTGAAGTAAATGTCATAGAAAAGTCTTGGTGACTAATTGGGTATCTAGAATAGGCTACGCTTTTATGAGATGGAAAGCATACCCAGATACATGTGGAGTCATGAGAGAATGCATGAGTCATGGTTTCCACAAGTGGATTTCTCAATACTTGGGTATCATCTGGGTTGAAAAGCAGAAAACACGTGACTTTCCAGCTTCGAAATATGGTTTGGGCACTGGGAGGATCTGTGCTTTCCTCCAAGAATTGTCCGCAGTTCTGAGTAGGTGAAAGAATAATGAAAGTAAAATTTGGAGCCTCACATAACATTTTTCAACATTGTCTCTCTAAAACAGATGTGCGTGTTTGTATTATTTCCAACATTAAATCTTGGGCACGAATAACCACCTCCAAATATTAGCTATATCTCAGATTCAAATGGAATTTATTCATGTTTGAGTCACAATGTGAGTACCAATGTGTTCATAGAGTAGGTCAAACAAGAGTTAAAATAGGTCATTTATGGTAGTTCAGGTAAATACTTTTATGGAATTTTTCTGTTTATCATGCCTGTTGGATATTTAGTTAAATATGTAGAAATGGGTAGCAGATATATGGTTTAGGCTAGAAATATAACTTAGAGGATTCTAGGTGGTGCTTAGGTATATTAAAATTATATATATGTGTATATATATTCCATTTATCAATAAAATGTAACTAACAAGTGAGAAAGAAGAAGGTATGGTGCTAAGAATATTACTTAGCTGGTAGATGTAGAAAAAGGAACTAATGTCCCAGGCCTGAAATGTTCAATAAGGGGCCCCTGAGATGACTTAGTAGATAATGATGCTTGTCTTGGTACCCTGATAACCTGAAAGAAGCTATATAAAGGTGAGAGGAGAAAAACAACTCTACAAAGTTTTTCTCTGTCTTTCACATGTACACTCAGAGGCTCACATATGCCCTCGCACATAAACATATAATAAATAAAATTTTAGAATGTGTTAAAATGGACTCTATAGACTAGTGAGCCTTAACCTAGGATGATTCTCAACCTGTAGGTCTCGAACTTTTTAGGAGGTTAAATGATTCTTTCACAGGGATCACATATCAGATATCCTGCATATCAGATATTTGTACTACAATTCATAACAGTAGTAAAGTTATAGTTATGAAGTAACAATGAAAATGATCTTATGCTTAGGGGGTGACCCGGCATGAGGAAGTATATGAAATGGGTGCAAAATATGGAGGGTTGTGAACCACTCCTGTGGATCAAGGGTCTTAGTGTTTACTGTCTGTTTCTCTTAAAATTATATACAGTTTGTGCTTGGAATTTCTCAAGTTGTTCCATTGTTCGGGAGTTCAGAACGAACTATGTAATCATTGTATCTGGTGATAAGAAGATGAATATTTCTTGATATTAAAGCCCATTTGCTATCAGGGATGAGATCAAACTCTTCCTAATATTTCCTTATTCAATTCTGTTTTGAAAATAAAAGTTGACATCAGTGATAGTATTCATGTTTTTGAATATTTTTTTTCTTGTCATATTACATTGTAATTCCAGGATGAGTTGTGTGTTTGTCTTTGTTAAAACAGGGTCTTAACAGGTAGTCCTGGATGGCCCACAACTCTTTATGTAGACCAGGCTGGACTCAAACTTAAGAAGACCTGCCCGACTCTGTATCTGAAGTGCTGTGATTAAAACTGTGCACTGCCATACCTGATGATATATTTATTTAATGGTACTATTACAAGTGAAGTCATGGCTGTCGTTTATGTTCATGTTATATTTAACTAAATGAAACTGAACCTAATCTTTCAGGCTAGGTGAGAGGCAGTGTGGTAAGGTGTTGGGGAAGAGAATCCATTATTCTATCTCTGGGCTCATTCTTGACTGTCTCAGAAATTTCAATGTGTCTACGACGCTGTTTATAATGTGGAGATGGTGTTGTTAGTTGTGGAAATTGTTTAAATGAGTTTATTTATGTGGAAAATTATGCTAGAGATTGAACAAGTACTGCACAAGCATCAGAGTTTGCTTTTATTGAAAAAAAATTTCATTGTTAATACCTACTTCATCTGCCTATTTTGCACTAAGTCAATGCTGTGTACAGGGGACGAACAACCCATAGTTTCTTGTTACTTCACTAGCTTATCTGGCCTCTGCAGATTCCTTTTCATGGCCTGTGACCACATAAACCAAGTGACCTTCCATTTCTCTCACATATATCTTTTCCTAGCTTGTTGCTTGTTCAGCCTAAAGTCTATGAAGCACACGGAGCCTGTGGTTCCCACCAGAGCCTTTGAGAGGGAAGCTCAGGAGAAACATTGATCATTAAATGAGGTAAGAGGAGGGAGGCCCCCCAGTGTGTGAGAGCCATGGAACATAGTTCTCCTTCTTGGAATTCTTCCCAGGACCTGCCAGGTCTGGATGGATGTCCCTCAGGGATAAGAAATACTCTCTGGAATACTTGTGACAGGATGCGTAGTTGCTGAAGGAGTGATTCAAGCAGCACCTTGGATATGGAACATCAAGGCAGTGATAGGCTTGTAGAACATAATAATCTATGTAGTAGTATTAAAAGTACCCAATGTAGTTTTCATCAGGATTATTTTTTCCTAATGTCAACTAAGCAGGTAATAAATGCTTACAATGGAAGATGCTTTTTAGATAAGAGACTCAGTCATTACTTGTCCCATATTTGACACTTATTTTTTAGTGGTATTTATTTCTATTTTCTGTGTATTTTTACTTATTAACTATTATATACTTAGCATCAACATATTTTACCACTAAAACCAATAACATTTCATTATGCAAAACTTAAAATTTTAAAGGAGCTATACAAAATGTGTAAAGTTGTTGAATGAGAACAACTCCACATTACTACATTGAGGCTCTTAAAATCTGAAAATTTAAGAATTGCTGTTTTTTTCTTATTTCAACTTTTTGTTTGACTCTCTCTCCCTTCCATCTTCCCTGCCTTGTTTTTCTATGACATCTGGAAACTGAAAACACAGTATACATGCTCCATCGATCAGTTCTCTAATAGTTAATGAATCAAGGCGATGGATCACAGAGGACTGGATTTCATGATTTGTGTCTCATGCACTCATGTTCTCTTGTTCGATTACTCTGGCTTTTCTTATTCAAAAGTGCCACTTGTAGACCTACCTTCTCTTGAGGTTATTTGGAATGACTCCCTAAATTCACCATTTCCCTTAGACATAATTCATACTTGATGTGCATAATTCACTCATATAATAGAATACATTAATACATCGAACTCTTCTAGTAGATGTGAATATTTAGAGAAAAAATGTGCCCTTGAGAAATATTTTTAATATTTTCAGAACTTTTGAAAATATTTGCCTCAGCCAACACTCAAGTGGTAGCTGATTCCTGTTCTAGAATATATTTAGAAATTCATTTCACATTGAAATTTAATTGTAGTCTTTATAATCCTTCACTTAGCTTGTTGACCTTTCTTGGATCTGCAAAAATACTGTACGATTACAGATATAATGTAGGACAAAAGGCATCACTAAGTTGAATGGTTTGGTTTTTAAAGACAAGTAATTTCATCCCCAATCATAGTCTTCTTGTTTCTGACAAAGGCAAGGTGGCTTGCACAGGTCCTCTAGTGGAAAGTCACGGAGGATGTTCTCATAGATATTTCACAGGAAGGGAGTATCTGGTATAGAACAAATGATGCACGAATGAATGGTTAACACTTTTATTTCAAAAACCAGGATTTGTACATAACACTTTCTGAGAAAATAATTAAGATAGTTTAATTAAACAAACCCTATGTTTTAAACACAATAAGAATATATAGAAAGGTTCAAATGAAAATTTACCCAAACCTTTAAACACAATTCAATTCAATTGGCTGGTTTAAGGAGGTGATTTCTGTCTTTCACAGAACAAAAGGCTTTTCTTAGATTTATTTATTATTTTTATTTTTATTACATTCCACAGTCTCAATATATGCTATAAGTACTATAAAGGTATATCCTTTTATGTGGAATATATATTATGCATTGATTAATTCTTTGAGGGTTATATGTACCATAAAAATACACCTTTCTTTTCAAAACCAACAGAAAACCGGCTAACACTAACAGAGAAAGGGAAGGAACCACCGAAGAGCCCAAGCTAGTGTGAGTAGCATAGACAGTCTCAGACTCAGATTCTGTTCCAAACAAGGTACTTAGCCTCACTCTCTAATACAAGACACTTGAACAAAGTGGGGAATGGATGTGTGGCTCCACAGTGTTCACCATTTTACATTCTTGCCTTCTGGAGACTGTCTACACTGAACCCCTGATCAGAGAGCCCTAGAAAGGCAACACCACATATCCCATTCAAAATAAGAGGCTTTTTTCTTCTATTACAAAAACTCGATCATCACTCTCCACATCAAATACACATGATGCACACATGATGGAGAGTGAGGAAATACACATATGATGTTTGAAATACTGAATGCCCTCAGATACCACCCTTCCTATTTCCCGAAAGTGTGCATTTCCAGTTTTTTTTTTTTCTGGAATCTGTCATCTCTGTTATGAACTTAGTGTATGGCAGTGTTTAGCAGTGTATGAAACTGTATCCTTGAGATCCTCTGACCTTTGTAAGTTAGTGTCGTATCCATTTTCACACCGCTTCACTTGGAACTTTATCACTACTATGTCTATGGTAGTTTAAAAAGGTTGACTCAACACCTCCAACACCCACACACCTGGAAGAAAAGTTTCCATTTTGTAAAGCTAACATTCATTATTCAGTATTTTAATATGCCATAGAACTTTCCATTTGAAATTTCAAATTCCTTAAAATATAATTCTTCACATGAAGCTGTCATAAAAAAAGAAGAGAATATCTTCTCTTATTTCAAAACCATCAAAGTAGATTTTAAAAAACTACTTTCCAAACCCCAGGAGTAGTGTACTCAAAGGGCAAGCACATCAGTTATCTTAAAAAAAAAAAAAAAAAACGAGTTTAGAAAAGTCAAAATTGATTCCTTTTTGAAGATTTATTAGTGTTACCCATGAACCCAATGGACTGAAATGTAGTACCTATTAGTACTGGCTGTGGTCATGCAGCTATGCTAAAGTGCAGCAGGGGCCCAGTATTTCAGTTACTGAAACCATCCAGGCCAGTTCTTTAGTTTTCTACAATCATTTCCCAGTGCACAGATGCTGCAAATATTTCAGAAACTGCTGCTGCCTTAATGTCCTCTATAACATGAAATAATTTGTGGACTCAAAATGACTTTTTGGTGCAAGATCTGCCTGCCCACTGTAGAAAATCTCATCAATTTGTGTAAAAAATATTTATTACCTGTAACCAGAGATGCACAAAAGCAAAGGATGTGTTATGTAACATTATGTGAACGATGCGTTTGTGGTTGTTTTGAGCATTCTTTTGGTCTAGATTATTGTTCTGATGAATAACTATTTTATTATTACTATACTAGGAAAACTGATTGCTGTACTGAATTTGCAATTTTAATCATAATTTTCCTGGGTAAGCTAAATTACGTCTTAATTCTATTCAAAAGCTTTTATTTTTGAAGCAATTAAAGTTATTGTTGATTGGTATTTAGCATCCAATGTTCCTGGAATACAAAAGAATACACTTTATACATAATCTTCCATTACAGAACATTGCTTGAGAGCAGCTATTTGATACAACAGCATTCACTTGAGTTTTCAAACTAAAGAAGTAAAATTACAGCAATTTCACTTGAAATCAATAAATCCATGCACAGGGTTGTGTTCAACAGAATCACTCACTGCTGTTTGTTATTCAAAGATGAAAGAATCAATAGAAAAATAGAACTGATAAATCATTAGCACTTTAATGCAGAGCAGAGAGGAAAGCTGATAAATCATGCATTTCAAGCACTTGTTTTCCTGATGGCGTGGTGTCTGAAAACATAAATCGTGCAGTGATGAGATACGGGTCAGTGTGACTGAACTACACTGAGACTGCACAGAAGTGTTTTGCTTCATATGATAGCCTCAAAGAAACACTATGAAAAGTAGTAGTTCTACATTACTTTAAACAACCAGAGACCAGATCATGCCTTGAACACACCTTATACAGTGAGCTAGGCCTTTATAAATCCCAAACATCTTAATGTCATGGAGATGGGGCAGGAATGAATGAGTAGTAAGAGGCTAATTGCATGCATGATTTGCTTTAATAAGCCCAATATTATTGCAGGTACCAATCTACCTGAGAAGGAACCGATGCTGTCATTTACCTTCTTGAAGTGCACTTAACATATCCATGAAAAATCACAGTCATATATGGTAGGGGGACAAAATATCCACGAAATTGGTAATTGAGTTTTGATTTTGCTGTATGAATTACTGGTTTTGAATGGTGAATATTTTAATCACAATAAATGAGTAACTCTTTTGACATTTTACTATTCACAAACTCATAAGAACTCTGATCTCTGACTCTTTGGTGGGAAACGTTCATTAGGCACATCGTTTAAACCGTCTACTTGGTTACTACTGTGATTATGCGTTTGTGTCTAGCTTCTTATGCAGAAAGGAATGAACACTTGCTATATTATCACAATTACTCCCAATAATATATTTTCTTGCTCATTTTTGGAGTTAAAAACAAAGCTAAACAAACTGAAAATCATTTTCTAGTGTTTTAGCACAAGGAAAATCTTATGCCTGATATTTTAACATCCACTAGAAGAAGTAAAGATACTGAAAATGATATTTAGATAGAGCATGGTATCATGGACAACTCTTTCATAAAACTTTTGAATTTAGCTTCTTCTTAAGCCATAGGTCCAACACGATGTGACTCTAATAGGCAAAGGATGGCAGTTTGCACTTGGGATTATTGCAGCCTTAGTTATTACTGCTAGCCAATGACAGCAATTATATAAGAAATCTTTTCCCATCAGGCTTCTTTGATCTTTTGCAGGTTTTTCCTCACAGTCAGTAAATGGAAATGGCATAGGATGCGAGTGGGAAACAGAAACCCTATGGTAGTGCATGCAACTAAAATATATCACATCATATAAACTTCTACTTTTCCATGCAAATAGGAAAACAGAGACAACAAAACAATAACAAAAACTGAAATCCATGAATTTGTAGGAGCAGGAGACTTAAAATCGTTCAGTGTTCCATGACCCAAGTATGCTTTTTCAATTTCTCTTGATGGACGCTCACTCCTTGCTTCGGTTTCTTGTTCTTTTGATGAGCGAGCAGAATAATCCGGTTTTGGGTGGAGGGCCCATCAGCATTGGGGCCTGATTCTTGTGTGTAATTTTTATCTAGGAAAGAGAAAGAGTGATATCAAGACAAAATACCAAGTTCTGAGAATCTCTCTGTTGCTGTGTTTCACAAGTAACACAAATAACACAAAGTTAAAATTCAATTTCAGAGATCTTGAAATATTTAAGGGAGACAAGGACATACATTTAAATAATACTCACATGCTAGCCAAACATAGAAATTATGTGGTCAGGATTTTAATATGGTCTTATATCTAACTCACTAGTACTACTTCAGCCTCCCAGACCTCTTAATTTAGATTGCATGATTAACCAGTGTCATGTCATGACCATTAGTCACATATTATTGAAATGGGAAAAGATGCGCTATTACTCTGTTCAGTCCATGGCCCAGTGTTAGGAGGTACTTAGCATTAGGCAAACCTTATTTATCTTTTTAATCACATTGTTTCTCTCTTTCAACACGAGCTGCAAGGCTTCATTTCCAAACAACCATTAAGAATGAAAGTCAAAAGTTAACATGCATGAAAGGTCAGAAATGATTTCTCTAATTTGTTAATTAATTGGTAATACAATAGAATCAGATACTGAGAAGTCTGCTTAAGACACTCAGAGGCACTGTTCCAAAGCCACTTGTGTTGGTTTCTGTGGAATAAAACTACGAATCACCTTAAATGAGACAACCTTAAAGTAGATTATGTCTGCAATTTTCTCTAATTCAACTCTAAATTAGAGAAGACATTTTATGAATATATGCTATGCTCAAAGCTAATTGAAAGCAATTATCAAAGTGGCATTTTGTCTGTGACTTTAAGATACATTGTGAGATAATAAATGATTCTCATTATGTAATAAAAAGGTCACATCTTGCCTTAGGCTATGAGTTTTTCAAAAGCAATCTGAGACATTTTCTTTAGCGAACTGCGACTAATACAAGAGCCATCGCTTATTAAATATCAGTTGTCACCTGTGCAGCATCCGCACTAGAGATGAGCATTCCTTTCAAAAAGAAACACCACCTCATTAAAAGCTGAAAAAATATATCTCTGAAAGTGCATACCTGACATTTTCAAGTTAAAATAAATCTCCTTCACTTGTCATTCACTAATAGTAATGAAGAAAAAAATAAATAAAATAGATGTTTGTCACATGAATCACATCATTAAATCAGTATTAGGACTTTTGGGAAATGAAAATTCAAATTCTAGAAAGACAGAAGTATATTTTAAAAAATCCAAAGAACAAAAATCTTTGAATATGTTGGAAGCAGTGTATTATGGAAAGAAACATACTTTTTTAAAAATATAAGTACATTGTATTTTAAAGGCTGATAGGCTAAACCAGTCCCAAACTCTTTGGATGCGGATTTTATTTTGTTTTTGTTCTCTATGATCTGAGAAATTGGTAGCCATCAGTTAAGATGTCAAAATTCCCCTTGCACATGTAGATTAAACATGATCTTTATCAAACTTTCCCTTCTTAATTCAGGTTTCTATCACATTGAAAATTAAACAATTGATTGATTTCTAGTTTTATTAGTTTGTCCTTTGACAATTTCATATATCCTTTATCTTCTTCCCAACCAACTAACACTTCTTTTCATCTCATTAGGTCTCCATCTTGTTTGTTGTTGTGTGACCCAATGGGTTCTAAATGGACCGCTTCTAGAGATATAGGTGTGAAGATAGCTACTGGAGTATCAATAACTCAGCAGCAGCTCCTCCACAGAAGACAATGACCCCTTCTTCTCTAGCAGCCCTGAGTAGCCATTAGTTCCCTTGTAGAAAACAGACTCAAACTCTTCGTCCATCTCTGACTGAATGTTTTCTGGCTTAGTCTCTAAGCAATTGATTTTTAACTCTGAGTTCTTTAGATTGGATCTTGTACAGTAACATTCACCATTTATTCACTTAGTAGAAATTATACTACTCTTTCTTTACTTCAGACATTACACCAATAAATTAGAATAAATACACAATATGTAATCATAGCTTTCAAGAAATTATTGTACACTTCAAAAGAAAAATTAAGAAGCATGTACAATAGTGTCATAAGTGCTGCAATAGGGAGATAAGCAGAAAGGGACTATTTTTCAGGATTTTTCACAAATGGAACAATCTTATGCAAAATGTTTTTTAAATGACCACCTAAAGAAGTAGTTATCATCTATTACTTGTATGATGACTCTCCAGATCAAAATAAACAGAGTGAACAAAATAAGAACATAAATTTTGTATTTGTGGTTCAGGATTCTACATCTATTATCAGTTATAATAGGATAGGGTCATTTTGAAAAGTGAGATAATTATTAAGATTTTATAAGAAACTATTCTAGTCACATAAAATCAGCATCACTTTAGATAAAGTACAGCCAATAGTCCACACAGTGACTTGTATATTGGACATCATTTGAAAGAATAAATCTTTGCTCTTATTCTGTTAAAAATAACATAAAATCTCACTCCATGCTTTTGATATTATGAGGCCCTAATGCTTAGATCACATTTTCAGTTTAGAAGAAATATCTGAGCCAGTTTTGTTTATGCAATTATTTCCAACCTGTCCTCTTTTTTGATTGCTATTTCCTATGGTCAATGTACACAACTTACTTTTAAAATACAAATTTATTTCTATAAAAACAAAATGAGAAATAATTGGTTGTATTTTTCTTTTGGCCAAAAGATATAACAAGGGAGAAACTTACACTCAAACTTTATAGCACATATCCAGGCTTTTAGCATACAGCATCTCATTGGATAATTATGTGTTTTTGTACTTAGCTGAAGTAAAACCAATCCCATTAAGATGTAGCTTCATGAAGACAGAAAAACACAGTTATAAAATGTGCAAGATGACCAATACTATACTCAAGGGATGGAAATTCTAGTCTTCTATAAAACTACAGTAGAAGAAGAAAGGCATTTCTACTGAGCTGGGCATAGGAAAATGTCTGTAATTTGGTACCTAGGAGACCATGGCAGGAGGAACACTGACTAGATACAGTCTCAAATAGAAAAGCAAAAATGAAACAAAAAATGAAGAAAAGAAAGCTTCTGATCCAAGTTTAATGGTGGTAGTATATCACTGTAATTACAGCCCTCAGGAGTCTGAGGCAGGAAGATAGCCAGCTAGAGCCAGTCTAAAATAGAAAATGGAATAGAAAATTCCATATGGAAACTAGGAGGGAGGGAGAGAGAGAGAAAAACAGGGAAACAGGTATAGGGATATCTATCAATCTTTCTATCAATATCTATCTATCTATCTATCTATCTATCTATCTATCTATCTATCTATCTAGAAAGACAGAGAAAGAGAGAGAGAGAGAGAGAGAGAGAGAGAGAGAGAGAGAGAGAGAGATCAACTCTATAACTAGAAACAAAATCCCTACTAGATAACATATAAAGTCTCAGTATCCAGAAGGAGTTACTTCTTTTTGTGTTATTGTCCCATAGCAATCCTAGAGAACTCCAAATGTTATAAGCTATTGCCATTTTTCTTGGCCACCCTCCAAAACCTGATGGTAACTCTACACATACAGGAGTCATAAATTAAGAATAGAGCACATACATACACAGTTTCTACATGGCAAGTAAAAATTTTAAAGGAGATTAGCAAAATATATAAAGATTTACTAAGATTTATTGTATCAGGGTTTCTGTTAAGTGCTTTGCGCATACTGTTGGATACTGCTTAGTTCATCCACATTTTTGAGTTGGTCTCAACTAAAAGCCATATATATGAAAATAAACACTAGTGTGGAAAAGTATAAAATTGATGTATGATTTCATTAACTGATAAAAGAAGGAGATTATACCTTCCTGGGTTCATAGCAGAAAGTGAACAGGGTCTCTTCATCTTAGGCCATAGTGCTTTCTCTAAAGACTTACTGGTAGCCACATAAAGTAGGAAAGAAAAGAGGTGAGCCTTCTTTTATATATTTTCTGAACATTACTTGGCTCAGGTCACTGGTAAATGTTTATTTGGTTTCCAGTCACCTAGTGTCAAATAGTTCCACCTACCTTTACTATGAAAAATAAAATTTAACTTGCTTATGGAATCTCTACGCCAGCCAATCTGTTTATCGAAACTCTTAAAGCATTCTGATAGGCCTGGAACAAAGCTGGACTTACTTTCTTTAAGGAAATCATATATTTCTACTGTTTCAATCTTGAACATCCCCAAAAGCATCAAAGGTTTAGTCGGTAGCTTATGGTGCTGTTGGGAGTAGGTGAAATATTAGGAGGTGGGACCTTGAGGAAAGAAGCTAGGTTATTGGCAGTGTGCTCTTAGGGTGATATTTAAACACTAGGTCTCTTCTCTCTCTTTTGTTTCTTGGCTGCTTTCTCTGCCTAATGGTAGCTCCATAGTGTTCTGTACCACCACAGACTCAAAGCAACAGGACCAGGTAACACTGAGCTGTAGGTTCTGAAACTGTAAACGTTTCCTCATTATGAATTATTTTTCTTCAGTATTCCTCTCAAACTGAAAGAAAGATTGCTAGAATGCCTTGAGAAGACTAATTCTTACAATGATTTTACCTTTTCCATATTTGATTTTATTGTCCCAAGAACCCAAAGATATGTCAACATTTTTATTTCATATTAAAGGCCAAATAAACTTGGTCCCTGTAATCTGTGTAACATATTAATTTCTAAGTACAAGAGCAGAGTTTGAGAACTGGCCCTCCCTGATTTCACTTTGCTAACTATCCCCCCTGTACCTCGCTATTTTCCTAGAAACCTCCTCCTTTCTGATACCAAACCTTTAAAAGTAGGGAATTATGTGTGTGTGTGTGTGTGTGTGTGTGTGTGTGTGTGTGATGAGCATTGTGCTGCAAAGTTATTGCGAGGAAGCAATGTCTATTTGTCATGGTGGAAAACTATGGCTTATGAGCAAATCTGCATTTTGTGCTCATCAGTAGAGTCAAGCACTGGATGCCAGATCTGAGGCAGGACAATTAGCAGGCAGGGCAAGGTGGTGATCCACTCAAAAAGGGAAACAGAGTTTAGTTCTGGTAGAGCCAAACTAGATTGAGCAAAGGCAGATTCAATGGATGTTAAGAAGGAAAAACCTATAGAACATAGCAATTTGGTTGTGCTGAGGAATGAAAAAGGAGAAGGCACTTGTAGGTCTTCAATGCTTTTAAATTTGAACTGACTCATGTGAAGTGATAGACCGAAAGGTACTTTTGCCATTGGTGACAACTGGGAAGTTGGTGATGTCAGTTCAGAGTGTGACAGTCTGAAGGAGAGGTTCAATGTCTTTGTGGGTATGGTGTTCAGAAGGCATATGTACATTCAGGGTACTCATAATAACATGAGAATAGATTACTGTTGAGATAGCAAGTAGGAAATGTAAATATATAATTTTAAACAGGGGAATATTGACATTTAATATTGAAGCAAGAGAATGATATCCTGTGAAAAGTATACCATAAACCATCAGAGAAGTAGGTATAAATGATAAAAGGAGTTGCTATCATATACAATGTCTAATCTCTCTTCAATGTGGTCTAATCCTTGTCTATTAAGTAGGGCGTAACTTCCAAAGCACATGCATTTGAAGAACATGCATGCTGAAATGTGTTACAATGGTTTGCATATGATGTATCTATTAAAATGTTTAACCTAATTCTAAATACTTAAATTACATTTGAGAGCTGTATGTTGCAGGATATTTACGCAGATGTCCACATAATTGCGTGGCTGGCAAATGTCCATATTTCTGTGAAAGGATAGATTGTAAATGCTTATGGCTTTTAACTTTTTTTCTATAATTTCACACATGATGATTCAAATTTAGAGGTATAGAAGATGGATAAGCACCTTCCTCCTTTCCAGTACCCACCTAAACCAAATCACTGTGACCCACAGGCTGTGCCTCCTTGGTGTCTCTTGAATCTTCCCTTGCTAAGTTCAGTTTGGTGCTACCATACAGTCTAAATGGTAATTCTCGTAGCTGCTGTAGTCCAGTGTAGATTTTGAACTATGTGAAAATAAATGAGAATGACTGTTCCAATAAGACTTTACTTATGGAAGCTGAAATTTGAATTTCATAACATTTGCACATTACAAAGTATTATTCTTCTTTTGATTTTTTCTTGCCTTTTAAATACGTGAGAATTATTCTTATATACAGCTATATAAAACGTAATCATAATTTGATGACTTGTGATGCAATAATGAGAATCCAATGTTTAATTGTGAGTTACAAAGTGAAACCTTTTAATCTAAAATCATTCTATATGAAGTGATCAGTAATTGAACCTAGAAAATAATTTTTAGCAGTACATCTTTGCTGAACTAAGTGCCAACATTCAGAATTTATTTAGTGAAAAATTCTCAATTGGAATGTATGCTAATAGTCCTCAAACTTGCTCATATATACATTGATTAAACTCAGCTTCAGTGAATAATATCTTTAATTGATTCTCATGGCTTCGAACTAGGTTGAGCTTAGTAATACCATGGTTCTTAAAATGTACCTCAGTAGGTAGCATAGCACTTTATAAATAGTCTCTCTGTGCCTAGCCAAAATTTTCTTTCCTTGCTTCATTTCTTTAAGAGTTTATTATCACTGGATTTATTCAGTTGCCTTAGAAATGAATGGAGTTTTCAATGCAAAGTAAATACCATAAAATATCTGTGGGGAGAACTTAATTTAGCAATCACCTGGAACATTCAAATTTACCAAGTCTGAATTTGGAATAAGGTTGTATCCTTTTAACAGTGGAAACCACTTTGAATTTTAGGATGCAACAGGGCCATATCACAGTGGGGGTGGGGTAAAGTGCATGCAAAATTTTCAGATGGAGACAGAGAGAGAGAAAAGTAAAGAGTAAGAAAAGGGGAGATGGAGGAGTGGAGGAGGGGAGAGGGAGGGAGTCAGAGGGAGAGGGAGGATGAGAGAAGGAGAGAGACAGAGGGGTGGGGGAAGGAGGAAGAGGGAGGGGGAGGAGATGGAGAGGAAGAGATGAGAGAGGGAAAGGGAAGGGAGAGAAAGAAAGGGAGGGAGGGGAAGAGATGAGAGAGGGAAGGGGAAGGGAGAGAAAGAAAGGGAGGGAGGGAGGGAGAAAAAGGGAGGGGGAAAGGAAGAGAGGGAAGGAGGGAGGGAGAAAGAGAAACACACACAAACACACACACACACACACCACACACACACACACACAGAGAGAGAGAGAGAGAGAGAGAGAGAGAGAGAGAGAGAGAGAGAGAGAGAGAGAGAGAGGCAAAACCACCACAAATTTTTGAAATCCATTCTCAGCTTCATTATGATTCCATTTTCTGGAAAGATGATAATTTTCAAATTCAATGTTCAGTCTTTAATAGCATCAAGTTCAAAGAAGCCATTGTTAGGATTTAAGACAAAATTTTAAATGTGAAGATGAGATCCTTGCTGATGCAATTCACAGGAATTTTAAATACATATGAAAATAAGAAGCACTTTTTCCTGATGGCCGTGAGCCATTTGGAAGGAGAAATAGGTATATACCTGTATTTGGAATTTCTTTTAAGATATAAATTTATTCTTCATTCAAAAAGTATTTATGGTCTTAATTGGTTTCCAAGAAGGTCAAAGACACTTTTTTATATGAGCAAATAACAAACATTTTTATTTTAACATTATGAATGTATGATGTAGCATCTAATTCACATCATGCAGTATACAATATTAGTGTGATATTATTAAAATCTTTTTTTAAATCAAATTGTAATTTTTACTTATTTGCACAGGGGTTATAAACACAAAAAGGCAGGACGTGGGGAAGGGGATGACACCGGAGCGTAGATGTTCAGGGAGAGTATGGATATCTTTCAGAACAGGGTATCAGCTGGGTGAAGGTTCAGGGGACAGGTCACTATGACTCTGCCTATGATTCACTTGTCCTTATCTAAGTTGGTACTATCCGCCGAGGCTACCTATTTACAAGGTCTATGATGACTCAGGCTGGTAAATTTCCACAAAAGCTGCTTGTTTACAATAGCTTATAGCCAGGTCCAAAGACTCTTTTAATGCATTTTTACTCTTCCTGCATCTCTAGTAAGAAACTAAATTGACAAGTTTATTCTGAGCATGTTCAAGTGTTTGATCTTATGGTGAAACACTACCAACAACAGGATAAAGAGAACATAAAAATTACTCCCTCCTGAGTATAATAAAAATATACCCACAACTCACTTTTTATGAATTATACTTCACTTCAAATTCCCTGTATGGCCCCTTTTATCTAGTATAGTGTTAAAAAGTTGGATTCAAAGACACAAAGCAAGTGTTTGAGCTTGCCTCTGGTTCCAATCAGCTTACAGATTCTGCTCAAAGACATCATGAGTTTGCTGCTGAGTCATAATGTGTCTCAGAAGATAACCAGCTAATATCACTTGATGAAATGGATGCTCATATATGATTTACCAAGGTAGCTATTATTTTTCAATAAAAATTTATTTGTACTTTTAATGTAATCGTGTTTTCTGGTGAAGAACATGTTTGGTAACTTTTCTCTCTGAGACAGAATTGTTCAAATTCCTTGGGTGTCGCTGAGGTACTGTATAGTACTGTCACCTCATTTTACACTGATATCTGGAGGCATCCTTGCCCTTTGCAAGTGTGCCTTTTTAGTCAAAGAAATACTAGAAAAATATCATTATGGGGAATTTGTTAATCATCAGAAGCAAAGTTTTAAACCACAGGTGTCTGGATTCTAAACTGAGCCATGCTGTAGTCTATCATAGCAATGATCAGAAAAACCTGGCCTCTGTGTTAAGGTGATTTAAGTGTTAAGCCTAAGTATTGAGGCTCTTCCATTTTGACATCATAGCCATTACAGAATTTCTACTGAATGATGTCATGATAGTTGACATTCTGAACAGTGTGTCTAGGGCATTGATGAGTGAGCATACTGCAGTTAACCTAGTCTGAAGTAAACAGAAAATTTCTTGAAAGTTTTTCCGATTCCTCCATTTCTGGGAGTTGTTCCATCATTTATTCAGTTGCTCAAGATGACTCAGAAATGTAGCTCATCCTTAAGTGACATGTTTTTCTTACCCCTGAAACAGTTTACTACTAAATGAGACTGATTTTCTTTGTTTAGGACAATGCTATTTCAGAAGCCCTTTAACACTGGTCCTCTTCAGTGTACTTCCTGACCATAGAGTCTTGCTACCATCATTTCTACTTGCATCCCTCTTATTCAAGCACTTTCTTGGTTCAACATGATTGTTCATCCAAAGTATCCTTTCTGTGGGCCTCAAGGCCCTGCTGAGTTACAGGAATCACTCCCACTCAAGTGCTTGCTTTGCTTACGGCTCTTTTCTTTCAGCTCAACTTCTGTCTTATCCTGGCTCAGATCCTGCATGCTATACCCATTTCCATGGGCTGTTTTCCTTTCCTTTGGGGCTGCTTATTTACTAGTCATCTTTTAATGTCCATTTTGCATTGAAATTTTGAAAAATTTGAATGCTTTCCTGGTCTTCTTTGGCTACCTCTCTCTCTCTCTCTCTCTCTCTCTCTCCTCTCTCTCTCTTGTGTGTGTGTGTGTGTGTGTTGTGGTATGTCTCCCTCCCCCTCTCTCCTCTCTTCCACCCTCCCTTCTTAGCTTCTCCCTCCCTAACTGCCTTTGTTTCTCTTTCTCCCCCTCTCCCTCTCCCTTCTCCTCTCCCTCTCCTCCCTCTCCCTCTCCCTCTCCTCCCTCTCCCCTCTCCCTCTCCTCCCTCTCCCTCTCCCTCTCCCTCTCCCTCTCCCTCTCCCTCTCCCTCTCCCTCTCCCTCTCCCTCTCCCTCTCCCTCTCCCTCTCCCTCTCCCTCTCCCTCTCCCTCTCCCTCTCCCTCTCTCTCTCCTCCCTCTCCCTCTCCCTCTCCCTCTGCACTTCTCTCCCCCTTCCTCCTTCCCTCTCTCCCTCCCTTCCTCCCTCCCTTCCTTCCTTCCTTCCTTCCTTCCTTCCTTCCTTCCTTTCTTTCTTTCTTATTTTTTTCATACTTTCATTCAGGTCTATATCCAAGAGTATACCGACCTAGCTGCTCTTTTATGCTGTCTCAGAATAACAGCCCAACAGTATATATTTTACCCAATTGAACTACCCCAGGTACCTTCATTCACTGATGCTATTTCATTATAAAATTAGAAACTTTTGTGTTTGTGTGAGTATTTAGGATGATTATATCTACACTCATGTCAGAAATCATGTCATGAAATTTTCCCTCTCCATTGTAAACCTATCAGAAAAAAAAATGTAAGCACCTTCATGATTGCATCATCACTATAGTGTTATCTATATTATTAATATGAGATTCATTAATAAACACTTGACAAAGGAAAATTCAAGTAAATCTGATATTTTTGACTTGGTTTCAATAAATTAGTTGAAGTTTCTTATGGATTTTCATTTAATGAGTTAAAAACATCATTATCTTAGTTAGGGGTTCCATTACTGTGATAAAAGGACATGTCCAAAATCAATTTGGGGAGGAAAGGGTTCATTTTATTTTCCAGCCTTAGTGTTTTATCTAGGGAAGTCAGGACAGGCACCTGGAGGCAGGAACTATAGCAGAGCCTGTGTAAGCGTGTGATTACTGGCTTGCTCCTCCTGGCCTGCTCAATTTGCCTGCTTATACCGTCTTGGACCACCTGCTCAGGGTGGTACAACTTACATTGTTCTGGGCCTTCCCACATCACTCATTAATCATACCAGTATCCCATTGATTAAAAATACCAGTACTCCCACAGGCTAATCTTATGGACTGGCACTTTCTTATTTAAGATTCCTTCTCAGATATGTCTGTTTGGGCCACGTTGACCAAAGTGAGCATCACACTCTTGTTTAATAATACTCATTTTGTTCACTCGATAGAAGTGTGAAGATGGTGTGGTTAATGCATGAACACTTAACGTTCTGTCACCTCAAATGAAACCTGTGATACTGTCTTCAGCATTTTCAAATAAATAGAAACAGTAAATTATTAAATTCTCCACAGCTTACTTTTATGAAGAGTCATTAAGTTTATATTTTTATTTGAATTGATTAAGATATCTATGAAACACTAGTTCTTTTTTGGTATTAATACAGCTGATTAACTCTTTATAAAAAGATTGCAGTGTATTAGCTTAATTCCTAATCATAATACATGAAATCAAAGCAAATGGAGCAACAGTGAAATTCAAGAATGTGAGACAACAGCCAGGCACAGATCTGGTGATGCATCAGAAGATGATCTCTAATAATGGGAAGAATTCAGTCCTATACATCAATCTAATGATACCTGCGAACTAAAGTAATGCCTCTAATCTGACCCAGTCTAGAGGAAAACAATAGAATTTGACCTACATCCATATTTTGATGCTATTGAAAGCTGATGGTTCACTCATATCTTTCCTCTCTCCCTTTATTTACTGTCTACTGTATCTAGAATTCTCTTAGGACATGCATTTCTCTTTCTTTTAGAACTTGCAGTCTTTTATCAACATTGTACATTTATAAACTATTGTACAATGGGTACACTTCTCACTATGTTTCTTGCTTTTACATATTTTGTCCAGTTGGTTTTTCAGTCCTTATTGAAAAATATGAATGGGAGAGATTATTATTTTTAGCTAAATGAAACTAATTTTAAACACTGAAACCAGTAACTCTTTCAAATAAAGAATAATTGACTACTTTAATTATATTCACAATATTTAAACTGAACTTATTAAGACAGAGATCTAGAGATAGATAATTCTAATTATAAACAGAATTTGAGATAACTTTAAAAATATAATAGGGCAATAAAAATTCTTTAAAATATTTTTGCTTGAACCACAATCAAGTTTAATCAGTTTGGCATTAATTAAGCTCTAATAACCGAGTTCAGTATCTTTTCTAAGTAGTGTTATCCATTTCTCCTTCATCCAGTTTGAATTGTGCACATTATAGTGTCATCATCATTTTAAAACATACTGAGAAAATGACAGAGCTGCAAAATTAAAATAAATGATTAATGGTATTTTTTTCATGTTTTATACTAATAGGTATTACTGGGCTTTTAAATTAATAGAGCTGTCAAGCAATGAACCAAATGGAAATTATATATTCCAGAAACACATAAAGATGACACTTTGGAATATTTTAAATCTTAATGAGGAGGTGCAATTGTTTTGTTCCCCTGTAACCACCGCAAATTAATTGGAAATTAGTCACAACCAATGCTCTTATATCCAACAACCCAAATGAAGAGACTGGGGCTTTATACCTTGCTATTCTTGTTTGGGGGCCAGAATACACATAGGCAGTAAATTGCATTGTCAATTACAAAAAACAACAACTGTAGTGAAATTAGGAAAAATTATGCACAGGTAAACAGATCTAATTAATGCATAAGTAACAAGGGAAAACATAAATAGTGCCCAGCTAAACACTAACTTGTCAGTCTTTGAAAAAAAAAGTTTAGAAATGTAAATTTATGCAAACTCTTTACCAATTAAGACTTAGGTAAAGGATGTTTGTGCTGTATTTAAGCACTTTTGCAACATTATTTCTATTAATACTTTAGAATAGGCAGTCATCCCATAGAAGCAGCACATGCTTGTTTAAGTTCATTTCATGTAAATTTTATATTCTTCCAAGTATAAAGACTGATACTCATTAAATAACAAAATATTGTATTTCTTTCAGGAGTGAGTTATCACTACTGTATTTAAATATTAGGTCCAATGTAATTTCTTTTGTGATTTTGATATGTATATATTTTGATATGTATATATGTTTTATGTGTATATGTATGTATGCATTTATTTATTTATTTCCTTGACAATGTCATAAATGTACATAATGATGTTTGTCCCCTCCCATCCCCATGCATCAGTGACTATGTCACTGATCAAACTGAGATCTCTTTCTCTTCCTCTAGCCTGTTGGGAGTCAGAGAAATGTGTGTAGACCCAGTCCAATTTCTAGGCACATCAAAAATATTCACTATTTGCATTTTCTACTTATAATGTATGGATTATTCATTTTCATTCACAGCTAAAAATATATTTGCTCCTTGCTGGATCCCTTCCACCCCCTTCTAAAGTAAGCCATTAGAGCTGTACAAGATTCTCTAAAACTAGTGTCTGTCAACTCAGGGAGTGTTAAGTTACAGTAGATATATAATGTTTAGTGATAAAATAATATTCATATCAAACTCCTCAGACACTTGTTACTAGAAAAAAATCAACCTGGAACATCAAACATTATTTAATAGTATTTAAAGTTAATCAATTTAGTGTAAGGCAATGAGAAATTTCAAGTTAGGCAAATTTACTGACAACTTTTATGTCATTACTCTATTCTTAATAAATTTTGATGTTTTTAGGTTATTATTAAGGTTATTCTGTCTTATTTTGACATACTGTCATTTTCCAGTGAGTCCATATGCAAATTCTAATGGAAAACAACAGTGATCACTATTTCTTTTTCTGTAATACTGTCTCCAAACCTTAAACCTGTGTCAGATTTTGTCTGATCATAAAATCATTTTTTATCTCTTTAATACTATCTAAGATTATTGACAAGGTACTCTAAATATGAAACAGAGTGAAGTCAGGCATGGTGGTATACGTCTTTAAGCCAAGCACCCAATAAGTCCAGGCAGGTCAATATCTGTAAATTCAAAGATAGTCTGGTTCTATATAATAAGTTCTAGGACAGCCAGGGTTATATGGAGAAGTCCTGTCTCACAAAACCAAACCAAACTACAAAATCTCTCAACCCCCAACCATCAAGATACCTAGGAAAAAATTTTAACTGCATTAAATACAACTCATAACTTATACCATGAAACCCTTACTGCTTCTTTGTTTGTATTACTAAATACAATCAGTAATAATCTCAAGAACCTTCCAGTATTTATTTGTGATGTGTAGTAACTGGTGTCAGAATTAAGGAAGTTTTGGGCTGGAGAAATGGCCTAGAAGTTAAGAGCACTGACTGTTCTTCCAAAGGACTCAAGCTCAAGTTCCAGAACCCACATGGCAGCTCACAACCTGTCTATAATTCCAGTTACAGGAGATACGACACCTTTACACAAACATACATGGAAGCAGAAGACCAATGTAAATGAAATTAGAACAAAGATTTAGTTTCAAAAATATAAGGAAGTCATTTTAAGAAGTGGAAGTAACTTTGACATCCAGAGCACATGGATCTGACAGAAGATGAGATCTTGGGCTCTGGTCCTCCTTCGTTTTCCTCCAGTGGGATGTAGGGACACACTTTACTTCCAAAGTAGCTTTCCCCTGTCTCCTCGCAGAAGTTCCATAAAATGTTGCTTTCAAGGAGTGAAAAGTATTTTTAACTTCTGACTGCATGCAATTTCTGCTAAAGTGCAAGAAAAGTTGACTATTTCAGTTGCAGATGCCAGCTTGCTCAAAATAACATTTAAAGTAGTAAAACCTAGATCAGTTTTTAAATAAAAACTGATGAAAAGTTGTTAGCAAAATGGCCGAGATTCTGTCAAGCAGATTATCAAGGCCTTTCTTAGAATTGCAAGTTTGTCTTTAGTCCTCAGGCTTGTGGGTCAGTGAACTTAACTAGGAGACCCAACATTATATTTCTAAAACAAACAAACAAAAACCAAAGAAAACATCTAGTTGTGGTTTTGGTGCACAACTTTGTCCTGTTCTGTCCTTCTGTCCTAAATCTTTCCTCTGTATTTTTATTTAGGCTGAATGAGCTTCTGGATGAAAACTGATTCGTGTTGGAGTTGACTTTAAGAATGTCTATTATTTCTTAAAAACAAACAAACAAACAAACAAACAAACAAACAAAACCCCAAAGACCTAGGAATGTGACTCAGTTCGTAAAGTACTTGGCTATCATGCATGAAGCCCTGGTTTGATGAGCCCACACTGCATATAACTGGACTTAGTAGCACACTCCTGTACTCTCAGATGTTGAATGGTAAAGAAGAAATGGAAATTCAAGGTGATTCTTGGCTACATAGCCAGATGAAAACAAGCCTTGTTATAATTCCATAGCACCATGAATAAGTCAAAAGAAAAGAAAGACAAAAGCAATATACAAACATAAAATAAAACAGGTACTATTATGTTTTCTAATATACTCTATGAAATGTCTATTCACATGATAGTCGCAAATAGAGAGCAATTTCACACCTGTCAACTTGCATGGGCCTTTGAGGAGGTCATTAAAACAACCTTTCTTAAAATGGCTGTGTCAACACCCTGTTTCAGGGCAAAGTATGTGTGTGGCAGGGCATCTTCTTGACTACCTGGCTATTGTATAACTATACTTCTTTCCTCATCAGCTATATGCAGAAAAACTTTAAAAGCATGCCATTTCTTCTTTTGAACCTTTTATCCTTTGGCAAATAAATGTAAGGTGCATAAGACACAAGTAACATAGAAGACAGCTTGGGGAAAGTTCTGTAATTGCCTCATAACCTTCAATAGCACTAAGCCAGAATGCCATAGTCTAAAAGTCTTCTTTATTCTCTCATGTCCAACAGTCTCTATCTATAAAGAAATCTTCAAAGAAAAATCCTATGTATTTACTTAAATCTTCACTGATGCACAGAAATACCTGACTATTAGTATTATCTGTTTAGGTAAGTGAGAGAACTAATGCTGTTATCATGAATTGTTTTCATTCAAACAATGAGATAGACGCTGTCTTAAATTGCCTACATTCAGGGCTAAGGTGTGGAGAAAAAAAATGAATGAAAAATTTCAAAATGGGTAAGATTTTTAACAGTTTTAGGGTATTTATAAGACTTGTTTTGTGGTTCTGTAAGAGATACGGAAGTGGAAAATATATTGTGAAGTTTCCAAGTCAGCAGATGGACACTTGTGGATGATAATATGCGGAGATGATGGAGGGAATTTAAACAGATCTCAAAACAGCCCGAGGCAATAAAACCTGATGCAGAGGGACAGGGTCCCTCCATCAGTAAAAACTGAGTCATAGACACTATATTGTCCCTGAAAGTACCACAGACCTTGGACCGACAACTTGAGGGAGCTATCAGAAGAGGCTCAAAAGCAAACCAAGCAAATCAGAGGAATAATTCAGAGCATGAATTAGACCAAATTAAGCATCAGGTTTGTGAATTCTACCCCACCTCTCTTGTTCTTCCTGGCTTGCATTTAAAGACAACTGTTTTATTTATAGGAGACATGATGCACATGAAGTACATATGGAAAGGTTCAAGAGAAGTTTTCTTTTCCTAATTCATGGAGTAGGAAATAAGAAACCTTCATATCAGAGAGTAGCGAAGTGCCTCTTGTTCCCCCCTGCCCCAAACACTAATGTCTCCCATATTAAACTTTTTTCAATTGCATGACTGAAGCAGCTGACAAAAACTCAGAAGAGGAAAAACCACCTCTGATAGAGAAACTATGGCCTCAGAAGAATGAAGAAGAGTCCTGTCTGCCTGTATCCCCACTCCCTCAGAGTAGGTTCCATTTTAAATGTTCAATATGGCTATTTCTTTTCTTGCCTGTTTGTTTTATAAAGATAGAAGAAAGAAGTTGGGCAGTTGGATGGGCGAGGAGGTAGGGAAAATTAGAGAGATTAGGGAGGTAAAATCATGATCAAAATATGCTGTATGACAAAAAAACCCTACAAAGTTGAGCCAGGAACTAAAGCCTTAAGTTTTTAGATAGAGTAGAAACTCAAGAACCTCAAGGGTCAAACATGACAGAAAACAAGATGATGATGATCTTAGAAATCTATCCCACGAACATATGAATTGCTAGGCTGGTAGTGCTCACACAAGAGTCAAAGACTATCTAAGAACCTCTCGGTACCAGTCATGAAAAACCATCTTTTGAAACATTGGACAATATAGTTCAAGAGACACCCAAAATAATATATGCTATGTTCCTAAGTGTTGATTTTCTCCCAGAGATGAAGGAAAGTACCTATGGATAAAGACACTACACACATTGGACACAGAACTCAGAAGATTTGAGCTAGATCTGAATTAAAAGCCTCCTCACTAAGGCCTAGGTTTTATAATACCAGAAGGTGCTATGCAAGATGCCAGAGAATCTTTAAAGTAGTCATTAGTTCTATGTAGCTCTGATGCCGATGAAACACAACAATGACTAGCATGCTGAGATAACCATAAAGGAGCAATCCTGGTACTCATATCCTGGCAGTAACCAACACATGTTTAGTTAGGCTTAATGTCCACCCAACAGGTTGATAATGATGTCTATCAATGAAAACCTAACCATCTCCAGATATCTGCTTGTAGTGATAACCAGGATCCTAGAAGAGGATCAGGATATATTGTATGAGAAAAGAATTTGTTTTCAATAAAACAAACAAACAAACAAACAAACCATAGTCAAGTTTAGGGAAAGGTATGCCAATCCCATACTTTGGAAAGCAGCAGGAAGAGGCTATAGTTTGCCTGACAGATTTTTTTGGAGACCAGAAAACCTCAAAATAAAAAATGAGATTTCAGATACAGTGCAAAAAGAAGCAGAAACACTAAGAAATCTGTAAGTACTCTTACAGCCCACAGTGGTTGGTCTCAGCCCTGGGAGGATTATTTTCTATCTATCTGTATATCTATCTATCTATCTATCTATCTATCTATCTATCTATCTATTCACTTTACATCCCAGTGTCAGCTCCCAGTACCCTCTCACACAGATCCTGGGGGAGGGGATCTGGGTTGGAGATTGGATCAGGTGTAGGAAGAGCAGGGAAGAGAGAAGGGAAGTCACTGGTGACCTAGGGATGGACATCTCTAGGACACACCAGAGACCTGGGACATAGGGAGGACCCAGGCTAACTATGGGGTGACTGTAGTTGACAATCCTAGCAGTGGGGTATATGGATCCCACTGCTATGGGTATATGAATATATGGGTGGCCACTTCCTGTACCTAGGCAGGACACCCAGTGGAGGGATAAGGACAGCAACTCACGCACAAAACCTTTGACCCACCTCTAGGTTGTGCAAGGACAAAGAGAACAGACACAGAAGGAATGGCCAACCAATGAGTACCTTAAACTGAGACCCATCTCATGGGTAGGAAATAATCCATGACACTATTAATGATACTCTGTTATGCTTGCAGACAGGAACATAGTATAACTATCCTCCGACAGGTTCCACTCAATGGCCAGCAGAAACAAATACAGAGACCCATAGCCAAACATTAGATGGAGCTCAGGGAGTCTTGTTCAAGAATTGGAAGAAGGATTGAGGGACACAAAGAGGACAGAGATTCCACAGGAAAATGAACAGACTCGACTTACCTAGACCCTTAGGGGCTCACAGAGTTTGAACTAACAACCAATGAGTGAGCATGGGCTGGACCTACCACTCCCAACCCCACATATATAACAGAAGTGAAGTTTCCTCTTCATGTGGGTCCTCCAACAACTGGAGTGGGGGCTGTCCCTGAATCTGTTGCCTGTCTGTGGATTCTGTTCCCCTAACTGGGCTGCTTTGTCTGGCCTCAGTGGGAGAGGTTGTACCGAGTCCTGCAGCAGGATGGTGTGGAAGGGGGAGAATCAAAGGAAGATCTGTGTGAAGGGATACTTGGAGGATAATTTAATACTGTTACAGGAAACTGATTTGTACTCAAAGGGGAATAAAGAGACATTGAACTTGGGATCACAGGAGTCATAACTGCACCAGAGTGGTGCTCAGTGTTACTTGGAGCAGTAATGTGATTGATGGCTTTGGTTAGATTGAGAAATATAACTCAATGATCACTATCAAATAATGATAAAAATATATTTGACAAAAGGTGGCCCTCTGATATAAATGACACAATTTTAGTCACACTGGAAATCAAAATGGGGCAAGGAGGTTTCAAGGGAGAAATAGAGAAGGGCTGAGGAGAACATCCACTTATAAATGCTTCTGAGAAGATGATTTGATGTCACCTATCACTCCAATGAACATTCAAATTTTAACTTATCATTTTACCATTCAATTATGATCTGTTCAGGACTTTCTATCCTCTTCAATATGGAAGAAAGTTTCAGGAATCTTTCCTTGTCCTTAAAACATAGAGAAAGCAGCAATATGGTGTCATATTAAAACTCCATGGGCATCATGCTTTATGAAGGTGTCACAGGTAATGACTAAAACACAGCTATCAGCTATCAGAATTTCACAGCCTTTACAGAATACAATCTCCAGGATATGTCCAATAAATACACAACCAATAACACAGAAGTAGCCAGAGAAGTTAAGCTGTAAACACAAGGAAACAGAAGGATTTAATCTTTGGGATTGGGAAAGTATTCTTTCCATGATACATTCAAGCTCTTTGCTTTGAGAATATAATGAATAAAGATAACTCAAAATAACTTTAACATGTATTTAGATATGAAAATATGTGAATGAATTGCTAGCCAAACTACATTATGTTCAGTGAAAGAAGATTTAGTAGAAAGCATGTTTTAAAATGCTATACTACCCCAAGAAGTATTTAAGAAATTTATAAATTCAAAGTTTACTTGGTACTGGCAACCAAATTATGCAGAAGAAGAGTTTTGTATCCTGAGAGTTAAAGTGAGGTACCAAAATGATGGTCCATGACTACAGGGAATTCAAGTCTACACAGAGGGAAAATGACTACTTTTAATGTGATGTGATTGATGCTGTCACAGACAGCAGATTCCAGAGCTGATGCTTGAGACAGTCTCTCTCTCTCTCTCTCTCTCTCTCTCTGTTGGACTGGAAAGGCAATGCCTGAAACAGGTTCTGTGAAGGAGAAATAGCAAGAACTATCCCAAAGAACAAGTTGTGCCCATTGTAAGGAAAGGAGGAAAAATTTATCCAGAACCTTGGGAAGTACATGGAAATATGCAAAATAGAAAGTAGAAGAAGATACTCTTGAAAAGAAAACTTAATGTGTATTCATCCAGAAACATCTGAAAACTTCTAAGTAGAAAGGGTTATGATGAAACTGTTTCAAAGTGAACATACTAAAGATAATTGACCAGGTAAATGAAAAAGGGACAACAATTGAGATGGGAGCACATGCAGCCTTTCTGCAGAAGTCAGACATATAATCACATATAATGGGACACATTTAACATGGTGGTGGTAGCATTGGAGAGAAAGGAAAAGATTCCAGACATGGAATTATGTAATTAAGTGGACATATTTGTTAGTTTAGGGGATATTGAATGTCGTGTACCAGGACTCAGATTTCCAGCTCTGGAAGAACTGTGTGAGTAATGGATCTACCTGCTCAAAATAATGCAGAAGAGCAAGAGTCATTAATAATTGTAAGGGGGATTGTGCAGGAAAAGCAGGTACACGATGTATTTTGGGATGTTGTAATCAAGGTTCCTGAAGCTTTGCATAGTCACTTCATACTTGACAAAAGTAATCATTGTAGGTAGAAGGAGGGAGGCATCCGGGAGGAGAAAGGAGGGGGAGGGAAAAAGCAAGCAGGATCACCTGCGGAGGAGATGGTGGTAGAGAAGTAAACAGGGTCAGGAAATTGAATGGAGGTATGTAGCAGTGGGGGATGGTGAACAGGAGGGTAGCTATCAGAAAATCCCAGATGCCAGGGACCCAAGAGGTTCTGGGGACTCTACAAGGATGACATTAGCAGACATACCCAACTTAGGGGAGAGAGAACCTGTAAGAGACCATATCCAGGGGATAGGCACAGTCCCTGACTGAGGGATGGGGCCACCTACCCATCTTAAAAATATTAATCCAGAATTGCTCCTGTCAAAAGGAAATGCAGGGACAAAGTGGAGGAGAGACTGAAGGAAAGGCCATCCAGAGACTGCCCCACCTAGGGATCTATCCCATCTGCTGACACCAAACCCTGACACTATTGTTGATGCCAAGAAGTGCTTTCTGACAGGCGCCTGGTATAGCTGTCTCCTGAGAGGCTATGCCAGAGCCTGACCAATACAGATGTGGTTGCTAGGGAAAGGACTGAAGGAGCTGAAATGGTTAGCAATCCCACAGGAGAACAACAATATAAACCAACCAGATCCCCCAAAGTTCCCAGGGACTAAACCACCTACCAAAGAGTACACATGGAGGGACCCATAGCTCCAACTGCATATGTAGCAGAGGATTACCTTGTCTGATATTAATGGTAGGGGAGCCACCTTGTCCTGTGGAGGTTTGAACACCAAGTGTAGAGGAATGCTAGGGTGCTAAGGCAGGAGGCAGTGGGTGGGTAGGGAGCACCCTCATAGAAGGAGGGGGGCGGTGGAGGGGATAGGGGATTTAACTGTGAAGGAGGACAACATTTGAAATGTAAATAAGTAAAATAAACAATAAAATAAAATAAAATAATATCAACTGCAAAATGTGAGGTGTGTCCAGTGCACAGCTATGAAAGGAAATCTGTGATGGTTTGTGCCATGCCCTATCCAATTGTTCGATTTTGTCTTCCTCCATTTTATGAGATGCCCATTGTGTTACATGAATGCATGATTAATAAAGCCAGTATGTTCTGTGTGCTCAGAAGGAAGAGTTAGAAAGTAAAAAGAGGATGGAGAGTCCAGCTTATAGGCAACTCTTCCAAATCATCATGTCAACATATGTTCTTCTAAAGTCAACAGTCTCCTGCCTTAAATGTTTACTAAAATGATGAAGACACAGTTACTAGGCTAAAATCCACTCTTTGTTACTGTCATGAATGCTAACATATTGTGATCACAGGGATTTTGACTGTTTCTAAGACAGAGAATTTAGAAAGTCTTGAAAGAATTTATAAAATATGAATTTAAATCTCTTTTTTTTTTTGTTTTTCTTGATATGTGTGATGCAGCTCTGGTACAATTTATAAATAAACATTACTTTGATTTTTTTTCTTGACATTACTTAACATTTTTCATTCTGATAAAACATTCAACCTATTTTAACGCCATTTTAATTTCACTGTTGCCAGGAAGATTTTTATTGTTAAACAACTATCACTATAATCCATTTCAATAATCTATATTATCTTGATTTTATAAAAATTATATTAATTGATGTAAGACTCAAGACATATGCATTTTTTGCCCTTCTCCACCATCTATGCAATTCAAAAGAAAACAGACCTTCTGGTTTCTCTAAAATTATAACTAGAGAAACTCCTTCATAAATCGAATATCAGCTTATGGATATTTAAATTTAGCAAAGAATTTTAACATTCTATAATTTCTTATGTTCTGTAAGAAAAACATTGTGCTATTTTATTGAAGGAAAAAAACACTCTCTCTAGTTAAACTATAAAACTGCTAAGAATATTAAATATTCTCTTCAGTTAAAATAAAATTTAAAGTTCAAAGTCCCATGTGGTTCTAGGAAAAGTAGAATATTCCAAAATTCAAATTAACAGTAATAAACCTCAGAGTAGTATAGTTCTTGGCCCACTGTAAGCTACAATAAATGTTTTAATTGAATAAGTACATTTATAAAAAGAGAAATTTAAATTTAAATTGTATAAATGTATTAACAGTTGTAGATCATAATAACTAGTAATTGAAGTGAGTATCCTGCTCCTAATTGGAAAGAAAGCTCAAATCAGCGTCAAAAGTGCTTATGTTAGTCAGTTAAACCTATTGTAAAAATTTAATTAAATATCCATAAACATAGTCCTTGCAGAACTAGAAACCCAAGCTAGTGACTTGCCGTAGACCTTATCCAGAAAAGTTCTTGAGGCATCCAGGACTTCAGCACCTTGGACAGCTGTGGGAAAAGTAAAGAAGTTGTAGCCCCCTGGTGCCCAGCTGCCTGGCTTTAGTTACTACCCGATATGTATTAGCACTGTAGAATAAGACAAAATGGTTTAGATTTTCCTACTTCAGGGAGTTGATTCATAAATATGGAATTAAATGTATTTCGTGTGTGTGTGTGTTACAGAAGAGAGAGAGAGAGAGAGAGAGAGAGAGAGAGAGAGAGAGAGAGAGAATTACATGTACCACTACTGATCAAGTTTTTCAATATCTGGACATGTGAAGGTCTTAGAGTATGACGTATTGGGGTCTTTATTCAGGACCACTGTGGCATCTGAAAGAATGCAAAGATATTTAGTTCTACTCTTTCTGCTTTATTTTTACTTATTCTCTTGTGACCATGACTCCATAACAATGGTCTTCCATTAAAGGTAAATGTATTAGTATTCCCATGACCCTTGCCGTTCTACATAATAAAAACTGATCACTAGCATGACTACGAGTTTATCACAATTTCTATCATAACCATCATAACTATATTATTGTTTTCTAGGGTACCATTCCTGTTATCATCAGCTCTGTTACAAACATCAATGCCACCCCAAGAGCACAATTGCCACCACCATTAGTGTGATCGCTTGTTTTGTATCAGCTTGGCACTATCTAGAGTCATCAGAGAGGAGAGCAGCTCAATTGAGAGAATGTCTCCAAAAAATCAGGTTGTAGGCAAGTTTACAGGGCATGTTCTTAGTAAGTTATTGATGTAGATGGGCTAAGCCCATTATGAGCTGGCAGTCCTGGGTCTATAAGAAAGGAGACTGAGCAAGCCATTGTGAGAAAAACCACTAAGCAGCATCCCTCCATGGCTTCTGCATCAGCTCCTACTTCTAGGTTCCTGCCAAGTTTGAGTTCCTGTCTTTGATTTCCTCAATGAGCTATGACTTGGGATATGTAAGCCAAGTAAATCGTTTCCTTCCCAAGTTGCTTTTGGTCTTGGTGCTTCAACAGAACAATAGTAACTCTAACTGAGACAATTGGTAACTCTAACAATGACAGAACTGAACGTCCATGAGACTATAAATGTGAACATTGCAGTGCCATTCAGGGAGTCTAAAGAATACTAGATGAAGCACAAATGCATAAAATCTAGTAATGAAAGAAGAAAAAAAGAATATTTGTAATTTACAGTAAGATATAGCAGAAAACATTTGAAAATCAGCAGTCTAAGCATCTGCATCAGATCGTGATAGAAAATGATATCTACATGTATAAAACTAGATTCCTGCATCTCATCTTGTACAAAATCAATTCTAAATGAACTAAAGACATTAATATAAGACCCCAAATCTGAAACTGAGAAAGTAGGGTAAACACTTAAAGACATAGGTTTTGGAAAGAACTCTGTGGCTAGAACTTTTGTTATTCAGGAAATAATGTCAAAAATTAGGAATTCATGAAATAAAACATTTCTGAAAATCAAGAGAATTAGCCACAGCTTACAGAATGAGAGGAAAAATTTGTTAGATGTCCACCTTACAAGTACTCAAATCTGGAATACATAAAAAGTGAAGATAACTAAACAGTAACAAATTAAACAACCCAGTGAACAGATACATTATGAGATAAATAGACTTTTCAAAAGATGAAATATTGAGTGTTTTAAACTTGAAGGAAAATACCCAACCACTGTCATTTAAATAAACGCAAATCAAAACATTGAGACTCTATCTCACCATTAGAGTGGAAGTTATTAAGAAAAAAAAAAGAATGTCTTTATTTTATTATCTAGGACATATTAGCCTCTAATAACTATAATAACTATTCAAAAACAACAAAGATATTACTTAATAGTAACATCAGCAGTTTTTTGTTTTGTATATATCAAAGTCCCATAACCATTTTTCTTATACATGTTTGAAGATTAATACTATGAGAATTAAGAATCATTTTATCAATATTTTGCTTGTCTCAGAGCTTACACTTGGTCTTTGGTATCTGAAGTTTGGCTCAAGCATATATTCAAAAGTTAAGTCACCGACAAGAGTGGGCAGTGATTCCAGACTGAGTGCTATAACTTCTCTATATAAATAAGGAGAGGAAAGGGAATTTCTAAATAGCTCCTAGAGAAGACAGGACAAAAAAAAAATGGAGACTTGGAAATACATAGAAATACATGATCTCTGGAAAGCAAAAGCAGTACTGGTAATGACTCTCCTCCATCTGATACTCACTGTGCATGGGGTCTGCATCCATGGCTCTCCATCAATCTGCATTGGCAGTGACTTGCTGGTCCTGGGGAAAAAAAAATCACTTTAACTATAATGCTGAAATATTTAATGTAACAGATTATCCGTAAAACATAAGACGATAAGTCCAAGGAAGGCAAATATGATCACTGCTGACCTCTTCTGAAAGGGGGATTTCATTAACTATTAATGAATACTGAAAGGTTCCTTGGTCACAAGAATGTTAAAAGCTTCCTGGTAAATGTGGTGACATAAAGAATAATTCTGAACGCCAAATGAAAATACCAGCGTTTGTGTTCAAAGACACCATTAGAATTCCTAAAATCAAAGAGCCTCCTTGTTGACACACACGTTTCTACCAGCCACCACTGGCAACACCACCACCACATGCATTGCGAACCTTACAAAAACATGTCGGGGACTTAAAACTCTCTAGGACCAACACGTTCACAAAATAATATTTAACGTGTCTGCACCACAATTTGTTGGTTTTACTTTGTTCACAATATATTCTATGTTTTTCTGTAGGTGAAATATTGTGAAAAAGTAATCGACGTTGGAAAGTTTACCATGAACTTATTTATAATTTAGGTTTACAAGAACAATGCTGTACTTTAGCACATGAGAAAAACGTAACTTAAGAGAACAGCAGTAGTTTGTTTCCCACCCCTCCCTTTGGATAATTTGTCCAGTCAATTCTTTGGTGCTTCAGTAACTTGAGCACGAATAAACACAGGGTTAGATTAAACTCACACGTTAGTTGGTGGCATCCATAGATTATAATTGAATTGGAAATATCTTCTACAGACTCATATGTTAAATATTAGGGCCCTATCTGATAGTTTGGGAATTTCTAGAAGCTTCAAAAGAAGAAACTAAGCACTGGGAGTTGGTCCTTGAGAATATGCTGTCCCTAGCCCTTCTCCTCTCTTTCCTTCCTGGCTGCCATGATCCAGCTATCTGATCTGCCACAACTTTGCCATGTGGTGTGCTGACACTCATCTACCCTGAGCAAAATAAACCTACCCTCCTATAATATGTTTTCTTATTTGTTTTGGCCACAGTTATAAAAATGTAACCAAAACATCATGGTAATAAATAAGAGAATTAATTTCTATAGAACCTGAGAAGAAGTAGTTACTAAGACTGTAAAAATTTGTTAATTTCTATCATTTTGAAATACATAAGTTTTAATTGTTGATCAGTTGAAACAAAACAAGATAGATATCATTATCAGTTATCTTGCATCCTCTTTGTTAATTTGGTATCATGTCATGTCAAAGCACACTTTGGAAAACAGATGCTAAGGAACTACCTGATGACCACAGAGGAGCACTGAGCCAGCCGCCGGCCAGCACTTTTCAGCCCCGTGTATATTTGGCCCATTTCCATTGCTCCTTCCAACCCAACAACCTCCAGCAACTGGTCACTCAGATCTGAAAGAAAACAGAAACTTGGTCAATTCCAGTGCAAGTGTATGTCCACAGAAATGACACTGTATCTTATGGAAGTACATAAGCCACTTCACAGTGTCTCTCTTGAAAATCAAAAGTAATTTTAAAAATGTCTACTTCTGTAAGTGTTAGGATAACTAATCTCTGAAGCTCGATGGAAAACTATTTGCTGTCAGCTTATTCTAAAACAAGTGGGAAGAACAAATTCAGAGCCAAATAATATCAAAAGAAACATACCAGCAGTTACTAACATCAACAAACTTGATGTTATTCCACATGTATACACGGAAGAGCTATACAGCCCACATCACACATTTGGCAGCAAAATACACATTTCATCACTATAAATACAGCATACAGATTTGCTGTTAGACATGAGTTTGTTAATTCCTCAAATAAGAGGACCTAGGAGATGATGGAGTTGAAGCTGGTTATTTCATTGGTTATGAAGACGGTGTCTTATTTCATCAAGTGGCTTGTATACTGGGTAACTATTGAATTCGAAGAAATGATAGAAGGTTTTGGAAATGTTTCCTCAGGATAAGGAATAGATACTCTATGAAAATGACATTTAAGAACGGATTAGATAATTAGCACATTGCAACATCATCTTATTATTGTTCTTAACAGAGACTCCAGAAAGAGACTGGTACTTCTAGGTGCCACCTCTTAAGTAACCCATATTCAGAATATACCATAAGGCAAACATCATTGATAACCTCTTCTACACCAACTTAAAAAAAAAACTGAAAATTTGAGATCACTTTTAAAATATTCACATACCAAGAAAAATGATAATGACAAAGTTGAACCCACTCACTTTGAAAGTAGATTCAAACACCGTAGATTCAAACAATGTACACTGGTATGGTGCACAGGAGACACTTAACAATATAGATTCATTTCTTGCAAGCATAGTACTTTGTAAGTCACAGGCTCTTTAAAGGTTTGTACTCATTCAGAAAGCAGTATATCTCCTCCAACCAGTTAAATCTCAGGGGAACCTGCCCCCACACTTTGAGAGTATGCTAGCTCATTTATAGAACAGAGCACTGAGATTCTGATAGGATGCATATACTGTGGTGACCACACATGTCCTTTATTTGTGATTTCTCTGGTTCACTTTTTTTTATTTTATTTTCATTTCTCCGTTCTTCACTCACTCTTTCTTTCTTTCTTTTTTTTCTTTTTTCTTTCTTTCTTCTTTCTTTCTCTTTTCTCTTTCTTTCTTTCTTTCTTTCTTTTCTTTCTTTCTTTCTTTCTTTCTTTCTTTCTTTCTTTCTTTCTCTTCTCTCTCTCTTCTCTCTTCTTTCTTTCTTTCTTTCTTTCTTTCTCTCTCTCTTTCTCTCTCTCTTTCTTTCTTTCTTTTCTTTCTTTCTTTCTTTCTTTTTCTTTCTTTCTTTTTCTTCTTCTTTCTTCTTTCTTTCGAGACAGGGTTTCAATGTGTAGACACGGTAGCCTTGAACTTGATATTCAGGCAAGGATAGGCTCCAACACAGATATACTCTTGTTCTGCTGAAATTAAAAGCACATGCCAACATGCCCAGTGTGGTATTCTTTGTTATGTTCTGGTGTTTTTTTTTATAGTTGTAAATAAATAATTTGGTACTGTTTTAATAGCAAAAGGAAGTCTGGAGGAGGTAGCACACAGTGGGAAGCCACTGCAGTTACACAAGATAAATGCTTGGCAGCTTTGTAAAGCCAACGTTAAACTTGGGGAGAAGCAAATGTGTTTGTGTGGGATCCATCTTGTGCAGGGAGCTTTCACTCAATACTAAGGAGTGTTTGATATCTCAGAGTTCTGAGTTCTTAATGATTCATGTTCAACGGGATTCAACCACAGTAAAGAGCACCCGCAACCTCCTAAACTCACTCGCCTCATGATCATTAGAAAGTATAACAGCAGCACTTAAAACAGAATATAGGGCCAAACCAATGTATTTTAAACTGAATGATAAAAGAATGTTATTTAAAAAAAAACAAAAAAGACAAACAAACAAAAAAAACAAAACAAAAAACACCTTTATACTGTAGTTGCAGCAGGAAGCAGTCCCAAATAAAAACAATTATTCATCTACAAAACCAGCCTTCCCAAGCTATGGCTTAGGTTTGAAACCTTAGCACATCCATCTTTCTGCTTTCACCCTATTTAGACTTGTTTCTCAGAAGCTTATCCTCTGTTTTTAGCTTGAATTTCTGTTGCCAAGAACAGATGGACAAGGAATGGAAACATATTCTTTCAGCTGTAGCCGGCACTCAAATGTGCCTGGCTCCATAGTTCGGGAGTTAGTGTTCGCAGTTCTTAGGTATATGTCAACCAGAAAGTGGCATCATAGCAGGTGCTGAGGGCCCAGAGGTGTGCGAGGTAACAGATAGAAAATGCATCACACAGAAGGAGCAAGTATTTGGGGTTGTGATTTGACTGCTCAGCTCTGAGATAGGTGAGATTTTATGCATTTTTGTCTAATGATCTAAGACTGGGAACTATTCTACAAATGAGGCAGTTTCTCACAACAGAGTTGATCTGTGAGCCCTAACTTTTCTATGAATCACAGGGATTTGTCTACACCCACACCATATTGCTACTGTCTACCACCCTCCTGCTGATTTTTATCTTTAATTTATCTTCTTCTCCATAGAAAAAAATACCCTGCAACTCAGTTCTACTGTTAATAATCAGTAAAGAAGACATATCTAATAAAATTCAGAGGACTTGCACTTCGGAAATTTCATGCCCTTGTATGAAAAGATTTCTCTGGGAATGAGAATATTGAGGAGCACAATCAACGATAAATACACGTCATATTCCTTTTAATCAGGTATTAGAAGGAAAGAGAAGGAAAATAAAAAATAAAAACCCAAACAACTTTACATTTGAGCTGTAAAACTGGCTCCTATAATATGATGGCATTTTGATGCTATGTGACCTACTTGTCTGCCTGTGAACCTTGAGATTAAGATCTTGACCGACTTTAGACAAATAATTTCCATCTCTATATTGTCGAATTTGTTTCTGTTTATAGTACCTTTTAAAACATTCAAGACTTCTTCACCTTGCATCTAGCTAAACTCTAAGTCTGGATGTCCTTGCAAAGCAATGTATGATAACATTCACTTAATGAAATGGTGTGATCCTTGGCAATTGCTTGCACATTTTAGAAGAGTCCTAACAAACTGTAGCTTATGAGCAAAAATCCACTGCATTGTCTCCTTTGACATGAGTTATAAATTTAAGAGTCACACACATACACACACAATGAGTGCTAAATATTTAACAATAATATACTGTGACATGAGAACTATGTAAAATTTCATTGTTGGTAAGCTAATTTTCAAAATTACTTAAGGTCTGTGACTATCTAGCACTCCAAACACAGGATGAATGAATTCTGTGTCAGGGACAATATGGATCGCAAAAATGTTCACTGTATGGGTCTTTAGAAGAATGTTTGTCTACCTCTGCTTAAGAAAAATGTTAACTTTTTCAGATCACATAAGTTTCTGTATTAGTTTTCAGTTATAGATATAAAATGATGTCAGTGGCCTGGAAGGCATATCGTCTGGGCACTTATGTCAGTGTTCACATCCATGTGGCCTCCAGCTGTTTAAAACCATGGTGTAAGCACCACATTCATGTGCTGTAAGGTTTGCCACAATCCATTTGCTAAATATAGATTTATCATAAAATATCAATGTTTCCAATTTATATCAAAAGATCTAGGACAGCTAGTATGATCCTTTATGCTCAGTCAGTAAATTCTTGTTCAATTTTTCAAGTGTACAAAAAAATTCAACCACAGACAGGAAGGCAAAATTATGGCCAGATCTAGAGATCTAGGTGAGTCACTCCTTCTGGATGTCATCTGTTGGCATCAAGTAATCCCAATGGCTGGAGAAATGGCTCAGAGAGTAGAGGCAATTGTTTTTAACCCTGGCCAAGCCTGCGTTGGACACTCTGAATCTACAAGGTAGGGAGGAAAACAAACTAATACAAATTGTTCTCTGACCTTCACATATATGCTGGAAATGCCCCCCCCGCGCCCCACAATGAACAAACAAATGAAAAATATCTGATTTAGGCTGTGCGTTCATCTCCTGAGATAGATTCTGCTTTTCTTTAACTTGTTATAAATTATATTTATGAAATAAGAAAGACTGTTCAACATTAGCCTTAGAAAAGCCAGCACATTTCATAAGAATAACAAAGGGGACATAAGATTCTGTTTGTTTGTTTCTGTGGTACAGGGGACAGATCCCAGTGCTTAACATGGTGTAGGCATGTTCTGTCTCTAGCCTCAGCTCCAGTCCTTCCTGTGATTTTCCAAATCCTTTCCTGAATATTGGTAATGTGCTGTTGTTTTATTTCACAGGAAACCAGGATATGAGAGGAAATCTGAATCTCAGAGGCACAGATAGATCCGTGAGCACAGGAGGAGTGGAGCTAATAAGTGGGTAATATTTATTCATAGTCTCTTCATCTTGACAGGCAGGCCCTGATAATATGTCTCATTATGTAATTGTTTCAGACGGCCATATGTGAGAGAACAGAAGAGGGTGCACTGCAAATGCAGGCTGAGTGTGGGTTGTAGCATTTCATAGAATAATCTGTCCTGAAGGGAGAGGAGGGAAATGTGGACCAGGGCAGGAAAATCCTTCTTGTGTATGGCAACCAGTAGCATGCTGCCCCACTGTGGGAAATGTGGGAGTAATCAGCAGGTGCATTTTTATCATAACAATGAATTTCTAATTACATCACCACTTATCAAGTCCATATTTGGCCTTTAACCATCAATGGTGCGCTATCTTCTGCACATATGTAGATTATGCATTTCCCAGTGATGCTTACTTTATTATGCAAGAGTTTAAGACATATGCAAGGACCCAAAGTGATCTATTCTTTTTAATTATTTATTTTTTTCCTGGAGATTAAACTGATGGCCAATGGTCTTAATGGGTGTTAGGCTGAGCACACAGATTAACTGAGCTACAAACCAGTTCTCGTATTAAAGTTTTAAAAGTTCAAAGTAAAAGAAATATATGAGGACACTTCAAAGATTCTTTCCCAATAGTTACATCGAATGTCCACTGGTTTCTAATTTACATGTTTTAATCTCTTTCCCTGCCTGTCAGTATTGAGAAGATGCAAAATTTAAAAGGGGCTGATAGTGGAGTGATTTTAAGTAATAACTTATTATCCTGAGGTCTGTTGATAACACAGTGGCAGACATTTCATACTTTAATGACCATGCTGTGTGGCAGTATATCAACAACAATTGACAGAGGGAAAGGAAGAATTAGAGTATACATGACATGTTTGCTATTAACAGGCTCTCTTCTAAAGGATTCACATGTATTCTCCTAGCTAAAACTCCCAACAGTTTTTGAGGTTAATACTACTATTCTCATCTGACTGATGGCAACCATACTATGTGTTTAAGTCTTCACATATGATTGAAAAATATGGTTTTCCCATGAGGCATGTTTGGTTTCAATTTCATGCTGTTGTATAGACTTACCCACAGTAAGAACTGATGGAAAAAAATAATGAATGCTACCGAATTCTACATCTTAAAGTCATTCTATTAATAATACTAATTATTTTAGATTTTTATTACTACAATAAAACACACACACACAAAATCCACCAATTAAGACTGTGCCAAATCACATGAACTGAAGCTCAGATGAATCTCTGTATCAAAGCTAAGAAATTCCACCAACATTTGGAGATTATTTCTGTCCAAACTGTAATGTATATGTACACACACACACACACACACACACACACACACACACACACACAGTGTTATCACATGCCCACATGCCTATCTTTTAATTGTCTCATTAAATGCCATCTGATTTTTTGCCAGAACTGGCTACTCCTATATGGGTTTTCATTTTAAAATTCTAACCCTTTTACAATGATCTAACAAGACCAGAAACCTATGGTATATTGTCACCAATCTCCTCACTGTGCCCAGAACAGTTCAGAGCCTGTAAATCACTTGGCAATGGCTCACTTGAAAAATGATCACCACCACAGAACACTCAAATTAAGAAATCACTTCATTCATAAGACCCATAGAGAACTAGTTTAAAGATTTCCCACAGTTACCCATAGCTTCTACCCGCAGTGTATAGCATCAGCATCCGTAAATGTAAGCACAGTGTGTGAGAGTAGAGGAGAGGATGAATGGAACACTGCTGTTTCTGGGCCCTCCAGTCTATTTGCTCTCTCTGAGCTTTGTGGAGGGGCTGAAGGCTCGCACTTGTTTTCTGTGTGAATGAGCCATTAGTGTGTGGGAATGTTTGCACAGCGCATTGCCTCCTCTGCCCCCTTCTATAAACCAAGCTACTTCATGTGTCTCCTCATATTAGTGCCACCACTGAACAAAGCAAGTGCTCATGAATGAAGGCTGATGTCAGCAGATTCTGAATAGCTTTTGGAGGGGCATCTGCACCCTAACACTGAGGCCAGTGAAGGAGCACAGTCAGCAGGGGCATCAGCAACCCTTAAGTTCCAAACAAAACAAAACAAAAACATTTAAATCTCAACCTAATGGGGATGCAAAGCTAGTGGTACTTTAAAAGCAGTATCTTGCTTTTCTAATATTCTTTAGAAGAATGATTAATATCAGTTATTTTCTTAAAATGTAGAACTTAAAGAGATACTTCTGCTTTCCTTCATTTTAGCATCAAAGAAGTACTGTGTGTGTGTGTGTGTGTGTGTGTGTGTGTGTGTGTGCGCGCGGGTGCGCACGCCCGCGCGTGTATATGTCTGTGTCTGAAAACCCAACAAAATGTTAAAAGCATGGTACTCTTGAACTCATAAACTCAATGATGAGAGGTCAAATAAAGACAACATATAATGATGAAAAATAGTGATTTATACTCAATGTTTCCCTGTATATCAGATCTGTTTTGATATTTAATCTCTCCTGCTTACAAATAAATATTGCATATTCTAGTAAGTGATGGAAAGTCTTGATTATAGCTGGGGTTATTGTGCATAAAAGCAACACTGGTCAGAAGTAAATCTTCTTCTTCTGGTCGTTTGTCTTTAAAGAAAAGGTTAGATGGCTAAGCAGAACCAAATCCCAGCAATTCTTACTTGGAACCTCTAAGTGCCAATAAAATATAGGATTATATCCTCAAGTCTGGTATCTTGCCAGAAATCCTTTGAAAGCCTACTGATTTTAAGGCTCTGTGCACTAAGAATATAATTGTTCCTATTTAAAACAGTGTGTGTGTGTGTCCATGTATGTGTGCGTGTGTATGTATTGGATGTGTTCATGTGAGTGCTTAAGGAGTTTTGCTTTAATGAAAGTGAATCTCTCTTAATGAACCCAGATGAGAAAAGTCTGTTTTCTTAAAAACTGAATAATTCACCCTTCCTAGAAGCATCACCTTGCTTTACAAAGAAAAACTATTCTTGACTCATCAGTGCTTCTAGGAAAGAATTATTCTAGCTAGTGAAGATTCTGCTGGGTTTGTCTTTTTTGTTTGAAAGCTTGTAACAGATGCTGACAGATGGATGATCCTATCTAATGGGCTGCCTGTTAACAAATAAGAATAGTCTTGTGGATACCTGACTCCGTCCATTTTGTAGCTAACTCCCCCTCCTCTTTCCTATGCTGTAAGGTAATTTTATTTCATGACCTTTTGTCTACAGAAAAAAAATTGTACTATTGTCTGGATTACTAAATTGGATTAATGTTATCACAAGTAGTTTTATTTGAATGGGATTTTAAATTACTTTCATTGGTAAATACTTAAAAGAAATAAATATCCTTTGCCTTGTCAAACACAGAGTTAGCAGAAAAACTCCCTCCCTCCACATAGGCAACATGTTGTCAGCACTAACCACCTATACAAATCACTACACAAGTTCTCAGTGTCCAGTAATATCACAGTATTTATTACTCTTGTACTTCAAGTTTCCAAAGAGCTTAAGTCTCAGAAAAACAGGGGAAATGAAGCAATTCGACACAGAAATATTGAGGGAGTTAGACAATCCCTTATATTTTACAAAGCAATTCATTATCCCAGCAAAGGTTCAGTACTGATATTAGTCCAGGGTTCAGAAAAGTTCAGCATTCTGCTGACAAATATTAATGTGAGAAGCAAACGGAGCCATTGGAAGTGTCTCTAGCCCTACCCTCCAACACTGGAGATGGTAGACGATGTTCAAGAGTGAACATTCAGATTCTTAACACTAAGAAACAAAGGACTTTATCTTCCCTTTTAAGGAATTGTTCTGGGGGACTGAGAATGCAAAGCTTTTTTTCTGATTAAAGATTTTACTCATAGATTTCACTTTTCTTCTGAGTACTTGTACAAGACATATAACTTTTTAAAATAGTTCAAAACACCACTGCATTGATACCGTTGGTACAAAGAAAAATGATTCTTTTTAGTTGTATTCTTATAGAAGTTATTTGTTTAAAAGGGCTTCACTGTATTGGTCTTGTAGCCCTTCATACAACAGGACAAAAGCAGTTCTATGAAAGAAGACTAAACTTGGACAAACCGTTAGGAGGAAAAAAAAGCAAAGTTCCTCTCTGTTTTTATCAAATTTGATTGCTGCAGCTGTTCCCAGCTTCTGTATTTTAAAAATAGCCTTATTCAGTGCCTTGTTGGCTAAAGGCCAGAGTACCATTAGAACATGCTGTACGGAAAACCTCTATTCAGTTAGAGATACAGAAATATATTTAAGATCAGTGGGGGTCATCTGCACCAAACACTTGTAAAGGAAAATAGAATTTTAATGTGTTTGCACTGAGTGCCACTTTTACTAGCTAGTTTAAAGCCCCTGTGAAAGCCCTTCCTATTATTCTTTTATTTTTCTCTCTCTCAGGTAAAACTACAGAATAAGTGTTGACTTTATTGGAAAAATATTATTAGAATGGTCTGTTTCTTAAATAGTGACTGTACAACTGAAATACACATTTTAAAGAATACGTACTAACAGCTTTGGTTTGACACTTATAGGCATCCATCGAATAAGGTGCGAATTATTGAGCAGATGCTTAAATGGGTCACAGCATCTCCCTCATGTATACAGACAACCAAGGTCACTACGTCTGAAATAGACCTAGTCTGCCCCAACCCCAAATGAGCCTTTTGGACTGATAAATTCATAACATTGGGCTCAAAATGTGTGGGCATTGGGTCAAAGAAATGAATCATCCAGTGACATTTTAGAGTTGACCTCAACATCTATTCAGTCTTTTCCTTTTCCTCAACAAAGAATTAAAGCCAGTTTTTGAGACTAAATAGATTCACACAGGAGTACTAATTTGCACACAGCAAAAGGAATTTGTTCTGCATAGAATGCACACACACTACAGCTTTTGAATTCGGTGAACAGGGGTAATGAGGAAGAAACAGAAAGCAGTAGTTGACCTAGAGAGTAGGAGTTTTCATTAAGAAACTGTACAACATCTGTGAAGATGTGAAACACCTGAGAATTTACCTTTCTTAAAAACTAATGTCTTAGCTTTTATGATGTATAGTAGAAGTCTCTACTATAGGTAGGTAGAGACCTAAGACATTATTACCTATACAATAGCAGTAGCAGTAGGCATAGTGTAGATATTTGTTTCAGTTCCTTAAATTCCAATTCCCATTAAGAAAGGGAGATCTAAAGACTTTTTCATACACAGAGTAGGATGTGTTATGAAGACAGAAGTTTGGTTTGAACAAACTTAATACATTTTTTATTTTATTTAAAATAGAATTATAGTGTCCTCTCTTCCTTTTAGCCCCCTCCCCACATTTCCAAATATCTGCTCCATTTCAAATTTATAGTCTCTTTTTCTTTACTTATTATTAATAATAATGAATAAATGTATGAATACATATTGAGTTTGTTTAGTAAGTTTGCTTATATGTGTTGAATTAATTAATTAAAAATTCCCAACTCCAGGTTCGTTACCCACCTCAATTCTTTACATTCCCAAAGAAAGGTGCATACAGCCTTTATATTTTGATATGACTTAATCAGCACAATAGCTGCGATACTGTCTAACTTCCACTACTGATAGAATCTACCTCCTGCCGATAATTCCGAGTTAGAATTTACTAAGATCTGTGTTTTATCTTGGCTGCTGTAGCCTGAGTTCTTTTGGCTCTTTCACATGGCCACCTCTCTGCCCTGCTCTAATCTCAGGCATCACTCTCTCCTTCACACTCCACCAGCATGGTGGGTTTCCTCTTTCCAATCCCACAGTCTCAATCCCAGGAAATCCTAAAAGACTCTTTCTGACCTGCTCAGCCATTAGCTGCCAGAATCTTTATTTACCAATCAGAACCAACTAGAGGCAGGATCCCCAATATCTTATGTGAGGGTGTACAACTCTTTCAGCCAAACAACTTTGGAGACCCAAATTAACATTAGAATACAAGCAGCATTAGGCCAAACCCACTACATATATATGCTTTTGGAGCTAAAACTTGGAATTAGATAACATAACCAGTTAGGAGTATTTTCTCTGGCAAATACAAATTTTCCCTCTTTTACCAATCATAATTGTTTGTTAGCTCTTCATCTAAGGGTCATGTACATGAGATTTCCCATCCATACTGGTGCTGCCATTGTTCAGGTCTTTTTTAAGCATCCCTATCATCGAAAATTTCATGGGACTACTTCACAAACATCACAGCAGACCTCCTGGTCCTTATACTCTTTCTGGTCCTCATTCTAAGATGTTTCCTGAGTCTTAGGCATGGGGTTGTGTTGTATGTCTACTAAATGGGTCTAGATACCTTGTGTAATCAATTGTTCTTTGCTTTTTGACTACCAGTGGCTTTCAGTAATTTTCTGTCTTCAGCACATAGAAATTTCTTTGATCAGGAGTGAGAGCTCTATGACTTTGTCAGTAAAAGAATAAGTATTTAGAATGAAATTAGGAATTATACTGCTTTAGGAAAGTAGCAGAAGTAGATTCTCCTTTAAATTCAATGACATACCTAATCACCTGTCATTGGACAGTACCAGACTGTATTCCTATCCTGTTGAGTGGACATTAAGTCTAATTAGACAGCTGTTAGTTACTGCCAGGATGTGAGTGTCACTCTTGCAACTTTAGATACTGCTTGTCACACATCATAGGCATTACAACTGAACAGGACTACTGACTGTTTTCTTGCCTTTGCACCTTCTGTTACAATAAAAGTTAGTTGTCAGGGGGGATGTTTTGTGGTTAGATATAACTCAATACTCTGAGGGATAGTTCTGAAGTATTTGATGTCTTTAACAGTAGGGAGATACCTTCAATTTCTGGGAGACAACCAAAGACATTGTTTTGGGGGTCTCTTTTACTAAAAGGTCCTCCTGATTTAGCACAACCTGACCTGGTACTTGCTATGTAGACCAAATTCCCCTCAAACTCATAGCAGTCCTTCTGCCTCAGGTCCCTGAACGCTGGATTTATAGGTGTTCACTATCATGTTTTTAAAAGATGCACAATCCTATCTGAATTTTTCCTAGGTGTAAACATTCTTACAACTGTACCCATCATTTAATATTTTTTTTGGCCAAGGGTCAAGGACAGTCAGGTTGGTATTGAAATAGGAAGGTATAAAAATATTTTAGGATATGCAAGGAAACTGGTCAATGAGAATGGATACTAACTATTGTGAGTTAAAAAGTATATCAGAGACTTGAAATGTGTCTCTGCTACTACAGTTTAGCTTCAAGAAGGTCACAAAGAGGGATAACATAAACGTTGAAGGTCACAGACATTTGTATTGAAATGTTTTTCTACTTTAACATTTTCTATGGCTACACTGAATGCTAGATCCAAATGTAAGGTACTGAACTGAAACATATCTTAGAAGTTCTGATTTTAATTCCAAACTTCTGCTTTGGCTACAAAGGTACTCTCAGGCAAATCATTTAATATTTCTGGGATAAGCTACCCGATTGCTAAAAAGAGGAATGGTACTTGCTTTACCTTGTGATTAACTCTCTTGTTTCAATCAATCCCACAGTAATTTTCTTGCTTATTCTCTTTCTTTATCCCCTAGACTAAATATACTTTATGCTTAAGTGATGCAATTATGAATTCTGTGAATGCTACACTTTTGATGTATCAACATTTCCTTGAGAGTGGCTTGAAAACTATTGGAGGTAAACTAATTAAATGTGTGTGTGTGTGTGTGTGTGTGTGTGTGTGTGTGTGTGTGGTGGTGAGAGAGAGAAGAGAGAGAGAGAGAGAGAGAGAGAGAGAGAGAGAGAGAGAGAGAGAGAGAAAACTCAGATGGAAGACATGTGAGTGTAAATATTGAAGTGGTGGTGAAATGTATAATCTAAGGAATCCCTTGGGTTAGATAAGTATGAAATGCAATTACACTGGATGCCTCATGAGAGAACTTGAGTATGGGCATTCCTGCCATGATGTCAAATAGGGGATAGATTAAGTAGGCCAACACTCTGCAGGTGGCAAGGGACAGCATTGGGCTTACTGTGAACTTGGACCAGAAATAAGACCCAGACTGCTATCACTGCTACAAGAGATGGGGACAGAGTAATGGCACTCGAGAGATGTTCTAGGTATAAAGTAGAATTTAAAAGGCCCTGGACTCTACTGTAAATGAGAGCAAAGTTTCTTCGAGCAGTATGGATGGTGCATCAGTGTAATGAAACTCTGTGTTAAACACAGTGCACAATTTCTTAGCTCTCTGGATAACATTATTAAAAGAAAAATGTTTGTGACCATACAAGCATAATAGAGTCTGAAGAATTACAAAAAATCAAGTATACAAACACACACACACACACACACACACACACACACACACACACAAGCATATTAAAATTCTACATTTCTTAGATCAAGAGCTCTCCAGGTCTTGTTGAGAATGATAAACACAACTCTGTTAACATGCTCATAATTGGTCCTCCAAACTTCTCACAAACTTCCCACAAACAGAGCATCCTGTTTTGCAGAACTACCCATTTTGGCTTTTCTCTATTGTCTCCTCTTGATGGAAAATTTGTCAAGAATTTCGATTTCCCTGGGATGTTTCACATCTATTTTCCTATATTATCCATATTGTTTCAATATTCTATCCCCAAATTTTTGTTCATTTGTCCATTTATTTCATCCAACAAAATTACATCACATATATAATATATCATAATATGGATGTGTTTGAAAAGTATAGCACTATAGTACAGATGATTGTACAATGTAAGTATAGTATAGTATAGCATAGTACAGTTCAGTCCAGTATAGTATAGTGTAGTGTTATAGAAAATGGAGGTTGTTTAACTCCACAAACAGGAGGTCTTTAAAGAGAGTAGGGAGAGTGATCGTATAGAGAAAGACCAAAAATGAAGCCATTCATAAAAGACCATATTCTGTAGCCTAGAGCTTGGGAATGTTCATTTAGTTTATGTGGGTGTAGTTAGATGTTGTCCTAGGATATGCAATAATCACAAAGGAAGGTGCATGTGCTTGTCTTTTACCCAGGTCCTGAGCACTGCGGCTCATGCTTTGAATCTTTACTTCTCTGATTACTGCTTCACAGTTTAGGTTCATCGAAAGGGGACAAAAGATGCTATGCTTTTAGAACAATTCAAGGGCTATTGCCAGAGGACAGAGAATGGGTGATCCATGGAAACACAGAGGACTGGTAGCATCTAAATAGGAGAAAAATTCAAGTTTCTGCCCTTCAGATAGTGGTATATTGGAACTGAAGCATCCTTACTGGGGCTTTCCTTCTTGGTAAATTTCATATGGTCTGTGGGTTATATTCTGGGTATTCTGTACGTTTTGGTTAATATCTACTTCTCAATGAGTACATACCATGCATATCCTTTTAGGTCTGGGTTTCCTTACTCAGAATGATGTTTTCTAGTTCCATCCATTTGCCTGTAAATTTCATAATGTCCTCATTTAAAAAGCTGAATAGTATTCCATTGTGTAAATGAACCACATTTCCTGTATCTATTCTTTGGTAATCACAGAAGGCAGAAGGAGGGAAGGACAAGAGTAGGAGAGGGGAAGGGCAGGGAAAAAAGGGGATCAGGTCAAGTACAAGGCAGGGAGACATGAGAGAAAACCCAGAGAGCTAAGAGAATGAATGGTAATATGTGGCCGGAGGGGTGGGAAGCAAGGTGAACCTCTAGAAAGTCCCAGAGACCTGGTGTATGAAAGGCTCCCAGAACTCAATGGTGATGACCTTAGTTTAAATGCACAACAGTGGGGAGATGGAAGCTGAAGAGACCACCTCTAGTTGATAGACAGGGTCCCTAGTGGAGAGATGGGGTCAGTAAACTACCTTCAAAATTTTTCAGTCAGTTTTGTTCCTGTCTAAAAGAAATGCGGGGACAAAAATGGAGGAGAGACTGAAGAAAAGGCCATTCAGTGACCAGCCCAACTTTGTATCCATCCCCTGAGTGGACACCACACCCTGGCACTATTACTAATGCTATGTAGTGCTTGCAGACAGGAGCTTAGCATGGCTGTCCTCTGAGAGGCTCTACCAACAACTGACAGACAGATGCAGATACTTACAGCCAAGTATTGGAGTAAGGTAGGGACCCCTATGAAAGAGAAAGGGGAAATATTGAAAGAGCTGAAGGGGATTGCAACCCCACAGGAAGCTCAACAGTAATAACTAACCTGGAACCCTGGGAACTCCCAGATATAAAGCCACCAACCAAAGAGCATATATGAGCTGATCCTTGTCCCCTGGCACATATGTATCAGAGGACAGCCTTGTGGCCTCAGTGGCAGAGAATGCAGCTAATCCTGTAGAGACTTAATGCCCCAGGGAAGAGGGATGCCTGGGGGTGGGTGTGTGGGTGGTGGTGGTGGTGGTGATGGTGTGTGTGCGTGTGTGTACACCGTCTCAGAGGCAAAGGGGAAGGGGGAGGTTACAAACTCTATGAGGGAGGATGGGGAGGGAAGTAATATTTGGAATGTCAATAAATAATAATAAAAAACAATATTGGGGAAAAGATCTTAGAATTTGTAGAGAAGAGTATTAGAAATAAAGTTAAGGCTATAGATGGTTAGATGCCAAAGCTCTTGCTCTTTAAAGAACTCAGAATAAATAATAGCACCAGCGAGGAAGAACAACTTCACTAAAGTGTATGAACGATGTGCATCACTGTGTGTCACACTTTAAAATTTACATTTTACCAACATGGCTACTTAAACATTACCTCAACAAGATACACCGGTAAGCTTGGTAACATCGATGGGGAAAAACTCACTAGATGTCAACACTAGGAAAAGTACTACAGGTAACTAAGGAATTCTGAGAGCAGAAGAAATAATTTTCTCCAGGAAAACCAATTGTATTCAATACCAAACTGTCAGCCTTGAAAACTTGTACATACAAGTAACATTCTACAGACTGAGAAAGTTTGTTTATGTATTATGGTATATAACACAACAATTAAACAACAATATAAATATAAACAACAAGGAAGGGAAAAGTGTCCATGAATTTCAAAGAGAGTAAGGGGAGGGGTACATTTGAAGGTTTGGGGTGGGAGAAGAAAAGATGATGTGATTATATTACAATCTCACACATTTTAAAAATAGAACAAATGAGGAATTATTGTAAGGATTTGCATTGGAAATCATTTGCAGACTTGTTTTTCTCATTTGACCACATGGTCACCGAAATCATTTCAGGTTCTCAATTTGGTGGTGATCACCTTTCCCAGTATCCTGAACCATCCTGCCAGCCCATGGATTGAAGCTTTGAAAGATTATTTAAGGAGTTTAAGATGATCATATCTTCCTAGGATGGCTATTTAACAACATAAATTTGTTTTTACCACTGGAGCATAGGAAATCCAGCATCAAAATTCCAGCAGTGTCTGGTGAGGGTCTGTTGTTTATCGGTTCTCTGGACTTTACAAGATAGTGTCCAGAAGGAAACTCATTAATGCCATTTAAATAAGGACAGTAATCCCAGTGGTAACAGCATTGCCCTCATGACTTAATCACCTGTCAAAACCCCATCTTCTGTACCATTTCCTTTGTGGTAAACACAACTATCTAGGAATGTGGGAGGACAGACACGCAATTCACCTCAATTGGATTGTTAACAAGAAGCAAGATGTTCAGTTTGAGAAGCTCTGAGGTAATCCTCATGAAAGATGACAGGAATTCAAACAATGCTGTATCCATTTGCAAAAATGAAGATTGTTCCAAGGACAAAACTGATAACTCTACTGACACGTTGGTGGAGATCGTTAAAGAAAGATGAAGACATGCAAGTTCAGTTCCAGTGATGATACCACCAACCATGGCAGCAAGAGCTGGGAGAGATGTGGGTTGGAGTAGAACATCGTGTAAATATGTTTTCAGACGTACTGATAAACAAGGGCTCTGCTGAATATCCATACAGCTCTCTACAGAAAAGGCTGCTTTTCTAATAAATAACTGTGGATGCAAACATTCTTTTCAAATCAAGTTAAAATCTTTCTGGGTGAGACTCATACATTGTGATTCTTGTTTTGTGTTTAGATTCTCAAATGTACAATCTGGCACTGAGGAGACTATCAATAAATGTGTGACAAATTCATAATACTGAACCAAATTATGTATGCTTGCCCTCTTTTTCAAGTCTTTTATAGTATTTCTAAAAGAAAGATTCACCTTCAGATTTAGCTTACAGTGAATACTGATAGGGAAGAAATGGCTCAGAATCTTCGATAAAATTTCTTGAAGTGACAAATAGAAAATTGTAACCAAAAGGATTTGATTATAGGTAATCATATATAGGTTATCTTTTGGATATGTATATGTATGTGTATATATATATATGTGTATGTGTGTGTGCGTGTTGTTTCAGTATTTTTGTTTTTGTTTTGCTGTGCTTTTGTTTTTTCTGCATGGTCTTATGTAGCCTATACTGGCCTCAAACTTTCTGTGTACCAGAGGCTGGTTGAATTCCTGATCATCCTACTCCCACCTCCCAGATGTTCAGAGTTTAGGCATAAAACCACCACACTGACGCAATGTTTTGTGTAATGTTTTCTTAGATTTATCTAGCTCAGTCCAGTTTCCCGTAGTTTCATATTTAATATGAGCACACAATGCCTTACTTCTTATGTGTAAGCTGTTGTGACTCACAACTAAAACCCTATAACTAAAAACATCCCTGCCTGATTCAGGTCCACGTACGAATTGAAATCAGAGAAGGTATATGCTTTGTGACAATTTCACTCAACATTCCAGGTCCTACCATTCATAGCTCAAGGTTACAGACAGATAAATTCTTTGACTACTTGTCATTGATTAATAATATACTTTCAAGGCACTTTTAGATGGTAAATATACTATCTTGCCCCCCACTCCACCCACATCTCCTGTTCTTATCATGACTCACTAGTATGCATGCCTTCTTTACATTTCCTGACCATTTTAAAAACCGAAGTCTATGTACCACATTCTTGGGCATCCTTTGAGTAGCATAAATGCATGAGGATCAACTCTGAAGTAATAAGGTGTTAAGAGAGCAGTCATCTAAATGACTTGTGTCATAGAATATTTAAAAGAATTGTTTAAAGTCAAAGCATTCTAAGGTTAAAATTTCATTCCTTGAGTTGGAGGAAGAAGCGGGTACCTATTTATCAATGGAAGATGTTAATCATATTGTCACATTGCTGGGTACCGGCAGTGTGTGGTACATTCTTGACTTCTATTAAGTGATGACTTATTTTTTTTCAGATAAGTCACCAGCAAAAGGCACTTACTTATTACACATGTTTTTCAGCATATGTTGCAAGTTTATTTTAATGCTGAAGAGGCACATTATGATCAAAGCAGAATTCTGCCCAATTTAAACTGTTCCAAGCTATTTTCATACATTCACTCATGTAATACTGTAAAATTTACATTAAAATGAATGCTTGTCTACAATTAAGCGATTCAGTCAACATTTAAAAAAAGGTGCAAATGTGTGCAACGTGAAAAAAGTCAACAGATGTGCGAATCATCTCAGCTTGAGGGCCAGTACCCAAAAGAACAGTACATATACAAATTTTTTTCTAACTTTTATTCTTTCTGTCCTCGAAAGGTTTTCTATATATGAATTAGAGGTCACATACACACATAGATACACACACACACATACACACACACATGCTTACACACATGCACATACAGGCACATGCACACACTCACACACACACATACATACACACTCCTACAACATTTTAATGATAATAATTTGATTAACTAAAATAAATTGGGTTAAGCAATAAATAATAAACTACAAAATCAACAGTAGATGCTGTGATGAACATATATGTGTATGTATATGTTTCTCCTAATTCTGATATTTTTCTATTAATAACTACATTTCAAAGTAGTATAGAAGCAATAACATTAAGAACATTTAGCGATTAAATATTAATAATCAGAATATTTGTCATAAAAGCATTAAGTAAGGATCAGCAAGGATGTAATAAAACAAAGAAAAGCTTCAATTTATAAAGGAGAATAAACTGATAAATGCCTGTGTCTGGTTTTGTAGTGCTAGGATGGTTCTAGGAGTCCTTATTCATATCCTAATCTAAATGAGCCTCCTCAAGCATTGTTTAATGTATCCTACATAATCTTCTGCGTGGGGATACTGGCTAATAACAGAAGGCTGTGAGATGTGAAGTTAATTTTCATGGAATCACAAAAATCAAAATATTACATAAGGCATGTTTTGGTTACTGTTTGAAAGATGTCTATTCCTTGTCTACTTTAGTAAGTGTAAAGACTCTGCTGCTGATTGGTGGTCTGTAATTAGTTTCACCTGAAACTTCTCTACAGCAGAAAAGAATGGGGTACGTTAGTGCTGACTTTATCCTATTATTCCAGTGAGCTGAAGGATATTGGATACGCTATCCTATTGGCTTTCCAACCATCTACTTAAAACCATAGATGCCCAGAGAGGGTATTGACTGATGGCATGTGGTTAAAGATAATGAATAAATAGTACTTACACAAGAAAACGTCCGTACCAAGAATACTTTATATATGTATCCATGTTCAACTTGAATATGATTTTAACTTCAACTTTTTTGATTGGTTATAGCTCTTCTATGAATAGCCTTGGAGATCTGCACCCTCTGATTGTATTTCTGTTGAGAAAATGACTAGCTGGAGCACTCAGATAAAACCATCAGCCATAGTTTAATACAGTAGAAGAAATCACCTCTCCTCACACATTTTAAGTTGGGAAAATAAGACTGCTGAGAAAATATAAAGTTTATGACTTGGTAAGTGATTCCTGTGACCTAAAGATATTATAAATTTTTTCACTAACATTATTTCCATAGGAACTTAGTAGTTTTCATACTTAGTTCACTGATTCAGTAGTAAATTTGTATATTTCTAGAATGTTGCAAAATATATAAGATTTATGTTGTCACAATACAGCAACAATTACTTTCCTCAAAGAAAAGGATTCTATAAACAGGGTCATGGATATGAGAGAGAAGCATATGCTCATATGAATCAATTCAATCAGGAAAGGAACACATGTCTGCAGATAGCTTTGCTCTCCATTTCTGAAAATTAGGTTCTAGCAGTCTGTTATTATGAAGGAATATAATTTTTAACGTGGAAAAGTATGTGTGTGTGTTCACTGATTTTTGACAATGTTTAGAGTGTTTAAGAAATATGTTTTTATCTTGTTAACTAGTTTAGTTCTCTTTCATGTCTCCTTACTTCATATTGTCAATGAAGAATTGTTTGACTCATGTTATATAATAAAATTTGAAGTAGTCACTAACACTAAAAAAACAGTAGGTGGATTCAGAATTGGGAAGATGGCCCAATGGGTAAGATAATGGATTTCCAGAGCAAAACAGCTAGCTAAACTAGCTAAATTAGTCATCTGGGTTCAAATGTTAAATCTTGCTTCCTTATATAAGATAGAGATTGATCAACATCAACCTCTGAAAAACACATTCAATGAGAATATATATATATATATATATATATATATATATACTTGTGTGTACACATATGAAAACATACACATACATTCATGCACACTACTACTATTACTACTACTACTACACAGTCACACACACACACACACACAAGAGAGAGAGAGAGAGAGAGAGAGAGAGAGAGAGAGAGAGAGAGAGAGAGAGAGCATGATAACTGTACATAACCATGTGTTTCAGAGACATTTTTGAAAGTCTGGGGTACCTAACAACCTTGGAAACAACTTGTGCATCTATAGAGCAACTTGCCATTTGGCACGATATGCTTTTACCTTAGCTCCTGTCCAAGGGACTTATTACAGGTTTTATTGTTTTTTTGTCTTCTGAGTTAAGATTCCTAAATGTGTCTAGCTTCTATTGTGCAAAAAGGTTCAAGGCCAGAATGTGAGACTTGAAAGCACAATATTAGTTCATCTTATTAAATCTAGGAATGTCTGAACACAACCAGACTAGCCAAGTGGTGGAGGAGGGGGTCCATATATTTATGTTTTATTAGATAGGTAGATGAAAGTAAAACTGTATACTAAGAAGACCATTCCTGATAGGTCATTATCTGGCTAACATAACAAAACACAGAGTCAAAAGTAATTTGTTTGTTAATTAATACATCTTTTTTAGACACTGGAATTACTGAGTACATGTGTGTGTGTGTGTGTGTTGTGTGGGGTCTTTACGGAAATTTTATGACTAGACTCAAATAGAAAAAAGTTATAGAAAACATGCATAGGCCAACAATTCATTTAAACATCAATCAAAAAATTAAAGTGGCAGATCAAGGTACTAGGTAGTTGTCAGGAAGGAGAATTGACCAATTGGATTGGAATAGCTTCACAAGAAAGATATATGTAAATATCAATCTGAAGAATATGAAGCTCACCTCATGAGCAGGTAGGTGATGGAGGTGGTATTAAAGTAATCAGCACATGCTGAACACATAAAGAGTGGGGGCAAGAATTCTGATTATGTTATTCACAGCATAAATATTTATCTGAAGGTCAATAGCCCTTTGTAGGAGCTCCAAGAATTATGATAGTCTCATTGGATCACTATAAAAATCAAATCAAAGCAAATAAAATAACATGTCCTATTGTTTAACTGTGATACACATAGGCACTTCAGTGGACAAAACTTTTTGATGCTGCCATTAGTTTTGTAGGAGGAGAGTGAGATTCGCTACTTAGGACAGTGATGGAAAAGTACAGCTTGATAAATCATTAGCAGATACTCAAGTAAAGGAAAGAATGGACAGAAAATATAAAGACTGGAGTGGAAAGATATGAGGTGGGTTAACCTTTTTATTTTCTATTTTCTTATTTATTTATTCATTTTTATTGGAACTTTTATTTACATTTCAGATGTTTCCCTTACCTCCTTTCCCCCCTCCCTCCTAGGAACTCCCTATCCCTTCCCCTCTCCTCCTGCCTCTATGATGGTGTACTCACACCCACCCTCCCCAGTACCTCACCTCCCCACCCTTGAATACCACCCCTACGATGTCCAGCCTTCATGGGACCAAGGATCTCTTCTCCCACTTATATATAGCTCCCTTGCATATATAGCTGGAGCCATGGGTCCTTCTCTAAGCGCACCCAGGCTGGTGGTTTAGACCCTGGGGGCTCTGGTTGGTTGATATTGTTGCTCTCCTCATGGGGTCCCGTACCCTTTCGACTCCTTCAGTCTTCACTCTATCTTCTCTGTTGGGAACCCCATGATCAGTTTAATGGTTAGCTGTGAGCATCTGCCTCTGAATATGTCAGACTCTTGCAGACCTCTAAGGAGACAGTTATGTTAGGCTCCTGTTAGCATGCACCTCCTGACACCCACGTCAGCATCTACCTTTGATGACTGCACATGGGATGGATACCCAGGTGGAATGGTCTGCAGATGGCCCCTCCTTCAGTTTCTGTCCTGCACTTTGCATCCATATTTGTTCCCTTGAGTATTTTGCTACTTCTTCTAAGAGGGACTGTACCCCCCCTCACTTGGTCGTCATTCTTCATGAGCTTTATGTAGTCTGTGAGTTGAATCTTGGGTATTTCAAGCTTCTGGGCTAAAGTCCAATAATCAGTGAGTGAATACCATGTATGTTCTTTTGTGATTGGGTTACCTCACTCAGGATGATATTTTCTAGTTCCATCCATTTATATAAGAATTTATCGAATTCATTGTTTTTAATAGCTGAGTAATATTACATTGTGTAAATGTACCACATTTTTTGTATCCATTCCTCTGTTGAAGGGCATCTGGGTTCTTTCCAGTTTCTGGCTATTATAAATAAAGCTGCTATGAACATAGTGGAGCATATGTCCTTGTTATGTGTTAGAGCATCTTCTGGGCATATGCCCAGGAGTGGTATAGCTGGGTCCTCAGGTAGTGATATGTCCAATTTTCTGAGGAACCGCCAGACTGTTTTCTATTTTCTTACTGGATGTGGAAGACATGTGCCACGCATCTTGTTACCCAGGACATTTTAGCTGACTTTATTATTTCGAGGACATAAATTTTGGTTTCAGAGGAAAGCAGAAGTAAACATAGGGTTTAACTCCATGGTAGTGTGTTTCTTTAGCACATACAACTTCCCGGATTCACTCCCAAACACTGTGAGAAAAGGGAAGGTGTGGGGGAGGGAGAGATAGGGAGAGAGGAACAGAAGTCAACTACCCCAGCCTCCTGTGGAATCTGGGTAAACTCATTACTGTAAACTGTAACAGTGTATCATTTTTCTCTGTTTAACCCATCAGTGGGACCCAGCAACATGGAGCATAGCATAGCATGTGATTCAGACTTTGACAGATAGTTATACCAATGAAGTACTTTAGCTTGAAATATAATAGCGTGAAAAGGGAAGTAATGGCAGAAAGGATTCTGGCCAGGGCACATGGGAAGTCAATTTTGAGGGTTCAGAGTTAGCCTGTTTATCTTTCATGTAGAGGAAGGCTACTGATTTGTTCGAGTTGATTTTATAACCTGCCACCTTGCTGAAGTTGTTTATCAGGTTTAGGAGTTCTCTGGTGGAGTTTTTGGGGTCACTTAAGTATACTATCATATCATCTGCAAATAGTGATATTTTGACTTCTTCCTTTCCTATTTTTATTCCTTTGATATCTTTTTGTTGTCTGATTGCTCTGGCTAGGACTTCCAGTACTATATTGAATAGGTAGGGAGAGAGTGGGCAGCCTTGTCTAGTCCCTGATTTTAGTGGGAATGCTTCAAGTTTCTCTCCATTTAGTTTGATGTTAGCTACTGGTTTGCTGTATATTGCTTTTACTATGTTTAGGTATGGTCCTTGAATTCCTGTTCTTTCCAAGACTTTTACTATGAAGGGATGTTGAATTTTGTCAAATGCTTTCTCAGTATCTAATGAGATGATCATGTGGCTTTTTTCTTTGAATTTGTTTATATAGTGGATTACATTGATGGATTTCCGAATATTGAACCATCCCTGCATTCCTGGAATAAAGCCCACTTGATCATGATGAATGATTGTTTTGATGTGTTCTTGGATTCGGTTTGCTAGAATTTTAGTGAGTATTTTTGCATCGATATTCATAAGTTAGAATTTGTTGTGATAGCATTCTTTGTCTAGTATCTCTGCTTTCATAAGGACCCTTGAACATCAGCAGAAAGAGAAAGGTTCCCTAAGCATAAGCAAGGAAATGCACTGCATTAGTGGTTTCTGGCTGTGTAGGTCTTAATCCTTATTCTCTGTCCTTTGGAGAGTCTCTGGGTAGGTAATACTAAAGACATTGTTTTTCACCTTAACTGAAAAGGAGTAGACTTTATTATTTGCATGTCTCAAATAATGTATATTTCAAAGAAAAGCCACGATTTCCATCCTGAGGTGGCAATTTCTTATTTGTTCCAATACGTACATTAGTATCCACAGGAATCATGGGGTTAGCATAGCAAGGATGCTAAACAAATAAAGAAATGCTTGCCAATATTATGTCTCACAATGAAGTAAAATATATATCTTAAGTTAGTAACCTGGAAACTTAGATACATCAGCAAAATAATTTCTTAAGTAAATAAGTATTTCTATGTTTATAGAGCTCTATAGAAATCTTTCTGGAATAGGTTAGTATGACTCAACACCCAATGTAACACGTTCATTACATGTGTTAATGATTTTACCATTACATGGTAAAGATTATTGCTCTTTTTGTTATCAATTGTGTGACCTTGAAATTTTTATTTCTTTATAACAACTGGTAAGTTCATTTGTAAAATGAAAAAAAATCATTTGTAGAGAATATTCTATATACTTAGTAGCTTGAGTGGTACAAAGTACATTAGTGGTTGCAGTTATTACAGGTAGTATTAAAAATCAGTTAGATGAACTAGAAAAATATCTTCAAGACTGAGTCAGAAGACAAGACTCAAGACTGATGAACTGCTGAATGCTGTATTCAGAGCCTTAATGCCTTGATGAGACAGAAGACTAGTGTAGGGCAAAGGTGTATACTTCATTCAAATTTCATGCTTGAAAGAGAAGGTGAGACACAGTAATGAGTGTGCATATTACACTTCAAATATCTCTCTTCTCTTTTACTGGAAGATAAGGCTTGCCAAATAACCCCCAACATCTCCCTATTTTTATATCTCCTCCTTCCTTTTTTCTCTTATGGGTTGAGATTTCTCTATGTCTGTATACACATATGCCATCTTCATATGTCTATTGAACAGAAGAGTTCAGAATAAATGTAGTTACATTAATTTTAGAGGATTTAAAGAAGCCAGCTGTTACTCTCTCTCTCTCTCTCTCTCCCCTCTCTATTCTCTCTCTCTCTCTCTCCTTTATATTTGGAGCACCAGACTTATCAGCTTTGCTCTGAAGCTAGCTGGGTTAACTATTGGCTGCTGTGCTTGACTTTATTTCCCCATCCCAGGTCCAAGAGTTGTTCTATATAAACAAATAGGAAGGCATTGCATCTTCATGTAGATATTTCTTTATTTCTTCATCTTTCTTTTTACTTCTTCATTCTTCTTTTACATTCTCTCCTCATGTATCTCTGTCTGTGAAACACCTGAATATATATAATTATATATTTACTACAACATGATTCCCTGAATTTCTGGTGGGATATTGATCTAGAGATGGATGGTGTATATCTCAAATAGAATACAATTATATGATAGATGATAGTCAGGAAATAAACAATGCATGTAAACCGAGGACTTGAGTGTCAATCAGAATAACTATTACAACTGATCAAAAAAATCAAACTTAAAAAAGTCACCATCCATCAATTTTTAAAATGAATCTCTTGTTTAAACATTTATTTGCTGCAAATGAATAATGAAAGACAGTCCCATCTCTCCACAAACCAAAATTAAATATCACTGAAATTCCTTTTCATAGACATTTGACAAAGTTGGGTATTTGGAAAGATACAGACACTATGTGCAACTGTGGAACAAGATCAAAACATTTTGGTGTTCTTTCTCACTTCAGTAGAACGGCAACTGCATGAGGCTATTCTCTGGAGTAATGATCTTGTCTCTCTCCAAAGGCTTTTTATCCTGTATTCAGGAGGTCACAGTCAGCCTTCAGCTGCACTGAGATCCACTCCTATTAATTTAAAATGGGGGTGTCAGAGGTCCACACTCAGCAAAATCTGCCCCTTCCAAGGTAAACTTTACCAGTTTCTCATTTGAAGAAATGAGAGTTTATCTTTAGAAGATAAAACATTTATGTATTCTATTCATTTGCTAGTAAGGAATAAAATAAAAACCCATGAGAAAATAATACAGTATTTTCTTTCTTAAACAAGACTCATTTTAATTCCGTGTTTTACTAAGATTGTTTTGAAGCTATTGTGAATATTGTTATTTTTATCATTATCTTCACTTTTTAAAGCAATCTAACATACTAAAAACGTTATTCACCTCACCGTATATCCATTTCTTTTTATCTTTTTTAAATATTGAAGATTCAATGGAAAGAATGAAAGAAATACAGTTGAAGATGCAGGTGCACTAATAAATGGGTGGTCTTTGGATTACTGTATTTATGTGTGCTGTGGCAAAACTGAGCAGAAACCTAAATGTTACACATGCAAAGTGGTACAACAAGAACATCTGTGTTGGGGGGATTGAACTGGCATGGCTAACACCTCCAGTGCCAGGTGCAAAGGAAATTTCAATACAGCTTGAGTAATCTTGACTGCTAGCATCTGCCGGCATCAGCTTATCTCCTGTGCTCACAGTCCATCACTATCCATTCGGGTATTTATGTGATACATCTGGGGTGAGTGCAGCCAAACAAGAAGGGGCAAGTCTTGGTTTCATTTCAGGGGGCAAATGCCTGACTCTTTAATTCAACACAAAGGCAAATAGGAATTCTTTTCAGGCCCACAGGCAGCGAGCCAGCTCTCCAAGGCTGATGAGCCTGTAGCACTCAGCGTGATGGCTGCTTTGTCCTGTCAGTTTTCTTACATAATCACGTGTGTAATCTGGAGACATTTATCTCTTCAGTTTAAAAGTCTGCATCTAGATATTATTGCCAGGGAGATAACAGGGTTGTTTTGTGTGTGTGTGTGTGTGTGTGTGTGTGTGTGTGTGTGTGTGTGTGTTGCCAGAACTGTAACAGAGCTTTAATGTGACTTGGCTCAAAGTCTCAATATATATCTGATTTTTCAGAATGAGTATGCATGGAAGGCAAGGGAATGGGAGAGTTCTCCCTTCCATGAGTCTCCATCACGTACACTTCACATGTCCAACAACTCTATCTGTGTGAAGATTACACCCTACTTCTCAAGTAATCATATCTCCCCTCTCCAATGAGACAAGCATCCCACAGAACTCATAAGACATTCACTACTTTAGCCCTTACTCTCTTAGAAACCACACAGATCACATCCCAAGCCCCTTTGCTCCTGTCCGAAGATTTATAACTCCCATTTTTCCATTACAAAGCAGACCCCTTTGTTCTTGTTCTTTGGCTCATTCTGTCTTGGTATCTCTGCAGTCTTCCTCTCAGATCACTGTCCTGTGAATTCAGTCACTCATTTTGATCCTTGGAGAAGCCTCTCAGGTCTATTACTATCACTACTGTTATAGCCAGTGTTCTTCCCCATCGAGCATCTTTACAGACTACGTGACTGTGTTCTCCTCACTCCTCAGACATCTCAAATCTTGCTTCTTGGTTTTACTCATTAAACTTCCTCTTGTTAAGTTTGTAAATCATGTCTCTTCAAGTTGTTAGAGTCTAACATCTCTACCATTCAATAGAGATGTGTGCCGTGATTCCCAGAGTCTCTCTTTCTCTATCCTACATTTTTCTACTCTGTGACAGTCTCTTTCATGTATACTTTCTCTGTCTCCTACATCTCTGATCATTTCCTTTGAGATCCCTCTGCTTTCTTTTTTCCCCCTAATTAGCAATAAAAGAAAGAATGCAATTATGTGGCTTTTGTCCTTGATCCCTCTTTTTATTGTACTCTGTATTTACAAAATCTTATTCATAACCATGGTTTGATAACAGATAACCTGCACTTTTTACTGCATGTTTCGGCAAAATCTTACTGTGATTAGACAGGATAGATGCTGTAAATTAAAAGCAAAACAGTGCATGTAGAAAAAGGGCACATCATTCCTTCATATAGAGACCTACGGATTATGCTCTACAAATTGTGTCTTCCTTTAGTCCATAAAGATTCACCAGGGGCTTTGTGGGTGCACCATCACTCCAAAGAAAAGTAACACCACTTCTCTCAAGGAAGCTGCTTCTCTACCTTTCAGTAACTCTCCATTTTTTTTCCATTTAGATACAGCTGATGACACATCCAGTTCCTGTGAATCCACGTTACTTAGCTTTGTAATATATGCCTTTGTAACCTGTGTGCTCTAAATTTATCCTCATCTCTTTATCTATTTACAATCATAACTCTCTCTAATAAGTACTGGTTAGATGACATTTGGTTTTAAAATAAACTAATTTTTACTTTGTATGATGGATTTATACAAACAGAGATACACCATCCAGTGTTTGTACTGATGTGATTGCTGTCTTGAGAGAGCTCAGATGATGCAGAAGTTAGAAACAAGGGAATGACCATTTTGAAATGGAAAAATCTAGTATTAATGTGTTCAAAAACAGAGAACAGAGAAAGACCCATATTGCTCCATTTGGAGAAAATGGAGAAGAGATTAGGAATCTTTTCCAAATGGATAATAAGTGTGAGCTTAGCCTAGCTTAACCATGACACTGGAAATCATATTTTCTATAACATATCTTAAAAGCTGTAAATCTCAATCCAGATTAATAATGTGCCTCAACACTGAAATCATCTCACAAACCACTCAATAGTTAAATAAAAATATTAGTATAATAAAAAAAAAACAGGGTAAAAACCACAATGGTATTTGCTCAGCCTCGTAGGTGAGTGTGTTGGTGGTCTGAGGCGTCTGCCAAGAAAAGCTCTTCTTGTGCTTGTAGTTGACTAAAGGCCAAATACTAATGGAAACGAAGGCCTGATCTGTTCTGGAAGTGGCTCTCGCCCATGATGAATAAGAGATGGCTTAAAGGAAGATAAAGAGAAACTGATCATAATTATGCCCATTTATGGTCTTTCTAAGCTAAAATAATACATAATATCCTTTGAGGAAAATGCTGAACCACTATTCTTGTAACAGAGATTTTAAGAATAGCTTTATTAAAACATGTAGGACTCCTGTATCATAAACTTTACCACTCAAATTTCATTAATTTTTGTAAATTCAAAGATATGTTCAAGACATGTTCAGCCATCAGTGGTAAATCTCATGTTATTTTCATAATCTCTGAAGGAAAACTATATCCTCTCTACATTGCTTCTTTATTCTCTGATTGACTGTGAGTTCCACTGTTTAACGAGAAACTAATGATCAACTCTCTATCTCTCCATTGTAAATAATCCTTACAAATGGAATCTTCTATGTGGGATTTTATAGTTTTTTTCTAACTTAAATTATGTTTCTCAGGTTACTCCAAGTTATAGCATGTATTAATTACGTTATGCTATTCTGTCCCATTCAGGACTGATATCAATGTTAATATAGTATGCTTTGCTTATTCTCTCAGTCATTGCTTCACTATTTTGGGGTGAAGGGACAGGGTTGTACTGTATATATAGTCTTAGATGGCCTTGAACTCATCTTCCCAGCTAAAATTCCAGCGTAACTGGTATCATGGGTGAATGGTATGCCACACTACCAGTCACTAAATTCCATTTTAATTACTTTAGCCATTACCTGTGGTCATAATTTGTATCTCAAATGTCCTCAAAGGCTCATGGATTGAATATTTGGTTTCCTGTTACAACAGGGCTCAGAGGTAAGACCTGAAAAATGAGTCTTTTATTTCCAGATTTATTTATTGATTTCTTTGTTTATGCATGCATAGTATATTTGTTGGCAACAATGTACCATAGCATGTGTGTAGGTGTCAATTTGCAGGAGTCTGTTTTTCTACTACCTGGATTCTAACAGCCATTGGATCAAACTCCATCAGGCTTGATAGCAAGTACCTTTATGTGCTGAGTTGTATCACTGAAGCCCAGATGGAACCTAATGAAGAAGATTCTAACATGCATAGATTCATCAAGTGATTTATTTGTAGATTAATATTGTTGTGGGGGTGTTGACACAACCATGTCTTCCTGCTTCCTGGTTATAATTAAGTGAGCATTTTTTCCAACCTGGCTATAGTTCTTGGCCTCTTCATAGGATTAAAGAATATAGAAACAGCCAATAGCCAGCTGAAAGCTCTGAAACCAAGAGCCAAAATAAATCTTTCTTCCTTTTTTTTTCTTTTTCTTTTTATTGGATATTTTATTTACATTTCAGATGTTAACCCCTTACCCCATTTCCCCCCTATTAGGAACTCCCTGTCCTATCCCCCCTCCTCCTGCTTCTATGAGGATGTATCCCTACCTACCCCCTACTCCCACCTCCCTTCACTCAAATTCCCCCACACTGGGTGTCCAGCTTTCATGAGACCAAGGATCTCCACTCCCACCTATGCCTAACAAGGCCATCCTCCCATACATATACAGCTGGAGCAATGGATCCCTCCTATGTGCTCCCATGCTGGTGGTTGAGACCCTGGGAGCTCTGGTTGGTTGGTATTGTTGCTCTCCTCTTGGGGCCACAAACCCTTTCAGCTTCTTCAGTCTTCTCTCTAACTCTTCCATTGGGAACCCCATGATCAGTTCAATGGTTAGTTGTGAGCATCTACCTCTCAATATGTCAGACTCTGGCAGATCTCCAAGGAGACAGCAATATCAGGCTCCTGTCAGCATGCACTTCTTGATACGCACATCAGCGACTACCTTTGATGACTACACATGGGATGGATACCCAGGTGGAACAGTCTCAAGATGGTCCCTCCTTCAGTTTCTATCCCACGCTTTGTCTCCATATTTGCTCCCTTGAGTATTTTGTTACTCCTCCTAAGAAGGACCGAAGCACCCACACTTTGGTCTTCCTTCTTCATGAGCTTCATGTGGTCTGCGAGTCATCTTGAGTATTGCAAACTTCAGGGTTAATATCCAATTATCAGTGGGTTAATACCATGTGTGTTCTTTTGCGATTGGGTTACCTCACTCAGGATGATATTTTCTAGTTCCATCCATTTACCTAAGAATTTCTCGAATTCATTGTTTTTAATAGCTGAGTAATACTTCATTGTATAAATGTAGCACATTTTTTGCATTCATTCCTCTGCTGAAGGACATCTGGGTTCTTTCCAGCTTCTGGTTATTATAAATAAGGCTGCTATGAACATAGTTGATCATATGTCCTTGTTATATGTTGGAGCATTTTCTGGGTATATGCCCAGGAGTGGTATAGCTGAATCCTCAGGTAATGCTATGTCCAATTTTCTGAGGAACAACCAGAATGATTTCCAGAGTGGTTGCACCAGATTGCAATCTCACCAACAATGGAGGAATATTCCTCTTTCTCCGCATCCATACCAGCATCTGCTATCACCTGAGTTTTTGATCTTGGCCATTCTGACTGGTGTGAGGTGGAATCTCAGGGTTGTTTTGATTTGCATTTCTCTGATGACTAAGGATGCCGAACCTTTCTTTAGGTGTTTCTTGGCCATTCTAGTTTCCTCAGTTGAGAAATCTTTGTTTAGCTCTGTACCCCATTTTTAATAGGCTGTTTGGTTGTCTGGAGTCTAATTTCTTGAGTTACTTATATATGTTTGATATTAGCCCTCTATCAGATGTGGGATTGGTAAAGATCTTTTCCCAATCTGTTGGTTGCTGTTTTGTCCTATTGACAATGCCTTTTGCCTTAGAGAAACTTTGCAATTTTATGAGGTCTCATTTGTCAATTCTTGATCTTAGAGCATAAGCCATTGGTGTTCTATCCAGGAACCTTTCCCCTGTGCCCAAGTATTCAAGGTTTTCCCACTGTCTCTTCTGTTAGTTTCAGTGTATCTGGTTTTAGTTGAAGGACCTTTATCCACTTGGATTTGAGCTTTGTACAAGGAGATAAGAATGGATTGATTTGCATTCTTCTACATGTTGTCCTCCAGTTGAACCAGCACTATATGTTGAAAATTCTGTCCTTTTTCCACTGGATGGTTTTAGCTCCTTTGTCAAAGATCAAGTGACCATAGGTGTATGGGTTCATTTCTGGGTCTTCAATTCTATTCCATTGATCTTCTTGCCTGTATCTGTACCAATAACATGCAGTTTTTATCACTATTGCTCTGTAGTATAGCTTGAGGTCAGGGATGGTGATTCCTCCAGAAGTTCTTTTATTGTTTAGAATAATTCTTGCTGTCCTGGGTTTTTTGTTATTCCAAATGAATTTGAGAATTTCTCTTTCTAACTCTGTGAAGAATTGAGTTGGGATTTTAATGGGGATTCCATTGAATGTGTAGATTGCTTTTGGCAAGATTGTCATTTTTACTCTATTAAAGGCTCACACCTAAACAAAGTAAAAGCAATATACAGAAAAAAAGTAGCCAACATCAAACTAAATGGAGAAAAACTTGAAGCAATCCCACTGAAATCAGGGACTAGACAAAGCTGCCCACTCTGTCCCTACCTATTCAATATATTACTAGAATTCCTACTCAGAGCAATTAGACAACAAGAAGAAGTCAAAAGGATACAAATAGGAAAGGAAGAAGTCAAAATTTCACTATTTGCAGATGATATGATAGTATACTTAAGTGACTCTAAAACTTCCACCAGAGAACTCCTAAACCTGATAATAACTTCAGCAAAGTGGCTAGTTATAAAATCAACTCAAATAAATCAGTAGCCTTCCTCTACTCAAAAGATAAACAGGTTGAGAAAGAAATTAGGGTAATGACACCCTTCACAATAGTTACAAATAATATAAAATACCTTGGTGTGAATCTAACCAAACAAGTGAAAGATCTGTATGACAAGAACTTCAAGTCTCTGAAGAAAGAAATCGAAGAAAATCTCAGAAGATGGAAAGATCTCCCATGCTCATGGATTGGGATTTTTTATTCTATATTTTAAATTCAATTAAAAATCCACTTTTTGGGACTGGTGAGATAGTTCTGTTGGCAAACTGCTAGTACTACAAGCAGTTTTGTTCTTCCTGCAACAAAATACTGGGCATAGTAACACAGACCTGTCACCTTAGCTCTGAGGAGGTAGAGGCAGGATTCCTAAGGCTCCCTGGATAGCCAGCCTAGTCTAGTTGGTTAGTTCAAAGCCATGAGACACTCAGTCTCAGGAAGAGAAAAGAATGCAAGTGGCCATATGGCGGCTGAAAAATAACTCCTGGAGTTGTCCTCTGACTTCCACACAGATCTACACACATATGTGCCCACACTCATAAAAACATATATGCATATAAACTTCTCTGTGATTGCTATTTGAATGATAGATATTTTTTCAATCACTTAGTTTCAGTGTACTTGTATGTTTGAAGTTTACATCTTTCCCATTCTTATCATCTTTGACTGACTGAGTTTGATAGAGATGGACTCATGCCTACCACTTTAATACTTGCTTTTCACATGCTTAATATCTTTCTTGAACCTTCCACTGCTTCCTTCTGCATTACACGAAACTCTCCAACTATGTAATTTCCTTGACTTTATTGACTTTTTATTATGTTTCTGTGAGCAAAGCTAACAGTGGCTCTAAGGTTTCTACCTTGTTGTTATCAGAACTAAGTTCATCTGCATGCCAAATCAGTATTGCTCATCACAGCTCCATTCTCTTGCCTCATTTTTGTGTTCTCATTCTTCTAATTACAATATGTATAAATGGTACAAATAGTACATTACTATTATTAAATTCATAATTAGTGCCTTCTCTTGAAACCGAAAGAAGAAAAGAAGAGCGAGTTCATGTTTGTGTTTCTGCTGATTAACTTGTTTATAGTGATTAAAACTTTTCATTGGTTACTGTGTATCACATTCCAGTCTGGCTTCAATTCCTCAGCAAACACTGCTTGGAATGCTCCCATTTCCTTAGTGCCATTATTACCAAATGTATTGCATTCTTCTATCATGGGCCTAATCAGACAGTTTGTACATATAATGCGAGCTCTCCTCCAGTAAGCTGTTAAGAAAAAAGAAAAAGATGGAACTTGCATTTCACTTGCATGTTATTTTTACGCAGTTATCTCTATTATTTCTCTTATTGTGCTCAATACTATTTCTGATGGAAAATCATTTGGTAATATTTTTGAATTAACTTGTAAATCTGCTGTCATGTACAACCTATGGTGGGCTGGATGCAACTGTGAGTTCTGCAGTGTTTCATGAGTGTGATCAGCATGTGTGTGTGTGTGTGTGTGTGTGTGTGTCCACATGCACTTGTGTGACACCATCCCATGAACTTTTCAAGTTCAACATACTGTCTTAAAGTCAAAATGTCAAAACATACATGGGAAGGTAGTGATCCTTTTTTAACCCCTTTCTGGTTTAAAGATTTTTTTTTTCTCCTTTGAGCTTCAATACTTTTATTGTGGTGTGTGTGTGTGGGGGGAGCGGGTTGTGTTTATTGTTGATGGAATTTGCTTAGCTTGTTTCTTGTATAGGTTAATTATTTACAGTAAAGTTGGCTTTAGTCATAATTTTCAATACACTCTGCTTTGTCTTCTCTTTTCCTTCTGATCATTCAATATACATATACTTGCCCGCTTTATGGTGTGTCTTGCTTCTCTGACAGAATATTTCATTTCTCTTCTTCATTAATTGGATTCTTTAGTCCATTTCATGAACAATAGTATTTTCTTTTTTCCAGTTCAATTTCTCTTCATAAAACTAAGTTTTATTTTACTAGTACTGATGATCTGATGTGCTGATGTGCTCTTGACTTCTGTTTTCTTTTTTCTTTTCTTCATGGATGCTTTGAGAACTTGTCTTTATTTGCAACTCTAGGCAGCATCTCTTGCCTGTTTTCCCATCCACACTCAGCTCTGTGAATGAATTAGACTCCCTTGTTTCTTTTCAGAACTCAAACATTTTTGTTGAAAACTTGATACTACAGTTAATAAATCTTAGTTCTTTTTAATATTTCTTCTGTCCAGGGATAGTGCAGTTTTCTTCTTTTTCCACTTCCTAGCTGGATTATTGGTAAAGTAAGTTCCTATCTACACCAACCGTCACTCTTGCTGAAGCCCCTGGCTTTGCTCCCAGGAATGCAGCCTTGGAAATGCACATAGTTAGGGCTATGGAAATGATAGTGGGGTTTACAGGACTGACTTTTATCGCCTCTTTTCTTGACCATCCCACTCCCTACTTGCTAGCCTGCCATGCTCTTGTTTCATGCTCTAGTCTATAATTTGCTCTACTCACAGATCTAATAAATCTTAGAATCACTTGAAGATATAGCTTCTGAAGTCAATGTTTAACATACCCTCAGAGTTCAGGGGCATGTCTCAGCAAAGTATTCAGCCTTTCGTTTCACTTGCATACCAATGAGTCTACTGATAGTCTTTTATCTTTTTTTCTCCTTAGGTTTGACCTCATCCCTATTATAAATGAAATAAATTATGTCAAAAGTTGTATGGAGCCGGGTGGTGGTTGTGCACGCCCTTGATCCCAGCACTTTGGAGGCAGAGGCAGGTGGATTTCTGAGTTCGAGGCCAGCCTGGTCTAGAGAGTGAGTTCCAGGACAGCCCGGGCTACACAGAGAAACCCTGTCTCGAAAAACCAAAAAAAAAAAAAAACAAAACAAAACAAAACAAAACAAAACAAAAAAACCCCAAAAAAGTTGTATGAAGCAGTTTGTTGTACAGCCTCATTTATTCCATTTATCCAATTGCCAAAATATATAACAACATCTGTGGAGCTGAGAAGGGCAGAGTGGGATTCTTCTCTCTGAATAACCCATTTGGAGCAGCATATTCTGTGAATGGAGGGACCCAGTGGTTTTCATAGACTTTCCTGAGTACTTATTTATCATCACAGAACCTCTATGTACCATTCTTAACACTCCACAGAGATTTTAGAATATGTGATGTAAATTTTAAGATACTTGTTCAAAAACATTTTAACATTCTGAACTATATATCTACATTTTGAACATTTGGGTTATACCTTAGACTATCAGGACAAAAGAGAAATCTTTTCCTCCTTTGGGTGAGGAATTAAGAGCAAGATTTAAAAGGTCTTGTTATTTGAAGAGCTGTCCCTGCCCCTCTCCAGTTGTATCACTTGGGAGAATGGGCCTTGTACCTCACAGGGACAGAAAAGCAGAGCTGTTCCTGTTGGGAGGGGGGCGCTTGGGTAAGCTACCACCCACAAGAGGATGAGTGTGAGAGAGCTGGCTCTGCCATTTGTCTACCTTGGGATGACGTGGGCAAGAAGAAGATGCACCCTGCTTCCCTGTCTTTCCCCTTTTCAACTACTGTAGACCCGAAAGCTGGCCAGAGGTCATCAGAGTGGGAGAGTTATCCCTGCCCCTCATCTACTGCAGAACTCAGGGGAGCAGGCCTTGCACCTCACCTAGGCAGCATAATGGAGCTGATGTTGATGGTAGGGTCACAGGTGAGCTGGCCCTGTCACTTCTTTGCCTTGAGGTGACATAGGCGAGGGAGACATACCCTCTCTCATCCTCTCCCCTTGTCATCTATGGCAGGGAGGATAGCTGACCCTGGTATCATGAGAGAAGGAGAGCTGTCACTTCCCTTCATTTGTTGCAGCACTGGTGAGCCTGGGCCCTGCATATTGCTGGAGCAGCACAGTAGAGCTGACCCTGGATGTAGAAGTTGCAAGTGAGCTGACTCCAAGAATCTGAACACAGGAGAGATGGTCCTTTGCTTTGTCTTCTGGGCAGTGGCACTGATAAGTGAAAGACACTCTCTTCTCTTCCCTCATACCTTGCCATCTATGGCAGGTGGCAGAGCTGGCTCTGGGGTCATGAGAGTGGGAGAACTGGCCATGTCCCTCATCAACTCGTAACAGTGAAAGCAGGCCCTGCACCTCCCTGGGCATCAGGGTAGAATAGGTCTTGGTTGTGGTAGTTGCTGGGAAGACAGCACCAAGGGCATGAGGGTGAGAGAGCTGCAGGCTGACCAGCTCAGAAATCTCTCAGGCTCAGATCTCAGGCTTTGAATTTTCCCACCCCAACATCTACCCCATCAATGAATTGCTGGAGTGAATGAAGGAGCCAGTCCTGCAGATCCAAAACTAAGGATCTCCATGACACAGGGCAACAACAGAATATCCAAGAGGAATCAAAGTGAGATTCTAATATTGATAGAGTAGCAGAAGCCAAAGACCTCTCAAATAAGTGTGGACAAGAGCATATACTATATAACATAGTGTGGCACACTACAAGTTTCACAAGGAGATTCCCCACCCCCCACCCTGCTGTTGATTCAGAGGATGTAAACATGGAGGGCAAGTACTGTTGAAAAGGAGATGAACAGGATTGGGGTACATGGTGTGAAATTCACAAAGAATCAAGAAGAAGGTTTTAAAAAAATTCCTGCTATATATATTCAGGACCTTTCTATCCTCTTTACTATAGCTTAGATACACTCAAGGAAATGGGAAGAGTTTATCACTGTATATAGAAATTATAAGTAGACTGATCAATAGAATATTCTCAATTATTTTGATGAGTTAAATAAATCAAACAATCATGTGATCTATTAGGAAGGAAGTGATAATACCTAGGAATGGAGACAATAAGAACAAATTATCAGATTAATTAATGCTTAAATATTTGCTTTCTCTATAAGATAAAAAGTCTAAATTTATTCTTTAAATATAATAAACAATTATGCCTATAAATTATGCTGTATTCTTACAAAGAAGGAATTTATTTCTCAGTAAAAAAAAAAAAAAAACCCTCAGATTTTCAGCCTTATAATTAGTTTTCCTAGAACCAATTATCAAACATTGGTCTCTTCTAGAGTGATAGACTTTTTTTTTCCTTTCTCCCTTTCTAGTAGTTGCTAGTTGATCTGCTTCAGTTTGAAATATCTGCAGGAAGGATGAATACTTGGGCATGGTTACCTAAGAACTGAAAAAAAAAAATTCCCAAGCACATCATAAACAACCTTTCAGAATCCCAAGATGGGGGTATAATAGAGATGGAATAAGTAAAAATAAATCCACAGGCTCAGACAGAAGCACATCAGAAATTCATACAAATGGTTGGGTTTCAGGGGAAATGCTATTATAAATATGTAATCTTTAGTTACTCAGTCCTCCCCAACACCCTGATTCTTAGATTTAAAGCCAGATTCCTTCATTATTTCTGACCTGATATGAAACACCATCTGGCATGTTCATGTTAAGAGGATTATATGGAAGAAAAATAGATATTTTTTGCTCCTTCTAACTCTAAGAGTTTTTAAAGGCATGCACATTATTTAGGTTTAAAATGTGGAAAAAACAAATGGATAAGGAATATAAGTGGTTTTAATATCTATTTCTTAAAAGGAACATAGTTATATACATCTTGAATGATGAACTATTTTTACTGGAGTTCATAGCTTCCGTTTTAAAATTTTGGTAGTTATGACAAATTTTCTTAAAAGAAATATTACAAATCCAGATTTTTATAAGGAAATTAGTCATTAGTTTTTATGATTTTGATACACACATATATGTAACTAAATTTTACAGATCACTAGGTCCATGTCGAATTTTTGAGATAACTCTGAAGATTTTCATCAGTTTTTAGTTCTGTGGACTGAATCAACCATATGAAAGTTGAGATGTTGGAATACAGGTTTGTGATTATTGAAGATAAAACTTCTATTTTCAGTTTACATAAAATCATAGACTTCTGCTTCCTGCTGCTGATAGCTCACGTTTAGAAAGGGATTTTGTGGTCAGGTGGCTCATGCTATTAATCTTAGTACTTTGGAGCCAGGCAGGCAGATCTCTATGGGTTTCAATCTGGCTCAGTTTATACAGTGAGTTCCAGGCTAGCTAGAACTATTTAGTGATACTATCATCAAAAATAAAAGAAAACAAAAAGTACAACAAGAAACCACCTCTTCAGACAAACAGAAAATCATCATCATCAACAACAACAGTAAAAACAAACGTTTCAAATTAAGAAAGATGGCATCCTAAAATTCTTTAAGAGGGCACTAGAAATGGTGTGCTATTTGGTTAGAAGTCTGGGTTACACTACAGATTTTCTGACACATAGTTCATTAGACTCTGTACTTTACAGAGTGCTTTCTTCTTAACCCTGATGTGCTTCTCTCTAGAAATGATCACTTTTCAAGGCCTATGTTCCACTCCTACCTGCACACACAGCACCTTAGAAACAGAGCTTAGCCAAGAGAAATGAATACAAAAAATGTGGTACATTTACACAATGTAATATTATTCAGCAATTAAAAAACAATGAATTTGAGAAATTCTTATGTAAATGGATGGAGCTAGAAAATATCATCCTGAGTGAAGTAACCCAATCACAAAAGAACACACATGGCATTCATCACTGATTATTGGATTTTAGCCCAGAAGCCTGAAATACCCAAGATTCAACTCACAGACCACATAAAGCTCATGAAGAATGAAGACCAAGTGTGTGTGGGGGAGCTTCAGTCCTTCTTAGAAAAAGTAACAAAATACTCAAGGGAGCAAATATGGATACAAAGTGCAGGACAGAAACTGAAGGAGGGGCTGTCTGCAGACCAATCCACCTGGGTATCTATCCCATGTGCAGTCACCAAAGGGAGATGCTGATGTGGATATCAGGACGTGCATTCTGACAGGAGCCTGACAAAGCTGTCTCCTTAGAGGTCTGCCAGAGTCTGACATATTCAGAGGCAGATGCTCACAACTAACCATTAAACTGATCATGGAGTTCCCAACAGAGAGAAGATAGAGTGAAGACTGAAGGAGTTGAAAGGGTTCGAGACCCCATGAGGAGAACAACTATACCAACCAACCAGAGTCCCAGGGCCTAAACCACCAGCCTGGGAGTGTTTTAGGGAGGGACCAATGACTCCAGCTATATATATAGGTGGGAGAAGAGATCCTTGGTCCCATGAAGGCTGGATGTCATGTGTGTGTGGGGAATTCAAGGGTGAGGAGGTGAGGTGCAGGGGAGTAGGTGGGGGTACACCTCATAGAAGCAGGAGGAGGGGGGATGGGATACAGGGTTCCTGGGAGGGAGGGGGAAAATGGGGTAAGGAGAGAACATCTGAAATGTAAATAAAATATCCAATAAAAATAATAAATAAATAAATAAATAAATAAATAAAATAAATAAACTAGAGCTTAATTCATACTAAGAACAATTTTGAGCACCTTCTTTTCTGAAGCATTTAGAGTAGCTAAATGTGCACATTTTAAAACATTTCTCAAGAGACTACAGATAACTATGAGCAAAAGCCAAAGTGTAACCAAAGCACCCAGTAGGAAAGAAAAAATGTAACTGAATCAAAAGTAACTAGAAAGGGCTAGAAAGATGGCTCAGTGTTTAAGAGTACATACTGTTCTTAAGGAGGACTGAGATGAATTTCCAGCACCCACTCACAATTGCCAATATCTCCAGATACAGACATTTAGTGTCTCAGTGCTTTTCAGGCACCCGTAGGCATTTGCAAATACCCCAAACAGATAATCACCATTATAAAATAATTTTTAAAATGTAGTCAAGAAAGATTTGGCAAGATTGGTTGTAACAAGCAGAAGTGAGTCAACTAAGTTTTTGTTTCAAAAGTATAGTAACTGTTTCATTTGGTTTGATCTGGTTAAATTATATAAGAAGAGAGAGGGAAGAGGCAAGCAGAAATGGTAGAAACTTCATTGATGGGTCCAAACTTATCATTGTCCTAGAGGAAAAAGCATAAATATTCAGATACTTAAAACTGTAATCAAGTTGTATAATTATGATACCCTTGAAACAACTTTTATCTGTTTCCTGAAGACAAAAATTCAAGATGAAAAATTAAAGGGTCTTGAAATGTTAACTTTTTATATATATTCTCTTTTATCTTTGGAATACAAGAGCAGATCTGTCTCCAAATTCCAGGTGAGTTATTAAACAAAAATCTCAGTGCCAAGTATGAGGTACCTTCTTTTACTTTGCTGGTCAAGTAGACACAGAGCATCTCTCGAACAATATAGAATCCTGCCATTTGTCTTGGTCATCCACTAGAACGCAATAAGAGGTTATCAATGACTTGATGGAAGATACACTAGCTGGAGGTGAGGTAGAAGTTTCACTACAGACTATACAAGCTGCTGGAGAAGAAGCTTCCTATGGTCTGACCTAGCATTAACACTATAAAGTACAAGCACAACCTGGAGGCCGTTCTGAATTGAGAAATAGTGACACCAATGTTATAGGAGTAACAGACAGGCTCCACATGAGGAAAATTATTTTCCTTAATGTAAATATGAGTAAAATCTTCTTAGGAAGTAATCTCTAGAGAGGAACCAAGTAATCTTTAGCTAAATTAACATAGCATCAAATTACCTTATAATTATTTATGTTTACTTCATAAATATAAATGTCACTTTCAGCTTTAACCAGAGAACTTTCTATTTATAGTAAAATGTGGAATTGTTGAGACACATGACTGTTCTAGTGCCAGAAGATGTCAAGAAAGGCTATAAAACCATCTTTTTGGCATGACACAACCATTCAAATCATGAAGCTAATGTAAGTATACACACCTAAACTGAGACTGTTTATTCATGTGCCTGTCAACAGCTTACTATCATTGTGAAAAAGATTTAAATGCCCCCCCCCACCATATTGTTTACTGAACTAGTGGCCACTGATAGCTTCTGGGAAAGGAAAAATCAACACCATTTGCTTTGTAACCACTAGTGCACCTAACAGGCACCAGTGGAGATCTCCAAACCCACAGTAACACAGTGGCCTTGGTTAAACCCATTAGCTCTTCAAAATAAAAACAAATGAATATGGAAAAAGAGACCTGTGGGGGGAGAGGGACCTAGTAGCGGTGACAAACAAGCGAGCCTTGGAGTGAGATTAGTCAGAATGTATACATTTTAAGAAAGTATACATGTCTTAAAAGAGCAAAAAGCAGACAACAAATATAGTTTTCTATGTGACCACTTATGCTTCTAGAAAATATGAGTACTATAATTCAGCAAGTTTTTATTGTTACTAAGTTGACAAGAATACTTTCACTTGAAGCACTAATTAGTCATTGGCCCTCTTGACCTAGCTAATGTACAGAGTGGTTTAACACACATCTGTAGCCTCAGAGTCTCAGTATCATAAGGATGTTTCTTCTGGCTGCTGACCTGAGGTTTATTTCATCAGTATCCTCTGGGCCCACCCACTCCAGTGACAACAGGGCTCTTTGTAATTTTTTTTTTAAACAACTGATGCCTGTTAGGCTTTTAGATCATAAGATAGAAACAGCTGCAATTTGTGTTATTGTTTTTTACTTTTGAGGGCAATAAAGAGTCTGAACACACCAAGGACAAAGACTAAGTTGTTACTGGGTACTGGACACTGCAAAGAAGCCACACCCCCACTGCAATACATTCTAAAACAACACAGAAGATAATTTGATGCTGTGCCTTATTATTATTATTAATTTTATTTCTTTATATCCCAAATGTTGCCCCTTCCTGTGTTCCCTTGCAAAGTTCTTCCCCACCACCCCTCTCCTGTCTTCTCCCATTACATTAAACACCCCTGCTTAATCTTCTTCTTATACCTTTATAATACTATAGTCTATTACACCACTTTAAAAACTATCTTGCCGGGCGGTGGTGGCGCACGCCTTTAATCCCAGCACTTGGGTGCAGAGGCAGGAAAGATTTCTGAGTTTGAGGCCAGCCTGGTCTACAGAGTGAGTTCCAGGACAGCCAGGACTACACAGAGGAAACCCTGTCTCAAAAAATCAAAAGAAAAAAAAAGATCTTTATTTTTGTTTGAGTCATTTATTTTATAATAAACCTAATTTTTACATTATTAGGGTAAGGGGAATAATTGACTCAAGAGCTTCAATACAAAGATGAGTAGAGTCTGTGGACAGTATGCTGCCATTCTATATAAGAATGTTTTGTCTTCATTTCTCTAATATTTGATCTAAAACTCACCCCATATAATTTCTCTTACTGGAAGACATGACTTCACACCAAAATGATAAATGTAATTTTGCTCCAAACCCTATCATCAATCAGACCTAGCATGGCCTTCTCACTTTTCACATTTCTTGAAGAAAAAATCATTACCTTGGGAAAAGGAAGTCTTGTATGAAAAAAATAAAGATGAATATTTACAGAGGCCTTTTAATGGTGAAATGCCATTAAATAAAGCATGATCAGGCGAAATCTGTTAAGTCAGTAATCTTTAACAAGTTAACAAAAAAAAAAAAATGATGACTTCAAGGTAAGATGATAATGGTAAAGGTTCTGGAGAAAGCTGGCATGAAACACAGAGATACTGTAATACAAGAGACATCACCATGTGCTCTTATAGCTTGACTTTTCATAAGTTACTGAACATGTTAGCTTCTACTTCAGAGTCATGTTTGACATGGACAATCACTCTCACTAGTTTCATTCCTCTTGTTTTGCTGTTCTCTGATTTCAGTTCCAATAAAATCCAATTATCTTCTATTCAGACCAACCATCATGCATCTGTCTGAAAAACCCCTTCTGTATACATGGCTTCCTAGTCAAAGTAGGCCAGGGAAGTGTTGTATCCTCTCTTGCCAGTTTAACAATAGGTTTTCACAGCAATGGAAGTAGTTGCTCTTATTTGTACCTTGACAAGTATGCTGTTGGCCTCCAGGATCCTGAGAGTTAAGTATCTAGCTTCATTGCTGGCAGTTATTAAAAAGGTACTCTAACCCTTACTTAGTACATTTTTTAATTTAACTCTTCAAAAGTTCTGTGTGTCCTAAACAACATTCCATTAAAAGATATTTCAATAAAATGGCTTCATTAGCATTCTGAGGAGGCGTTTAAAACTATCAGGAAAACATGAATGATTTTCTTCAAGAAGGCAAACATAAAGTCATTAAAATTAAGTATGTTTTTTTTTTTGTACTGTGAGTCACTTACTTTGTATTAGTAAATACTTATGTATTACTGTGCATGTATATGCAGCAGTACAAAACATAGGCCTGTGTACACATAGACTCTTTAAGAAGGAACATTTTATACTATGTAATAAAAACATTTTAAGCTAATTAATATGTTGTATTTTGATAACCCTTTTAAAAGATGGATTAGCTTTATTGACTTTTAAAATAGGAAACTGAACCTTGTTGATACTCAGTTTTGATGGGATTCTAAATGAGAAAACACATTCAGTTTGCAGTGTATTTCTAACATTATTAAATATACAAAGTTATTAAGATTTTTAATGGTGTTTAATATTGTATAACCCTATGCTATGAGTTTAAGAAACCCTGTTTATGATTTATTGTGTTTTCCTATTAGTTTGAGAATTTCTTAGGCACATGTTGATGCCAGTCAAATTTTCCCTGGGGGGATATATCCTGTAGTCTGGTCTCTGAGTTTTCCTGGTCTATCTTTACTTTGCACAGTTCCCCTTCTTTTTTTATTGTACTATCATTCCCTGAGTAAGAACCCAATCCAAAAGAACACACATGGATTCACTCACTGATTATTGGATTTTGCCCAGAAGCCTGAAAATACCAAGATTCAACTCACAGACCACATAAAGTTCATAAAGAATAAAGGGACCAAGTGTGTGTGGGGGGGCTTCATCCTTCTTAGAAAAAGTAACAAAAATACTAAAGGGGAAGCAAATATGGATACAAAGTGCAGGACAGAAATGAAGGAGGGGTGTTGCAGACCAATCCACCTGGGTATTATCCCATGTGCAGTCACCAAAGGGAGATGCTGATGGGGATATCGGACGTGCATTCTGACAGGGCCTGACAAAGCTGTTTTCCTTAGAGGTCTGCCAGAGTCTGACATATTCGAGGCAGATGCTCACAACAACCATTTAAATGATCATGGATTTCCCCAACAGAGAGATAGAGTGAAAAATGAAGGAGTTGAAAGGGTTCGAGACCCCATGGGGAAAGAACAATATACCAACCAACAGAGTCCCAGGGCCTAAAACCACCAGCTGGGAGTGCTTAGGGAGGGACCAATGCCCTCCAGCTATATATTAGGTGGGAGAAGAGATCCTTGGTCCCATGGAAGGCTGGATGTCCTGTGTGTGGGGGGGAAATTCAAGGGTGGGGGAGGTGAAGGTGCAGGGGAGTAGGTGGGGTACACCTCATAGAAGCGGAGGGGGGGGAGGGAACAGGGTTCCTGGGAGGGAGGGGGAAAATGGGGTAAGGAGAGAACATCTAAAAATGTAAATAAAATCCAATAAAAATAAAAATAAATAAATAAATAAATAAAAAATAATTAAACTAAGCTTAATTCATCTAAAAAAACAATTTTTGAGACCTTCTTTTTGAAGCATTTAGAGTAGTAAATGTGCACATTTTAAAACATTTCTCAAGAGACTACAGATAATAGAGCAAAAGCCAAAGTGTAACCAAAGCACCCAGTAAGGAAAAAAAAAATGTAACTGAATCAAAAGTAACTAGAAAGGGCTAAGAAAGATGGCTCAGTGTTTAAGAGTAATCTTTTCTAAGGAGGACTGAATGAATTTCTCAACACCACATCACAATTGCCAATATATCTCAGATAAGAAATTTGTGTCTCAGTGCTTTTCAGGCACCCGTAGGCATTTGCAAATACCCCAAAAAGATAATCACCCTTATAAATTAATTTTAAAATGTAGTCAAGAAAATTTGGCAAGATTGGTTGAACAAGCAGAGTGAGTAACTAATTTTTGTTTCAAAAGTATAGTAACTGTTTCATTTGGTTTGATCTGGTTAAATTATATAAGAAAGAGTGGGAAGAGGCAAAGAAGAAGTGGTAGAAACTTCATTGTGGGTCCAAATTATCATTGTCCTAGAGGAAAAAGCATAAATATTAGATACTTAAAACATGTAATCAAGTTGTTAATTATGATACCCTTGAAAAACTTTTATCTGTTTCCTAGAAAGACAAAATTCAAGATGAAAAAATTAAAGGGGTCTTAAATGTTAACTTTTTATATATTCTCTTTTACTTTGGAATACAAGGCAGCTGTTCTCAAATTCCAGGTGAGTTATTAAACAAAAATCTCAGTGCCAAGTATGAGGTACCTTTTTTACTTTGCTGGCAAGTAGACACAGAGCATCTCTCGAACATAAGAATCCTGCCATTTTCTTGGTCATCCACTAGAACGCAATAAGAGGTTATCAATGACTTGATTGGAAGATCACTAGCTGGAGGTGAGGTAGAAGTTTCCTATAGACTATACAAGCTGAGGAGAAGAAAAGCTTCCTATGGTCTGACCTAGCATTAACACTATAAAGTACAAGCACAACCTGGAGGCCGTTCTGAATTGAGAAATAGTGACACCAATGTTATAGGAGTAACAGACAGGCTCCACATGAGGAAAATTATTTTCCTTAATGTAAATATGAGTAAAAATCTTCTTAGGAAGTAATCTCTAGAGAGGAACCAAGTAATCTTTAGCTAAATTAACATAGCATCAATTACCTTATAATTATTTATGTTTACTTCCATAAATATAAATGTCACTTTCAGCTTTAACCAGAGAACTTTCTATTTATAGTAAAATGTGGAATTGTTGAGAACATGACTGTTCTAGGTGCCAGAAGATGTCAAGAAAGGCTATAAAACCATCTTTTTGGCATGACACAACCATTCAAATCATGAAGTAATGTAAGTATACACACCAAAAATGAGATGTTTATTCATGTGCCTGTCAACAGCTTACTATCATTGTGAAAAAGATTTAAATGCCCCCCCCCCACCATATTGCTACTGAACTAGTGGCCACTGATAGTTCTGGGAAAGGAAAATCAACACCATTTGCTTTGTAACCACTAGTGCACCTAACAGGCACCAGTGGAGATCTCCAAACCCACAGTAACACAGTGGCCTTGGTTTAAACCCTTTTAGCTCTCAAAATAAAAACAAATGAATATGGAAAAAGAGACCTGTGGGGAGGAGAGGGACCTAGTAGCGGTGACAAACAAGCGAGCTTGGAGTGAGATTAGTCAGAATGTATACATGTAAGAAAGTATACATGTCTTAAAAGAGCAAAAAGCAGACAACAAATATAGTTTTCTATGTGACCACTTATGCTTCTAGAAAATATGAGATACTATAATCAGCAAGTTTTTATTGTTACTAAGTTGACAAGAATACTTTCATTGAAAGCACTAATTAGTCATTGGCCCTCTTGACCTAGCTAATGTACAGAGTGGTTTAACACACATCTGTAGCCTCAGAGTCTCAGTATCATAAGGAGTTTCTTCTGGCTGCTGACCTGAGGTTTATTTCATCAGTATCCTCTGGGGCCCACCCACTCCAGTGACAACAGGGCTCTTTGTAATTTATTTTTACAACTGATGCCTGTTAGGCTTTTAGATCATAAGATAGAAACAGCTGCAATTTGTGTTATTGTTTTTCTACTTTGAGGGCAATAAAGAGTCTGAACACACCAAAGGACAAAGACTAAGTTGTTTACTGGGTACTGGACACTGCAAAGAAGCCACACCCCCACTGCAATACATTCTAAAACAACACAGAAGATAATTTGATGCTGTGCCTTATTATTATTATTAATTTTATTTCTTTATATCCCAAATGTTGCCCCTTCCCTGTGTTCCCTTGCAAAGTTCTTCCCACCCCCTCTCCTGTCTTCTCCCATTACATTAAACACCCCTGCTTAATATTTCTTTATACCTTTATAATACTATAGTCTATTACACCACTTAAAAACTATCTTGCGGGCGGTGGTGGCGCACGCCTTTAATCCCAGCACTTGGGAGGCAGAGGCAGGCAGATTTCTGAGTTTGAGGCCAGCCTGGTCTACAGAGTGAGTTCCAGGACAGCCAGGACTACACAGAGAAACCCTGTCTCAAAAAATCAAAAGAAAAAAAAACTATCTTTATTTTTGTTTGAGTCATTTATTTTATAATAAACCTAATCTTACATTATTAGGGTAAAGTGAATAATTGACTCAAGAGCTTCAATACAAAGATGAGTAGAGTCTGTGGACAGTATGCTGCCATTCTATATAAGAATGTTTTGTCTTCATTATCTCTAATATTTGATCTAAAACTCATCCCATATAATTTCTCTTACTGGAAGACATGACTTCACACAAATGGATAAATGTATTTTTGCTCCAAACCCTATCATCAATCAGACCTAGCATGGCCTTCTCACTTTTCACATTTCTTGAAGAAAAAATCATTACCCTTGGGAAAAGGAAGTCTTGTATGAAAAAAATAAAGATGAATATTTACAGAGGCCTTTTAATGGTGAAATGCCATTAAATAAAGCATGATCAGGCGAAATCTGTTAAGTCAGAATCTTTAACAAGTTAACAAAAAAAAAAAAAAATGATGACTTCAAGGTAAGATGAGTAATGGTTAAAGGTTCTGGAGAAAAGCTGGCATGAACACAGAGATACTGTAATACAAGAGACATCACCATGTGCTCTTATAGCTTGACTTTTCATAAGTACTGAACATGTTAGCTTCAACTTCAGAGTCATGTTTGACACTGGACAATCACTCTCACTAGTTTCATTCCTCTTGTTTTGCTGTCTACTCTGATTTCAGTTCCCATAAAATCCAATTATCTTCTATTCAGACCAACCATCATGCATCTGTCTGAAAACCCTTCTGTACACTGCTTCCTAGTCAAAGTAGGCCAGGGAAGTGTTGTATCCTCTCTTGCCAGTTTAACAATAGTGTTTTCACAGCAATGGAGTAGTTGCTCTTATTTGTACCTTGACAAGTATGCTGTGGCCTCCAGGATCCTGAGAGTTAAGTATCTAGCATTCATTGCTGGCAGTTATTAAAAAGGGTACTCTAACCTTACTTAGTACATTTTTTAATAACTCTTCAAAAGTTCTGTGTTGTCCTAACAACATTCCATAAAAGATATTCAATAAAATGGCTCATTAGCATTCTGAGGAGCTTTAAAACTATCAGGAAAACATGAAAGATCTTCTTCAAGAAGGCAAACATAAAGTCATAAAATTAAGTATGTTTTTTTTATGTACTGTGAGTCACTTACTTTGTATTAGTAAATACTTATGTATTACTGTGCATGTATATGCAGCAGTACAAACATAGGCCTGTGTACACATAGACTTTTAAGAAGGAACATTTTATACTATGTATAAAAACATTTTAAGCTAATTATATGTTGTATTTTGATAATCCTTAAAAGATGATTAGCTTTTATTGACTTTTAAAATAGGAAACTGAACCTTGTTGATACTCAGTTTTGATGGATCTAAATGAGAAAACACATTCAGTTTGCAGTGTATTTCTAACATTATTTAAATATACCAAAGTTATTAAGATTTTTAATGGTGTTTAATATTGTATAAACCCTGCTATGAGTTTAAGAAACCTGATATGATTTATTGTGTTTTCCTATTAGTTTGAGAATTCTTAGGCACATGTTGATGCCAGTCAAATATTCCTGGGGGGATATTATCCTGTAGTCTGGTCTCTGAGTTTTCACTGGTCTATCATACTTTGCACAGTTCCCCTTCTTTATATTGTACTATCATTCTCATCTTTTGTCTTGTCTCCTCCTATGTTTAATAAAAGTAAGCAGATATCCAAAAGCAAAAGAGGAAAATTTAAAATTCAAAACTGTAGAAGACTGGGCATAGACATTTTTACATCCTCTTCTAGAATCCTTGAATCAGGCTCTGTTAAGGACCTCCACCTACTAGTCCACTATGTACTAAATTATTCAGTGCTTCTAGGTGGTATGTGGTTCTAAGATGAACAATTGCTCAAAATTCCTTTCTTCCAAGTTGGGACAACTTTTTGAGACAGAAAATATGATTTTTAATTCCCTCAGGAGTAAATCTTCCATTACCCACCTGAATTCATGATGATTAACAGATAACTACACATTTGTTTCAGTAAAGTGTGTTCTAGACTCTGAGGCAAAGAAAATACGATCATTAGAGTGGACCAAATGCTTGTATGATTCCATCCTTTCCTGTCCAGATGGAACAAGCACCAAAATTGGACAAACCAAATTACTACCTTGGTAGATAATCAAATTTATGTAGATTCAATATAGAAACATTGAAAATGTGCTAGATAGAAAATTTATTATTTAGTGTACATTGTCTGATTATTTTATTAGTTTAGGTTTTATTGATCTCAAAACAACAAAGAGGTACTTGGAAGATCAAAATGTGTTCAATAAATGGGCAAGTATCAGAATAATGGGAGTGTCTGCTTTAAAGACAAATTTAAAGTCTTACCCCGTCATCAGAAACTCTTCACAAGCTCTAACATGACAGTTAACAGTGCTAATGGTTTTAAGATCTCTGACTACAGAGAGAGTAACAGGAAGCATCAGTTGGCATCTTGAAAATGGGATTTTGTTTTTGCCACACAAAGACAACTCAAGCTTATTTTCCATGCTTGTTATTTTGTCTTCATGGTAACAGAAAAGGAAGAGTCATTTCTTGAGGTGTCTTGACTAGAACTGGAAGATAGAGTAGCACATGAAGAGTCCACAAAATAATGAAAGCTTGTGTGTAAACACAGAATTGCCTTAAGCTACATACGGAAGTTGTTGGGGGAGAGGGGGAGAGGCCCATAGAAATAAAGGGGTGGGGAAATATGAGATTTCAGACAATCCTGTCCCCTTGTCTCATAAGCCTGTGACTTATGAGACTGTCTGAAGGAACTTATAAAAGTTTCTCTTTATTTTTCATTGTGCTTTATACATTAGCCAAAGGAGAGTGCCCATATTTGATATTTTATAAAGCAAGATTTTATGCCAATAATGCCGGTTCTTGTCCTTAAACTGAGTTTTAGAATTTTGTTTTTGGTGTCAGAGCAAGTCTGAGATTAGCTTGGAGAAGGTGGTGGGGAATCTTCTCTATCAGGAGGTCCACATTATACAATAATATGTCCTCTGTCACATGGAGGGGCTGCAACAGGAGGTCATGTAAGTGAACTAGAAGCAGAAATGAATTTGTACACATTGAAATGAAGATTCCTGGCAGTTCTATAAATTATCTGTTTTTTACTATTGATTTAGAACGTCAGTATAAACTGTGCTTGTAGAGGGAATAAAGGTTCTCCAAGACTAAAATTATTTACATCTTTAAGAAGTAAATGCCATTTGGTTCTATTGGAAATGGAGTGTAGGTTAATGTAATGTTCAGAAGTAGCTCGGGGAGGAACCCTTCGACCTTTCTAACCCTTTCAACTGCACTTCAACCCCAAAATAGGGGAAGCGAGCTAGAAATAAGGTTTCTGTGACCACCCGGCTTCACTTATACACATATGTGAGCAGAAGCCTGTCAAGGGCAATGATAACTCCAAATTAGAATAAGAAGTGTACTCTAAGGTTCCCCAAAGGACTCCAGCTGCCTAGGCTGTATTGTTTTCTTTGTGTTGCGTGCTGCTGTTTGGCAGGCCAGTGACAGTATCTGCAGGCTACAAACCTTTGGCTACGTGTTTTGCTATTATATCTCTTTGAGGTGAAACTATCCAGCATGGAGAAAAAGCATGGGTCCATGAAGATGTTTCCACAAGTAGTAATGAGAAAAAGAGTATTCTCTACCTCTTTTCACAAACACAGTTACATATAGATATTCTTAGCACTGCACATTAACTAGAGAGCCGGTGAGGGTAAGGCAACTATGGTAGATTGTTAAGGAAAAACGATTTTATATTTTTTTTTCCAAAAGTGATTGTAAGAGTTAAAAACAGCATAAGATTATTAATTATTCTGAAATTATAGGGTCAATCTTTGCAATTGAATATTGTTTCCTCGCCAAGTCCTTATGCTTGAAAATATGAGCTACACAATGCTAGGTGTGACACTTCCCACAAATGTCTCTCCAAGGGTTTAATCTTTCATCTTGCCAAATAAATTACTAAGAATGATGATGATAATATTTGTGAAAATAATTTTATATGGCTATGTTATACTTATAAATGTAGATTTAATGATCTGAATCCAAAGAATAACAAAAAAAAAAAAGCTCAAAATAGTCTCATTTTATTTTCCCTTCTCTGGATTTTACTAAGACTCTTGGCCTCAGACAGTTGCTTTTTGTTGCCATTTTCTATTGGAAAGAATAAAATCTCAAGAGACTTCTAAAAGGTGACTGAGGGGGAGGGATATATTCCCAATCTTGTATAGTTTCAGTATTCACTTTAAAGCAATGTACTCCTTTTCTGTTTCTGCCCCAACATTTCATAATTATATCATTTTGCAAGAATTGTGTAATTTACATAACCACCTAAATTGTCATAATTGCTAGAAAGTGCTGAAAAAGCATACGGTAGGCATTTCGGATTCATTTCTGCTCTCTGTTTTAAACTAATTTGAAATGCCTTTTGCATAAAAATTCTTTTGGTCAACAAAAAAGTAACTTGGGTTTGATTTTGCTGGAACCCCATTTTCTTTTCCTTAGGCTGACTTTTCCTCTTCCAGAAATCCTTCCCATTTTCCATCTACAGAGTACCTGGACAGAGGGCCCCTGGGGTAAACAAGCCCTGGAACTCTTGATGTTGTACAAGAAATTGAGACCACAGTGTTAACTAACTCATCTGAGTTACAGAGCTCATCTTTCAGAGAAGGCCTGAAAGTCAGAAAAACAAAACAAAACAACAAAACCCTGTGCGTGATTTTACCCTACCATAGTGTTATTCACTATATTTAAAATGAGGAAAAGGAAAAATCCAAGAATGAATGGTCTCTCAACAGTTCTCAGCATGCCATTTCCATCATAATTATCTTAACCATCTGCTTTGCTTGGAACAGGCGAAAAAATCTGATATTAAGAAACTAAACTGTCATTCTGTACAACAGAGTGAGACTTTGTTAATGGAACCTCATTGCAAGAGATAAAACTGAATATCAATTGTATCAAGTTTCATCCATAAGGCAGAATTCCAATATTGGATCATTACTGCTCCGAGCGTCAGCAGCTCATATACTTTTACAATACAGCAGGTTAGAACAGTATATGGTATATGCCATTTGCTGAAAGTGTAATTAGGAAACACATGATGTAAAATACCACCAGACAGGTAAGGCTGGTTGAAAATAGAGACTAATTTTCCTCATCTACATCTGCTTTAACTTCTCTAAATAGTAAATCTGCTTTTGGAATCTTAGTCTGTGTATTAATGTTTAGCTTTCTGGAGATAATTTGGCTATTATGTGAGGCTATAAAAATTTGTGGCAGCATAAGAGATATAAATAAATAGTAAAGTACACTTCTGGAGTGCTTTTTTTCCCTCCTACATATGAATTTTATATGAATATGCTGCATACTGCACACACATGCACATACAATACACACATTCATACTCATGAATGCATACACAAAAGCACATGCACAAACACTAACATACACACACATACATACACAAACACACACTATACATACACACATGCACAACTACATACATACATACACACACACACACACACACACACACACACACACACACATACACACTAAAACCCCAGGGTATGCTACTTAAAATTAAAGTTTCAAAAACAGTAAAAAAAAGAGCCAGTAAAAAAAATATAAAATTATATTTCATGATAATTTTACCAAATATTAATAATAATATTTAATTTAATACAAGATTTGTAGATAGCATTAAATGATATGTCTACCATTCAGTTAGACTTTTCAAATTACAGCTTGTATTTAAAGGGATCCTTAACATTCAAAACCATTAATTAAATGAAATAAAATTGTTGTGATCTAAACATCAACTGAAAGGTCATCTAACAGTGAAGGCCTTCTCAAACAAGCAGCAAAGACAGATCAATTTTTACAGGAAAGTGAAGAAAATGGTCTATTATGGAAGGAAAAAAAACGCTAGTAAACTTTTATTTTTTCAGAACTTGGGGAAACAATAGCACAGGGAAACCAGTGACTTTTTTTTATATTAACATCCTGTAGGACAGAGTGTTTGCCATACTGCCACTAGAAGAAAAATGAAAGAAATGAAACAGCAAATATTTTGTTACATGGCTGTGTTCTCAACTTTTCATATAACTGATGATGTAATGTAAAACTATAATTTTAATCAAGGACTTTAGAAATGGTGGGTTATCTTTACTTGTAAGAAATAGAACAATAATTCAATTATTTTCTAAAACTTCAAGGCAATTACCAGTTTGCCAGCTATGAACTGCTTAGCAGGAAAGAATAATTAATTATGAATTTCTCTTTTTTGACATAGTCATAAAAACAAAAAAAAAATCAATTACATGCAGGTTAGACTAATTCTTATTTCAGTAATACTAGCAATTAATTAAATCACAAAACTCAACTGCAAAAGAATAGAAGACCTCAACATGTAAACAACCAAGCTACAAGCCCTTTATTCTACAACGAACACTTGTTTAAAATATGTGCTAGAAGAAACTGATACAAAGCTTGTGGGAGTAATTGACCAATATCCGATATTTCTAAGCCTACTTCATGAGATGGAAACCATACCTACTTCTGCTAAGAGCCTGAGACCGGATAGGCTATGCCAGAGACCTAAAGGGAAGCCCAGTCTTATTGTTCTCCCAAAGAAATGCACTAATAAAATGAGTGACTCTGCTATACTCTCAGATCACCTCTGTGCTCAGCTATCATCAGAGTAGCTTCCTCCCTCAGTAGAGGGAAACGAAACACAGAGCCACACCCAGTCAATGTACAGAGAAACTTAGACCTTAAAATGTTTGCTCAGTCCTAAATGAGATGTCTCCTCCAAATCCTTCCCCTGGGGGCATTGGAAATCATGAAGAGGAGTAAGAAAGAATATAAGAGCCAGGGGGACACCAAAACAAAACAAACAAACAATGAAAAACAAACAAACAAAAAAAACAATCTTTTTCTTCTGTTTGATTTGTCCTATTCAAATGTGTTTGGTTTTTTAAATCTTTATTTTATTTGTTAGTTTTCTTTAGATACTTGTTTAGTTTTGAAGGAGAGACAGAAAGACTGTAGATTTGGATGAGAGAAGAGGTATGGAGAGTCTTGGAGACCTTCCCTTATATTGAATGAAAAATCTATTTACAATAAAAGAAAAGTGAAAATAGTGGAAATCAGTGTATATATTTTCACATATATCTACCCCTCCCCCCACATTCACATATAGACATACACATATGACAACCAGCAGTCAGAAGTATACCTACTTTGCCAGTTAAGTATTAAGTTTTTCTTTTTATCTCAGTCAATTTTTCTGTTTGTTTGCTTCATAATATATTGACTTTTTAGTTTTTAAAATTTTTTGATAGGTGGGAAAACAATAAATCAGTGATGCATACTAATCTGAGTATTCGATTTGCATTATAATGTTTAAAATATTGTTTATGTTTAATCTCTTTTGAAGCATCACTTAAAAATATGTTCCATTGTATTGCAGTTATATCATTTACTGTGTCATTTGAAAATGTAATGGAAGTTGAAATACAATCAGATAGGGTTAAGTTTAACACCTCTTAAACTATTATGCTAGTCAAAGAATTTGTATCGCATGAAAAGAAGAATCCATGTGAAGTGTGCGTAGTAGGCACACAGCTATCCCTACTACTGTAGGCTATCCCTACTTATTCTCAGAATGTAAATACTGATTTGAATGAGTTCACGTCGTCACTGAAGTATGAGGGATTCTTAGAACACACACTACAAAAGCAGTTAAGATGCTGTGTGCGAATCCTGTGTGAGCTTGGTTGTTAAATTTCATACTTGTTGAAAAATAAAGGAATATAAAATTCTCTTAGAAAATTAACAAGCTTTGTTTTAAATTTAAGTTTAAACTTTGCCTTTTAAGAAAGTATTAAATACTGCTTTATTTTTATTTGGCAAGAGACGATTGAGTGCCTAGAGACAAGACTTTATCACCAAAGAGGATTCGCTTTGTCAGAAACAAAACATCTTCCAAGGGGGAGAGGAATGCCAAGTCCCAGTGCCTAACTCTAGCTGTGTGCTTCCTCTCATTCAGTTTGCATCCGTGCTTTGCCTGCATCTGTTTATGTCCTTGTCTATTATTCATCTACAGGATAACTGCTCAGCAGTCATTACTTCCTTTCATATCTTTTCTGCATCTTTTGTTTCCATGGGTTGTTTTGGCAATAAAACCAAGAGAGGGGTACTGAGCTTATAAAAAAAAAAAAAGAGCACTAGGAACATCATGTTTTTACATTTCTATGAACATTATTGCTTCTTTCAAAAGGTTTTAAAAATGCTAACATGCATTCAGGAAACTTCTGAAGCTCATAGGTATGATGAATTTGAAACTTTGGGTGAATGGAATCTAAGAAGTGTTTTTCTGGAATAGCTCACTATTGTTCAATCTTTCTGTGGTAAATTGCCTTGTGCAATTTTCTGTTTGCTGCACATTTTAATACCAGAATTTCAAGTGACACAGTCATAGTGATTCCTTACCTTGATAATTTTATCATGCTTGCTCATTCATTATGCCACCTCATCTTTCAGAGTAGAAAATTAGATTTTTCATTTTAAGTTTTCACAAAAAGGAGAAAGTACATTAAATAATATGCAAGGTCAAAAAGTCAATAGAACTCTGAGCCTAAAGCTATGTTTACTTGATAGGTCTCTGGACTTATGTGTGCCAGGAAAAACCCCACCAAATAAAGCTGCACTAGACTTGTGCAGTCCAAGAAGCTAAGATTCATTTGGGGAAGATTAGATCACATGAGCATAACTTGGAATGTGATTCTAAGTCAGCTTTGTATCCCCACCCCCAAAAAAAAGCAATGTTAATAATTAAATTCCAGTATTCCACCATGAAACCCTTCTCTTTTATATATCAAGAAGTTCCTGCCTTCTCTGAAGCCCTACGTCCATCCCAGGTTGTCAATATCTGGTTGTCCCCAAACTGTGGTGTTTCTGAAGTATCTAATGTAACATGCTTTCATGTGTCTAAAGTCTCTTTAAATTTGTTTTTAGTAAGCCACTTAAAGGTATATAAAACCAGTTCAAAGCATCAAAATTAAGATATATGTATACTCTCATGTATTCAGATTATGTTTTCTGTTTCTTTGTAAACCTTCATATATCTAAAGTAATCTTTACTTCCGTTTTTCAGATAGTTGTTAACTTGTTCAGTAAACCTTTTAAGTATCAAAACCATAAAGACCCACCCAAATGCAACTTCAGGGCCCTTTCTTCAAATTCAATGTCTAGTAATACCAAAATGCAAGATAAATTAAAATTTATTTATTAAGTTATAAAAACAAAGTGATACACAGTCCATATTTTACTATTAAGTGTTGGTTAAGTTTATAATACTGAAAATATCATAAAGAGAGATTTGTATTTATTGGTTTTGTAATGCATAAAGGATTTCAAAGATTTAGAATAGTGCTAGTTATTTTATAAAATTCCAAAAAAAAAAAAAAAACCCTCCACCAAACCATTTGAGATGAGATATGTTTCAAAATAATGCTGAATCAGAATTATGAGGATGGTACTGTTTCTATTACAACACTAATTGTTATGTGTATTATGGGTTTGTTCTTGAGACCTTTTCTTCCTACTTTTATAGATACCCCTTAATGAATCTACAAAAACTGAGAGCTAAACACACCAAGAACCTTTTAGAGAGGAGGCTTCCATATTTTTAATACAGCTGTGGTCATAGATGTAATCTAATTCCTCTTTGTGCTCTGTGGTCTCGTTTGACTCTCACTTACGGATGCCCTCTAGTGCTTAGGAGCGCAAGTATTATCAAGAAAATTCTAGAAGTCTGACTTAGGCTTAGCCTTTCTCAACATTAATTAAATGTGTGGAACATTTGTCTAGCTTCTTTCTATTTGCATTCCAAAAATTCAGGTTCTATTATCATCATTGCTCTAAAAGAAATATAAATTTGTATATAATATATTATAAATATTTTCCATATAAAAGCCTCCACCAGCACAATTCTTAGAACTGTAAGCATGGTTTTTCTATCTAACATTTTAACAAAGTCCTATGTGTCTATGCAGTACCCTCATAGGCTAGAAGAGGACGGGTGGATCCTATCAAGCTAAAATTAAAGGCAATTGTAAGTCACCAACTATGAATGCTGAGAACTAAGCTCAGATCTTCTGCCAGATTTCCAAGTCTTACTTGCTAAGCCAGCTTTCCAGCCCCTTCCTGAAGACTGTTACTTTTCACTTTTCCTAATGTTTAGCCATGATTCTATGAATGTTATTAAAATATTCTGACCTACTTAGACCATCTGAAGAAGAAATCTACATGAATGCAATTAAATATGCAAATATATCCATGAACTCAAATCATAGAGCTTTGTATGACAAGGACACATAAATAACATTGTATCACACGTATGTTTGTTACAAAACTCTATGTGTACAAGTTGAGTTTAAAGTAGCGTGTGAGAACAGGAATAAGTCAGAGAGTTATTCTTTAATTAAATGTGTTAATATGTTCTTATTATAACAGAGGATTTGCCATTAAGATAGAAAAAGAATTAAAACAAATAAGTAAAATGTATTTGCCTGGACTCACAGGAACCTATGAATATACCAGAAAAAACACATATAAAGACACAATCACAGAGGGCAGGAAAGCATTACACATAAAACATGTAATGTTCTAGGGAAGAAATATATTAGGGATGATTACAAGTTAATGTTTAATAAAAGAAAACACATTACAGTGAATTATTTTTAGGTACAATTGATACGAGATGACCTGCAGTGATTTAAATACATAATAACCGCTGCATAAAGATACCCATATGTGGTAAATGAGCCTCATTTGATTCCTATTTGTTAGACAGATGAGGGCAAAACCTTCAGACTTTCATCTGTGTCCCTCAGTCTCTGACCCGCCTTCAGGCTGCCAATTCTCTCCCACAGCGGCAAGTTTCTGATGGTTACCATCGTTGATCTCTCGCGGGGGGATGGCCTCTTTGAGTTATGGGAGCAGAGCATATGCCGAATGAATATATAACTCAGAGGGAAATGCCGAATAGAGCACGGAAGCAGGAGGGTACCAGTCCTTACACTGTCCCAAAGGTAACCTCAAGTGTGACTTTCTGCAAGGTAATTCTCTGTCAATTGTGGCTTAGCGAATGTCATTCACAGGAAAGGTCACGTATCTTGACTGCTTTCTGTGCTTGAGAATTGGAACACTGTCTGGGAAGGAGCAGAGAGCTGGGAGACCTGCTTCTCTTGTGAATCTAGGTCAGATTTCATCCAGCACTGCCGCCCAGACCCTTCAAAGCAATCTCTTACATTGTAGCAAAACTTTGAGCAAATCCTGATGGTTGTTCATAAATTATATTGCAACCAGAAGGGAGAAAAAGTTATTCTATACCTCTTTTGACTTCAGCTTTTCATAAGGTAAGTCATAAAATTTAATTGGTGACCCCAGAGCAGGGTTATAGTTCTTAAATTCAACTATATCCTTCCTAACCTCCAAGTCAATAATAATAACTGAAGATGATGTTAGTGCTTCTAAATTCAATAGAAGAGTCAGCAGCAGTTAATATATATGAGCTGCAGCCAAGTATATGAAAGCTTAAAAAAAAAAAAAAAAAACAGAAGTGTGCAAAGCCTTTTGGGTTTCCTTGAAATACTGTAAATGTTTTGGATTTGGACTTTATGTAAAAAGTAAGCATATGTATAATAGTTAACAGAAGTGACAGAATGAAGATTGGAGATAGGAAGGATGGATAGAGAGGATAATCTTTTAGAAAGTGGTTCTAGAAATTGAATGTAAATAACTTAAAAATAACTTACAGGCAATTTCAGCTATGATGACTTTAGAAGATTTCTCTTTCTTCAGAGTTTTAGAGGTAGGAAAAGAAAAAAATGGAAGAGATTTTTTATGTGAAATTTTTCTTATTGCTTTGAGGTTGTATAAATATTGCCAGAATTGTGTCCAGTACCTGTTAAAGTACTGGGAAGGAAATTGACACTAAAATGCTATGTCCTCCAGAGACTTCCCACTCTGATGCTGGTTGATGGAGTATATGAAACAGAACTTGTTCTCCCTATGTGGGGAAGCAGTTCAAAGAAGTTGAGTGTGGGACCGAACTGTTGGTGAGAAACAAGATATTCAGAGATAGTCTAGATTGCTTAGAGACAGATGGGCATTAAAGCAGTGGCTTTGATGTTTCATCTAGTTTTTATATTTTCTGAGATTTTAGTACATTATGACTATATTTCTATAACTTCTTGCTGAGGGGTAAGAGCTTCATTTATCTGTGAGTATAAGGGTAAATATTGAAAATATGGCTAGGAATTATACTGATATAGCAAATGGACAGTGTAAAGTTCTCCTCTAGGATTTATGATCTATCCAACCATAGTTAGTTGGCTAGGTTTATGGGGCCAGGCATAAATTCCCTCCTATTGCATTGGCCTGTTTATGTCCAACTGAAAAACTATAGTTTACCACCAAGATAAAAAGTATCACACTGTTGCATTGGGTATATCTAGTTGGAACGGTCATTGTTATTTGTAGGATTTATACAACTTATGACTACTGATTGTTTTCTTTCTTCCCAGGCCAGATAGCATCTTCTGGTATTATAAGAAATAGTCAGTGAAGAACATTCTGGGTCATTCCAGATTGGTTCCAAGTTGGGTGTCCTAAGTTTTGGTGTCTTCACCAATATGGTCTACATTCTAGCTTAGCCCTGGAGCCTCTCAAGCTTACTACTGTTATTCTCCTAGAGGAACATAATAATAAAATGACTCCTAATAATATATTGTTATAGCCACAGATCAAGTACATTGATCAACCTTTGTGAGAGAAGCTTCTTTTTGCAGGATATGGCAAATTAACACAGACACCCACAGGTGATCAAGTTTTAAAGACAAAGCAAAATTGGAACATTAAGTGCCCGACGGGCTATCTATATTACAGTCGTACTCTCAAGGCTCATGGAATTATGCAGAAGAGGAAAGAGAAAGATTTTAAGACACAGAGGTAGTAGATACTTTTAAGGAAATAGTGGTTTGCAGAAATAGTAGGGCAGATGTTCATATGAACTTAAAGAGTTTGGGACAGCATGCTCAAGATTTGCACAATTTCAAGCAAGACCGAATCCCATCATAGAGAAGCATAGATTGCCATGAAGGTATGTAATCCCATTTCTGGCTAAGGAGCTATAGGCATTTGATTTCTGTTGGGTGAAGAGAAGTCAGTTTTCTTTTTAGTATATTAGCCACTTTTCATGGTATTCCTCATGACTAGGAGAAATCAACAAACTAGACTCAGTATTTTGAGAGAGGGAATGGGGAAGAACAGGAGGGGAAGGAGGAGTAGAACGAGAAAGAGGAGGAGGAGGAGGAAGAGGAGGAGTGGGTAGAGAATTGGAGAAGGATCTGAGAATTCAAGGAGGGATATCTGTATTTGTATAATCTCTCTCTCTCTCCTCTCTCTCTCCTCTCTTTCTCTCTCTCTCTTTCTCTCTCTCTCTCCCTATCTCTATCTTCATCAATCATCTTCTATAAATATGAAATCACATCACTTGGAGTGATAATACTATGCCGGAAGTCTTATAATATCTAATAGAAACACCTATATGAAGCAGAATAAAAGCCTTCTTTTAAGTTATTGGTTAGTCTAAGCCAGTCCTCAAACTGTGGATGCCATTATCCACAGTTGCCTCACACAACCTCTTAGATAGAACTGGTATTGCATTTCATGCTCTAGAGCAGCAGGTTCTCAACCTGCGGGTGCGACCCCTTTGGTGGGGTCAAACGACCCTTTCACAGGAGTCACAAAACAAATGCCGTGCATATAAGATATATATGCATAGAAGATATTACATTATGATTCATAACAGCAGTAAAATTGCAGTTATGAAGTAGCAATATAAATGATTTGTGGTTGGGACCACCCTAACGTGAGAAACTTTATTAAAGGGTTGGATCATTAGGAAGGTATAAAACCATTTCTCTAAACCAAATGTGTTCAAGAATGCCTTTTGAATCATTAGCGAGGCACACTGTTTTCCAAACATTTAATTCAGAGACAAAAATATTCCAATCAACTTATTTTTATCTGATAAATGAAAAATTTGTTTCTTCTTAATAGTATTGTTATTCTCTCAGTTAGTCTGAGAACTTAATTATTGCTCCTTCACTGAAGAAGTCCACAAATCTTCACTGAAATGATTTTTAGCCCAATATGATAGCATACACCTATACTTCCAATTCCCAAGGAAGCTGAGATAAGGTGTAGTAAGATTTCATGTCAGGAAGGGCAATACAGCAAAGCTGGCTTAAACAAACAAAAGAATTCCATTCAAGCTGATTTTCTACTTCATGTGTAATATTGACAATTATCTTACATTATATGTTCTAAAATGAATGACTTTCATGGCTACTGGCACTAAGACCTGGAATGTCACACAGCTTATAAGTGGAAACCAAACAACATGACATTAATGGACAAATGTGAACCTACCTTTGCAACTCATTGAGGTAATCTTTAGAACTATGTTGAAAATGTCTAAACCCATCTGCAGGATTGAAAATAGTATAATTCACTATTTATCCACCATGTAAAAAATGTTGCATCCAACCACAAATTCAATACAAGTTTGAATTATTTTTATCTTTTACAGCTAAGGAATTCAAGCTAACTTAGTAGATAAGGTTCAAAAATTAATCCTTTAAGTTGTCCTTTCAGTGTTTATTGAGGTACAACTAGAGAATAAAAAAATGTATATACTTCAGTTGCATTGCATGGTGTTTTAATGGGTATATGTGCATGTATTCAGATATGCATGTCCATTACAAGGTGTTCACAGTCAAGTTAATTACATCATTTCTCATAGTATCATATTTATCCATGATATGAATATAAACAAGCTGTTTTCCTAGAAATTTCAAACCTGTGACTACCATTCATTACATTTGATGTACACTGTTATTTCTTCTGTAATGCCTGTAGTAGTCCGCAGTGATTTTCAGAACTGAATCTGAATCACCGTACTGGCATGAACCTTTCTTTTTCTAATTCTAGATGTTAGTTCATTTTTAATGCCATAAATAAGCAAGTTCCAGCATCCTTTCTCTCTCTTGGTTGATTCACTTAGTACATCATTCAAATTCACACATGCTGTCATACATGACACAATTTTCTTCCTTTATATTTGTCTTTGTCTCCATAGTAGTCACTACAATGTAGGATCTGACTTGTCCCCAAAACAAAACAAAAAGAAAAGAAAAAATAAAAATAGAGGCTGACTGAGATACTGTTTTCATTTATAACTCCTTTGACCAATATCTCAAACCTTATTCTTACTGTAGGTATTATAATAGATAGTGATTTTCCAAGAGTAAACTCTGTCATGCAGTATCACTGGACTTAGCATTTATTTGCTCGGTTAGCTAACACATGATGAAGGAAGTCCTATATTTAGTTCATTAAAGTGCTATTAAAAATACAGTTTTACAGGTAAAGAATAAGCTATGGACAGAAAGAATGGTATAACAGAAAAGAAACGTATAATGGATAACACAGGATAAAATGAGATGTGGCAACAAATCCAATTACTTTAATTTTATTTTAACATTGCCTGGCCTACAATTATTTATAAACAATAAACTTCAAAAGATAGATGCAACTTGCAAATAAAAATTAAAGTACTCCCACTTTAAGACTTGGCAAAAATAAAATAATTTAATTAGAGGCATCTTAATGATTAAAACGTTTTAATATTAATCACCCTCCTATTGCTACTAGACATAATGCAATCAGGAAAGTCAATACAGTATACTCCTATGATGATAAAGACCATGACACTGAATTCAATTAACAATACTTCCTTCTACTCAAAGCCGCTCCCTTGACCCCTAACTAAGTGGGAAGAAAGATAAAAGAACAAAGATTTCTTGAAATCTTTACAGAAAACTGTAGAATAAGAGGTATATGTTGAGGTTATTTGGTGATGCTTACTCTGTAGCAAGCATAAGAATTAATCAACAGAAAAAACATCACCCTGGCTAAGACACTCACCCACCAAGTGATACTGCGTGTGTGTGCCCACCGCATGTTTCTTTTTATTGGCTCTAATGTTCAACTGAGTATAACATTTTGTTTCTATCTTTCAGCTCTATTTTCTTGACTTCTCTGAAGTTGTAGAGCAGCTCTCTTCTTTTATCTTTCTTTGGTAATATTTTCATAGCTTTCCTCACTCATTAATTATTTTAAAATCTTTGTAGAGTTTTATTCATTTTGTTTTCTTAGAAGGTTTTCGTTTTCATTCATTCATTCATTCATTCATTCATTCATACAGTCATTCATTTTAGGGAGTAGGGCACAAAAGCCAAGACACATATGCATAAAGGTCACAGAGCAACTCACAAGAGTAGATTTTCTTCTATCATGTGGGTTCTGGAATAGAAATCAGGTTGTGAGATAGACAGCCAGTGCCTTTATCCACCAAGCCATCTTGTTGGTCCTCCATTTTATTTTCTATTTAAAGGTAATTTCTTCTTTTTTTTTTTTTCTCCTGATTTTATGTTTACTTTGTCAATTTTCCTAAACTGACTTCTGGGCTCATGAGGTCCCATCTTTATTCTTTTCGTGGACTACTACTTTTGAATACTCTTTTTGTCTTTGTTTTTATTTTCTGTTAATTCTATATTTCTTCCTCCCTAAGGTTGATTACATGTTCAAATCATTTTCAGTGCTTCTTCTTTCTTAATATTTATACATATTTCCTCTAAGTGCCATTTGCTGTGCTTCTTTCTATAGAATATGTTATATTTAATTCCATTATACTATTTTATTTTTAATACTGTAAAATCTCTAAAGCATATTGATATTTTAACAATGTTGGAACTTTAAGAAAATAAGTGGAAGAATGAAATCTGTTGTATTCTTCACCAAACTGGTTATTTTGTTGACAGTGGGTGAAAGCCAAAGAGGATGTCAGGAGATAAGTTAATGTTAGTGTATACTAAAAGGAGATAGTGGCCTTATTAAATAACTTATATTGAAGACAAAATGCAAATATATTTAAAGCATTCACTATAGGCAAAGCAAGTAGTAGACTCATGATAAAAATTAGTTAAACCTTGAGAAAATGCTAAGCATGGTTTGTGATTACGTAGCTTTGCACTGGCTTTTCTGGACGTACCACTTCCAATTTAAGAAAGAACATTATTCATAACAGGCCTAGGATTTCAATTACCTCAACTTTTAACTTCACCTGTTATATTTACCTTCAACTAAACGTAGGTAAAATATTTTCATTGGCTTGACATAAGGAAATCTGATTTTTTCACATTAACTAAACAATAATATGTTAGAAAAGAGCAAATGATTCAAAATCAAATTAGCATTTGAGTTTCAAGAAATATATATGCTATATAACAGGATTTGGGATTTAAAGTATTGTGAACATACAATGGTGGAACTCATTCTTTATAGGTGTCTCTCAATGGCATAACCAATTATGATGAATGGTAGGCATTAACACACCAAATAGTAATAGGATTTCTTTTGCAAAATTATGTAATATAAATACTACTTGACACCCATTGTTTCAGAATCAAGAAATACTTATGATATCATTTATCTAGAATTTTCATAAACAATATAGAAAGACTTCCATGCTAAATATGGGGGTGATCATACTTGGGAAAGGAATTTTGAAAAAAGTACTGTTGGTTCCTCTTGGTAAGACATGGAGATTTTAGAGTAAGAATTAGTAAATAGAATTAAGTGCAATTTGAGATTTGTTGATGGAGGAGTTACTAAATGTAACTTTGAAAGACAACTGATAATATTTAAAGATGGCTGAAATTAGGGGGAAGTATAACAGACTCTTTCCGCCACTTGCTCTATCGTTTCCCTGAATAATTCAAGAACATTTAATCAGTTCAAATAAGCCTGAATGGAAGAGAACAAAACTTGCTGGAGGGTAAAAGGAATAGGAAGGAGCAGCCCTAAACAGGCAAGCGAACGCAGCTGAGGTTCACCAGCGGCAACAAGTGTTATGGAAATACATGTCGGCATAATCAGGTCTACGGACAGCAGGAATTTGGGTTTTGGTACTAAAAGGAATAGACTTTCCACAGTTGATTAGATTTCCCATGTTGTAAAATGGACTGGTGAACACAGAAAGGAACTTACAAAAAAAAAAAAAAAAAAAAAAAAGAACTCATAGCCCTAAGGTAAGTAAGCTGTTTCTAGTCTAGCCACCTGTCCCCGTCCCCAGCAGCCACCAGCAGACGGGAGCATGTCTAGCAAAACCAGCAGCTCTCACGTTATTATTGGGAGACAGTTATTTTTAAGCCAAGGAAGTTTTGATTCTTCTACGCTGATTTAATTTGTGCTGTAATTTGTAATATAGAATTTGGACTCACTTCTTTGAGTAAAATTCACCCAACAGTCTCATAGCAGCTATTTTATAACCTACATATTTTTTTAAACCTGTCTGACTCCCAGCTTCACAGGGTTTAAAAAAATAAAAACCTCTGTGTATTTTTCTCTTTCCTCCTGGAAGTAGCACAAATCCATAAAGGAGCATGGCTCTGTCCTACATAGTTAATTTGTTTCACAGAGACAAACATTAAGTAACCTACAAGAGTACGGAATCATTGTCTTTTTGGGACTTTGTTTTATATATTTTTTCAAGGATTTTTTTCTAAACTGCATTGTTGGCACTATAACAAGATCAGTTAATTCCAATTAATTTCTATGCATTTATTCAAAATATGGGTAATTTCTTCTCCAGCAGAGTCCAAGTAGGTTCAATATCCATTGGTTCTGTGCATACAAGATTCTCAGCAGACAGTTCTGTGGATCTTTTTTATCAAGTAAGAAATGAGAATTTCTGCTACTTTCATTGGAAAATCAAAACTGCAGAAATAATTTATTGTTTACTTCTATTTCTGTTTTTGTATTTGATCCAACATTAAGTGGTATTTCTTAATTTTGTGATGCTTTTTACATTTCAAATAAGCACATTTCAATTATCGAGCAATTTCATCTTATAAGTTTTCAATTACAAAGATGCTGTTGTCTTTGGAACATTATTGCACATTAAAAACATATAAACACATCCATACACAACTGTACACATCCATGTGAATGTGCATGCGCACGTGCATACACCACACACACACACACACACACACACACACACTTGAATTTGCTTAGGAAGGAAATTCTATCAAAATAAATAATTCATGTTGAGATGGACTGAAATCTAGTCTTTAGAAGGTGCCAACAGATGGTTTACATTTATAGAATGCACACTTGCTGACTTCCAAACAGAAATTAAAATTCATAAAGTATATCATTAGAACTGCTCATAAGCGGCATTATGTTTATAATATGAATTTGGATTTTCCCAGGTGAACAGTTTTCCATCATAATTTTACTGAGAGATAAGTGAAACAAATTGCTTTCCAGTTACTATTTTGTTTGCAAGTTTAGAATTAAACTACGCAGTTGATCATCCTGCAAGCCTGGAAACTTAGAAAATGAGGAGACTGTTGACACAGTGTTCATACCTGTTCATGAACTGGGGCACATCTCCTCATTCAAATAATAGACATTATTACACCTAATAAAATGTGGCAGTGCCTCTAGCCTTCATTTCCTATTAAATCAGTTAGGTTAGGAACTTTCTCCCAATATAATTAAGAGGGAGGCTTCAGCTTATTAAAGGTCAGGTAGCTAGGCATTTTTAGTTAATTTTAGCAACTCTTTGGCTTAAATGTGGCCACTTAATACCAAGAAATTATAGTAACATTTCACTTTTAGTGAACCTTGCTGCTAACCAGAATGTTAACATTTAACTTGGCTAAGGTTGTGATTAGAAGTGGCTTTATGTCCCCAGAATGATGGTTTCTTGCTCATTAAGTTTCTGTCTACATGATCCAAAGTAAAGTAGAATATTGTCAATTATATTCTTACTGAAATAACAAAAAAAAGAGTCATGGAAATCATTAAAAATAAAATAAAATAGACCTGGGGCTTTTGTGTACTAATTGTAGCCAATGGTTTGCTTGATCAAATTAATTTAAATAAATGGAACAATAACTTCAGAATGAAATACTTACATGTGCTGAATAAAAGAAAAATGACCTTGCTATTTGTGGATGATTGTACCTGTGTTTTCATTAGCTTATACTATTCAGACAGTTACATTTAGTATTATTTTTTCTTTTTTAATATGTTGGGGTGCCTAATGTCAAAATAATTTAAGTAAACATAAAATTGTCATTTCAATTAAAAAGACAAAATATAAATATTCAAGTGTCATATAAAACAAAGGGCTATTCCCAGATACATTTGTTGCTTTTCTTTAACTAATTTTTTTTTTTCCTTTTTTTTTTTTTTTGGTTTTTCGAGACAGGGTTTCTCTGTGTAGCCTGGGCTGTCCTGGAACTCACTTTGTAGACCAGGCTGGCCTCGAACTCAGAAATCCGCCTGCCTCTGCCTCCCAAGTGCTGGGATTAAAGGCATGCGCCACCACCGCCTGGCTAACTAATTTTTAATAACATCTAAACAGTCTCTTCAAATTTTCATGTAGGAATTCCTAAATGCCCATGGAATAATATAGCTGTCCTGTAGAAAAGGCTGAGGAGGAGAACATTTGAACAAGCTGTTCAACAAATAAACAAACAAACCACCCCAAACAAAACACCCTCCCCCAAGAGTTAATAGTTTTGTCTTTTTCACTCTATATCCTCACTGGGAGACATTAGAGTAGAGTCACTGAATACATAACCAATTCAATATGTGCTATACACCTGACAAAATACAAATTAAGCAACAAACTTTGTTAGCCTTTAATTAGATATAAGATGAAAACAAAAGTGTATTTTTTGCAAATACAAATGATAGTGATTTTGATTTTGTACCCCAGAACTCAATAGTCTTGCAATTCTGATTCTTTTATGTTTAAACACACAGTATTCCAAAGTTTTAATTATGCCTTCTTTCTTGAAAAGTGATAGTCATTAAATGTCACTGAGAATACAAAGGGAAAAAAAAGGTGTTTTATGTGAAGTTCCCCAATTAATTAACCTTTCAAAATCTATGAGATCAAGATTTTGTATACTGAAAATGTTTTTCACTTCCTGCATGGCCAGAAACTAGAAGGCAAATAGCCCATAGACATAGGATCAATGTCTTGTCTAGTCATTATCAGAGGCTCCCTCTAGCAGAAAATGGATTGGCTGCAGAGACCCATAGCCAGATAATATGCATAGGGTCTACACTGTTGGCCTTCATTGATTTCCTCCCATCAGAGCAAGGGATGAAAGACTGCAGGAGTCAGAGGAGATGGAAGACACTAGGAGAACATGGACCATTGAATCAACTAAACAAGGTTTACATGGGTTTACAGAGACTGAAGCGACTATCATTGGGCCTACATGAATCTACCACTAGGTCTTCTGCACATATGACATGACTGTTAGCTTGGTGTTCTTGTGGGGTTGCTAACAGTGGGAGCAGGTATATCTCTGACACTTTTGCTTGCTCTTGGGACTCGTTTTCTCCTATTAGGTTACATTGTCCAGCCTCAATTGTAGAGGAAATTTTAATCCAGCAACATGGCTGTTCTGGAAAGGATTACATTCAAAGACCTAGGTATGTATGACCCAACTGGAATGCAGACATGCCACACACAGTTTATTCTTCTGGCTGGAATGCCCTTAGTATACAGGTTCAATCCCAAACAATAATGTTTAACTGAGGGACAGAAAAAGCGACAAATCAGAGAAAGACTTGACAAAATGAGTCAGAAATAGGATATGTCCAACCATCACAGAAAAGATATGAAAGAGAGTCTACTTAAGAATAGTTCAGGGAGAGGCAGTTTAGTTCAGTAGAATTGAATTCAGTTCTGCTGAATCTTTTTCAATTTCTTCAGTCAGTACAGTGGAATTGTGAGTTTGTGCATAGGCAGTTGATGCCAGAGATTAAGGCTACAGAAGTTCAGAACAGATTGACAGAAATAGTTTGAGGCCAAGCAGAGTGATTCAGTGAGAAGTCTAGAGAAGTCAGCTTAAAGAGGACAGACTTAAGGAGGAATTTGAGCTATAACATCTGAGTTGAAGTAACCACTCAGAGTTCAGAAAGAACTAGAAAGGGTGAGCTTATTCAGTAGTATGCCTGAGATGACAATCATATCTAGAGAATAAGTTACTTTTACACTCCATATGAAGGTATTTGCCTTGTCTTGTTTGTTGTGTTTGGCTGTTGTCTCTTGGAGACCTACTCTTCTCTGAAGGAAAAAGGAGGAGGAATAAATCAGGGGAGAGTGTAAGGATCAGGGATCTGTGAGGATTGTGGGGAGGGGAACATGTGCTTGGGATGTACTGTACAACTGAAGACTGTATTTCAAAAAATGTTCTCGGTTGCTCCAGAAACTTTGAGTAAATCTTGGGCTCCATGGAGAATCAGCAACATGGAAAACATGGTTAAGCCCTGATGGGATCTAATAATAATGATAGTAATAATAATAATAATAATAATAATAATGACAATAATAATAAATTTTAAATAATAAATAAACAATAAATTTAATAATAAAATTTAAAATGCTAATAACACAATTAATTATCAAATGCAATTATAGCTAATTAATAAAATATTATTGATAATATATTATTAATAATAATAAGCCCAAGGTATATTTGTTGGCTCATCTACTTTGCAAGAATCTAATACAAAGATTCTCTGTGTGAGACAGTGAGTAGCTCTCAAGAGGCATGGAACCAATCAGCAATCTGATTTTGGAGTTTCTAGCTTCCACACTGTTATAAATATACCTTAGCTAAAAAACCATTCACTGTATGATAATCTTCTATAGCAGCCTGAATGGACCAATCAGATGGAACCCATCTTTAGTCACCATTCCTAGGGGAAAAGGCTGGAAGATGTCTAATTCCTGTACCTGCCATGGAACCAGATTAAGGAGATGGATATGACACACTTTCATAGGGAATGCATGTGGGATGGCCTATTCAGAATTATGAGCAAACCAACTCCAACTAATTACACATGTGTCTTAGTTAGGGTTTTATTCTTGTGAATAGACACCATGACCAAGGGAAGTCTTAAAAGAACAATATTTAATTGGGGGTAGCTTACAGGTTCAGAGGTTCAGTTGATTATCATCAAGGCAGGAATACGGCAGTGTCTAGGCAGGCATGACTCAGGAGGAGCTGAGAGATCTGCAAGTTCATCTGAGGGCTTCAAGCAGAATACTGGATCCAGGCAGCTAGGACAAGGCTATTAAAGCCCATGCCCTTACCTACTCCAAGAAGGCTGCACTGAATAGTGATACTCCCTGGGCCAAACGTATATAAACCATCCCAACATGGAATATTAAATATTAACATAACTTCTAGAAAAAGAATAGCAATTGAAATAGACAGGAGTTATGGTCCAAGACGCCAAGAACGTTAGAGAATATTGTTTTCAACATGTTTGACTTTCATTTCCCCACAACAGAAGTGGCTGAGACCTATGCTTCCCTTCATACATCAAGACCATATCTTGAATAGATCCTGAGTAGTGAAAGGTACATATGGCTAAGTACTCCAAAAGTTTCTTATAGTAGAAACATTTTTAAAATTATAAACATTGAATATTATGGAAAAAGATTCATTTAACTATCAGAATAAGGCTGTTTGAAGAGGACTTTACTTAGCAGGTAGAAACAAAATACACTAAATTGATTGTTAATAAGATAAATTATTTCTATATAACTGATCTGTGAGTTTGTAACTCTTCAAAAGATGGTAACATTTTAAAGGTCATCATTAGCTTCTCTTTTTATTACTCTGCATTGTTCTTAATCTATACTAAGATTTCTAAGGCACTATAGTTATATTATTCTTTAAATACTTTGGTGGACATTGATGGTGTGGTAATGAAGTTTTACCTAACATCTACTTGTTTACTTAAACTCTTTTATTTCATTTATCTTAGTACAAAGCCCATTTCCAGCCATTGTTCCTGGAATGCCTTTTCTGAGTCATGCCATGTTACTTTTTTGGCTCCAGGTATGAATGGATTGTGGTTCTGCTTTTTAGACTCCAGGAATTTAAATGCTGTTTGCAAAACTCCACGTAATTGGAATGGGCACACTCAGAAATGTCTATGACAAAGTGAGAGGAAGAATGACTAGGAATGGATGCTGAAGGAAGGTATTCATCTGGTAACCTATGTTCTATGCTTGGAGGTGTGATAATATGTCTTATAGCCTGGTTTGGAAGGAAGGGACCATGGGAAAGACTAGTTTCTTAGAATTAATTCATTTTACCTCTAACTTCTCTGCAATGGCCAAAACCACATACTCTCAAATTGGCCTTAATGTCCATACCAAATTAAAAGTAAAGACCAAAGAAAATATTTGCTCCTAAGCACCCATTAACTGAATGATGAGACATTCCAAGCAGGAATCCTAAAGGTTATTAGTAAATGCTGATTCTAATTGATGATTGCACCTGGAGTATTGTGTTTGTGAGTGGAGAAAGATCATCAACAAACAGGTGCCCGAAAGCAGCCAAGTAGATGCTGGTTTTCATTGGTTTAAGTCTGATTTACATAAGCGAGAAGGCTCCCAGGTCTTTTTCCTGTGGAGAAATCTCATAAGGATGGTGTTATGGTTTGTATATGCTCGACCCAGGGAATGGCACTATTAGAAGTTGTGTCCTTGTTGGAGTAGATGTGACCTTGTTAGAGTAGGTGTGCCACTGTAGGTGTGTGTTTTAAGACCCTCCTCTTAGCTGCTTGGAGTATTCTGCTAGGAGCCTTCAGATAAAGATGTAGAACTCTCAAGTTCCTCCTGAACCATGCCTGCCTGGATGCTGCCATGTTCCTACCTTGATGATACTGGACTGAAACTCTGAATCTGTAAGACAGACCCAATTAAATGTTCTTTATAAGACTTGCCTTGGTCATGGTGTCTGTTCACAGCAGTAAAACCCTAACTAAAACTGAGGGGTTCAAGGTATACAGTGTGGCTGCTATCTGAGCCACTTCACCTTGGACTGTCCAGCCCATGAAAACTTCCACAGGACCACAACCAAAGAAAGTTTTATTTGGAGTAGAAGGCTACCGAGTTGTACTCACAAAATACGTTGAGTCACATGAAAATGTTTGTTATTGTTGTTTTAAACAACAGACTTTTTTTGAGACAGGATTTCTTATGGCTGACCTAGGATTCATTCTGTAGACCAGGTTGGCTAAATACTTAAGAGATCTGTCTGCCTCTGCCTCCTGAGTGCTGAGATTAAGGGGATGCACCACCAGGCCTAGATAAAACCATGAAAATTTGAGTTAACTGCATACCTCAGTCACAAAGAACTAAAATAGAAACTTCAACAGAAAGAAGGCTTTACTTTAGGATACCTTAAAATTTGTGAAGTTGGCTTTGTGATAAACACCAGTGAGATAAAGACAGAGTTTGAGGACATAGGCCATGTTCATTGCAAATGGGTATCTTTCTGTTTCAGGTCTCCACCTTCTACCAGAGTTTATGTTTCTAGGGGATAACTCTACAGTCTAAGACCATTGTTGCCAAGTAGACAATTGTTTTAAACACAGCTCTGAACCTTTAAGAACACCACACTTTTACTTTTTAAAATTTCATTTGGTAATCCCACAGTTAGGCTTGTGATTTTTTTTTCTTTTATTGTTGTTCTGTAATTTATACTTTGGTCTCAGGAAATTTTTTCCAAAGTCCAAAGTGTTCTCTCTCTCTCTCTCTCTCTCTCTCTCTCTCTCTTTCTCAATTTTCTTTTAAATTATTTTTTGTATTATTTTTAACTATGTGCCTCTGTGTGGATATGCACACATGAGGTGCAGAGTGCAGTACTTGTGTAGACCAGAGGTTTCTGATCCCACTGGAGCTGGAGTTACATGCAATTGCGACCATCTGAACATAGATGTTAAACATTGAATTTGGGTTTTGCAAGAGCTATAGGCTCCTTGAACAGCCTAGTCATCTCTGTAGCTCCTCCTTGTATTTGTTTTTTTAAAAGTCTGATCCAGTCTTAGGCCATTCATATGCTGTTCATTGTCTTAAGCTCTGGTACATCTTTGTTATTCTTTTATGGCTAGCTGTACAACAACTGTTATGTGCCTGCCTTTCTCAGTGTTAGACATTCTCAGGTCTGCTCCTTTTTCCTGTGCTGTCTTAGACAAGGTATTGCCCATGCGTCTTTCTGGTAAATCTTTTGCAAAATCCTTCCCTACTTCACCACAATGTCTCATCCATATATATCACGATATCTGGTCTTACGCCAGTAACTATGTTTTCCAATTTCAGATATAGCTATCTGTTTGTATCTTTTCACTCTTCTTTGGTTCTGCATTACTTAAGGCAAAAGTTATGTGACTTTATCTCCACTTCTGGGTTCACAAAAATATTGTACACAGAGTAATCTTATTATAAATGAATCAGTATATTTACAGAAATAAAAATTCAATTAATCATGTCAAGTTCCTATATACCTTTCTTAAATACTATATTCTGGCCAAGTAAGGATGTAAAGTATCTCAAGAAACTAGAATGGTGATATAAATTTTGGTTTATGCCTTGATTTTTTGGTTTTTGTTATTGTTGTTTTGTTTCTTTGTTTTAATTTGTTTCTGTTCTTTTTTTTTTTATTTTTGATTGATTTATGTATTTGAGTACACTATGACTGTCTTCAGACACACCATAAGAGGGCATCAGATTCCATTATAGATGGTTGTGAGCACCATGTGAATGTTGGGAATTGAACTCTGGACCTGTGGAGGAACAGTCAGTGCTCTTAACCATTGAGCTATCTCTCCAGCCCTGGCTTAATGTTTTAATGGAACAATGAAAATAATGATAAACATGGCACTTTGAACTGTTAAAATACTTTTTCCTACTCCAGAGAAAGTAGGAAAATGCTATTGAGTGGATATTAGTGCTATGTAAAAAGCAACTATTTCTCTGTGGTAATTTATTCAGTGTTCATTTGTGAGTCAATGGGCTGAAGCAGGGGGTGGGGGGAGGCTGCCTGGAGATTTCCACGAGGTGGGTCCCACATCCAGGAGAAAGTCTGGAGTTCTAGAGGCTGGAGGTTTCGGTGAAGGCAGGCCCTGCAGGCCCCAATGACACAAGGAAGTCCTTGGTTCCAAAAGGGTTTATTCTCAAGGCGGATGGTGGATGGATTTGGATGTACCCTCCCACCCCCAAACTCAGGGCAGACATGAGTTAAGTAGGGAGGGAGAAAGGGGGAGGTTCTGGCAGTGGTTTAATTGGCTCTGCCCTCTGGCCTTCATTAGTATGTAAATCTCTAGGGCGTGAGGCCAGTAGTCACATCCTCTACCTGTGCACTTTGGGAGGGGCTGTAATGGCCTACGTGACTGAACAATGTAGGTCCATGGAGATTAGACTGCTTGTCAGGACCCTGGGTTCTGGGGAACTTGGCCAAACTCCTGCCGTTTCTCCCTTGGAGTCTCAGGGTTCTAGGCCCATGCGCAGCCAAGAACCAGGATACCCTTACGCAGTCCCACATTCATTCAATTAATTTTGCAAGGCAAATAGCTATCAGTGCATGTGGAAGCCATCAGGCTATTAAAGGTGGCTTTATAAACTGATTTTAGTTTGTATGCCTTTAAATTATGCCTAAATAACACAGTTATTTTTTGACTGATTGATTCTAAGAATTTTGCTATTACAGCCAAACCATGACATTTTGTATTATGTATTTTTAGCACTTTTAAAGAATGAAATGCTTTTATATTTTTTAAATGATTTTTCATTTTGATTTTCAGCCAAATATCTCAAAAATCTATAGCTCCTGGAACTCACAGCAAATTAGCTAGGCCAAATGAAACACATGTGGCTCACTGCTCTGGCTGTATATTTTAAAGGAAGCTGATATATTGACTAAATCTTAGACAAACGTCCATAAACTTCTGTGTCTGAAAAAAAAAAAAAAAAAGGTTAGTAGCTCTAAGTATTAGAGATGATGTCATTTGGTTGCAGCAGGTAATCTTAGAGGTTCTGTGGGTCTGAACTTTTGCGTATTGAGATTCTAAATAACAGTCTGTTAAACCATACTTAAAGTTATCCAATTCTCAGAATGAAGTAAAACTATTCCATCCAATCAAGTTCATTTAATTATGCATTTTTACAGTTTATTTTAATAGTATGGTTGCTATTTAATACACTACAGAATGTACATTGGCTTCACTAAGTGGATTATACTGCTAGTTTTATGTTCTTTCTCTGTTAGATTGCTGGAGACTGAACCCAGATCTTTAGAGTGCTAGGCAAGCATTGTAGACCTAGGCTGCATTCTAACCAGCTGTTAAGCCCACTATAAACTCTGAGGCACATTAGAATGAAAGGAAAGTGACCAGCTTTAATGTACGTAGAGGTTTCCTTTTTTGACATCTAAGGTGGACAAGTTAGTTTGTATCTATGAATATCTGAGAACTGATGTGTGAGTGGAGCGGATGTCATTGAGGTCTATAGTGTTCCAGAGTAAAATTAACAGAAATTTGTTGATGCTTTTCTTAACAAATTTTAGAAGGTACTATGATTGCTTAACAGCAGTGACATCAAAGCAACAACAACAACAAAATCCAAACAACAAACTCTAAATAGAAACCAGCAGAATAGGTTTGTGCAATCTTTGGGTCAGACAAGAAGAAGTAATGGCCAATGGCAGTTTCCACTTGCCACCTCCTGTTTCAGTACCTATTTTGGGGGTCCTGACACATGAAGCCTGACCTTTCCACCAAGAAAATCACATGGGAGAGTGATGAATTTACAAGGAAGAGAAAAGCACCCTTCAGCCTCTTAGGCTAATACAACAATCAGAACAACCAAATACCTAGTCAGGCTATCTGGAACAGGAAAGGACCGGCCGATGAGTGACCAAAGCGACAAGTTGTAAGATATGCCAGCTGTCTCAGCCACTGCTCATTTGTTTGTTAAATATTATTTAGCAGCAGGTAAAAATAATGTAGGAAAATGATAAAATATTTTTGTATATGCATTTTACAATCCTTTAACTAGGTTACAGATAGATAAAATTAAATTGCAGAGAACTATTCAAAAAGTATATGAGTTGAAACTGTTAAAATAATAATTTTAGGGCTATTGGGAAAAAATCAGACTTTTGCAAACTAAGTATCATTCAGTTTTCATATCTGCTATAGAGATAAGTCAATTAGCACACACACACACACACACACACACACACACACACACAAGCATGTACATGCTCGAACACACAAACACACACACACAACACATAGATACATACATACACAAACATACACATACACAATACATACATGCAGGACTATCATAAGCAGATGTATAGTTATTGGTTTAACATTCAGTATGAAATGATACATTAAGTTTTCTTGAAGAACAGTGTAATAATACGTGAATAATTCTCCCCACTCAGTTTTATTTTAGGATTTAGGAGCCAATGAGTGTAATTGAAGAAACAAAAGGACATGGTAAAAGTTGCAGCTTTTTAAAGGGTTTCTTGTCCCCCTAAATGGTTTTGAAGAAAGTTAATATTGCTTTGCTTTTATGAAAAGCACACACAGGGACTGCAGAAACATTCAACAGTGAAGAGTACTGGATGCTCTTCTAGAGGACTACATGGTAGCTCACCACCACCTGCCTGCAACTGCAGTCACAGAGGACTGGACGCCCTCTTGTAGATTCCCTGTGGACTTCATATACACGGTGCACAGACATACAAGTGAGCAAAAAATTCACATATGTGAAGTAAAATTTAAAATTTAAAGAAGAAATGCATGCACATACACTGACATATTTCAACATAGAGCAAACATTTTGAGTAGATTTTATGTTTCACTTGTGATAGGAAATGGTTTGTTGGAAAATAATTTTAGCAATAAGAAATTAAGTAAATATCATTTTGGTGATATCTTTGTAAATTATCAAGGCCACATGTCACTTAGAGGGGAACTTTATCTTTCAACATAAAATATTGAAGTAGCGAACACTATAACACCATTTTTGTTAAGTCTAAAAGTGCGAGGTGTGTGATTCTGTACAGCTTTTATGCAATTACAGGTGAACTATCACCAAAAGCTGATCTGTTCTACAATAGCTTGCCCCTACGGCTGCTGGTTAAAAGCCTTGGTGTGAACCTCTCCATAGGATCATACGGCAGGAGACTTCCCTCAGAACAAGGGAGAAATATAGAAACCGAGATGTCCCTTTTGACCTCACCTCTGTAGACATTGGTCATCGCTTACACTCTGTCTGTCAGAAGGGAACCAGCAGTGTACATCAGTTTCCGTGGGAGGGACTATACTCCACCTCTTACCAGAAGTATTATCAAACAATTTTTGCATATATCTTAAAACAACTTCAGGCTGTTTCGCTAGTTTTCTTGTTGCAGAATTAGAGGTGACAGTGTAACTAGCATGCATTTCATTGTTGTGGGCTCCCATCTCAGTATGGTTTTAAAGGCGATACCTCTTAGGGGCTCTCTCTGGACTCACCATTTCTCTTACCGTATTTCTATGTCTTACAAAAATCAAGAAGAAGCTCCCAGGATACAACCTCTTATTCTGACAGAGTTAGGGCATCCTGGGTCAAGATGATTGCTAGTTCAAATGAAACAGCGCAAGGCTGCAAACAAACCACACTGAACTGCAGTTCATGGATTTAGAAACACCCTATTTCATTCAGCACAACCTATTTATCTTCATGATTTTATTTGTTAGGGAAATTGTACTTTCACTCCTGAAAAATATTGTAGTGTAGTCTGAGTTCAAAATAAATATTAAATTCAACTGCATATGGCTAACTTGATGGCTTTTTAAGTAGGTGACTATTTGATTATTTCACTGAAATCTTGTAGCAAAGCAATAAGACAGGGTACCAAGGGTACCAATAGGAAGGCCAAAGAGCAACATGGACCTTTCTGAATCAAGGATCATTAATTTCTCTGCCTGTCACAAAAAGTAGCTTTAGATTTACACTTTGCTGTTATAAAGAAGATATTCTTGGACTTAACTTCACAACAGAAAGATTTCCTTTTCAATTTACATTTGGATGGTAGTTGCACGATAATGTCAACGTCATTTGCCACTAACCTTACTTTACCTTCAGAAGCCATGGATGGTCTCTCTAGACAGTTGATTTGCCATATTTTTTTTGTAGTCCTAAAGATGAAACTAAGAACATTTTACATTCTAGACAAATTGCCTAGCACTGACCAGCTAGTTTACCTGGTTCCTTGTTCTCCAGTTTTACTGGATACCTGCTATATTCTCTCCCTCCCGCACCTCTCTCTCTCTCTGTCTCTCTGTCTCTGTCTGTCTCTCTGTCTGTCTCTCTGTCTGTCTCTCTCTGTCTGTCTCTCTCTCTCTCTCTTGTCTCTCTCTCTGTCTCTCTTCTCTCTCTCTGTCTCTCCTCTCTCTCTCTCTCTCTCTCTCTCTCTCTCTCTCATTGATAGTCTGAATTCATTTGTCACTCTCTTTTCCTTCAAAGCTGGCATATACAATCCCCAATGTCCCTCTCTATATCTCATCTTTCATTGTCTGAGTTATTGATCAGAACCTAGTCAGCATCCAGCCTAGTAGCCAAACAGCATCAGTTTAGACAGATGGGAACACAAGCCATGCAAGCTCGGGGTATAAAGAAAGCTGAAGCACTTTCTTTTCTTTTTGAGACAGGGTCTTTGTATGCATCCCTGGATATCCTACAGCTCTCTGTGTCCTCAAACTTACAGGGATCTTCCAGCCTCTACCTCCTTAACTCTGGGATTAAAGGTATACATCACACCACTATGCATGGCTTGTGGTGGCAAATTTGTCCCTTTCAGAAGGAATTGTGGTAATGTAGCCCTTGACTGTGTCATCACAGGTTAAAGTCACTTTTATTCTTGTTGCTTTCTGTTCATGCAACACTATCTTGAGATAATGTTGTTAGATAGGTTTTCATATCAGTCAAAGGGAGATTAATTCGCTTGGCCATTTACTGATTAGATGTACTGAAGACTTGCTGCCTGTGAAGACACATGCTGCGATTTGTAGACTCTTGAGTGAACCTTCAGAAGCCTTTTTGAGTTCAATACTTTTAGTGATTACTGCCTTACATAAGCAAATACATCAACTATGATATAACAATTAACTTTTAGAATAGAGAAAGCTTAAACACATACTTATTATAGTTGAGAATAGATATGAGTAAAGTAAAGATAATAATATTTTACCTACCTTGAAATATTTTATAACATAGGAACAGGGATATGAGAGTGTTTATGTTTTGAGGCAAGCTTACCAGTGCATGTTTTAAGAATAAATTCTAAAGAAATACTGTGTTTTATTTATAAAGAATAACTTTAAAAATTGATAACCCAGAAAAAATTTAATGAATTGAATAACTTAGAACATTTCATAAAGATATCTTATTTGAAGAAAAAAGTATGTGGTAAAATGAAATTTACTTTCCCTAACGTTTTGGCAAATATTCAAATTCTATTTCAACACAGAATATAAGCAAAATTTGAGATGGTACAAGCTATGCAGCTCTGTTTAGATGGTCTTCTACAAGTCTACTAACTCTAAAGGCCCGACTTAGTCTATCTTCAAACTTTAGAGAATTACACCAACAAATCTTAAAGATCCTTGTAGCTCTAGGATTCTGTTGAGTTTTGTCTAATCGGTCCAACACTTACCTGTCATTTCAGAGGTTGTGGTGATGCACACACATTTTAGCATCAAACCACAGTTTAATAACAGGGCATGGAGGCCACAGAGCCTCCTGACTCTAGTCCATTACTAATTTATCAGGGACTAAAAGCAACCAAACAGAGGATTCTGGGCAGACAATGGGGCCTTTGAGGGGCAAAGCAAGAACATCTAAAAGGAAAGCATTACCATTCTAAAATAATGGCAAAGCACATGGTCTGAGTGCTCTAAAAGAAAGTCCTACAGAGAAGGTATTCTGGTATTCTTGGCTTAAATACCCCAAACACAAAGGCTTTTAGTTGAGACCCAAAGAAAAAGAAAACAGCTCCCTATAAATTACGTTCACAAGTCTCTCTCTCTCTCTCTCTCTCTCTCTCTCTCTCTCTCTCTCTCTCTCTCTCTTTCTCTCCAAGAGGAGATGTTGTTATGTCCTTTCTGGTCTTGGTTACAGAAAGAGCATATACTCATGTAAAAACATTTCATTCCCTCTAGTATAAGTAGAATGCATTTGTCTTCTACTCTCTTTAATATTTTGATTTTAAGTAAATAGACATTAAGTATTAAGTAATGTATATCTATATCTGTAACTTAGAGTAACACAGAAAATTAAATAAAAAATTAACTTTAGTTGTTTTTGCACATTCTAAAAATTAGTATGCTGTGACAGTGCACTGTATATTTGTAGAGCAAGATGAATTCATGGGTTATCAGTTTAACGTATTATAAATACAGATGTGAAATAACCTTTTAGTTTACTACTCAGGCGGTCAAGATGATTGCTCTTAGATTCTTAGGACTAAAGTTTTTCATAAAAATTCTACATAACTGCTATATAACATATACACCCATGCAAATTATCATTTTATAAAAACACCTATGAAGAAAATGGAGTCCTTGTTACAAATCTGCAGAGATGACCACAGCATATAAAAGAATTCAAAGCTTCTGTTTAGAAAAAAATACACTTTATGACCGTTTTTCTTTTGAGCTTCTACCTTAAACAGAGTTCTAAACACAGACAGTGGAAGCTTACAATGCACACAACTGTTCCTTATCTGGTGACTCTGAGCACTTCCTATCTCCATTCACTGTCCTGTAAATCAGAGGCTACCCTCAAAGTACTCATTTGTCTTCCCATGTAACAAGTTAAAACTTACAGAATGTAAGAGATGCTTTTGTCTGACTAACCTTTAACTGTTTAACATTTCACTATCCCCAACAGTGCCTTAGCAGCCTCCTCCTCCCACACTTACAAGGTCACTCAAGCTAGGATCATGTCCACCAATGAGCCAACCATGTCCCTATCTTTTTAAACTTTCATCTAGAGACAAAGTGTCAGCTGAGTTGCCCAGAGTGGCCTTGAGCTCAGTAATACTATAAGCAAAAGTTGATCTTGCGATCCTACCACCCCAGAATCATAAGTAGCTGGAATAATGGGCCTGTACCACCAGGCCTGACTGTCTCAGTATCTATAAACAAAAGTTAAATCCAATTACAAATCTTTTTTGAATAGTCACATTTCTGAAAGGTAAAGAAAAGAGATATAATTCATTGATTTCAGAACTGAAAATAAGAGCCTGCTTTTGGAGAGTATGTTAAATCATAGGATGGTTTGGATAATCATCACAATATCTAACTAACATACCAGAGCCAGGAAATGAGATTGGAACTCAGCATTCTTCTGGCTCTATGTTGCAGTTTCATAAGAAGGTTGGGAGTGCTGAAAAGACATAATATAGATGACCTTCTCCTATCAGGAACAATGATAAAAATAGGATCAGTTCCATGTATGAATGCAAATTATGGACTCAGGTTCATATAAGCAATACAATTATCTCAAGCACTGTAGGCTCTCTGGTTTAGCACATGTGTTAGAAACGAAAGGCTGTAGTACTAGGTTTACCGATGCTCTGAGGTATTATAACTCTGCTTCATTTGATATTGTTGAGTATTCACGTGATAAGATTTTGAAAATGGGTTTGATCACTCTATGTTGTCTTAGGTTAAGCTCATTTCTCTTCTTCTGAAAGGGATCTAAAATTGTACAAGAGCTACTATTTCATTGTTAGTAGCATATATGTTAAAATGCATATAAATATATAATGAAATGAAGGAACTTCATTTATATATTTCCTATTAGTTCATATTAAAATGAAATATGCCATTGAAAAAGTCCCATATGTATTTAATCTGACTTTATTTATATTTTATTTATATATATATATTAATCTGGTCATATTGAATTTGACTTTAATTTATATGAATGAACAAGGCTACTTCAAGTCAAATAAAGGACATTTATAAGAAACTTGTATACATGTATGCCATGGATTAAAGCATAACACACACACACACACACACACACACACACACACACACATATATATATATATATATATATATACACATGAATGATAATTTTCAGAACAAAATATTTAGAATTTAAGTCCAGGAATTATTTTTAAAGGGTTTTTAATATTCCCTTGTTTTGAGGAAGCTTTTCCTAGATTTGAGCAATAATGCCGCTTTTTGATAAGTATGCTTGACTTGGGCCAACATGAGGGTATCATGGTTGCCTGGCTTCTGTGTGACTGTTCCAGGGTTTGTGGTATAAAGCATTTGTTTATGTATGCTGGGAAATCCCTCCTCATACAGAGTGATCAATCCCGTATCTTTCAGTGTCACACCCAGGAGGATACTGGAAGGCTATGCAAGTGATCACCTCTGTGTTAAGCAACATTTTCCAATTATTCTGATTTGCTTCTGAACAACAAATAATTCACTTCATACAATAAATCAGAGGATTCATAATGAAATGCAGCTGGCCACTTCCCATCAGTTTCTCTTAACAGCAAGCAGTCGATGATTCATTGTTAACACAGATTCCAAGTAATTAGCAAGCATAAAAAGACTTATAAGTAGCCCTTGGTCCTGTGGGAGTTTGATGCCCTAGAGTAGAGGAATGTCAGGGCGGGTAGGCAGGAGTGGGTGGTTGGGTGGGGGATCACCCTCATAGAGGAAGGGGAAGGGGGGATGGGATAGGGAGTTTCCAGAGGGGACACCTGGAAAGCGGATAACCCTTGAAATGTAAATAAAGAAAATATCCAATAAAAGAAAAACAGAGAATAAAAAAGAATTATTTTAAATTCACAATCTGGGGAAAAAAAAGACTTATGAACTGACTCCTCTTAGTTGTCCTCCTGAAATCTTTATCACATGGTTACTTCCTCAGCACCTTCAGATTTTCCATTCCTCATTCTCTCGTGGCCTTTCTTTTATATGTGTCTCTGTTGAGACTGCTGTAACAAAATACCCGAATGACGTAAACATCAATGAGTCTTTTCCAGTTTAGAAATCTGGAAGGTTCAAGTTCAAAGTGAAAACAGATACATCTCTGTTGAGAACCTCTTCCTGGTTTGTAGCTATTGTCTTCTTGTAGGCTCTTTACCTTGAATCATAGAAGAATGCTTGGCTTTTTTTAAAAAATTATTTTATACATGCCTGGACATAGTTAATTGCCAGGACTCTAATATAAAAGATCTTATCTGAATTGAGTTGCCCCAAAGGCCCCATCCCCAATACTATCACACTGGAAAAAATATGCATTGGTGGGTTTCAGGAATGCAAACATGAATCCATGACCTTACATGTGTACAACTTTGTTATAAATGTCTTTTATTTGACTTGAACTGGCCTTGTTCATTCATATAAAGTCAAATTCAATATGACCATCTCTGAAGTACCTGCCTGTTGCTCTTGAACAGATGCAATTACTGAATCATAGGTAACCATTTCTTTGAGTATACATAATGTCTAATTTTTTTTTTAAATGCATGGACATTTAAAAACTTCTGAATTTGATGCAGGTGCCAAATCCTATGCATCTCCACACAGTGATCTCTAAATGAACTTGCAGGGGATAGTCACAAAGTAATGTAAAAATCCTTTATAGTAAAACTTTTGAAGTGTATGATTAAGAGCATATTCTATTTCAACAAATGAAACACGCAGCTCTTGCTCATAATTCGACATGAATCTATCTCTTTAGTAAAAGCAGCCTTACACTTAAGTCTTTTCACAGTTTTCCCTCTAATTGCTTTTCATTCAGAGAGAGGAAAGCAACATTTAGCAGGCCCTTAATTGCAGCATGTGTAGAATGAGTCAAATGGTACCCATGTGGGGAACTTTTAATAGCTCGGATTCACAAAAGGTCTCTGCCTGCTGAAAAGGCCATGCTGCCTCTCTCTGAGACATGTGACAGATGACAAGAAAAGCTAAAACAAATAGTGTATTTTTACAAAATCAACCAGAAATTCTTAGTAGCCTTGGTTTAACAACTGTACCTTGTCAGTAGTGTCCTACCAGTAACAGAATAATTCTAGTAGTCAGAAAACATCTTGAAACTAACTCCTAACTGCCGTGGTATCTTGACATATCCAGGCAAACTTTAGAAAACTGCACCTTATGAATTATACAATAAAATGCCATTCAATAGAGTTTTTTTTTTAAACACTAGGTTAGTGGTTAATTCTTTATTTTAAAAAGCCAAAGAAATTAAATGTAATAAGTTTTGAATTTTGTTTATGCTTTTAATTTCTAATCTCATGGACTCTTGTGATATGCTTAGTAGAACACAGGGAATATTTTGTGTTTCTTTAATTTCTAAAAATTGCATGACATGAAATTGATATTTGTGTGATATAAACAGCTGAAGCTTGAATATCTTCACTAGATATGATTATATGTCATTTGGCTATGGTAAGCACTTCAGTGGCAGAAGTCTGTCAATTACTCCATCCCACACACTCTCTATTCCTTATAATAAAGGCAAGTAAACATATTCATCTTTCTCACAGAGCTGCAGAATGTCATATTTTCAGTCTAAGATTGCAGATCATTAGGAACTGCTCAACTAACCTTCACAAGGACTTGGTTCATTCCCCAACTAAGAAAAGTAAAGAAAAGATAAGAAAAGAAAAAAATGAATAATCATACAAATAGTTTCTTATATTCCTCCCCTTCATTGTTCATTATAAAAGCATTTAATAAAGTATTATACTACTACCATATATTTATAGAACATTTGATGTCAATATTGTTAAATATTCCTATGCTTTAGGATATATTTATAGTGTATAAGAATATACAGGGTACATTTTGCTATACATTTATACATCTGTATATATATATATATATATTATATATATATATATATATATATATTATGAGAGAGACAGAGACAGAGTGACAGTGAGAGAGTACTAGTCTACATTTCATTACAGTACATGTGTGAAAATTGCTGGAGAATATACATACAATATTATTAGAGAGATCTTGCCTCTATTGTTATATTCTGAATAATTTCTATTATTTGATGCTTATCAGTATTCTAAAAAATTACTACTTGAAATTTTTAATTTTGCTAAATATCAGTATGATAAGGCATTTGGAATCATGTCAGTTGTTTTATATATAGAATCAATATTAATGACTACAATTACCCTGGACTTCAAGTTTCTTCCAAGTGAAGCTCTGTACTGTACAGTGAGACCAGCTAATCTCTATTATCTCTATCTTTCCTAGTCTCTCGTAACTATCACTTCATTGTGAATTTCTATGAGGTCAATGTGATTTTGTAGTTTCCAGATGATCACAGATAATCGCTATTTTCTCATGAGTCTATTGGCCACTTGTATCTCTTCTCTTGAGAAGTGTGTACGTATACCAACCATCACTACCAACATCCAAAGGCATTGTTTTCAAAGGGAACAAAAGCAATTTTTAAATTCATATGAAAACACAAGGCCACAAGCTGCCTAAACAATATTTGGCAAAAAGAACAAAGTTGGAGGCACAAGTGTGTCTAATGTTAAACTGTGTTGTAGTGTAGGCAACAGAGCACGGCACCGGAATAACAGCAGATACTTTAACCCGTGGAGTGTGAGACACAAGGTCTAGAAAGAAACAAGTCAATTGATTTTCAGCAAATATGTCAAAACACCTGCTGAGGAAAGCAGAGCCTCTTCAACACTGATGCCCAGATCACTGAATGCAGATGTCGGAGGATGTAATTTGATCCTTATCTTACACTATGTCACTATGTATAGACATGAATTTAAATATAAAGCTCCCCAAACTCTACAACTACCGATAGGAAACATTCCAGGACGCTTGTCTGCAAGGGGATTTTAGATCTGAACTCAAAACATAACAATAATCAGAAATTTATAAGTGAGATTTCATAGAATTTCCAAACTGCTACATAAAAAGAGAATAATAAACAGAATTAAGGAGTGGCTTATAATGGAATAAAGTATTTCCCAAGTATAAAGGTGAGAAGCCTAAAATATTCAGATTACTTAGATACTTCAGCAACAAGAAAACAATCAATTAAATAGATAAAAGTTTATCTTTTTGTTAAAACAATTAATTGGGTTCTGTGTAATGGCACATATCTTTAATCCCAGAGTGAGACATATCTCTATGATTTCAAGGCCAGCCTGGTCTACATACAAATCTATAAGCTATCCAAGGCTACATAGTGAGATCTTTTCTTAAAAAGGAAAAGATATTTTCCACTCCTAAATATTAATAAGCATATTTTCACACTCTATCTCCTTAGAAATCTTAGAAATAATAATTGTTTTATATTGAATATAGAAGCTTGACTTTACTGAGGCTCCTAGTATATGATTTTATTGATTTGATATATGTATACTCTGTCCTAATGGGGCTCCTAAAATACATTACTATCGTCCGAGTGCTGCCAAGTTGAACACAGTATGAATGTACTAGCTTCTTGAGAATCAAGTCACTGAATGGCCACACCACAATTACTGCTTTACCAGGGCAGCTTCAAATTGCTATTGGGGTAAAGTATTTAAAAGAGTTGAGTAAATGTCTCATAGAGATGATGCCATTTCTCCAGGATGGTTAAGCTGCCTGTTCCAGTCATCTTTCCCCGGGCATTCTGAGTATAGCAGAGTAAAGACAAAGAGCCAAAATTAAATGCACAGCTGTTTACCAGAGCCAGGGAAATGTTATTCTGAGAAGCAAGGCTCATGGATCATTTCACGGATAAAACATCTATTTCACTAGCTGCACTGATGTTTATGCCAACTGCACCTGGTGACGCATATTGTGTATTAACCATACACTGATATGTATGAAAAGGAAAATATTAAATATCATTATATTTTGAAACAATTATGATGTATATTTTAAGTATTACATCTATATAGAGTTGTCATATGTTATTAAAGTAAATATATACTTATCAAATCTACCTTTAGTAGATTTAGTAGATTTGATAAATTATGTTTTAAATGTTTTTTTAAAGACACCTGTCTTTAGAAGTGTCTTTGTTGTTTTACATAAGACTATATGCATCAGCGGATACATTATGAGTTTATGTTGTTATTTACTAATTCCCCTAGAAAGTGACGGCAATTAGAAGCTGGAGAATGCCTTGACCACTGACCCACAAAGTTATTATGTCAGAAATCATTGTTTATAATGAGTGCCAGAATACTGCAGAGCATTCCTTATTGCCACCAGTGGAGGCTCTGCTGAAATCCATTATATAGATTACACACAATACCTGTGTACAAGACTCGCATGGGGCTGTGAGGTTTCACTTTCCATCCATTGGGAAAGTGTGCCAGCCCGAATGCTGTGAGCATAGTTTTTAGGAAGAGTTGGGTTCTTTTAACTAGGGAAACTTGCGAGATAGTATAGCTTCATTTGTCAGCATGGCAACGACATCAACTTTTTGGCATGTCGATTTTGAATAGTATCAGTATACAGAGGAGGTGTGACTTGGGTTCCAAAGCCTTGCCCTAAAGAATATGAGAGAAAGCAAATTTGCAATTCAATTGCAGAGTATCTTATGCCAACTATTCTATTTTAAAATGGAGAGGGAGTCAGAATAGGAGTTAGGTAAATGTTCATATTGATAGAAAAATCCTCTCATTTACAACTGACCTTCTCGTTTATACCTCATCCTTATAATTGCTCAAAATCTTCATTTTTGCATTTCCTTAACTATGTTCTAAAACACAGACATTTGATTTTTCCCCTAGATCTTTCTGGTAGGAAACTTTTGTAAATTCACTGAACATTTAATGTCTGGATAATTTCTGAGATTCCAGACTGTTTCAATAACTGTAGTTATAAATACATAAGCATATTATAACTTAACATATTTTGGTTATTTTTAGAATTATAAGCTATGTGCCAAAGCTCTTAGACAATTTTAGAGAAGCAAATCAATGGTCAGAATGGCACCAGTGGTACATTTTTTTTTTTCACCTGCAAACAACCCATTGGCCACTTCAATTACTTTTTCCTATTGGTTACACTTTCCTAAATGAAGTGATACATACACATATGGACTTTTGAAAAACATGCTTATTTTTGGCATGTGTTGGGATGGAGGGAAAATAGCACCATGTAATCTCCACCAACTCTTTCAGCATTCAGATTCTCTGACTATGCTTTCCATTAGAAAAATAGATTTATTAATTTCTTATGACTATGGAATGGAATATCATACCTCATGGACTCAAAAACTCAAATGTTGAATATGAGGAAGATAAGAAATGTTGAGTTCTTCTCAAATTTGTAACTTTGAATGTTTTAAAGACTTTCTGTGCTCTACACTTTAGTATTTCCCTCTGCTGAGGTCAACTTTACTTAACTGACCACAGGAGCTCAATGCCACAGGAGGTAGTTCCTATGTGCAGAGTGTTTAATGGGAATTTCCGGGAGTGTCTGAGTTGTTGTGGATGCTGTAGTGATCCTGGTTGGCATTTGGTGGCCACACAAGAAAGCTTTTTGGATTTATACCTATTCATTTTCTTGCTATTACCTTTCACCTACATCCACTGTGAATCTTAAATGACAGAAAATGAAATCATCATTCTCAATACATGGTAGTGTGCATAGATCACGTGATATTGGATCTTCAACAGGGATGTGACAACTGCTGACTTTGACCAATGCATCCGCACACGTTAGGAGAACTGTGAGGCCGGATTAGAACAAAGTGAGCTTGGGTCCTCTAATAGAGGTATCAAAAAGATTTTACTTGATTACTCTGTAATATGTCTAGATTCTGACCTTATATAAGGTACTGTGAAGAACATATGAAAGACTGAATTTTATCCCTGAAATGGACTCATTTTCTTATTAATCATTTTTTGGAATTACTAACACTAGTACTGGAGAGGAGGCAATCACAGGAATGAATAGTCATATGTGCAGTTCTCACAAAGTTTATCTCTAAGCAGGTGTCTGGAAACTGTCACCCATCCTTTGCTATTAGGATTAGAAACAGTGGCCATTGTAAATATCAAAAGCCAGGAAGCATGCAGGAACAAAGAGTGGAGCAGAGACTGAAGGAGAGGCCATCCAGAGACTGCCCCACCTAGGGATCCATCCTATTTGCATATACCAAACCCAGACACTATTACTGATGCCAAGAAGTGCTTGGTGACAGGAGCCTGGTATAGCTATCCCCTGAGAGGCTATGCCAGAGCCTGACCAATACAGATGTGGATGCTGATAGCCAACCATCAGACTAAGCACAGGGACTCCAATGGAGGAGTAGGGAAAGGACTGAAGGAACTGAAGGGGTTTGCAACCCCACAGGAAGAACAACAATATCAATCAGCCAGACCCCCCAGAGCTTCCCCGGACTAAACTACCAACCAAAGAGTACACATAGAGGGACCCATGGCTCTAGATACATTTGTAGCAGAGGATGGCCTTATCTGACATCATTGGGAGGGGAGGTTCTTGGTCTTGTGGAGGCTCGATACCCTAGTGTATGGGGATGCTAGGGTGGTGAGGCAGGAGTGGATGGATGGGGAGCACCATCATAGAATCAGGAGGAAGGAGACAGGATAGGGAGCTTGCAGAGGAAAGACCAGGAAGGGCGGCAATATTTGAAATGTAAATAAATAAAAAAGAAATCACCCATGAAAAAAATTACCTCACATTTTGAGCATGTGAGTATTATCTATTCCTGTAACTCTAATTTCTCAGCTAACATATCTTTAGATTAGTATTGCCTGAAAGATAAGGATGAGGATATGGTTATGTTTTTAAAGTTATATTTTATTTTTTATTTCATATGTAGGTGTCTGTATACAAAAAGGAGTGCACATACCTGAGGAGGCCAGAGTAGGGAATTAGATACTCTGATGTGCTTATGCTTGGAATCAAACTCTAGTCTTTTGGAAGAATGAGAAGTTCTCTTAACCACAAGCATCTCTGTAGCACTAAATATGATTATCCTAAAGTTATTACTAGTGCCCTACTTGTGCTATATTTCATACATTCAGCTTAAATTTTTAAGTTGGGAAAAATCACTGAGGTATTGATTACCTGGATGTATTTCCAAGAGTTAGCACTAATTGATAATTACTCCTATGTTGTCAGTTAGTGCTAACTCTTAGAAATACATCTAGTAATAGTTCTCTGTCTCTCTCTCTGTTTCTCTGGCACTTTTTCTGTCTCTGTCTCTCTCTGCCTCTCTCTCTTTCATTCTCTCTCTCTGTCTCTGTCTCTGTCTCTGTCTCTCTCTCTCTGTCTCTCTCTTGTGTGTGTGTGTGTGTGTGTGTGTGTGTGTGTGCCTGCGCGGCGCGTGCCTGAATGCATGTATGCATGTGAACTCAGGCCTGTGTATCACAGAAAATACATGGAGGTCAGAGGACAACTCTTGGGAGTCAGTTCTCTTTTGACAACTTCTGTAATCTGAGAATCAAACTCAGGTAGTCAGGTCTGTACATCAGCACCTTTACCCACTGCTAGGCATCATTTTATAGACCTAGGAAAAGAGTGTCCCATGCATTTTTAATGATGACTTGTTATTTACTTCCTGGCCACTTCTGTTCCTGATTTTCTTTGTTGTCCCTTTAGCCATTCACCTTACTCACATCTGTTTTTTTCCCTTTCATATAGTACTGGGTCCTTGTCGAATAGCCAAAGTCAGCCTTTGGTTGTTAGTCAGACTCCATGGGCAATTTCCTCAATGTTGTCACTGTTTGCATGAAAGCAACCAAATGTATAGCAAATAGACCAGCTGGAAACCTCTCCAGAGATAGACACATCCAAACAGGCAGTTCGTCGACATGTTGTTGTGGGTCAGTTTGATTCTGCTACCAGAAAGAACAGCCCACACCCATATGCACAGTTGCTCCTGTACGGAAGGCTTACAGGAGCATCCCCATCGACTGGGCCTCAGCCAAAACTCAGCCCTCCTCACATACAGCGAGACAGAGACATGATGCTACAGCAATTTGGAACACTGTTTGTGGCATGCTGTTTCTTGGCATACTTGTTCAGAATGTAAGAACAGACTCTGCTAGGCTTCCTAAGATGCATTGTTTATTACAGAATCCGTCTTTCAAAATGAGTATAGATTCAGAAGCAATTGGTAGGTTTACTATTAAACTCAGTATTGTAGAGCTTCTGAAAAAAAATTATTTTGAAAGCTTCTAAAAGAGACTCATTGCTTGGGGAACAAAAACTAATTTTTAAAATATTTTATTTTCAGGATGTGGAAAAGGCAACTGGCCCAATAGCGTGGATCCTGTTTAAGTAGAGAGGTATGGTGAGGAAGCACCATTCAAGTGCTTAATAAAGTAATAAACATATTGAAATGTAATTTACAAACTGCTTCTAAACTAGGAAAATATTTGTATTCAGTAATTATCTTTTAATAACGAATAGGACTAGTAAGAAGTTACTACATTAATTTCAGCTTTAACAAAACATCTTCATATTTATCACTGTAGTACAAAAACAAAAATATATACAAGAAAAAACCTCTTCAGTTTTCAATATTTCTGTACAAAAAAATGAGGTTAGAAAGAGAAGTCTTTGGAGTCTTCCAGAAAGTCACTTCATAAGACAGATGAGATTTAACAAGTCTGGCGTCATCTTTAAGGAAAGTGACAGCATTTTTTTCTCCTTCAGATTTGTAATGCCAGATTGGTCAACCTGAAGAGAGATTTATTAATTGATTCTCAGTATACATCTCAAATCAAATGCTTTGCCCATTTTGAAATGTCCACATTTCTATGGATTAGGCAGACATCAAGAGAAATATGCCACCAAAACCCAGAGGCTTAAGAAACAGCTTCTCATCCCTGGTAAGAAGTTAACTGCAGAAAAAGCTGTATGTGGAAGTCCAGGTCTACTCAAGCCCAGTAACACAGGCTCTGGAGGAAAGCTGCGTCTTTCATTCCTCTCCAAGACACACATTTTATGCTATTCATGTCTAGATGTGGAAAATAGGAAATATTCAGGAGAGGCATAGTTAGAGAGGGGGAAACAAGGGGAAGATAGAAGGAAAGCGGGCAGGGAGGAATTAGTAACACCAAGCTTGTTCAAAAAAGCCTTAAGAAAACATTGACATTTACCTAAAGTAACATAATACATATATTTGTATGTTAAGTTATATCACTTGGACTGATGATACTTCCCCTAAGAGTCCTGTATCATTTAATAAACACCTGAGCGCCAACCAGGAGAGGTCTCCTTTCAAGTTATTAATGAAAAGAAGACAAAAAACTCCTCAAACAATATAGCTTATTGCCCTTGGTTGCCTTCTAAATATAGAAGTTAAGACCCTATTGCTGAATAAGCACTACTTCAGACACAGGACTTGAGCTGGATATGACTTGGAAATCTCCTTCCTAAGGATTGGCTTTCCTAGTACTGAAACCAACCAATAATCCTGTGTAGCCATGAAGCCTATGTCCTTCAAAAGTGACTGGCACAGCAAGGTATCTTCTAATGTGCAATAATATCACTCACAGAGAATCACGACTGGTCAAAATGCAAAGATCAAGTGACTCGGGTTCCCCAGCCCCAACAGATATACCTACAACAAAAATCCTGCTCCCAGGCCTCAGGAAATATTGCAGAAGAGGAATAAGAAAGATCATAAGATCCAGAGGAGTAGGAAGCCTGCTGTGAGATTATGTCTCCTAGAAGTGACAGGGAAACCACACTTGGTTTTAGCAGAATAGCCACTTAAGAAGACCTAAACAATGACTAGAACAGACATGCTGATTTTAAAGAGGAATATCTCATTCAGCTCTTATTCTTATACAAAGAACTAGTGGCAACTAATAACTGTCAAGAGAGGGAGAATTAGTCATCCCCAGGAATTAGCCCCTTAATTGGTACTAACTCAGTGGTCAACTCTAACATCACTTATGTGTCAGAAACACTAAACAAACGCAGCAGGTTTGTGTGTGTGTGTGTGTGTGTGTGTGTGTGTGTAATAGTAATATTCAAACAATAAGAGGCTATGAATTTGTAGAGTCAGGGGTGGAGGAACATAGGAGGAATTTAAGGGAGGGAACATCAGAGAGGATGGAGAGATGAAAGAGAGGAAATGATATAATTATATTTTAATAAAATTTTTAAAAAATTTAAGAGGAGAAAGAAATCTAGAAAATAGAAGGTTAGAAAGGAAATCTCATATCCTCTCTGTAACATTAAATTCCAGAGACTGACTGAAATGGATTTTTTTTTTCATTTTCTCCGATTTTTAACATCAAGAGTAAGGATTACTTGTGAGACTTTACGTTGGCTGACAGCCTATAAATTGTGACAGATGAATGTTGTATCAGCTGTGTAAGGTTGGGGGATACTGTCCCACCAAGAACTTTAATGCCTTCTTGGTGTTCCATCATGCACGTGTGCTATAATCTATACACACGCATCTTTCCTTCCACAAGATCCAGGCTCATAGGGAACACACTCTGGATGGTCACTGGCCTTTGTTGTATCTGGATGAGGAGACACTTGAATTATATAACTGTGTTTTAAACTTCTTCACTCATGGGACTCCTGTCACTTTTGTGGCTGTCAACAGATGACAGGAAAAAGAACATTCCTGCACCTATCGGGAGACACCTTCACGGACAATAACAAGGCTGAACACAGGCTAGAGCATCAGAAAGATTATATTCCATGAATAAGGAAGAAGAAAGATTGAATCTGTGGACTCAGTGTACAGATGTTGGTTTAGTTGGATGAATCATGATCTATAGTTAAGTGAAATGACTACAAATTACAAGATCCATAAAGCCGCTTTGAAAGAAGTTGCTGCTAAGACCAAAGCATTGTGTTATCAAAATAGTCCAAAGGGTGCTCCATGGTAAACAACGGGAAAACGAAACGAAATGTTTTCTCACTTACAAATTCTAGGGTTTTTCTTTCATCTTATCTTTTTATTTAGATAGAATTTCATGTATGCTTCACATAGCCACCAGACTGTATTTCTTGGATTGAAATTGTACCTAAAACACTCTCTTAGTGTTTGTTTTGTTATTTTGCAAATCTCAAGGTAAGTTTGCTTCAGGATTCTTGAGTCCTGGGTAAGGTGAATTTTCCTATCAGTTCTGAAAAGAGTATATAATTTGTGTGCTCTTCCTGATCTGAGCTGTCACAGGAGCTTGGAGCTCTTTGTCTCTCACACTTTATTTATTTTGAGGGAAAGCTTTTCAATGTAAACATTTTGAAGAGACTCTAGTGAAAATCTCAGTTTTAAGAGTTTACTACCTAAAAAGAAAAACATAAAATTTTTTTTTCTAGTAAATCTTAGAAATACATACATCCAGGTGAATTATTCCAGGTCAGCAGAAAATTCTGCCATTACTAGTGAAACCACATATCCTATAAGTACACAACAAAGGTCTTGTGCCTAAACATTTTGCTTCCCTAAGCACATTGTCCTTTGAGACAACAAAGCAGACACCAGTGTGGAGAAGCAGGGCGCTAATCTCGGGAGCTTCAGACAGGGTAACTTCTGCCTGAAAATTGTTAGCCTCTACTTCTACCTCCTTTTCAATTTCTTTATAAAAGAGGCGCAATCTCACAAGGAAAAATGCTCACTTGTAAATTGTGAGCATTGTTTATCTCCGCTATGGAAAGCAATGGGAAATATGCACTTTGTTTGTTCTGTTTATGACGGGTCACATTGGTCTAATATTTGGGGGGTTTAAAAAATAATCATGCGTGCCGTTTGAGAGGGTATTAATTATAATGTTTGCATTCAAAAGATCCTGTCGGTGAGAAGTTCTGTTATTCACTACACTCTCGTCGCTGGTGGGTATGAAATGATTCATTTATGTTGTGTCTTCTCCCTCCTGCAGAGTCTTCCCTGGGAAAATGGCGCAGCCGTGTCAGCACTGCCTCAGAACGCCAGTGTGGCTAGGCCGCATTCGCCTGTTCTGTGTGCGCTCACGCTGTGAAAAGTGTCACAGCGACACTCTCGATTCTGTGTCAGCTGGATGGTATCTGCTCATATTCATGTCTTGGATTGACTGCAATTCAGACCTGGTTATTTGTTTCTTTATCAATTGTCACAAAAATAAAAAGAATATTTCAGTACTGTTTTTCAGAGCTCCCAAATAGAAAAACAATTTTTAGACAAATCTATATACCATTCCCTCTTTGGAAGTGTCAATCCTTAAACCAGCAGGTGAGACTACATTTTATTAAATGGCTCATTCTAATTCACAGGCTGAGGTGGTCTTACGTATGGATAGATTGTGTCGCTATCCCAGGAAAACTACTTAACCTATTTGTATTTAGAAAATGCTTCTGTGTACCTGCTGTCTGGTTTCAAGCCATGAAATGAGAGGCTTCTGTTTTGAAATTGGATTTTTCAGAAATGCTGGTTCTGGACAAGTGGCTAGTACTTTATTAAAGAACAAATAAGACAAGCAAAAAAGGCACTGCAGATGTCATATTAGATGCAAAAATGCTAGGCAGAAAAGAAGCCACCACACACTCTGGCGCTTCTAGATGTACAACTCGGGGCCTGCGTGAGAAAATTCAAACATCAAACGTGGTACTTTCGAGTCATCTTTAGGAGCAGAGAAAGAAGTTAGTGGAAAAGGAAAATCATCCACAGATATATCTTTCAAAATGTGCTTTTTCCAAATTATTTTTATCTTGCTTAAAGATTTAGTTGTTTGTTGAATATGAACATCATTAACGTAACTCATGTATTATTCATTTTATTAAATCGTTTGGGCTGTTCATTACAAAATACCTTGGTCATAAGTATCTGTTTTCCTATGCCGTTCTTAGGCCAGTCACTGATTGAGTCTGTCTGTCTGTCTGTCTGTTTGTATACACTTTGTTGCATGTGTACACTTTATTTTTGTATATGTACTTGTTCATGTTGATATATGCACATATGTGGTGTATGTATGTGAGGGTACAAGAGGGATCGCAGATGATATCATTGTCTTTTTCTCATCCACCTCATCACCTTCATTTTTTAATGAAGGATTCTTTCACTGAGTTTGAAGGACATCAGCTTGTCCAGTCTGGTTGGCCAATGAGCTTCAGGGATCCACTTTTGTGTCCATTGTCTACCTACAGTTCTGGGCTTAGAGGTCCTCACTGCTCTGCCCTCCTTTTTATATTGATTATATGGATCTGACCTTAAGTTCTCATGTTTGTATAACTGACATCAACCAATAGAGCAATACACAGCCCACATCATTGGCTCTTTACAGAGTGGGAAATGACATCTTAAATCTATGACTCATTTATTCTTCATATATTTTCATTTATTGTTTTTTTCTTAGTAACCATGGACTATATATTCAGTTGAGAAACCTTTCCTTCTCATATCTATCTGTATGATTTTTCTAGGTGATATTCCTCCAGGCATGTCTATTATCTATTCTCAATCTCCAGATTGATAAATTTTTACATTGTAAAACACACTAGCTTAGAATTCTGTAATGGCTTCCTACATCTCTTTAAATCAATCTACAAGTCCACAAAATTCTTGTACAGTCTTTAAAGACAGTCTTCTCTAATGATGTACTCTCTGACTTTTCTGTACTCTCATTTGTTTCCCATTGTCAAAACCAATTGCCATAAATTTAGTAACTTAAAACAATACCTTAAAAAGATCTAAATTGTAGAGCATAGAAACATAAAGTAAACCTCATTAGGCTAGAATTAAAGACATTCAGCCTGAACTTTTTTTCTGTTAACTTGTTTAGTTAATTTTGTATTGCTATGGCAATACTATGGGCAAGGCAATTCATTAAAGGAAGATGGTTAATTTGGCTTAAAATTTCAGAGGACTAGGTTCCATGAGGGCATAGCAAAGGCATGGTTATAGGAACAGGTGAGAGCTTACTTATGTTGATCCATAAGTAAGAGGCAGAGAGAGTAAATTGGAAATGGCAACAAGTCTTTTAAAACCTCAAAGCCTGCACATAGTGACACACTTCTTCCTGTAAGAACACACCTTCTAATCCTTCCAAAAGAGGTCCACCAATTGAGGCAAAGTATTGAAATATATGAGCCTACAGTAGTCATTCATATTCAACCTACAACAGGGCTATACATAGCTATAGAAGTATGTTTTATTCTCCTGATGCAATTGTCTTAGAGACTTACTGCTGAATAAGCTCACCCTTTCTAGTCTTTCTAAACTCAGCCTAGCTAAAGTCTGCTCAAACTCCTCTTCAACCTGAACCTGATTCAAACTGGCTTCTCCCAGCTTCTTACTAAATTTCTCTGCTTGGCCTCAAACTAACTCCAGGAATTTCTTCTAATCTTCTGCCTTCTTCTTATTTTCTGGCTTGCACTGCCTCTGTTAACCTGCACTGAACTGCATCAACTCATAAACCAACTCAACTCCACTGTGCTGCACTCACTGCACTGACTCCCAAGTAACTGACTCAAGTCCACTTCACTGAATTCAACTTACTCAACAGAACGGATAGGCAAAGAGGGATGAGGGATGGGGGATGGTTGAGAAATTCCAGAGGATGGTAGGAGGACAGATAGCCTTTGGGTTGTAAATAAATAAAATAATTAATAAAAAACTAAAGTCTCATGGTTTGACTGGACAGGGAAGTATACACGAGAGAGAAAACTTAAGAAAGATGTAAGGGAGACAAGATATGAAGACACTTTTGCATTGTTCCTGAGAGCCATCTAGGGAACTACAACTTATGTGCACTATGAAAGTTATTTACTAAAAAGATAAAACAGTATGTAAACAAAATCCCCACAACAATTCTGTATGTAAAAGCATACAAAATATTTGAAAATGCACAACTTCCTATACTATAGGTCACCACTTTCCTGTAGTAATTTCTTCCAACATAGAGATAAGCATCTGTAAATCTATATTCTCGCTCCTCATGATAAACTATCTAAAAGGTTAATCAATAAAAGTTGATGTGTTTTGGAAGTAATCATCGTTTTAAATGTAAGCAGGTAACAACAGTTGTTCCTAACTCTTCCTAGTTATTTCTTGTCCGTATTTCTCTGTTCTTATTTTCTTATTATTCTCAGATAATAAATCACATTATTGTGGATTTATACATACAATTATACTATTAAAATTATCCAGTTTATCACATATTACACTTCTGAGACTGATGAAATTATTCTTACTTACTAAGAATCATTATATGCTGATCTGACATATTTACCTGTTCTATAAGTCTTGGTAAATTGATGTCTATACTGTCATCCAGTTTCCTGGTTTTGTCAGTTGTTTTTTAATCATCAAAAATAAACTTTAAAGAACATTGCAACTAGAGTGAATGACTGGACAGAATGAGTCACTCAGCAAAGAAATTCATTACACAATTGGTTTGTTAGTCAAAGATGACATTTGGTTTTGACCCAGATGGATTTTCTTGGGGAAATCTTTTAATGCCATGAAGATTTATTGAATTATAGCTTTCCTATACCATTAGGCATTATTCTTTCCTATGGCACAGATGACCTACAATGTATTTGTGCATATTTAACGCAATTTTAAGAGCCAAGGTTTTAATATGAAAGACTGGACTTTTGCTTCAGTTCATTTATTTTGTGATATTTGATATTATATTCATTTTAACATATATATTACCTTTACAAATATTTGCAAGGCCTAATATCTTATGGTAAATGTTAAAACTAAACGTTGAACAACATCAAAGAAGAATTTCATTTGGCCATAGTATTTAGGAACAATAGAACAGGAATACGTGATACTTGGTCTCTTTTTTTTCTGCACAACTGTCTTTGCTTTGCCTCTCACATCTGCCACATTCCACACATCTTAATGACTATGAAGTCCTCAGACTTCTACCTAAAAGAAAAGTACCTCTTGTGAATATCACTCTCAGGAAGCAGCTTCATCTATGGCATACACAAGATCAGTCTTTATTGTATTTGAATTATATTTTCAGATTTTACTCAAACAATCAGTTCTCAAGAATGTAGTTGTGGTGGTTTGAATATATTTGGCCTAAGGAGTGGCACTATTTGGAGATATGACCTTGTTGGAGGAATTTGTGCCACTCTGGGCACAGGCTTTTAGATTTTCATCCTAGCTGCATGAAGCTAGTCTTCTCCTAGCCACCTTCAGAGGAAGATTAGAACTCTCAGAACTATGCCTGCCTAGACACTGCTACCATCCTCCTGCCTTGATGATACTGGACTGAACACTGAACTCTGAACCTCTGAACCTGTAAGCCAGTCCCAATTAAATGTTGTCCTTATAAGAGTTGCCTTGGTCAGGGTATATGTTCACAGCAGTAAAACCTTAACTAAGTCAATAGTCATCAACCCTTAAACAAGACAAAGACAAATTAGGAGACTTTTTTTTTTTTTTTAGTATTGTATAAGTCAAGGATTTGGCTCAATCTTAGTAATGAAAATACTGTTGTATGATGCTTATGCTTACTATTATATACATTCATACACAGACAGACACACGTATACATTAACACACAGATTTATAATGTTTAAAACTTTAGAGGGTGAATATTGAAGTAAATAAACTGGTTTACCATCTGGCTAAGATGGACACCTAGGGACTTAGGCTATTTTTGCTCTTTGAACCTCATTCATTTCAGGAAGGGGTGCTCACATTAAAGTCTACTGTACTTTTGTCAGACTCACAGAAGTAAGACTCTGAGTTCCATTAGAGAGGGGCTTCAAAAATTCTCTTTAGTTTTGAATGAGATCCCAAATAGCAATGCTTTAGCATAAGAGCAAACCACATGTAAATGAGGAGGAGTTTCAATCTATCGATGTGAACTTCCCTGGTTAGAGTTTACACCCAAAGACCTTCTAGGTTCATTTAATCCAGTTAGGATGCAGACACAGCCTAGATTATTGTATGACCTGACTGGAATACAGACATACCCTTTAATCCATAAATCTATTAATCCTTTTAATCTAAACGGAAGATAAGGTTAGTTTGTAGAAAGAAGCAGCCATGTTTGAAAGTGACATCTAATTTAGGGTCAGATAAAATGACAAATCAGGAAATGTTTGACAGAATACTAAGAGATGATATCCCAACTTCCATGAGAACAGCACAGAAAAGACAGCGAGGAGCAAGGCGTCAAGAGAGGGAATGTGGTGTATGTGTATGGCAGTTTTACTGGGACAGTTTTAAGAGACAGGTTCCAGAAGAACAAGCTGGATACATGTGAAGACAAATGAGCTGGGAATGAGAAAGAACCAGAAGATTAGAACATAATTGAAAGTTATTATGAGGCCAATCAGAATAATTCAGTCAGAATCTGAAAGAACCTGGACTGGATCAATCATTTTGGAAGATTAGATTGTATGGATGCTAGAACCTTCAGGCCCAGGCTTAGGGATATTTGAACAGAAATTCCTCTGGGCTAAATGCAAGCATAGTATTCACATGTGCAGCTTGGGTACAGCTATCATCCATCCATCCATCTGAGAAAAAAAAAGCAACATTTACACTTACATTAACTGCAGTTATTTTTCTATGATCCTACCTTAGCATGAATACAATAAGCAAAGCCAAACAAGGTGGTATGAATAGACTTCTCAAGCATAACAGAAATAGAGGAAGTGAAAAAGGAAAAATAAATAATTTCATTTCTACACACAAAATAAAATACAATATTTAGCGATATATGCTGGGTATTAAAGCTTGCATTGGCTATTAAGAAAATCCTTATATTCAAGGCCAAGATCATGGCTCTGCTTCTGGAGGAAAGGAGATTTAAAGCATCTTGAATGCCACCTCCATTTTCCTATGTTGTATTGAATAAATACACAGTGATCAGTTTGTGATAAATTACCAAGTGAAAACTTTGCTTTCAACTTTGTGTGTATTCATGATCTGTTTGTGTGAGAATAATAAAGTCTTTATTGCTTTGTGCTCACATTAAATATCTTGTAGTTACTGATGTATGCTTCACTATGTTTGTTTGGAAACAGGCCACTTTCCATCTTCCTCATATTGTTCTAGGTGCATCAATGTTTTTGTTCTTCCTTTAAAAAAGGCTGCCAGATTTAGAACCTATGCAGTTGACTGTCCTTTTCTTCAAGAAGTTCACTTTTACTGGATTGATGCATAATTGTTTCCTTCTTCCTCCTTCTCCCTTGAGATAATGACACCTTTCTCAGAGATGCATTCCTTGATTAGTCATTACTGATACCTCAGCAGTTACTCATAGCACCATATTTATGCCCTGTACATTAAAAGGATCTATACAATAAAACATATGAAATGTTTAATATATCTTTCATCTTTCACCTTGTATAAGAATCATGAGGCAAATATACCTTAGTCCTTCAATCTCATCCTTGTTCAAGATCAGAATGAACCAATGGTCAAGAACAGTGAAGTGGAACTGTTTGTAATTATTAAAGATTATTTACAATGATGGAATTATTTAAGATCACATTATACAGTTTAGTTATTATAGCAATGCTCCTTAGACAAGCCTATCTATCTTTCTATCTTTCTCTCTTCTATCAATGTATATATCTATCTATCTACCTATCTATTTAATTATATCTATCTATCTATTAGTCATCTATTATCTTCTACTATCTATCTAGACGTTTTTACAAGTTCAACACCAGTTTTGAAATTGACAATTTATATCCTGTTACATCTAAGTATAAATTTCTCTCAGAGATAGTATGAAATTAAAAGCCTCTCATATTTAGGTAACTATCAAATATAAAATTTCCTTCCAAAGTTCAAGTTTTGAATAGTTACCCTCAACTCCTGGCTGGTGGTATTATTTTTAGGGCTACGGAAACTTAAAAAGTGAGTCTACGTGGAGTGATTCAGCTGCATTAAGATATATCAGTCATTAAGATACATCAACTCTGGCTATTCTGTGTAAATTTTTTCTTCCTATTTAGCCATGAAGTGAATAGCTTTCTCTACCATATGTTTGTACCAGTATGATATTCTGTCCAGGAAATTAGGTCCAAGCAACCATAGACTGAGGTTTCTAAAACCAGTGAAAATTAATATATTTCTCCATTAAAGAAACATTTGCCTCTATTTCACGTATGTGCATGTTGGACAATGAAGTTGGAACTTGTGAGTCACCACATTAAAGCTGGGCACAGAACTTGTATCTTCTGGAAGAGTGGCATGTACCTCTAACCACTGAGCAACCTCTCCTACTCATCTTTCCTCTTGTAAGTAACATTACCAAGTAGTTCACCAAGAAACTAAAAAATCTGTATTACAGGAAATCAAGTTTGGAAAGCAAATTTTTGTATTTTACTATTATTTAAGGAATCATTTATGCTGCTTGTTGAATTTTGTGTTGTGGTTAAGAATACTTCCCACACACTTCTTTGGAGAATTATAGCTACCTCACCATTAAAAGGAATGATTAATCTTTAACTTGATACATTCTGTTTTTAAGGGGTTACTAATACTATTGACTGTTCCATCTTATAATAATTAAATAATAGAATTTACCCACTATATTTATTTGAATTTTGATTATTTTCCAATGTTTTCTTTATCAATAAAAATTTATTTGCTCAGATCAGATTTTTTTCCCCACCACATTTGTGTACAAGTTCAAATAAACCTACCGAGTCATGGGGCCTTGCAACACCTTACATCAGTGCTACTCAGTTAAATCAGGGTAAATTTCCAAAGGTCTACGCCATTTACCCTGCAATTCTGGCTTCAGATAGATAACTGTTATTTTAATAAAGGACATCATTAGATGAGGCCTGATGCCCGTACAGCGATGGCGATCCTGTCCAATTGCCGACATTTCATGTACTCTAGTACCAGGCAATTCTATTGCCATCATGTGAACTTTGCAAAGGTTAAAAAATATGAGTATTAGAAAGGAGATTAGTGATTTTTGTGGATGTAATTTAATATTTTAAAAGGACTTGGAACAAGAAAATGTGCTTGTTTTTCTTTGGTTTTGTATTGTCTGCTATTGAATTTAGCTTATCTTTATGGAACTAACATCACACACATCTATCTATCTATCTATCTATCTATCTATCTATTTCTATCTATCTATCTATCTTTCCTATGTAGTTCTTCACATTATGTGTAAGGTTTATGCATATTTCTAGATAAAATCATTACTTTTCCACTGAATTATCTTCTGACTTTATATATATATATTTTATGTGGCTTACCTAGATTGCTGGTATGTCACATCTGGCATCCTTCTATCCAGTTAATGTGAGACAGGTTATCTTTATATTGAAGTGTTTTATAGATTTTTTTTATTACACCATTAAGAGTACTTTGGCTTGTGCTATATTCCAAAATTTTCTTGTCATAATCCATAGCATTCCACAGTCCCACTTTGTGCTAAGCCTTAGAACATTCACTTACATCTAGTTTTCTGCCTCAGAAGGTCAGGTAATGAGATGAGTTTCAGCAAAAAACCAAAAAACAAAAAAAAAACAAAAACAAACAACAAAAAAACAATGCTGGTTTAGTTTCTCCCATTATAGTCCACACCGATTGTTCTTGCTGCAATTGCAGGCCAACACTCAGTTCATACATATTTCCCCTGCTAAGCAAGCATTGCCAATTTAGTGTCCAGTGGTGAATTTTCAGCTCATAAAAGTCATTTGATTTTTGGTTTTAAGCTGAGAAATAAAATGTTTCCTTGAAAAATACTGTGAATTTTAATGGGAATTCTGTGGAATTTTTCAAGTACTCAATAACGTAAAAAAAATTGTTCTTTATGGCACAGTAGACCCATTTTCACTTCAATGAAAACTATTAAAGATTTTTTTATTATTATTAACAGAAACTATTTTTGGAAATAGCACAGAAAGATTCCAATGGAATAAATTCCAGCTTTGGAGTTTTGATTCACAAATTCTCTACATTTTCTAAATGTCTTCTCACTCAATAAAAATGCATATGAATAACATAAAAGTACTGTTTGCACTTATCACCTCATTTTTCATGATATGAAACAGTGTGCTAATCTCTAGAAGCTATGTCTGAGGTTGACATGGAGGAAAAAATTATAACCATGATTAGTATGAGCTGAAGCAAAGAAAGACGTCTTGTGTATAGATATAAATGTTCAAAATTACTGTTCATTGATGGAGTTCAAAATTTTTTGAACTTGTCAACAGTATCAGTAGTTTACAGGCTACTTGTTTGTGATCCACTAGTTGACTTGACTATTCCTAGCGTGGGGTACTATAGCCTTTTCTGAGGAGCGGTCCTACATATCTGTTGACTGGAATTACAAGTACCTGATTTGCAGCATCTTCATGGTTGTAATTGTCATAAATCTTTAGGTTTCCACTTTGTAAAGTAGATGGTAGAAAGCAGAAAGCTCAACCTAATGCTTTAGCTTCTCATTGTTGTGCAACTGATGTCATCCAGGATTCTAACACTTTCCCTACTGGACTCCCCTCCAACTGCTTGCCCAGGTCTTAACAAAAAAGATTGTTGGTCTGTTTGAGGTCACTTTCTAAATGATGAATATTTATGGAGGTGGAATATACAAAGGGTAAAAGCAATGGAGCATTTAGGGAAAAAAATGAATGAAACCTAGATAAATTATAGAGGTTACTATGAGATGTATTCATCTAGTGTGTCTAAAATATCTAAGTGAGATATTTTCCCTTCTTCTTAGAATTATATTTTCAATCAGACCAACTACTGAATAATTAAACCTAACATTACTGTGTATATATGTGTTTGTGTGTAGGTACATATGCGATGATACATGATTCATGTATGGAGGTCAGAAGACAACTTTGTGTAGTTGATTCTCTCCCTTCAAATTTATGTGGATTCTAGGCTGAAACTTGGGAGCCTTAAGTCATGGAGCCAAGTCTCTGACCCCAAAATAGAATTTTAAGATTCATTGTAAAGAAACTAAATAACTCTAGCAACTATTTACTTATTTGGAATGATTTAGGTTTCCTTAAGTGATGTCAAATACACACACACACACACACACACACACAAACACACACACATGAGTTAGTATTATGAAAGATGAAAGAAAAAATAAAATATATAGATAAAAGAAATAAAGCTCTTAATGTATAAATCTAAAATAAAATAAAAAAGGAATAAAATGAACTATATTATAAAGTCTGGGATAAAACTAGTGGTCAAAAACTTTTTTAGCATGAGTAAGACCCTGAATTGTTGGATCCCCAGAACTCATACATCTTCCTATGCTTGTACATAGGAACACACACACACACACACACACACACACACACACACACACAATTTAATAAACAAATAAAAAGCAACAATTTTAAAGATGAAACAAATTATTCTACCTTTGGCTGATACAGATCTGTTAATTAATTTTATAAGAGTTTAGTTAAAATTTGAAGAATATTGTTATTTACTGGCCAAATTGGTTACAACTAATAGGATATAAGACATTCTTTGGTTATCATCTGTTCATATTCGCAATTTTGCAAATTCCTAGGAGCTGTCTCAGGATTGTGGGCAGCCCAACTGCAGAGAAATGAAGAACGAAATCAATTGAATTGTTCCTTTTCTCTTTTTTATTCTGTATCTAGTCAAAGCGGGACAAACCTATTTTATTTTGCCCCTTTTTAAACAATCACTTTATTTTTTTGAGAATTATAATATAATTATACTACTTTCCTTTTTACTTATTTTCTTCTAAACCCTCCAATATATCTTTCTTGGCTCTCTTTCATGACCATTATGTTTCATTAATTATTGTTACATGAGTATATCTTCTTCAGCCATGTTCATTTCTGTTCTATTTATTATAGCCAGGAAAATGAAAAAAAAAAGTCCTAAATGTTATACTGATAAATGAAAATATAGTATATCCATACACTATGGAATATAGCTCAGCTGTAAAAAAGGAAACCATACCAGGATATATTGTATAATTAAAGAAACCATATTCAATTAAAAAGAAAAAAGATAAAACTATAAACTTTGCAAGAAAATGATACACTAGAAAATATCATATTGTATGAGGTAACTTGAAGCTAGAAGAAAATATTGCTGTAACTCTTCAAATGTGAAGATATATCCTGCTGTAACTTCAGAAATCAGGAAAATAATAATAATAACAAAATTGGCATTGCCTAGTGTGAAAAAAGGTGAAGAGAGAGGTAAAGAGGATGTAGCAGAGTCTAGGTGATCTGACTGGGGATATGGGAGGAGATCTGACTATATAGGAGAAGAGGAGATACCAAAGAAGAATGAGGAGACTAAAAATAACAGTAAGGACACCTGAAAATGTCATAAGGAATCATACTATTAACCATCTACCCAAACAGCCTTGTAATATATGTAAGTCTGTGTATAAGTATACGAACATAGTTTAAATGACAATTTCTATCTGAGCTGACAACATGCCCTCTAATAGCCAACAATCATATAATAAAACTTTACTACCAGACATTAGAATTCCTCTTCTGAACTTTTGGTCATAGATTTCTAAATATACCCCAAACATTACAGACTATTGCTATTACCTTTGGTTGCACCCAAGCGGGGAAACAGTAAATCTTTATTAAGTTGAAGATGTCATGCACTTGAGACACAGGGCCCAGAGACCCCTGAGCTGGAACTGACCAGAACATCTTCTCCCTGGGAATAGCTTTCATGATTCCTGATGGCACCATGAAAGCATTCAATGGCAACAAACTTTCTTATCAACTTATGATGCTCATGACCCACAGCTACCAACATGGCATGATAGCCCTGTAGTGACATGCATACCTTGACAGTAATCAACAGTAGTTGGACCTATTTCCTACTGAATTTTGCCTGATACAGTAACCTAGCCAACTACAAGACAACCACCACTTTACTGAAGCAGTGTAATCCTCAGCCACATTCTAAATATTTGTCTTTATGCTCACAGTTAAGTGTAGTTTCCACTCCCCATTAAGGATAATTCTCTTTGCAACAGAAAAGACCATTATACAACCAATCAAAATGCAGAGGTGTGAAGCCCAGTCCCAATGGATACATACATAGTACAATCCTCCAAATGAAGGCTTGAGGAATATTGCAGAAGAAGGGGTACAAAATTGTAAGAACTAGAGGATAAGGGAATTTGCTGAGATTGTGTCATCTAGGAATGTCAGAAGCTTCACTCAAAATCTCACCAGTATGACAGCCTAAACAAGAGCTAAACAAGAACGACAGTAGACATGCTAAAGTATATGAGGGAAAGAGCACTAGACTTCAATCCTACACAAAGAACTACAGGCAATCAAGGAAGACAAGAGTGGGAGAAACTCTTTCCCAGTGAAGTAACACCAAATGGTTATCCAGTACCAAATGGTCCTCCCTGAAAGCAAACATACAAGTAAAATAATATAGATACTCAAATGAGATAATCAGGAATATCTGTTCTTAAGGAGCATCGTGTTTGATTGGTAACTGCATCAACATTGACTAGAGCTGAGTTTGTATCCTCCTGTAGCTATGCACCCAACTGATCTTACATAGTTTCAGCTCCCTCAACTGTGAAAGCTTAGTGTCTATGAAGTTGAGCACAAAGTAGCCTAGGATATACTCAAGTTATTCCCCAGCCTCCCAACTCTCACCATCACACCACAAATTTACTGGGTTATTATTCTGTTTCTACCTAAATACTTTGAAAATAAATGGAGGCGAAGTAAGTTCTGTTTCCTATCCTTGACCTATTTGCAGGTTAGTGAGAAAGTCAGAAACAGAAGCAATATAGCCAAACTACAAATTAGCCTACTGTCTTGTGATTTCATACTGTGATCACTTAACAACATATGTCTCATTTTCTTCCTTAGAGTGCCTTGCTTAGAATACCAGAACTACTGCCCCTCCTTTGATTAACCAGTCCATCATCATGCTTCAGGTCTCACTTAAATTCATATTAACTCCTTTAGTATTTTCAACAAGATTTGACTGTACCTCATTTATCTGTCTTTATTTATCATCAGAACTCACCAACTAATATTACTTGCATACATTATTTCAATTACTGGCCTAATATTTTTTCTTTTCCTTTGTTAAAAATTTGCTATATATCTTAACATCTAATATTATTATAATATTAATAGAAAATGGATTAAATAATTAAAGGATATTATTAACTTTGTATTTGAAGGGTAGTTGACTCAAGGTACTTATAACTGTTGTCATGATTTCGAACTATACTTTCTACTAATTTCTAAGAGGAAAGACTTTTAATAGTATAGAAAATGCTTATAGGCATTTAATATTTTCATACTTCAATTAATTAAAGTCTTTCCCAGAAAATTATGTGGTATTATAAGCTTTCATCTAAGACATTTAATTCAAGTTTTAACATATTTCTAATGTATGACTGGGCATATTAATTGGGTAGAGTGAAATAACAGTAAAGGTTAAAGACTAGATGTTCTCCATGAAAGATGAGCTTTTGGCTGCTGCACATGCATAACGAAGTAGAGAGCTGGAACTTCATTTAAGATTAGAGAAAATTACATCTTGTCATGGGTTGATATCAACCCACAAGTGCTTCAAATAGTGGTGATAACTTAATATTAGTAGTTAACATGAATGGTCAATTCATAGGAAATAATTTGTTTCATTTTCCTATTGACTATATTCACTGTGTTTTGTTCTAAATATAGTATTGCATTATTATTGTATTTTATATCTTTGTTAAAGACCACATACTACTTAAAATGCCATATAAACTCTTTTGTTTTTTCCCATTTAAAGATTCAGATATTGTAATATGTAAACATTCCGTCACCTTGGCTCATGTATATGAACAAAATTGTATAAAAATCGTTCTTTAAGAACAAATATAAATATTTTTGCAATGAAAAATAGAAACTTTTTAATCTTAAAAGTAGTAGTTAATGTTAGAAAATCTAAACATTAAAATATCTTTAAAATTTATTATTTATTATTTCAGGTTTTAAAGACCATTGCATTGTATTTTAAATTTACATATGCATACCAAAAATCAAGTAGTATTAATGCCCTATGTAGTTTCACACTAAGCTTTCTTCATATATTTCTGCATTATACATATTATTTGTTATTAATGAAATTCTTCAGTCTTTCAGTTTCTTTGTTTAATGTGGATTGGTATCGATATATTGAGTATGCTAGAAAAGCACTCAAGCCATCAAGCTCATTCCCAGGCTTTGAGCAGGATTTTCACTTTGTATTAGTTTAATATTTTTCAGTGCTTAGGACTGAACATAGAGACTCAGGTATGTCAGGTAAGTGTCCATATATTGAACTATGTATGTCACCAGCTCCTCTAATCATGAATAGTTTTTTATGGATTATGTATTTGGAAGTTTTTTAATATATATGATATATCCTATTTACTCTTTTTCCATATTTACTTATTTATCTCTCCTACATCAATGAATTCTTTTCCAGATTCATAAATTTTATCAATCTATTTTTAGAATTATATTGTGATTAATTTACTAACATTCATCAATTTAAATATTTGCATTATTTGTCTACATGCAAGGAAATTATATACAAATTATAGCATGTACTTATTAGAGCTATTTATGATGATCAGTAAGTTAGAGGATGTACATATCCTTCATAAAGGACATTTCTAAGATTATTATATTAATTAATAATAAAAATAAGTTCAATGGCTAATAAAAACAAAACCAATGCTTATTTATAATCATAATTTTATCTGGCAAATCTTATAATCCAACAGAAAGTTAGTATGCCTACACTAATATCTAATATGTATGGGAAGGAATGTGGAATTAATGATATGAATGAAAGGATTAAAAATAAAGAACCAAAAAAAAAAAAAAAAAAAAAAAAAAAAAAGAAACAGCCGGCCAGCGGTGTCGCACCGCACATTCAGCGTCTGGAGTCAGAGGCGGCTGTCCATCAGCCTCTCTCGAGTTCGAATCACCGCCTGTGCCTGTCAATCATCCCGGAAAAAAAATAAAATAAAATAAAGAACACCAGCTAACCTAAAATCAATTGTGAAATCATAGGTATTTAGATAAATAGCCTCTATTACAGATAGAAATGTGAGTCTCAACACTATTCAAAATGGTAGAACATTTAAGAAAAGAAAAACCTAAATACTTCAAGGGTAGAGACAGGTCTTGTTCCAAAAATAAACCCAAAAAAGGAAGGCACATTTCTCTGTGACATTGTAAATTCCACAGTAGATCTATGTATTTTAACAGTTATTTTATAGTGTATGCATATTTTGCCTGCATGTATGTAGGTCCACCATATGTGTTCCTGGTGGTTACAGATGTCAGAAGAGACTACCAGGCCTCCTAAAACTGAAGTTACAAATAGTTTGGAGGCAACATGTGACTAATGGAAATGAAACTTGTGCCAACAATGCCATTAACCACTGAGCCAACTCTCTAGCGCCACCACAGGTCTAATATTCTCTGGCTATTCTGTTCTAGGTTATGAGAAAAATGATGCGGTTAGTCAATGCTGAAAATGGCAAATTGTTAATTCCTTGGTCAAGACTTGCTAGGATTAAGTAGCATAATCTACTGATGCAGAGCCATGTTTCTATTGTTCTCTGTGGCTCTCTAAAGGTTGGCACACAGTAGATCTTCATTCCATTCTTCTAGATCTATGGGAAAGCAAATAGCATAAAATGATAAGGATCAGTTAAAGGCAAAACCTGAAAACTATTGTGTCCTTCACTCAAGATGTAAGAAACTCTGGTTTTCTGCAAGTGTACATCTGCAAGAATAGAAGACTAAGCACAGAACTTAGTTATTAAGACAAAGTAATTTTTTAAAAAGGCCTATCTCCTACCCAGGCTCAGAAATACAATAGTTATTATATGCTATGTTTATTATCTAATGAGATGCAATTAAGAAACTGGAAGTTTTAAGTTCTTGGGGGAAACATTTCTTTCAGGCTGAATTCACTTTACTTCTATGGACAGCTAGGCTTGTGTTGACAGCCAAACACTTGCACAGTTAGAGCACAGAACACAGAGGACTGTACTATGGCTAGGGAAGCACCATGCAACTTCAAAGTTGTGGGAGGATCCACAGAAGTTGATAGAGTAAACATAGCACTTGGCACCCACCCTAGAATCTTTTATAATCACGGACAGAATAAATATTGGCAGGTAGTCAACTGACATGGAAGCAGTCACCTGTCTATGGTTTAAAATTCTGAGACCCAAAGAAGTGGTGTTTCATCTGCCACCCCATGAGGATAGAACTTATCCCATGAAAAGTAAGGGAGAAATTCCACATATGCCTATAGAAGTAGAAGATCCAGTATAAAGTTTATAACCTAAGGAAAATATATTATAAAAAAAATACAGTAGAAAATCTACCAGATGAATTTAGAGTAGATGATGTAACATAGGACACTTTGTTTACTAAGGAGTAAGGGCTATGCTGTAGAGGAAGGGAGGAGTATCACTGAGAGTAGGAGAGGAAATTAACTGTGGGGAACCTGGTTGATGATCACACTGTGGGGCATCTGTCTATTTCTGGTGAAAATGTCAAAAAAAAAAAAAGAATATTCAAGTCATAGATACCAGGAAATGATACTTAGTGGACATAAAAAGGCAGGGGCTTAGAAGCATACGGTCCTTCTCATCAGGATAGCGAGCTTGAGGTTAGCCTGGATTACATTGCTTTTTATCTTAAAAAAGTAAAATAAAATGAAAACTAGACATTTCAAAGGTTTGCATTTAAGAGATTATCAAAAGCACCATTTTATTCCATCTAATAAACTGCATTGATAAGTAAAATCTTACAGAGAACTGATATTTTTAAATGGTTAATTCACAGTGTTATTAAGATCATGAGGCATTTAGAAACTAATTCAAAGTTCAATGTACAACTATAGATGGTATTTTACAATAAAAATTCATCAAGATTTTACATTCTACATTTCTACTAACATTTAATAGACTATATCTTGTTCAATTTTCATATAGTCAAAGAATAATATCTAAAATTATTGAGAAGACAGTTAGCATATACTTTTTCTAACCACATGTCTTTATGGGGCTTGGTTGTCTTCTTTGCACTTCAACTAAAATGTACAACAGGTTGGGTGGAGTTACAGATGGATAAAGCAAGCTTCCATTATATTAGGCAGTGGAAAGTTTTATAAAGAACGTCAGTTCTTTATCTGGTGACATATCTGAAACTTTACAATGGAAAAAGTCATGTAGTATTAATCAATCAGCTTAGCTCCAAGTGACTGACCTCATGGTGGACAGAGCCACAAAGGTGTGGCATCTTTGAGAAAAGACAGCAAGCCTGAGGCCCACTTAGGGTCAACTTCTGGCTTTTATGACAACTACTGCCTCAAAAATTAACTCATAGCTCTTACCTTAATTACTTCTAAGATCAGTGCACCTGAAAACCAAAGGAGTTTCCACTGGATCCTTAGTGGAAACTTAAGGGATCTTTGGAAATTTGGTTGGATGGGTTTTTCTCAGTCAAACACATGTAGGAAATGTTTCATTAAAGTTGACACAGGTATAAAATGCTAAGACATATCGCGAAGGAGCATTTTGCTGATGTTGACACAGGAGAAAGGATGTTTTGCTAAAGCAAGCACATGAAAGGACATGTGACGAAGGATTCTTTTCTAACTACATTCATGTATTGGTCTGCCTTACACTGCGTATTAGAGCTGCATGTGTTGGGACTCTGCAGAGAGAAACTCACTAAGAAAACTTCTGGTGGTGTGCTGAAGCTTCTTGCTGCTTCTGTGGACTCAGGCTGATTGGATGCTCATGCTGAGGTAAGACCTGTGCTGAGGCAAGGAACATGGAGAAAAAGTGATTTTTGGAAGGTATAAATAGGACTCCATGGAATGACAGAGACAGAGCTTGGCTTGCTGTTAACAGCTAGCTGTGCAATGCTTGTGGGTCTCATGTCTTTGCTGATCTTGGCTTCCCTGAGAAAGAGGCACAGCTGAGAACCTATTTTCAGGTCCCTCCTGCTGACTAGAGACAAAGCTGCAGCCTGGATGACTCTGCTAGGTCATGTCACCACTGTTCCTTACCCAACTCTACTGCACTGGACTGCTTGTGTATCCAGGAAAAGTTTGCGAGTGGATAGCCATGCCAACCTGTAAAGCGAACTGCCAATTTCCAAACAATAACAGAGAGCCTCTCTCTGTTTAGAGAGGCTCCCAAGAACCTTTCTAAACAGGCCCAAATCCTTTCTTTTCCACTACCTCTAGTCAGTGGTGGGCTACAAGTGAGGTTAAAGCATTTAAGAACCATCATTACAAATAAGGTTTGAAAATGTAAAGTTATCATCAAGAAATCCTAGCATTTCTGCAACTCCACATCTGCCATACGTATACTCTAGAGCCCAGAAAATTTTATTCATCAGTGTATATCCTGAGACTGTTCAGAGCAGTAATCAGCAGATCCACACTGACACAAATGTTAACTCATTTTTGTTATGCTGTGCTATACAATATTCATTATAGAGAATACAGACTGGCAAGAGAAATCCATAGTGATAGATGTAAGGATTCTGAGAAGGACATGGATTGATTGGTGGCCTATGTGGTAGGATAGTGCTGTAGTATGAATGAGAAATGCATCCTAGAGGCTCATGTATTTGTTCATTTGCTCTCTGCGTCCACTGTTAATCCTGTTGCCCTGCCTCCACTGAATGTTGTCATGTCTACCCTGACATGAAAGATTCTAAACCTCTATGACTGTAAGCCAAAGTAAACACTCTTCTCTTTGAAGTTGCTTTTGGTCATAGTCCTTTATCCCAGCAACAGAAAAGTAAGTCATACAGATGGTATCCAGTTTCTTGGTTTAGTGAATGTTGATATACTTTCACAAAGTCCTTCAACTTGAGGCTGGGGAGATGGCTCAGTGATTAAAGAAACTAGCTTCTCTTGCAGAGGATGCAGATTTAATTCCCAGCACCCATATGGAGGCTCACAACTTTCTGTAATCCCAATTGAAAGGGATTCAACATCCTCTTTCTGAATTCACTGGGCACTGCATACAGATGGTACACAGAAATGTAAGCAGGCAAAAGGCTCATACACACACTGTAAAAATAAATAAATCTTAAAAGAACCTATATCATCCATTTCATCTATGATATATACAGTTTCTGTACAAGTTTTAGTTCATTACAGTACTTAAAGCTTTACATAAGCCAGTAAATAGTGAGAAGGAAGGAGTAGAATTATGTGTTAGAGGATCAGTTAAATTTTCTTCTACTACTGTATATCATAATACTGACTTATTTTCAGAGATCACAAAGAAATAAAGGAGAAACAATATGAAAATTTGAGATAAGAGTATTCCCAAGCATGGGAAATATCAATGTAAAGGCTCTTTCTTATACGGTATCATCTTTGTTGAATTTTATGAGCAACAAAAAGATTATTTGCAAAAATGAACGAGAGAGAGGACTTTCACAATCAGATTGACTGAATAGACATGAGTGACATTTCTGGTCTTATTATAATTTTGCCCTGCTATCTGTCTATTAAGTATGAATAGCATATGGTAAAATAATATGTTAATAAACTATATTTACTAACCCTAAAATAAAACAAATTTAGCATAAATGTTACCAGTTTGCTCAATTCCAGTGCTGAGTTCCATTTCATTTAAAGTTTTGTCCATCCCACACAATTTTTAATGAAGACAGAAACCATCCGTTAATCAAGAAAATAATTAAGTTGAGAAAAAAAAGTGTTAATAAAAGCATAATCTGTTTATTTGTTGTAATTTTTGGAAAAAGAGCTATATGAGTATATTTTACATGTGCATGTGTGTGAAGGGGCATGAGAGAGATGTGGGTAGAGGGAAAATCATATTGAAGGCAGCAGTTAAATTATTCTGTACAGTGGAAATCATTCTTGAAAGGCTGTACGACTCTGAATGACACTCTTATCCAGGTCTGTCCTTGAAAACAAAACAAAGCAAAACAAAAATAGGAAATGCCATTTCAGGTGACTGGAACTCATTACCAAGTGTTCAGATAATATGATCAATGATGGTACTTTATTTTTAAGAATCTATCAATGAATGTTCTAACCATGTCAGAATTTACATCTGAGATCTTCAAGTGACATGTATAGAGATTGTGGTCTGTGAAGACTGGTTTACAAAGCAGGTTCTCTAGACATGAAGTAAAAGCATTCAGCTCATTCTGTCTTTTCCTTTGACTGAGGCCACATAACAGTGGAGTGCATCTTGTTCACAGTTATTGCCACATCTATTGGCTCACACAGTCACCATGAATTTATAAAGAGCTTTACAGTATACCTAAGACCCATTACCTGTTCTCTTTCTTCTCTTAGATTTTATTCTCACACCAGCAGGTAGAACCTAACAATATCATTAATTTGCTAGGCAGCTTTCATTTTTCATACCTGACTCTGTCACCTGCCTGTGGATCCTGTTTCCCTAAATGGGCTGACTTGTTTGGCTTCATTCAGTAGGAGCAGATGTGCTTCTTCCTGCAGTGACTTGATATGCCGTGGTGAATTGGTGCCCAGCGGGCCCTCTCTCATATCAGAAGATGAGAGAATGGAGAATGGGGGGCTCTGTGAGGGGGCATCAGGACAGGGGTGAAATTGGAATGTTACATGAATAAATAAATAAATTAATGGAGTAAAAACCTACTTGAGGGAGCTCCTGTAAACAGGCCTGCACATTACCAAGTGATACATTGTAATTCTGGGAGGGGCTTCTGAAATTTAAGGGCAGCAGATACAACTTGAAGTGGTTGCTAACATGGACTACACTGCATGATCCATGTAGATGGACACCATCATCAACTGCTTATGTCCCTGTCAGGAAAGTCAGTCCTGTGTCTACCTTGTTTTCAAGAAAATCTGCGATGGCATATTTGTAAGAGAAAAGAACAGCAAATAACATGTGCCAGCTTTTTTTTTTTTTTTTTCCAAATCAGAGGGAAAAACAATAAATAAATAGACATGACACAAAAAATATTCCAGGCCCTAAACAAAACAAAAGAAAACCAAAAACAACAACAAAAATCTTAAGTATCCCAATACTTCCAATGAGTCAACTGCTTTGTAGTTGACATTTATTGGAATAAACATAGTAATGGAATCAGATTCTTTATTTTGATGAAAGGGCCGAAACTACAAATCTATCAAACCAGGGAAGAGCAGAAGTTATTCTAATTCCATTTTTTTAAATTGATTTTGACATTTGTTGGTTTATTGATTTGTGTATGTTGCGGGGAAGTGTGCCTGGCATTTGTGTAGAGGTCTGAGAACAACGTACAGTAGTATCTCAGTGGGATGTCTTTTCCAATGCAAGAAAAACGATGACAGCTGAAGTATCCATTATTCTCAAAGGAAGAGATAGAGTCAAGGAATAGAAGACAAAGACAAAGGCAAAACAAAACAAAACAACAACAACAACAACAACAACAACAAAATCTTTACCCCTTTACCCATTCTTGTCTTTTCATTGGGGATAAAAAGCTTTAGTAGTTTATGTCTTAGAGAACACTGCTTTGTTTCTGTCACTCAACTCTAACAATAAAAATAAAATTTAACCTTGTGCTCCTGCTTGCCTCTCTCCACTTCTGCTTCATCTCCAGTTAAAATCAATGCCTTGAATAATGTTTGAGATCTTCATAGTCATTTGTCAAGTGATGCCATTCTATGCTTCATTTCACACACACACACACACACACACACACACACACACACACACACACACACGCACACATACAACAAAGCAAAAATAACAACACATTTGTAAGGCTTTTATCTGAGCACTATTAGTAATTAGTCTTAAGTATGAGGTTCTACCCCAACAGTTGGTTTTATGTGAAAATTTTCTTAGTTCAAAACATATTTTACCTCTAAAAATGATTTGTTTATCTAACTCTTATTTGTTTCCAATGTTTTGGATCACAAAGTGGTTTCTAGATTTGCAAAAGAAATTAAATTTGAGTATCTATCATAAACAGCATATTCAGTTACTTCCTTGAGATTGAAAACACCTGTTATAGTTGTCTGTTGATTGCTGACTTTTATATGAACATTTGGATGAGAATTAATGTTTACAAGATAACATATAGAAAAAACACAAAAACCAAACAGCAGAAATCAAAACTTAAAACTTAAATGGAAATCTAAAATATAGTATTCAATAATATTGGAGCATATTGGGTTAAAGCATTTATTAATTAAAGAATGGCAGGATATATATTCCTGAAGAATGTTAAAATAATCTACAATTATAAAAATGTTTAACTTCTAAATTCAGCCTCTAATTCTCAAAAACACCTTGAACATGTGATCGCAGCTCATCTAAAATAAAAAAGAAATGCAGGTATATTCAATGCAAGTCTTTTAAATCTCCTCATAATTAAATTACTGTTGAAATTTGATAAACTTATTAGTTTTTTTTTGGAGTGTGGAGTCTATAGAGCATCCTTTATCCTGATAGACCAATAAAAGATGAATTGACTCTTTGTATGCTCACAATGCTCATGAGATTTTCTGGTTCTTTGATGTTGGTGGTCTAGACCGAATGACATACAGACAAAAGATATTCTAAGCACTCATTATCACCAAGAACAGACGGTTTGGACAAAGAGTGACAGGAAATCAGACCCTCCATGTGCTAAAGCTACTAAGACTGCTATTTGAGGCTATCACTGTGTTCTTTGTTGTCTTACCTTTGGGTCAAGTTTTTCTGTGACTCTGCCCAATCAAATGAATCACGTAAAGAGTGTTTGATTGAATGTTAGTAATGATATAAGGTTGATGAGTCCTAACATCTCTCCTTATACCTACTTTGAGACTAAAGACACCATGAATAATTATAGTATTTTAAATTCTGGAACAACAAGCAAGCACTGTAGGCAGAATAGTCCATGATGTGACTGCACTTCACTATGAAAGTAATTATCTTGAGGCAAAACCCAGCTGCCCCTCTAGGCATGATGGTAGTCAGATAGCTTGCTCCTTCATTGCTTTCTTTCCTTGGAGAAAGTAAGAGCTTGCAGAATCACACCTAAGTTAATGACCAGCCAGATCCAAACTATCTTACTATGCTCTTCTCTTACCTCTCCTATTTTTCTTCCTTCTGCCTATAATCCTAGAGCCCTAGTAAGTTTTTGGGAAGACAGTGTCTTGTATGTTATCTCCCATGTCTCTCAGTGTTGTACACTGAATAATAAATTGCTGTCTGGTTCATTCTCACTCATGACTGACTGAACATTTCATGTGGGATGTAGCAAATCCTGGTTTGCTGAGACCTCTCGGAGATGGGCTTGCAGCTTAGCATTCCAGAAACATGCTGAAAGCATCACTGATTGACATTTTAAAATTATTCTTAATTACTTAAAGGATGTTAAAGGCTGTACTTGGATCTGACCATAGCTAACTTATTTCATAAAACCAACATTTTCTGATATAAAATGATGCTTCCGGGGCTCTTTCTAATTGACCATATTTTATGTCCATGTGTTTTTAAACTATGAAAGATTTCTAACCACAGTTCCGTAATCTTTTTCTAAATGAAAACCTAAAAATTAAATCAATTGGTATTGGATGAGTTTTCTCTTACTCATATTCTAACTAGATATTCTGAAAACATAAATGCTACAGATTTAGTGAGAAAATGTGTTTTAATGTAGATTTTTGACTTAAAAAATTAGTGCAGGAACAAGTTGACATTCTACAGATTTGAAGATAATAACCATTAGTTTAAATAATTCTGCAAATGATTCTAGTGATTTTGTTGTTAATATGGTTTTTTTGAAAATACGGTCACAGTTGTGTTTCATTCACAAAATATATTTTACAAATAGCAGCTAATTCTTTCATTAAATCAGAATAAGATTAGTACTTTCAGTATTAATGGTTAGCTTTGACATATTTAAAAAGGATAGAAAATACTTAATAGACCTGTCTGCAATTCTGAAATGAACAACTCTTTGGGGAAATGGAATTGTTCAAAGATACATTTTCTCTCTGCCAATCTGTGAAATATAATATAATTATTCTCTTTTAATGAATCTCTCAATGAGGAGCAATTCTTCAGTGCCCGAACAGGTGAAATATAAGGATAATGGGAACAGCTTTGTAAATATAAGGGTGAAATGAGGTTGTTATTTTGTGCCTTGTTATGGGATAATTAGAGTAACAGTGTGGAATTCATCAGGCATTTGAACTTTCTCAAAAAAGCTCCCTAGGGCCTGTTTAAATTAGTCATGTTTATCCATGGAGATTTTTAGTCTTCTTTCAGATGTCTGCTCCTTTATAACATTTGAGCCTCAATGCATAGCTTAATCTGATTAATTGTTGATAATGGGAAGTCATCAAGAAGACTCTCTGAAACATACATTTATAAAGAACACCTGATTTTATAAATGTATAGTGTTGGCTAAAGGAAGAACAGTGAAACAGTGTTTATTAGTCAGTGTAGAGGGACTGTGAGCTTCATCTCTATCAATTTCCACAAAACTGGAATGGGCTGGATACTGTCCAAGAAGCTGCTATTCATATGCTAATTAGATATTTAGAATAAAAGACTATATTCATGGAAACCAAATTCATGGCCATGGAACTCCAGGGGCAAGTTGCTTTGGTTAACTGGAGTTTGTTCTTCAAAGATAAGTTGATGGTAGGATTTGACTCATTCAAGAAACAGGCTTCTTTGTCCTCTGCTAGACACTCCAGTGAGTTACATAAGTGCATGCAAGGAGAACCAAGTGTTAGACTGTATCCATTTAATCACAACAACATAAATGATTGGAAACAAATCTATAATTAAGAGAAAACTTCAATATTCCTCCAGTATTGAAATCTTCAAGGGAGATAGATGTCCTTCCACAAGGCAGTGTAATTGAAGTTTATTTCCGAATTGAGTTACAGATGTCTCTAGTCATTATTTTTTATTTTGGAGGAAGAGAAACTGAGCCCCTTAAAAATAGGGGGTGGGGCAGATCCTAATCACGATCTAGGTTCACTCATAATAAAGTGATCCCATGGCTTTTTGATAGTTTTTCCATGTTTACAATTTTAAAATTTCCTCTCTAATTTGTTGTCATCAATCTCCTCTAGAACCTTGATAATAGGACAAGTCATTATAAGTAATCTGAGGGACATTTATCACCGCAGCTGCAAATTATCTATCACTCTGAAAGGACAAGATTGCTCCAGCACTTTGTATTGTGGAAGCCCTTATGGTGGCTTCATACCGGACTACGAAACTTCACAAGACTCCTATGTGCACACATACATTCTATAGTTTAATGCACTCTCTAAAGGTTGCTAATTAATCACTGCTTATATACTCCTCATTGTTTTAACTTGACACACACACACACACACACACACAAACAGAAACGCAGGCACGCATACATGTCTATATATCTATATACATGATTTCGTTTTCTGAAGAACTGAAGTCTGGTTGCAATCACATACACTCTTATTCTGGATAAAAATTTGACATGACTTTTTGTAGACTCAGAACCATATACATGTCACGGGGAATAAAATAACAATTTTGTTATTGGTACCATACATCATCATCATCTGTACAATGTAGCATGTTAAAAACATTTATATTTTCCATCTGTCTCTGAAGGTACAATTAAAATCAATAGCCATGAATGAAGAAGGACTTTAGACAGTGTTCACTATTTTGCAACTGAGGTATTTTGCCTCAGTAATCAGGTAAGAGGTTCACTATGTGTCTTAAGTAAGGACGGCAAAGAGAAAAATCTCTTTTTATCTTCTCATGATCCTGCTATATTGATTGCTAAGATACAGATTCATTTTTTCCAAATGAAATTGCTAGTAAAAATTCATTTTTATGCAGCTTTCCATGACTTATTTGTTCTATTATTGCTATCTTTCATGTGGGACTGCATCCATATTTAATATATGTGTCACAGTGATGTGTTCTGGAATGGCTCTTCTCAGTATAAAGAGTTGATTTCCAGAATGTATGTAGAAAAATAACCAGGTATGGTATTACCCATTTGAAATCCTAGTGTCACAAAGACAACTATAAAAGAATTCTTAGCTCTTGGTAGCCAATCAGACTATGCTATGTAGCTTTCATAGCATACTGGCCCGTGGAAGGTATTGTTTCAAAAGGGTATGGACATTTCTGAGGACAACGATTGAGGTTCTCTGTTCAGTCTTCCTTATCTCCATGCATATCTATACACACACATACACCTATATGCATCATAAAATATATCAAAGTGCTATCACTTTAAGATGCCCAGATATGTTATATAATCTTACATTCCAACTTTGGTATTTAGGTGGCTTTATTAAGTATGTGCAATTACTTCATTTCTAAATGCTGATACATTTCTAAAGAGGTAGTTTAAAAACATACAATTAAGAACTCATTTTGAGACATCTCCTTTAAAGGTTACTAAATAGCAAATGTTTGGATCTATCTGTTTTCAGCCATTGAAATTGCCATGATATTGTTAAATGCATTTTATGTGTGTGTGAAATGAAACCTTTCAAATGCCATGATCTTTGTTCAACAATTTTAATATCTAGGTATAACTGTGCAGCATGAAATCCTATTCTTGTTTCTAAATTTAATTGACTTAATCACTGAATTTAAATGTTTGGAAGTTGTTCTGCTTGCATGGGTTTGAATGCCAAATACAGCATCTACAGATATAAGACGAACATTGCTTTTATATTTAAGCAAGGTAGGCACTGCCTTCTAAATTACCCTAAATAACCCACAGCCTTGTGTAAAGAATGAATAGCAATGGTTAACAAATGTCCTTAGCATAGACTCGCTGATGTGTATGATTTGTTCAAGACACAGAAAGTGACAGTCCTACTACTTCACTCCTCTTTGTGCATGTCAGCTATCTGCATAAGGCAATGTACAGTATACATACATTAGAATCCAATCTCAGAGCTCACATCCTCACTTAAAAACGAAGACAGAATTAATTATCTTGTTTATCATCACAGGCAAAAGAAGATGTCAAATCTTGCCAAAGCTTTGCAGATATTTTCCAATGTATTCCCTTTGATGCATGCGGTTTGTATTGAGTTCTTTCCCTTTTTCTCTTCCTAATTTCTGCAATTTATTAAAAAAGCGACAATGAAGCCACATGGTATGAAGATGCCCCTTATCATCCAATCAGAATACTCACCACCTATGTTTTATCTCTTGTCTTTCTTCCTTGGTGCTACAATGAATTTATAATTCAAAATGGAATAATCACATGTTTGGAAATTGAAACAGGTACTTATCCTGATTGTGGATTTGCCTTTATTACTCATAATACTTCTGCTTGAACCACTATCCATGGATTAACAGAATTCCTTATCCACTATCATGATATTCCACACTGTATTGCTTCTGACCAAGGAACTCACTTCATGCACAGCCAGAGAAGTGCAACAATGGGCCCACAATCATGGAATCCACTGATCCTATGAATCCACTCCCCTATGATCCTAAAGCAGCAGTATTGCTAGAAATGTGGAATGACCTTCTAGAGACACAGTTACAGCATCAATTAGATGGCAGCAGCCTAGAAGTCTGGGGCAGCATTCTCTAGAAGGCAGTATATGCTTTGGGTTAACCTCGAATACATGGGACAGTTTCTCCCATAGTCAGGGTCCACAGTCTCAGGAATCAAGGGATGGAAAGGGAAATAATTTCGCTCACTATTACCCTTAGTTACCCACTAGGAAAGATTTGCTTCCTGTTCCTGTAACCTTAAGTTCTAGGTGTTTTGTTTCTAGAACAGAGAGTGTTCCTGTGAGGAGCCACAAGAAACATCCATTGGACTGGAAGCTGAGACTTTCCCCTGGTCATTTTGGGCTTCTAATGCCCTTAAGTCAACAGGCTAAGAAAGGAATAGCAGTGTTAGGAGAGGTGATTGATCTAAATTATCATGGGAAAATTGATTGCTTCTCCACAATGTAGGTAAGGAAGATTATGTCTGGAGTGCAGGAGATCCTTTAGGGTAACTCTTAGTACTACCATGTCCTGTAATTAAAGTCAATGGGAAACTACAACAGCCTGATTCAGGTTGGTTGACAAAGGATACAGACCAATAAGTAATGTAGGCATGGGTCACTCCTTCAGAAAAAAAGACACAAGACCTGCTGAGATGCTTGCAGATAATGGAGGAAATACAGAATGAGTAGTAGAATAAAGTAGTTATAAATACATGCTAAGGCCATATGAACAGTTGTAGAAACCAGGATTATAATTGACACAACTATTTTGGTTGTATTTTATTAAGATTCCATTTGTATATATATTTGTCTTTTCATTCATTACTTTATCACATGTTGTAATATCAATTAAGAGAATACTGAAAGGATGATTTCCAAAGGACATTGTCATCTATTCTAAATTTATAATGCATTTGAGATTGTACATGGGAAACTTCTGTTTAGGCACTCTTATAACTTGAGTATTATTTTCTTTTGGAAATAAAGCATGACATAAGGAGATAAGATTGTGTGTCAAGTTGACAAGCATGAACTTGTGGCTATTCTTGGTTGTCAGCGATGGTTTCTGGAATGAACTATAATCTAGAAATGGAGGGCAGGTCTATGATAGATATGGTTGGTTTGAAATGAGTGAATGCTTTTCTAGTCCAGACATTTGAGCCTGGTTGTTAAACAGGATCTTGAAATGGGAAGACACACATTTAATTTGGGTCACACCTGCTAGAATTCTAGATAAGGACATGGAAGAATGAAGGTTTGCTCTTTGCCTGCTTGCCATGCCATGCTAGCATATCCAGTCCTTCACTGGCTTTGAAATCTACGTTTTCAAGATTTCATCTTTTAAAGAAGACCAGCAGAGACACCCAGAATTCTGGAACTGAGCAACTACTAGAGTTTCCGACTTTTCATTCACAGCTACCCATTGTTAAGATTAACTGGTGTGACTGCAGCCAGTAAATCATTCTAATAAACGAGAGAGAGAAAGAAAAAGAGAGAGAGAGAGAGAGAGAGAGAGAGAGAGAGAGAGAGAGAGAGAGAGAGAAGAAAGGAGGAAGAGGAGAAGGGAGAGAGGGAGGGAGGGAGAAAGAGGGAGGAGGGAGAGAGAAAGAGGGAAAGGGAGAGAGGGAGAGGGGGACAGGAGAGGGGAGAGGAGAGAGGAAAGAGGGGAGAGGGGAGAGAGAGAGGGAGACGGAGAGGGGAGAGGGGAAAGGGGAGAGAGAGAGGGAGACAGAGAGGGGAGAGGGGAGAGAGAGAGAGGGAGAAGGAGAGGGGGTGAGGGATTCATTTCATAAGTTGTGTGAATCTAGAGGACCCTGATTAATATAGTATTACACTACAGAAATGCTTATTGTGGATGGACACAGACATAGTATATTTTATGTAGATAGATACTGACAAAAAATGACGCTTACACTTACTACTCACATAGTTCTTTAAGGCAGGTTTTTAAAAATATTTGTTTGTATTTGTGTGTGTGTTCATGCACATGTGTGTATTCGTATGGGGAAATGCATGTGCAATGATGTGTGTGGAGGCCAGGAGTTCATTTGTGGGAGTCAGGTTTCTTCTTCTACCATTTGTATCATTGCATCCTGGGTACTGAAGTAAGGTCTTCAGGCTTAGCAATATGCACTTGTGACCACAGAGCTCTCTTCCTGGCTCTGATCACTAGTTTTATAAAGTCTCTAAACTTTAGTTTGTCTACAAAGTTTTAACCTTGTCTAATGAACTTTTGTATTCCTTGATTTAGTTATTTAACTCTGTTCCATCACTGTATGACTACTTTAAACAACAGGATTCCTCACCAGAAAGAAAAGATAAGTGAACCACAGGTACAAGTTCACCAGTTTGTGTGTGACTGTGTGTGTATAAGTACGCTTGTGTGCATCTGTGGGTCTGTGTGTTCATGTGTGTGTATGGGCATGTCTCTCTGTGCTTGCATGTATTTGTGTATGGACAAGTATGTGTTCATGTCTGTGGGTGCTTGTGATCATGAATGTGTGCCTGTATGCACATGTGCATGTGTGTGCATGTGTGTGACTCTGAGTTTTAAACTATTGGGTATGTGGTAAACAATTCATTTACTATTAGTGAGTCACAATTTGGAGTTGATATACTCTGGCCAAATAAAAGAATTAGCTTTGTTAAATGTAAACAAAATAATTGAAAAAAATTTGGATAACATCATATGTTAATTAGTTTAAGATATACGTTTCTATAACAAGTACTGGCTGGCAATATCTGTGTGTAGAGAGTTAACCACTGAATGACAATCCAAGCAGAAGTCCAGCTGCTCCTGGCAGCACCTCTCTTCTCTTCTGGCTTTAAAGTTTGAATGTAGTAACTTCTACTCAGTAGTTTTCAAACCTTTGATTGCAGCCAACATCTTGAAAATGAAGCAATAGTTAAAAATTTATAAACTTGAAAAGCCATACTATTTTGTATTTTGTATCTTTGCATTTTGTATAAATACAAGAGTTCGAATTTTGGAGTTTAAAATCGTTAATAATTTCTAGGTGATCAGCCTCTGACAATTGTTGGCAATGTTTTGATGAATTGTGGGAATATATAGCCTTTTACTTTTTCATTTTTTATGTTTTATTTTGCTGATATGATGTTGAGACTGTACTGATAAGCGGATGTGTAATAAAAAGAACATACATTTCCTATGTTGTTCCTCAGCCATCTGTAAATATCTTACCGGTAAGTTGCATGGTTGACTCTTTCCATTCAGAGTTAAATCTATTAGAACTAAAATGAATCCGTTCTTTGTGAAATCCTCATACTTCAGTTAAAACATGCTTTTCAATGGTGCATTTCCCATTTTTTTCATCTATGTACTGTTTGAATATCATAGAAGTAGATAGGGGAGCATTTGCCAAAACTACTCCCATCTCATTGTGCTGGTTAAAGATGCCCCTTTTAATATGATTGGTTTTCACCTCTGTCCATACAAATGTATGGAAGGGAATTTGCTGCCTGGTTCTGATTTTCACTCCAAATTTAATTTGCTCTATTTTATTCACTGTGCACACAGAATTAACATTTTCAGTTTTATGCCTGTCTCCTTACAGAAAGTTTAATGATGAATATGTTTAAATCAAACCTCCTCTGACAGACACATAGTTGGTTAGTTTGTGAATGAGAATAAGCTTATTATTTGTTGGCAATAGTTAATTACCACAGTTTCCTTATGAACTTAAGTGCCATTATCAACTGATCTATTCTTTCCATTAAATTCTGGTGCAGCTCACTTTTTGCTTCCACTGATTGCTTTGTGCCGTTTGGATCTTGTGCTAAGCAAAAGTATCTGAATATGTTGGTCTTTTATTTGCAGGTGGTTCATGTGTTTTATGGTGATAATATGCAGTACATGTTTACATTTCCTCCAATAAATATTCAGAGACATGTCATTTTAAATGATTATTGCAGAATAAAGTTTTCAAAGTATGATGATTTATTTATGTGTGCATGTGTAAATAAATGTGTTCATAATTTTAAAATAGTTAATATGGAAAACAATTTTAATAGGAATAATTTATTTTATTTTCATTAAAGTTTTTCTTTAATTTGTCCCAAAATAGTGCAGTGAAGTTGAACTAGACTTTTAAGAACTGCTGAAGACTCACAGCTATAACTCAATAGAATGCAGGATGAAAAATAATGTTTTAGCTGAAGGCCTTTATGTCTTTTAAAATGCAAATACCTCTCCTTTTGTCTGCAATCAGTCATTTATACATTAATGTGAGTGAATTTATTAGACATCTCTCTCAGGTTAATTTAGAAGAAGGGACCATTCAGATGAACTCAGTAGCTGCAGAGACATGGGGAAGATTAAGAATTAATGGCAGGAGCACGGAAGATAACTTAGTCTACTGCATTGTTACATTTAAAGGCATTGCTGTCTGTCTTTAATATACTCATTAGTATTTACAAACACACATAAAGAAAATGTCTGCTTAATGAGGAGAATGTGAGTGCATGTTTCAGAATTGTATCCAACTAGTTCACTGTGTCTCAATGGAATGATAATATAATTAAGCAAATTACTTATAATTTTGTTCAACTCTGAATTAAGTCAGCAGTAGAATTCCCAACCAAAACACTGACTAATATTTTGATCTCCTGAGTGCTCTCAAAGACAGCAAGCAAGCGAACCTGGTAGGCGTCTCCCATCCTGGCAGCCAAGGGACCTGAGGGTTTCATGCACGGAACTGAGTCTTGCATTTTGCTCTTAGATATATGTATCTTTATGTGTGTTTTGAAATATAGTTCAAACTTTCTCTTAATACTTTTTATTAAGAAGTAATTTATCAGGTTTCCACTGTTGCACTTAGGTAATTTATAAGAACAGAATTTTTTGACCTGGGTTTAAATGTCACCATCGTTATTCTAAAGCCAATGCTGACTACTATTCCTAAGTCACTAGATCTCTCAAACCTCACTCCAGAAGCTCCTTTTTTTTTTTTTGCAATAAATGGTGATTAATGCAGAGAAGCACAAAGGCCAAAGTGCTGAGAATAAGTGATTGTTGAACACTCAGACCTAAATAGGACATTTATATTACATATTATATCCACTTTCTTCCAAGTCTTGGTGACCATTGCAAGGGACAGGACAGAAGGCATAAGAGCCAAAGGTGGTAGATGACTACAAAGAAACATTGCTTTTTAGACAAAAATGAACTCACAGTGGCTGTGGCAGTGTGTACAAGGCCTGACACAGCTCACGAGTGACAAATTATCTGTATGGAGAAGGAGGATAGTCATACAGTCCCACCCCTAGCTGAGAATTAGTAATGATAATTGATAACCACCAGGGAAGAGAAAGAGAGAGAGAGAGAGAGAGAGAGAGAGAGAGAGAGAGAGAGAGACAGAGAGAGAGAGACAGAGAGAGACAGAGAGAGACAGAGAGAGACAGAGAGAGAGACAGAGAGAGAGAGAGAGACAGACAGAGAGAGAGACAGAGAGACAGAGAGAGAGAGAGACAGAGAGAGAGACAGAGAGACTTCTATAAGGCCTGAGCCTGGTATTTCTAACAGAATCCAGTGGATTGAAACATACCTAAAAGAATATAGCCACTGCTAACAGAATGCTTTAAAACACGCTTTTATAATAATGAGAACACAAAGTTTCTCTTTATGGAATGGAAGGTAGATCTTTAAAGAGATGTGGGAAATGATAAAAATATGATAGTAAATTCTGAAAGAGTTTATAAAATCAGATTTTAAAACTACAAAAGAATGTTCGTAATGACTCAGACACAATAAAATACCTGTTTCTGTATCAAAAAATTACAATAAAATAAAGTACTAAAATAATATTATTCAAGAAAAGGGCACATACGGCTAATTTTACTATTAAACTTATTTTTACATACTAAGTATAACACTTAAGAATTAATAGAATAAATATTAACCCCAAACTTAGGAATATTTTGAGGAATGTTTGACCACAGTGTTTTAAAATACACTAAATTGATAATTTTTTATTTTCTAAAATTAAAACCAATAAAATCAATTATAATTGGATTAAAAATATTCAAATAAAATATTGCAATAATTTATCTGGAAGTACAACTAGGTCAGGATTGTAAGCACAGTGAGTCAACAAAGGGAACAGATCAATCTTGAGTCTGATCAATCTTAAACATGCTTCTCCTACTGTTCACTTAGCAACATTCAAAACATGCCATGTGATAAAGTATTTCTGAGCCACAGTCCCCATGTATTTGCACTCTGTCCTTTCTCCTTATGTGTGGGAAGCTGGCTCGACAACTCCACAGTGGAGAGAGAGGAGTAGGAATATGAGCATCTTCACTTGACAAAAGGTCTGTGAAAGAAGTTGTGGCTGGTGTCCTTGTAGCTGTATTTTGAATGCAGAATCGTAAAATAAAAGTTTGCAGTGGGCAGTTATGAAGCCAAACAAATGATACATGTCTGATAGTTCTATGAAGAGGGATGCAGGCATGCCTTTTCACAAGTCTGCCTGGGAAGAGCATTGTCATGAGCCACAGAGACTCAGACCGCATTGGTGACTGTAATTTACTTGGGTAAATGTTAGCAATAGAGAGATGTGAAGAATATGCCATATATTTCAATATATAACTATATATATGAATATATATTCTAATGTATATATACATATATTAGAAAAGAAACCTGAAAAATTACTACGTTAAATATATGGATTACAAAAATATTTGTAACTGAAGTAACAATGAATACATCATAGTATACAATAACATATAATCTGTATAATTAGAGGTTTTTCAGCTTGATCTTACTCTTACTAAGATTCTAAGATTATTCTAGCATTCAAAACTTTTGCAGATAATTTTAGAAATCACCTTATATTTAAATGGAAATCTAATTACATTTAAATCATTTAACTTGATCCATGATTATTTGAATATCATATCCTGTTTAAAGAGATTTAGTATAAATTATTTGGTGTTCATTATGAATACAATATTCATGTCAACATTTCTACAAAATAATAATTGTATTTGTCTTCTAGTTATTAATATAGGACAAGCTGCTCATTTTTTCTGTATATACATTCTGTAAAATTCCAATTTTATGTAATTTCTTCTAGTTGTACTCATTCTTATAAAATGTTTTAATTGGTTTCTTGCCCAAATTGTCTGTCACCACCAGGTTTCATTGTGTCTTATGACAGACACGTGACACTCTCTCATTCAATCTTTGCCAGTATGTGATACTAAATACCACTTAACAGAAGTCATTGGCCACAGCTTAAAATTGAGCCACATAAGAGAGTACATACATAAGAGAATATCAAGTGTATCTACCAATTCATATATTATTTATCTACTTATATTGAGGTTTCATTCTATAACCTCTTCATATTTTGCTTTGGCTACACAGAGATAATAACATTTATATCCTTGTCTTTATTTATTTTATAGTGTCTGACTCTGTATAACCCTCTATTTACCCACAGGTGGCTTCAAATTCTGGTAGCTTCTGCTACCAGAGTTACAGAATTTCAGGGAGAAATACTCATGCCCATATTAACAGGATTTCTTCTTTCTTAGTACTATTAATAATAGTAGATACGGTTTAGAAATTAAAAGTATTATAGAATCTTATACATAAACTGTGAAGATTAGCTTCACTCTGGTGCCTTTGCTTATAACAATTAGTTGCCAAACTATAATATAACTATATTATAATGGCGTTGAAAATATATTCCCATAGTTGTGGATTCTGTTTGTTATTCCTTGCTCCTTGTTTATCAAGGTCCTAATAGTGGATATTAACTTTCTAGAAAAACAGAAGCAGAATAGTAACTTAATACAAAACGATTTGATTATCATATCTAGTCTGAAGAGACAAGAGTAAAGTCTTTCACAAAAGAACTGGATGCTGGGTAAAACCGCTTAAGATGAGTGAATTCCAAAAGAGCTCAGAGTATAGTATTGTCTACTTCATTCTTACTGCACATATAATGTACATTTTGCTTTCTGTGGAAATAAAGTTATCACAATCGAAAGACTAGAAAAGAAGTAACACTTAAGTGTATATAAGGTTAGAATCCTCTATACTTTAATCGTATATAGGCATCTGAAAGACTTTCATTTTGCCAGATAGCCTTTGGAACAAGAGTTATAAGCAATTTAATATATAATTTTGGAAATCTTACCTTGACTTGCAAACTTCAGCTCTTTTGCATCTGTGAGAGTGGGCCTTTTGTCAGAGCCTTTTTCTCGATCCGTCGATGGCTTCTTTTCTTTTTAGACTCTCCCAAGATTAGATCCTCCATGCATGCTTGGTATGTTTAAAATTGCAATTCCTTCCAGAGAGATGTTTATCAAATCTATCTGTACTCCATCACACTGGGAGAGAGAGAGAGAGAGAGAGAGAGAGAGAGAGAGAGAGAGAGAGAGATGCATGTTTCTTTTATTTCTTCTCTTTTTTTTAAAAAAAAATAAAGTTATTTTAAAGTCATGCCAATACAAAGAACAAAAATGTAGTAACATTAACAAGTTACCATTCATAACTATTAAAAACGGTCACACCACATCCCCAATGTGATTTACTCTATAGGAAACATTTGGGAGAGAGATATGTTTGTGATTTCTTTAACTCAAATACACAAATTGTAGATAAAGAAGATCTAATTTAAGAATGAAGAAATTGTTATTATCATTATTTTATTTTGAATGACAGATTTGAATTCATGACCCCCCTGTACCTGGCTTGGTCTCTGGTCTCTTCTCCCCTCTCTTACCCTTTCCTCCCCTCTCCTCCTGTCCCCTCCTCTTTCCCTCCCTCCCTTCCTTCCTTCCTTCCTTCCTTTTTCTTTTCTTTTCTTCTTTTTCTTTGGCAAGGAATGAAATGTATTGATAGATGTTTATAAAGGAAAAGTGAACTCAGTCCCAAATGTGATCACAGAGATCCCACTTGCTTTGGAATGAGTGTGAGCTCACATTGTAAGCACATCAGAAGTAATGAGAGGCATGGCTGTCAAGATGAATGTAAAAGACAGACAGAATGGGGTGAGGGAGATGTCAGTAGGAACAGTTCAAGAATTCTCCAGCCAACCTTACTCACTTACTGGAAGATAGAACTTGATAGATTGCTTTTTTTTCCTTATAACAAGTCACCTTGTTACAAATGTATTAAACAACAGTCATTTTATATTGCCAGAGGTCAGGTATTTTACACTTTTTAAACTTTCTCTTCATCATTATTGATGGTTTGGTATGGAGGATTATGAGGTTATTCTGTAGTGTTGGGGTGTGTGTATGTGTGTATCTGTGTGCATATACGGCTACCTGTGAAGTACAGGAGAGGGCATCAGATTCACTGTCGGAGAATTCCAAGTGACTGTGACCTGACTAACAAGGATTGTGACATGGGCACTGGAAATTTAATGTGGGTTTTCTAAAAGAGCAGTAAGGGCTTTTCACCACTGAGTCATATCTTCAACCCTTATTCTCTGTTTTTATGAGGTGATATCTTTCTTTCTTTCTTTCTTCTTCCTTTTTTTTTCTTTTTCTTTCTTTCTTTCTCTTTCTTTTGTCTTTTCTATTTTGCACAAAATGACACTCACTATTACTATCTCAAATACTATTCTTTCATTTTCTGTTATAAGCTAAGAAAAAAAAAGACATAACAACTTGAAATTCTTTCAAAGTGTTCTCTTAGGGAACAAGCATTTCACAAGTAGCAGTGTTTCTGTAAAGGCTTGCTACAACCACCATGTCCTACAATAATAAGGTCATCACTAACTTAAACACTAACTAAAATTCTCATCAAACCTCTGACGTTCAGTCTTTGAAGAGGCAATGCCCCATAGAAACAACAAGAAAACCAACGGAATCCTGTACTTTTCCACATTTGCCTCATCTTTGTGAAGCTAGGCCTGCTCCATGTTCATTGAAGTAACAGTGCAGTGCTCCGAAGCCACACATCCTGAGTCCATTTCACTGTGGGAGAAACAATTCTGGAAAAAGAGCTAAGTTTTCATTCGATTTGTTTCCTGAAGAGGACCCTATTTCTGGGTGATGTCATTCATTTTTTTTTCCTGAAACAAGTGCGTTTTTCTTCGTTTTTCTTCCTTTTTACATATTAAATTAAGATCATTTCTTTTTACTAAAGAATTCTGCTCCTGTGTATACTCACTCACTGCTATATATTCTAGATAAACAGATATTAATTTCATAATTAAAAGTAATCTTGTGTAAATACCCTGCAGGCCTCAATGAATCAAACACATACTGTGTGTCAGGCCTCCCACTGTCTTCAAGTGGAACGCACTGGCTGGATAATTAGATAGTAAAATATTTTTTAACCTTATTTGCATGCATATTATATCTTTTGCACACTGACAAGCAGCAGTAACAACAAAAGTCAGATTACCACAGGGAATTCCCACAAAGAAGTCTTCATTCCTTATAATTTGCAGCCTAAATTAAAATAATTTGATCTTTGACAAGGATGAAATGTCAAGCAGAAGGGGGTCCTCTACAAGCCACGGCCTGTGGCTTCTGAAAACCGCCTAATTTATGTCAGTCACTTCTTAATACATATTTAAGTATTACACGAAAAAGATGATAAATATGCAATCTGACACCTTTGGTATTTCCCTGCTGTTAATTTATAAAGGTCTGGCTTCCCCCAAACTGACTAAAATCATTTAAATAACAGAAGAATTGTGAAATAAGCTGGAACTGGGGCCTGGCTTCCATTTCCACTCAATATTGAACACAGCAGGCAGCACACTAAGACAATTATGTGACTAGGCCTTCGGACCCCGCTGTGACAAGTTACTTTCAGAATTAGTGAAGGAAGATTCCTTTGTTCATGTGCAGAAAAAGAGAGCATGTCGCAAAGTCTTTCGTTTTCTGCTTAATTGACTCGTGGAGTTAGGTGAGAGACACCAACTCATGCTACTGGGCCTGTTTTCCCTATCTGTAAGTCCATGGCATGTGTGGTTTGAAGGTTTGAAGGACCTTCTAGTTATTCTCTGAGACGTGTGGAAAAGAAAACCAAAACCAGAAACTCTCAAGGAGTCCTGGAGAACAAGGAACAGTGGAGAGCGGGGACCATACTCTGAGCGCAGGACAGTGTACTTAAGTAAATTGGTGACTGTGAGTGGCTTAATTTCACTAGCTCAAGATCGCCATGCCACCTCCGTTTGCTTTGACATCATGTTCATTAGTCTGGAGAGTTGCACACTGCTGGTGATGGAGCCTGGACTTGCTGTGCACCAGTTGTGTTTATGAAAATAAAACTGAGGTGAAGGTGATGAAATATAAACAAGGAATAAAACCATGTCAGGTAATGTCTCCATATGCTTTGAAGATTTATAATTTTCTTTTTCAAAAACTAACAGAAAAAAAAGGCTTAAAAGCCAATAGCCTCAGTCGAATAAATTCTGAGTATTTTTGTTAAGGACAAGGTCATTAACATCTATATTGGAGGGAACACGTATGTTATGCTGTGAAGGCCCTGCAGATATTTTCTTTTATTATTAACTATTGCATTTGTTTACATCTCAAATGATATTCTGTTTCCCAGTTACCTTATTTCCAACACTAAGTGCCTAAAAGAACTATTACAATTTTCCCTGCCAATATATATTCAACCTAAGTTTATAAAGTTTGGAGAGCTGAGAGTATAGGTGTTAAATTTAATGAGATATAATCAATGATTGGCTTTATTTTTCTATGAGTCAGCTTTAAGGCCCATGTCAGTTATGGTTGTTAGTAATCTCACTCAATGACAGGGGCAAGTTAGCTTAGTACTAAGACAGTGTGCCTGGGACCACAGTGTAGAAAAGCCTAATGCCTTCAAAAACTCAGTTTTCAGGTTGACAAACAAGAACAACCTTATTTTTCAAATCCTATAGTTGAGTTTTGTACCCACAGGCTCTTGCATGTGTTAACTCTTGATATATCTGAATTAATTTTGAAAAATCTCAGTACATACTATTTTCCTAGACTCACTTAACAGTCCAAAGACTGAATATCCTATGGAATGGGCATCTAATTCTCTCCCTGACTTTGGTATTTGGAGGAAACAGAAAACCTGTGCTCCTGTCTGCTCTAATCACAGGTAAAGTTGTTGGATAAACTCTATCCCTCCTCCAACACATAAAGATACAAACTTTGCTTTTGACATATTTTCTTGTAATTTTGAAATTTTTCATTTTACTTATATTTTTCCTTTTTGTACTGAAGTGAGAATATAACAGAGATTCTTAGAATTGAAACTACCAATTTTTAAATCACTGTCTCATCCTGACCAGTTACATGAAGATAGCATTGATTTGTTTCCTTACATTTAATTGTTATGTGAAGAATCTAATTTTTTTCTTATAAATTATTAAAAATATTTAGTTATAAATGAAGACTTTTATACTATATCTCTGATTCATAGTATGAACATAAAAATTAAATCAGATAATGCACATATAATGCTTAGTGCAGGACATGAGACAAATTTTAATAATACATGTGTTTTAGTTGTTATGAAGCATTTTCTCAGATGTTTATTTTCCCCCAAACCTTTACTTTTTCAGAAGTAGTTCTCTGCAGGAAAAAGCCCTGTGACATAAACAAACATACACACAGAAAATGACTTGCTTTTGTCATTAAAACATATAACCATAGCTTGAGGTTCTATTGTTACTACCATCGCTTGTTACTTGTTAGACATTTTTCAAACCTTAGTTGGTATGATTTTAGGCCACATAGGAAGCAATAGCAAGCAGAATCAAATTTCCGAACTGCTGATTTCTTATATTTAATTATGAAGTAACCTTGAGGGTAGAAAGTCATATTCTACTAATATGATAAACTGGATTCATTAGAATGTGAGCAGAAAGACACACATGGCATTGGTATCCACAGATACACACACACACAAAACACACACACACACACAAACAAGATATACAATAATATAATGGGGAGAACTCTCAGTATTAGCTCCAGTTTATAAATGCTATACTCTTTAAGCAAGCCAGAAATATAGAACAAGAAAGTCAGACTAGGAAAATATGGAAAAGCACTACTCTAAGGTAAGTAACTTAGTTGTAGTCCCAATTTCTTGAAGAGTATTCCACATATTCCCATCATCCTGAATAATATGTAAAGCTATATGTTATAAGACTTATTTTAGCTTTATTTTAGAACTTTAAAAATCAATGTTTTCTACATTTATTTTCATTCAAATTCTTTTTGCTACCAAATGCAAATTCTAGGAAATTTTGTCCTTTGTGACACACATAGCATTGCTCTATGGATGTATATACTTTCAATCTGTGCTCAGTGAAAGGCACAAAGAAGGAGAGGCACAAGAAGTTTTAGAGTCTTCAACCATACTATGAAAAGTCACAGAGTGAATCCTGCTACAGATTTTCTTTGAGTATTGTTCAGAACAAAATATTCAAAATGTATAATATAATGGAGTTTATGAATTTCTGATTTTTGAAGTTACAGTGATAATATAATTTTAAAATATATTTATTTGTGCATATATAATAACTACATATCTAATGATATATTCAGGACTATAGAGATGGCTCAGTGGGTAAAGTGTCTGTTTTATAAGCATGTGGACAAGTGGTTGGATTCCTTACACCTGTGTATAAACTGCATGCATTGTGTGTACTCCAGGGCTGCAGAGACAGAGACAGACAGATCTCTAAAGCTTGCTGACCAAGCATGTTTAGCCAAATTGGTGATCTCTAGCTTAAGTGGCTAGTGTCTTTCTCAATAAAGTATGATTTATGATGATAGACGATGGCTCCCTATGTCAATCTCTAGCTTCCATATACATGTGCAAATACACATGGACACATACCTAAACATGTACACACACATACCATACATACAAAATAATTTTAACATTTACAACATTATATACTATGACACTACATATGATTAAAAGACAGTATGAATTATTAATAATATATCATATATTATAAATACTCATGGTTACATACATATAATACACATATGTATTTCAATATGTACAAAAGTATAAATGTAAAGAATGGACCTTAATTTGAAACTTCTAAAATAATTATGATTTGATCTGGTTTCATTTTCCCTAACCATCCAGTCTATTTCTAATATTTAGTCTTATTCTCTAATTATGATGGGAAATAACACAAAAATGTTACATTGAGAATATTAGTGTTTTATATTATCATCAACAGTAAATTAGAAGATTATGATTTTGTAGAGCATTTGTAGACACTATAAACTTGTAAACACATGGATTTATATAATTCTTAAAAATTATCTTTGACCCTCATAAAGAAAGTGGCACTATTTGAAATTAAGCACAGAAAATGACAGGAATGGTGGTACAAGCTTTAATCCCAGCACTTAGAAGGAATAGCCAGGTGATCTCAGAATTTACAGCCAGCCAAGTTTACATTATAAGTTCCACGATAAACAGGGCTACACAGAGAAACCTTGTCTTAAAACAACAACAACAACAACAACAAAAACCGAGGAATAAAAAACTAAGTACAGGTATGAGTCCTGTCTTAGAACTAGTTTTACTTCTGTTCTCTATTACCTGCAAAGGTACCACTAATACCTTGGGTACTAGGAGATAATTTGTATATTTGTTTTAAAAATGTCAAATGCAATGCTTCTGTATTCACATCAGCTATAATTATTTGTTTCACAATTCTGTTTGTTTTGACTATGCTATACATACAAAATAAAACTTTTTGTTTAATCTTTAAAATCCCTCCATGTTTAGAGAATGTCTTCAAATATTTGAATACTACACTGTCTAGATATTTTTGGTAGATCTACAGATCTTTTTCAAGTGTATCTTTTCTTATTATCATTGATGTCTTTCTTGGAGCTTTCCTATCTTATATCTATATGGAGAATGGCAACCTTGTGAACTGAGAAACCTAGCTAATGATTGAAAGAGAATGAGAGTGGATATATTTTAACATTTATCTGTGAAAGTAAGCAGACTTTTAGTATATTAAATTTTAAAGTTATGAGATATTGAAACCTAAAATGTTAGCTTTTGTTTGATTGGTTCTCTCTTTGTTTCTTACTTTCTTTTCTCGATTTTTGATTTTCTTCAACAACATTTTAACTCTGATATATTTTTTTTCAGGCTATACACAGCAAACTCTTCACTGTTTTCCAAAGTTTTATTTCACATATCTTCTTTTTATGATATTAAAACAACTCATACTCAAGTCTTAAGTTTAATTTCAGATAGCATTACATTCATTATGAATGACAAAGGTCTTATCTTAGAATCATGGGTAAACTTATATCTATTGCTAAAGCACATTTCTTAATAGGGTCCATGCAACACCAAATAAGCAAACAGAAGCCACTTCATACTATTACAAAAGTGAGCCCATTTTTCTTACTTCTATTTCTACAGATTCATGCAGCTTCTTGCAGGTGGCTGAGAAGGTTTCAGATGTGCCAAACTCAAAGTACCAAAATTTGTTCTTCATTCTGAAAAAAGGAAGAGAAGCACCTTAGACAATAATGATATCCAAAGAGATTAAACAATTATCTACCTCTACCCTGCCTTATATCTACATTAGTGTTTCTGTTGTTGTGATAAATCAGAAGGACTATAAGCAACTTGAGGAAAAAAGGGTTCATTTCACTTCAACATCATAGTCCACCATTGAAGGAAGTCATGACAGGAACTCACTTGGGTACCTGGAAGCAGGCAGTGAAGAAGACGCTATAGAGGACTCTGGCTTACTGGCTTTATCTCTATGGTTTACTCAGTCTGGTCTCTTTTATACCCCAGGACCACCTTCCTGGGAGTAGTATCACCAACAGTGAGGTGTGTTCTTCTACACTAGTCACTGTTTCGGAAAATTTGTTGCAGACTTGCTTATAGGTCTATCTTAATGGAGAATCTCAATGGAAAATTTCTCTTCTCAAATAATTCTAGAATGTGTCAAGCTGACATAAAAGTAATGCACATTTGATCCTTATAAATAACAGGAAATGTTTGAGAATATGCAGTGTATAATCATATAATGTCAAAGCCTGTATGTTAGTGTCGAATTGAATGACAGTCCCTGAAAGGATTACAGGAATGTGCTGATCTTACAGAGTCATGTATATCTCTGACTTTTCTATCTGTTTGTATCAGACTTTGAAAAATTGGCTTAGAATTTGTAATTCTTGTATCTGAAACAACTTGATTTTGAACTATCAATTACATAACCATAGGAAAAAATAGCAGTGTTCTGATATTTTCCTGGGAGAAAAGAGCATATATACAATATGCTACAACGTTTAAATAGGTAGCTATGAGTTCATTACTAATTGAGAGGATTGAAAGTATATTATAAAAAAACCTACTGGTTGCCATAAATCTGAAACTTACTAATTTAAAAGAAGGATTGTTTTAACAGAATATAATTTCTCATTTGAATAACAGTAGAAAGTGACGATATAGTCTGAAAGTACCAAGCAAGAGAAGATAATGCCCAGAAACTGAATATATTTAAAAAATCTCAGTACCAAATCTTAAGTAATAGTATATTTTTTTCTTCTGTCATTCTATGATGACATATTTGTCTCTTTGTATCAGATAATTAAATTCATGATCACTTACTGTAACTTCACAGAGTTTGGCTAGACTTTTATAATATCTACAATACGTTAAAATTATTTCTTATAATAAATACAATTTTGAATTATTCACATCTCTGATAATGAATATGCCTTTAAATAGAATAAAATATAAGTGAAATGGCATGTATTTCACATATCAAAATAATATTGAAAGTTTGTATGTGAATATAACTATCACATGAATGTTCTTCTGTTTTTCTTATAAATATTGCTATGTTGCCATCTTATTACATGGTGAAACATTTTGACATGAAGATATTCTACAAAGGTGTTACTAATTAAATGAAATGGAATTGTTTTGAAATATGACATGGAACTTAATATTGAACTTTTATGGTCTATTATAAAATTTCTGATACAAAGTTACAGAATATGAAAATAATCTTATATTATCTAGACACACTCATTAACAGTTAGGCTCACACAGGTTTTATTTTCTTAAAAAGTTCCATATGCCCGTCTGTCATTCACATGCCAGCCAGTAAGCTAAAGAACAAAATCAGTGTCAAATTTTATAAGATCTTGATACCATAAACTCTAACTTTCTCCATAGAATATTTTTATTAATTTAAGGCCTGATAACACATATGTCAAAAATGTAAATAGGAATGAGTAGTGTATTGCAATCTGTGGACCTGTGTCTTTGTGCCCATTCACATTAATAATGGCTGAAGTATTCTAAAATTTGAAATATTTCCCAATTGACAATACATCCTTCTTTCTACATGAGGAGAAGATAATATTTGTTTACGTAAGATTCCCTCAAGACATCATTTTAAGAACATAATATTTATGTTAATTCATTGAGAAGTCCACACATGCATACAATGTATTTTGTTTATGGGTTCTATGTCATTGCATTTTTTGCAGTCAGTTTTTGTACAAGCGTTTCTCCAGACACGTGTGGATTCATCCATCAGTTTGTTCATTCAGTCAACAAGCATTCAGTTGAACCATTCACCTGCCCATGCTACTGTGCTAAGTTCTAAAGATACAAATGCAATTGTTCATGTTACATTATGGCCAGACTAGGAAGGTTAGCAAAATTTCCGGCAGGCATGTAAAACAACAATTAAAATGTTAGCTAAAAATCATGAGTATTGTGTAAGCATTTTAAATGGCTCAAGTACTTTTGCTTCAATGAACCCAAAAGGCTTGAAAAGAAGTAGCATTTAATGGATTATTGTAGGAAGCAATGCAAAGAAAAAAGTTGGGTTCTGTCCTTTTTGGCAGTGCAATCTGACATAGCATCATGGTGAACATGACCTAACAAGTGGAATGGTGTCTACTTCACAACATGTATGTTAAAGTTAAAGGTTAAGGATAACACAACACTGAAAGGTTATGATCAGTGACTTGGTCAGCTTTATTATATGAATAGGTAAATCTATGAATGAAGACATGGGCTGGATGATTAATATGCTGATAATTTGAAAGGAACACAGTTGAACAGTGAAAATGAAGGCCTAAGCCAAGAGGCCAGGGGAATGAACAAGAGGCACAGTTCAAGAGACATAGAAAAAGTAGAGGCCATAGCAACTGACACGACTCTATTTTACTGGTGTGCACAGTACCTAGGTTACCTTTAAGTGGGATGTGGAAGCATGAGAGGCCCATGGCTCATATTTTGCAAGTTTTGTTATGTAAATAATATTACATTTCTGATGAAAAAGTGAAATAAATGTATGAGGATTAGAGTTTCATTCAAAGGATAATTTCCTTTAGTTTCCATTCCGTCTATCAAAGTTTATCATTGTTTCATAAGAAGATTGTTTCAAGCAACAAAGAAACACTTATTTCACAAAAACTTCATAAGAAACAGAAATCTTGAGAATTTACATTCAGCCTTTATTCACCATATTAGTTAGCATTACTGCTCATGTGCAGAAGCTGCTTTAAATTCTCCATTATTACAACCATTTTATGCTTCACTTCGATAAATATATGGAGGCAATAAAGAACACATAGAATCAGATCCACATGACAAATTAAAGGCTGTTAAATTTTATTTTTTAAAGCAAACTGGTCCTCAGGTTGTAGAAATGCAAAAGAAACACATTTAGGCATGTACTCCATCTATTTTTACGGTTCACAATAGAAAATGATTCAAATAGTTCAGACTCAGATTTGTGAGAGAAATCACATCTGCTTGGACTTGAGTATATGGGAACTGGACATTGTGAAATGGTCACATAGAATCAAATTTATTACACTTTTAGACAGGATTTATAACTCCGAGTAAGATGAGAAATGTCCTACAAAGTCCACATGCAAAAGTTATGCATGTAATTATAATTTTAATTAACGTGTGAAGTCTTTTTCCAATGAATTTAATTGTAAATCTGTAATTAATATTCAAAATGCTCAGTTACCAGATGTTCAGGTAAAAATGAAGAAAAACAAACTCCTATTTACCTGGTATTTTCTCACTAAGTAATTTTGTGGTTTACATATCATCAGAGAAATGTGAGCTGTGTGATGTTTGGTGGAAACAAATTGTTTTTGTCATTATGAAATCTAGTTACTGTCTAGTTCTGTGAATGTTTAACATTGAACTAGACAATTTAAGTTTCAACAACATTTTGTTAGGATATTTCTAGCTTTCCTTTCCTTGATTCTTTTCTTTCTTCTTCTTTTTTAATAACATAAATGCTTCAAACATTCAAAATCAAATAAAATATAAACTAACAATGCACTTCTGCAAAGAAGTAGAGATGTGCCTAAACAGGCATGCAGGTTGCTTCTGACAAGGCTACATAATAAAGGAAGGAGATGCAAACAGTTAATTCATCTTACGTAGAAATCTTCCATAAATGCACAGAAGGCTTAATTCAGTGATATCATCCCTAAAGGTTATGTTTGAATCTTGCAGGTACAATTGCTATGTATTCGGTGTGAAGGCAGAAAGCACAAGGCGATCACTTACTAAATACGAAGCCATCAGTCTTCGAGGAGGTGCTTGTACACTGTTCAAGGTTGTTTAAAAGATTCAGCAGATGATAATCGAAACTCCTCTTGATCTTGGACATTTAAAAGCACCCAAAAACATAATGTTCTACATACCGTACGTTTACCACAGAATTAAGTCAAGGGTGTTTTACACTTTTATAAAAGGTGTTACAAAAGTCCAACAGTCATCTCAAACATGAAAAGGTTATTTTCATGAAGGGCAAAAATTTTAACAATAACTTTACTGGAATTCTCCATTTTAATTTTCCACAGCCATATGATACTGTGAAGTTCAGTATGAACTGGATTTGACTGACAATGTTGCTGGAGAGACACACAGCCTGATTAATTTATAGTAATATGGTAAGTTGCAGAGTTAAAATAGGAAATCAAGTCACTTTGATTTGTCTTCACCACTCCAAACAAAATATTACATTACACATGGGGTACAGAATTTTTTATATATCCCCAAACATAATGAAAAATTACCTTAAAACTATGGCAAGAGTCAGATGGAAGGAGCCATTAGAGCTTTATTTAACTAATGAACGGGCAGGGTCTAGACAGGACAGTTTCGAGAAGCGACTGCAGTTCAGAGCAGCTGTGTGAAGTTGCCTGTTGGCCGTGCTCCAGACTTTGTTACTGCAAGGAGCAACAAAGGGAGGAATAGGGATTTGTGGTGGTTTGAAGACATATAGCCACAATCAGTTCACACAGTTGGAGATCTCATTTCTCATTGTTAAAAGTGCTTGGAAGGATTAGGGGTTTGACCCTGTTGGAAGGAGGTATGTCACTGGGGATGAACTTTGAGGTGTCAATAACCCACACTTTACCCAGTTACCTCTCTCGGCCTTGTTGTATCCCAAGATGTAAGACCTTAGCTACTACTCCAGCACCATGCTTGCCTGACTGCTGCCATGCTCTCTGAGACAATGGGCATGGACTCCACCACTTTTCCTTCACAAATTCTCTCTTGTGCGACCACTGATTCAATTTAATTTTGCCCATATGGACATGGGTGTGGCACCATCAATTGGACCATGGGTTTGCTCACTTCTTGAAGTCTCCTGGGAAACTATATGTTGCATGAAGCACACAGAATATCATTTTGTTAACAAAGTCTTGAACCAACCCTAGTGAAATCAGTCTTTTTTTTTTTTTTTTGTAAATTGGCAAAAGTAAATATACCAATAAATAATTAAGGAAAATAAGATTCCATTTATGAAAAGTTCATGAGGACCTTTACTCCAAGTTATAAAAATTATAGAGTTGATAATTAAGCATTTGAAGTTAATAATAGATTACTACAACTGCTACCAGGGGTGCAAGTGACTTGTTCTATAGCATTCTAAATTGTGTAACAAACTCCATTTTATTTAGATTCTCAAATCTATTTTTCTTTGCTTACAGCTCTTCATGTCTTTCTCAGTAAGAGAATAATGTTGATCGCAGTCCATAAGGAAGAAACAGTGCTATGACTTCAGCTGAGGCATTTTACAATTACATCAAAGACAGAAAACAAGCCTTATTCTTCCAGACAACAGGTAGAAATATGGATTTAAAAAATGATGTATAAAAATGCCTCTATCTCATTCCTAAGATCTGCTTGTTAAATCCCAGGGAGACACTGAAACAAGCCATAGAAACGTCAGACTGATACATATAATATTCCATCTTGGTTTGTAACAAAAGATGGATGTTATAAAAGTATAATTTTTAACTTGAATTACATTTAGAAGACTAAGCAAAATTTCTCATGTGAGTGTATGAAAAAATATACTCACAAAAATAAGGTATTTTAGTATTTTTTTAGTATTTTTAATTTTTTCTTTAAAAAATAAAACCTACAAAGCAGTGTTGTACGTATAAAAGACCTCCATTGATGGATAATAAAAAATAATGCTTCTTTGAATATTTTTTATTAGCTTTTGCCACACATTATATCTAATTAATAAGGTGAAATTAAAAACAATTAAAGCAGCAATGTTACCAAATCATCAGAGAGTTGCATACAAACAGTATATACCTTGTAGAGCTGGTAATTTTGTGATTACCTGAAACTCTGTGTTTAATCAATGACCAGAGATGTTTAGAACTTTCACATTTAAATCAATAATTTCTCATAAGTATTTCTTTTTAATGTATTTCTTTTTATTTATATGAGTACACTATGGCTGTCTTCAGACAAACCAGAAGATGGCATCAGATCTCATTACAGATGGTTGTGAGTCACCATGTGTTTGCTGGGAAATGAACTCTAGAAAGCCATCTTAACCGCTGAACCTTCTCTTCTCTCCAGCCCCCTCTCATAAGTATTTCTTTACGAAACCAATGAGGAAGAGTAAACTTAATTTTAGGAAAGGAATAATTGCCTTTCTTACTGAGCATGACACTGTCTCAGGGAGCTCATGAGATGTAGAAGTGAATTTGGTGTTTCGGTCTCTTTTCTCTTCTAAAATTATCTCTCAATGAATACAATACATCACCTGGAATCTTTTCCTGAGCTATAAAGAATATAGATGAGATAAATCAAAAGTCAGACAGGTAAATACTGGATGATACTTGTGTTCACATTCCTTTTCAAGTGCTTTTCTTTCTGTCTCCCAAAGCAAAGTAAGGTAATGTGGCTGAGTGATCTAGAGTGGATGACAGAACTTCAAAAACATGTACGCTGGGCCTCTAGGAAAGTCTTTCTCCCTGGTAAAGGTCACATGCAGAGTGAAGATTCTGCCATTCCCTTCATTTTCTAGTGTGTCTTTAAGGAAGGATGTAATTTTAAGGGGATGGAGAAGCTGCTATTTGTGTCCCTACAAAGAGGAAGGCAAAGAAAACTCAGAAGGACTGACTTAGGTTTCTTGCAAAGTAGATTTATTAATACTTACACTGTGAAGCCATGTTTCTGGATTTTTGTGTTTGTAAGATACAAACGCAGACTTACATACAGTATACCACAATTTGAGAGGTAGTTACATATGTGTGTTACCATCAATGAGACATTTGAAAAACCTGCAGTGAAGTAGTATTAATGACATTCAAAACCATTTCTCACGTAGTGAAATTCTGCAATGGCTGACAGAACAATGCTGAAATGAAGAATCTGTGTTTAGAACTTTCACATTTAAATCAATAATTTCTCATAAGTATTTCTTTTTAATGTATTTATTTTTACCACATATCCAGCTCATGAGTGGATGTACAAAGACCTCCCACTCTACTTTCCTCACCTAATTTCCTGTATTATCAAATGTCCTTAGCATTATTTCCACATGAAAACATTTGAAGTAATCTTCAAACATTTGGTGTGTCCCCAATTTGACTACAATGCTTTTATTATAGTAAGAGAAAATATAGAATAGAAAGCAGTTAGTGAGACTGTAACAGTAGAGAGGGGATGCTTCCTACTGCATACCTATTCATATTCCTTCTATCAGTTTAGAGAGGTATGTTATAATATTGGCACCAACAAAATATTCTCTGAAGTTTGAAATTTTCTATTAGAGTATTTGTGTTACATGCCAGAAATAAAAATAGGAACCTATAGAGTCTAACCAATATTGATAACTAAGTGTAAGAAATGATATGTGTCACTCAAATTGAAAATGAGCAGAATATTGAAAGAATGTCTATATTCATATATAGAAAATGTATCATAAAAATTTTCTATACTATATTTAAAGACAAAGAAGGCATTGAAAATGCAGCAATTAGCATGTCTGGATTTATTTTGGACACCAAGAGACATGAGTGTGCTCCTTTTCTGATGAGATGAGAATTCATTTATTCAATATGAGTATTTTCTACCTCAAATGTTAAGATATTAAAATTGTATTTGTATGCATAGTAGAATATGTCTTTATTTGAAACAGCACACATATTTTATGAGAACATGTATATCAACTTATTTTAAGTGAATTGTGATAAATGCTAAAAAGAAACTATAAATTTATACATGTTAAGAGAAAGACTTCCTTATGGACAAAATTGAACAAGCTTTCCAACATCTCTCTTCGCTCTGATTGTATATTCACTGAACAATTTGAAAGTAATTTGACTTTCTGTGTATTTGAAGGTTGACATTGGGAATTATGGAATTGTACATTTGAGTTATCACAACTTACTCTGTATTTTAAGAAGTATATAAATCTCATAAAATTGGGAAGCTGAGCAAATGAATATGAGAGACTCTGATCACTTTTAGGCTCTAGGATTCAATAACTTTTGGGCATTTACCAGTGTGAGGATACATTAACATATCTCTGAGACATGACCTCTTCAGAATAGCCAGAGGCCTTTCAGCATTCCTCAGCCATAGGCTCTAGATGGATAATCATGGAATAAGCTGAGGTAGGGAGGGAATGATAGTTTGCTTCATTCTCTCTTCTCTATCATTCAGCAACGGACTTTCATGAGCTTTCTTGGTTCTTTCTTCCTGCACCATTTATTGATTTACCATGGTATAAAAGTTGTTAAGTTTTATGATAATACAGCTCAACAAATATTTACTGGGAACTTACTGAGTTTCAGAGAAGTTAGTTAAATGTAAATGTTTCAACTGCCTAATAAGATTTTTTCAGCCATAAACAACTTCATAACTAGAATATGAATTGATTTGTGACTTTGTTTACAAAAATATTTGCAGATTCCCTCTATTATAAAATAAAACCAAGACTGAGCAGATCCTGGGGGGGAGCAACTCTGCACCCAATCTCACAGAACCCAGAGGAAGCAGGGCTCTCAGGAGCTCTAACCCAGGCAGTATCTTTGGTAAGGAGACAGCAACACCCACCCCAAACAGGGAGTAACTAGGACCCACTGGGACCCAGAAATTCACTCCTGGCCCGGAGCATTGGTTCCTTCCAGTTTGGGGCCAAGCACTAAGCAGATCTTGGACCTCAGCTCTAACCCCAGTAGCAACACCCACCCCACACAGTTCTGAAACACTCGAGATAATAGGAAAGACAGGCTCCAATCAGAGACAGGGCAGGTAGCACTAAGGAGATCCAGATGGTGAAAGGCAAGTGCAGGAACATAAGCATAAACAACCCAGGGTACTTGGCATCATCAGAATCTAGTTCTCCCATACCAGAAAGTCATCAATTCCCCATATCACCAGGAAAGCAAGGCTCAGATTTAAAATCACTTCTAATGATGATTATATAAGACTTAAAGAAGGACATAAATAACACTCTCAAAGAAATTGAGAACACAGGTAAACAGGTAGAAGCCCTTAAAGAGGAAACACAAAAATCCCTTAAAGAATTACAAGAGAACACAACCAAACAGTGAAGGAATTGAACAAAACCATCCAAGACATAAAAATGGAAGTAGAAACAATAAAAAAGTCACAAATAGAGACTACCTGGAGATAGAAAACCTAGGAAAGAAATCAGGAGTCATAGACAAAAACATCACAAACAGGATACAAGATATAGAAGAGAGAATCTCAGGTGCAGAAGATATCATAGAAAATATTGACACAGCTGTCAAATAAAGCACAAAATGCAAAAAGTTCTTAACACTAAACATCCAGGAAATCCAGGACACAATGAGAAGGCCAATAAGGATAATAGGTATAGAAGAGAGTGAAGATTCCCAACTTAAAGGGCTAGTATATATCTTCAACAAAATTATAGAAGAAAACTTCCCTAACCTAAAAATTGAGAAGCCCATAAACATACAAGAAGCCTACAGAATGCCAAATAGACTAGACCAGAAAAGAAATACCTCCCATCACATAATAATCAAAACACCAAATGCACAAAACAAAAAAAGAATATTAAATGCAGTAAGGAAAAAAGGCCAAGTAACATATAAAAACAGACCTATCAGAATTACACCAGACTTCTCACCAGATACTATAAAAGTGAGAAGTCATATAGACCCTAAGAGAACATAAACTCCAGCCCAGACTATTATACCCAGCAAGACTCTCAATTACCATAGATGGAGAAACCAAGATATTCCATGACAAAATCAAATTTGCACAATATCTTTCCACAAACCCAGCACTACAAAGGATAATAGCAGGAAAGCTCCAATACAAGGAGGGAAATTATACCCTAGAAAGAGAAAGTAATCCTCTTCCAACAAATTCAAAAGAAGATAGCCATACAAACAACGCCACCACTAATAACAAAAATAACAGGAAGCAATAATCTCCTCTCCTTAATATCTCTTAGCAGCAATGAAAAAGACATAGGCTAACAGACTGGATATGTAAACAGGACCCAGCATTTTGCTGTATACAGGAAACTCATCTCAGTGACAAATACAGGCACTACCTTAGAGTAAAAGGCTGGAAAACAATTTTTCAAGCAAATGATCCTAAGAAACAAACTGGAGTAGCCATTTTAAAACCTCCATCCTGAGAACAAAAGGGAGGGACTCATGGCTCCACCTGTATAGGTAGTGGAGGGTGGCCTTGTTAGGCATCAGTGGAAGTGGAGAGCCTTGGTGCCTGAAAGTTTGGATTCCCTAGTGTTAGAGAATTTGAGAGTAGGCAGATGGGAATGGGAGGATGGTGGGAGCACACCCTCATAGAAATAGGAGGAGGGGGGATCGGATAAGGGGTTTTGGGGGGAATGGGAGAGGAGATAGCATTGAAAGGTAAATAAATAAAATATCCAATTAAAAAAAAACAGATAATGGGTCTGGCAATTGTAGTTGAGCAGTCAAGACTTTTTGTCAACAATTTATTACAGGGATTTCATATAATCCTCAAGGACAAGGTATTGTGGAATTGGCCCATGGAACTTTAAAAACATTGGTGATACATACTGTTCCTGAGACAAAGAATGATGCCGACCTGTGAGCTTGCTGAGTGCTCTGACAAGGGTGACTGGCGAGCTGCATTGGACATATGTTACTGACCCACCTTTGCTTGACTATATCCTAGATGGGACAAGCTGCCTTGCCTAAAGTTTTTAGACCTTGTGGGATAGAGAATTGAAAGAGAAATTATTTCTCTTGTATTCTTCTTAAAGGTGCCCAGCTATTAGGACTCAATCATGTACTGGTCTAGAAATCAATCCAATATGGGAAATAACATTGTACTTTTGGAAGACTCGATCTGGACTTTGTCAGAGACATATTTGGAAGCTAGCTGTAGGTCACTATGATGTTAGGATAACAAGAGATAATGTTGGGACAGGATCAGGGTTTCAAACAAGGGTTAGTGCATGTTTTAAGGCTCTTTTAATTGTCAAACTAAAATTGGTTCTGTCTCTTCTACAGTATTTTTTGTAAGTTGCACTGACTGTACAATTTCCAATTATGTTAGTGTTGAAACCTGGCATGTCTCTTATGGGGGTCTATCAACCAGCATTTGTCTCACTGCCCTGAGTATTAGAAAACCTTGATTCTCTGGGAAAAAAGCTTGAAAGTTCTAGAAGTGAGTTAGGCCTTAAGCAGAAACAAGAGGGTAGCAGGCTTGATTATTGCTGATATAACAGCTTTAATTTCATTAATTGCCAGCACAACTGCTTCTGCAATAGTATTGACACAAGGAGTTAAGACAACTAGTTAATCATCTAGCAAAAAAATGTTACTAATGTATTGAGTATACAAAAGGATTTATATAGGTATCTGGAACAATGAATGATGCTCTATAACCCATTCAAATTATCTGAAAGAGGTTCAGGGTTCAAGAGTTAGGAGCCATCCCAAGTGTCATAACAAATATCATTGGAGTAGTGTTACTTTTGAAATTCACAGTGATTGTCATTATAAATAGAAAAAAGTTTAAAGACACCTGTAGGATATTTGGCATAAGCCTAACACCTCTCTGGGTGTGTTAACTTTGCATAGTAAGATTATGAATTTAAAGAATGCTGCTCTGTTGACCTTTGATGCTGCAGATAATGCTGATAAAATTATCTTTGTCCTGAGCTCAGTATTCCCATTTTGGACAAACCTCAGGAATGTCATATATAGCTTGACCAGGGTAGCCCTTCTTGTCCTGGGAATACTTTTATTTAAAGCTTATCTTTAACAACATCAACATGTTGGCAGCCAAAGTACATGGTTTAAACCTGAAAATGGACCTCCAGACAGAGTTATTAAATTAACAGGCTGACAAGCCAAGGATGGGTAAGATTCTGCACAGAGCCTTACCAACCTAACACAGAAGTTCATTGCCTTTGATAATGCATATTCCATGACAGGTAAGGAAGGCATTCTTGTCAGACTGACCTAAGACAGGCTCAGTCTTGTTAACGAAATAAAAAAGAGGGAGAAGTGGAGAGCCTTTGGGGCTGCTTGGTAAGAAGCTGACATGGGCCAAGGACAAGGAAAGGGGCTGCTTGGCAGGAATATGACATTGGCCAGGGACAAGAAAGTAGGATTTGGGCAGGAATCTGGTATTAGCCTAGAACAAAGAAGTAATTTCAGGGAGGAGTCTAATTTGTAGGCTACAACAAAGAAGTAATCTCAGTCAGGAATCTAAGTATTAGGCCAGAACAAAGAAGTAATTTCAGACAGGAATCTAAATTTTAGCCAAGAACAAGGAAGTGGGCTTCAGACATGAAAATGACCTTGGGCTAGGATAGGGAAGTAGGCTCAGATACTTTTGTCATCCTGATAAGCCTTTAGAAACAGTGATCATGGGAGTGTTCACTTAACTGGGTTTAATGCCTTGCTTTTTCTTTGGCTATATGTGTTTATTGTATTGCTTGTTCTTTGACTATTTGCATCTATTGTATTGCTAGACCCTCAACCTAGAAGTGACCTTAATACATGCATGTAATCAAAATGGTATAAAAGCATAAAGGAAGAGGGGGTATAGAATAAGGGGTCCTAGGGAGGGGAAATGGGGAAAGGGGATGACATGTGTACTGTAATAAATAAAATATCCTATAAAAAATAAAACAAAACCAATTTGCTGAATAGCAAATGCTTAGCCTGTTGAAAATGAAACTCATTTGAAACAAGTTGGCAGAGTAGTCTCACCATAGAAAGTTCACCATGTCAAATAAAAGTGTGTATATGTACATATACACATAAGAACAAATTCACACACGTATACATATTTATAAGCATACACATGCATGAACATACATGTTCACACATTACACACACACATACAAAAATAGTTGTTCTCCTCACTGAAAGCCTAATTCTTTTCTTTTACCCTGAATCATTTTAATTCTATAATATATGTCCTTAGAGTCTATTTTACTGCACCCTGCTGTATGTCTCTTCTAACCAGTTTTTAGTATATTTTGAAAAACCTGCAGTATCAAGGAACAAAATTACTCCTCTCACCTCTCTGCCTGCTTCACACATTATTTCCCTTCTATTCTGTGAGTACTGTTGCGGTTTCACAACTTAAAAAAAAATACTTTTAATAAAGCTTGTTTCTATTCTCTACAATTAGTTAAGTGTTTTACCTTTTGTTTTCCTTCACACATCAGCAGTCCATTTCAGGTTCCCTAACAAGAAGCACAGGTTTGCATTTTGAAAACACTGTGGTTTTAAAAAATTCTCTGACACTAGAACTAAAAATAAAAGGACAGTTTTCCTTTCTATGATGCTATGAAGAGTTGTTATATAAACATTAATTATCTTACAAAATGATAAGGTATAGGAATCAGACTACTTGAGTTATGCTGAAAATACTGATATTTTAAATCAAATTGAAGAATTACATAGCATAACACATGAATCAGTACAGCCATGATTACTTAGATTACATTTTTTGTCACTGATGTACATCAAGAGGGACCCAGATAACTCCCTGAATATCATATTGTTCTGTTTTTCTTTTTTTGTTCCATCATGAAGCTGTATTTTATATAAAATATTCAGGCTGACTTGTTCATAAACTAATTGACAGATGTAGTCATCCCCATCTTGAGATTAATGATGTGTCAACATAGTTAGGTACACATGATATGGTTCTAAGATGGGCATAAAGGGAATCTTTCCTCATTCTTTTCCTTTCCATGTTTTCTCTTAAAAGCTTTCCTAGCCAATATAGTATTTGCTCTTGTTTAAAATTGTGCCCTTAAGCAGATAACACATGAGGATCAATTCTGATGGAAAACATTTATTTAAAGATATAGCTGTCTTCAATAGCATTTCAGCAAATCACCAAAGCACAATTATTTTTCCTATGTTAAAATATAGGCCCATGATTCATGCATCACCACAAGTAAAATGTCATCTGTTTTTTCTACACAAAACAAAGTGAGAACCTTACTCATTAAAGAAGTCCTGAGACCTGAATATAGGATGCAGATATCTACCTAGATACAGCTTGACATCATCATATTCTGAATGTTATTATCTACTTATTTATGGTTACACATTTTTACTAGTGACTCATTGAAAGATGCTTCCTGACTGAATAGATTATATAGATTAGTGAGAGTAATCTACTGCCATTTTGAGCCTATCAGTCAGAAATTAAAATTCCCAGAGGCTCTTTTGGTGTGAGCCATGCTTAATAGTCACAAAATAAAACATTCAGAATATTCTTATTTATATAATATTTTAATGTCTGTAAGTGTTGTTGAGGTTTCTATTAGAAAATTCACAGGGCTATTGCATATGAACAAGGCCTTTTTTTCCATGTAGCCATTTCACTAGGAGTTTAATACCTAGGCATTGAAAATTTATGAATGATCAAAATAAACAACGTTGGCCATTATATTGCTTTTAGCCATCACTTGTTTAAACACAATTATAGATTCCCTATTAACACTCAGAATTAACGAACTACTTCTTGAGTTTATAGCTGGATGGGCACTCAATAGACTACCTTCTCAAAAGTCATGAAACATAAAAGGCAATACAGCTAATTCCCAAAATGCTTATAATAAGTATCAAAAATATTTGCAATTACATGTTACTGAATATACCAGAAGAATGTTTCAATAACTCAGATTCATCTTTTGCCTGGATGCTTGATTCTATCCAGTGAGACTATCCTACTTTTCCCTTTCAGGGGAAATTCTCCCTTTAGCACCTGGAATCTACTTTATGGTTTAGCTTGACTATGACCAGGGCAATGATGCAGAAATACTGTATAATGGGATCCAGATCATAGGAGTCAAGAACTTGCTAATGCCAAGTTCTCCCTCTTGGAGCACTATCCTAATGTGGTAAAAACTCACAGCAGAAACCAATTTGGTAATGAATTCCAGACTCCTGACTTTAGTTTGCTCTCAGCTAATCCAGACACAGGCATCAATTTATAATTGCTCCAAGCAACTGTTTGCTCTGGGTGGTATAGTGTGTAAATACAGATAAAAGAAGAGCAAATGTGATAGTTGGCAGATACTGTGAGGACAGCTTGTATTAACATCAGCAAAGCTTCTGTAAGATCCACCCATAGTCTCTACTCTAGACTATAGAGCTTTGCAAACTTATTATGACACTACGTAGAGGTAGAAAAAATAAGCACAGTACACAAGATACTATAGTTCCTGGGAAGGAAATTTTTTTCCACTAATAACTATAACTACAAAGGCCATGTGGTAGAATGGAATAGCTTTCTAAAGCCAACGAGAGGAAGCCTTGCAGGGTTGGAATATAGTGTTATTGCCATGAGAGATAAGGACATGTTGGTAGGGCAGAGACAGATATGAAAGCTATATCACAGTCTCTTATGGAGGACATTGTTAGTAGCAGTGCCCATGGGGGTGGGGGGAAGACACAAAGCAGTTTTACATCTGCTTTTAAATGTGACTTTTCTTCGGAAGCCAAATTTTGCATTTTCTTTGTATTATTGTTGCAAAAGCTTTCCGCAGATGCAGCAAAGGTACCCTTCAAACCCAGTAGTGACAGTACTGCTTAAAGTCATTATTAGACTTTCACAGAGAAACCTTCAGTTATACTAAGTCACTTAAACAAACCTGATAATGAACATTAGTTAGAGAGGTGAGCTTTGGGTACATTCGTCTCTCAGTGGAACAATCATATGAGCTAGGATTCTGTAGTTAAAAAATAGTAAGGCATCCAGGCAAAGAACAAGGCTATACAATCAGGATAGCTGCTATTCTGTGTGTTCATCAACTCTACCAAGTCAACATAGCAGGAAAATCTTGGGTTGATGAAATGTTTCAGATTCTGTTTTAATTCCACATAAAAGACATGTCTGATGGAAATTTTCATTGCATTGTTTCCAGTTAGATCAACTTTAGTGGAAAAATGATCTTGCTTTTGCCTAAACTCTACAAATAGTACTATTGAAATTACCAATCCTCTATCTCTTCTACTCTTTACTAGGGTCATAATAATTTTTTTAAAAAGGCCTCTAGTCTTATCAACTGACCCAAATAAGGGTGTATTTTATGGAGACTGTTATTTTAAGTAATAAGCTCTTAAAACAGGACAAGTGTATAAAACTTGACAGACAGACAAAGAAGAAAAATTCTGAATTCTTTAGTTATATTCAATTGTCACAATAGAGTAATTTTCTCTCATCCTCCATAAATCTATCATTTCTGCTAATACTTATGTAAAATCATTTTCATTGTAGCACATAATATATATTAATAAGCTACTAGACTTTTCCTAATATTCTACTTTCCTTTCCACTTTAGATTTAACAATCATATAATAATCACTGTTCTGCTTGGGAATGAATCATATGTAATCGTGAGGAAGTAGCTGTGAGTGAGATGCCGCCCATGAGAGATTTAATCATAGGAAATGGCTGACTTTTTATTTCCAACAACCATCTGCACTCATGGTAAATCAGGTGCTAATGAAGCCCAGACCCATACTGCACAGGAGCATAAATCTTAAGAACCAAAAGTCATGGAGCAACAGACCTCAGAAAACAGAATTTTCTAAGGAAATGTACCCGGATTATCATATAGAAGGTCACCATCTGTAAATGTGTCACACAAATGAATAAATTTGGTAGTTATAATGGCACATTATGACAGTGGCTGTAAACATCATATCTTTACATTACTTTGCAAACTCATCACTCTCAAATATTATGATCATTTATGGTTTCTTGTCAACTTTTAGACAGGCAACATCTTGAGGGTAAGCACTCTTCAAGCCAGTGTGTTTTTACATCAACCCCGGTGCACTGCAATTATACATACTCATTTCTTGCAGCATAATAATGAGAATAAAAATATTTATTAGTGAACCCTACTTTTAAATCAGTAAAGAGCTTCAAAATTCATTTTTTCTCCTTTGCAGTTCAGGAAGCTACATACCTCTTGAAAGAATTAGTACCAGACGGTAATTTGATTCCAGTTCTGTCTTCTGAGATTCAAACAATATGACAGTGTCTTTCCAGAGGCTTGTCCCTTAGTCATCAAAATCTTTCTTTTTATGCATATCTCAATTATAATCAGGATGATACACACAATAGGAATTACATAGAAACAGGGAGAAAAGTTGAGACCTCAAAACTATGATGCTAAGTCAAACCTCATGTCTCTAAAGCAAAAGACAAAATATCTACTAATTTCCACATTCTAGTGCAAAAACTGTATCTATATTTGTCATTATTAGTGGTTACATTGTTAGCCATTTTCAAATAGCAGAGAAGAAAGGGCCTAAAATGATACAGAAACATGTGGTCTCTTTCAGAAGCCTTAAACCAGCCTTGAATCCACGGTCCCTACCCCAGCTTTCCTTGGCCTCATTTTTTTCCATTTATTTACATGTATATAGCCATCCCAGAAAGGTCTCCTGAAGTTTTTTCTCTCACATATGTACAGAAGACATTAAAAAGTAATGCAGTTTCTAGGGTTGATTAGTTTATAAACAGTCTTAGGAATTCCATGTCACAGGGACCTTGAGCAGAACATATCCATGGATCAGAGATACAGAGTGAATTTGCAGGGAGGTGCCATTCATCCTTCCTGATATCCACATATGACTTGTAAGCACAGGGTTATATTTCAATTCCAGTAGTCTGCCAGGTTTGGCATCTATTCTATACCTAGGGCTATGTAAATTTAGGTCGAAGTCCTGTTGTAGTTAGACTAGCAAAATTAGGTAGAGCGTGACAACAGTTATAGGCAACAGATCCTATGCCGCATACATCCAGGCTACTGGCTTGATAGTTTTTTCTTTTTTTGTTTTTTTTTTTTTTTTTTTTTTAATAATATTCAGCTAGGTATGGTTTTACAGAATTTTAATCCCAGCATTTGGGAGGCTGTAGATTTCAGGGACAACCTAAGTTACATAACAAAATTTGGTCTTTAAGGTACAATAGTGTTGCACACACATGGAATCCCAGTACTTGAGAGATGAAGGGATGAAGGTAGTAATTCAAGTCTATCCTTAGACACATAAAAAATTTGAGGTTATTGGCTTAACCAAACAAAAAAGCAACAAAACCAAATAAATCACCACCAACAGCAAGAGCAAGAAAATGGAGGGAACTCTAACACAAAGTAGATACTTGATTCTAGAGTTTATCATTTTAGGGATATTATGGTTACAAATATAATATTTCAATTTGTAGATATGCATATGTCTCTCTCTATCTTTCTGTCTTTCTGTCTCTCTGTCTCTGTCTCTCTGTCTCTCTCTCTCACTCTCTCTCTCCCCCCGTGTGTGTGTGTGTGTGTGTGTGTGTGTGTGTGTGTGTGTATATGTGCATGTAACATCCACATTAAAACATGATGGCTATTACCTCTATTTAAAAACTGGAAGAGAGTCAAATATTACTATGTAACATATCCTTCTGTAGCTGGTATTTAGAGTGTATTCAAAGAATGCTCCTCAGTCCTTAAAAGAACCTTGCTTACATGACATGAGTGAGTTTTAACTATTAACAGCTGCTGAGTTCATTCTCCTGGCTCAAGCAAATAAATATTGGTATTTGTCCTACAAGGATAGAATCTAGTAAGTAAAATGATCATTTGTATATGTTTCTATAACATGTTATTTTTCCCACTTAGTACCTTTTTTCTTTGATTTACTTAAGTGCAAGGCAAATAATTGACAAGTATTTGGTTCATAATTAAATTATTTCCCTTTAAGCTAAATCCATTATTCTTTTAGTTCAGTTAGACATTACTTGAGGTGGGATTTTATGTACTGATATTGGTATATGATTGGACATTTTTATGTAAGAAATTAAGTTGAATTCTAGTAAAAATTAACAATCTTGATGTTTTCTTTAAAGATTTCTTCAGTGAAAGAACATGCTTTCATTTGCATAACTTATTGTGTTAAAGACTGTAGAAAATTCCTTGAAAACCAACTGTGAAGGAAGTTGCAATTTGTCATATAGCTTTAAATACAAGTACATGGAAAAGAAAAGTAAGAAAACCTGCCAAAGTTTTGCCACACCAAGACACAATATCATTATGCTTTGTATTGCTTGCTTGGTGAAATTTTTGCTTTAATGGCAGACCTATGTAATAGGACTTACTATGAATAATGGTGACTTTCAGAGGAATTCACAATATCTAAACATAAATTAGGTTTATATTTACTTATATATTATTCTTTTCCACATCATGTATCCAACTAAACTCATTGAATACGTCCACTTATTTGCCCATATTCATTTTTTAAACAAACAAACAAACAAACAAACAAACAAACAAAAAACCAAAGGCCACTACCATTTCTTGCCTTCATTACTTCATCAGTGCAATTGGAAAAATTTCCCATCTGAAGTAGAATTTTATTTCTTGGTTCTTTTATTTCAGCTCATTTTTTTTACATAAAATAGCATCCACTGCAACGTTATCATTTCAAAATTGGGACATTTAACTGTTACAGTGAGATTCTTCAGAAGTATTGTTCTTTTTGTATTGAATGGCAAAGTTCAGTAAGTGGCCTCACTGTTTACCTGTGATGTTTTGATACATCACAGACAAAACAGGAGAACCCCTGTGAAAAGCATGGTGCGGGATAATGGTCCTTGGAGGATCTGAGTCACTATCCTTCCAGGGCTGCTGCTTATTGCCTTAGTATTATGCTTCTTGTGTTCAGAAGGATTGCTAACCCATTTCCCAAATACTTATTTACAAGAGGATCAATTTTGTTTCTTTAAATTTGTGGAACAAGCAATAGCATTAAATAAAACTGATTTCATGCATTTTGAAACTTATTTTTTTCAATGTATTGTGTAGAGTGAGTTCTTTTCCCCAAATCAAGCTTGAATTTAGTTATTAAAGTGCCAATGTTACTGAAACTCCTGCTGCAGAGGCTTCATCACACTTTGGCTAGTGGAAGAATGCAGTTCATTTACAGCATAGGAAGAAATGCAACACTTGCCTATCCACTGCATCGTTTGCATGATCCTGTTTGTTTTCCACACATCATTGATCTCAGAGGAACTTTCAGCATAATGTGAGGTCATCAGGATAGGCTGACTTAATTTACACAGTGGTGGAAAACTGCTGTGGTTATTTTAAAATCTATCTCCCCTTGGGCTCTGGCTTTCCTTTTCAGAAATTCTTGCCTAAACCAAGGTTTACTTCTCACCCTCAAAAGGGAATATCATAGCTATAGTTTCCTAATGTGGTCAAGTGCAGAGCCACCAAACCTGGAATTCTTAATCTGTAACCCACTTTGTTTACTGACATCCTTTTGCCCTTCTGAAGGATCCCAGACAATCCACAGACAGTTTCTATTTCCCATGCCATTGATCATACATCTAGCTTTCATGGATCTTGTATGATCCACCATGTTAAACTCAACAACCAAACTTTCTCAAACTAAAGACCTCCACTGTCAATAGTGTTTTATTCTCAATTTTACTCAGAAGTGGTTTACACAATAATATACAAGCCAATTGGCACATATTAATAATTCCAAGTGAACTCCTTAGAATTTTTCCTTTAATTTTTATTTAAGGGAGGTTAGAAGAAATGATCCTATTGAAAAGGCTGCAGTTAATATAGCATGTCTTCTGCAAAGACTAGTTTTAAAAAAACCCTCTAAATTTCCAAAAATTGGAAGGGTACTCTCTCATAAAGTTGATGTTGCAGCCTACTTTCTCAGGTCTTAAATTGGCTTTGTAATAACAACTACCATTGAGATTTGCTTAAACTACCATTTTACTAATATAGCTCAAGTTGAAACTAACACTTGTCAACTGCATCTGACCTCCACACCCCTGACTTTCCTCCATCCCAACATCCTGATTCAAATTCTGCAGGGACTTTATATAAATTTAGGATAAAGTCTAATTAAACCTACAGAGTTCTTAATGATCTATATTCTTTCTGCATATTTTAAGAAGTGTGGTGTAATAAGATGTAGCCATACAGGACTTCTTTAATTTGTCTTATGTGAGTTATCTTTCTTTATCTCCATACTGTCGGAGTTTATAATTTTTCATTTTAAGGGTCTTTCCTGTACATCCCTGGATGTTTAAAACAAAACTGGACTTCAGCAAAAAATTCGGCGGTAAATAAGCCTTGTTCTGACAAGCAAGTATTTCCACGTGGCCTATGAAGTAGAGGCAAATTGTCCCTCTGTTGACTCTTATAGATTTTACAAATGACTTTCCTTCTTTCCAGAAGTTCCTATTTCCCACTCTTCTCTTACTATGTCTCAAGCTATCCTAGCCCCAAGGCCCTTCTAGAACAGAATCAGTTCTTGTGACAAGACACCTTTCATTTCTTTTTGTGAATAGTCAGTTTCAATCTTTATCTTTCTTCCTCTTCAAAAACAAAAGACAGTTTGGGCCTTTCTGGTCCAGGGTACTTGTCACATACCAGATCAGAACACCAAAATGAGATCTATGATTTAACACACGTGAAGGCTCAAGAAAATCTAAGACTTCAGGCTGTGAAACATTGTGCCCATAGGATCTACAGACATCAGTGAATGTGAGTATGGAGAGTATGTCCTGAATCTGTTCTATGTGGTTTACAGAAATGATACATTTAACTTTTAAGGATATTTACATACTGAGAGTATCTCTATGTCACAAAGGAGAAAGCAGTAACACTAAGTGTACATTGTACATTTACAGTAGCTCACAGTCAGGTTCTAACTTTATCAAGAAAGGGCACAAAGAGAGAGGCAGGCTGAATGGAAGTAAACATCCTGCCTATTTCTGAAACATTTTCATCCTTCTTGTCTCGAAAGTAGTAAAAATATGTGTATATTCTCATCATAAACATAATCCTATATCAGATAAAAAATTTTCCTAGACTCCTCCTCAAATTAGCAAAGTTACTAACTGCAATTTTTCACTTTAAATTAAGCCATAGAAATAATTTTCTTTCTCCCTAAACCCATTAAGAGTCCAGTGCTTTATAGCAAAGATGACACTGAATGATTTGCAAATTAATGAGAGCACTGTGACTAGTTTTACATTTCAGAGCTTGAATAGAAATGGAACCTCTATAAAATACCAGCTTTCCCATCCCAGCCTCTTTCTTCAGCACGTGTTTCTTATTTCAATAGGAAACCCAGTTAAAGTTACTTTATGTGCATTGTGGCCTAAATTTCTCTTTTCAGGATGATTGGGTTATTTTAAAATTTCTACAAAGGCAGGTTAGTGAGCACAATTTTTTGTTTTTTGTTTTTTTTGTTGTTGTTGTTCGTTTGTTTTTGTTTTGTTGTTGTTTTGGGGACAGGATCTTCTTAAACTCTACCTTTTGGCTATCTTAGAACTCACTTTGTAGACCAGGTTACCCTTGAATTCATGATATTACTTTCTACTGTTGGGATTAGAGACATGTGCCATCATGTTGACAGGAATGAGAACACATAAACAAAATTTTATCTAATAGGCAGATAGGAATTCCTATAAATGATCAAATTTGGAATTAGTTTTTCCTTTCTTTTTTTCTTCTTTTATATTGTTTATCTATTATTTATTTACTTAATTTTATTTTCATTTATATGAGTTTGAGATTCTTTACTAGTTCCCAAAGACAGGAGAAAGTTTTACAAGAGACCCGAGTGGCAAAACTACTTAGAAAACTTGGTAATTTCAGTTTCTGAGATATTTAAGCAAAATAACATGGGCAGTTCGTAGGTTCAAGTACTATTATGGTATACTGCACAGATTATAGGTTAAGGCTCTGAATCCTGAACACCCCTAATTTTGAGATCATTTTGTCTCATGATACTTGGAGCTTTTATTCAAGGAATTTCATCTTTTGACCCATCCTGTAAAACTGTTTCCTGATTAGGCTGTTTCAAAGCAACTGTAACAAGAATAAGGCCTTGCAGCCAGGCAGCCAAATGTACCTTTTATAAATCTAGCTCTAAGCTTGTAGAGAACTCTAACAATGGCCTCATTAACTTAGCAATCACTCAATGTCATAGCGATTATAATGTACTAAGCTGTTAAAAGAGGAAGAAAAAGGAAAATTGTTTTAATCCCATGATTTAATTTAAAATGAAAATGAAAAATTGCATTGCAGGTAGTCTTACTAAACTCTTTTGGTTTGCATTATGATTTAAAATATATGCTTTCTCTCCTTTGGACTTATGCTTTTGTCTTTGTTTTAAAACTACTGAGTGCTTATTTTTATCTTTATAGAGCATGTACCAATACACTTGAAGAGTGAAAATGATAAAAAATATATATATACTGATAGCTTGGTATCAAATATAGCCACAAATAGGGGCTACCAAAATAGTGAATGTCAAAGCAGAGTCCCACTATTCTGGGGAAAATGAGATGTCTGCCATTGTCCTTATACAAGTCCCTAAGCTCTGCAATATCACTCTGAGGTCACCTGGGATTCTTACTAAATCCCACCTTTACTTCTGCCATGAATGTGTTATTTTTCCCTTGCCTGTCTGGAGACTCCTTCTCAGCCTTGCCTTGAGATCAGCCCTTAGAGGCCCTTTTTAGACAATATAGTGTATTCCTTCCCTTAGGGTTCGTCTATAATATTCTGAGATTCTATCTCTCCAGTGCCCAGTTCATAGGAGGATCCCATCACCCTGTGATTTTTAAGTTTAGTTGGAATATTTGAGTTCATGTCTCAAACACTTGAAATTATTTAGACGGTACAGACAACACTGCCCAAACTGTTTCTGACCATTCAGATAACTGACTTCTAGAAAGGCTCAGCATAACAGCAGACAAGGGTATTGAAGTCTAGGCTCCAAGATTTTTTTCCTACCCTGTGAATTTTGATGTAGTAATGATTTGAACATTGATTTAGAAGTCTCATAATTCCCAGGAGAAGAGAAAAATGATATTCTGATCCATTTGCCCAAATAAACAGAGAAAAAAGAGGAAGGTTAATTTTTTACTTTTGAATATTCATGTTTAAGTTTGGCACATATACCATGATTACATAAGATACTAACTTTAAGGAGACAGATATAAAACACATGCAGGAATTCTCTTCACAATCTTGGTAAATTTTCTGTGAATCTAAAATTATTACAAAATAAAATTGTCTTTAAAAAAATACTGAATGTTGGAGTAATATCTCCAATGATTTAAAATGTCACTTATATTCTAGACAATGACATAGGCAATATTTGTATAGGACTAAAAATTGTTTAAAGTCCTATGCTTCATTAGAGATTAATATTTAATCAATGCACATGTCTGAATAAAACACCCTTATTAGGGGAGGTGTATAAATATTTTGTGTATTGCAAATCCAAACCTCAGAAGTCATAAAAAAGTAACTTGTTCTAGATAAATAACTCATTTTCTTCAGGCTCTCTTTAATTTGATTATTGTGCAAATACAATTAAGACAAAAAAGCCAGTGTTTTTTTTCTTTTGTCCATTATAAATATGTACACTTTAATAGAGTAGGTGCCTGTTAACAAATCAGATCTGGAGGGCTAGGAGGAAATTTTGACTGAAAATGAAGTAGATTGCAATGAGATTTTGATAAATGTCAAGTAATGAAAATAATTTTTTTCAAAGTATTTATCAACATCTTTCTCAAGAGCACCGGAGACTGCTACACGCATATGTGCTTTTAAAACTTTCCCCATAACACTAACCTTCTTTTCCAAATTTGTTATTTGCATATCAAATGCATTTCTCTGGCTTCCCTTTCTTGTCTCATTATGCTGAATTCAGCAAGTGTTTGTTTTGAAACCCTCTTTAACTAAAGGCCTCGATTTCTTTTCATCATCTGTAAGCCCTTAAACATGAATAAAATTATTTTTGTTGAACCAACTTTAGAGTTCACGCACCATCACTACTAGAAATTCCATGATGAAATCTATCATTAGGTAGTTTATAGGAATTATGGAGAGTCTCCCTAACTTTCACTTTTTATTTGTTCTTGAGAAATTTGGCAATTCAAAGAATGAGAAAAAGGAATAGAAGAATATTTTGATTGTTGTCAAATGATCCTCTACTTCATGATTTCAGATGGCGTTAAATGGCTGCTTTTAATTGAATAATTCTTCTAAATTGATATTATACATTTACTTTAATAACTGTGAAGCCCATCTTAAGAGCTGATTGAAGCTGAAGAGTTACAAGCTCCGAATATATGTGGTTTTATCCTCAAATGCTAAGTGGCATATTACTTTTTATATACTTAGCTATGTGCAAAGCTCACATAAAACTACATATAATGATTCATTGTCCATCCTCGAAAGACTTTTAAATAGGCTTTTAACATATACATACCTTTGTTTTCTTCTGTGGATGGTAGCGTCATGTTTTAATCAGGATTAATTGTAAAACAAATAGGTAGAATTCATTGAAATTTCAATGAAGAAATGTAGATAAAAAGGAACAAAATTAGTGGCTTATATAAATAAAGTGACATGGTTCTCATCTTTGTTAGAAATACTAGGGTGCACAGAATACAGAAAACTCCCTGGTAATTGATTAGGATTTGTCAGATTGCTTCTACTTTGACTTGCTTTTGCTTATTGTACCAGTAGTGGGGTTTTGTCACTTCTATAAATCACTGACTTACGTAATATTATGATTAGTGATTATAGTGTAGTTTTAGTTAGCTTCTTAACTTAAAACACTGTGTGATTATTATTAAAAAAACAAAAGAACTTCAAGCTAGCCCTTGTGTTACATCTTGTAATCTAAGATAACCTGGAAAACTGTGCTGTCAAGATCTCAAGTTCAAGGCCAGTCTGTGCTGCAGAAGGTAAAGACAGCCATGATCATTTAGTACAACCCTGTCTGAATATAGAAGGTTAAGAAAAGGCTGTGATATTGCTGTGCTAGAGCACAAGGAAAGCTTCACTTCAATGTATTGAAAAGGGAAATGAAAGAAAAGACAAGAAGAAATAAATATTTAAAGGTTAGCTGTTGCTTCTTCACATGTTGACTTCATATAATTTTCTGAGCATGTATTGGGCAGAGAGTGCTATACTACCATACTATCTATGTTCTTACATCTTAAAAGTTGCTGTTTTAACCTTTCTCAGACTCTCCACATTCCATTTTATTGGAATGGTCAGCAAAATCCAGTCTTTAAAACTTGTATTTGCTACATGGCTAAAGAGAACATTGAAGTTATAATTAGAGTTAAGGACTTTAAAATGGTAAGGAAACTGAAGTATATTCTTTCCAGAAACTCGTGATAAGACCACAAGAACAGCTTGGAAAACCAGCCTCCAAAATTCAGACAAGTTTGTTTAGACTTTTGATATGTGAAAACCGAAATAGTCCATATAGATTTTATGTGTGTTCAACTTGACAAGATAGTAATGGTCTATTTTAGTGATTGCTACCACAGTTTTCACTAGATAATTAAAAACAAGGTAATAAATTTAACACACACACACACACACATTCGAAACTCACCAAAGTGTTTGTCTTTCCACTTAGTTTATGTTTCATTTTTCACTTTTATTTTTTATTACATGTTTGTACAACATACAGAGAAATCACATGCATTGTGACTAATTCGTGTCTTAAATGATAAGAATTAAAGGTTATATTCCATTAGGTTCTTGATTTTCTACTTCAGCAAAGAAATGTACCATATTTTGGTTAGTGGCTCTCCACATGATCCAAAGGTACCCTCTTGTGACTTTGTTCTGAAATTCATTCAGTTCTCGGTTCTCTATCTGTCTCTCTGTCTGTCTCTCTGTTTGTCTCTGTTCCTCCCTCCCTCTTTCTCTCTCTCTCTCTCTCTCTCTCTCTCTCTCTCTCTCTTCTCTCTCTCTCTCTCCAGAATTAATTCTTCTTCATCATTACAAGAATACAGATTTTATTATCCCCATGGTCTTCAACTTTCCAGACTACACTACAAGTAACATGCAACCTATATTTCTCTGCCTAGATTGATCTCTTCTAGAACCAAGACAACTTGCTTCTGTGTGGCAGATGGGATATGTATGCCATCAGTAGCATATGTGGTCACAAACTACTCTGTAAAGGTATGTCCAGATATCAAATAGCCTTGTGGATGACAGGCAAAAGTTCTTTGGAATGTCTACATTTAATGCAGGTTGGGAAAAAGAGGAAGCCACAGGATGGGGGCTCAGCCTCCTTGTCTTTATACATCCCTCATCAAGTAAGATCCCTGTATTGGGGTCTAGTCCCCATGTTGTGCTATGATCATTTCTGATAGCTCAATTTAAGTCATGACATAAATAGATTTCAGTCTTAACATTTTTTGTAACCCCATTTGTACTTTGTTGTTAGAACTTGACAATCTCAGATGCAACTGAAGTAGCAAAGAGTTACTGCATACCTGCAGTCAGAGGCCAGATGGAGGGCTCGGCATGCACTGCTATATTCAATTCAGAGGGCAACTCCTTGTAGTATGAACAGCTTTTATATACATTTCAGACACGAGAAAATAGAATCTTAGTAGTAGAATTTTTTCCAACCAATTCTCCACTTAGATTTAATAAGAATCCTTTCTGTCATTGTCAGAATGTAAGTTTCCCCATTTTCTCCTGTTTTTAAGTTGTACTTTAATAACAATATTTTACTGATTGAAATTAAGCTAGGATCATGATGTTGCTTTTCACCCCATTTCTAGATTCTACTCATGTTTAAAGTATAACAACACTCAAACCCAGAATGCTGGTTCTTTATTCTTTAACCTTTTGGTAATAAGGCAGTCATTTTGTTAGAATCCCTTCTTCTGGTTCTTAGGGTATGCATTTTCTATAGATTCATAACAGTCATTGTCCTTTTCGATTTTATGGATACAATTCAGTTTTAGGAATGCAAGTCAGGTTTATCTGACATCTCACTTCTGTTAGTCTACTAGTGCTTGCCTGATTGCTGCTGGTAAGAAGGATGAGGACTGCATGCAGGTGTAACAGGAAAGGGCATCTCTTGGGGTGAGACACTGTATGATTCTGAACTTTCTTAATTAGTAGAGTTCTTCTGCGCTGATATATAGAAGGTGGCATTCTTTTTCCTAAAAAGATTACCAACACTTATACGATAGCGAGGAAGACATCTTTTAATTAGCTCAAATATAATTTTTTCTTTTTGCATTTAGTAGCATCTATTTACTACAGTGTGGTAATGACCAAATGTTCCTAAAGGCTTATGGATTGGTGATTTATCTCCAGCTTGCATCCCCTAGGCATACTGAGAAGGGTAAGAGTACATAGTGGGTAATCGGTAGACCCTTGTGGGTGACATCCTGAATGAACCTCCGGGATTTCAAGCAATCTTCATCTTCTAGGTTGTCAGTGAGAAGATTTGCTCTGCATTGCTCTCTTCAGAAATGCTCTCCAGAAGCCTAGAGGCATTAGGTGTGCTTGATAATGGGCCAGATCCTGGAAGCTAAGGAAAGCACTTTCTTTTTTAAGATCTGTTGATTATTTCAGGTACTTCTTAGAGTGATCAGTATTCCATTCTCAATGATCTTTTGAAAAACTATATGTGAGCACAAATGTACACACTATGCTATTTGCAGTGCACACATGCACATACACATACCAAAGTGCAAGTATAGGTTGTCTTACAGAAGGAAGAACCTGGTATTTCTCACAGGGATAGTTTTAACTATTCATATTTTTATTCATGACCAGTCAGAAATGCATACCACTTTATGATGGACAATATAGCAACTCCTTTGAATCTAAGCACTTGGAGACCCTTTTTATAAAAGGAATATATATGCTATAAAGGACCAAAAATCTTACGAGATTTCACAACCTCAAGTTTCCCTTGTATTTATAGAGTCAGAAAAAAAAATAACAGAAGGTGTCCAGAAGGTAAAATGGTTTCCTGATATGGAATTTCATATTGACTCAGCCAATAGTTCCCTACTTTGTTTCCTTCAGGATATTAAAAATAGAATAAAAGTATGGTGACAGTCTACTGTCTAGTGAAGACACTGAACATTGTCATGACTTGTTCTGATTGCTGGGGAACTTCCCTGGGGCACAGAGCTCTCTCTTTTATCGTGGAACAGCCTGCAGAGAGAGGCTTGTAGTAAGAGTAAGATTCAACAGACAGTTTTAAAATCATGGTTCCTGAACATACTGCTTCATTTCACTCTCGGAGAAGATTATTTGAGATCATGGAGCCCCTGAGTGTCATTCCAACTTCTTTTCCCTTCTCTTCTAGAGGAAATCATTACCTTGGCCATCTGAGGGCCACCAAGACCAGAAGCAATACCCAAGGAAGACAAGCTTTTATATAATCATCAAGCGTGGCTTAGGATCAGTTTCCAGTGTCTTAGAAATTGAGTTGAAATCATTTTAGGCAAAGATAGAATATATTTTTAAACCATATTAGTTTAAGCAGGTGAGAATTTCACTAAGAAAAATATTGTGGGCTATGTGGTATGGACTATTTTCTCTGTGTCACCATGGAATGTATTTAGCTGGCCTTCCATTGTGACATTAGGATAATGATCCAGGTTAAAAAGAATATCTAAGAAGCAAAAAAGGATGCTCCATTATAAACAGGTTATCCACCTTCAAACATCCTCCATGTCCCCAAAAAACTTTGTCTCCTCAGCCATAACTTGGCCACATGGAAATGAGAAGTTTGGAAAGAGGCTGGGAGATGTATTTATCCCACTGCACAAAAACTGGTGTTCAAATTGTAAATAACCAGGAGAGAATGGCCTTGAGTGTGTCATTTGGAAGAACCTATTAATGGACAGATAATTTATTTCTGCATTGACACTTTCAGAAAGCATGTGGTTTGTTTATGAGAATGTAGATGACATAGATGAAAAGAGGAATGCTTACAAACTACATCACAACAGTCATAGCAACAGCACTGTGTTCTGCAAACATCTGGAATTGTTATGATGGAGAAAGGTCCAAATACTGCAAATGGTACTCACTCACCATCCTCATTCAAATAGAAGAAAACAGTATATTTTACTGAAAAAACAAACAAACAAACCAAAACAAAACTAAGGTCTGAAAAAGCAAAGTAGCAGAGCTTTTAAAAACTGAAAATCACTGAATTTCTAAGACTGAGAGGATGGGACTTATTTGAACTTATTTGAACATATGAACTTTACTATATTTCAGAACCACAGTTCCACATGGCATGTGGGAAATTTTCTCTGAGTTGCTGTAGGCCTGGAAGCCTGGGACGGGATGAGGCAATATTGCATTTATAATCATTGTCTTAAGCTAGCGTTTTTAAACCCAGCTCAGCTCCATAGTAACAGCTGTTGTTTTCTTTACTGGTGTATTTCACTTTCAGATATGATTTTTAAAAGATTTCTTCAAATTTCATACTTTTTCTTAGCAAGTATCTCTGTTTAAATTCCCAAGCTAAGAAGAAAATGATTCGTCTCACACCTCCTCCACATGTAGGGAAAATCTGGGCTGCTTGTGGCCTTTTGCCCTAATGTATGATGCCTGCATCAACTCTTATTCCCTTCTCATTTATCAAGCGGGAGAGACCTGTGGTGGGAAGGCAATCCTGACAACAGGAATCGCTCCCCAAGCAGAAATTTTAGTCAAAAAAGTGGGTGAGAAAGAATGAAATCAGACCTCAGATGTAATCCTACGTTATATCAGGATCGTTGCCCCGGTCCAGGTTCCGCCCTTACATAGTCCGTCTCCCATCTTCTCCTGCCCTTCTCTAAGAGGGTAGAACACCCCTGCCACCCCAAAACCCTCATGGGTATACCCCTGGCACAAAAAGCCTCTACAGGACTAGGTGCATTCTCTCCCACTGAGGCAGCCCAGTTAGGGAAATGCAGCTCGCCCAATTATTGGTGTTCTGGATCAACAGAAATTCTGCCAAACTGTAGTCAACAACTTCTGCAGACCTCCAGCAACTGAGCTGTTAAGTTTATCAACATGTACATGTGCACTGTCTCCCCAGGAGGGCTGGCCTCTTCTAAAGGTTCAGGCATCTTGAGGGGGACAGTAGACAAAAGAAGAAGAAAAATGAAAACAGAAGCAGATTGTAAACGTCAATGTTCATAATTTTAATTGATCTATCAAATAGACGCCTTCTGGTTTGTTATAGGCTAATGGATATTAATTTAATGACATTTAGTACACAGAGAAAACAAGAAGGATACAGGACATACCATGAAACCAAGATACTTAGGCTTGGGGAAACCAATGTTGGGGCTTAATATGCAAATAGTTGGTCACCATTTTTATTACACATGCGTTTTATTGCACATGCATGTTCATCGTCTCAATACTATTAGGAAGTAAGTCTTATTCTTTTATTCCCATTTTATAGATTTCCATTGCCAACGGAAGTAACTTCCAAATTCTCCCTGTTAGGAAATACTGTTGCCTAGAACTGTGGAGGATTCTTCCTTGCAGATTAGGCAAGTGTTCTTCTATAATGTTAAGCTAGAAAATGAATGTTAATGCAGGTGTGTTCCTTTTCACCTTCACTATAGGGCTCAGATTGGTCATGAACTGGTGACAATCTGGCCTAAATGTCAGGACTGCAGATACATCTCATAAAACTTTGACATTAGTTTTTTTTTTTAATAGATTAAGCAAATATAACAGATAACTAAAAGAAGAAAGATGAAAGGAAGTATACCATTCTTCTAGGCTGAAAGCGTTATTTGCTTGTATTCTTAGTGCATAAAATTTGAAGTCTTATGGAAGCTTTCTATGAATACATAACAATGGAACTCTCTCATTTCCAAGGACAATTCTTATGACATAAAGATGACTATATGTTCTAAAAACATACAAATAAATAAACTGATGAGTGCTGAGGTTCTGAATTGGTTTCTATTAATGAAAATGGTTTTAAAATAATTTTGGTATTATGGGAAAATCAGAATTCTTCAAGTAGCACCGTTTAAACAAATGAAGAGGGTAGACAGAAAGGCACAAAGATGAAACTGGTAGCTTGTTGAATGCCATTCTACCTTGCCTGCCAACAGGGAACCGAAGGAAGGATTTATACAGAATTGCTAGGGCTCTTCTTTACCCCTTTGTTAACCAATTCAGAGCGTGAAGGCAAGTACCCTCCAAGGATCATTTGAAACAACCCTTGCCTTTTCCTCACGACCTCCTCACACCTTGCAGCTTAAAGAGTACATCTCAACCGACTTTTGTCATTAGTCTTGAAAGATATCTTTCAATATTAGCACTGATTTAAGCGTTGGGGTGTTTATAAACGTCAGACAAGCAAGCAGCATTTTGGATGAGTTTGTAAAAGTCAGAGTCACACAACGGCACGTTGGATGAGCCCTCTTTTGTGTGTCTGCTTCATTCCTTTGTTGGAGTTACACATTTTCTGTGTGTGGGATTGAAGAATCATGGAAAATTGCCACTTGTGTGATAAATTACTGTTTTCACCCATCAAACATCGAAAATGCACCCTACGAGCCTCACACACCATTATGCTGTCCCATCTAGGACCCGTTGAAAGTCAGCAGGGTGCATCTGGCTGAAATTCAGTCAGGCGATTAAATTTATTCAAGCCTGGTGAACTTGAGAGCTTTCAAAAGAAGAGGAGCTGAAGCCGAGAGATTATAGTCCTGACAGGGCTGTGGAAAGGTGTATGACACCCGACAGCTCTCAGCAAAGCCTGGTACCTGTCCCCATTGATCCGCAACAAAGTTCCTCTCAGTATTTCCACTTAACATTTCCTCTCAGGGAACCTGTGCCGTTGGAGATATTTACGACTTGCTTTCAGCTTAAAAATAAATCACCTCTAATTCCTCTAAGCGAAATCAATCAAAAACCTGTAAAAAATGGACTGGTTGTTTGGTCGATTCTGGCAGAAAGGTAAACAGCACTTCAGCTTTTCTCCGCCATTAAGGCCTAAATAGCCTAGAAAGTAAATCAATATTTCTAGTCAGCCTTCTGGCTATTGTTTAGCCAGTAGATATGGATTTGCTGTGGCTTACTGCACTCCTTCGGACTAACCTATAATCCTCTGAGAGAAATAATAAGTTCGTTATCTAGTTCGGCTCTCTGTTGTCCATTTAAATGGACCACATCCATCAGCAGCCCTTGTTAAAGTTCAAAGATGAAGCCACCCTCTGAACGCACTTTACGCTGAATCACTTTCAACGGAGAGGACACATAAGAGCTCAGAGTTCTGCTGGTTGACAAACAACATAAGACCCCCACCTGGGGGTGAGACAATAATTTGGATATGAGATGGAATACAGTACTGCTGATTCAAGACAAAATGTGTCACTAGCTCAGTTCTGGGTAGGCTGTGGTGCACACACTTGGCTTCGGAACTTTAAGGACTTGGACTTCTCCATCTCACGTATTCAGTTAATACTTGCATGACTCAGAATAGTACCAATGACTTAATATCCTCCTTTCTGAAGCCAGCAAACCAAAATGCCACCCCCACCCCTCAGAAGCACATGAAAGGTCTTTCACGGTTTAAATAGTTGAATCAAAATTTTGTTCTGTTTTGTTTTGAGACAGGGTTTCTCTGTGTAGCACCAGTTGTTCTAGAACTAGTTCTAGGTAGACCAGGTTGGCCTCCAACTCAAGAAGATCCACCTGCCTCTGCCTCTTGAGTGCTGGGATCAAAGGGATGTTTCACCACCCACCATAGTAATATTTAATAATTTCTTCCTAATAAAATTTGAAGAGGAGACTTAGAATGAGTCTGCTGAGAGGCAAAGTAATTATTTTAAAGAACTGACCTCCTTTGCTTGCTCAGTGTGGACTGACCTCTCCTCCACATGCCATTCGTGTTTCCTGGCTTATTAGGAGGTTAGGATAAAGTTGAAATAATTCATTTAAAATATCCTATATAGATAACCTTCATGAAATCTGTTATTTTCCTGATCAGTGCCAAAGATAATTAGTTATGATCATTGGAAAAGTTTTAATTTATATATTGGCGAAGTGTGAGCTCCTTTATTGAAACAACCCATACAAAAAAGAAAGCAGAGGCTGCGTTACGCATCAAGGGCTGCAGGTATTTGGCATCACATCTTCATCCACATCTCAACAAGAACATTTTGGGGGTATATTTAAGTAAAATTATCATAACAGAATTGACAAGGGTAAATACAATTCTTTTAAATTAAACATCCACAGAAAATTCGAGAATTAGAACACATGTGCAAAGGTCCTCATTTAGAGCAAGCAGAGAGACGACTATTTTCATGGCAAAGTATTTGCCACTTCTTTTTTTCTCCAAGTAATAGGGCTTTAATTTGAACATTGTTTTGGCTCTTCATTATATAGAAAGTTTGTTTTATAGAAAACATTAAATTATGTGGCCATCTGCTCTAGGGAAAATATATTGAAAAAACAATACGAAGCTGGTGTTTATGCAGCTTGACCTATTTATTACTTCTACTAGCTAGTTAGTTACTGGGTTGGTAAAAATAGAGCTACAAAGAATCAAATTGCTTTTGAGAGTTGGAACTACAGTTAATTTTGTATGGAGATATGTTTTTCTCTATTTTGTTTTCTATCCTGTATGATAGATCTGGTCTAGTGAAGATGAACCAGCCTTCTGCCTCTGTCACCTTGTGTGTTCTGTAACTATTGGAGGATTGAGCATCTAGAAGGCAGAACGTGGGCAGGAAATGGTTCCTCCCCATCCGTTAGATATGATACATGTCTAACATTGAAATTTATGTTCTGTTCTTCAGTATTTAGTGTACTGACTATATATCTAACATGAAAATGAGTGCTGGATATTAACTATGATCACATTCGAATCTTTGGTTGAAAAATATATGGAGAGATTCTACTAATTGTATAAAAATGAGAGATCGAAATAATGGACATTGTTTGCAAAACTTATTTGATGTTCTTAACTGATTTTTCTTGAACATTGCCATTAAAGTTCAAATTATTAAACATTATAATTATTATTTGATAAATTTTTGAAAATGTATATAAAAGTGATAACTTCGAGTACATTTATAAATTCAGTGTATTACTTGCAACAATATAATACTGGAAACAATAATCCATATATCTTGCTGATATTTGACTATTTATTGTTGGTCAGGAAACTCTGGAGACCTACTTACTTAAGTAGAAGAAACTTAAGTAGATATAAATATTATCTATGTTCATTTTTCTGTATATTTTTCTGGTGTTTAAAAACACCAATTTATAAAAGGAACACTAACAAATAGCAGCAGTCTAGTTGTCTATTTGCTCTGCTGTTGTTGATAAAGACCATGACCAAAAAGCCTCTTGTATAGGAAACTACTTACATTATATTATATTACACTAACAAGGGAAGTCAGAGCAAGACCTCTAGGCAGGGTTATGGAGGCAGGAAATGAAGCAGGGGCCACATAGGAGTGCTGCTTGATCAACTGGCATTTAAAAAAATATTCCAGACCACTTGCCCAGTGATAGCACCGCCCACAGTGCTTTGGTCCCTATCATATCAATCATTGATCAAGAAAATACAGACTTTTCTTATAGGTCAGTCTGATGAAGGAATTTTCTGAACTGAAGTTCCTTCTTCTCAGATTATCCTGACTTGTATCAAGTTATCAAGAAACTAATCAGCACTATTCCTCTATCAAGTCTAATATCATGGTGTAATTATCTAAATAAGTATATCTCTAAAATATCCCATGGCCTCATAACTAACAGCAAATAGTACACTAACAGCAAATTGTTGAATATACGTTTTGTTGAATATATGTATTTCAACATGTGATTGCTAAAAACATATAAATAAGTAGAACAGCAATCCACATATAAGATTATAAACTCAATCTTTTACTTTGTTTCTGCAGTAAAAGCTTGACAAAATGTAGCAGCAATATCTCTAGATCTCACCAGAGCTCTGGTAGGCATTGGTAGAATGAATCCACCAAGGGAAACAGACCTGCTGTTGATGTCTGTAATCTGAGTAGAGAGTGGAGAAAATAATTCAATTGATATCTATTTGAAAATTTAGAATACCATTGGCTAAAAATCATAACATACCCTTAAAACTCACAAATGAGAATTGAAGAACATTTGATTAGACACATTCAAATGAGTAGAAGACTTCTGTTTTGATTAGGGATAATTACAGCTTTAATATTGCTATGAAGAGACACCAAACTCTTCTAAAAGAAAACATTTAACTGGGGCTGGCTTACAGTTTATAAGTTTAGTTGATTATTGCTCAGTCAGAAAGCATGGTGGCATGCAGGCAGACAAGGTGCTGGAGAGATGCCTGAGAGTTGAACACCTGGATCAGCAGGCAGCAGGAAGAGACAGTGAGACACTTGGCCTAGAGTGAACAATAAGACCTCAAAGCCTACCCCCAAGTGACATACTTCCTGCAACAAGGCCATGCCCACTCCAGTAAGTCCACACCTCCTAATACTGCTATTCCCTATGGGCTTATGAGAGTTATTTTCATTCAAATCACCACACCTTTTTATGCCCCACACTAAGTTTGTTGAAAGAATTTTGTAATATTCTCTCATATAAAGGATCGTACTTAATTAGAGAAAGCTAAATCATTTTTAGGAAGGGGGTTTATCAGCTATGGCTGAATACCTAAGCAAACTTTTTCTCATTAATTAAACCAATTTACAACTCGGTTAGCATTAAATTTTATATAATGTCTACATGCACTGTGGAAATTAATTTTTTACTTGCAGTACAATAATCTACACAATGTCACTGATTTTAGAATATGGCTTCCAAAGAATCATTACTTTCACTTTGCCTTTTGCAGAAAAAGTGTGTTAATACATATCCCAGGGACACACCCTACTCTCCTAGAATTACAGATACTTATTTTTGGAACTTAGTCAACCGTGTCTTTGAGATTTATCTTCTATCCTTTCTTCTCATCATTAATTTAAGTCTTGTATTAGGCTAGTGTTCTTTATGGAATTGGCAAGGGTAATATTTTTACCAATTTGATGACTTCTTAGTCTCTAAACCAGGAAAAGAATCTCAATGTGTACTGTGTATACTCGAGAAAATGAACATACTTTCTGACCTGACTTGTATGACATGAAGTTTGCTTCTGCCATCCTAGAGCCTTTGACTACAACAATATGGACTCATAGAAACTGGCCGACCCCAGGGGAAACATTGATTCAGCTGTATGGTAAATTAAAAGGAAGGTATGTACTTGTATATTCAGTTCATTTGTTATCATCTTAAGTAGAAAAAAAAGCCCTCTTACATTTAATTCATGCTGGTATCTAAAATTCAGTGATAGCCAAGAAGATCAATTAGGTCATTTAGCTCCTTCACTAAGTTCCAATTTTCTCATTCAGCATATTAACTTTGGCCTGTCCAAACTGAAATGGCTAAAGAGATGGGTTTCTACAACTTAACATGGGAGATATTTCTAAATCAAATTCATCTGCGGCAAAGCATCATTAAAGAGTTTGCTATTAGGGTTATACTAAATTGTTCTCGGCTTAATTGCATCTCATTTGTTCTTCCTTCCCCTTGGCTACCCAATGCAAACTCTTCTTTTCTTTGACTAGATTTATTTTAGTTCAGATCACCCACATAGATTATTGATGAAGGCTATATCATCAAAGACTGTTATTTATTAAACATACCATTGTTTAAATATTTGCAATCCTTGGCTCAGCTATGACAGCTACAAAAACCTTCTGTAATAAAAATGAACTTACTTCACAGGACTGATTCTTACATTCAGACAAGGACCCAATAGGTTCTATAAACATGTTCTAGCTAAATTGTTCAGGATTTTAAACCATAAATTTTCACATAAATTACTATTATATATTAACTTTCTTCCTGATATCAATTTCCCTTTGATATGCATATATTTTTATTTTCTAAAAAAAAAAAAACTCAATCACATTAAAACTTTCTTTTTCTGCAATAATGAATGTCTCCCATGTTCTCATTGATTTAAATTTAACTCAAACTTCTGATGATGCTAGATTCAACAGCATAGTTCCCTTCCTGCCCAGTTGATGGATATCCTCTAACATGACAATGAATCCGAAAATGAGCTGATTAAAGAAGTATTAAGAAAATCTATACAAATGACTAAGTCAATCCATCAGTGTTTTGCCTCAGTAGTATCAACTTTTTCTGTGTAGAAAGTACCACGGCCAGGAGATAGAAATGAACTCTGATCTCTAAGAGTGTTGCAACAGGAACTAACAGCAAGGAAACATTTGCTATTAGAGCAAATAGACTCCTAATCAACACACTATCGATCCGTCATTTTTGTCAAGGTCACTTTATACTTTAAAAAATGATCTTACACTAAGGCTTTAATGGGAAAAGTGGACTAATTTGATTTAAAGAGTAAATCCTATTAATTATGAAAGACAGTCAATAAAATGCTTGTTCTAAACATAAAGGCAAATCTAACAGTGCCTTGATTTATGGTAATGAATAAATTGATGAAGTATGTTTACTCTTTTCACTTATTCCCATTTCTACATTCTGCTGTTTCACTTCCTATATATTACAAAATCCTTTACATAGTTCTTGGCAGTTTAAAGCGAATTTTGGTTGAAAATATTTTTTTCTAATATTATTACTCTGTTTTATGCTCATTTATACATTATTTTGAAGTTATTTCTAGGAGACCTATAGGTGATGACATAGCAATTTAATGTAACTCATTCTAAGTTGATCCACAAATATATCATATGGAGATTGATATAAATAAGAAGGATAATGATATCAAATTCAGAAAGTAAAATATGTTAGAAAATGACCACGTCTAAATGTGTACCTTCACATCAATAAAATATTTAATGGTATGAATACCAAATAGGTAATATCTCAGATTCTGAATGTTATTGTCTATTGATATTATTCTTAGTTTTTATTTTTTACTATTTTATCTTCAATAATTTAAGATATAAATTATTTAAGTAGAATAAACTCAGTAAATTTAAAATAAATGAAAAAATTGACTTTATATATAACCCATATAATTACTTATCTCTCAAAGTAAAAGAAAAATACTTTTTCATCTAAAAATGATTCAACATAACCAATGCATGCTACTTCACAGGTCACTGCAATAAGTAAAATGGCTTGGTTATAAAATATGCATTGGAAGATGTACCTTCAATATAAGTTTTCCCACTTGTGAGTCATCAATGTGTGGGCAGAAGTTTGCTCCCCTGGACTGTAATTACGTGACTATGTCACTGGAGGGTAGCAGACCAGGTCAACCTCACATTGTCTGTTAAGATTTGATTTTCCTCCTTTATGAAAGAACTTTATTGGTTAGGAAACAATATATTTTAAATACACTTCCTAAATATAAATAATGAAAATTTACAAACTTTAATCTACCCATAAATGTTATTCAAGAAATACTATATACTTCTTTTAATTAACAAGAATATATTTCTTGAAAAAGACAATCAGTAAAAACAAAATAGTCTCATAGTAAAAAAGGATACCATCGTCTATTTTGCATTAGATTATGAAAACATTATATTAAACAAATATATCAGATCATTTAATTACTGAAACAGTATCTTGTATGGATCAAATACCATGCCTTACCATCAAGAACCTCTCTAAAAAAAGCAAATGCCTGTCAGAGCACTTTGATCATTGTGAAGCTTATCCCAAAAGCTGGTTGAAATGAAAGACATTTTAATTTCTTGTTGTATGTGATTCTGTCCTCAAATGCCAGGATTCATATTACTCTTTGTACTCTTAGCTATGTTCAAAGTTCCCATAAAACTTTGGAATTCAACGCAAAAATGATTTTCATGTTCACCAACGTAGGAGGAACCCTAGTTCCATGTGTTCGCTGACCTAAAGGCAGCCAGGTCTAAAGCTGCTTATGACACAGAAAACATAGTATTCAACAACTGCGACTGCACATAGGTCTGTAAAGACAATCTAGTAAAGACAATCAGCATTCTACGTTCAAAATGTTGCACACTTGTGCTGGGGACAGGGCTTAGTAAGGAAGGTGCTTCATCTGCAAGCATGAAAAGATAAGGTTGAAGCCCCAGAACACAAATGAAAGCTGGGTGTGTCCAGACATGTTTGTAACTCCCTGTTAGATGGAGGGAGGTAATTCTCAGTAGCTGGATAACCATACCTCAATGGGACAGGTTGGAAAGTGAAAAAGGGGGATACCTGATGTCCTTCTCTGGCCTCTGAAAACACATGTACAGTCATGCACACATGAACACACAAGATTGAATTTACAGAAAATGTGTTCCAAGCTCTGTGTTTAAAATGCTTGTGGACATTCTTCATATTAAGGAAATAATATGCATCTATCAATACCCACTTCTCTCATAGCTCAGCCTGTTCTGTTATGGAATTGTTCATTGAGTTATGGAACAATGAACCTCTACAGAGCAGGACCATGTAAATAACTACATGTAGGCTTTCACTGAGTAAAGACACATAATGTGGTTGCATATTCTCCTATTTTCCTAGGTAGATGAAACAGATTTGTAAATGTATATGTATTTGTAAATGTATATGTTTCCATTTTAATATACTTCCATACTCATATATATATATATATATGTTTTAAACATACTTCCAGGCCATGTGATACCTCTACCCCTGGCACCTTCCCAGATATATAGCATGTGTACATACTCACAAATTAAAGTAATACAAAGAAATCTTTAAAAATATTCAGTCAGTGTGGGTATGTGTGTCATGTGCATGTGTGTGAGTGTGTGTGTGTGTGTGAGAGAGAGAGAAAGACAGAGACAGAGACAGAGACAGAGATAGGGACAGATAGTAAAACAAAGACAGTGAGGGAGGGAAGGGAGGAGAAAAGAAGGAGAGGAATTAGATTTAACAAAAAGTTTGGACATGGAAAGCTCTATGAAGTTTAGAATTTCTTGCAAATTGTTATAGATAGACAAGATAAATTTTGTTTTCTCATTATGAGAAAATTTGATAATAAGCATTCTCCACTATCTTCATCTATACAAATAACTAAGATATCAAATGAGAGGATTGTTGATATAGAAATGAGCCATCTAAAATCTGTGTGTGTGCTGATCATCATTATGATTGGCTTACTTCTGACCTGCAGTGCATTGTAGGGATGTTAGGAACACTGCTTTACATATAGAACTCTCCCCATTTCCATTCTCCCATCTCAAGTGTCTCCTTTCACTTAACTCTTTGCTGTCTTGGTATCAGAAACTTCCACGTGGGTAGCAGAGTTTTACTGCAGAGACATGTTGGAGCCATCCCACTACTGACAGCCTAGCCCAATACACTGCTTTTCATGCAAATTATAGATCCTTTTCTTTAGCATCACAGAATCACCATATCACTAATTTAATGGTCCCTGGGACTCTTCTGTGCTTTGTGTTCTCTCTCTCTTTTAGACATCCTTTCCCTTTGGTTTGACCATGTCTTGATGCATGTTAAGTTTTTTGCACATTGCTCCTGTCAACTAATTCTAACATCTAGTGCATAGGTGCTTTCTTATAACAAGTTTAACCTTGGAGTCTTCTGCCTCTAGTGGAGTAATTAATTGTTCTGGAATGCTCATCAATTCAGCTTTGTTGTCATAGCCTTGGAAGCCTTCTTTCATGCTTGTTTTCTTTCAAGATGAATGGGGCTGACTTTAAATGGCCAAATTTTACTGCAATCTCTGAACATTTAGCCTAAGAATAAACATTGGAACTACTTCAAAGAATGCTTATCCATTGGAGAAAATGTGACACCAGCACCGTAAATACTCACGTACTGTAGTTACCTAAATATCTACTTCGATCCCATCTTCATAAATGATTTTGATCAATAATGACCATTTGGAAAGGTTGTAGATGAGAACAGTGAAAAAAAACAAGTTAAATAGCATTCATTCTGAAAGCTGTGTTAAAATACAATTAAACACACATAAATAGTCCCTCAGTTTTTTTTAGTTGAGTCCTTAACTATGTCCTTGTGATTTAAAAAAGAAAATTACGAATATGGATACCTTATAATGACTATCAATATGATGTGTACTTGGAAACAAAGGCATAATCCTTTTAAAACCTTTTAAAGCTTTTTAAGCACAAATTTACATTATGATTTCGACAAATTCACACTATCATTTTAAAAAGCATCAGTGAAGAAAAGCTAATAAATTCCACTTTCACGAAAAGGAACAGGGGCTGGCACACGCAAAGATAAACTCTTGAGTTGTTTTTGTTATCATTTTGCTTTTTCACGTGAGCAAATCATCTATAGAAGTAAAAGTCACAGTGAGTATTTTAATCTGATGATCACAATGAGGAGCAGCCAATCAGAGTGGTGTCTAGAAGTAACACATGGGAATGGAATTAGAGGGGAATCTGGTTAGTGTGTCTTTAGAGGTATCTATGGAAAAATATAGAGTTCCAGATACCAACACATAATCCGATATTGAGAATAGAGACTGAAAATAGAGTGAGATATAACAGTGGTTGTTAGGGGACCATTATTTTTAAAGTCATTAAGGTTTTCAGGTTAGTCAAGTTCATTGACTCAATGCAAGAAAGATCTACAGGCTTCTGGAGTGCAAACCTTTTATATTGAGATAGGCCAGGATCCCAAATGCAGTAGGGATCATATGATTCACATTCATCCTTAATGTCCTGAAGGAAAGGAATAGTGAACTCAGAGGCATGTGGAATATGAACAAACATGGTCAGGAGTGTGTCCTGCAACTTATAAAATGCATAACTATGAGTTATTGCTTTAGCTCCTTTACACCTCAATTGTTCTTTGGCAAAATTCCAATATTACTACTAATAGAACATCAGTAGTCTCAAGTATTTTATAATATACTTAAAATATATATCTGAGAGATAAGAGGAATTACTAAGTGGTTAAAATCAGAATCCATGAGTTTTTTCTGTGTGGATCCACTATATGTATGAAAAAAAGTACTTATCATCTGCAATATTTCAGGCTTATAATGATCTGCAATTCAATATTAATATGGTAAAACCAAAGTATTATTTTATAGCACGTAATTAAATTTATATTAATTTATGGAAAATTACATTTTATTATTTAAATTTACTCAAAGTAACTTCAGTTCTAGAAAAGTGGTATCCATGCTTAACCAAAAACTTTCAAATGATTTGAATAATTAAGTATTCACATTTGGGATTAGAGAGAACTGACTACTATGTACAATGACTATCTGATATATTTACTTCCATGAAAAATGAATTTTAAAGTTGGCTAATGATTAAAGAAAACTTAGAGCTGATAGGGCTGAGATTGAGACAGAGAATGGGACAGCATCCAAATTGTTTCTAGATTGGCAAAGAAAATGTACTTCAACAGTGTGTTCTTTGAAAAAGTCATTTCTCTTGAAGTTCTCTAAAATAGAATAGGGCTCAGAAGATTCTCAAGTCTTTGAATCTAATAAAAATGAAAGAATATTTAAAAACTAATCTTTATAGACTGCCAGAAATCTCACTTTTGATCAGAAAGTTTATGAAGAATTATATTAATGGAATTTGTAGATTATTATGAAAACCAGCATGGATTTTGGCAAGAAAAATATACTTTCTCTTTAAGGAAGTTCTCCAGTGATTTATCAAACTATCGCAAAACATGCCTTTGCACACTGAAGTATGTATAGATAATTGTGAAAATTTCATTTTAAAGTTGCACAGCAGTCTCTTAGTTAAACAGAAAGTATGAGGTGAAATTACTCCTCTGGTCTCTGGTGGAGCTGACACTGTCATTGTCCTGTAATAAATAGAATAACACACAGATTCCCATGTGTTACGTTTAATACTTGTCACTTGTGGAGAAATTAACTGGAAACTCCTTAGAGAACTCACCAACAACTCTGATTTGAATACTCTAGGGCTCTGCTGCTGCCTCTACTCTAGCCAAGTACAAGCTTATACTCTGCCATTTGGATAGATACTAGTGCCTGTACAGAAAGCACCATATTCTCCAGAGATCTGGCAAGGAACCACCTTCATCTTGCCAGTGTAGAAATAGCATTAGAGCAAGACTAATTGCTGGAAAGCCTGTTCAGAAAGATTTGTCATTCAGGATGGTATAAATAATCCCACTTTTTCAGAGTACATTCAAACTTTTTTTTTTATTTCTAGTATTTAATAGAGATCAAAACATTTCCCTTTCCACAAGTGAATGCGTTTTATGTAATGCAGCTATTTCCTTTGATTTGAGTTCAAGCAGAGAAGCTGAAGCAAAAAAGAATTCTGTCTAGACATACCATGTTTGTTCCTTTTGTAAGTTGTAATTTATCAAGCCTGAAATGTGTCTTAAGGAAGTATTTGTATGTTCCATAAACATCTCACTGAAAAGTGGGTGCAACGTTGAAAATATAAGAGTCTAAGCAAGTTATCATGAGCACCAGTGATTTACAGTATAGAGTGTTTCTAGGAACCTATATTTCAACCTGTCCCTGAATGCCTCCCTGCTCAGTCTGCTATCCTCATCTTCTATCTTTTGAAAATGATCACCAACTATGCTCATTTAAAGATCTGCAGTGGCCAGCACTTCCTATAACATTAACCACCTGATTTTGCCAGCAAAGCATCTCTAATGAAATCCATTGTGTCTGATGATCTTAATTCTGGTTCAAACCACCCCAGGAATTAAAAATTATAAGGCAAAATGTTTCTCCCTCTGAAATTCCAAATAGCCAGGGTGTTATCTAAACAATGTCCAGACTAAGCGAATTTTGCCACTCTTATTTCATAATAACATGAACACAGTCATTGGATTTCCATCAATGAGTATCTCATGAGGCTGGACGTATCTGCGATTTGTAACTCCAAAGGGCCAACATCACCACAGTAAACAGAAACCTGTTATGAGGTTAAGCCATGTGCACTACTTGGCATTCATTCAGTTCACTGTAGCTGAAAAAATAACTGTGAGGCTCCATATCCATTAACACTGTCTTAATTATTGTCATTGTCCCGTCAGCAGCTTGTTTACAACAGCTCTGGCTGACAGCAGTGGTGGGATGTTCTGTCAAGGCCATCACGCGATGAGATTTGCATTGGCAAAAGCTCTTTCTTTCCTTTACTCAGCTATCTTGGGGGAGTCAGTGCTTCATTAACTTGTGCATAATCACGTGTGCAAGAGGCTAGGTTTTTTTTTTTTTAAATCTTTCAAATAGTTGGTCCCACAGTTCTCTTTAGTATTATAGTTAACCAATTCACCCTCTGAAAATAAGCAGTTGTTTAATTTCTACCAGCTGAAAAGAACTCCACTCACTAACCCCTAACGTCAAATGTGAAAAAGAAAAAAAGACAGTCTCATATCTTTATATTTACTTATGCATAAAAAGTGCTCTTATTGAGACTAAAGTTCTATGTTAAGAAAATGTAACATAATGCACACATGCACATCCCTGCATGAACACACACACACACACACACACACACACACCATACACTTTTCAACAATAAGAATCAGTGTCCTTACTGATGGGCGGAAGACTTTTAAATTTCCCATGATGAGAAGGAAGCAAGTTGTTTGGAAAGGGTCATGATTTATTTTTTTCCTTAGTCAATACAGTCTCCAAGAACATTTACACTCATTTCACTTCTTTTGTTATAGTCAATGTTGATTTTCTGAAATAAAAATCTGTGCTGCTCTTATGATTAAAATGGTTTATTATAGCTTAGCTTGTTATCTTAAAGAAAATGTTTCAAGATAAATTAAAACTAATTTTATAGAACTCTTAAACATTCTAATTTAGTGATAAAACTTATGTCCCTGCCTAACATTAACACATAATTTTAATTCCATGATCATATTATCATTTTAAGTTTGTCTGTGATGACTTTACTTACTGCTTATAAAGCATCTATGGTGTTAGTTATAGGTTGTAAAATACAATTTAAGAATTATAGTTTTTACTCCATGTTAGATCATGGGGAATGTTCCTGATGGTTTTAAAAGAATTATAGTTTTGCTAATTCAATTTTCTCATTAACATCACAGTAGCAAAACCTCTACCCTGTTTAGCTGTGTCTATATATAGTTTATGATTAAAAGTATGTAAAATACTCATCAAAATGTGAGAGTTCTTATCAATAACACTAGATTTAGTCCCTGAGTAGGTACAGAAATTATGGATTTCTTATAACATGCTCAGTAAAAGTAACTTACTCAGTTGTTTGTTCAAAAAAAAAAAAAAGACTATACCTTGTGGGAAGACAATGTTTTATATACTAGATAAACCTTTAAGTAAGAAGATTATGGAAAATGTCCTCCATAAAGAATACATATAGTAGTTCTCAACATGATTCTAGAAGTCCATGAAGATATCAAAATCTGTGTTTGACTAAGTCTTATATAAAATGAATTGCATCTACATATACCATATACTGTGTGCTTAATTACCTGTGTACTTTAATAATCTCCATATTGATAATAATGCAAAATATGATGGAAATAAATATAACACTATATTTTAAATATATAGTGAAAAAACAACTTGTATGTGCTTACCACAGCTGCTTTGTGTGTGTTTGTGTGTGCATGTTTGTGTATGTGTGTGTTACTATGTGTGTAAGTGCAAATTTATGTACAGGTGCACATGAGTGCACTTTGTTCTTTAAGACATGCTCTCTCACTGGCCTTGAACTCTCTGAATATTCTACACTGGCTGGCCACTCAGCCATACACATTTATCCACCTCTGACTGTACAGCACTGAGATTACAAACATATGTCACCACATGTGGCTTTTGAAAATGTATGTTCTGGGGAAAGAACTCAGGGTTTCATGACAGATGAGAAAGCATTTACCAACTGAAGTCTCTCTCGAGGGTCCAGACACACATTCTAAGTAGTTTTGTGATCAAGTCTACTAGATACAAAGTGTACAGATGAGGCTAGCATTGCATGCATTGACTTTTGCTTCTCTCGAGAACTCTGACTAATCCAGATAGTATTTGTTGGAAGAAACTATATACTCTGATATCTGTCTCTTAAAAGTTAAATTCAGATTTTCTTCCTTGCTAACAAAGGCCTGGCAGAAGGAACATCTTCTCTCTCCTTGTGTCATAATTATGTTCTGCTCCGAGAGAGCAATAAAATTTTGCTGGCAGATCCTATCTCCTCCTTCCTCTAGTCCTGTGCAAGCAGGAGAGTAATTAATCCTCATGCTTACTTGAGTTTGGTTTGGCTTTGGCACAGCATGCTTTCCCTAGCAAACCATAATTGATTCTGAATAATTGATCAGTGACGGACATTCAATTTTCTTTATCTTCTCTTCCTCTCATTCTCCTGTGATGTATATTTTCTTTGGGGAACCATTTTCCACTTTAAAATCAGCCCCAAATGCAAGGCCTTTTAGTGATCAAATCAATTTATGCTCCTTTCTGCCAATCTCGATCAACTCCTTGTGACTCCTATTGGAGAACTCTCTAGGGAACCCTAATTAGGGTCCCACTCTATCCATTAGTTTTCAAAAAGGAAGTAAACTTCTCAAGCTAAGATGTCGGAAACTATTTACATGTAACTCCTTGGTCATTTATCTTGCTCCTGCACTAGCGTGTTCTCTTTCCCTTTGACGAGGGCTGTTCTTGAAACCAGGAACCTTTCTGAGCTGTAGTATCAAACTGACAGTCCACGGAACTCATTCTCTGTGATTCTCATTCCAGGTGTGTTAATACCCTCAACAGTTTTTATCTTACTTTCCCTTTATATAAAGGCAAGGTCACAATATGCCAGTGTCCCCCCAACCACACTTTATTTCAGTCAATATGCCATTAGATAAAGCCTCCTACTAAAGCACAACTAAAAGTGCCTTTGAGGAAACTAGTTTTAGAAATTTAATGAACTTATGTCACAGAGAAGTGGGCATGCTTAGAGAGATAGCCATTGACTAAGGGAGGGTGAAGAGATCTTTTCCTCTTCAAATCACAGACAACTGAAGAGTCTCCAAGCAGAGTGGATTAAAAACAGTTAGATATTTATATTCTCAGATACATCACACAAGCATCTGAGCTGTTTCAGCTGGAAGTGTTTCTTTTGGAAGCAATGTCAATCTTTCTCTTCCAACAGGAAGTGGGAAATGTTACAATGACTCTCTCTTTACTAACTGCCATGTCATTTTTCCCACAACCTTTTCATTCTGCTGGGAACCAAATACTCAAAGCAGCAACAAATCTACAGGGGGACTTCTTCTTGTCCATTTTACCAAAAGAAAATTAACATACACAGGTGAATACTCACCCTAAAGTATATTAAAAAAAAAACAACTTTTAACTCAGTATTCAATTTCATACAGGTGCATAAAATTAACATTTGTTAAATACTTTCCTATGTGCTGGAAGGTGAACCTTTGAAGAGAACAGAGCTACAGCCTTGCAAGCAAACAGTAGAGTGGAATCCGAGCCCTTTATCTTTATCTTCACCTCAATTAACATGTTTTTCTCTTTTCAAGATCCTCAAATTGGAGAACACAGTCAACATCTATGTATCACAACATTCCTAGAATCACAAGGTTCCATGTATTGGAAGATGTGGAAATGAGGGACCATTTGTAGGAGATAATCATTGGAATAAGATGTGAAACGGAAGGAGTCTTTCTGGCCAAAAGATGAGGAAAGACAGAGAATTGTAATCCAGAAGCACTTGGAAAGGTAAATAAATTAAAGCAGCAAATATTACACTGTCACTCAGGACTAGAGCCGACTCTAAACTGGGACTGGTGAAGCCTTATACAATTAGTCATTTAAGGAAATCACCACTCCCTGTTGCAGGCAGGATCACCATTAAGAAAGATGTTGCTCCATTCTGCTATGTTCTAGAGGCAAAGTCACCCACCAGAACATAGATTTTTAGTTGGTGCGTTGAAGAGTTATCAGATCGTCCAGAAGGTACAGTTTCTATTAAAGACACTGCCTAAGAAATGAGGAAGGGAAGAAATCATCTTCCATGAGTGTCCTGTGAAAAGGTAGCTACAAAGGCCACTGAAAACACTTCCCATACCTCAACTAACTCTTTAGGGAAAGCAAAGAACACATTTTTATCAGAGCTCAGGTTGGCTCAAAATAATAGCTGAGGTCATTAAAGGCTAAAATCTTTATACTCGGGTTAAGTAATCTCTGTGTAAAATAAATGCAAAGAAATTTAGAAATGCATTTTTGGCCAAATATAGAAAAATACTGTCTGGCTCTAGTACAAAGCCTTAGAAAAAATCTGATGAAAGTTGTAGATCTATGTGCTGTCCTTGACAAAATCACACTTCAAAACTACATTCTCAAGCCTTACCTAGACTTTTTCGATGTTTGTTGCATATACAAAACCAGAAAGAAATGTCCACAATGTCCCTTCCCTGCACCCCACCAAAGGCAAACAGACCTGCAAGTGTTTAGAATGACATAAACTAATCCCCTTGGGACAATCTATCACTAGGAGTACTGGGAGATTCACAAAGTGGGAGATGAGTCAAAAAATAAAGCTTTTACTTCCTGCTATTGATAATTATTAATAATTGTTTCTCTTGAACAATTGATTGAAGTGATGTGAGATATTGTCCATGGGTCTGGTTTGGACATATTCATTGGTTCTATTATGGGCTCTCTTGGGCCACTCATCTCTGAATGCTTTCCTAAAGGACCTGGGTTCAGAATAAATATATATTCTATCTGCTTTTGCTTTAGAAGCCAGAACCAGGAAGACAAATAAAAAATTACTTAGGTGTATTTCTTATAAACAAAAACTATTATGTACTGTATTTTCTTTGACCAATGTGTTGATGTCTTCTATGCTATCTTTACCCAAAATGCCCAACAGTGGAGAGATGGAAGCTGAAGAGACCACCTCCAGTAGATAGACAGGGCTTCCAGTGGAGGGATGGGGTCACTAATGCACCTTCAAAAATTTTGACCCTAAGTTTTTCCTGTCTAAAGGAAACAGAGCACAGATAGAAAGCAAGGCCAAACTTGCAATCCATCTCATGGGCAGGCATCAAACCCCGACATTTTTACTGATATCATGTTGTGATTGTAGACAAGAGACTAGCATGGCTATCCTCTGAGAGGCTCTACCAACAACTGACTGAGAGACAGATACAGATACTCACAATCAACCATTGGACTGAGGTCAGGGATTCCTATGGTAGAGTTAGGAGAAGATAGAAGGAACTGAAGGGGATTGCAACACCATAGAAAGACCAACAGTATCAACTAACTCAGACTCCCAGGAACTCCCAGAGACTAAGCAAGAAAAACAAAGAGCATACATGGGCTGGTCCTTACCCCACCCCCACCTCCATCCACAATCTCTGGCACATATGTAGCAGATGACTGCCTTGTCTGGCCTTTTTTTTTTTTTTTTTTTGATATTTTTAGTTTATTATATTTCCTTGATATTAATTTCACTATCTTCCCATTATTTAAGCTGCCATTTCATTATGTTGATTTTTTTTCCTTCACAAAGCAAATAATATTGAAATAGTGAAATCAAGTGTAAACCCAACAAAAATATATAAATTATAGTCCAGTATCCCTCATGAGTATACATACAAAAATTCTCAATGAAGTAGTTGCAAACTGAATACAAGAGATATAAAAAAATAATATTCCATGAATAACTGAATAACTGTTTTTTTTAGAAGACCATACTCCATATACAGGCTGCATGTTTTGGGATAGCCCCCACTCCAGATGTTTGAGACCTACATGAAAACCAAGCTGCACATTTACAACATATGTGCAGGGAGGCTTAGGTTCAGCCCATGGAGGTAGATCTGTGTAGACTAGGTATGCTCCATGGTTGGTGATTCAGTGGGAGAGAATTCACCTAATCCTGTAAGAGACTTGATGCCACAAGGAAGGCGGATATGGGGGTGGTGGTGAAGTGGAGGTGGGTGGATGAGGGGGTTGGAGGGTAGGGGGACAGAGCACAGTCTCAGAGGCAAGGAGGAGGGGTGATGGGGTGAATAACTATTGGAGGGGGAACTGAGAAGTGGGACAATATTTGGAATGTAAATAATAAAACTACTTAACAAAAAATTTCTTAAGTTTCTTGAGACTATAATTACATCATTTCTCCCTTTCATTTTCTCCCTCCAATCCTTCCCATATACCACTTCTTGCTCTCTTTCAAATTTATGGCCTCTTCTTCTATTAATTGTTGTTATATACATACATATGTGTGTGTGCATGTATGTATTTATATGCTTATGCATGTATATACATGTAATTTCCTATCTATGTAGCATTGTGAATGACAAGAAATTAATGGGAAAGCCTAGTTATACTGATAAATTAAATGTATAACAAAATTCCTATCTGTACCTTTTGGTCAAAAAAAAAATTGTATGACTCAAATTGAAATTAGACTTTTAGATATTTTAAAGATAATATTACTAAAATTACAGCAATATCTGTGGTGATAGATTTACAGTGAAAAATTCAAATTATGATGAAAATAAAGAAGATAAATACTATAAAATAGATGCTTCAGTTATCCTTGGAAACCACTGGTAATGAGTCCAAGGCCAGACAGTAGCAATAAGGAGAACTAGAATAGACAGGATGATAAAGCAAATGTGAGTCTGCTCCCAAGTGTCCCAAAGGACAGTATGGATAAGCCGGCCAGGCAGTGTTAAAATAAAAGCCACTCTCTTAATACCTCTAAAAGTCAGAGAACTTTTGAAAGAGGTTACCTTAATACCTCTAAAAGTCAGAGAACTTTTGAAAGAGGTTTACTACCAGTCATTAGGATGTCACTAAGGTACACTCTATACCATCGATACAAAATAATAGAGAAATGGCAAATAGTTCCTGATAAAACAACCACAAACCACTTTCAGAGTTTAATAAATAGCTAATTGGTAGAAATTTGGCCATTAAAAGAATAACTAAAATTTTCACTTTAGAGAGTGACTTTAATAAGACCCAAATATCAACTCAGGTGAAGTGACTACTGATCATGGAATCTAGCGAAATAAGGAAGTATCTTATGTTAATAAGCTCACAATTAAGTGACATTTTTGCTGCCATGTGCCAGATCTGAGGCTAGAAATGATAAGGATTATGAGATGGTCATGGGAGAAAGGAATCATTTTGATTAGATGAAACTGATTATAGTATTAACGATACTTGGGTTTTGAGTAAATACTCAAATTCAAGTACTTGGGTATTTGAATAATTTTCATATTGAGGTGAGGACACATATCATTGCAGGGCATATATAACACCCTTCAAAATTCAAAAAAAATTACTAAGTCTAACCTATTTAATTATTAAAATGTTTTACTTGATGCTTCCTTAATGTACAAGATGTAATGGTTCAAAGTTAATATTTCTGTTTGATACTTAATAATTACTGTATTTCAAGCATTACAAATAATAAAATATAAAGTAAAAAAAATTCACCATCATGCCTCGAATATCTGTGCTCCCTATGCATAAGTAATTTCTCTCCATCAATTTTCTAAACTTTTCTTTTTAAAATGATTGTTTACATATATACAATCTTTCTATAATTTTCCTTCAGAGTAATTAACATATTTTAAAATTTATAATAAAACTGCATATTTTTATAAAGTCTAGTTCTGTATAACTTTCTATTCATTTTGTTCCAAATTCCTTTCATGTGTACATTCATTCTATTTCCAAAACCTTTTGCTATTCCTATCTCTAAGACATTTTTATGCAGTAAGGCACATCTAAAATAAGATTTCATTTACATTCACTTATATAACCAACTATGTTTATATTTGCAAGCACATTTCTTCAAGAATTATTTAACATTTATCCATCATTAAAATATTTTCAGAAGTCAAGTCTCAGATGGTAAAAATTGTGATTGAATCAACTTGGCATATAAAAGGGTTAACATGACTATAACATTAAAAGCATACACATAAGTGTTAATAAACAAAACAGAACAAGAAAGGATTTAAGGATAAGTAAATATTTGCAACATAAAAGGTACATGTTATATGTCTTATAAATAGCAGGTCTGGTTCCCTTAATTATATTAAAGAAATTATATCAATAATTTTGCAAAATGTACAGTTAGATAACTGAAAAAATATATGAAATTTTACTTTTGCTTAAACATATAGACAGTTACTAAAATAAATATACATTTAAATGGTAAAAGTGGTAGTTTTCATTATTGTAATTGTGACTTCAGAGAGATCCATAGACCACAGGTTATAATGAAATTCTCAGAACATTTGTCAACACCAATTATCCCTAGTGTCTAATATTTAATAAGTCTTTTGACAATCAGATGTAGGGTAGAAATTGTTGATCCATCTGTTGCTTTGCTATCATAACCTCAGTATTTGTACTATGAATCTTAGTTAACCTTTCTCTAGTGTTGGAATTAGATATCTCAATATACTGCTGCAAATAAGCAAAATAGTTGATGCATATCTTAGCATGTTTTCTCTCAAACCATCCCTGCACTGTAGATGAAATTTATTTGGTATGTCATCATTCTCCTCATTTCTCTTTTCTCCTTGGAATCATTATAATATAAACAATGTTTTGGTGTATGAAAATGTTAAAATAGATATCAAGTCTAAATGTAAAATAGAGGGTATTGACTTGACATGTAAAACTCACACCATGAAAGAGTATATGACAAGGATATAGAAAAATGAATAAAATTATTTATTAAGAATGGACAACAAGCACTGATATTCCAAGTCAACAATGTCATAAAAATGTATGTCTTACTATCACAATTTTGTTTACATGTATATGTGGAAGGACTTGGTATAAGGGCAGACATTTATGCATCTAAGTCATACCTGTGAATATGCCTGATAATGTATGCTGTACGCACACACATGTGATAAAGTATATACACATGCATACAGCGAGAGAGAAAGAGAGAGAGAGAGAGAGAGAGAGAGAGAGAGAAGAGAGAGAGTAAGCAAGAGATACAGAGAGACAGAGAAACAGAGGGAGGGTACACTTGATAAATTCTTACTATATTGCTATTGTATTAACTTTTGTCATTAGAATGGAAGAAAAGAGAAACACAAACTTTTGTTATGTAGCAAGTAGTATATGGAAAAGGATTCAATAGTAGAATAAGATCAACTTTTGACCTCAAATTGCAACTAGATTAATTCTACAGCAAGATGTGATGAGAAAGTAGATTATTGGTGTACTTCCTCTGCAAAGGAAGTCATGTCAGGCTTCCTTCCTAAAGATATACACAGACTGAATTCTGAAAGAAGGCACCTGTAAGACGAATAAGAGACTGCTTTTATTATAAACACAATGAATATGTAAGGAAGGAATTTATTTCAGAAGTCTAAGGCTAACTCCACATTATTCTCATTCAATATCTTAAAGGTCCCATTACTTATGATAACAACATTAAGTCCATTTTCAACATATTAGACATCCACTAGATTTATAGGTTTATAATCTTTCAGGATTTGTTCACAACAAGAAGTTGGTTGCCCACCAGAACTCCATGCTGAGAACTTTTTGTTGAAGACAGGACACATTTTGGTTGTAAGTCTTAGAGAAACCGAGCTGGATCTGAGCTGGAGACTATTCCTTGATAGATAGTTTTTAAAGTGGCAGATGATATATTGAGGCAGCAGTGTAGAAAAGTTATCTGCGCCTTACCCAACTGTAGATCTTGAATGCTACATTACCAACCTGCCTGACACGGTATGCCAGTGGAGCAGCACTGGCAGGACTGTTATGGGACTAACCATTGATTACTAATTACAGTAGGTAAATCATGATTGGGTTCTGTATGCAAACAGGGTCAAAAGGCCGTAGATGGTAAGGAACTTACTGGTGTTTTGTTAAATGGATATGTTGTCAAAAGACCTTCTAAATATTTATGTTTACATCTGTACACAAGTACTGTTCTCAATCTTGATTAAAGAGACTTCTGCAGTGAGTAGTAGTTAATAAACAATCCCGTGACTCCCTAAGGTGCCGAAAATAGGAAACTGTTAAGTGCTAAGTTCTATAGGGGATATCTATCTTAACTGCTCCAAGGTTTGGGGCCATTGCAAAAAATAATGAGGCAATAATGTTAAGAACAGATAATGGGAGTAAGGCTAAAGAATTTTATATTCCAGAAAAGACATGACCATTATAATGCTGAATTAAAGCAACGGTGGCTGCCTGTTCCTGCGTAAAGTAGTCATGCAAGCTAGCAATCAAGGACGAGGAAGGACTCTCTGGAGAAATAAGGACTGCGGATGGGTGTTGAGGAGAAGGAGTCGTCTGCTTCAGCATAGTGAGTCTCCCATGCTGTAGAGGATAATGTTACACCCTTGCTATGAAGCAGCTCCTCATTAAACTCAATGGCTCTCAAAATAAAAACAAGAATGGATTAAAAGACAAAAAAGTGAGACTTTTTTGTATGGCAATAGGAGGACTGGCAAGGGATAAACGGGGGTAAGAGGAAGTGGGAGAGTGAGTTTGATTAGAGTATATTATATAAAGGGTTGAGATTGTCAAAATAGCAAATTTAATTTAAAAATTCAAAAGAGAAAAGGAATAAGTGATTTCAAGTAATAGAAGGGATTGTTGATTTTATATCAACAAAATATGAAGTAAGCATAATAGAGTAAAATGTGCACCCCCTCTACATTTCTAGAGCTCAGGAGTGACTAGAGAGGCAGACGTCCGTCAGAGATAAGTAAGGGTTAGCGATCTGAAGGCAGCAGGCAACATTTAACAAAGGCAGAGTTTGGGGTGATATAAGAATATTTTTAAACAATTAAAATATGTCATCCTGAGATGAAAAGAACTCTGTGGTATTAGGGACAATAATTAATATAATGTGGCACACAGAATGTCCCAGAGATTGTGTAATACCATGGCTTTAAAAAATTCCTCTCCAAGGAGTCAGTCAGAGGGTTTGGTGCTATCTCTGTCAGTAATAAAGTGAAGTGCTGTTTAATTTACTCATATTCTAATGTGGTACAATGTGTACTTAAAGAGCATCCTTGTCTCATCTGTAAGGCTCTTAGAACATAAAAAAATTCTGTAGATTTCCAAAAGACGATGAAAGATATCAATAAGAAAAATATTGATTTAACCTTCAGTTTCTGTTTAACTTTTTATTGCGGGTCTCTGTAAATGGGATGAAAGCGCCACACATTGCTTGACTGACTACTAAATGGATTGGCAGGGGTGTGAAATGACATTTTACAGCCAGGGAGATGTGTGAAGACCACTTAACATTTCTGACAAGCTGAAGCAGTTGACATTATCTCCTGTGTAACTTCTCTATTAAAACCTTATCTTGTAAACTCATAATTTCTACCAGCTATATAAAATTTAAACACCCTGGCTAATGATTTTGAGATTCTTTGATGTCATCTATGGTTAAAAAATATTAATGTCGGTACAGAATAATAGATCTAGAAGTCAAAGACATTAATTGTAGAAGTAAATAGGCTAAAATACATAGTAAATGATACATACAATATACAAAGTGATTATGCATAGATATTCCTGATCCCTTTGAATAAGACTGTTTTCTGGTATATGTTAAAATTAGCTTGAACTTCTGCATTGCAGCAATAATTAAGACTGAGTCAAATGATATACATGAATTTTTAATTACGCTTTGCTTTGATTATATTTCATCTAAGTGAATAAAAGTCTATGATGTTGCTTTTCAGACATGCTTTGTAGCATGGAGATGAATTTTAAACTTTTACAATGTGAGAGAGGTCACTAATTCTCAACTTTGCAAAATATAAGCAGTGTATAAATGAGATGCCTCTAATCATACTTCCTGTTTTGGATCCCGGCCATAAGTTTACCAGTAACTTCAAAACCTTCCATTAACTTTGTTTATTTATACAAGTAGTTAATTAAGAAATATCTGAAGATCTTGCCCATTATGCAGGGAATGACAATAAAAACATCTGATAATATCCTCCTTTAGGCACTTGGTCAAAGTCAGTATGTTTCTTAGTTCACATTGTTTCATATCATTAGACTTACAGATAGTAAAAGAAAATGCTTAAAGTATATAGTATATACAAATCTGTCATAACTCTTCTTAGTGCCTGCTAAAGATGAGACCAAACCTTTGTGTCTGACAACTTAGCAAAAACTTCTGTTCCACTGTAGCATTAAATCCAGTTTTTCAATATTTTCTGTATATAGTGGTCCTATGGAAAGCTCTTAAATTATTTCCAATGATGTCGACGTGTAAGATCATTCCCTTCACCAGACAACATTTGTTAGACACTTTTTCTCTCATAAATAGGCACCCTGATGCTATTGAGTTATAAGAGCTCCTGTATTCACTACTGATTAATGAACATAGATACCCAATGAAAGAAGTAAGACCAAAAAGATATTACAGTACTTCTTTTCTAGTCAATTACTTTGTGACCTTGAAAAAGATGCTTCATTTCTGATAATATATAAATGCTTTGTAAACTGCATTTCCTTGGATGTTTCAGGGTTCTGCATTTTGCATATATAAAAGTTACAGCTATTTCCAAAATTTCAAAGATTTTGCTTTAAGCTCGTTTTGAGACTGCTATATGCATATACCACAGAAGAATAAGAAATAAACTGTGAACAATTAAATAAGAATTTTTATCTTCACATAAAACACAAAACACAAGAAGCAGCTTTTCTGGAATATTTACTTAAACTCTGAACATTTTGAATGGCAAGCACTATCAGAGTTCTGAGGAATCATCTGATTCAGAATAGTACTGCAGATATGTCAAAAATAATTTCATTCTTAATCTCTGCTGTAAAAGTTCTTCTTGAACCTAAATAGAAAATATTGGTAAATAACACTTAAAATGATTACTGTTCATTTATACAATTTAAGGGGTCTTCCAAAAACAGATCTCTAGTTCTTAAATATTTGTACCAGAATGTCAAACTAGAGAATGTAAGTTGTCTTGGGTAATATTTTACTTTTAAATTTACATACAACATACTTAAATAGTATTAATTCTAGTGGATAATGAAAAGTAAACTCTAGGAGACAATCTTACCTAGCACTTTGTAAAAGACTATTGTCTGAATGGCTGTTTCTAGGATATTTGAGAAAATACCCCTTTTCACAGTTTGGGTGGAAAACCTCTTGATCATATTATGTGCTTATTTATTTAAAAGTGAAAGTCAGGGAGTAAGAAATACAACTGGGCACAGGCATGGTGAAACCAACGCCACCTTTGTTTTTTGACTGAATATAGCTTTATGTTACAGAGTAGAGGGTAAGATTTTCTGTAGACTTCTATATATCCTCAATCCATGGGCTCACAATTTAATGTTTCTAGAGTAATTGTTTTTCCTGCAATTATATAAATATGTACATATTTATATATTTATCTAGGTTCCCACATACTTGAGAAAGTCCAAGGTTCCAGAAGACACGTGGACTGAGTTTCCAAGGAGTAGCTTTATTATCCATGGTAGGATAGTTGGATCTGGATGTGCGTATGCTCCCCAAGAGCCTGGGGAGAGCTGACTTATATAGAGGGTGGTTAGGAGGAGGGACCACGGAGGAATAACTTAATTAGCTATGCCCACCCCCCGCCTTTAGATAACTCATTAATGTGTAAATTTCTCGAGGCAGAGGCCTCCCTCTGCCTGTGTCTTACATGACTGACAGTACAGGTTAAATGGAGATTAGACTGCATGTCAGGGCCCTATGTTCTGGAGGCGTGGCCAAACACCTGTTGTCTCAGGGTTCCAGTCCCATGGGAACCCAAGATGCCCTTCCATGGCCCGACACACATATCCAGCCAAGTGCCCTTGGCTAATTTTCAATACTAGTTTATAAATGTTAGCTCTTGCTATTTTTATTAAACAATTGAAGAGACAAATAGTTCATATTAATTTGCTTACTTTTATGAAGTATGTTATCTTTTTAATAATCCTGGGTTATGTTGAAAAAATGAGTTATGACTGGAGGTAAGTGCCTGAGTCTAACTGAATAGAGGTCTTTCAATTTCATGGTCTTACATTGGTTTTAATAAGATACCAGTAATAGTTATGTCACATCAAAGACCTGTGACCAGTAAATTAGATAAAAACTTGATAATAATATCAAATGGCCCAACACAAAACAGTAACACAAATGACATCTAATAAAAGTTAGTGGAGCCTTAAGTCAAACACAAAGGTTGCTTCTTAAAACACCAGCATGTGCAGGCATTCATAAAATCCCAGTTCAGGTGTTCTGCATATCAAATAATGTGGACAAAACTTAGTTCTCCTGAGCTTCTCATTTTATGTGTTTTGTACCTGAAACCCGAGAAGTACTTTAGACACCTTACTACAGAACAAGAAAATGTATATACTATAAAAACTCCTTATATAATTATAGTCAAGAATTTTATTGAAAATGTATTATATTTAATACACCCTTCTGAAAAACTGTTTTTCCTATGGTAAAATAGTAGAAGGAGAAAGTAATCTGAGTGGGTTCTCTTAGTGTGGCCTATGTTAGTTGACAACACATAAAACTATGATTAAAGCTATGTATACAAAATTTTACCGGGACACACACATGTGAGGAAGTTGCATATTTCTTTGCTTTGCCTCAGTTAATTGTAAAATTAATGTTTTCTTCAGTTATACAGAATTTGAGTTTTATAAATGCTTCAATTACCATTATAATTGTGGTCATCTGACTATATATGTTATGTGGCAGTAGAACACATAAACAAATGTTCCATGAGGATTCCTTGTTAGCTTTTTAGCTCATTTGAAATTATTCAAGGCCAAGGTGCTTAGTTAGATTAGTCATGGCCCATTGAATGAAAAGCACCCCACTACTGTAAACCATCCCATAGACAAGAACCAATACTTTAGACTATTAGTGATACTCTGTTATGTTTGCAAACAGGAGCCTAGCATAGCTGTCCTCCGAGAGGCTCCACCCAGAATCTGACTGAAAGGAATACACAGATTCACAGCAAACCATTAGTTCATGTTGGGAAAGTCTTCTGGAATAGTTGGGGGGAAGATAATAGTTGAGGAACAGGGAGGGGATAGGGACTCTACAAGAAAACCAACAGAGTCAACTAACCTGGACTTTCGGGGGCTTATATTGCCTGAACTATCAGCCATATATGGTCTGGACCTAGGCCTCACCTATATATGTAGCATATGTGCAGCTTTGTCTTCATGTGGTTCCCCCAACACATGGAGACGGGGCTTCTTCTGACAGTTGTCTGCCTGTGGATACTGTTCCTCTAACTGATCTGCCTTGTCTGGCCTCAGTAGGAAAGGATGTGACTAGTACATGAGTGATTTGAGGTGCCAGGGTGGGTTGGTAGCAGGGGAAGGTCTTTCCCTTCTCATAGAAGAAGGAAAGGGGAGAAGGAGTGTGAGGAGAGGAGGACTGTGATCGGATGTAAAGTAAATAAATGAATTAATTAATAGAAAAAAGTCTGGCATGTAGTCCCTGCTCAAATGACAGGTTAACAAGGTTTCTGAGTTTCTGATCTCGTTTCATCATAGTATCTTCCAGGCCTATGTTATCTTGGGTCTGCACTGAAACATGTAGATTTGAGGAGGAAGTGGTCTTTAGCTCTCCTTACTTTTCTACTGAGCTCAGGATTAAATGGAGAAGCATTGGTTCCTCTGGCTATTATTGCAGATATGAACTGTCACTTTGCACCACTGATTGTAAACTCACTGAAATTTACACTGAGAATCTTATTCACTTAATTGAAACATTTAAGCAATTAAATACTCTCTACCTGATAACTGTTTTTTTTTAAATGATCTTACTTTATATATTTGCTGATTTTTAGTATATAAAGAAATTAGTTTCAGAATTCAACTATTGAAAAAGTTGCATTGTGTCATAAAACACTCCTGCTGTTCTAAAGAACAGAGGGTTGGATGTACAAATAGTTTCAGAACAGGCAAGCCATGTACTCACCATTTACCAGCTGTTTCAATATAAACAAAATGATTTCCACCATTTCTAGTTGATGAACACTGAGCACCATAAAGAAATTACAACTCTCAGGTTTGCTCAGAATTAAAATAATTCATCTAAAAACACAAAGTAACTTATATGCTCTTATAATAATGTATTTGCTTATTCTAATTAGTGATAAATATAGTTTTATGCTTAGCTAAGGCAGATAACACTTTCTTTAAAATACGTTACTCAAATGTTTTTAGCCATTAACTTCTAGAATTTCTCATCTCAAAGGAAGGAAATGTATTGCCTTACAACCTTAATCAGTGGAAAACTTAATCCTAAATACAATTTCTATGGGCATTTTATTGTGTGGGGGTTCCTAAAAATTCTCCAATAGAAATAGGAGGATAACAGAGAATAGTATTTAGTACTGACATTGAGCAGACATACAGCACACTGTTGAAATGAACTGTACTTTGAGATGTAGCTAAAGAAAGTAGACCTCTGGGAGATACCCTAACTGCTGTTACTATTTTCAAACAAATATGGGACTCAGAAGTTTCTATTTACGTGCTGATATTAAATGCCCTATCATCTTTCCATTCTAAACCCTTCTTTTAGGAGTTTATAAGTAGGTCATAAAATTTTACTTCAGGCACTCTTTACCATCCAGAAAAGCTATTATAGCCCCCCCAGGAAAATAACAAACATATTTATAGAAACTTTATATAAAATATTGATATATAATGTTCACCTATTTTTAAAAGTGCACTTGCAATGACTAATCTCCTTTATCAATTTGCTGAATCATATTACCTTCCTCATTTCCATTAACCTAAAAGGAAAATAACAGCTAAATTCAATCCCTTTTAACTGTTTCTAAATATGATTCATCTATTTTCAACAAATATCACTGCACGTTGTGCTGCTTTTTGGTCTCTGAAATGTCACAAGAGGCTTCTGTCATTTTTCAACCAGAATGAAAATATATTTTAACGAAGTTTGGTTTTGTATTGTTATTATTCTAAAAGACTATACTTAAAATAATAGAGTACAATAAAAATATCTGTTACTAAATCAAATAGGAAACTTAGTAAGAAATACAGATGTGTGCCTAATGACTTCTCTGAAATGAGAGTTTTGAAATCTATGGTCACTTCATTAAAAATATGCAACTTTTCCCCAGTTAACCTTACTCAGTATCAAGATAATAAGGAGACCTCTCAGATGTTACTAACTTCAAATACTTAAGAGCTCTAGGAAATAAATACTTTTCTGTTTTATTTGTTTTACTTTTTATTTAATACAGATCTTCCAATGTAACCTAGGCTGGTTGTGGATTCCTAATGCTACTGTCTCAGGCTAAAATTAGGTTTGTTGTAGTTTACTTGATAGCAGTGTCTTAAGATTCTATTTCTCTTATGGGATAATTATTTTTACTTTGGCCTTTGAAAAATTCTCTTTTAAAAGACATTTTCATACTTAATCTTGTGATTGCCAAATATGAGACTGGGCACTCTATTAATTTTCACTATTAGAACACTATAGATAGAACAAGTTCTTCAAAGATAATCATAATATTGTAATAAAAGTACAAGGGTAAAGGAAGGGTAAAGCATATGGACATTCTTTGGAGTATGTCCTGACTCTCCAGAGTGGCCCTCAGAGACTATGTTTGTGTGTGTGTGTGTGTGTGTGTGTGTGTGTGCATATATATATATATATATATATATATATATATATATATATTATATATATGAGAGGGGGGCAGGGCTCTAATTCTATCTGAACATGATGACTTTTTTTTTTACAATTTATTTATTTATTCTTCTCTCATATATGACATTCTGACCACAGTTTCCTCTCTCTCCTCTCTTCCCAGTCTCTACAATCCCACTTCCTACCCATCCATTCCTCCATCTTTCTTCAGAAATGGGCAGGTATCCTGTGGATAGTAACATGTTACATCCAATTGCTGTAAGACTAGGCACATCCTCTCATTTTAATGCTAGACAAGGCAACTCGGTATGAGGGAAAGGTTTCCCATTGTAAGCTATCAGAGACATCTCCTGTTCTTACTGTTAGGAGTTCCAGAAGAAGACCAAGCTAGACAACTGTAACATAGCTTCAGGGAACCTAGGCTAGACCTAGGCATGATCCCTAGTGGTTGGTTCAGTCTCTATGGGCCTGTATGGACCCAGGTAAGTTAATTCTCTGTTTTTTAGTGTCATGTCAGTCAGGTGGGGGAGAGGATGGAGAGATAGATAGATAGATAGATAGATAGATAGATAGATAGATAGATAGACAGACAGACAGACAGACAGACAGACAGACAGATAGATAGATAGATAGATAGATAGAGAGTACTGGAAGAGACACTTGGAATTTGGAGAGATCTCAGAGTCTAGCTAAAAACCTAGTGCAATGAAAACTCCCAGGATTTGATGAGGGTGGACTAGCTAAGACTCTTATCAGTGGGGGATATGGAGCTTGAACCAGCCATCTCCTGTAACCATGCAAAACTCCAAGTGATACCAACTCAGCCACAAAACTTTTGACCTACAGTGTTTCCTGCCTACAAGATATGCTGAGGCAAACGTGGTACAAAAACTGTGGGAGTGTCCAACCAATTACTGGTCCAGATTGTTACTCATACCATGACACTGCCTGGAGAGACGGGACCCAGAGGCTGGATAGCCCAGAGACTTAGTACCAAATCAAACATAACTGGAAAAAAAAAGCCAATGAAATTATTCATAATAATACTCTGCTGTTGTCATAGATTGGTATCCAGCCCAGTTGTCATCAGAGAGGCTTCATCTAGCAACTAATGGAAGGAGATGCAGAGACCCACAGCAAACACTAGGTGGAACTCAGGAATCTTTTAGAAGAGAAGGAGAAAGATTGTAGGAGGAGCCAAGGTCAAGGACACCATTATCTAATATATCTTATAAACAAGCCCCAAGGATCTTTCTACTTTAGAGGAAGTCATTATGATTTTGTTAAATTTAATTTTCTAACAAGAAAAGAATACATGATTGAAGTTTTAGATGGAAAACTACAAAATTAAGATTGCTATATTGCTGGATAGTGGAATGAATAAGAGAATAAAACTGTCATACATATTATATATTCTTAAATTCAGAATGTAACTTTGCTATACTAAAAGTGTGTTTTGAATTTTTCTACACACTCTAATTGTGTATGTAAGGTAAAATATTTGACCTATCGTTAAAGATCACTCTCAAAAGAATAATGGTATTTATATTTCCAAATCTTCAACAGAATATTAATTACATGAAAGCTAATAAAATCATCTGACATTTAAGAAGTTTTAAGTAGTCTCCTAAACAGTGAAAGATACTTCTAGTCTTAAAGAAAAAAAAAAACAGGTTTCCAAATATCATCTGGCCCATAATTTGTATTAAAACAACCAGTGAATGTAGTGAAGATAGATTTTATTTTTTTTTACTTAACTGTATAATTAGTGCTTACCAGTACATAAAACTGGGTTTGATGCAGTGAAAGAGGCTTGGCACCGGCTTCCTCACCCTTAACTGAGGAAAGTGTGATTCAATATAAAGTTACATGAAGAATCAGAACAGGAGTATTTCTACATAAAAAAAAAATTAACTGAAATCATTGACATTTAACACAATGATGATTACATTAAAACTATTGACTCACAGTTAACATTTAGAACGAATCTAACCTTTCAATTTGGTTACTGGCAATTTGTTGAAACCGAAACTTCTAAGCTCTATTCTACCAATCTTCCTTCCCATACACTTTTTCTTTCAGTAAACAACCTCTGTTGTTACCCAGACCTAAGTCTTCCACATTTTATTATTTCTTTCTTAAATCCCATATAAAATCAATCATCAAATTTCATCCATATCCCTTTCAAAATGTAGCCAGAATTCAGTCATCTTTTGTCAGCCACCTGTCTGGTGCTGCCAGTAGCATTCTTGGCTAGACATGGGCAATTGTTTCCTAACTGGTCCTACCTCTTTCTTTTTATGCTCATTCACTGAAATATTAATGGAATGACCCTATACATTGTTTCTAGTCCTGCTATTTAATAATACCTTCTCTTACTATCTCTTCTGAGGCCATGTATGATAAGGACATCTTATTTTTAATTTCTCATTCTGCACGTCTTATTTTTCCTTTCAGTCACTATGTTCCTGTTTCTGTTTTAGTTTGTATGACTAAGTTCATGTAGCTCAGGGTGACCTTCAACTCATAATTTTTCCTCTTTCACCTCCAAGTGTTAGGATCACAGGCTTATGCTAGCATAGACAATGCCATACTGACCCCCACATCTGCTTAGATACATAGATCAAGCCCTGAGACTGTATTTATTCTATCTCCCATTCAAAATATGATTCCTACAGTTGTCTATTATATGCTTTAATTTTTAACGTATTCAACTATTACTTGATAAAACATTTCTCACCACATTATGAGTAATTAAAATGAGTTATCCATATTATGTCTTCTAACCTTTGTTACATTTACAATAGTCATCATTTGTAGACACTCTGCTAAATGCATTACCTTTGGTATTTCTTAATGTTCAAAGCAATTCTATGAAATGTTTTATAATTTCTAAATTTTTACTTGATTTCCAGGTAAGTTATCCCTTGCCCTTTATCAGTCAACTGTTCTGCATAATTATGATAATTTTGCAAATAGGAAATGTGGAGCTCAAGGGTTTAAAACAATGACAAAGTACACAGCTAAAGGAAAAAAAAAAGATTGTAGCTACTTGCACAAATCTGCTGATTCTTCCTACACAAGAACTGATGCTCCTGTACCAAAAATGAGGCCTGTGCAACTCCCCACGTATTATAAGCCTCGGGTTTTACTCAGTCACCAAGTCATAATGAATGAATACTTATATATTACCTAATAAGTAACATAAAATATATGTAGGATAACATTACCTGGAATTACACTAGCCTAGCAATTACTTAAGTTAAACTTAAGCTTTATATACTTTTAAATGATTTTCTGTGTTTTATTTGCTAACATTTACACTTTTTCATAATATTAAACTTCTCATTGTTTGCTATCCATACTTTAATTAAAATACTTCTCAAATAATAGCTAGTGCATATCATAAAAGCATATTTATTCAGAAGCTATGTAGTATATTTTGTCACCAAGGTCATGATAAATAAAACTATGCATATATTTAGAGAAAGGTAAAGATATGTTTAAGTGTAGATATATTTTATAAAGACAACAGCCTGTACCATCTAAATCAATTAATAACTTATGGCTGAAGACTGCCATTGACATACTTAAATTAAAAATAATCCTGACACAAGGGACATATACTTTAGAACACATGAAAGTATATATCAAACTATTACTGGTCTACCAATATCCAACACATAGAGTATATAAACTAGAAGACACAATTCAATAGTCATTAAAGTGGGACATTAAACAGAAAGACACTGAAATGGGTCTTGATTACCACAGCACTGTAGTATTCTTGGCAAGTAAGCACTTTGGTTTGTTCCAGCATTTATACAACAGGGGAAGTCATCTGGTTTCAACATCCTTCAGTAAGTCATGAACATTATTATGCAATTAAATCGGCATTAAAGATGATTAATAGTAGTTTTTTTTTGCTTAATTAATGTAATCCCATATATGTATATATAAAAATGAGCATGTTAAATCTCTGAAATCTGTATTAGTAATAACAGATTTATTCTGTTCCCAGAAAAATCATCTTAAATCAACAACAAAATGTTTCACCCAAATTTTAGGGAGATATTTTGAGAAGAAAAGCCATAGGAATTAAGATTACTGCCATTAAACGATAATCTCTCTTTAACCTTATATTTCTTGTTTTCTTTTAAATATAGATGTAAACCATTATTTTGACTATAACTAAAAATTATACTATTTAATAGAAAATTAAAAATATTTTTTCTAAGAACAATTTATTATCAGTTACATTTATATGTAGTCAAAGTAACTTTTATGAAATAGATGGTTAAATCACCGGTAGGTCAGAGAGAAGGCAGGTCTGTCAACTACGGCTGATGCAAGATTATTGCAAAGAATCTTGCTAATTCTTCCCGAAGCGAAGCAGCACCCTTCACAATAATCGAACACAGTATAAAATATTTTGGCGTAACTCTAGCCAAGCAAATAAAACACTTGTATGGCAAGAACTTAAAGTCTCTGGAGAAAGAAATTGAGGAAGATATCAGAAAACAGAAGATTTCCCATGCTCATAGATCAGTAAGAATAACATAGTGAAAATGGCCATCTTACCAAAAGCAAGCTACAGATTCAATTCTCATCAGAATTCTAACAATTGTTTACAGAATCTTTAAGAACAACTCTCAACTTCATATGGAAAAACACCACCACCACCACTGCCACTAACACCACCACCAATGCCACTACCACGGGCACCACCACCACCACCACCACCACCACCAACAACAACAACAAACAAGAAATAAGGATAGGTTAAACAATCCTGAACAATAAAGGAACTTCTAGGGATATCACTATCCCTGATCTCAAGCTGTACTATTGCACAAGCAATAGTAATAAAAATTGCATGATATTGTTATAGGAACAGACAGGTTGGTCAATGAATGGAATCAAATTGAAATCCCTGAAATAAACTCACATACCTATGAATTAAAAAAAAAAAAAAAAAAAGGAAAGCAAGCAACCAAGCAAGCAAGCAACCAAGTAAGAAAGCATCTTCAAAAAATGGTGATAGTCTAACTGGATATCTGCATGTAGAATGCTAATAGATCCATATTTATCACCCTGCACAAATTCCAGTGAATCAAGAACCTAAACATAAAATCAGATACACTGAATCTAATAGGGCAGAGAGTGGGAAATAGCCTTGAACACATTGATACAGAAGACGACTGTTTGAACAGAACGCCAATGGCTCAGTCTCCAAGATCAGGAATTGATAAATGGAACCTTATGAAACTGAAAAGCTTCTGTAAGGCAAAGGACACTACCAATATGACAAAATGGTCACCTACATATAGGGAAGGAATCTTTATCGAATTTACATGAGACATAGGGCTAATATCCAAAATTTATAAGGAACTCAAGAAATTAGACATCAACATTCTAAGCAACCACGTTAAAAAATAGGGTACAGAGCTAAACACAGTACTTAAAGAAATGTTCAACATCCTTAGTCATCAGGGAAATCCAACATAAAGCAAACCTGAGATTTTATCTTAATCTGTCAGAATGGCTAAGATAAAAAACTTAAGTGATAGCACATACTTGTAAGGATGTGAGCATCCTTATGATGGAGACACTCCTCAATTGCTAGTGGGAGGAAACTTGTGCAGCCCTTTGGAAATCAATTTGGCAGTTTCTCCACAAACTAGAATTAGTTCTACCCCAAGTCCCAGCTATACTACTCCTGGGCATATACCCAAAAGATGCTCCACTATACCAAAGGGATACATGTTCAACTATGTTAATAGCAGCTTTACTTGTAATCATCAGAAACTAGAGACAACCTAAGTGTTCTACAACTGACATTGGATAAAGAAAATGTGGTACATCTACATAATGGAATACTATTCATCGATTAAAAACAAAGACATCATGAATTTTGCAGGCAAATGAATAGAACTTGAGGACATCATTCTGAATGAGGTAACCGAGAGATAGCAAGATATGGTATGGTATGTACTAATTAATAAGTGAGCATTAGCTATAAAGTGTAGGAAAACTATGCTACAATCCATAGATCCAAAAATGAAACTGTGTAATACGGAGGTACCTGTGTAATAAGGATTGTTCTCACTGCCATTTTATAAGTATCATTTGTTTATTTTATAGCAAAAACAATTGCATGGTGATTAAAAGCCCTTTGGTATTAAAATATAATAAAACAATTCATTCTTTTTTTGACATATGAAAATGTTTGGGATACGGATGAAGTATAAATTTAAATAAATAGAGTGCATTACACCTCATTCAGTTCAGGAGATGACCTATTGGATGACCTACTTAACTTTCAGGTAGGTCTTCTCATCACAGTTAATCTAATTCATATAATCTCTCACAGGAGTGCCCAGACCCTAACCTAATCTCTGTAATTTCTAAAAGCATACTAGAGACATTTCTAGTTATTACGAATATGGAATTCAGTAGCTGTTTCCCATTTTGTTCAATATCTAAAACTGGGAAATTTATTTAACTAATTCTCAGTGCTCTCATCTGGGCAAACAAGATTGTTTTAACACTTCAACAGAAGATGCTGTAATTATTTACTAAAAAAAACATGAGGTAAGAAATTAAAAAACTTTAATAAAATTTTATTTAATATTTGTACTGAAAGAACCAACAACATTAATGTTCTAAAAAAGCTATCAATGTCATATTCAATGTCATGTCATTTTCAGGGGTTTATTTGTTCTTGTTTCTTATTTCTTTTTTTCTTCATGAAACAATCTTTAATAAAAATAAATTAAAATGTTGACTTTAGAAATATGAAACTTTTATTTTCTTTGAAAGTACCTAAATATGTGTCACAAATATGCCTGAATAGGTTTTATAAGTTGTTATTTATAGGAGCTATTTTTGATATCCTAATAATTATTTACTATATTTCACTGTGGGCAGAAATTAGACAACCCTTTTCTTTCAAATGTAGAATTCAAATATTTTTCTAATAGGTTATGATTTCCAGTAGCATGTATACTAGTTAGCACCAACTATCAGCTTGACCCCACAAGAGATTAAAGGCAGAGAATTTTAATGAGATGGTACATGGATGAACTTGGTATGTGGGCATATCTGTTGGGAATTGCCTTGACTGTTAATTGAGCATGTAGACACTAAACATTTTGAGCAGAATTATCTCATGCACTGGTACCTGGACTAGATTAGAGTAGAGAAAGCTAGCTGTGTATAACAAGGCAATCAAAGATACACAACTTTGTTCTTGCTTTGCTCCATGCCTTGACTCCCACACAGTGATTTAGTCTGCTGTAAGATATAAGCCAAGGCATCTCCTTCCCCATGTTGCTTTTTTATCAGGATATTTGTCAGAGCAAAAATGAAACTAGGACAGTATCCTAGGAAAGTTCAACAGAAAGTATCTTTCTTCTCAAGCAAAAGGCTTCAAAGGGAATTCAATGCCTTTTTTTATTTGGTTGGCGTATTTACTAAGAAAGTGCACCCCTCTATTATGCAAAAGTAAGAAGTTCCAGACTGTAAGTTTCTTTACAATTAGTAATTATTTCTCATAGACTTAACATTTGTTGAGAGACAAACTCACACAATGTCACAAACTAAAATCAGTTGTAGAATTTTATTTAAAATTTAATTGCTGATAACAATTACTATTGCTGGTGCAGGGAGAAGTTTATTCTATTGTCCAGGTTGGTGTTGAAATTCTGGTTGTTCTTCATCCTCAGCCTCCTGGGTGCTAAGATTACAGATGTGACCCACCACATCTGACTGGCTTCCCTACTTTCTTTTCCCACTTTGTTTTCAATCTAAATGTATTATTTTGGTTATTAAATGCTACTGAATTCTACTTTCATGTTCATTTCAATTTCAGTGATTTCCTAGTGCTTCCTTAACAAGATGCGCAAGTATTTCTAACCACTAAATTCACTAAACCTGGTCCAGGCTTAGCTCCAATGCTACTATGCTGACCTTTGTTTTAATTAGCAGAGTTGTTATGCGTTATGAGTAAGAGTGCTGGAACTCCAAAGACAGAGCATCATCCTCACAAATACTTTAATGAACCTCAGGGTGAGACTACTAAACTTACATGAACTATTAAAAGCTGCATCAGTTCTAACTTGATTTCATAGTATCCATTAATTAACTCAATTAATTTTCCCTGTTTAATGAACTTACCTGAATTGACATTTGTGTTCTATTTCATTTCTTTTTGGATTTCTTTTTGCTTATTTATGTGTTTTAGTAAGAAAAAAAGCAAGCTCAGCAAACCATAAATTTTATTTTTTTTTATACACAAACTGTACTTCTGGAAGCCAAGACTTAATGATTTATGAAGATGCACTTCATTTTTAAATATATGGAGGAACTGATAAACTTACATGAGAAACATGGAGGTTCAAAAAAAAACATAATGATTAAAAATTAACTGAAGTTAATGTCCAATAGCCTGTTCCCGGAGATTAACATTTCAACCTTATCATTATTTAGTAAAAGATAATTAAAATAAAATTATTTGGGTTACTTTAAGTTTATCATACTTTATATTTATAAATGGTTTACTTTTATATTGCATTTCCTGAATACTTTGTTTATTGGACTCTGGTACTGTAGAATTAATCTCCAAACTGAGGAGCTATATTGACTGAATTGGAAGTGTGTTACACTTTTTAAAGTATCCTAAACCCATTCTTTTAAGTGTCTCATTAGAGATTATTCACTTACTACATATACTCACATGGGCTAGTTTTATTTGATGATTTGCTATTTTGATTGTATATCTTCACTATATGATTTGAATGAAGATAATTGTATCAGTTTTGTTTTTGAAAGGAGATCTTTCAAGATAAAATTGCCTCACTGGTAGTCTTTAGTCAATTAAAAGTATTGTCAGTGATTCATCATTAGATATTAAAAGGTAATTCTCTATTCACTCTCCAACCTCCAAACTTGATCACAGGTTTCTACTTAAGCCCCTCCAGAAATGTGATAAAAAATGTGTATTGTAGAGAATTTTAGGACTAAGATTTATATATACTTTATCACTTGTTATGTAACTTAAAAATAAAAAAGAAATTAAAATTTAACATTTTCCCCTAAGCATAAAAATGTCAAAACTACAAAATCAATCCATCAATTTTGATCTTTTTTTTTTTTTTGGTAGGGTTGTGAAATGATCAAAACCATTAATCTCTTACAGTCCTTACGTTGATAAGTCTTACTAACAATATTGAAGTTTGGGAAATCATGAAGTTACTAAACAAGCCCCGCCATCTGCAACCCCACCACGAGTATCTATCTAAAGGAAGTAAAAATTAAGGGTTACTAGGACAAATTAATTTGAATGTGACATATTGGTGATTAGTCAGACTTAAGACCCTAGGACTGGCGTTTTCTGTCTCATTAGCAGTTTGTAGCTTGTCACTGTTTCTCTGTGCACTTGATGGAGTTGCATTAGCAAAGACAAGCTGGATTTTTAAGCATTCTACTAAGCTCATGACATTTGGAGAAAAACTCTATAGAGAAAGCCCCAGAAACTCTGGTTATCTTTGTACTCATATTCTAAGAAGAAAAACAATTTTAAAAAAACCTACAAAATCAAAATAAGGGTGCAGACCCTCCCTCATTAAAGAAATATTATTCACCGAGATTTCTATTAGGTGTTTATTGAGAACAATTTGCTACCCCGAACTGAACCTCTCTTCTATTCTTAATGTCATCATTTAAATAAAATCAGAAGGAAAAGTGCTGTGAATCTTCCTTGCTGGTGGACAGAGGTTGGAACACAGGTGAGATTTCAATGAGCCATGCTATGAGTGGCTGTGAATTAGAGATGACAGTATAGTTACATACATTACTTTATCTCAAATTAGAGCCAGACATTGTGAAGCAAGATGTCCTTCAAGTAGCTTTAGTGAGTGGTGGTGGCAAGAATAAGTTTCAGTCCAGCCAATTTTCTTTAAAGAAACAGATAATTAAATATCACCAATTCTATACCCTTAGAAAGGTTAACACATCCAAGTGTGTTTTCTATTATTTTGTTTGTTTTTGTTTTTAATGGAGTGACGTGGGTGGTAGCCTCCCAGTATAAGTTTCAGAAGGTTTTTTTTTTTTTCTTTTCAAATTCCCTATTAGTGTGAAAATTATGATTACATAATAACAGAGAATAGTTATTTTTTTTAGTTTGTTTTCTCTGCTTTTATGAAGGCAAGAATGTCTGAATTTCACATAGATTCACAATGAAGAGTCACTTACCAATATGTCTTTAAGGGAGAATGAAAGATAAACGAGCAACCAGGACGGGAATTCCCTGTGGAAGCTTGTGTTCACTCCACAGGGGCTACTCTCCAAACTATCCCACTTGCATTTCCTGTGCCCTTCAGTAGTTTCTGATATAAGAGATGTATTCTTCATATCAATTTCAGACTAAAACATTTGAGTTTGGTATTATTACTACATTAAAAAGTATACTTACCACTTTCATTATAGACAACTTGTTGCACTATTATACATGTGCACTCATGCTCATACCCACACACACACACACACACACACATACACTCACACACATCCATCTTTTATTCTCAGTATGCCAATAATTTTATCAAGAATTGTAAGCTTAGATTTTTCAAAATCTGCTTTAATAAAGCTTTCAAATACGTTGATCCCCTCACCCACACTTTAACTCACCATCAAAAAGTAGGAGAGAAAAGATATAAATAGGATAAGAGGATATGGACCTGTGTAGAAGTAGTTTTTTTTTTTTTTTTTTTGCTGTTATTCCAATCTCTTTTTGTCAGGATACCAGCAGCCTAGTTAGTAATGACAGGATATAAAAAGTTCAAGAGTGTCACCAAACACAAATCAGTGGTGGTGGCACTATCCAGCAGAAACCGCCAGGCTTCCCACGCTAATCTGCATGAGTCAGCAGGAGCAAGCAGAAACAGATCAGATGCCAGGAGAAGCTCTCTTCCAAGCCTCTCTCAACAAAGTGAAGATCAGTGAGGATTCAAGACCAAAGCAACATAGTAAGGCTAGCTATCCAAGTGCCCAGTCACTGTTCATTGACCCCTATTTACACTCTCTCCAATCACCACGTGAGGTTGCCTCACCTCAACAAGACACACTGTGAATCTGCATCACATGATGCAACCAGCAACATCTACTTCAAACCAGAAATATTGAATTTTATTTATTGCCTTTCTTTTTGCTATTAACTACCTACTTTTGAAATAGCCCTTCTTTGATAAAATTCTGATACTGAATCACCCTTGAGTCTTGGGATACAATCCAAATTTGTCATGATGGAATTGGTGTAAATACAGAAGGAAAGTCTGTGGATAAGAAGGGAGCATCTACAAGGCCTACCATACAGCTGTCCTCTACAGTCCTACCTCTACACCCGTGATTTTTCAACAAAGGAATATTCAAAGAATAGTCACAGGAAAAACACCAATTTTTCAGTAAATGGTGCTGGAAAATCTGGACTAAAATATACAAAGGAATAAAACCAGATATCTATATCTTATCATCTGGAAAAATAGTCAATGGAATTAAAGACATCATATAAGACATGATACTGTGAAAAAGCTACAGGAAAAAAAGAGGAAAGAAGTAGTGAGATGCCCCCAAAAGCACATGACATGAAAACAAACATGTACTACCATACGATCCAGTAATCCCTCTATTAGGTAAGTATGCAAATGCAGTGATACCTGCTTAGTGATGAGACATCTGTGTGGCTGTTTTTATTGCAGTACTATCAAAATGCCAAGAAACAGGGACAATAGTTGTATCCATCAAGTGATTAATGAGAAAATAAAAATGTGGAACATACATGCTATCAGATATTAATCTGCCATAAATAATTCAACGTTGTCATTTGTGACAACATTAGGCAGAGCTCAGCTTCATATGTGAAGTGAATGAAACCAGTTTTAGAAGGACAAACACTGTATGGTTTCACTGGTGTGTAGAATCTAAAAGCAGTGCTCTGCTGGGATTTGAGAATTGAATAGTACATGCCAGAGGCACAGATCCAAGATGAACTGAAGGAAAAGGAAATAGGTTGACCAGCCCTATGCTAAATTATCAATATGTGATGATAAAGAAGTCTGATTTGCTATTGCGAGTCAAGGTGACTTGGGATGACAAGTATGTTCCACAGACTTTAGAAAAATAGAAGAAAACATTCTAAATGTCTTCACCACAAAGAAATGAATAGTTGAGGAGATAGCTATTTTTAATAAGATTTAAACAGTGCACAATGATACATGCATTAAAAATATCACATGGAACTCTCTAAATATGTATAAATGATTTTATGTTTTATGTATCAGTTAAAAAATAAATTTAGATAAAATATTCAACAGGAATACAAAATAGAATTGTTATTTCTCAAAAGTGATACCCATCAATAATAGGAAATTTCATCACTTCAAAATTATATCTTATAAATGCTAGATCACAGAGTATCACATACTGGCGAGTATTTTGCCAATAAGTAGTAAGCATTTTGGTTTAATTTAACAATTTTTTTTTAATTTTTGAGAGTTCTGTAGACCATAATATATGATCATATATGATTTTAAATCCCCTCATATTACCCAAACATGCCTCTCTCCCCACTTAATCTTTTGGGGGGGGACAGTATATTGCTAAGTTACATAGACTGGCCTCAAACATATCACCCCCCTTATTCTATTACATGAGTAACTAGGGTTACAGACTTGCCCATAACAAGATCTGTTAGGGATCAGTGTACACTCTTGAAATGGCTTGAGTAATATTTTTCCTAATTTGAAAATTATAGCTGTGGGTGGTGAGTATAACCAAATGTTAAATTAGATATTGTGGACCATAGTTTTGCTACATTCTTTTTATTCACACGGAACTGAATCTCTGTTTATGTGCCATAACATCTTACTTATTCCTTGCAGACAAAACTGTGGCTTTGTGAATTGTCTAGGAGTGTCTGAGATATAAATTTCAGGTTATTTTGAAGTTGGGCCTGTTTGTATCATTCGCCCACTCAAGACATCACACATTCTTCAACCACCCCCTACACTTGGAACAGACACCCAATTAATACATGCCAGGCAGGCCACCTTGCTCTTCTCCTTCAAAAACTCCGAAAAAACCATCTGCTCTGGGAGGCTTTCCAGCTCCAATAACCACCTACTACTTTCCATTGCCTATAATATCTGCATCATTTTTTTGAGCACTGCTTAGATAGTTTGCCATTACAAAATCTATAAGATATTTTCTAAATACCATATACTGGTATTTAACCTCCTTTCAAACGTCTACATCCTCTTAGAATAATAGCATATTCCTGCAAGCTTTCTTTCCATGACAGAATAGAAAAAAATGTGAGCTTTTAAATAGTAAGGGACTTAACATTGATCTTGGAGGAAGATTTTATCCAAACCAGCTAGGTGTACTAATTAGTGTACTGTGTCAAATTCTAATAGAAATTTTTTATTGAAACTGTCTCATTGGGTTCTTGTGAACTTACTATCTTGCAGAACATAAACAATGAAATACATTGTTTTTAAATAAGCATACTTTCAATTTCAAATTGTATTGCAAATGTCTTGCTAGGCAACAAAAGTTAATTTTGATCTCATGACATTTTGACAAATTATTCCGTGGAGAAAAACAGTAAAGTACAAGTTGTTTTATCATGAAAATAAAAATAAAAAATAAGAACCTGATTTTTTTCTGGAATTTTAAAGTGATGTGTATGATTGTGGTGGATAACAGGAAGTCTTGAAACTCTGTGAACCTCCTCCATGTGAAGGACACGCTCATCTTCTCTGAGGCTGTCGCTGTCCAGATAGAAGGCTAAAGCATCCTTTCTGACTCATGTCAACATCAAGAGTTTTACTTTTGTATTTCCACAGTAGGTGTTGCAAATCATGAGGCAGTGCCAGAGACTGAGGATTGACTGAAGAATTTATACACTGATGCTACACTCTAAGGAGATACTGTGGGAGATATCTCCTAGGCTAGGAAGGCAAAGCCCTCTGTAGGGGTATCAGGGGGCAGGATGAAGTCCAAATCATAAAAATATAGAAGGAAGAGTTTAGAAGCAGATGTTAGTCCTCTCATTCATTAATTCAAAGTAGAAAACAAAATGTAGAGTAAGATGAAACTATCAAAGAATCTAAAAAAATACCCATGGAAGAAGCTCTTATGTCCCTGGAAGACAGTGTTGTTTTAATCACTTGTACTACATATGAATAGGAAAACACAATGGCTCACACTGGTTCCTTGTCCAGTGTATCCAAGGCAGGTACTAGCCTGGGAGCATACACTTCAGACTTTCCCACAGGAAGTACTCAGGATTGCGGAGAGTGAAATAGGAGGAGGTGAGGGTGACAAATAAATGGTCATTATGAGTTCTCTCTATCCAGTTCTGTTTCTCTGGAAGATACTAGGGTACCTGTATTAAGAGGAAATACAAGTCCTATGTCCCTAAGTATTATTATGGAAAGAAGGGAAGCAAGGTGGAGGCCACTGGAGAAAGAGATGGGAAAGCTGTATAGATGCATGGGTGAGAAAATGTGTAAAAACAGAAAGGCTAGAATATTTGATAGACTATTGTTACTACATCAATGGGAATGAAGACTCAAAGTCAAAAAGAAGTCACTTGTAGACATTAAAATCTAGTCTTTTGCAAAACATGTAACTGCTGTTTAAAATGTATATCTTATTGCTTATACCAACATAGTTATTACAAAATACATATAATTAACTCAGTGGTTATCACTATTACCTCCATTTTGCAAGCACATAGAAACATAAGACCACTGAAAAATTTAACTATACAACATTTAATGACTATTAACTGCCTACTGCCTACAACATACAAGGCAATCAATGGAGACACGAGGAAGATGTCACGTCATTTATACCACGCCTTTAAAAGTTTAACATAATAATTGACATCAATAATCATCCTTGTTTGAAACTTCTGAGATCATTTTTCTTCACCCTCTTAAAAAAAAGTCATTCAACAAATTTGCTTTGAATTTTATTTGGAAAGGTACACCTGTTTTTGACTGTTTAGAAAATATTAATTATCACCATCAATATGCTTGCAATATTTCCTGCCAAGTAGAAAAGAGCAGGCATAGCATACATCTCTGGGCACAAACATTTCAAGATCACATGACATATTTTACTTAAGTGCAAATCTAAAGCCTTAAATCAGTATGTATACACTGTTTCTTTCTTTACACAACAATGGGAAAGGTCAACAGCTCCTTAGAATGTAAGAACAAAGAGGATCCTCTGTTCACAATGTTCTCCTATGAATTCTAAAGCATTCCAAACCATCTTCAAAATGCTATCCACCCTGAAAGTAAGGAGCAGTCTATGTGCCTAGGATTTGAATTTCTCCTTTCTTGGGAAGTACTTCTTTCATCTACTCAGGCACAGAAGAAATAGATACATTGTGAACAGGATTTGGTATCTTTTATTTGCCACTCACTTGTAGTACGAGTGTATCTTCCTTAGGACATTTCTTACCTGAAATTTGTGGATAAAATTCTCTGAGGGGGAACTTAATATAGAACTCCATTCGTAAAGACATACGACAAAGTGAGACAGAATGCCTTCATACCACGGAGGGAAATGCCTAGTTAGTATCTGAAAGTGAAAAAAAGCTAACAAAAGCTAACACAACTGCCTGTGGAGAGAACAATAGCTGCGGCTCACATATCTGAGATTACTATATGCCAGGAACCCTTCTCAGCTTTTAATTTGAATTAACTTATTGATTCTCTTATACTCCATAGCAGCAGTTCTCAACATGTGGGTCATGACTCCTTTGCAGGAGGGGTGAGAGCAAGGGGTGTGGAATCTTACACAGGGGTCACCTCAAACCCTCAAACTACTGGAAAAACACAGATATTTACATTACAATTCACAGCAGAAGCAACAAGATTAAGTGTATGGATTGGGGTCACCCCAACTGTAGAACTATATTAAAGGGTTGCAGCATTAGGCAGATTGAGAACCACTGCTCAATAGGGAAAGAACAATTACTATGACAGTTTACAAAGTAGCATGTACCAGGGCCATTCAGCTGGTAAGCAAAGGAGCCTGAAGATAGATTGGAATGTTGCAGTGTGCACTGTCTCTGATGGACATCAGACTCTCTGTTTTGATATGTATTCTTATTTCTAACTCATAAACAAGCAGTGCTGAGGTATACCAGTGACTCTGGTTCATGGTTGTTGGTGGCCTTTATGGACCACAACTAAAATGTGCTTTATTTTGCAAAGTCTTTTCCTTAACTGCTGGGAATCCCCACACTGCTCCAGAGTAGGATTGGACATTACTCATACACTTCTCTTCTTGCCCATGTCTACTGTATGGATGACAAACCATAAAGCCAGCAGTTGCGGTTCCCTTCATCAGCTCTGAGCTTCATCCTCAGCCTCTGAACCCTTTCTCTCACAGTTAGAGAATCCCATCTGTTATGAGGGTGACACACATTCTCTGATAGTAAATATTTTCAGCCATGTGGGTCATATGATCTCTGTCATAACTCAGCTCTGCCCTTTGGGTTTAAATATGGTCACAAGACGGAGAAACCAGTAACCTTGGCTATGTGCCAACAATTTTTTTTTTTTTTAAATCCAAAGCAGAAGCCTGGAACTGGGATGTGTGGCCTTGTTTGCCAGCCTCGATCTATCTTGCATAATACAGAGAAAGTTTTTATTTTGTTCTGCCTTATAAAAAGAAATATAGCTATTTGAAACCTTGGCTCCACCTTTAGAAGGTCAGTAAGTCCCAGCATCTCCCTGTGTCTCTCAAAGTGGTTTTCTCATCTTAATCAGGATTTTGGAAGAGACAACCATTTAAAGCCAATTCTTATGTGTCATCTATTTTAATTGTCTATTAAAACTAATTGTCTATGGGGTCTAATTGCTACAACAGCTCTGTGGTTCATCTTTACGCAGTCAGGGCTACACAGAGAAACTCCGTATAAAAACAAACAAACAAACAACCCCAAAAAGCAAAAACCAACAAACAAAACAAACATTTTTTCCAATTTACAAAGGATGTAGCTTTTAAACTTTTACAATCAGTAAGTATAATACTTCCTCCTAGTCCAATGTTGTGGTCCCACTACCACCACCGCTACCACCATCATCACATAGTCTTTGTTGTCCAAGGAATATCATGGTGGATTACTTGGTGGCACACGCCTTTAATCCCAGCACTTGGGAGGCAGAGACAGGCAGATTTCTGAGTTCGAGGCCAGCCTGGTCTACAGAGTGAGTTCCAGGACAACCAAGGTTACACAGAGAAACCCTGTCTTGAAAAAAACCAAAAAAAAAAAAAAAAATGCAAAGCCTTAATTTCTAAAATTTGCAAATACTTCCAACTCTAATTTTAATTCTCTTGGAATCACCTAATATTTCAGTCATACTTTCCTATGTTTTAGAGTAGTGATTCTCCAGCTTCCTCATGCTATGACCCTTTAATACACTTCCTCATGTTGTGGCAATGCCCAATCATAAAATTATCCTGTTGCTACTTCATAAGCATAATTTTGCTACTGCTATAAATATGTAAATATTTGATATTAAGGATACCTGATAAGGACCCTAAAGGGGTCGAAATCCACATGTTGAGAACCATTGTTTAAAAGACCTATGTGCTCTTTCTTGACAGCATCAGTATTTCCCACTCAAATGATTCAGATACCAGGTTTTTCCTTGTGTGACATGTTTGAGTCTCTTTTTGACACAAGAGTTCATGTTGTCCAGTCTTGCCTTGAATTCATATATAGATTTGAATGGCCTCGATTACTAATTTTCCTGCCTCTGCCTCTTGAGTACTAGGATTATAAATTGCAGCCACTATAGTAGCAAATGGTGGTTATTATAGCAAATTCCTGTGAAAATAAAAGTGGAAGGGAAATGGTAATATGTTAGTTTTATCACAAATACATTATTTATTTAAGTTTACCATAACAACAGCAAGGACTAGGAATCACAAGGTTGTTTCTGATGAAGGGAGGCTCCTAAATAGCAAATAATTTGCCCAAAGTTTTACAGCTGCTAAGAAGCAGAAATTAGATTCCCACAAAGACAAGAATTAAAAGTTTGTGGTTTTTTTTTTTTATTTGACATTATGAAGTGTTTTGAGGAGAAGTTATCTAAGAAACTAAATATCATGTTCACATTTGTAAACCATCAATACCATCTTGGTTTCTATACACTCTGATTAGAATTCTGCTTATTTCTCAGAGAGCATCAGGACAACGTGGCTGCATAAATTGAACAGTGAAGTTAAAACCTGCAGAAGTAACATAAGTATGAGTTGTATTGCTGTTTATGTGCCGCAGAACTCAGAAGATTCTGAATGAAATTAAAATGCATTCCACTGGTGTGGAATCAGGAACATTTGTCAAAATTGTTTTGTACAAAACTCCCTAGCTTTTCACAGCTGTATAAATGCTCCCGCAAAGAAATGAGCACCGAGTGAATAAAAACAGATGTAGCATTTTGCGTATTATCAACAAAATCTCTCCTGTTTTCATCTTCCCAATGTCTTACCATAACTTCATTTATGACATAATTCTGTACATAAAAACGCAGGGAAAGTACTTGATCTTGGCACATCCCCACAATGGCCTTCAGTATAGTCTTGTGGTTACTTATATTTCTCTAGAGATAACCTTTGCACAGAAACTAATTTTCTAACTAAAAACCCCAACCTTTCAGGCAGTGCACTCAAAACGACACCAAACATCCTCTGCCCTACTGAATGTAATTGAGTCAGAACATTTAAAGGCACCTGAAATGAATGTTCACTGAACAGTCTCCGTTTTGATTCAGGAAATGGATTTAGGGAATTTTTCAATACCCTGTGAATTTGAAGGAGAGGAAATTACCTTTGGCTATTTAAAGTGAGAGAAGGCGTGCTCAGAGCCTTAGGCCAATGTGTGATCATCAAGCCCAAGCTAGTTGAACCCGTCTGCCGCTGGAAAATCACTAGTGGCTCTGTTTCATAAGCTCCGGTTTTGCAGCTCTTGTTAAAAATGTCATACAGAGGCAATTCCAGCAAAACTCCACAAGGGTGCTCATCTTGCAAAGTTAACTGTCTTTGACTATGTTTCTCCAACTGTTAGCCTTCCAGAGGGAGCCATGTCAGTCTTAGGTTAACTTGGTATAACAGCTCCAGTCACTTTAAGAGTCCACATACAAATATATTTTACAGCTTTTAATTGTTTCAGATTTCTATGAGGGTGGAATATATTCGAACAGACATCTCCATAAGTGACATGATTATTTCATTCTAATCTGAAAACCCAATTATCACCTTGTTTCGGGAGACAAGGAACAGCTTTAGAGGCAAACTAATATATCCTATCAGTGTGTCACTTTTGAAATAATAGTCATCTTTGCAAATAAAATTGTTACAAAGCCTCGTTGAATGAAGACGAGAAATGGAACCCCCTCACGCTGTAACACATTAAAATTAACTTCCCACAGGTTTTTAAACTGTTTACTACATGCTCAGTGTGTTGGATCATAAAAGAATGTGACAGCATTGACAACACAGAAGATCAAAAGCAAATGTGCTTCCTATCAGCTTTTAAAAGTAAGCAGATTTCACACACCACATAGATACATCATATGTGCAAATGCACACAAATGGAAGAGCATGCTGTATGCCACAATAAGGAGAGATCACAGCACACTGATAAATGGTAGGAAAAGAACCTGCATTGTTAAAAAAATGGTATTTTAATCACCTCAAATGTACAGTTGCCAACAGTCTCTGTTTGCTCGTAGCTTGCTTGTGTGTTAAAATTTTTTACTTGCTTTCATAGTGGCTATACATGACAACTTGTAATAACAAACATATCAATGATACAAAGAGTAAAAAACACATTTAAGTAGAAGTTAGCATTTATTATATTATTAAAATCTGTAAAATATTATTCTAAAATCACGATTACATTGGAAATAAAATTAGCGATGTAGTGTGTCATAGAAATGCTATGATATAGATAATTCCTCCATATATTTACTTACAGAAAATAAGGAACATTTTAAAGAATACACTTTGTTCCCATTAGAAAATAATCTCAGACTTTGGCTTTTCTATAGTTAGTAATGTTACAATTAAGTCATAGTATCAACCCTAAGACTTTCAGTTTGACTGTAGCAAAGCTCCTTCCACATAGGGTTAGGGCTGCATTTTTCACCCAATGTGATCAAAGCTCTTTAATTAGTCAGTGGGGTGGGGTGCATTGATGTCCTTTGCCCTCCTGCTGCACACTGCTGAGACTTTGGCGCTTTATAACAGATTCTCAAGCGCACTGGCTGACATTCAAACGCAACTCAGATTACACTTCGTTAGAAGAGCTGCATACTTCCACATGAGAAGGACTGCTGATGTAAATAATCTAAGTCCTGGCAACGCAACAACCAAACAATGACTTTGCCAGTGAGCATATTCAGCAAGGACTCATCCAATGTTCTCTAGAAGGCTGAACTGCTGCAAAGCTGAGTACATGTACGCTCGCTCCCTCTGCTGGCTGGATTCTACAACGTTGTCAACATTTTAAAAAATCTTTTAGAGACTTATAAAAATTGACTTCTATGGCTTCAGCACAACATGGGGTTACCCGGCAGTGAGGAGATAGGGCTTAAAGATTTATAGGGACAGACACGAACCATCATTCTTGAGGCAAATCACACATTATTTCTGATTTTCATCAAAAATGTTTACATTCATTCGATGTAAAAACTATAAATAAACACACGTTTGAAAATAATAATAAAAAAAAATTGACTTCTTCCTTCCTTCCTTCCTTCCTTCCTTCCTTCCTTCCTTCCTTCCTCCCTCCCTCCCTCCCTCCTTTCCTTTCTTCCTTCCTTCCTTCCTCCCTCCCTCCCTCCCTCCTTTCCTTTCTTCCTTCCTTCCTTCCTTCCTTCCTTTCCGATATCCTCACTCTCTCTCTTTGATATTTTGGGAACTTACTAGGAATATATACCTAAAATTGAATCCCCAAATTTGTATACAATTGTACCTTAAAGATTACAGTTAAATTACATCCCTACATTAATTATACTAAAATAAGAAAAAAATTGATTAATTTTTATTCTTTATTAATAAGAAGTTCTTTTAAAAAATTATAACAAAATAATTCAAATACATTGTGTTTGATATATCAACTAAAAATGAACAATCACAGAGTAAGCCTAATAATTTTCCTCAATAGGTATGAAATATAATTTTACAATAATTTTAAGTGAATAATTTGAATATAACACATCAATTATATTTAAATTACCAAATTCAGTTAAGTAACCTAGACCATGCAACTTGGAATCATTCCAGTTTTGCAAATAACAAAACAAAAGTCACCCCATTATGCTCCAGCATGCAGTTTACTTAATGACTGTTCAATAAGGTTTGCTGTCCATGGCATTGGATGGATGGTGCATCAATATCTCATATCCAACAGATAGGAAACTGGCTTTGTCATTGTCATCATCACCCCATAGGGAACCTTTCATCTGTATTGACCTATTGCTTGGCAGTGCTTTCATCCATTCCACATGTATATACTTCCATTTCCAGACTCTTGCTAATCACATACATATTCTCTTTGGCTTTTAAGCAAGGCAACAATCAAAACTTTTCTTCCAGAAGTATATTTCCTTAGTCTTACTGCTGTTTCATAACACTTAATTAATGAAGATATGTGTGTGTTTCTGTGTGTGTATCATCACTAATACATATATACATACATATAAGTATATACATGTATACACATAGACATACATACATCACACACATATAAAGATACGCTATGCATGTCCATTCATGTATATGTACACACACTGGTTTGGGTTTGAAATCTTATATACTTGAGGATGACCTTGATCTTATGACTCACAAGTGTAGGGATTACAGATGTGCACCATCACACCTAGTTTTACTTGGATACAGATCAAATCCTGGGCTTTATGCTTGCTAGCCAGGCATTTTAACAACTGAGAAATACTCTCATCTGTGATATATTAAGGGAAAAAGTAAAGATCTGCTGTCTGCTTTAAGCCGTTTGTCACTACAGGATGGACGAACTCTGGGTTCAAGCACCTGGGCACAAGTACTCAGCAGTCAGCTTGAGTGGGGGCAGCTGTCTGGATCCCTGTCAGAGTTTCTGCTTCTTACTATTCACCAAGATAATTATAACTGTGATTCTAATGAGTAGCTCAAGTTTTCCAGTGACAGTCACAGAAGTAGGATGAGGAAAGCCTGGGAGAATCAGAGAAACCTGGGAATAAAAATGGATGCATTAGAGAAAGGAAGCTGGTGGAACTGAGAATATGGTGAACAGTGACTACAATACATACTGGTTATTCACTATTTGGTAATCACTATTAAAGAGTTCTTACTAGAGGGAAAATTCAGAAAGAAGTTGGATCCTCCTGGGAAACTGGAATATGATATTGACATTTCTATTTACGATTCTTACTTTTAACTTCTAAATCTTTCCATATATTTTATCCATTAAAGAAATGCTTTCTTTGGTTGGTGGCTTAGTCTCTGGGAGCTTCCAGGGGTGCGGGTTAGTTGAAACTGTTGGTCTTCCTATGGGGTTGCCATCTCTTTCCATTCCTTCAGTCTCTCCCCTAACTTTTCCATAGAGGTCCCAGACCTCATTTCAATGATTGGCTGTGAGTATCTGCATCTGTCTCAGTCAGCTGCTGATAGAGCATCTCAGAGGACAGCCATGCTAGGCTCCTGTCTGCAAGCACAAAATAGCTTCAGAACATACACGAACTGCACCAAGGTCTCCAGCACAAATGTAGCAGGAGACTACCTTCTTTGGCTTCAGTGGGAGAAGAGGTGCCTAAGTCTATAGATATTGCCTGGGAATGGATGGAGAGGTATGAGGAGAAGAACTCTGCAAAGGGAGACCAGGATAGGCTGTAACAATAGGCATGTAAATAAATAAACTAATTGATAATGATGATGATAATGATGATGATAATAGTAAAGAAGTAACTTCAAAAATAATGCTTTCTTTCAGTTTTAGGACTAATTCCGATCAATGCATAGAAGTACGAGGGTTACTTGGGTGCAGTCTATACTTCATTTGTATATGGTTCGTGTAAAGTACAGAAAAGAAAATATAGACTAGAAAATGCTATGTACATGAATATTTTCTATTCAAAGAACAAATCTGTGAGGGAATCCTTTCTTCCCCCCCTAAAAAAAAAACCACCCAGTCTTTCCAAGTTAATATTTTAGAATTAACTATGCTCAGACAGTAACTGAGGCTTCACATGCCTGTGTAACCACACATTTTCTAAAAGAAAGGTATTAGTAAGTAACACCTAGGTGAAGCCAGAAGCAGCTCAGAGCATCTAATTAGTTCAAATTAGCTATGTCAGGGGATTACTTTCTAGGTAAAATTATCTTATAATGAGGTGATTAACCTCTTTGGAAATAGTTCAGGATAGTCTTACTTTATATTTAATACACCATATAAAGAACCATTACATCAGGGGTCCTCAAATTTTTCCCTGGGATAATTTTCTATGAAGTATCAGTTGATCTTATTCCTGAAAAGCAACATGGCACTTTCATTATACTATTGATCTAGTGAGTTCTAGTGCATCTAGAGATGCGAAATCAGGTAAGCTTCACGTCAAATCAACTCGCTTAGATTATATACATTAAGGTTATATACATTTAGAAAATAAGAATTGAACTCTAATCAATTACAAATGATGGCTCTAGATTATCCAGGAACAAAAGGAAACAATATTGCTATCAATTTCCAATAAGGTAGTATAGTCATTTCTCAAAGCTGCTTGTCCATTGTGCATTAGTTTAGAGAATCTCTCCCATGTCCAGGACACTCTTGTCAACAACAACAGATTAGGTCAGGACACAAGGAGGACTAAGTTCTGTGACTTTAGCACTGCAAATAATTGATAAATTGGTGTAAGGGTAACTGAAAATTGTAGTTTTATTGCTGCCTAAGTTCATATCATTTTTTTTCAGTTTAGGAGCTAATTTACTATAGACTATATATATGGACTAAATTTATATTTACAGTAATGTATGCATGTATTTATATATGTATGTATATTACATGTTTGCTGCCACACCGTTGGGAACAAGATTTTATTTACTTTCTGTTTTCATTTGATAAACATTTTCCAAAAAATTAACTTGTGGTTATAGAAAATATGGGTCTGAGTAGTTTTTTTTCTTTTCTAAAACCGCTAGTAGTAATTAAACAGTTAAGCACCAAGGAAGTACTTAGATAATTCTTGTGGGTTTTGGGAGAACATTTCTGAATTAGCTGTTTCTATTTTTTAATCTTGTCTCCATGTTTTCTTAAGAAGTGAATTAGTAAAATTTTTGCATAGACCACATGCAAATTATGTAAAATTAAATATAAACACTAGGAATAGAACAAGAAAATCAAGGAAAATATCTAAAATATGTTCAAAGCAACTATATAAATTAAATCTAATTATCTTGCAAACAGAGCACAGAAATAAATATTTTAACCTCACCTGGAGAATGTATAAATATAAACAACCCCTATTTTATTGACATCCTTTAGCTTTCTATAGGTACCTTAACTTGGGACTTCATAACATACCTTTCTTTGTACAGTGTCAATGCAGAATTCCCTGTAGTTAATTATTTTTCTTGGAATATCTGACTAAGTTCTCTTCATAACCTTATGTTCAGATTTCCATTTGCTTAGTGATTCTACAGACTTATTATCTAGCTGAACGATGAACATTAAAATAAGAAACATTAATCATGGAAAAGTAAGTCAGATCAACAGCAACATATTATCCAAAATGAGGTAGTTCAGTTCACTCTATTTTCTTCCCCATGGTTTGCTGCAAGATAAGAGGAAAGGAGTACACAGGGGAAAAAAGAGGAAGAGAGGGGTAAGAAACAAAGAAGGAAGAAAAACTACTAAATTGAATCTGTACGCATACCATAGCTCCACAGACTCCATTCAAAGCATCTGTCTCACAATCAAGCTTTTCAAAAGTCAGGACAGAGAAGTTTGTACCTAGGGATAATGACATCAGGAACCAACAGGGGAGACTGCAGGGAATCAGAGAACCTGAACTACTGAGTCCAGAACTCTATTACTGAGTTATCACCCACTTTCTAATTTGCTCATCTCAAAGCCATTATCGATACTCTCCATATACAAATGAAAACCTATGAAGAGAACAGCATAGATTTTTATCCTAAGATCATTATATTAGAAATATAGTAATTATGAAATTTTTTACCATAAATATTATGATATGAATTTAGAATATCTTAGAAAATATGTGTATGGAAAATATACATCCATGCATTATGGTCTACATAAATACATACAACTATCTCAATTTATCTTCTATCTACATACATTTCATTGATTGCAAGCAATATGTGATACATCTATAGAAGCTGACTTAAGAAACCTACTGACTTATTTAGAACATGTCCACAGGGTTTCATATATGGAGGGTAAAATTAATAATTGTGCAAAGTAAGAATGGAAAATGAGTATGTGTTTTCGTAAGGAAGACTAGTGGGTACTAGCAGGCAGAAAACACACACATACACAAGAACTTAAGTTGTAGAATTCTCATGAGAAAATAATTGTGTCAAATGACCCCTGTGAGATGCTTATAATTCTAATGAGCAAATACTGTGCTAAAAGTTCTTAAAGTGACAAGTGCTCAAATTTTATTTTTGAAAGTGTTATTTAACTAGTTGGCTTATTAAACAAAAATGTTCTATTGGTCTAGAATAAACAGGTGCTCAATACATTAAGTTTAATTTTAAAAGTAAAGAAAATCGTTGTGCAACAATGCAGTCCTAAATGATACAAATCGATGCCTTATCAATCACATCAGAAACAGAATCCATTCTGTCTTCAATTATAGTACTTCACCATTGTACACATATAGTAATGCAAAAATTAATTCTACATGCTAGAAGCTATTTCAAATTAAAGTCAATGTGTTAAACAAAGTGTAATTCATAAAAGCTTAGAGTAAATGATAAATAAATTCAGTCAATTCAATCCTAAGAAAAACTAAACCAAAACATATTAAAAAAAAGAAAAAAAACCAAATGTTAAAAAATCTTCACAGATTATCCCAGTCTACAACATCTACAGAATCCCTGTGCTCTACCAGAGACTATTTCAGTACCCCAAGTAAGACCTGCCCACTGCTCAGCAATGCTTTTCAGAGTCCAGCCAGATTTCCGCCAATAGCGCTCCCTCATCTCCATATCCTGGCCCACAACTCTAGAAGAAACCTACTGTGCTACCAGAGGCTAAACCAGTATCTGGAACCCTTAAAATTCCCTCTTCTAACAGAGGCTATGCCAGTGCCCAGAACCCCAGAGCCACAGAGGCAAATGCTATCACTCAAAACTCCAGAGGTTCCTCAGGCTACCAAAATCCCAGATAGGGAATGTGACAGGACTAGGAGACTCACCAGAACCACAGAATGCTTAGGCCAGAAGAACAGAGAGGAAACAGAAATCAAGAGGAAGGAATCCAACAAAGGTAAACTCATAAATCAGTACATAAACCTATAATTATCCCAAACCCAGTCTACAGAGCTATAGTAATTAAACCACATGGTATTGGGGAACAAAAACCATACAGGTTGATCATTTTATGGAAACAAGGATATAAAAGTAAATCTACACACTTATGAACAACTTATTTTTGATAAAGAAGTCAGATATATATAATGGAAAAAAGAAAGCATCTTCAACATATGGTGCTAGATTAACTGGATGTCTGAATGTAGAAAAATGCAAATAGATCCATACTTGTCACCCTAAGCAAAATTAAGTCCAAATGAATCAAAGACCTCAACATAAAACTAGATACAGGAACCTGATTGAAGAGAAGGTGGGGAGTAGCTTTGAATTTATTGACACAGAGACAATTTTCTAAACAGAACAAAAATACCACAAGGACTGTGGTTGATAATTAATAAATGGGACCTCATGTAATTGAAAAGCTCTTGAAAGACAAAGAACACGTTAATAGAACACTGTTCTTTTTTGACACTCTCAAAACACAGCCTATAGAAAGTTAAAAAAAAAAAAATACCAACTCGACTTCTGACAGAGGGCTAATATCTAAAATATATAAAGAACTCAAGAAAGTAGACATTAACAAACCAAATAATTCAATTAAGAAAGAGATACACATTTAACCGAATATTCATCAGAGGAAACTCAAATAGCTGCGCGACATTTAAAGAAATGTTCGTCATCCGTAGCTATCAGGGAAATGCAAATAAAACTGCAATTCCATCTTACGCCTATCAGTATGGCTAAATCAAAATCATAAGTGACCGTTCATTCAGGCCAGGATGGGGCAAGGGAAACACTCCTCCATTGCTGGTGGGAGTGCAAAGTTGTACAATCACTTTGGCAATCAATATGGCTTTTCCCAGTTTTCAGAAAATTGGGAGTTGATCTACATCAAGACTCAGCTATAGCACTCCTCAGCATATTCCCAAAGGATCCTCCATCCTACTCCAAGGACATTTGTTCAGCTATGTTCATCACAGTTTTATTTGTAATATCCAGAATAAAAAAAAAATGTGCCACATTTACACATTAGAGTATTACTCACTGTTAAAAGCAATCACATAATGAAATTTTCAGACAAATGGATGGAACTAGAAAAAATAATCCTGAGTGAGGTAACCCAGATTCTTAAAGACAATGATGGCATGTACTCCCTAATAAGTAGATATTAGATGTAAAGGTAATCATGCTACAGTTCACAGAAATAGAGATACTTAATAACAAGGAAGGCTTCAAATGCATCTCACTATAAATGGAAAATAGAATAGAGATTGTGGATGGACTGGGGGCAGGTATGGACTAGAACAGAAGTAGTCAGTTCAGAAGAGGATGAATGGAGAGAGTTCTGGAAGAGATGACTGGAATTGGGGTATGTATTGGGGGGGAAAGGGAGAAACTTAGTGCAGTGGAAACTCCCAATAATCTATAAGGGTGGCTCTAGTAAAGACGCCTAGTGATGGGAGATAAAGAGCCTGAAGTGTCTATCACTTCTAACCTGGCAAGGCTTCTACTGAAGTACCAACCCAACTACCTTAGTTTGGTGTTCGTTGCTGTGAATAGATATCTTGACCAAGACAACACTTATAAAAGCAAACTGGGTCTGCCTTACAGTTTCGGAGGTTTAGTCCATTTTCATCATGGAGGGAAGCATGGGAGTGTGCAGGCAGACATGGGGATGAAGGAGCCAAGAATTCTACATCTTGATCAGAGTACAGCCAGGAGACTCTGCAGTCTACTGGCTAGACTTAAACATATATATGAGACTTCAAAGCCTCATCTCCCAGTGTCAAACTTACTTTAAGAAGACTACACCTCCTCCAGAAAGATCACACCTCTTAATAGTTCCACTTAACATGGGTCAAGCATCTTCAAACCACCACACAAGCCACAGAACCTTTGACCTACAAGTCATGTCTACAAGATGTGCTGGGGTAAAGGTGGTGCAGAACTTGTGGCAGTGAGCAACCAAAGACTGGTCCAGCTTGAGACTGATGCCAAAAGAGGAGTCCAACCCCTGACATTGCCTGGAGGGCCAGGAACCATATGTTGTATAGCCCAGAGACCAAAGATAGAACTAAATAAAACCATCAAAAAAAGTCAATGAAATGATTCTTATAGATATTCTGGTGTACTCATAGACTAGAGCCTGCATAACTGTCATCTAGAGGCTTCAACCAGGAACATAGGGAAGCAGATTGCAGAGGCCGCACATCCAAACATTAGATAGAGCTTGGAGAATCCAGTGGAAGATGAGGAGGAAGAATTGTAGGAACCAGAGGGATCCAAGACACCAGAAGAAAATCCAAATATATACAAATCCAATTATGTACAAAACTAGGTATATAAATATATAATCATGATATTAATGAAAAAAATTGAATGCTTCCTTATTGTTTCAGAATTTATTTAATCAAATTCAGGGAATAACTTTTCGACCATGTGTTACCATATAGAATTACTTGACTGTGTTACATTAGTTTGACATAATCAACTAATCTGGGCTCAAAGGTACTCACAGAGACTAAACTGACAGTCAAGGAGCCTGCATGGATCTGAGCTAGGCTCTCTGAATATATGATATGGTTGTGCAGCTTGGTCTTCTTGTGGGACTCCTAAGAGTCGGTGCAGGGGCTGTTTCTGACCCTTTTGCCTGCTTTTGGACCTTTTATTCCTAATAGGTTGCCTCATCCAGCATTAATATGGGGGTGGGGTGCCTAGTCTTATTGCAACTTAATGCGCCATGTTTGTTTGAATTTTCTGTGTGGACTGCCTTTTTCTGAAGGGAAATTGTTAAAGAGTGAATTTGGGGAAAGGAGAGAAGGGTAAGGACTGAGAGGAGAAAAGAAGAGGAAACTGTGGTCTAGACATAATTTATTAGAAAAGAAAAGATAAAAAATATCTTTACAGAAAGAAGTATGCACAGAAAAATATCTGAAAAGCTATGTTATTTGCTACATATAAAATCAAAATATATTTCAGATATGTAAGAAAAATAAAATGTCAATTATTGGCACTTACTAAGCATGAAATAAAGAAATATGTATAAATACATAATATATTAAGGAAAAAACTTGAATACTTCTTTAATATTTCAAGATGTATTTATTCAAATTCAGTGGACCAAATTTTCAATGGTGTGTTACAGTATAGAATTAATTGATGGTGTTTAGTTTTGACATTACTAAAATGTTTTTTCTCAGTGCTAAGAATCAACTGTTAGTGGTAGCTGTGTACATGCTAGGGTGGTACACTATACCACCATGCCATCCCCAATTCACTAAAGCTTTCCATCATTTTAAATCCACATTTTATAGGAAAACTCAACTGAAAGGTCCCCCAACAGAGACCCTCACTCAAGTCCGGGGGAGTGCACCCAAGAACACACAAGGGATCATCTTGATGTAAACACATGAGGCAGGCAGTTTACTGACAGAGAGAGCTCTGGATCGACACATATCTCACACAGGTGACAGAGGAGTCGACCTAGAATCTCAAAAGCATAGGGTTTATATAGAAAAGGGTTGGGGATGCAGGGGGCTTTGGCACGGTTGCACATGATTGGCTATTTCAAACTTGAGTAAGCGGGTCTAGGATAGAATGGGACGGACTAACCTCACAGAACAGCCCTTTGTTCCTGGTCTTCTTGGAACTGAACTGTGGGTGAATGCTTATCTGGGTATAACCTTGAAACATCATGTACTGGGCTCCCGGAATGCTCAGTAGTCTATTGTTTCTTTGGCCTTATACTTTTTGTAGCTAATCACCGAGGCCCAAGGCTAGCAGTCTCACGGTCCTGCAATTTTAACTATTTGTGTCTCTGAATTAGAGAGCCCTATTACTCTTGTCATTCTGAGCTAAATAAAAATCTTCTTTCACAACTAGATTTTTTTTGTTTAGATAAGAAATAATAATCTTCTATTTTATTATTTTTTTCGTTGCATTTTTTATCTACAGCAAAGAAGAAAGTTTAAGATAGATTTTGTTTTCCTGTTTTTATCCTGGACATTATAATTTCCAATATTTAATGGGATATGGAATATACAGGATAATGTTCTTTCTCAGTTAAGGCTAGATAAGCACTATCCATACAGTTCAAAGAATGCATAGCTGTAATTTGGCAGTTTAAAAATCAATAAGTATGATTTATGAGTTATTTATTTTGACTAATTAAATATTGCTTCAGTAATATATCTTTTCAGATGGATAACATTTATTTAGAGTTAAAATTTGCTGGGTTTTGGAAATAGACGAATATCATGTTATTCAGCTCACAAAACGAAAATATACACATACATAGATGTGTTTGTATAACATATAGGGGAAGACACTTTGTACATTAATATTGTTACACATTAGAATTAGTAGGTGTCTGATAATTACACATTGTTAGCTAACTAAATTTAGAATAAGTAAAAACTAATCTATAAATATGAACTAGTTTCTTCCCTAGATGCTGTAAAATAATTCATGACAAGATACAACTTAAGGTAGAGTTTCTTTAGTTTATACTACAAGGAAATACTTCAGTACAGGGAAGGCATATCAGCAAGAATATGATACACCTGGGCAAACTAAGTCTGTAGTCAGGAAGCAGAACGTAATGAAGGCTAACATTCTCCTTTTTCTGTAGTGTGAGAATTTGACCTGTAGAATCATACTACCTGAGTTTAAGCTTCCCATTTTGCTTACCAAATGTACTAAATCCCTCATGGACATGCCCAGAGATTCATCTCTAAGTTGGTTATTGTTATCACCAAATTAGTAATTAATAAAAACCATCATAGGTTCAACACTTGTCAGCTTGATAGTTCCCTGCATGACTTTTAGACTGGAAGTATCCACCTATAGGTTCCTGGTTATCAAATAATGCAAGCTCCATCCAGTCAAACTTAAAATACACACGTCTTTAACAATTCCAACACTGCTAAAACAGGAAATGTACAATTTCTTCTGAGACTCAGGCAATCTCTTAACTGAGCATCTGTCTAATAAAATAGGCTACATATTTTCAACATGCACTTGCACAGAATAATCAATCTTATTCCAAAAAGAATGAAGGGAGGCATATGAAAAAACATTTCAGACCAAAGAAAGACTGAAACCAAGTAGTGAAATCAATAAAACTCTATCTCTTAGTCAGGTACGAAGGCTCCTGATAGAATTGTCTGGACCCGAAGGGCTTAGGTAGTCCCAGATTATGGTTTGTTGCCTGAAGCACATGTAGACCATTCTTGGTTAATCAAACTGTATTTGTAACTTTCTTTGGAGACATGTGATGCTTTCTCCTCACTGTATTGGACATTCCACTGAAAGACAAGATTCATTGTTGTGCTTTACACAATGGTCTCTCAGGCCTTGACTGTAGGGACTAACTCTGTCAATCATCATCAGGTGTCAGGGCCTCTCAGAAGCCATGGAGTAAGACTCCATGATCAACTCATGGTTGATGATTTTAGAGCTTCTTTAGCAGCTGCTAACTCTTCTATATCTCTCCTCAAACCAGCTCCAAAGACTGAAGTACAATATAGTCAGGTTTGTCAGAGTAGTGGCTCCATTCCCGTTATCTGTAATTTACAGTATTTACTTTCTGCATTAATGTGACAGAATGCCTGCCAAGAAGCATTTTTAAGGAGTAAGGGTTTATTTTGGTTTACAGTTCAAGGGAATACAGAACATAAAGACATGGGAGGCATAGGTGAGACAGCTTGTCACATTGAGGCTGCAGTTAGGAAGCAGAACGATGAAAGCTGGTACTCAACGAGGTTTCTTTTTATGTAGTCTGGGAAATCATCACTTCGAATGATGTCACTTAAATTTGTATGAATTCTTGCAGACCGTTATCCCAATCTAGAAAATCTCTTGCAGGTATGCTAATTAATTTGTCTTCAGGGCAATTCTAGATTCTGTAAAGTTTAGAAAACTCTGCCTCATTGTATAAATCAGAGACCAGATACTTTCAAGGTTCAGTGTACAAATAAAACAATTATACCATTATAATCACTTATCATAGTGTTTTCTAACTGGTCCCTTTAATTCATGACAAGATAAGTATTTTAGATATAATGCATTAATAATGTGATTTAAAACACTTCTGATAAATTAATTCTATGAACTCAAGTGAAGAGAAATGTCTGAAATATAACTAAAACTTCTGGCATAGAAAATTCCACCTGAATTGCTATTTATACATTGTTCAGTAGTCTTGCTTCTGGAACTTAAAATATTTTTTCTTAAAATATGAGGTCCATATAATTATCATTTTAATGGAAGCATATTTTATAGTGACTATTGAACAATTAATAAAAAGAATTCTTAAGAACAAGAATTTAAAGAACTCTAAATATAACCAGAAGAGGTGAACTATATGTGAAATCACAACAGCTTGAAAATGATTGTAGATGCTAACAGTCAAGTTATATTTATATTTTAAATACCAATATTATATAACATATGGTTTTAAATTGTATTAACATGTGTACTTCAAACACTATTTTGCCATGAGTTTAAATCTGAGAAGTCTTTATATATTTTCAGTTTTATTTTAAACTTTAGAAAGACAGACAGTGTGTTATATTTTAACAGTTAACTTAGATCTATCTAGGAACTTGGAAAGAATAAGATATAAACCTTGCAAAGTACACTTTTTTAAGCAGTAGCAAATTATCTTTCCAAATTATTTTGATTCCTAGCATAAGAAGCATAGGTAGTGCAAATTATATATCTATAATCTCTATCTCTGTGTATAGCTATATCTAATCATCTATATCTATATCATCAATTTATATCTATCTATCTTTATCTCTGTCTATAGCTATACCTAATCATCTATATCTCTGTCAATATCATTTGTCTATATCTATCTCTGTCTATAGCTATATCTAATCATCTATATCTATATATCTGTCTATAGCTATATTTAATCATCTATATCTACATCTATATCTGTCATCTATAATTATAACTATAACTAACTATAACTATATCTATATATAATTATTTTCCCTAATATAATTTTAGAAATATAATGTTTTAAACAACAAATATACTTCAATGTGAGTATACTAGAATATGGCACTAATGGTAGACAGCTTTGACAAGAGCTTTGATTTGAAACACTTTTACTGGTATCACTTCTAAAAGCCCGTTTGCAAATTCTTGAAAATATTAAAGTGTACTGTGGCTGAACTTGCCTCATTGCTGAAATTGGATATCTGCCATGTTACATTTAATTGTTTTATGTATAACTTACTTTCTCAGAAAAATGTTAATATCTTCAATTTTTGTCTTATTGCTTCGAGACATGCCTAAAAGCTTGGGACTTGAAATAAAAAAATCTACAAAATTATAGGCTGGAATATACATACCTAATTGATTGAAGCTGTAGAGATGGTATCTATTATAAAGCATTTTATTAATTGTATATTTAGATCTATACACCTAGGATTCATCTACATTTTTCAAATTTTGGTCTTTGAATTAAAGAAACCTAATGAAACTGAAATAAATACACAATAAAAGCTTGAAAGTATGGAACAACAATCATTTTATAGGAGATATACATAATAAAATAAGTATTTTTAAAAATAAGAAAAACACCAGAGTACATGTCTTGTTTTATCTCCTTTTTGGCAGTTCCTGGTTCCTGTCTTCACACACCTTTGGAATTGTCTATAAACAGTTGCCTCTACTAGCTCATGACTTCTTTAAAGGCATGAACCTGTTGAGACACAAATATAGAGCAGCAAACAACTAGAAAATCTATATCTCCTGGTTCCTCCTTATATGTCATTCTTTATAACAAATGATAAGTTTTATAGCAGGGATGTGGCTAAGTCAGTAAATGCTCTTCATAATAGCATAAGAAACTTGTGTTTAGATCCGATGTGAAAGAGAAAAAGATGGGCGTTGTTGCATGTGCCTATAAATGCAGTGCTGAAAGGAATGAAGGCAGACCATCCCATGAGCTTAACATACAAGCAGTTTAGCCAATCAGTGATCTCCAGGTTCAGTGAGTAATATTGATGTCTTTACAAATAGATCAGGAGACATCAAGGAGAAGCTAAAAAGTAGCAGGTGATATTCCTGAGATGGTTTTGCAATGGATTATAGAGTTAAGAACAGATTTGCTTCTGCAGGCAAGACCCAGTAGAATTTTATTTCAGGAAAGATTCCTACTATTCATATGCTTTTCTTGTTATTGTTGAATATACGTAACAATCACTAGGTATTAGCCCATCGTTTTGAACAGATTTCTTCAAAGTAACGAAGATATACTGTCTTATAGTGATGCTATATAGAAGAATAGATGACTTCTTAATTCTTAATGATAATCCTATAAGTATTCCTAAAATTATATTAATAATTATTAATTTCTTTCATAACGGGACTGCTATTAAATCCTTTCTGATATCAAAACTGCTTTGAGAACTCTGCCAGGCTTCAAGTGTTACTAGTTAATTGGTTCTGAGATAGCAAACAGTCATTTACAACTTAAAGCAAATTCTAAGAGGTTGTAAAACCATTAACCAAAGGTCATAAAGAGGAAACTGAGAATTTACTATAGGTGCAAGGACATGTATAGTACAGTATAGGTACAAGATAAATATTAATAAAATATTTTATATCAATACATAACTTCCCTAATATCTTAGTCACAAAATTTATAATTTTTAACTCTCCATGAACCTGTAGAGCTAGTAACAGATGATGAATATTAAGCCAGATAATTACTCTTAATGGATGTAAACATCTTTTTTGTAAACTTCTTATTCAATTTATGATTTAAATTTATGTGTAAACGTATGATAAACTTTTTACCATGTGATCATGTATTCTGAAAGATGTCTAAATGTTGAGGACAAAGAGAGAAAGAAAACTTTTGAGACAAGTGAACTCAAGAGGATCTTAGAAGTAAAGACATTGAGAAGAAGAGCATTGTTACATTGGAGCAGGAGGAAAGAACAAAATTAGAAGGAGTATACAGAATAGAATAACTTAGAAACTACAAGGCAACTTTAAAAATTAAGAGAGCAATATACAGAATACAGACGAAAGAGAAAAATCAATGATGTTACAGAGAGAAGAGAAGGAACAGACAGGCTTCTCCTTACCATGGCACAGAAGATGTCTCTTCTTAGTAGCAAGGGAGGCTTAGTTTTACTAAAGAGAACAAAGCTTTCTTCTTACAGACTTGGTTTTGATTCATTTAGCAATAAAAGTGTAGAAGCTTTTTCTTTCTCTATACAATAAAGATTGGAGCTCATTTTTCAACCGGAATGAATGAATTCTTTCTACACTGGTGCTTGGTCTTTTGCTCCATATACATATGTCAGTATAGATATATGTATTTAAGTATATCAGAAGAGGAACTATTGAGGCCTAACACCCTATCTATGCCTAATATTCTCTCTTCATTTCATTTTTTGTCATGTAAAATGCAGATATAAAGGCAAGAGCTAAATACTGATGTCTGTTTGGGACACACAAATTCTCTGACATTTGAGGAGGGGGGATGTAAATGTCATGAATCTTAGCTATGCATTATCAAATTTGATTGCAATATAAACACTTTGATATTACTCCACATATTTAATACTCTCTCATACACTGTCCTTCTTTCTTCTTGCTGAATACATCTGTGGAGTTAATGTCATATATAACGGCTGTCCCCTTACACTGACGTGTTTCTTGAGCCTTTGATGGTGTTTGTACTTCATGAAACATTGAAGCAAATGTGGTACCTGCTGCATCTTCCAAGAAGGTGGGTCCTTTGGACCTAATATCTCTTTTAATATATTACCATAAACTCATGGATGATCTTTGGACTGATATTTGGAAAATTATATCTTACCTTACATGGTATAAAAGAATAAGATGAAATACATGAATTCATATAGTGCACAAAAATGGCTGAAGTATTCAAGACTAAGAGAGTTTAAAGCTAGGAGTGATATAAAACAGACCTTCTCCACTTTTTTTCTAATATGAACAAGAATTCTCAAACAAACATTCAGTCTCTACTCTGCTACTTTTTTTCTACCAGGTAATCAGAATCAGAAGTCTCTAGGAAGGGGAGAGCATTCGGGCAGTGTTTGAGGCTCTACCAGGGCTCTAGATTGGTTCTACATTTTCATTTGAGATTCAACTATGCCTCTCAATTTTCCTGTCTATAAAAAAAATATAAAATAACAGGTAAGATTGTTTTCAAAATATGCAAGGTATATTATCAAGTGATGCAACCTACAGTGTGAATTTGTTTTGTATTATATTATTATTGTTTTAAAGTTATCATACAAAAGTAAGTTTCATAATAGTGTCTTTATACATATATGACATATTAATTTCTATTTATCTATCTTTTTTGTGTGCTTAGATACACACATTTATATTTAGAATTTTCAGAATATTTATATAAGAAAAAGGCATGGTGTTTGACTTGTCTTTCTGACTTTTGTTTACTTTTCTTAATGCAAGATATTCCAGTTATATCTAATTTCCTGAAAGTGCCCTGACTTATGACTTAGGTTTTTTAAATGCCTGAATAGACTCCTATTGTATATATGTCCATTTTATCCATGTATCTCTTGATAGCATCTGGGTTATTTCATTTCTTAGCCACTTTGAATAACTAAGCCATAAACAGAGATGTGCACGTATGTCCATGGTATGTTACACTCGAGGTTTGCTAGCATAAGCTCAAAAGCTGGAACAACTGAGTCCTGTGACAATTGCAATTCTAAATTGGTAAAGAATATTCAAACCAATTTCTAAAGTGGTTTGCTAGTTTATGCTATCACAAGCAGTAACTAATAATACATCTTTCCATACATCTTCCTCAGCATTCTTTATGGTTTTGTTTCTTAGCAATATCCGTTTTTACTGGATGGTAGAATTACAGATATGAGACAGCCTCATTGCTATATATATGGGTGGGTGGAAGTCCAGTCTTCCCAGTAACTTTTGCTAAAGACTTCTTTTGCCATTAGACTTTTCGGATTGTTTTGTGAAACATTTGTAGCTACAGCCATCTTTTCTTTTCTTTTCTTTCTTTTTTTTCTTTTCTTTTCTTTTCTTTTCTTTTCTTTTCTTTTCTTTTCTTTTTTCCTTTTCCTTTCATTTTCTTCCTTCCTTTCTTTCTATTTTGTTTGTTTTCAGGTTGTCCTCAATTTTCTATTTTTGAATACACCCCCCTTTTTTTTGGTGATAGTTTTGTAACTATACTTCTGTAGTAAAGTTTGAGATCAGGAACTGTGGTGCCTCCAGTATTGTTGTTTTTTCTTAGGATTATTTTGGCAGTTTGATATCTTCTGCATTCCAGTGTAAACTGTAGGTTGCAATTCTGCATTCTCAGTTCTGCAAAGAAGGTCATTGCAATTTTGATGGAGATAGGATTTAATCTGTAGATCGTTTGGTAATATAGGTACTTTTAAATTACTGACTTTTTCAAATCCATGGGCATGTGAGGTCTCTTCACTATCTTGTGTTTCTCATTTTCTTGTTCTGGTGTATAGAGGGCATTCATATCATCAGGTAGGGTTTTTTCTTAGGGATTTGTTTATTAGTTTGAAGCTAACATGAATGCGATTTTATCCCGTCGACATTCTTTTTTTTTTTTTTGGCTAGCTTATTATTGTTATACAAAAAGCTTTGGATTTCTGTGTTGACTTTGTATACTGCTACTTTATTCGACCTGAGAGTATTCTGATGATATCATTTTGATCTTTGAAGTATAAGATTCTTTAAAAACTTATATTCAAATTTTAAAAAATTAGAAGAAATGAATAAATTCTCAGACACATATGACTTACCAAAATTAAATCTATAAATACTAGAAGAGATCTGCAATCAGCAATGGATTTGAAGCAGTAATAAGTTTTCTCAGCAAAAACACCTTAGGACCACATGGATCCACAGCAGAATCCTTCTAAAACTTCAAAATATGATCATACTAAAAGGCCTCAAACTATTCCTCCAAATGTGGAAGAAATTTACAAAGCTAGTATTTCTTTAGCACCAAAAAAAATAAGCATGTAATTACCACAATAAAAGAAAACAATAGAAAAATTTAAAACTTACTGACAGTAGATAGAAGAAAAAGCTTGCTATAAGCTCATAAATTATTATTTTTAGTACAAGACACATCTTAAGGAAATACCTGAGATGGGTATTAGTATTATTTGTTTAACAAAAATATTTAAATGAATTTAATAAAAATTAGATAGAACATGACTAATTATGAAAACTGTTTATTAAGATTATTCAATACATAGAACCCTCAAGTCTACAGTTTAGGAAGGTTTAATTTTTGAAATATTTTTATAACGTTTGTTTCATAATCTTGTTTACATGCAAGAAAATTATGTCATCTACAAGTATATGATGAAATTAGCATAGACACAAGAACTTACAGGAATATTTACAAAGTTGCATGTATTCATAGACAGTTACCAGTTAGCCAATACAGAGAATGCTAATAAGTAAAGCAATAAAATGTCTATGCAGCCATACAGATTATCATTTTTACACTTTAAGCAATACCAAGTGAAAATGAGTATAAAAAAAACTGAATGTGATTCACCACTTTTGCCCCACCGGTTTAAGGTAGAGGCTAGATTGCCCTCAAAGAGTAAAAGCTAAAGTGACAAGCTTTTCCTGTTTCCCTGTGTAAGGACAAATATCACAGTACACAATTTAGAGCAGCAATATTTTCCTATTGATTATTGGAAAGGCAATTTTTACTGGCATTTACTTGAAGCTAACATGGGATAGTGGTCCATAGGGTAGATGCCTGAGATAAATATGTAAATAAAAACATTGAAAGTTCCAAATCAAAGTTTCATGTTTTCCCTTGGAATAAAGGATGATCAGCATTCACATACTAAGCTGTATGTTATTAACTGTAACTTCCAACATATACCAGCAGTCTCAATTAATCTAGACCCCAAAGATCTCTCAAACACTTGACCACCAAAAAGGAAGCATGTACTAGCTGATATGAGGCCCCAACACATATACAGCAGACAACAGACAGCCGGGTCTATGTTCAATCAGAGATGATGCACTTAACCTTAAGAGACTGGAGGACCCAGGGAGTTTAGAGGTCAGGTGGGGTGAGGGGTGGGGGATGGAGGTGGGGAAACAGCCCCCGTGGAGATAAGGGTGTGGGTTGGAGGTATGAAATGTGGATTAGTCGGAGGGTGGATGGGGGTTGGGGGAAGAAATAAAATCTGGAGTGTAAAAAATAAATAAATAAATAAATAAATAAATAAATAAATAGAGCACGTGAAATTGAGAGAGACATGATGCCCACTGCCCTCTACATTATAGCCCCATTTAAACCAAAGAAGAAAAATTGATTCATTTATACTTTCATCTTAATGTGAACGTCTATTCTGAACTTACATAGAAAGGGTCTAATGCACACAGTGATCTTCTGTAATGACATAGTTATCCATAGCAATCATAATTAAAAATCCATCATTTGTTGCCTTACCGGCTGTTGAATTTCTCTGGGTGCTTTTCTCTCATGATGTGGAATCTGTGTGCAATGGAAGCATCCTAAAAGAAGAAATGGAGGAGTGATATTTGTGATTTTATTATTTTGTAGAAATATAAATTAATAAACAAGATTTTATATCAATTCGTTCTTTACAGTATTATTGACAAGAAGATGTTCTGAAATTGGATGTAAAGTCTAGGAGAGTATGCCTATATAATCTTGCCAAAACCTTTCAGTTATCATATTTATATAAGAAAATAATTTTTATTTAAATTATATATCTTTTAATTCCTGGTATCTGTCCCATGCTTAAATTCTGTTTAAAGGAATATATTTTGTCATAATGTCAAAGAGTAGTTGAACATATTCCCAAATAAGAGTAAAAAGGATGGCTTAGGTAAAAAACTTGTCACATCAAGACATTCTTGCTCCTTTGAGATTGATTGTCGGTAAAAGGACAATGAGAGTCTGGTGATCTAAGAATGCAGTGTAATCATTGGTTTCAGACGTTGCTCCGCATGCCCTGATGTGCAATTACTAACTGTTTATAACACATACAGCTTTCTGACCCATCTTCTGTAGTGGAGAAAACCAACAGATAGAAGGTCACAAAGACTTGGTGACAAATATAACTCATCTCTCAAATGCTAAATACAGTGGTTCTGTAACCTAATGGATGCCACTTCCTCTTTGGTAGTCCAGCCAGAGTTTCTCTTTAATAGAAGAATCAAACTGAATGTGTGATATTGCTGGAGGGCTGAGACTCAAGCTTTTGGGGCATAGACCATTGAATCCAATATTATGCAGCCTTATTATTTCAAGTGAGGAGATCGTTTTCCATTTTCAGCTACACATAATTAATCACTCAAATGTGAAACTAATATATTTACCAATCATCTTAATAGAAAAGAGCTTTCGTGATTGAATGATAAGTTTGCTTCAGTCTGAAGACAAAAGGAAAAATAAAACTAACTCAAAAGAAGTAAAGAAGTTGTGGATTTGAAAGAATCTTGAAAACACTAATCAAGCATTAAAAGTCTAATGAATGAAGTGAAAAGGCTAATGTGTTTGCTCATGCATAACAAAGCACAAGGACTAACAAGAAGGACCAAGAGCTGCAGATGGCAAAGAGGCTCTCTCTGCAAGACAGAGCAAGCTGCAGCTATTTATGGACATTTTACAGACTATCAATTGTCAAGTAATTGAGTTATTTTGCAAGAAAAAGGACACAACTGTATAGATAGAATAACATAGAAACAGCAATTATAATAAAATTTACTCATAGCATTCTCCATGAATTGATGTTTCTAACATGCAATTTTGAAACAAAAATAAAACACGGTCAGTATAGTTGACTTTTCTTGGTCTAATAGCTTGCATATTTTGTAACAAGTATTATAAATACTCACTAAGACGTCAATGTAACATTGAAATTATGTATGTTTCTTATAGTGCTATACAATTAATACAGAAATTTAAAGCAAGCTACTTGATCTGTAATTGTTTTTTTAAAAAGCATCAATCTTAATTTTATTTCTACTAATACAACATAAACTTGGAGTATCAAACAACTGTGTAAATCCAGCAAAAAATTACACAAAAGCAGAGGAAGAAGACTCAATGCCTAAGAGAGTGAAGAGCCAATACTTCTCGTCCATTTGAAGAATATCATTGAATTAATTTTACTTGAATTATTTGTTTCTTCCAGTTATAGTTCACTTAGAATGCTCTTCTTTAAATTATATACTTTTGTAATAAAAATCTTGTCCTGGAAATACAAGATAAGCTAGGTAGAGAAAGAGAAATGAGAAGAAATGGAAACCAAAGAATATTTAAACAGATAGGAATATATTTGAGGAAACTCTCTGTAGAGCATTACCATGCCCACTAGCCAATGATTAACTTAGTATTATCTCTATCTCCAAGATACTCTGAACATTGAAAAGAAGAGGGAAATAAAGCCAGGGTGGAACACTGGCAAGCCTTTCCCCTTTCAATGGATTCCACTGCAGAGAGAGGGGACCTTGTGAGTGCAGGGTTGACACTGGACAATGACAGCAGGTGTTCATTTGGGGGGAGAATTCAGACTAAATTTGCTAAGGACCCTCTCCCTCTGGCACTATCCCAAGGGGCCTGAAGAAATACTGTCAGCTGCTGCCAACTTGCTTAACAGCCATTGTTTTAGAGACACTTAGGATTCTCTAAGGAGAGATCACGTAAGAAAATCCAAAGAGGGTATGTTAATTTTAGCCTTTCTACCTCTATGTAATGTATTTCTTAGGGAACAAAAAATGAATGAGCTTAATGTCAACTTCCTAGCATACATAAACTGAATCCAGATCGGTTTCTCAGTTCCAGGCCATGAACCTGTCAACAAATTGGTTTTTCACCTAGAGGTAAAGTTTCTTTATGTTTAAAGAAATTATATCCACTCTGTTGTGATGGCAATTAAACACAGTGATTCTATACAACATAATTTATTTGCAAAGGATGCTCATGTGGTTCATGAACATGCTAGAACGTTCCTGTAAATAAATTGGATGCTAAACATGGTTAATGTTGCATAATTTTTAAATATATATTTTTTCTTTTAAGTTGGTTTTATTAGTTCCTTAACTTATAAAAAGTTTTATATTAATTGAATTCAAGAAGTAAAAGAAATATATCAACTCCATTAAAGCAAAATAAATTTAAGTTTCACAGTTTTATTTAAAAAGTAGTGTCTATGTGATTTTGGATAGATGTAGTAATACCTATATAAATGTATATAAAGTGAAAGAATTGCTGTTTATGAAAGAATCAGCTATGTATGATTCTAGCTATATCTATCTTAACTATTCTTTCTTTTATGTTCTTCTACAATATTAATTCTGTTCTTATGCTGTCCCTATTGTTAAAAAATTACCCTAATTTAGTGAGTACTTTGTATAAGATGATGGCAAATTATTACTAACATTTCATTATTTTCAATATTGTAATTTACCATAATTTGGTCAGTTCAGTGAAGTTGGTTACATCCATGTCATTCTCTGTTATCATAGTACAAAACAAAATGATACTTATATGTGAGATAAGAACTACATGTAACTTAAATCTGGACATTTTGTCACCTCCCTAAATCAACCCTTTTTTGACAATCCCCTTTGGGAAATTGATCACTATAAACTGAAAGAAAGGAACGCGTTATTATGACATCACTGCAACTGAAGATATTCTTGAATTCAAGTACTTCCATCATTGAAATTATCTAAAAAATCACTTTGTAAGGATGAATATGGAAAATTATATATGATATGCCAAACACTGGAGTATGTAACTGAGGCTTAGAGATACTCAAGGCTATAGGTAAAAAGTCAGGGGTTGGTTACCAGCCATAGCAGAGAAAGTAATATAGAATTTGTGACCATGAGAGAAAAAATATTTACTCCAAGATATGAAGATACTCGAGATTATTATAACATTAGTTTTTAACTTCCTATTTTGTATCTCCTGCTGGTAATTTGGTTGACCAGTTCAATTAGAAACAAGAAAACAAGAAGACTATTATGTCTTATGTGGTGGTTTCAAAGAGAATGGCCCTCATAAGCTCATATAGTTGAATATTGGTCTCCAGTTGGTAGAACTATTCAGGAATGATTAGGTGATGTGGCTTTGTTTGACAGGGTGTTTTATTAGAGATAAGCTTTGAGATTTAAAATACCCATTATATTCACAATTATCTATCTTTGCCTTGTGGTTGTTTCTCAAGATATAAGCTCCCAGCTACTGCCTCAGCACCATGCCTTTTGCCTACTGCCATGATTCCTGAGTTTATGATTGTGGGCCAACCCTCTGAAACAGTAAGTCTGCAATAAACTTATTTTACTATAACTTGCCTTGTTCATGGTGTCTTATCACAGAAATTTAAAAGTCACTAAGATATACTCTATACAGGACACTTCCCCAGGTCAACAGCAAGATGGAGAAAGGCAGAGAGATATAGAGATGAAAAGACAAACCTGGAGTAGAAGAATGATGGCTCAATACATATAGAATAGAAAATCTGTGTGTGTTTATGTAAGCATCAGCATAAGACTATGAGAACAAAGTAACTCTACTATTAAGACAGTGAGTGCAGTATTAAGCATAAATTAAGTATATATAGATACATATATATATTACATTGTGTATATACAATGTGTAGATACATTATATATTTATGTATCTATATATAATACTTTAAATGAGTGATACAAGATAGCAATATATATATATACTATACAGTATATACATGATATATACATATATAGTAATATATAATATTACTTTATAGGGTATACATATATATGCTTATGTGTGTATAATACATATAGTATATATTATGCTATATATGTAACAAATAGTATACAATATATAGTATATTCATTATATAAAGTATATACATAATACTAAAGGAGTGATATAAAATAATCATTGCATAGTATCTGAAAATTTTTCTAATTGAGGAAACAAAACCTAAAATACATTATTATTTTGGAAAACTTCAAATGATTACTTTGAGCTTCAGCTACAAAATAGCAAACCTATACTTAAAAACATGTACTACAATAGGAATATTTATTTTTTCTTTTAAATAATTTTATTGTAATCACTCTTATTTACATATATTTCACACAGAAGAGCTCTGGAAACTGGGATGACTGAGTTAGGATATCAGAAGATAATACTTGTCCTTAGCAAAGCTACAGATGACTGCCAAGGAAAGACCATAAATAATGAGTTTCACTCTTGCTCCATCTTGTACAAAACACACAATATTAGAATGTTCAGAAACTTCTAGAACAATTTCTTCAAATACATAGCAAGTTTTCTGTTGTAAATTATAGAAGGAAAAATCATTTATCTATATAATATAATTACAATTATGTGCCTTATATAATGAAAGTGCATTATAATATACATTTATTTTAGTTTGTAAATTGCTAACTTGTTTCTATTGAATAAAAGAACTTAAATTTCTCACAGAAGTTTTATTTTAATTAAGGTTTTCTAAATTTGTAGACCAAAATTTTATGGAGTATACAGTACAAATGGCTAGTTTTATTATTTGATCAATACAAAAGAGTAATGGCCCTGAAGAGTTATAGTACCCATGAGTAATAAGAGCTTTTTCTGTTCCTTGAAATTCTTTATATATATAGGTATATGTAGGAGATCTCTCTCTCTCTTCTCTCTGTCTCTCTCTCTAGTGTGTATGTTGGCATTCAGTTGTGTGCATGCCATGAGGAAGATTTTGTTTAATGTTGTGAATCTTCGCTAATCACTCTTCCACTTTATTCTCTGAGGCATTGTTTCTCAGTCGAATGCATTTTGTTTTATCTGATCCAGGGATTCCCTGTCTCTGACTTCGAAGACTGCATAAAGACAAGCTACCAGACACATCTTGCATACACATGGGATTTTGCAAGCAAAATTCAAACTTTCATCAGTGCCTCAATTGATTTAATACCAAGCCTTCTCTGTAACAGCTTTAATATACATTTGATCTTGTGATCAGCTGATCCCTTTCTATATGATGTCAGGTGAGGAAGAATGTATTATTTATATCATCAACACATAAATTGAAGCTTTAGTAACAAAGAAACAGCTATATTGTACCTGTTACTGAAAGCATATCTCATAATTATATATTTTTGATGGACCTGGCCAAGAAATTAAGTTCAGTCTAAAACCTGTCACAGGGTTGTGTATATCATATTGCTCAGTTTGCAAAATAAATGTGATTAAACTTCTGTATGTTATAGTTAGTTTGTCAGTTGCTGTGGTAAACATCATGACAAAACAAAACAAAACAAAAAAAAAACAACTTGGGAGAAAGGTTTCTAATAGGTTACTGTCCATTCTAGACAGAAGCCAGGGAAGGAGTTCAAGAGAGGAACTTGAAGGCAGTAACTGAAGCAGAGACCATTGAAAATGCTGCTTGCTGACTTGTTTCCCTTGACTTGCTCAGCTAACTTTCTTAAATAGTCTAAGCACACCTGCCTAGTGACTGCCATGTTCACAGTGGTCTGGGACCTCCTGTGGCAATTAAAAATTAAGAAAATTCCTTACAGATCTCACCACTCGCCAGTTTTTTTATGTTTTGTTTTGTTTTTGCTTTTGTTTTTTGAGCTAATTCTTCCATTGAGGTTGCCTTTTTTCTAGGTGTGTTAAATTGGCAGCAAAGATACACCACTACACAACTGAAGACTACCCATATTTCACCTATGGTGTGAATGACAACAATGTGAGCAGTAACCAATAATTTGGGATATAGAGAAGAAAGACATGGAGGAAAGGGAATAGACAATGGTAAGCATAAAGGAAGTGAGGAAATAAACTCTGAAAACGATACAAAATTATTCATAAAGCAACAATGAACATGGTTGAGCAAATGTGTCTAAGGTAGAATGAATCATCTTGAGGCATCCCAGAAGATCTTCTGCACTCAGAGCATTTGGTAAGAACACTTCTGAAGTCCCACAGGTGCCACTGGGAGCCCAGTGGACTCGGAGACCCATCATGGATGGTGGTAACTAGAGTGAAAAGATCAAGTAGAGTAGGAAAGGAGGAAGGGGGACAGAGGAGAGAATATAGGGAGAGATAGGCAAATTAAGGTCTATTTGAGGTTTGTATGGAAATGTAACACTGTAGGAGCTTTGTGAAATATGTACATATATGAAGAAGGTCTAAATGAAATCACCAAATAATATGAAAGACAGGCCCAACTGGATATCTCTTATCACCAAAGTACACTTCCAGTCCTGGATTGGTTATATCTAACTGAATTTTTTTCCAGTCTCATGGGAATATACAAACATTCCAAGCTGGTGCCAAAACCAAAGTTTGCTGTATTGCATTGATGGAATGGCTTCATTACTGAAGACAGAAATCCTAGACAACTCATTGAACATGGAGAAATCAAATTGGTGCCTACATAGAACTTTTACCTCTATATTCTAGTGGTTTTTGTAATGAAAGGTACTATGAATGCTGCCAAAAGGGAATCAAAAATACAAACCTAGCCAAAAACTTTTAAACACAATGATTTTATCCTCTTTAAACCTTATGGTAAGAAAATGGTGGCACAAAGCTTGTAAGTGTAACCAAATAATATCTGATTTGAATAAGGCCACTCTACCAGATGTAACACATTTCAACACTGCTTGAGTGACCAAGAGACTGAGAGTAGATAGTCCATGGACCTAGGATAAAACTAGATACTAGATAAAATGAAACAAACAATCAAACAAATACACAAAATATAGCAAAAAATATAACTCCTAATAACAGTCTCTATATTCACAGATCAGTGCCTTACTCAGTTATTATCAGAGATGCTTCATCTTGCAGTGGATAGGGAAATAATACAGAGATACACAGCCAGACATATTGCAAAGATGGAGAGTCCATTGAACACTTAGTCCTACTTGGAAGGTCTCCATCAAAGCTATCTCCTCAGGTTTCAGAGAACTGCATGAATTAGGAGATAGAAACAGTATAATATCCAATAGAATAAACAGTTCCATAAAACCTGAGGAAATAAAAATAGTCATCAAAAACCTTCCAACCAAAAAAAAAAAAAAAAAAAAAAGAAGAAGAAACTCATGGTTTTAGTGCAGAATTCTACCAGGCCATCAAAGAAAAACTAATACCAATATTCCTCATAATATTACACATAATGGAAACAGAAGGAACATTACCTAATTCATTCTAGGAAGCCACAGTTACTCTGATACCTAATCCACACAAAGACCCAAAAAAAGATAGAGAACTTCAGACTAATATCTCTTATGAATATTGACACAGAAGTCCTTAGTAAAATTCTTGAAAACTGAATCCAAGTACACATAAAAAGCACCATTCACCACAATCAAGTAGGGTTCATCCCAGGGATGCAGGGATGGTATGATATATGAAAATCCATCAACATAATGCACTATATAAAGAAACTCAATGTAAAAAGTCACATGATCATCTCACTAGATGCTAAAAAAGCATTTGACAAATACAACACCCCTTCATGTTAAAAGTCTTTGAGAGATCAGAAATTCATGGCACATACCTAAAAAAGTAAAAGCAATATAATGCGAATGAACAGCCAACATCAAATTAAATAATGAAAACTAGAAATGAAATTAAAACTAAAAGAAATCTCACTAACATCGGGGACAACACGAGGTTGCTCACTCTTTCTCTATCCATCTAATATAGTACTCGAAGGTCTAACCACAGCTATTAGACAACAAAATGAGATCAAGTGGATACAAATTGGAAAGGAAGAAGTCAAAGTATCACTATTTGCAGATGATATGATAGTGTACATAAGTGACCCCCAGATTTTACCAGAGGACCCCCACATCTGATAAAAAATTCATCAAAGTGGCAGGATATAACGTTTACTCAATCAAATCAGTGGTTTTCTTTTACCCAAATGATCAGCAGACTGGGAAAGGAATTAAGGATACAATACCCTTCACAACAGCCACAAATATTGTAAAATATTTGGTTTGATTCTTGTGGGACTGCGTAAGGGTATCCTGGTTCTTAGCTGGGCATGGGCCTAGAACCCCGAGACTCCAAGGGAGAAACGGCAGGAGTTCGGCTACGTCCCCAGAACTCAGGGTCCTGAAAAGCAGTCTAATCTCCATAGACCTACATTGTTCAGTCACGAAGGCCATTACAGCCCCTCCCAAAGTGCACAGGGTGTAACTACAGGCCTCAGGCCCTAGAGATTTACATACTAATGAAGGTCAGAGGGCGGAGCCAATTAACCATTCCTCCCCAGAACCTCCCCCTTTCTCCCTCCCTACTTAACTCAGGTCTGCCCTGAGTTTGTGGGGGTACATCCAGATCCATCCACCATCTGCCATGACAATAAACCCTTTTGGAACCAAGGACTTCCTCGTGTCATTGGGGCCTGTCGGGCCCGCTGCCGCCGAAGCCTCCAGTCCCTGGAACCAGGAACCTTCCTCCGGCATGTGAGACAGGCTGCCTGGAAGCCTCCAGGCAGCCTCCACCTCGTGGGCCCCTGGGCCGCTGCCACCTGGGCCCGGGGCCTGCCGCTGCGCTGCCTCGTGGGCCCCAGGTCTGCTGCTGCGTGGGCCCGGGCCTCCCGCTGCGATTGCCATTTTTTTCCTACATAATGGCGCGACCATCGTGGAGCTCCGAACAGCCATGCAACTACAAACAAGCTAGCCGAAAAGCCGTCTCTCAGACAACCACCAGGACCCACATCTTCAAGCAAGTTAACCAGGCCGCCACGTCTGCTAAGCAAGTACTTTTACCAAATCTCTTCCTCGGGGTGCTGCCAGGGCCTCTTTCTTCCCTCCCCCTCTTTTCTCTCGGCTGTGGGTAGGCCGGCGTGCGCCCACATGCCCGTCTCAGTCCTTCCGAGGCCTCAGAGCCCAGGGCTTGAGACCAGTCGATCCCTAGCTGCCTGCGGGCAAAAGGATCCCCAATTCCCCCTCTTTTCTCTCGGCTGTGGGTAGGCCGGCGTGCACCCACATGCCCGTCTCAGTCCTTCCGCGGCCTCAGAGCCCAAGGCTTGAGACTAGTCAGTCCCTAGCTGAATCTGAGCAAAAAGACCCCCAATCCAAGAGCTCTGCACCCCCGTGGAACCAGACTGAGTTTGTTCCCCATCCAAGTACGAGCCTGGCCGTGTCTACTTGGTGCGGTGTGAGACAAACACAGCCAGACCTTCTGCGGCCCTCCTTTTCCCTGTCGTTGCATGAAATAAACTCAGCCAAGATCCCGTGAGCTCCTGCCATGCTGAACTACCATCCCAGCCTACTGCGTCATGGCAGACACATGGACCCACAACGAGACAGAGACTCATGCCCGTGACTGCCCATGCGCGGGCCTACATCATTCCCTACAGGTGGTAGAGAATGTGGGCAAAGCCAGCTCCAAGAGTACCCCCCCGCTGGTGCCTGCCAAAAACCTCTCCACGAACCGTGAGTAACTCCAGCCTAGTTCACAAGACTAGGCAGGTCTCTCACTATCCCCCCTCCTCTCTCTCTCCCTCTCTCCCCTCCACGTGTTCTCCAGCTCAAGGGCAAGATGGCAGCGACTCCCTAGCCTCCACTCTGCCCATTCCCCAGCTCCACAGAGAAGACTCCTTCACAGCTAACTGCTGTCTTTAAGGCCACAGTGCCTGCTGTGATCTTCGTTCTAAAACTCTTTTCCTTGAGTGAGAGACTCCTTGAGGCGGAGACTGTCCTGTTCCTCTTAAAAAGCTCTGACTTCAGTCTTTAACACACTGCCTGCTAGCATAGGTTTCTCTCTTCCCACGTGATCTCCAACTCAACAAGATGGCGGCGACACTAATCTCTGCTCTCTGCCCCTCCCCCAGGGGTCAGCCTTTCATGAAACTCTAGTCCCCAGTGATTTTCCCTCAGGGGGTCAGTCTTTCACAGGCTGCCTGCTAGCCTAACATAGACTTCCCCCACTCCTCCGTCATTTGCGGCCATTTCTGGCTGCCTGAAGCAACAGGGCTGGTACCCTGGTTGCCCCCTTCCCCCTTCACCTCCTAGGTCATTTGCGGCCAGCTACAGCCCAGCTGGTTTGCCTGAAGTCCCTTTGCCCCTGTGTTCCTCTCAGTTTCTTTCTTGAGGCTAAAACTCCAGGCTGAGCCTGGAGAAACTGTGCGCCAACTCCCAGCTTCTCCCAAGAGCTGCCAGCTACACGCCAGGTTCCACGTGTCTCTCTACCATAACTCAGTCTCTCACACAGAACCTCACTCGTTCTGACTCTCTATCAAGCTTCTAAGTTTTTCTTCAAGGTTGGCCTTTTACTTCTAAGAAAAACAAATGGGGAATACCCTGGCCTCTCTGCTAGAGCACCCAGCCAGCACGTGGCAGTCCAGCCACAACATGGCAGAGCAGGCCCCTCCCCTACTGCCTCTAAACCCGCCATTAATGCCTTTTCTTCCCAACAGGAAGACCTAAGACAACAGTGTTTGTGCTTTTCAACCCAAAATTTTTTCGCTTTTTCTTATTCACAAGTGCCTTTTAAGACAAATTTCCTCAAACACCTTTGCCTTTCCAAGATCTTAACGACAGACCGTGATGTGCTTGTTCCCAAGTGACTTAATGCTTAATATTCAGCCTTTGCAGAAATCCCCATGCCGGGGTGCTGCTTTCCTGTTTTGATTATCCTATAGGTGCTCCCAAAGTCCAGTGGAGACTCCATCTTCTGGAACCTGCCTGAGATGCTAAACTGCCTTCTCCTCAGCCATCTCGCCAGACTGCAGATTCCAGAGACATGCTGAGATCCAGACACAAAGCCACCTCCTGGAACCTGCCTAGGAGGCCAAGCTGTCTTCTTCCAGCTACACTGCTTAACTGAAGACTCCAAAGCTAAATCCTACAGAAGACAGATCCAGAGCTTCCAGCTACAGATGAACTCTTTTGCCAAAGTCAAATAGCTAAAGTTACATGTTAGTGAGGAAAACTTAATGTCTATCTAGATTAGTCAGATGTTATTACCCTCAAACTGTATCACCTGTATTCAATTGATTCAGTGATCTTTTGCCTTCCCAACCCCCACCCTCAACTCCCCTTCCTTCCCAATCCCTACCCTCAACTCCCCTTACCCTGTAACTTAATTGTGCTAACCCCTCTGACCTAAATAGTGCTTTCTTTTAACTTCCTCATGCAAAACTTTTACCACAGATGACACAGTGACCCCCCTTTTTTAAAAAAGTAAAGGGGAGGAGATGTGGGACTGCGTAAGGGTATCCTGGTTCTTGGCTGGGCATGGGCCTAGAACCCCGAGACTCCAAGGGAGAAACGGCAGGAGTTCGGCTACGTCCCCAGAACTCAGGGTCCTGAAAAGCAGTCTAATCTCCATAGACCTACATTGTTCAGTCACGAAGGCCATTACAGCCCCTCCCAAAGTGCACAGGGTGTAACTACAGGCCTCAGGCCCTAGAGATTTACATACTAATGAAGGTCAGAGGGCGGAGCCAATTAACCATTCCTCCCCAGAACCTCCCCCTTTCTCCCTCCCTACTTAACTCAGGTCTGCCCTGAGTTTGTGGGGGGTACTTCCAGATCCATCTACCATCCGCCATGACAATAAACCCTTTTGGAACCAAGGACTTCCTCGTATCATTGGGGCCTGCCGGGCCCGCCGCAGCCAAACCTCCAGCCGCTGGAACCAGGAACCTTCCTCCGGTATGTGAGAGAGGCTGCCTGGAGGCCTCCAGGCAGCCTCCACCTCACAGGCCCCGGGCTGCTGCCTGGGCCTGGGGCCTGCTGCCGCGTGGGCCCGGGACTCCACCGCTGCCCGCCAGTTTTTTCCCACAGATTCTAACCAAGCAAGTGAAAGATCTGTATGATGAGAACTTCAAATTCCTAAAAAAAGAAATTGAAGAGACCTCAGAAGATGGAAAGATCTCTCATGCTAATGAACTGATAGAATTTACATAGTGAAAATGGCCATCTTACCAAAAGCAATCTATAGATTTAATACAATCCCCATCAAAATACCAACACAATTCTTCACAAGTATAGAAAGAGAAATTCTCAACTTCATATGGAAAAACAAAATCCCAGGATAGGCAAAACAATTCCCAACAATAAAAGATCTTCCTGGGGAATCACCATCGCTGACCTCAAGCTGTACTGCAAAGCATGCTGTACAAACTGCATGATATTGGTACACAAACAGACAGGTCAATCAATGGAATAAAATTGAAGAACCAGAAGTAAACCCACACACCTACGGATATTTGATCTTTGATAACAAAGCCAAAAAACATACAGTGAAGAAAGAAAGCATCTTCAATAAATGGTGCTGGTCTGACTGGCAGTCGGGTAGGAGAATGAAAATAGGTACCTATTTGTTACCTTGCACAAGGCTCAAGTCCATGTAGATCAAGGACCTTAACATGAAACCAAATACACTGAATCTAATAGTAGAGAATGTGAGAAAGAGCTGTAAACTCATTGGCACAGGAGGAAATTTCCTGAACAGACACCAATGGTTCAGGCTCTAAGATCAACAACTGATAAATGAGACCTCAAGAAACTGAAAGTCTTTTGTAACAAAAGACACCATCACTAGGACAAGTAAGTAAACTACAGATTGAGAAAATATCTTCACTAATTCTACATCTGACTGAGGGCACATATCCAAAATATATAAAGAACTTAAAAAGTTAACCACCAAAAAACGAAATAATTCAATTAAAAAATGGGATATTGTGGGAAAAAACTGGGCGATCGCAGCAGCAGGCCCCAGCCTACGCAGCAGCGGCCAGGGACCTGCGAGGTGGAGGCTGCCTGGAGGCCTCCAGGCAGCCTGTGGTGGCAGACCTGGCAGGCCCCAATGATACAAGGAAGTCCTTGGTTCCAAAAGGCTTTATTGTCATGGTGGATGGTAGATGGATCTGGATGTACCCTCCCAAAGTCAGGACAGACCTGAGTTAAGTAGGGAGGGAGAAAGGGGGAGGTTCTGGGGAGGAATGGTTAATTGGCTCCACCCTCTGACCTTCATTAGTATGTAAATCTCTAGGGCCTGAGGCCTGTAGTTACACCCTCTACCTACCAGTTCACTTTGGGAGGGGCTGTAATGGCCTTGTGACTGAACAATGTAGATCCATGGAGATTAGATTGCTTTTCAGGACCCTGAGTTCTGGGGGCATGGCCGAACTCCTACTGTTTCTCCCTTGGAGTCTCGGAGTTCTAGGCCCATTCCCAGCCAAGAACCAGGATACCCTTACGCAGTCCCACAGGATATAGAGTTATACAGAAAATTCACAACAGAAGAATCTTGAATGTCTGAGAAGAACTTAAGAAATGTCCGAAGTCCTTAGTCATCAAAAAAAATGCAAATCAAAACAACCCTAAGATTCCTCATATCAGGCAGAATGACTAAGATCAAAACCTCAAGTGATGATAGCACATGCTGACAAAGATGCAGAGAAAGAAGAACACTCCTCCATTGCTGGTGGGATTGCACGCTGGTACAACCACTCTGGAAATCAATTAGGCAGTTCCTCAGAAAGTTTGGAATGGCTCTACTTGAAGACCGAGCTATATGAATCTTGGGCATATACCCAAAATACACCCCACCTTACAACAAGGGCATGTGCTCCACCATGTTTATAGCAGTCTTATTTGTAATATCTAGAAGCTAGAAATAACCCAGATGTCCCTCAACCAAAGAATAGATTCAGAAAATGTGGTTCATTTATACAATGGAATACTATTCAACTGTTAAAAATGAAGACATCATAAATTTTGCAGGACAATGGATGGAACTAGGAAATATTATCCTCAGTGAAGTAACTCAGACCCAGAAGGACATATGAACTCACAGATTAGTGGATATTAGCCGAAAAAGTACATAATACTTGGGATACAACCCACAAACTGAAAGAAGCATAACATGTAGATAGGCCCCAGTGAGGGTGTTTCAATTCTACTTAGAAGGAGAAAGAAAATAATCTTGGGAGGTAGACAGAGGGAGGGAACTGAATGTGAGAGGGGAGAAGGAGTGGAAAAGGAGAACAGGATCAGGTGTGGGTGTAGGACAGTAGAGAATCTCAGAGGCCAAGAGAATGAATGGAAATAAGCAGTCTTACTGGGGCTGGGGTGGGGAGTGAGACCCTCTACAAATTGCCAATGATACAGGAGGTGAGAGACTCTATGAACTCAATGGGGTGATCTTAGCCAAAATTCCCAACACTGGGGAAAGCTAACTCAGAGTCTATCTCAAGTAAGAAGACAGGGCCTCAAGCAAAGGGACAGGATTACTAACCTAACCCACAGCAGAATTTCTGACCCAGAACTGTCCCTGTCTAAAAGAACTGCAGAAACAAAAATGGATATGAGACTGAAAAGAAGGGGGTCCAATGACAGGTCAAACTTGGGATCCAGCTCATGGGAGGCACCAAGGCCTGACACCATTACTGATGCTATGGTGTGCTTACAAATGGAGCCTGGCATGGCTGTCCTTTCAGAGTTCCTAACCACAGCTGCCTGAGACAGAAGCAGACACATATACCCAACCATTGAACTGAAGATGAGGATGCCTATGGTTGAATTAGGGGAAGGATTGAAGAAGATGAATGGAAGAGTAACCATATAGGAAAACCAGCAGTCTCAACTAACCCAGACCCAAGGGAGCTCCCAGAGACTGAACTATCAACTAGAAGCATAGGCCCCTGCACAAATATAGCAGAGGTCTGCCTGTTCAAGCCTTAGTGGGAGATGTGTTTAATCTTGAGAGACTTGAGTCCCGAGGGAAGGGGGAGGCATGGTGGTGGTGGGAGCACCCTCTCAGAAGCATGGGAGGAAGAGGAATTGGATGAGGAACTGCAGGAAAGGGCAATGACTGGAATGTAAATAAATAAAAATAAAAAATTCTATTTTAAATATGCTTTCTTGTTATCATACTCTTAAGAAAGAAGCTAATCAGTATATCAATGTTTGGAGACTATCATTCAAGACTGCCATCCAAATTAATTTAGAAAAGTTGAATTCGATCTTTCTCAGAAAATACAGCATACTTTTTATCATAAAAAGTAACTACGGAACTCCCACATTGAAGCAGAATATAGATATGCAGTCATCTTCACATGAATAAGATTAAAGTCACAGAAGTCTGAAGAGACAAAATTATTTGCTTCTAACATAATGTAAAAACTTAAACCTATGCTGGTATGTCTATTAAAAAAATTAGGAATTCAGAAGGGAAATACCGTGCTAATCTTAGCTTTGATGCCACCAAACAGAATTGTCTGCAGACTTTTCACCCTGGACAGAATGTGTTTATGCATTAGCGGAAGAAGTAGCTTTTGAAGGAAAAGACATAGTGTCAGTTTAGGCAACAAGCCATCGCTGGAGTTGTAATAATAAAGGGAAATACAAAACTAACAATGGAAGAGCATACATTGTGTATTGTTTGGGTATTATTTGAAATGTTAGATTTAATATTTTCATCACAAAGAAAAATTTTAGTAAGGATAGTAGGAAAAAAAACACTTAAAATACACACTGGCTTAAAGGTAAGTATTGCTGCGTGTTGGTCAACGTGATACATATTATGGGAATGTACAATAGAAATGTTAATCTTTGAATTAAATAAATAATGGAAAGTGCTACACCATAAATTCTGAGAAGTGTATGGGAGAGGTGTGGCTACTTAAGTAACAAGCAACTACATCCTACCCACAGCAACTGCAAATACTTTGTGTTGAATAAAGGATCAGTGTCAGTTACAAACTATGGTCAGGCAAAACTCTTCCTGCTGTGATATCTACAGTTCAATTTGTGGTAAGTCAGAGAGGGCCAGTTTATTATCCACAACTCCCCTCTGCTTCCCTTTTCCCACAAACTTTGCCCTCTCTGTTTTCTGCAAAGAAGCCTCTACTTTTAGACTGATTTTCTACAGTAGTTCCCAATGGTTTATGAAAGAGAGATGCAGGAGATAGGGCTAGAGCCTAGAGGGGCTAAAGATTGGACAGGAGAAGAAAGGTCTATATAACAGTGATACACAAAGGATGTAAGAATAGAAAATAAACATTCTGCTTGGATCACATTTCAAATTCCAATTTTGTCCAAACTATACTTCAAATGCCATTTCTTTATAAGATGCTTAGGCATTGCAGTGTTTTATCCAGTGTCAGGGGAATAGAATATCTTTTGTGAGATTATATTTCCTAGAAATATCAGAAAAGCTACACTCATGAAGTCACAAAGACATGCAGCCTACAGTAGACTTGAAAAACAATGACTCCAGCAAACATGTTAACATGGAATATGGAAATCGACTCGAGCTAAGAATTACAAGAAATTAAGAAATGCAGAGAGTTGGGGAAAATACTCTTACTCAGAGAAAAATTTCCAACTGGTCTTCTACTATTTTTAGTATCATCTTCCTCTGAGTTAGGCCAGTACTGCCCCTAATTTTCTTCCTTATATCTGAGACCATTTAACTCAGTTGAGCTGGCAGACTATTCCTCTAGTGACTATAAATCCAATGATGACTTGCTTTATTGGCCTAATAAGAGATTGCTTATTATCATGTAATTGGCCTATAATTTTCTTCAAAAAACATGAGTTCATAAAAATGTTTTAAGCATGTATTCAAAATTGTATTTTGGAGTAATTGTTTTGACATTGAAGAGATAGTTTTTAGGATCATTACTGGAGAGAGAAGAAATGGATAATCAATATATAGAAGTAATATTTGAATGGATATATATGTATATATGTACATATATGTATATATATAAAATATTTGACATATAAACACTAGGTTTGATGATTGATTAGAAAGTGACTGACAGTTATCAGGAATCAGATATGTCACTCTGATTTTTGGCATGGACAACCAAAATGATGTGAATCCAACTTAAGTATAAAATCAGAAATTTCAGCAAATGTGATAAAATTTTCTTTGATTGTATTGAAGGTTTTATTTGCTTAGTTTTATTGAAGTGTAGAATATGAGTATTTTCAAAATGGTATAAAATGCTACTATACTACCTCTGTGTAAGTAAAATAAAGTCCAAATTGGCAGGAGGTGCTAGTCTTGACTTGAGTATTTGTCATATGTGAAAGGCACAAACTCATAAGCAAAAAAAATAATCTTGGTTCAAGATTTTAAAAAAATCATCAGCTTACCTGTACCTCTTTTCAAATTGAACTGTAGAGAATAAATAGGTAAAGTCTTGTTTAAAGCAGTTTGACACATAAATTTATATTAACCTATAATTTTGTGATTACATATATACATTTAAATTACTAAACAAAAGGAATAGATTAATGGTTTATGGGGATATTGATAACTGTACAATGTAGAGGATAAATATTCAAATAACAAATGACACTCTATAGGAAATGTCACTACAATATTATTGCAGTAATTTCCTTCCTGATTTCATTGTCCTTTCATGTGGTACTGATATCAATCTGTTTAGGAAAAACAATTTAATTTCAGAGTATGAAAAGATACAGAATTCTTACAAGTTATAGTGAATGGTTCAAATTTTCTGCTTCATTCATCCAAAGTATTAGATCTTTGATATGTGAAATTTAAATAACTCAGTATTCTATTATGTAGAAAATAAGCAAACTGCAAACTCGTGTTTCAGTATAAAGAAAGGTTCTCTTTCGGTTTGTTCCCTGTACTTTTCCAACAAGGACTCCTGGAAAACTCTTTCCTCAGAGGTAATTGTAAGGAATAATGGACGGAGCTTGGTGAAAGACTTGAGCAAATGCAGCCATGTAGAGAACAGTCAATAATAAAGATCTGCCTTGGGATCCATCCCATGTGTGGGCACCAAACCCTGACATTAATACTAATACCATGTTGTGCTTTAAAACAGGAGCCTAACATGGTTGTCCTCTGAGAGGCTCTACCAGCATCTGACTGAGACAGATGCAGATATTTAGAGCCAATCATGGTCAGGGACCTGTATGGAAGAATTAGGGGAAAGATTGAAGGAGCTGAAGTAACCTGGACCCCTAAGAGCTCCCAGAGACTAAGCCACAGAACAAATAGTATACATGGGCTGGTCCCTGGTCCCTGGTCCCTGGTCCCTGGTCCCTGGTCCTGGTCCCTGGTCCCTGGTCCCTGGTCCCTGGTCCTGGTCCCTGGCAAATATGTAGAGAGGACTGCCTTATCTGGCCTCAGTGGGAGAGGATGCATGTAGAGATCTGATGCCCAGGGGATGAGGTATGAGGGGTTTGAGGTGAAGAAGAGGGTGGATTAGTTTGTGGGTAGGGAAGCACCCTCTTAAAGGGAAAGTGGATGGAGAATGGGGTGAACATCTCTTGGAGGATGAACCTGGAAGGGAGCAACATTTGGAATGTAAAGAAATAAAACAACTAAAAATAAAGATTCAATTTATGTAACATCCAATAGCGATAGATTTTACTATATTCATTACCATTGCATTTGCTAACATAAAGTTTTTATATGATACCACACTTTCTAAGAAGAGTGTAAAATTTATAACTTCACTCATTATGATATTTCTGGGTATTAAGTTGTGCTGTGTTTTTAAAATAGCAACTTTAAAGACAATCTTTGCTTGCTGCTGTATACAATATAAAGGCTTATTTTTTTCAAAACCAAACCCCTAAGATTTGCTATCTCCAATTGTGCTAGTGTTCTGCAGCTTCTGTGGGAGAAAAGACAAAAAATGGTTTCTCCCAGCAGTGGACATTGCCTACTCAAATACTAACCTACTAGGCAAGATGTGCTCATTGATACCAAAGTGCTTCGTGGCTAGATTCAAAGAAGGAAGCTCTATGAGAAAGAATGCCCGGCCTGTTCTATGTACCATGGCTGGTGTCATCATGGTCCCTATAAGGGAACCTTCTATGTTATTATTTTGCTAGATTGTCAAATTGCTTTCTAAATGTCTATGTTTATCCCCATAGACTTCTCTTATTTATGACCATATAAAATACTCTATAGTACTTACTCCATGCCATAAAATGTTACACTCAAAGTCACTCCTTAGGACTCTCCACCATCCAGCCACTCTACACACTCTACTATAACACACATACATACACACATATAACACACACACACACACACACACACACACACACACATATGTTAAGGAACCTACTACTTACTGTTTAAACATCTTTAAGAACCTTTGTTTACTCCTGTTTTTATAATCAATTATTTTCAATTTCTGAATACCTAAGTAATTTCATATAAAAGTAATTACACTAATAACCCCAAAATAAGAATCAGTGGTTACTATAAAAAATTAAAATCATTTTGATAGTCTATATGTAATAACAGTAAATTAAAAAAATATATTGGGAGCACAAGGCAAGAGTTAAACTTGTATAGAATTAAAAAGATGGTTTAATTTTTGTTGATTGTAGTATATTGTATAAACTGTAGTCAAAATTTGTAAAAAGTTGAACCATTTGTGTATATTTGTGTAGTCATGATCATTTTTAACAAATATACTTTGTTTATTCTATGCAAATTTTAAAGGCATATTTATCTACTTTGGTAAGAGTTTCATATTAGATATTGCAACGCAGTTTTATAATTCAGTTCCAAATATGTCTAATTTGTTTATTTAAATGAATTTAGAAATATAAATGGACTTTTATGTTCTATATTTCTATTTGAAGAGATAAGTAAAAGATATTAATCCAAAACTTGAGATAGTAATCCATGCTGAAAATATAAAATCTTCTAAAATTCAGAAGTCTTCAATATAAAAACTTCTTAGACAACTCTAAGAAGAAATCAAAATATCAGCATTTCACTTCATATCATACTACAGACAAAAGCAACTAGACTGAATTGCTACATTAGACCCATTCCATCATCCAATATAATATATGTAAATGCATATATTGCTGAAATGTTAATTTAGCACAAAAGATCAGCTTCAATGTTTAATGGTCTTTGAAGTTTTAAAATATGTTAAAATCCTATTCATACAAATTTATAAGGACCTGTCCACTTGTTTGAACCAGTATACAAATAAAATATGGTGACCTCTCAAATTTTGTTTTTAAAATATATTTTTGTTATACTAATTTATTTATTATCTACTAATTTATTATTTTAAAAACTGACCAGAACTTTGATGTTTGACTCAAAACATATGAACAATTTGAGACAGTCTCCATTTAATATTAGAAATGTAGTGTATTTTTCTGTTTTTTGATGATTGTAATTGAAGCTTCCACTGCTCTTAAGATCAAAATTAATCTGTTTTCTTTTTTTTTTTTTTTTTTTTTTTTTGGTTTTTCGAGACAGGGTTTCTCTGTGTTGCCCTGGCTGTCCTGGAAATTACTCTGTAGACCAGGGTGTCCTCGAACTCAGAAATCCGCCTGCCTCTGCCTCCCAAGTGCTGGGATTAAAGGCGTGCGCCACCACCGCCCGGCTCTGTTTTCACACATATGAAAATGTAAAAATTAATTTAAGCATTTATCTTTTACATTTGTCAAATTAGCAATACCCCTAACACAATGACTTCTCCTTAAGAAGTACAGCTGCCTTAAACTAGTTTCTCAAACAAAATGTCATGGGATGAGTCAGATTGCAATACTTTGCAATCCAGACAAAGTACCAGTCACTTTCTGACATCAAATATGCAAAACAAGAAGTAAGATGAAAGCTCTTAAGAGTTTTGCAAATTTTCAAAATGACACATCTGTAAAGCACTACTTTGCTTTCATGACTTAGTTAAATCATTTTCTACTTGTAAACTGTCTGCTGTTCTTTTCCTCTAATATGAAAGAAGGAAAAATAGACAGCCAGAATATAAGACCACTAGCTTTTGCAAGCTTAATGGATGTATGATTTAAATTTAACAGTAGTTACACTTAATTAGTAATAGTGGTAAAAATCCTTTGAAGAAAGCAGAGCACGTGATGGATATTTTAAATTAAATTGATTGCATTGTTGACATTATCAGAATTAAATTATCTGTTCCTTATAATCTAAAAGAAAACCTCAAATACATCCCTGTTGTGTTTCAAGTTGACCCATGAGGTCTAGATGTAATGTTCACTAATCAGTGGCACCATGGATTTCAGAGACAAATCCTTCCTGGGACACACAATGGGGACACTTTAATAAATGAACACATACGAGTCTATAATACCATTACACAAAGAGAACCACAATAATGGTCAACACATGGCTTTTTAAAATGCATTATTTGTCACTAAGTAGAATGCCATTATAACAAGAAACCTTTTGTGCTTTGAAAGGGTATGTTTCTCAGTGAAATATTTATGCTTCTAGAAATTACCAACCTGTATAGCTCACCCACAATAATTTCACTTTTATTACATATAAAGTGTAAATTATTTCTTTTAAATTATTAATGCAATTGAAAAGAGAACTGTTCAGCCATACAGTCTTCTGAAAGGACTGAAAATAGATGAAACAAAACCAAGATGACAATTTCAGCATTTAAAACATACACATGATAACTCAAACAAATGTTATGACATTTAAGATAATGAAGCCCTTCGTTTATTCTACTATCTGAGATGAGTTTTATTTCACATATAAGCAGTCAGAACAGATGTCCAAATATTATAATGCCAAAAAGAAAGTTAGGGCATGTCTTCATTAGTACCCTCTGAGCAGCCTGCGGACTCTCTTTAAAACTGGCATGCAGTACTTGCAAACAGCTATTCACAACTGATTTTATGAAACACAGCTAGACAAAGCAGTCTCCAGACAGCAAGAAAAAACAAAGCTCAGAGAGACAGCCTTTGATCCATGGGAGTTATGTGACATTGACATACCTGAGAATCTCTGCAATCACAAAACAAATAATTGCAAATTTTGAGAAAATACCCTCCTCTTCAAGAAAAAAAAAATTAGGTTGGGTAATTGTTAAAGAGAAAAACTGATATTAAGTGTTACTGGAGACTTTTGTAATAAATTAATTTTAATCAATATGCTTATTGACTAAACAGTGAACTAATGACTTCCTTAAATAACATGGGTACACATTATTGTTGACATTCAAATTAATATTTAACCTAATGACTAGCATGCATTTTAAAATTTTACTGAAGTAGCATTTTCTTGTCTTTCTTTTAAATACAGAGTCTGTGATTTATTAAACACCCACATGCTGTTTCTTTCTCTATTTACAATAAATTGTAGAGGCAATGTCCATATGGTCAAACATTTAATAACTCCTGGATCAGTTTGTGTATGGATTTATGAAGCAAAACCTAGTAGCACATAAAATAAGGGAAGCTATGAATGGGTACAAGTACCTTCTACTTACATACCAAAATGTGCTTTGGGGTTCTCTTACACAGAAGAGTGATTAAGTAATAAAAATTTAAAATCACTTCTAAAATTGCACAATACAATGGTTATAAACAGTCATTTTTATCAAATTAAAATTATTCCCTCACAAATGTTTAATAACTATCTACTCCATGCCACATAGCAAACTAGAGTCTTAGGTGATAAAATTATGTCTAATTTAGATCTGTGCATAGGAAAGCCATAATATCTATAAAGCTTCTCATTCTCTTTAATATATCAGTCTAGTCTTCATAAAACTTACTGGAAATTTATCAGTGAGTGTAAAACATGAATATAATTCTGAAATTCTTAAAAGCAGTTGTGGTTTTCTTTCATGGTAAAGCTGAAAATTGAAGAAAAGAGTAATGATCCTTTAAATATTTATCACAACTTGATAACTAATACATTGTTTTGTTTATTTGTGGCCTATATATAGGAAATAAAATCATCATATTAGTAGAAATACATTTTAAACACATGTGAGAAAGTTCCCAGATATACTGTAAAAGACATATGGTATGAGTGTGACAATCTTTGCTTTCACCATTTCAAGACTGAGGTTGGTAAACTATAGATAACTTTTACATACTCTAAAAAAATCTATGTTCCACTTCACAAGACAGGTCTGCTTTAGCTAGATTTATACTCTGAGCTCTTCCAATAGTCATCAAACAGAATGGATCAATATATTGCTCAGTATAGTACATCTAGGCAACAGACAGCATCAACAGCATCCACTCTGTAATGGAGAGTACAGCACAGAAGGGATTTGCTAAACAGGAAGTAGAGGTTTACTGTGCCACTCTGTATAGAAATCACTCACTGACTTCCTGAAAATTGCTATTGCTATTCATTTGCTCACGAGTGAGTCTATTCATGTTGGGTAAATTGTACAATAGTGCAAAACCACCTGGTAGTCTGAACAGTTCAATTGTCTCCTTCAATTCTTGATCACAGACAACATTATTTTCCTAATACTATTGGAGGTTGAAATATTTACTGCAGTTACTCTCATTCTTAGAAGACCACTGGTATTCTAATATTATTAAAACCTAACAGGGGATGTCTTAGCCAGGGTTTGTATTCCTGAACAAAACATCATGACCAAGAAGCAAGCTGGGAAGAAAAGGGTTTATTCACTTTACACTTTCACATTGCTGTTCATCAACAAAGGAAGTCAAGAAAGGAACTCACACAAGGTAAAAACTTGCAGGCAGGAGCTGAAGCAGAGGCCATGGAGGGGTCCTGCTTACTGGCTTGCTTCCCCTGACTTGGTCAGCTTGCTTTCTTATAGAACCTAGGACTATCAGCCCAGGGATGGCACCACCCACAATGGGTCTTTCCACCTTGATCACTAATAGAGAAAATGCCTTACAGCTGGATCTCATGGAGGCATTTCCTCAAGGGAGGCTCTTTTCTCTGTGATAACTCCAGTTTCTGTCAAGTTGACACACAAAACCAGCCAGTACAGAGGCCAAGATGGCTTATTAGGCAAAGGTGCATGCTACCAAGCATGATGACCTGAACTCAAACCCTAAGACTCACATTGTGAAATAAAAAAAGAAACTTATATGTTTTCTTATGGTCTGCACATTTGTTCCAAGACACACACATTTGCCCCAATTATTATATACAGAAATAAACCCATAAATATAAGAACTCTAAATATAAGATTTGTTGTACATTTATCTTAATGAATATCAACATATATTTAGGAAACCCTTAACTATTTAGCTGTTTTGCATAATTTTTCCCATTAAATTCTTCTAAATTAAAAAAAATCTGATAAATAGCTACCTTTCTTCTAGCTTTGGATAGAACATTAATTCTTCTTTAATTTGAGACAAGTATCTTTTACATGCAAATAAACATAGTTTGAGAGAAGCAAATTTGTCTTCATAAACATTCCCTTAATAATATCTCTTAAAAATGCTGACTTTGCTTAAATTTGTTTAAATCTCATTAAAGGATATTCATAAATGAAAGTGTTGCACTTCTTTAATTGCTCTTTTTAAAGTACATTATTATAGCCAACTTAATTAATAGGTAATGTTATATTGTCATACTGATAACCTTTTCATATTAGGATATATAACAAAACATGGATTTTGAAAAACTTGAAAAGTAATTAGAAATTCAAGCTCACAAATTGAGAAAATAAATATAACTTGCCCAGAGTTCCAATGGACGTAAGAGTTGAATAAAAGACTTTTTATTCAAGTACATGCATCTTTTTATGTATGATGATAATTTATTTGATTGAGGTTTATTAAAGCAGTTTTCAGGAAGTGTCAGTTTAATGAGTGTTTTCCTTGAAATGTATACTGGCCTTTCAATTGCATACTAGAATTTTTCTACACACTAATAAGCTTTTTGCCAATTTAAAAAAAAAGTAAAAGAAATTAGGCAGCCAATTTAATCTGGACTTGGTCAGATGATATGAATTCCTAGTGGCAAAATTTACTTGTAATCTTATATAGTGGTACACGTACTTCACTCATATTAATATAAATTGTGATTGGTGGGTTAGGCAGGAAATCCCCTGGAGATAAAGATGGAAACTACATGATCAGGTATTGGCAGTGGGAGCGATGGGGGACAGGAGAGATGCCTTGAAAGCCAGCAGAATGAATGGAAATATGCAACCTCAGGTGGTGGGGAATCCTCTTGAAAGTACCAGAAAGAAGAAGTGAGAGACTCTCAGAACTCAAAAGGCGATTCCTTAGATTAAATGCCCAACAGTGGGGAGAGGGAACACTTATTAGAGTCCGCCTCCAGTTTAAAAAAAAAAATCCAAAACCCAAACAGGGCATCAAGTGGAGGGATGGGGTTGATATCCTACAGTCAAAAACTCTGACCCAGAATTCTTCCTGTCTCAAAGAACTGCAGGGACAAAATATGGAGAAGATACGGAGGCGGTCCAGTGACTGGCCCAAATTAAGATACATCTCAAATAGAGGCTCCAAGACATAACACTATTACTGATGTTATGGTGTGCTTACAGACAGGAGTCTAGCACAGTTGTACTCTGAAAGGCCCAACAATCAGTTGACTGAGACAGAAATAGATACTTAACAAGCCACCAATGGACAGAAAGAAGCCCGGGACCCCTGTGGTTGAATTAGGGTAATGCTGGAAGAACCCGAAGAGGAGGTCAATGCCATAGGAAGACCAGCAATCTCAACTAACTCCTGAGATCTCTCAGACAATGATCCATCACAGGCACCATACTGAAGCTCCTCTGAAGCCCCTGACACATATACAGCAAAGCACCGCCTGGTCTGGCCCCAGTGGGAGAAGATACACCCTAACCCTTGAAAACCTTGAGGCCCTAGGGAGTGGGGATGCCTAGTGGGGGTCGGGGATATCCCCTTGGAGACAGTGGGGGAGGACTAAAGGGATGAGGAACTGTGGAAGAGTGGACCTGGTGGCAGGAGGGGAGAGATGGGGGTGAGGAACTCATGGACTGTTAAAAAAAAAAACAAAAAAAGTAAAAAAAATGTAAAAACTAAAGGAAACTATGTCTTCAGAACAGAGTAAGTAAAAAAGAAAACACATGGTTTTTGGAAAGTAAACATTAAGAGTTGTTCAAAGACTATCTCACTGTAGTAGGACAAAGGCCCGAATGACTATGACTATATTTTCTACGTGGTAAAAATAGTAGACATAAGTGATATAATACTGACTTTGATCTATGGCTCATGACACTGAAGAGAGGCTGTTTCTTTTTCCATAGGTCACCTTTGGAAATTCAAAAATTAAATGTCTTCAACCAAAACTCTGTCCCACAAACCATTTGCTAGCCATTCAAGAATTATTCACGATAATAAAATTACATGCTTTTTTGTTCTCATTTTAAATGGTTCATATCATAAAATTTTAGTGTACACTTTTACTTGTTGTAAATTAATACTTTTCAGAAACAAATATGGACATCTTTATTTTATTTTTGAATTTATTAATATATTGTCATTTAATTGTATTGATCTAGTCTGTAACCTCTGATAAAACAATTGTAAAGTTTCTCATATTGTATTTGTGAAACCTTCAACTAAAATTACATTTTCTTAGCACCTAAATTGATCATTTTCTTATTATTAAATTATTTATTCATTGAATGGTTGCTCCATATTTAGTATTAGACAATTTTTCTTTTAATATTTCAGAAAACGATTGTTTATATAACTTTGTCTGTGTAGGTGTGTACCACATGAATGCCCACTGAAGCCAGCAGAGGGAATCAGATCCGCTTGAACTAGAATAAACAGGTTTATGTGAGGTGTCTGACAGGTTTGCTGTGAATCAAACCAGAGTCTTGCATAAGAGCAGCAAGCACTATAAGCACATATACCATTCTTCTAGCCGCTTCAGTAGAGATTCAACCATAAAATCCTTTCATATTATTTAACTACCATGTTCTTGAAAGTGGATTGTATATACAAGTTATATTTCAAGTGATATGTCCATATATCTTGCAAAAAAATCTCATCTTTTAAACTTTTGTGCCATCATTGAAAATGTCAAATTTTTAAAATAATCTATTGGGATCCCTCAATGTATTTAGTGGTGATGTGATTATGGTGACTCATTGCTGGGTGTAACTTAGTTAAGAGACTTTGCTGATGGAAAGAAACTCAAGAAATTTGTGAGCTATTAGGCAGCTGAGGAAAAGCATTACCCTATAACAATCAGATGAAATGTTTACCAACAATTTTTCCTATCATATGAAAACAAGGAAAGGCATGTGATGAAAGCATTGGAAATTTCTAACCAAAATACAGAAATGGGTTAACTCATTGATTCTATCTATAATAAAATACAAAAGGGAGAGAATCAAAATGAATCTAAGGCTTTAAGGTACATAGAAAAATATTAATGAGTCAAAGCTAATGGACTAGAAAATAAAATTATTTTCCTTCCCCAGTTTTCCTCCAGCAAGGAGTCCTAAAGATACAAAACCCAACTTCTAAGAAAGAACTAATCGAGTACACCCCAATAATGTAGGGACTAAGAAAGACAGAAAGGAATGAGACTATAAACATAAAATCTTCTCTTTAGGGTTTAATATTTAGTTAAAGAGTTTCTAAATCTCACAGTGTGGTCTGGAAATGGAATTCAGGCATACAAAGCAAATACTCTCATGACCAAGCTATCTTTTTATCCTTTATTGAATCAATTTTGTTGTTTGTTTCTTTGTTTGTTTGTTTTAAGAATCTCAAGTGAATTGTTGCACAGAAACCATATGGGCAGCCTCAATTAGAGAAGCTTCTATTCAGAAGAAAAAAGTGTTAGTATTACTGTCTAATGAGTGTATTTCTAGTTTCACACATAGGAGGCATGGATGATTTCAAAGAAGTTCTTCTCATTTGGCTAAAATGGGTAGAGATAATGTAAAATGGAAAAGGTTGTAGAAACCCAAGCCCATTACAGGAAGATAGCAAGCAAGGGAACTCCTGAAGGAAATATTGTTTTGTTTTGTCTTTTTTTTTTTTTTTTTTTACAGTGAATTAAGTACTCACATAATAGAATCAAGAGTTTAAGGAATTGTGTCTAAAACTTCAAACTGTATTGTTAAAGCAACAACTGTGAAAAAAAAAACCATCTGTCAATATGTATTCTGCTGATTAGTGATTTACCAACTTCATTGGGTTAACGAATCCCAAAAATATAAGTGAGACACATGCACACCTGGGTAGGATTAGGAAGACTTTTCTGAAGAAGATATATTTGTGTATGGCAAAGGTTGGGCTAGCATTATCCTATAGCCTGAGGACTACCCCCACAAATGAAAAGGGGGAAAAAAAAGTTAGGTGAGTGCTGGTATTTTCTCTACCATTTTAATGTTTGGCCTCTGAGTGACTAGATTGTCACACATAACTATGGAAGACTTGATTCTTGGTCAAGCACATGAGGACCTAAGAATATCAACAAACTTATCAGAGAAAGAGAGAGAGAGAGAGACACAGAGAGAGAGAGAGACAGAGAGAGAGAGAGAGAGAACATATACTAGAGAAAGAAGTGCCAGACATACTGGTGAAGAAGCTATTTGAGAATGAATTATCTAAATTATAACTACTAGAAATGATGTCCCTGATTCGAACAAAACAAAGCAAAATGAAAGCACACAGAAAAATCAAGCTGAGTACTTTCTAATTCTTACCTTCTAAGCTTCTTTACAGAATAATGTGGCCCTTTTCAGCCATTGCATTTGCTATTGTATATTACACAGCAGGAGATATGATTAAACAAGAAAACCACAACTTTATTACCATTTGGTATTCATTCAGGATTTTGAAATATTGTTGGAAATAGTATTTTTCTAGTAATAAAATGTTGTATACAGATAATGAAATGTTGACTATACTTTGCGTAAATATAACAAATGGTAATTTTAACTAGGTGGAAAATATGATAAGATGATGAGTTTTCTTATCTTGGGTTTTATAATTCCAGCTATAATTTCAAATAGCTACAAACTTTTCTTGCTGCCTACTTCATTTATTCAAACCCCAGGATATTTTCTTCCTTTGTAGAAAATAAACAAAAATCACATCTAGTACGATAAATCTCAGGGTTTCTTTCTGTCTCGTCTGGGAGTTTCTTCCTACCTCAGCTAGAACTCTACTTGCAGAAAACTGAAATCAACAGGAGCACCTTCATGTTTGAAAGGCTGGATCTCTTCTTTGTTTGGCTTTTAACACTGACTTCACTATTTAACTCAGTTCTTCTCTATGCCAGTGGTTGGCTGGGATGTGCTTACTGCTGAACCTCTTTGATATTGTTCCTGATGCTAAGACATACTTCTTTAAAATCTCCTAGAAAAAGCTGAATAGCTGCTCATTCAACCTCTCCAGGTACTGATGCATTCTTACCTAGAGAACTGGTCTGTCGAGGTGCCTCTCGATTACAACTTTAGTTCACTGTTATCACCACATATATGACTTAGATGCTCTTGAGATATATTGACATGTAAATAATGACTCATTTTAATTTATCACAAAAGGTTACTCCCTTTTTAAAGTTGGAAGCATCCTTGAAGCAAAAAGCAACTCTTATACTTTCTTTCTTTTTTTAAAAATTTATTTAATTATTTAAATAAAATAATAATTTACTTATTCACACAGGGGTTATAAACACACAAAGGCAGGATGTGGGGAAGGGAATGACACTAGAGCATAGGTGTTCAGGGGGAGTACAGATACCTTTTAGAACAGGGTATCAGCTGGATGAAGGTTCAGGAGACAGGTCACTATGACTCTGCCTATGATTCACTTGTCCTTATCTAAGTTGATACTGTCCACCGAGGCTGCCTATTTATAAGACCTATGATATGACTACTCAGGCTGATAAATTTCCACAAAATCTGCCTGTTTACAATAGCTTATAGCCATCTGTATACTTTCTATCTTTATTACAAAAGTGGTTTATAATAGTTAATGTGGCTAACAGTAACCTTTGAAGCCTCCGTGATGGGGCTTAGACTTACCTTCCACCTGCTTCTGGGTTCCAGTTATTTCTAGTAAAGACAATGCAGCCAGATTGCACTAGGAAGCATTGCTGCAGAGAACTGGAACGTGATTCAAGATCCTTGTCATATAGAATCATATGCGGGGAAATTAGAGAGCCAAGTCCTCTTAGAAAATATTCATAGAAGTCCAAAACAATGCTACCAGAGGCCTGATCTAGGCAGTGAGTACCATTAGGAGTAAGAACAGGGGACAGATGTGAGCTAAACTAGCTATTAAGAAGTTCCCCAAACTGCTTTCTATTAAAGTTGCCTTGGAAAATGAAAATGCACTGTTGTAAGCACTAAAACAAACACAACCAAAAAGATGTTTTCTTAACTGGGAAATTATGATGTGCAGTTATGTTTGGTATCTAAATGCAAATTTTGCATGTAGGCTGCATTTATGGAGGAACTGAAAACAACCACAATATACTATATCATAGCAAAAACAAAACAAACTAGCTGCACTTGGCATAGTAATGATAAGCCCTTTAAATTAAATCTTTATGCAGATTCTATTTTATGCTTCAAACTTTTCATGGAGCCTGTGTAATTCTGATGTGTAAACCAACAAATAGATATGCTGCGTGCATGGAGTACTGGTTTGGATACCAGCTGGCTTGGCTGCACGCCTTTCTAATGGTAATGAAGTCACACAGCTGCTAGGACAATCAGCTGGAGTTCAGATTATCACTAGCTAAATGGATATCCATTGACTGGCTTCTTATCCGGGACTCATTAAAGTTCAGTATTGACAAATGCAAAGTGGTTCAAGGTTTACAGTAAAGAAATATCTCAAATTGAACTTGTCTTTTTCCCCTATTTCAAACAATATTATTCATCTACTTGGACTATATGATTGTTAATTCAGTCTAAAATTCTAATCACTTCTTTATATAGATTTCCCAGTGAACAAATGTTCTGAAGTAAGTCTCTAAACAAAAATGTTAGTGTCTAAAAATACAAATTACTCAAAAGAGGGCTGATGAGATATCTTAGAGAGTAAAATCACTCGCCACTAAGGGTTTTGATCCTGGGACCACATAGTGGACTGAGAGAACTGACTCTCGTTTGTCCTTTATAAATGTACCATGGCATGGACATAACTCCATCTCAGCACACAAATGTCAAATGATATTAAATTATCAAAAGTTTTATCTTAAAATAATTAAACAACATAGTTTCTATGGGAACTTCATCTCCTTGAAATTGATTTTAGGGATGCATAGTAATTTTTATGTGTAGTTTCTAATAGTTGGCTGTTTCTCTAGTAGTGACCAAGTCCTAGAATAAATACTAAAATGATTTCTCTCATGCAATGTGTGATGGTATGGTAAAGGTGTAATCGTGCAGTTGATGCTGTCCATCATAGGTTAAACCTTCCTAAATCCACGAAGTGAAAAGAATGGAGATCTGCTAGGTCAAAAATAGGCAATAAGTCTCCACATTATGATAGAGCTCTGAGGGCCATTTGTGAATCCCATGGCACACACAGCATTTAGGTACAAGGTCTCATATTTGAATACCTTATCCTATTTGGCTTATAATTTTTTGTTTGTTTGTTCATTTTAAATTTTCCTTTAGTTTTGTTTCAAGATGACTTGACTTCATATTTCCTGTCCGTTCCCATTCACCCTTACCTTACAGACAATCCTAGAAAAAAGTTCAATCCATATTACACATCTCATGGTTCCAAATATCATTTAAAAAGTTGCATGTTAAGTGGATTTGTGTTTATTTTAGACTTCGAATCAATGCCTGTGTAAATCATATCCAAACAGTAAACAAAATTTAAGAGATGTTGCCCCAGAAAGAAAGAAATTAAAAATTGCTCAGGTGGAGCAAAAGTCAACATACATAATAATAGCCAGTATGTGGTTTCATTCCCATCATATATAAATGCTGCCTCTGCATGATCTTTATTATGCTATCACTTACAGGGATGTCCAGATATTTCTGTAGGTCTTCCCAAAAATTTCAAGTATAAATGTCTTATTTCATTTCTAACTGCATAATTAATTTCTAATTGTATAATGTCTGATTCACAGCGTGGTTTGTAAAATTAACAATATACCATGATTAACACTTTCCTAGGAAATCAGGATAATTTGAACTCAGGAATTCTCGATTGGGGAATAAAATTCCAGACCTTTCCCCAAACCAATGGAAGTCTACTCATCAATGACCTGGACAGTGTTGTTTCACTTGAGAAAGCCTAGGCAAGTCTTGATCTTGATATATAGAAAACACTGGGGCAATGGGATTAGAAAACTCTTGTATTTGAAAATCATTTTTGTAATTGCCAATTTCAAGCTTTTTGGAACTATGGCCCATCTAACTTCAAAACATTGATATGTATAGGTAAATGGTATACATATAAACTTTTCCTGTATCGTCTCAGAACTACAGAGAAAGTTAAAAGACCTAGTCAACTAGTGAACTCAGGCAGGCCTTAATCTCTTTATATCTAATGAGTAAAATCAGAATCTCACTTCATTCATTGATTCATTCATTCAACAAAGTGTGTCATGGACTGTTGGAGGCAGTGGGGGATGTAGAATTGGAGAGAATTACTGTCCTGGATGTCATCAGACATGGGAATTTGGGAAATCCATTCTCATCCAAAATTCTGGACATGGGTGAATAGCAACACTAAAACTCCCTTGTACTTTTCTACAGTTAAAAGAACGTGATTCTCAAGACCATCTACTGTGGTGAAAGACACTGACACTAGGTCTCCTATATGTATTTTCTATCAGATGACCAGTGCCTAGTGATGATCAGTAGTTCATGAGTGAGAGTGTTGTTATGTGCCTGAAGTAGTGACATATTTATTCTTTCTGCCTTATTTCTATTCTATTCTACCTGTAGGCTGGATGATGCTAAGGTGACAATATAACAGAAATGCTTTGCTGGAACGTGATTTTGGGTGAGCTAAAGAGCAAAGGAATAAATCTGACTCCAGTGTATTACTCAAGTGAGATCCAGAGGCTGATTTACTGTTGCTGTATAACATAGCCCAGTGCTTAATTTAAACAACTGTATACAATTAAAACCTTTATTCACTGACTTAAAAGTTAATATCTTTCCTTTGTTTTTCAAAGATTTATTTTATTTTATTAGGTCTGTGGGTTTTAATGTAAACATAGGCATTACATGTGTGCATGATCCTGAGGGAATAGAAGAAGATATAAGATCTCCTAAAGTGAGTCCTAGGATGTTGTGAGCCACCATGTGGGTGCTAGGAAACAAATCTGTTTCTTTGTAAGAGCAGCAAGTACTCTTAACCACTGCACCTTCTCTCCAGTTTCTTATTCCTTTTTTCAGATAGCTATTATATATACATATATATGTGTGTGTGTTTTATAAATTATATATATATTATCCTGGTTTGATGTCAAACTTTCAATGTAGTCAAGGCTAGCCTTAAAATCTTGATTCTCCTATTCTCCAAGAACTGGGATTATAGGTGTGTATTACCTTGGATCACAGCTCTATAATTTTTCACTTTGAAACCTATTACTTCATTAACTGACCCTCAAGACTTCAAGAATGGCATTCAGGCTTTGATAGGTTTCTAGAACACACTTCACGTTTAAATGAAGTAAATCCTCTGAGCATTGATTCTGAAAAATTCAATGGTCTATGTAAAAATCTGACCCAGATTATTATGGAAAATTTATATACATTGAATAAGTAAAAGTCTTGGCAGTATTTTTTTTAATTTTGTATCTTGCATATATTTCTGGGGTGTTTTGATTATTTTCATTGCCATTTGGGCCTTTCTGTGGATTCCATAACTTTTTTACCCTGACTCTTCAGTATCCATGGAAGGCCATATGCTAAACCAATGTGGTGCCCCCTACAGCAAGCTTTCCTCTTTAAAATGCTATGTCTTATAGCATTCTATGAACCACCCATAGAATTCCATTATGTTGGCACAGGTCTGACCAACTCAGAAGGAGGCACTCTGCCAAGCACACAGATGGCATGGGGGGAAAGTGCCAAAAAAACATGAGAATCAACTGTGGGTACTGATGGCATGATTCCCAGACAGAGAAGTCCAAACACTTGTCCATCCCAAGCTCATAGCACATACTTACAGATATGCAGATTTGCCAACAGTAATCTAGCACTGTTAGGTTAATTTTTAAAAATATTTTTAAAGCTACCGTTGGCTCCTGAAGCTAGCTAGGAAGCAGGCAATAATTCTCTGAAGGTTGGAAACCAGACGTTTCATTTTACACAGGTGATTCTCCCAAAAATAACCAAGGAACATATTAAAAATATTATACCTATATAGGGTATGAAATACAGGAAAACAAGTGAAGCATTAGTTACTTATCAAACTTCAGCATTAGAACAATGTTAGTAATGTTCAGAAACCTAATGTCATAAGCAGAGTGAGAGATTCCAACTGTCAGTATATAATCTTCATCTTGGACCGTGTCAGCCTATTGGAAGAAATACTTGTGATTTCTTTTGTGAAACAGTGGACTTTATTACCAGGCCTGGGCCTATGAACACACATTGTAAAGTCTCTGATCTGAGGATCATTAACGGAGTCCCCGGCACTGTTGCTTTAGAAATTTGCCTGAAATTTCCTAGCTTCTTGCTACCTAAGTTACTGAATCTCATTAAAGTTCCTCTTTTGAGAGAAAAAATATTTATGTAGCAGCAAGTCAGGTTTGGCCATTTAGGCAAGATGAAGTGAAACCTTTATAGGAACAGCTCCTTTGACTCACTGTGAAAGACTCCCAGAAAGACTTCAGCTAGAGCTCTCCTAGGGAGAGTGTTAAATCAACTCTACTTATATTATCCATTAGGCAAGGCACTTTTATCTATAGTTTTCCTTAGAACAGCTGATGTAGAAGTCTCGAAGTCCAGGTTGAAGACACATTAAGGAATTAGCTGGGACCTGGAGAACCTATCGAACATATATTCAATGAGCTATTATTTATTCTAATCTGGTCTTTTCACTCTAGATCCACAGTGGTTTTCTATAATCTTGTCGTACTGCCAGATTACAGAATCAGGATAGTTCATTTACATTAAAATACAAATAAAGACACAATATGACATTTGCTTTCCAAGTAAACAGTATGTGACAGTAGTTATAAGAACACAAGTATTTTACCTAATGTGTAGGTAATAATGTGTCTTTTCTAAGTGGTGAAGCCATACCATATTCCATAATGGCACACACAGACACTCCCATCTCTTCAATGAGTGACCAGTATGCTGCCATTTATGTCGTAATCCCTAGTCAGTTTATGTCAATCAAGCTTATCTTCATCAGGAAATGCAGAATGCCAACTTCAAAACAATACCCACATGGTCCCGTTGGCAAAACAGGAAATAAGATCACAAAAGCTGATATCTTAGAAGACCACATTATTTTTCCTTTATTTATCAGATGCAAGCATTTGGCCCATTTTGACTTTCAAGAAAGATGATCTTGAAAAGTACACCCAATGACTACCCAGAAAGTATTTTTCTTGTTGTTTACTAGCACTGAAGAAGTAGCCTTCCTTATGCAGTGAACTTCAACATCAGTTTGTTTAGCATGGCCTTAGTTTATTTGAAACCTTTGTAAAACATCCTTCTGATTTTTCTGTGCTTCTGTGTGTGTCCTCAAGCAGCTTCATGGATAGTTCAGGTATAATCAAGGGATTCCAATCATTTCTTAACAAAGGAGCTAGTATAGCCCTATACTGCTTTCACCAACAATACTTGAATTATGCAAAGTACAAAATACTTTGTATTTTCATTACACCTACTCAGTGTAAGTCTCTCCATCAGTTAACTATGTTGTAGGGCTCAATTATGATACAGCTTACCATTACTAAGGTTTTGAAACACAACACATTAGATCTACTCAACAGCCAAAGTTTATACAACCAAACGTACAATTGTGTATTTATACTGAATAAAGGAGTTTCTGATGTCTAATTATTTAATAATATTTTATATTTTTGTGATGTCCTTCAATCATGTAGCCATTAACTCACTAAGTAGTTGGTGAAAATTTACTACATATCAGGAACTCGAGAAGTCAAAGGAACTTTGGAAGTAAGAAGGAACTTAAAAGTAGATATAGTATATATCTAAAAGGTGAGCCCTCTTTGGTACAAGATTCAAAAATTGAACAGATTATGTAACCTCAGCAAAGAACACATGAAAAGAGATGGAGTTTTCATTCAAGGTAGAAAATGACATCCATTACACCAGTGCTATTAATAACAGCCTGTTAATATTTAATAGAACAGAGTGATTAAGACAGAATCCATACTTTATTATTCTATCTTCTACATGTATTAAATAGGGTTGACCACATTTGGCAGTATTATGCATAATTAAGAGTAAAACTAATTTTTTTTTTTATCATCAGTAATGGACACTGTAGATATTTACATCCATGTAGAACAATTATATTTATTTAACACATTTGATAACAGTTAAATTTGCCTTTGTTATGAGAAATGTTTTGTGTAATTCTTACTTGCTTCATAGTGAGATGCATTAGTTATTTGAGAATGACCACAGGAAGGCTTTTAAAGAATATTTACTAGATTTTGATAGAGTTAAATGGACCAATTCTGGAAGCAATTAGGACTAAAAGAAGTATGAGCTTCTTATTTTCATAATATAGTAACACAAGAATTTTTAAAAAGCAAAATTATTTTCAATGTACTTATTGACCTGTAAGCACAGTGCTCACAGGGCAATACTTTTGTTATTAGAAAATTGAAAAACTTATATTCTGACATACAAACAAAACATAAAATCTTAGAGTATTAACATATTTATAGGGAGATAATATACCTTCCTTCCTACTTAGACTCTAGAACATAATGTTTACCTTAGTAAAAATGTTTGAAATGAAATGAAAATATATCATTTATTTGATAACTTTGGTAAATATAAAAATATTCCATCTAATTTGCGGATTCTGTTATTAACTTCTGAGACAGTTTCCATTCTAGTTTGTAGCAAAATTTGTTGGCACTCCTTTTGGTTTACTAACATTTCTAGGTATAATAACTATCACTGAAGTAACCTGTTTCCCACTTAAATAAATGCTAACTAAAATCTTAAAAGATCATGGAAATATAATGGTTAGATATCTATAAAATGTCGATGAAAGCCCTACTAATTAATTTGATAGATGGTTAATTCTGTTTTTTGTTACATCTAAAAGCTTTTTATAAGTTCTAGCTAATAAAGCCATTTCTGTATATTTCTAAATAGTGATGCAAGTGTTTTAAATTTTGATTTTTCCTTTTGAATCATAAGGGTACATTTTGTCCTAAGTGTACACAAAAAGGAAATAGAAAGTTGTTTTTTAAAATTAGAATGATAAAAGCAAGATAGGTGAGGATCATTTTGCAGCCTCAAAATATCTTCATCCAAACATGGTTTTCACTTGACTGTCTTCAATGTTACTCAAAGAAGAACTCAAGATTATCAGCTGTATATTTTAGAGAACGTGAAAGTATCCCCCAACTACTACATGTATTACATATAAATCAATTATTGACTCAATGGCTTATATTTAGAATTATGTACATAAAATATATATATGCATGCACTAAAACCTAGTGGAAAATGAGGCCATGAGTTTGAAAGATAGCTGGGACTAGTGTAAGAGCAGGTTTGGAGGAAGAAAAGGGAAGAAAAGATGTTTTTAATTAAATTATAATCTCAAAAACAAAATAAAAAAAAAAAAACACCTATGAGACTTTGATTTCTGGAAGAAAGTTGTGTTTACTACTAGAACATCACATAGCCAGAGGTTAAATATTTGTTACTAGTCTAATGTAGGCTTTCCAGAATTCTAAAGATATTGATTAATTTATGAAATTATCTTATTTTGTATCAAAATAAATAGATTTTTAAACTTGTGCAGTATCATATATAGCAGCAAAATGAGAGTTTTCAGTTAATGGTTACAATGCCTTGTATGGAAGACAGTACTGACATACAATTACAAAGAAGGGGCATGGTATGATAAATTATTATAATGCAGGGGCTACATATTGATGTAACATTATAAAGCAGGGGAAATATGTATAATCACACATATGGATATATGATTATAAAGTCTAGAAGTAGGGCAGAAGGAGAGGAAAAGTAGTTTCAATAGCCTCAAGACCAGCATTCAGAGCTAGAATTTTCTTTCAATTCCAACCATTTTTTACAGAAAAAGACTTTCAACTTTAGAGGTAGTAAAGTTAACAAGTATTAATTTTTAAATGCTCATCTCTTGCATGTCATGACAATTCACAGATAAAATTGTAAATGCAGTGTAACATATATGATTCTTTATTTTAATTGAATCACCTTTTATAAAGAGATTGCTCCAAGTCTCTGATGAAATTGATTATAGCAGGTTTTGTGATTATTTGCAAGATCCTATAATAAAGAGTCAAGTTGTGTGCTTTAAGATGGATTGTGTTGCTGGCATTTGTGACAGGCAAACCAAACTCATTTACTCTGTTATTTTGAATACATTAAAAAAAAATAGAACCAAATAATCTAAATTATCTAATAATTCAATGTTACTAAGCCACATGTTTATCTATTAAATTTTGTATTGATTACTTAAAAAAATGATTGAGATATGTTATCTAGCAATCTCCAAATCAAGGGGAGGGAAATATAATACATTCTAAATTTCCAGTACTAAAGTAATTAAACAACATTCATGCATTCTACCTATCCAACTCAGTGTCACTACATTATTTGAAAATCATTTTGACTATTTTCTGAAATCTACTAGGATTATGCTTGAATGATAGAATTATTTCAGAATTATAAAGTGACATCTCACTAGAAATTGGTAGTGTAGAACAGTTAAGGGTACTTTTATGAGAAAACAATGATGTTTCATAATTTGAATGTTCTACTCTCCTTTTTGTTGCTCTGATAACAGCGAACAGAAACCAAGTAGAGAGGACAGAGCTATTGGCTTACACTCACTTGCCATAATCCATCACTGAGGGATGTCAAGGGAGAAACTCAAGGCAGAAATCTACTGGAGCAGACACAGTGAAGGAACTCTGCTTTCTGGATTGCACAGGAATGCATGTCTAACTATATATCTTATACAACCTATGATCACCTTTCCAGGATTTGCCTCCATTAACAGAAATCAAGAAAAAGCCCTATATACCTGTCCACAGGGCAATCAGATGGAGAGTAATTACTCAGCTGAGGTATCTTCTTCCCAGTTGTCTTCGGTTTGTGCCAAGTTAAAACAAAACAGAACAAACCAGCACCGAACAAAACTAATTAACACAAAAAGTGAATTAAATTACTCTCGTAATCTATTGATTTGCAATCTCAGTATAAGATGCAGAAAAGTAAACTACAGGAAAAATACAGTAAAAAGCAATGTCAGACTTTAGAGGGGACACAAATATTGTGAAAAGAGCTGTGTGTTTTAGAGGAGTGCAAAGAATGCCTCTCCAAGGGTCTCCAGTGCCAGTGTCTTAGTTCTTTCCTACAGTATGGCACACAAGTATTGCTATATTTTCTGAAAGTACACGTGTGTGTGTGTTGTGTGTGTGTGTGTGTGTGTGTGTGTGTGTGCAACATTTTTATTTAAAATAATTATTAATTCCACAGTTTAAAATTTTATAAATTATTTTTGGTTATAGGAATTATGTGTCAAAGAAAAGAAGGACATGTGTGTCTACGAGAATCTGTAAGTTTTGTGGCTATCACATGTAGAATGTGCCTGGATCTACCAGAGAGCTGGTTAAAATACACACTGCCTGCCCTAGTGCCCAGATATCCTCATAAATTTAGAATAGGATCTGGTATCTTGTATGTGTGTGCCTAGTATATTCCCAGTGAGTGCAGTTTGAGATGTACCAAACTGCATGTTGGATCTTTCAATGAAATAGAACAAATAATCAACACTTGAACAACTTTATTAAGGTCATTATGACATTTAACCTAGACTTGCCTCTGGCTATACAAATCCTGGGATTACAATCATAGTTGCCACATGGACATTTACACTATAATTTTAAGGCACACTAGTAATAAGTTATATTTTTCACTGTTTAAAAAGCACACAAATTTTGGAAATGCTTTCTAAATAATCATTTTACATCAGTTGTGTCCTTCTGACGTGTTCATTAGTCATTACTATTAATAGATAGAAATTGTTTATAGGGGCTGGAAAATAGCTCATCAACCATGTCACAAGGCTTTCAAACATGTGTGATTCCAGCTCAGGCTATCTGACACCTCTGGACCTCACAAGCACCACACACACGTGTGAGTACCACACACAGGCATAGAGATATAAATACAATTTAGAATAATAACAATAAATCTTTAGAAAGGATAATTATTTTTACAATTTAGAAACTCTATATATTAGTATAAAAAAGAACTTAAAATCCAATCTGAACAATCCTACTATTTTCTTATTTGGAATATTTTAAAGAATAGTTTTAATTTTATTGGACACTGATATATTATTTTTAAATATAAGAGCCTTGCTTTCCTACTGTGTCTAAGATATATTACTAAACAAAAATACATTTTGGCATGATTTTTTTACAAATTGTTTTATACTCAGTAACTATAATTATTAATTTTGATAACTAGTTTCATCTTCCATATTGTTTAACCTGTCTAGCTAGAATTTTGTCTGTTTTGTTCACTATATTGAAGAATAATCTTTCAATTCATTTCACTGTTTTCTTTTTCTTTCTTTTTCATGATGATGTTTGATTCTCCTCTAATGTCCATTACTTTCTTTGCTTTGTTAAACACGCATTTTTTATTTAGGGTTTTTCGGGTATAGGTTTCTGTTATTTCTCATGTGATGAATTTCTACTATGAAATTTCCTCCACAGAGGATTGAGCCATGGTGTGTGTGTGTGTGTGTGTGTGTGTGTGTGTGTGTGTGTGTGTGTTTGTTTGCATGTGTGTGTGTGTGGTATTTTCTCTATAATCCACAAGAATTAGAAGCGCTATGGATAGTTGCTACCCATTACTCAGAACTTTTTCTGATATGAATGTTTAATGTGCTTTTGTCAGGATCAGAATAGCACCTTATATGGAGTAAATCATTTTCTATTATTGAGATTCCTTTTATGGAAGAACAACTGAGTTCCACTACAAAGTGGCACATAGATACTTGAATATAACGGACATTGTGCTTGTGACAGAGTTTTGTGCATACCATTCACAGCATGGAAGCCTACAAACTAAGTTTAATAAAACAGTGATCCTCTCTTGTTTGTTTGTCCCTGAAATAACCACTTCATTTAAAAGTATTCTGGAGGAATAAACCATAGTTAGGGTCATTAAAGCTTGCCTCTCTGGTTGATCTGCTACATTGACACAATCAGACAGGATTCATAGGAGTATCCCCTCAGGAAAGAGGAGACAGATTCATGCTGTATTTAAGTGAGAAAAGAAATTATGAACAAACATTTCTTATATGGTTCTTGTACGTTTGGTTGAGTTCTAAAAGTAAAGTACTGCTTGATTTTGACACATGTGTAAAGCTACTAGCTGTGAAGAAAAAGGTCTTGTCACTTCCTTGCTTCAACATGCTACTCATTGTCTTTGGATTGTTTTGCATGAGATTATTGAAAAATCGAAAGATATTTGGGTGAACTAACAAACACTTGACTTCTTCTTGTGCAAAGGAAGAACACATGAAGCTGATTCCATTTTGCTGGAAAATTTAATGACAGCATTAACTCTAAACCTGACTTACAGGATATTATGGTTCCCAAGGCCAGAAGTTTTAGGATTATACTCTTTAGTCAATAACTGTTGACTATAAAATAGATGATAAATTTCAATAGAATATTGAATATATTATGAATCAGATCAAGTGATATCCTTTTAAATATATTCCTTTCCTATATAACAAGTTCTTTTCAGATACATGCTGAAAGTAAAACTTATTGTATAATAATTACTTCTCTAAATGCAGTAAATTTTTATATTTTTTTCCACAAAAAGCAACATAGAAACTCTCTAAGTGTATACATATGACAGTTCTTTTGGTTCATAGAAATAAGTTGGTTACATTGTTTCTAGTAGCTGGCAAGCTAGAGGCCTGACATGGTGGTCAAGGTCATCTTCTTTAGTGGCTAAACATAGCTCCATGACTTATGGTAGGGAGCCATGTCTTCCTAAGGTTTAATACCTTAGACCACAGCATAGCCTTTCATATAATAAGCTCAGAATCCTGGGGAGGGGTTGGTATTTTTACTAAAATTCTATTGAAAATCAAGGTCACATATAAACATACCTATTTGTGTAATCCATTGTATTAGAAATAGTATCAACGGATATCTATAATATATTGTTGAGAGATTGATATATCCTTGTGCATTCTACAAACAATGGTTGTACACATATATTACTAAAAGGGCAGTTTTGAATGCCTTTTATATGAAATATTATTTGTAGCATTAGGACGAACTTGATGAACGTGAATATATCAGTATTTGAGTCCCAACTCTACTGTATATTAGCTGTGTGATACACTGCATTTAAGCAAATCTGTTTTATACTCATCTCATACTTATACATTAATTCCTTTTTCATTGTATTTACATGAAATCATACACTGTATTATTCCTAGTTGTGTAGGAATGCACAAAGACATAACAAATAAACCGAAAATTTTGTTATCTCCTTATACTGATACACCAAAAAGTTTGTCATCTGTTTAATGAAACCTGAGAAATAGAATATTTATTAAATGTTTGAATCATATAGCTATATTTTTATATTAAAATATAGATGCAGTCATATTCTCAAGTTTGTTAGGAAATATATCATAGTTTAATGTTTAATTTGAAAATCAAAATCCTCACTCCTCTAGCAAGACAATAATTTTGGTGCGTTGGCTTCAATGCCTTTCTGTCTCTGGGTTGAGATGAAGATTCTTAGTCTCACATCAGAACAACAAGGTACTAAAAGCTGACCCTTTCTTTGCTCATTTTGTCTCTTGTTCTACCTTTTATCCCCTCCATGCTTCTGCAGAAATACTCTGTGCATTATCCCCTAACTAAATAAAAAGAATTCAGATTTGAGTATGTCATCTATTTTCACTATACTCACAAAAGTATTGAGAGATGTATATTAATATTAGGTATCATAAAAATTAATAACTTTATAATAAACAAAATGACTTCAGTGATTGGAAAGACACATTTAGTAATCATAGAGTAACATTATTTTTGAGATTTAAAATTTGCTGAACTATGAGAATTAGCCATCTTAAAGCTTGAGCGACATATATATCCAATGCCAAGAGATCATTTATACATGTGACACTAAATGGACTCAGCAGGTTTATATTATTTATCAATCATATATGTTTACCCATATGTATCATATATACATATTATGTATTATTATTTTATTATTATGTATTTACCACCATATATATTATATATTTACACACACACACTATATATATATCTCAACAATAATTATTGAATTTGAGGACATGAATTTAAAAGGAAGTCAGGAGGGCTATGAAGGAGGAAGAGGAAGAATGAAGTAATTATACTCTAATGAAACTTGAAAAAAAAGAAAAGAAAAGCAGAGCAAGAGGTACAAGTGGCCAGATATTGAGAGTGACTGGTTACATGACGAACAGATGTCAATTGTCAAAGTTTCTTTCTCTTTGGTATAGCTGCATGGTTTCAGAATAAAAAAAAAATGTTTCAAATTTTTAAAATTACTACTTGCACCTCTTCACTTTGGTGACCTTGCCATAGATGTAAACAACACAATCACTCCTAAGACACACAAGTAACTTTTTCTTCACTTGTCTCTTCTGCTCCCTTGAGCCTGCTAACACTCCCATTCCAGTTCAAACTTTGTTGTCTGAAAGATTCAAAATTTCATCTTTATTTCTGTTAAGGAAGCTGAGGAGTGTGCGTGTAACTTTTGTTCTAGTGAGTAAGAAGACTGTGCGATTAGACTTAACTCTTATGGCCATGCAATGGCTGCTCTGGAAATTATACTCTTCTGCTACATTTGTACCCTGCCTTGTGAAGAGTGTTATCAAGTTGTCTTCATTAAGCAGCAGAAAAAAAAATCATTCTGCCCAATACAAGATACTCTCCTGTTAGTCTAATGATTGGGTGCATGTCCTTGGAAGGTCACTTGAGTGACTGGGTCTAACGACCTTTAAATTAGACACACAATACTATTGATAATAGGCAAGATGTCATGACCCAATTACCACATAATGGATACAATTTTTAAAAAAAAATTAGTAGAGAAAGTGAAATAATTTCATTATTGTGATAGAATAGTATTTTTAAAATTATTCCCACAGTAAATGACTACCTTAATGTATTTTCTAGGACACAATAATGTATAGATACTATCCAAACTAGGTTCATAAAGTTAAATTGTGAAGAAATTGTATTTGAAAATCATAATGAGCTCAGAAAGAAAAAAATTAGAATTTTAAGTAATTAAGGAAAATAACTTAGAATGACAATTTACACATGCTAAAAGTAGGTTTATATTTCCCTATAGCTATGCAGACTAAATTTGAATTTAGTGTTAATGTGAAATAATTATTAGAACATTAACTAAATGTATATCTCCTACCCCACAGAATAGTATATTTTTTGTGATAGTGTCTGAACTAATGATGATGTAAAATGCATTCCTTATAATTCTAAGAGATCAACTAGACTTTATCAAGCACTATGTGTCCTTAGACACATTCCTTTAGACTGGAGCTTTTAAATGTCAGCACCATGGACCTTTAAAGTGGGCCATTTGGTTCTGGAGGGCTGTACAGTATGCTGTTGTATTATATTTACTGATTAGCAGCATCCCTGGTCACTACCTATAAGATAGCAGTAGCATTTCCTTCTCCACTATGCTGAATACCGAATTACTTCCTGATACCATTAGGTATCTTTGCAGGCAAAGTCACATCTATCATGAACACATGCTGTAAAGTAGTGAGACTTACTTTGAATCTCTCTGAATTCCAATTACTTTGCAAAGGACTGCAACTAAATAATGTGTTCTAAAGCAAAATAAGAAAGTAACTACATCTTTCCCTTTCCAAACAACTTTTAATGTAGTGTATCAAAGTGTAGTCCAACTATGAAGCTTACATTAGACTCAAATTTTTGTACTGGTCTTGTTCTCTAACATGTTTGGATTACAGGTGTTCATCTACTAAAAAAATTTTCTAAATTAAATAAACAAAATAATTTTAAGTATCAATGCTGAATATAAAAATCTCTATGAGAATTACAAGATGGACTAGTTTTAAAAAGCGACTTCGTAACACAGCCTGCAAAAGTGGTAGCATGCCAAACAATGCGTTTCAGCCAATTTACTTTGATCTTTTCTACAATAAATGCAGTTTATCTTGGAGAAAAGATTAATTAAATTCTTCACATATGACAACTAAAATTGATCACATAAATACTACACACACTTTTTATATGAATAAATATTGTTCCCTTAGTGTGTCTCCCCTTCTCTGTCTCTTTCTCTCTCTCTCTCTCTCTCTCTCTCTCTCTCTCTCTCTCTCTCTCTCTCTCTCTCATGATACTATGTAATTTTAGAATTGAACTCAGGTAACTTTATTTCATCGTTATAAGCATGACTATATGTTGTTTACCATTAATAGCCTTATGCCTCTAGCTTAACTATCATTAAAGCAAGTTACTTAACTGGCCTTTGGAAAACATACACTCAACCATAAGTGGAATGGGAGACAAAATCCTTTATTCAGTCTATCATCCATTAGCATTTTCTGCTATAACTGAATTACATATGCAGGAAACCTAAAGAAATATTAGATATATTAGAGAGGGAATGAAGTGGAGCAGAACAGATAGATCTTCCTAGGAAAAGGTAAAAGAATAAATAGCTATGGATGGTTAGGAGTTGGGTGAGATTGGGTCAGGAGGATTAAGTGGGAGAGAAGAGAGGAATGATAGAGGGAGTAAAAGGAGGGACAGCTAAAAATAAAGGCTATTTGATGAGTAATATAAAAACCTAAAAACCTATTATATATATATAATCTTCAACTGATAATTTTATACACACACACACCAAGTAAAGCTCCGAGTACTGGGATTGGGTAACCTTTAAATGAGGTGTCCTATAGAATTCAAAGAAGTCAGGCTACTTCTAAGACTATATGTTGCCCTATACAAACTGATGAAAAATTAAAACGACTGAAGACAAAACCTTCATAACTCACTGTGTTGTTGTGTTGAGAAGTCAACATGGTGCCTACAGAGTACCTTCATCCATAGTGGCTAGTTTCTTTGGTACAGAAAATTACTCTATACACTACTGAAGGAGAACCAGACATCAACCATGGAACAAACACTTTGATCTACTGTGCTGTCCTGACTATATGCTATACTAGTATATGGTGGCACAGAGCTTATAGGAATAACCAACTGATATCTGATTTGACTTGAGGACTATTCCACAAGATGGAACTCATACTCAACACTGCTTAGATAACCAAGAAAAAGAGACTAGATAGCCCAGAGACATAGGGTAAAATCATATAACTACTGTTAAAAAAAAAGTAATACGGGGCGGTGGTGGTGCATACCTTTAATCCCAGTACTTGGGAGGCAGAGGCAGGCAGATTTCTGAGTTTGAGGCCAGCCTGGTCTACAGAGTGAGTTCCAGGACAGCCCAGGCTACACAGAGAAATCCTATCTCAAAAAACTTAAAAATAAAAAAATAGATAAAAAATAAAATAAATTAAAAAAAAATAAAAAGTAACAATACAATGGACCTCAATGATATTTCACTATACTTGTAAATCAGTGCCTTGATCAGCCATCCTCAACATCAGAGAAACTTCTCCTTGTATGTAGTTCATGGGAACAAATGTGGAGATCCACAGACAGACATTATACAAAGTATGAGAGAGCTTGGATCATAGAGCCCTAAATGTGATATCTAGATCAAATCCCTCATCAGGTCTTAGGAAAATCCTGAGGAAGAGGAGGAGGAAAAGTGTGTGTGTGTTTGTGTATGTACAGATAGATAGATAGATAGATAGATAGATAGATAGATAGATAGATAGGATATATAGATAGATATAGTAACTTTCAGTTTACTGTTTAAATAGAATTTTGAAGTAAGCTAATGAGTTGGTCTCTGCATTTATATTTGCCTCTTGTGCTTTCTTGGGCTCTTTTGCTTTTGTTATTTGGTATTTCCAGTTTTTTATTTTTAAAAAGTCTTCTATTATATTTTATTATTATCACTCAGGAGCCTTTTTTTTTATTAATGAGTGACAGAAAGGGAGTGGATCCATTTACGGAGGGGATATGTGGTGGAGTTAGGAAGTGTAAAGGGAGGGAAAACCATAGAATATAGTATGTGAGAAAAACAAAGATATTTTCAATAAAACAAAAAAGAATTAGAATTAAGTGTCTATTACACTATTACAGTGCTATAGAAATTAATATAATGTTATATAATATAAATAGTATATATGTACATAAATTAGTAAATGGATTATTCCAATATTATTAGTGTAACAGTTTTATTGAATAAACCAAATGTTTTGAATAAATGTTCTAGCAGTTGTCCAACCACGTTGTCAAGATTTTTATAATCCCTTTGTTAAATTTACCAGATTCAAATGATAATTTATAAAACATTTGGAAACTGGTAAGATATGATATCAACCAACATAGAACATGAACTTTTACTAAATGGCATCTCATTAGCTCTTAGCTTGAAATTGTTCAGTTATTAATGGAAAGATGCAATAGCAATCCCTGAGGTTGTAGGTGTCCACTTGACTCCTTTATGTTTTACTTGTATGTGTGTATAGTTATGTCAAGGGACTCCTATGAGTGTGTTTCTATTGATTTGTAAATATTGATGTGGATGGAAGTCTGATTCTTACTTTTTGTAAACTTAAAAATAGTCTCATTTCATAATACTCGAATTAATGTATTTTTGAATATTTACATTGTAAACTCTAATCTTATTTACTATAACATAATTTAAATTACATGTACATCATTTTTCTAGAGTGATCTGAAACATATGAATTTACTGTTGGGTTCTCATTATAGTATAATTGAATAAAATATATTTGAGAACTTAAGGACTAGACTAAGATAAATAAATATCCAAACATGGTGAATTAGCAAATTCATAAACATTATTAGGGAATATAATAACTGACTTAAATAATTTTCACCTTAATTTAGTTCCAAGAAATATAGCTGTTATGGAAGTAATTTTTAAACCTTTAACGTAATGTGTATTTTAAATTGCTCAAAAATGCCATGATTTTTGGTAGCTTAAGGTTTTGTTTCTGCTGACGGGGTAACCCCACTGCTTCAATGAAATATAGCTGCAATAAAAAGAAGCATGTCTAAAATAAAGCATTATACAAATAATGAATGATGTAATTTGATAGGAAGACACAATATGGATATTTATTTCTAAAGCAGCCATTTTACTTAACTCTCAGAGAAGGAAGTTGTCAACTCTCACCAGGCAAGACCTCAATAAAAATAGTGCTATGATCTTTTGCAAGGACCAGGTGTTAGAGCATAACTATTGCTGATGCGAAGTGAAAGAAATGGAAGGTGAACCTTGTAATATTTGATATTACAGAATCCCTTAGCATTATTGTGTAAAATTAAAAGTATATCTTAAGAGAAATGACTCTGAAGAGAACAGATTCACAGATTTCAAAAACATTTCAGTAACTGACAATTAAGTTTTTTATTTTCTATTTCAATTTAGGGTATACATTTGCCATTTTGACATCTAACAAGTCAAGCTCTACAACTTTCTCTGAACTGACTTATTATCCATTGCACTGAAAGCTACTTTAGATTTCCAGAATATCTTACTCTCAGACAGCTTTTGCCATAGTGCAGTCTGCAGTAACCTTTCTATGACTGAGTCACAAATCCTAAACACAGAGAATGAAATCACTAACAGTGCCTTACATGTGGTGGTATGAATGTACGACAATAATTACTGTGTAATTAAATGGCAATTATTGACCATTTAAGTACACTTAAGAACAGGGTGAGTACTATGTAATCAAAGACTAATTATCTGATTATTTCTGTCTTTTAAACTGCAGGCTTACAAGATATAGAAATTGCAAGTAACATGGTGATTAGTCACTGAACTACATGGTAACTTAAAGTAACCTGTAGAAAATGTATTTGAATTGTAATTCTTTTCAGAAATGATGGGAGGATAGAGCTGATATTCATACTCATAATATCACAGGAAATTTTATCAATATATTATGATAATAAGACATAAGTATTTGCCTAACAATATTACATGTTTCATGAAGAAATAAGTCAATGGAAAATAAAAATATTATTGAAAGTTAATAGATATAAGAAACAATTTATTATGGCATGCATGTAAAATATGGACTTTTAGTTCATTGTTGATCACACTGTAAATTGACTATGTACAAGACCTGCACAAGAACAACTCAGCAGAATAGCATCATGAGTGTGGCACTCCTCTGAGAAGTTATGAGAAGTAACTCCTGGCTGAAAAATTATTGACAGGTTATGACTGGTAGGGGATAAGAATTTCCTCAGGTGTGTAAGCCCTGAACGTCGACTCATCACTAACAGGTGTTCAATATCCTTGTTCATAAGAGGCAACAATAAGTGGACTGATATGAATTGTAATATAAATATCTGATATTCAGAATATCCAGTGTATAACCCTGAAATGACTGAGACCTACAGGATAAGAACCACTTTTTTTAGAGACACTATTAACTACTATGTTGAATAGTTATGATTTAAGCTAATAATTATAAAAATATATTTAAAGAACATGCTGCTTTTCCCTTGACTGAAAAAGAAAGACGGCTGGAAAGACTAATAATTTAAACCTTGAAATAGGGATCATATTTTTCTATCATGAAGAGATTATGATATTTTATATGTAAACACATATGGAATTCTAGACTAGCAATATACACATTTTCTGTAAAGCCATTGAGTGATGGATTTAAATCTTTTGCCTGAAGGATAAAAATGACTAATACTATCCAAATGCCATCAAAAGAAAACATGGTTACATTGATTTTTTTAAAAAAATGGGTTTTTTTTGGCAATGTCATTAGTTTTTAAGTGAAATTTATTTTAATTTTAAGTTAATTTTAGTTATAAGTCACATAGCTTTACCACTTCTCTTTCCTCCCTTCAACTGCCCCAAAATATTCTTATTCTTAACTCTCCAATTCTCCCCACATTCCATTCTCAATTTGATAGCCTCATTTTCTTTGATTATTATTGCTACATAAATATACACATATATGTATGTTTATATATGTTTGCTCAATATGTAAATAAACTCTGCTGAGTCTGTTTCTGTTCTTTGTCTATAGCTTAGGACTGGTCATTGTATTTAATAACCAATGTTGGGGCTCATCTGTAGCAGAAGCCAATTCTCTTTTTTTCTAACAATCTTTCATTATCTATAGTTCTTTACTTAGGAGTGTGCTCCATGAAGTATTCACCCTTCCATGTTCTCATGTCTGTTGATATTGCCATTTTTCTGGTCTAGTTTATGGTCTGGTTTAGTTTCTACCTATTGGCAAGCACATTTCATAACAGACTTTCTGGTGACCCGGTGCTACAAACTTTTCTAGCCTCTATTCCCTTATGTTCCATGAAGCATAAATGCAGGAGCTGATGTAGAAGTATCCATTAAGACTGGACTTCACACATTCGGTTAATCTCTGCATTGTGTCCAGTTGTGGTTTTCTGTGCTGCTCTCCATTTGTTCTAAAGAGAAGTGTCTTTGTGGAAGTGTTTTTCTGGGTCTGGGTCAATCCTATCAATATAATCTTCTCAAGTCCCATCCATTTATCTGTAAACTTTATGATTGTATTTTTGCTTCCAGCTGAATAGTATCCCATTTCTTATATGAAACACATTTTAATTATGGATTGATTTTTGAAGGTTATTTACACTCTTTCCATTTTCTGCATATTGTGAACAGGTGACAATGAATATTGCTGATAAATTATATGTGGCGAGGATGGCTAGTTCTTCAAGCATATGCCAAGGTATGATACAACTGGGTCTTATTATAAATTTATTTTTAGATTTTTGATGATTTTCTGTATTGATTTCCAGAGTATTTCCTCAATTTGCTTTCCCACTTATGGAGACAGTGGGAGCCCTGAGTTAATAAAATCCTAACTGAATGTAACTGTTGCCATGAACAAAGGAATGTCAAGATCCCTGATGTCTCAACCCCATGGGAAAGACAAGAGCTTACCCCAATGAGGTGCCCAGGGGGTACCAAAGACTTCCTCTTCCCGTGTGTGGGTATTCATACTTATGTTCAGAAATCGATCATCCTACCTTCCTCCTTGTGGATATTTCCAGCCTGAAGACTGCTCACCTATAGAGACTGTGCCTCCTGAGATGAGCTACACCTGCTTCCTAGACTCAGCTGTGAACTGTGAAACCTGCCTTCTTTATTCAGTTACATGCTTTAACTCCATCTCTCTGTTCAACTGGAGATACTACACATGCCAAACCTCAAAGGTGCTACAGCATTCTTAACAGAGATTCCAGATTTTCTGCATGTAACTCAGCTTGTCTTTTCTTTGTCCCTTCACTGCCCGACTTGGGTCAATCCATGAAGCTGTGAAAGAGGAGGCACAAGCAACACCAACAGTGATTGAGGGTTCCTCTTTCCCAACAACCATTGCTTCTTGGCAGTTGTTTTGTTGACTGGGAGGAGATCAAATCTCAGAATTGTTTTGATTTGCAGTTCCCCATTTAGCAATTAGGATGAACAAATTTGAGGTATTTCTTAGCAAAATTAATTTCTTCTATAGAGAACTCTTTGCTTAAATCTCATATCAATTTTTTCATTTGTTCCTTTGATTCCTTGTCTTGATTTTTGAATTCATTTTGTTCTGAGTAACAATTCTCTGTTAGATGTGTATCTGCCAAAGATTCTCTTCCATTCCATGGTTTTCTTCTTTATTCAATTGTTTTCTTTGTTGCACAAATTCTTTTTAATTGTGTACTATTCTACTTGTCAATTGTTGGTTTTGGCTATAATTCCTGAGGCAATGGAGTCTTATTCAGACAACCATTACCTATACCTGTATCTTGTAGAGTATTGCCTTTGTTTTCTTCTAAAAGTGCTAGTGTTTCAGGATTCAAATTGAAGTCTTAGATCAAATTGGAGTGACAGATATTGCTCTAACTTTCTTCTTCAGCTGGGCATCCAGTTTTTCCAGCAATAATTGTTGAGGACACCGTCTTTCCTCTTTGTTTTGTGATTTTTTTTGCCTCTATAAAATATCAGATGTCTATAGTAATTCATACTCAGGTTTGGTTTTCTATTTTATTCCATTGTTTCATATATATATATATATATATATATATATATATATATATACACATACACATACACATTTATATATAATATAATATATAGATGTACATAAACAATATATAACATATATAAAATATGAATGTATATGCATTGTGTACATAATATATATATATATATATATAATGTGTACATAATATATATATAAATAAATATATATATATTTATTTATAATACATATGCTTTGACCTGGTACCATATTGGTTTTGTAACTAAAGCTCTATAGTTATAATGGCATAATATATCTTGAAGTCTTGAAAAGCAATTCTCCTATCTGTTTAGCATTTCTTTGGCTATCCTGGCTCTTTTCACATTCCATACAATTTTTTTCTTTTTTGATTTCTAGTTTTTGTTTCTTTTCTTTTTCTATTTCTATGGAGACAGCTGTAGGTATGTCTACTGACGTTGCATTGATTTTGCAAATTGTTTTTGCCAGAATAGTCATTTTCAAAATGTTATTTCTACAAATCCATGAACACAGGATCCCTTTCCAATGTCTAGTCTTTCTCCAGCTCTTCCTTTAGATATGTGAATTTTACATTGTAAAGTTCCATAACAGCCCTGGTTAAGTTTACTCAAAGGCATTTTTTTTGTCTTTGGTGTTACTGTAAATAGTAGTATGAAAATGATTTATATTTTAGTGTGTTTGTTAGTGGTATATTGGAAGGCTACTGACTTTGTATCCTGTTACTTTCGTGAAGTGGTCCATTGTTTCTAGAAGTTCTCTGGTGGAAAATTTGAAATCTCTGATGTATAATGCATATCATCTAAAAATAGGAATAATTTGAGTTCTTATACTATTTTTTACTAAAATATTTTAATGTTTCTCTACTATCCAAAAACATTCCATAAGCCACCGCATCCTTTTGAATATATGTCTATGGGTTACTTTAGATTAATCCTTAATTAATAATTTTTTTCTTCATCAAATTCTAGTCTAGAATAAATCATAAATAAATTTAAGTTTTGTCTTGCACAGTTAGCTCAGAATAAATTCAGTTAAGTAAAATAGTATTGGTGGTCATGTACGATGTTGTTACTCTTGTAACCATAAGAGCTACTTATGGAGTAAAATAAGAACTCTGGTATAGTAGATATAATTGACAAGAGCTGATTAATATATGTATAATTTCCAAAGTAGTATCTTTAATTACAACTCATTAGTTTTGTCTTCCTCACATTCCAGTGTCAATAATATTTCTTTGAGAAGAATGATATTTTATTAGGGTATATGTATGAATGTGTGTGTGTGTGTGTTGTGTGTGTGTGTGTGTGTGTGTGTGTGAGAGAGAGAGAGGGAGAGGGAGAGAGAGAAGGAGGTATATATTTATCTCAATCCACAGTTCTTCATTCTCCTTTATTCTTTTTAAATCTCTGTTTTAAGGAGTGCATAACATGTAAGTAACTATGCATTCCTTGAACTTTTTTAAACTTATATAATTTAAAAAAATTTCACCTCCTGCATTAATAGGGAAATTAATTAATTATATATTTAATTAAAATGTAGTATGTTTCAAAAATATAAAGAAACTTGTGGTGCTTTGAATTAAAATGGGCCACATAGTCTCATCTATTTGAATCCTTACTCATCTAGGAATGGCATGATGAGAGAAGGATTCAGAAATGTGGACTTGTTGAAACAGCCTTGGCCAGGACTAGTTCTTTCTCTCTTTCTGACACTTGTGGCTCAGAAAGTAACTGCAGCTACTACTCTGGTGCCAAGTATGCCACCATGCTCTTTGCCATAATGATAATGGAGTAAGCTTCTGAAACTGTAGTGAAGCCCCTATTTAAACCTGTTTCTTTTTAAGAGTTGTTTTGGTCATGGTGTCTCTTCATAGCAGTAGTGAGACTTAAAGTGACTAAAACAACATTTTATATTTTAACAGTTTTTAAAGGTATCATATATATATATATATATATATGCATACTTTAGCTGCCTATTATAATACATTTCTGAGAAATGAAACATGATGGCAGTTTAGACTGACATTTTGACTATCTTACCATAAAACATTATGTAATTTTCTTAAAGTAAACCTCTCCCTTGTGTTACCATTTCCTAGTAAGTTAACCCTAGCAGAAAATGGAAATAATGTAGAAAACAAGGAATTCCCTAGCTCATGTTCCTTGGATGGTTATAAGGTAAATTAAGAAAATACACACTATACCCAGACAATCAAATCTTAGAGCAAAACAAAAACAAAAATACTCAAAACCCTACTACCTAATAGTGATGAGAAAGACAACAATATCAAACAATCTCACTAATATATAGAAATTGGTTCTATTTCTTAATTGGCAAATATATGTAAAATTGTATGCTTGTACCCACAAATGTCTTCCTTCATTTCTCACACAGTTGATATAACTATAGAGAAGTTCATTTTTAGCATTTATGCACAAAACATGCATAGAGCTATAATTACAGAAATAAGAAAGTAGTTAAAAAATAATGAGGAAGGAATTCCAATTGGAAAAGAACAAGAATTTATTACCTTGTATAGAAAATGCTCTTGTATATATCAACTTGCTACTCATAAGCTCTATTAAACCATGGAAAAACTTATAGAAAACAACAATTATGGTAATCTTGTTCACATTATCCATATAAAGTAAAACATATCTTGAAGTGAACCTAACAAAGAGAATGAAAGACATCTACAGTGAATATTTTATTACACTGATGAAAGTAAATTGAGAACCGTTAGATGATAGATCTATGCACATATCACCTATCTATCAACCATCTGTCTGCAATCTATGGACTGTATGTCATCTATTTATCAACTATCCATCTTCTATCCGACATCTATCTATCTCTATCAATCATATTTTAATATCACCTATGTGTTAATCATCTATTTATTTAACATCTGGGTAACATCTATCTTTCATATATCTATCTTATATCTTTCTATTCATGTATCCATCATCCAGCACATGGAATAGTAAAGCATACCATCAACCAACAGGAAATCCATATAAATACACACACACACACACACACACACACACACACACACACCTCTCAAAATGATGATAGTACAAGGTGACAGGATGTGAGTATAAGTAAGAACTGGACATACTTATTGTAGGAGTACCAAATGGAAGAATCACAGACTTTATCAGTCAGATTTTAAGTTTGACATATATTTACCATGTGACCTCAAAGTTTTTCTCCAATACATCTACCCCATAATAAATGCACAACTTTATAAATTTTACATCTGGAGGTGTTTTAAGAGGCAAGAGCTGAAATGTGTGTGTTACATGTGTGTTAACTAATATAAGAAGTAAATGGATTTTGTATGATTGAATATATATAAAAATTTACTCAGCAATAACAGTAGTTACTGATACGTGCTTCAGGACTTTGCTAGAAACAACTTTAGTATGTAAGGTTATTAACTTGAAATTTCTTGTAAGATAAATGTGGGGATTGGTGAGACAGGCATTTTCCAGCCATACACAGTTGCAGAATGAGCAGAAGAAAAGAATGGAAATATTTTGGAAACCATGGGAGAAGCAACAGAAACCTTGGGTAACTCTTAGTTAAATGAAATTTTTATTATTTGTTTATTGAAAGAATGAAAGAGAAAACATTTGCCTCCCTTCCCATGACAACACATTGAACAGGAGGAAGACTTTTCTAAGCATGTTTTCTCTAACAAGGAAGACATTTAGGAGGTTTCTCATGTGAAATGATTATATCTGTTCTATCTCACAGGCAACAAAGAAAGAATGTAAGAATGTACATGGTAACACTATCTGGAAGAACTAGAAGCAAGGGAAATTTGTATCAGCCAGCATGCAAACACAAACTATTTTGTCTAATGACAGAACAACAAGAACGACAGTCACTCTGGCCAACTTGTGAGCCCAGTCAAGTGTGACCAGTCATTGTCTATAACAGCAAAGGGAAACCTGCCATATATGATCCCCTTCTTGCTTATAACAGTAGCTGAGCAAAATGGTCAGGTTTTCCTAACAAATGCAGTCTATGAAGACAGAGAGAAATAAGTCCTTCTTATAAAGTACAAATAACATTTAAAAAGAAAAGAAACATGGATTATTTAAATAAAAGTAAAGAAACCTCCAAAGGAAAACTAGCAAATTATATAACTGATCCTGAAGGAGTGGAGTTCTACAGGTTGCCTGATAATGAATTCAATCTTATTCTTATAAGATCAATTCAACGATCTACATGAAGACAGAGATGGCCAACTGAACAACTAGATCCATGAAAATAAAGATAGAACATAAAAATCTTTTAAAGGTGTAAAGTGGACTCTTAGGGTCACTTTGATTTGCATTTCCCTGAATTAAGAATGTTGAATATTTCATCAAGTGCTTCTCAGCGTCACGAGAAAGGATGCTCCTTGTAACAACTTTCATTCACCATACAATTGAAAATCTCTGCCAAAGCATCTAGCAAAGAGAAGATTGAACAACTGAAGAAAGACCATGGAGGAATGGGAGCTCCTGGCTTGCTTCCCCTACTCACACTCAACCAGTTTAATCATACTACCCAAACCACCTACCCAGGGATTGCACCACCCACAGTGTACTGAGCCCTCTCACATCAATCCTCAGTCATGATAATGTTCTACAGACAAGCCTATCTATATAAGACAACCAGACAGAAACAATTTCACAGTTGAAGTTCCTTTCTCTCCATGTATAAGGCTGAAAGGCAAGATTAGTTATCATGAATACTAACAGGAAAATGAGCCTTTTATAAACAAACAATGACCTATCCAAAAATAAAACTAAGAAAATATTTCCATTTCTAATAGTACCACGAAAAATAAAACACATAGAAAAAAACTTATTGAGAAGATCATTTCTAAAAAACAGTAAAGCCTGATAAATAATTAAGTAACAAGTAGATAACCTATTATCATAAGTTAAAGGACTTAGTGGTGTATAAATGTCCATGGCACTAAAACAGACTTTGCATATTCAGTGATATCTTTATCATAATCTCAAAAGTGCTTTTAAAGAAAGAGAAATAAACAATTCTGAGATTCATATGGAATCATAAAAAAAATACACAAATTGGCAGAACAACTTTGAAGAAATCTGAGACTTCGCACTTCCTACAGCAATCAAGATAGCACAATAAGGACATAAGGCAGGTACAGAGACCAGTGGAGGAGAACAGAAAGCTCAGAAGCTAATCTGCACATATGCAAGCAACAGATCTTCAGAAGGGGTGCCAAGAATATACCCTAGAAAAGGAAAATGTGTTCAAATGGTTTTAGGAAGATATCAGAATGCAGAAGAACAAAATTAGACTATTATCTTATATCACAAAAGATTACTTTAAAATAGATTCATAAGAAACAAAAGATTTTGATGGGGATTGCACGGAATCTGTAGATTGGCTTTGGTAGGATGGCCATTTTTACTATTTTAATCCTGCCAATCCATGAGCATGGGAGATCTCAGAGGACTCAAAGGGAAGGACTCTAGATGAAATGTCCTACAGTGGGGAGAGGTAAATTTTAGAGTCTACCTCCAGCAGAAAGACAGGACGTCAAGTGAGGGAGGGAGCTGCAATCCCACAGTCAAAACTCTGACCCATAATTGTTCCTGTCTGAAAGAACTGCAGAGATGGAAATGGAGAAAAGCCTGAGGAAAAGAAGGTCCAGCAACAGGCCCAACGTGGGATCCAGTTCAAGGGGAGGCCCCAAGGCCTGACACTATTACTGAAGGTATTGAGATCTCATAAAAAGGGGCCTATCATGACTGCCCTCCAAAAGACTCAACAGCAGCTGAAAGAGTCAGATGTAGATATTTGCACCCAACCAATGGACAGAAGCTGCTGAAACCTGTGGTTGAATTAGGGGAAAAATGGAAGAAGCTGAGGAGGAGGGCAGCCCTGTAGGAGGACCAACAATCTCAGTTAACCTGGACCCCTGAGATCTCTGAGACACTGGATTACCAACCAGTCAGCATGCACCTACTGATATGAGGCTCCCAGCACATATACAGCAGAGGACTGCTGGGTCTGGGTTTAGTCAGAGAAGATGCACCCAAGCCTCACGAGACTGGAGGCCCCAGAAATTTTAGAGTTCAGGTGGGGTGGGTAAGTATGTGGGGACATCCTCGTTGAGACAAGAAGACAGGGAGGAGGTATGGGATGTGGAAAAATCAGAGGGTGGACCAGGAGGGAAATAAAATCTGGAGTGTAAAAAAATAATAATAGTAATAAAGAAACATAAGATATAAAATTATAAATATTCCAGAAGAAAACCATAAACCCTCTTGCTCTTGAAACTACTTCTTGGATGCCCCCAATAAAAATAAAGACTTACAATTACGTTCCACTAAAATGTATCTACAAGGTAGGGAAATAATCAACAAAATGAAAATAATATCTTCAAAATGCTAGAATATGTTTATAAATCACATATTTAATTAACATTTGGTAAATTTCTAAAATTTACAGCAAAGTTCTAAAACTATAAGGCAAGGAAATTAAAATCAGTTAAACATTAGGAATCTTGAGTAGACATTGTTCTACAAGAAAAAGATAATGATTAATATATTGTGTATTGCTTATTATCAGCTAAACATAAGGAGCTAGTACCTTAAAGCTCTCAGGATTGTTATTATGAAAGAACACATGAGTTTTGGTGATTTACAAAAAAAATTTCTTCCTGTATGTTGTTAGTGGGAATGTAACATAGTGTACTATAAAATGTACTGTGGATTTTTCACAAAAAAAATTACAAACAGGTACACTACAGCCTAGCAATACCATGACTGTGTTTATATCCCAAAAGAACACAAATCAGAGTCTCACAAAGAAATCTTGGCCCATGTGTTCAGAGCATTTTTCACAACAGCCAGGAGATGGGAACAAAACAAAACAAATATCCATGGAAATGAATGGATAATGAGATTGCGGTATCTAGGTATATTGGGATATCATCTGTCCTAAATACAGAAGAAATTTCTACAATTTGAGATACTTGGTTGGGATATGGTTATATGCTAAAGGAAATAAGGTAGCCTGTGCTGCTCTAGGACTGTGTGACATATTTATGGAGATGCATATATAGAAGTAGAGAATAAAAGGAACTTACCAGGTATGAGACAGGAGAGAAAAGGACAACACTATAGGTTTGTTCAATGGTTATGAAGATGACTAAGTTGCAGAAATCTGTTATACAATGCAATTTCTGAAGTTACAATAAATTAAGTACACTTAAAGTATAAGATGATGAAACTTCTAGAGAACCTTCCAGAAGTGATCAATGTATTTACTTCTTATAATGACAATATCAGAATATTCATACAAAATCCAAGCTTACCAAATAATAGGAAATTATTATCACATAATTTCATCTTATATACCAATTATATCTCAATAGGCAAGAAAAAAGGAGTCAAACTTGACATTGCAGCGTTTTCTTTGGTCTATGGCATTAAATATGATATAAAAGTATTTATAGTCATTAAAATGCTTATCAAATAAGGCAAAAATTTACAACTTTGTGATATGGTAAATTCACTAAAAGTTATTGAACTAGTTTTTATAAAGGCTAATTGTAGTGTATGTAAATTATATTTCCAAAACCGTTTTTTAAAAAATAATGCTGAGACAGAAATTTGAGGAGGTTAATTGCCACCTTTGTCTGGAAGGTTTCGAAAACTATTCACTTATAATTGCAAAACTCTTATAATAAGTAGTCCTCTCGACAGTAGCAATAATTCAATGATATACAAGATTGGTTGAAAGCTGCCACACGACTCCAAGAATACACCAAAAATCTTTGTACTCCCAACAAGTCCCTCACTCACCTCTACACTATTGATTTGCTACAATACAATACATCCTCAAGATCAGAATGTGCATACTGCTGCTAAATAAGATTCACAGCACACAGCTGGATCCCAAGAATTATCTATTTAATAGTATAATACAGCGTATATTTATTAATGATCACAATATATCATTGTAGTAGTCAATATAACTTGTCAAATTGTTTTTGCTAATTGCTTATAAATGTTAAGAAAGCATACAAATGACACTGAATGTATGTCTATCTTCTGTGACCCATTTGTGGATTTCACTGAAGTGAAATATATTCATCAGGTTCTATATTTGTTTTTTTGTTAAAGGTGTCTGTAATTGGTTTTGTGACATAGTCAACAGTAATAATCAGTGGATTTTTACATCCATCCATCAGCTTTGTTTGGTTTAGCTTGTTTTTTTTTTTTTTAATAGAATATTTGGTTCTAGCCTTGTCATTGCAGCTCTGATGCTTTAGGCACCACGCTATGGACTTTGCTATGAAAATGAAATTTTAATGATAGCTTACATGGGCTGGTCCCATCCTTGCCTTTGGCAAAAACAATAGTAATTTATTTTGCAAACATCGTATGACAATTGTCCTGAAATAACTCAATTGGCTTAGATGAGATGCGACTGTGCATTGTCAGAAAATTTTGCAAAAGTTCATGACCCAAATTAGCAAAGATATCTAACCTAAAAGGCTCTAGGGGAAGTTACAAAAGTCGTCAATCCAATCAAGTTTCATTTCAAAAGATTTTTGTCTTAGTAATTCCTATCACACTCTCAGATTTGTTCTGTCTGTGCTATCTCATCACATTTGACAGTCTGCTGATATGATAATGTACAGATTTACCTTTTACAGTTTTGTAATGTAGTTTGGTTCGCTCACTGATTCACATGCTGATTGATGAGTGGTTTGTTCATATTTTTCTATTCCACTGGCTAATTTCGAGCTCTACTTCATTTTTTAATGGGTTGTACATAAAACCAAACAATAGTAACAATGTTAACTACAAAATATTTTTGAAAAGAAACAGCCTGCCATCATTACCATTTACCAGTATTATCATTCAGCACTGGTAAAAACTTCCAGTGCAGGGCTTAGTGGATAAGAGACTATGAAAGTGCTAATAAATTAAAAAAAAAAAAACATATATGACCAAAGCAGCATCATTGTGACTTCATCTGAATCCACAGAACAGCTAGTGGGCATTCTAGACATGGCAGTGTTCACAAGCTGTCCAGGATTTTTGCCTCTAGAAATGCTGCATTAAGAATATTATTTGTAGGAAATAAATAAATAAATAAATAAATAAATAAATAAATAAATAAAAGCTTCACATAATCCTCAAAATAAAAAGTATGATTTGTACCAAGAGCCTCCCAGGACCCCGCAGGAATGGCATCAGCTTAAACCCCCAGGAAGGGAAGGGAGAAGCTGTCAAGACCATATCCAGAGGTTAGGCATGGCCCCCTGGTTGAAGGAAGGGGCCACTCACTCATCTCCAAAAGTTTAACCCAGAATTTCTCCTGTCTAAAAGAAATACAGGAAAACTGAGTGGAGCAGAGACTGAAGGAAATGTCATCCAGAGACTGCCCAACCTGGGGATCCATCCTACATGGAGACACAAAACCCAGACACTATTGTGGATGCTAACTAAGGAAGTGCTTGCTGACAGGAGCCTGATATAGCTGTCTCCTGAGAGGCTCTGCCAGATCCTGACCAATACAGATGAAGATGCTCACAACCAACCATCAGACATAGCACAGAGAACCCAATGGAGGTGATAGGGGAAGGACTGGAGGAGCTGACGGAGCCTTATCTGGCATCAATGGTAGGGAAAGTCCTTGGTCCTGTGAAGGCTTGATGCCCTGGTATAGAGGAATGCTAGGGTGGTGAGGTGGGAGTGGGTGGTTGGGCAGATAGGTGAGCATCCTCATAGAAGCAGCGTAAGGGGGGATGGCATATGGGGTTTGCAGAGGGGAAACTGGGAAAGGATATAACATTTGAAATGTAAATAAATAAAATATACAGTTAAAAAATATTATTTGATCCAGGCAGTGGTGGCACATGCCTTTAATCTCAGCACTTGGGAGGCAAAGGCAGGCGGATTTCTGAGTTCGAGGCCAGCCTGGTCTACAGAGTGAGTTCCAGGACAGCCAGGGCTACACAGAGAAACCCTGTCTCGAAAAACCAAACATATATATATATATATATATATATATATATATATATATATATATAATATATATATATATAATTTGTGGGGCTAGAGAGATGACACTCAGCTTAAGAGCACACAGCTCTAGCAGAAGACCCCGAGTTTGTGTCCCAGTACCAATGTATTTGAGACCCCGACAGCTCTGGCTTCTGTAGGCACTCTTTCCAGTAGCGCCTATTCTACTTTGTCTACCTTGTCATGGTCATCTCTCCTAAAAGACCTTCTGCAAATCAGAGCTGTCACTCTCCAGAAAGGTCTTGCACTGTTAGCAACTTTATTTTATCAATTAAGATCTGTACTCTCTTATACAACTCTAAAGATTTTCTGTATAATTTTTCTAGTTTTGCATTTTACGATGTTGCTTTGCTGCCTGAATCAACTGTAACTGTTTCTTCCTGAAAAGGCCAAAGAGTCTAAAATTCAAATACGGAGATCATGATTTTTGCCTGCCAGTGGGGTGCACATAACCAAGGTTCTGTGTTGGGAAGTCTTATAATGAAGTTATCTTCCTGGGATGTGAACTGTCATCCTGTGTACTAACTGCATCCAGAAGACTTCGATGAATTTCATCTGTTGGTACAAAAAGAAAGTGCCCTAGTTTTAAAAACTGCATATCCCCTCAATTCTTTAAAACTCTCTGTTTGCATCTCAGGTCATTTTCTGTGAGTCTTATTGAAAAGATGGGCTCATTTGGGCCATTTAAAGATATCAGATCAAAATAGGCTTTGCATGTCAGTTGCTTTTACATGTAAGTTGCTATGCTTTACATATCATCCTCATTGTCCCATGATTGCTAATCATAGAATGCTTTTCAAACACCCAAGATGAGCAAATATCCATTTCATTAGAACTACATCAGGCAAAAGTATATATCAGCTTAAAGAAAATTATTTAGAGTAGGTTAAGAAGATTCTTATAAAAGAATGAAGAAGTCATGGTTTTCTTAATAAATGCCAAATTATTTGCTACAAGCTTCAAAACCAGGACTTTACTACTTCTACTCTCCAGACTGGAGGGTTCATAAATTCTTTCCATGACACTCATCATAGGATTCCGATACAGTAAAGCAAACGTAAAAGAGGTATTGGAGGGTGAGGGTGATACAGGCAGAGTGATCATGTATGAGCTTTTCAAAATAAAATTATTAAATAAAGAAATCGAAGCCTGTTATACACACTTAACCAACTATTTATGAGACAGGAAGATCAGGAGAGTTATCATCTGTGATACTTCATGTGTTTAAGACTAACAAAAATGAAACAAAACAAAACAAACAACAACAACAACAAACCAAATGACCTCACACTTTGGAGGAGGAGGCTGGGAAGGGGGAGATGCTGTGATCAGGATGTTAAGTGAATAAACAAACAGATTCATAAGAAAAAGTTTATTTGCATGTATTATTAAACAGTTCTTTTCCTTAGTGTGCCATTACTATCTCCCTAACTTAGTCATAAATGCTGAAAAGTCAACAAACTTGAGGAAATTAAAATATTTCCTTAACAGTGTAAGAATCATTAGACATGCACATAGATGTCATATATTATTATAAAGCTTATGAGAGATGGTCCTTATTATAATAAAACAAAATAACAGTTTTTCTCTGATTAGGTCTATGAGACTAAATAAGGATGGTCACTAAGAATATTTGATGACTTAAATTAATGTAACAGGAATTATGTTGCAATGATTCCTATCCTCTGTTTTCAGATGCTTATTATAACAACGACAGGTTTCATCAGCCTGGAAGATAAATTTATCAAGAAAGATTTACTATAAGGCACAGTGAATTAATAAAAAATATTCAAAAATGTAAAATCTGTACCAATTTAAAAATCATTGGTATTGATTTAAATTCACTCAATTTTATTATACAAATATCAGTAATCTATTTCATTCTCGTAAGTCCTTACTGTTCCAAATATGTTAGGAAAAACAGTATAGAATGAAAGTCTTGAGGTTATTATTTTTTAGCAAGGAGGATATCTATATTAAGTCACTTACAAATGGTAGAAAATGTGGTGGTTTGAATAACAGTTATAGCAATAGTATTCTGGCCCGCTGCAGTACTGGCAGGGATCTTTCTAGGAAAAGGTGTTACATTCGTTACCAATGTCGTTTTCCTTTTTTCTAAAACCCTATCTCTGGTCTCTATCCACCATACTGTGTTGTCCCTGAAAGTCTCTTCTTTCTCTGCTTTCCCGGTTTTCTTCCACATGTCAGTTCTCCTTCTCAGTTCATTCCATGTGTATTTTACTTTCAGGTGCTTTTGTCCACACCAGAGTATCTTTTCATTAAAAATGTGTTTTAAACACTTCTATTTCCTTTCTTCTTAGGACTATTTCCTCCTTTAAGTCACCATTCTCTTCACCCTGCCATGACTGTCCACTTTTTGTCAGTTTCTTCCTCATTTATTATTCCTGTGCTAAGACAATCATTAGGGTTGTTTTAATATATTAATAATAAATAATTACCTTCTTTTTGGATGTCATTGGAAACCACGAGTGGCTATTTAAGTTTTTTAATGGGGGAAATAAAACTAAACCATAATAATGCCAGTCAAATGCCTTTCCAAGAATGCATATAAGACACATGAAGTTATGGAGATGCACGTCTAGGTACGGGTTTGTGGACATAGATGGTAATGGTATGATTCAGAGAGCCCTGAAAATATGTGGAAGACACACAGACTGAATTGAAAGTATAAACCACCCTAGAGACATTGTGGATTGATGGCAGACTGAAATCGGCTGACTGTGCTAGGTGGGATTTTATCCACTTGACAGAGGTTGGAGTCATTTGGCCTGTGGACAAGGATGTGGGACATTTTATTGATTAATGATTAATGTCAGTGAGCCCCTTACCCAAGGTGCAGTGCCACCATTGGGCAGGTGATCATGAGTTGCATAAACAGGTCATGAGGAACAAGACATGGAGCAGCACTCCTCCATGGTCTCTGCTTCATTTCTTGACTACAAGTTTCTGCCTTGACGTCCTTGACTTCACTGGATGATGGACTACATGCTGTATGATAAAATAAGCATTCCTTCTCCAAGTTGTTTTTGGTTATGCTATTTTGTCATTGCAATAGAAACTTTAAGATATCAGTTGAATATTTGGGAAATAAGAATATTTGTGAATAAGAATATTTTATCACACCATTAACAACTTCTCTGATTCCACACCCAACTCTAGCATTAGATTCAGTTTTCTTTACCATATGATTACACTTGTTGATGCCAAAACATTTTACACAAAAAAAAAAAAAATTGAACAAAAAGATGCCTGCCTATCAGGAAATCTATCAAAGTGGTACCAACAGGAATATTTAGACAAAGGATTCTCAGAGACTGCTGACAGGAAAGGCAAGGCTGTGGAAGCGAAACACAAGCAATGGCAGCTGGGTCGGTTTTCAAAGGTGATCCCTAGTTCACAGAATAATCAGGAAAACTCACCACAAGAGAATGCTGTGAACCCTTTAGCAAGGAGAGAGAATATTAAGACTCGAAAGTATACAACCAAAACCAGGAAAAGGAGTACAAAGCAGTGATTAGGCAAGCCGTAAAATCAGCATCCAGGTTTCTGCCCTCCTTGTTTTACCTCTCTACCCTTTTCCTCTCAAAGCTACAGATATGGTTCATTTACAAAATGCACTGGAGGATGTAGCAGGCCAAAACTACCCTCTTGTCCTCATCTTTCACCTTTTATTTTTATCACTTTTCCTGGTTTTTCTTATGCATTCATTCTTTTTCCATATTCCTTCCCTCTTACTGTTATATCATCTAAAGCCCAGAAGCTGACCTGGTTTATGATAAATGGGTACATTTCTTTCCTTCCTCATTTTAATTTACCATTAACCAAAATTTCTCCATTGCATCAGTTACTCTCATTTCTAAGTATGCCCTACTACTTTACCTACTAACAACGTAGTTCTATTAGTAGTCTCGCCTTGATTACTTTTGTTCACTTTTTTCTCTTTGCATGTGTACTAAAATATTAGTGTAAAAGTATCATGTGATTCCTTTTCACTGAGACTTTGATATTTCATCTTACACCAGTCTGAATGGCTAAGGTTACAAAGACAAAAGAAAACAAAAAAACAATGCATAGGTTGTGTGGATCAGAGACTACTCTGATACTATTTGTAGGACTGTAGATTGGTATAGCCACCTTGAACATCAGGATGAAATTTGTCATAAAATAAGAAATAGATGTACCATATGAATCAGCTTATATTTAGCATTAAATATTCTATTTACTACCACAGACACATATACTCATCTATTTCAACAGATACTATAGAAATAACCTAAATGCCAATTAATTAATAGAAGGACAATGAATAAGTAGTATCTTTATGTAATTGAATTTTATTTCAATTGTAAAAAATGAAATTTGCAGGTAAATGATGGAACTGGTGAATGTTGTACTGAGTGTGGTAGCTCAGATCTGGAAAAAATCACATGTTCTCACTCATGTGTGCATCCTAGCATTGAATCTTGAAATATGCATATTTAATTTGGAGTACATATAGAATCACAAGTATTATAATGGGACCAATGATGGAAAAAGGAGGAAGAAAATTATGATATAGAAGGATCAGTATAAAATAGAAGTATGTAAATGGACAAGAAATGGCCAGAATAACCTGTTCACAAAACCTCACTGGAGATTGAATGTCACACACCTAGTTTTGACTCAACATTTATTATACTATCCTCCAGGTCCTCAAGGATTCTAAGCATGAAAAGCCTGTTGTACCTTACTTAAGCCAGTAGGAACTAATAAAATCATAGAATATCTGGACTTAATTTTTGAATTCTTCATTTTTGCATATACAAAGTAAAAGAGGCACAATTACTTCTGCATTTCAGATAAAAAGGGTAAATGCAATAAAATAAAAACATATGACAATTACATTCTGGTGATATGACTAGCATATTAAACTCAATTTTTAATCATTACCTAGCAAATTACAACTTTCATATGGAGAAAATAATAATGTACATATATAATGAATAACATTACACTTGAGCTAATACCTTGTAAGTTAATTATAGACTACACAGCTGATTTAGTTTCATTTACCTAAGGAGCTGTTCTGACCCTGTTGCAGACTAATTACATCTTCAGGAGAACACCCTCATTTATCACTGTCTCTTGCAGCACTACAGCTCTTCGCAGGAGGACAGGGACATGTCCAATGTTAAAAGATCCGTAGTGTGAACACTTTGCAAATTTGGTCATTAAAAGCATATGACAGCTAATACAAGGGAGGATTGAATTAGCTATGGAACATTAGAAAAGCTTATGTCTCAGAAATCAAATGAAGATATGAAAATAAAAGACTTTAATGCAATCATTCAAGTCAGTTTGAAGATGTTACTGGATTTTATGGAATTTAGGGAGGGGAGATTTCCTGCTGTGAAATGCATTCAGGGGGTTCTATAGCACATTATAAATTCTTGAGCATATGTTATGTCCCTTTTAATATTAGAATATTGAAAAATGTAGCATAGTTTATAGCATACACATAGAAGCATATTGTATATATATCATAAGCTAAGGAAATTGGTAGCTTCAAATAAAGTAGAATGATAACACCTGTTTGATAAGCACTATATGTTAATATGCATGTAAAGACTGGATATATTTTTGGTTTTTTCAAATGCTAGATATTAATCCAAGAGCTCTAGGCTTCCAATATAAGCTCTTTAGCCATGAGCTATGTCAGAAATTCATAAGACTAGGCACTCTTGCACAACCAAAAATCACTGACTCATTTTGAAATGCAACCTTTCTCATCAAATAAAGACACACTTACTGACAGGACTACCAACCTAAGTTTGATTCCCCAGAATCCACATAGTAGAAGGAGATAATTACATCCCAAAAGTCGTCATCTGATTATCACATGTATGGTTTGGCGAATACAGTCTCCCACATTTCACACACAAACACACACACACACACACATACACACACACACACACACACACACACACACACACAAGTGCAATAATGTTGTTGTTTTTCTTAACAACCTAAGGTTCAAGGGGAATATATCTCAGCAGATACCTTAAAGCAATGTGTAAGATGTGGTTAATATGAGACAAATGTGTGTAAACAATGATGCAGGTATAGAAAAGGCATTGTGAGAGAAGTGAGGCCTAAAGGCATTATTCAGAAATAGGCAAGAGTTCGTCATAGAACCTGTATATGAGAAAAAGTGGATACATTCAATGATAGTGGGGCACTGAACTGCCCAGTGAAAATATGGATGACCTACTCAAAGGAACAGACTCAAAGCATGGATCTCAGAAACCACAGGAGTTTGTAAATGTGAAGCTGAAGCAAAACTTAAGCCAGGCCTCACACAAAACCTAGAAATTTTTGGCATAAACCAGTGGACTCAGGAGGCCTGAACTGCCTACAACAACCTGAACCTGAGGATAAAGAAGGGAAACAAAGGTATATCCTGCAGAGGCATGAGGATAATAGAAATGAAGACTGAGGTGAATCCTGCTTTCTTGGCATTTAGATAACTATAAATGAAACATTTAGGAAAGAGGCCAAGACAATATTCATCTTGTTTCTTGGCTAATAGTGAAATGTCAAACAGAGATTTCGATGAGTGAAGAAACACTGACATCTTTTTCAAATGGCTTCTGAATCCTGAAGAATTAAAACAAGTTAGACATATGTAGAGGAAAAAAACGTGTTTAAATCTAAAACACATTTGCTGTGAGCATCAGCAATTAAAGAGCAAAGCACTTTTTTATTCAAAACCATTTGAAGGTGATAGATTCTTGGTGAGACAGAGTATCAGAAAGAAAGAAAAGAAACAGAGAAATCAAGGTTGTTACATGTTGCAAAGCATTGAGTGTCACTGATTGGTCCATCTGGAGCTCCTACTAGAGCTACACATCCAATGTCAAACCAATTTAAGAATGTGGATCAGCAACATAAATTTCTACTCAGTTATTATGTCTATAATATATATCAATAACCAAAATGCATGTTAACCCTAAGAGTGCAGTAGTGGCATACTTACCTTTGCTGTAACAAACAGCTCTGTAATTGCACTTAAGATTCACTCAACAAAAGCAAAACCATGCCTGGTACTGGAAATCTGGCCATCTAACTGACGATTCAATGTTAGCGAAGTCTTGGTTATTCGAGTAGAATCTACAACCACTAATTTGCTAAACCAGTATAATCCCTAACAAGAATATATAAATATTTGTCCTTATATACACAGATAAGTGTAGTTTTCATGCCTCATCAACAAAAATTGTCTTGGTAACAGACAAAGACGACAAAGATAAAAAACAACAATCAAAACATGCAGTTGTAGAGCCCAGTTGTAGAACAACTGCAAGATATTCTTATACTTAAGACTGAGGAAACATTGGAGAAGAGGGGAGTAAAGACTGTAAAGAGCGAGATAATCAGGGAGTTTGCTGTGAGATTGTGTCTCATAGTAATACCAGAAGATGAATCCATAACACCTCTATTATGACTGCACAAATATGAGCTGAACAAGGGCCATCCCAATGGACACATCAAAGTGAGACCCCAGACCATGAGACCTCAACTCTGAAGAAAGAACTATATATACATCTGAAAAAATAGAATGGGAGATATGGTACAACAGCATACCAATTGCTTATTAATGCCAATGATCAGATCTAGACAACATCTTTACAAGTAACATCATATGGACTGAGTGGATTATATTTATAAATATATGTATATACAACATTTGTGTATATATATATATATATATATATGTATATGCATATATATTTACCTGTATATACATATATGCATATCTATGCATACAATAACAAAATGAATCAGCTATGAATTTGAAGGAGAGCAGGGAGCTTTATATGGCAGAGTTTGGGGAGACAGAAGGAAGAAATGCTGAAATGATAAGCATATAATATTATCTCTAAAATAAAAATATGAAAAAAGTAAAATTATAATTGTAAAATCAAAAAAAGTCAGAAACAAAACAAACAAAACAAAATCAAACAAGTAGGCAAACAAAAAAACAAACAAAAAAACAAAACTGTGGCCCAGAGTGGAGGAAGCAGTGGGTGGCCAAAGTTGCTTGTCATCAACGCCTCAGCAAACTGGTGATGTAAACAGAGATTTCACTATTTTAGATGCAAAAATTAGCTATAAATAAAATGCTATTTCTCAGAAATGGTGCTCATTTCTTTTGTTCTCCAGTCCATTTATATAGAAACTTGCATTTGATATATTATACCTTGTACAAATATTTTTAATTTAACCAGCAGGACATTTTATGTTCTCAAAGGTCAGCAATTCTTTTTTTTTTTTTTTATTGGAAATTTTTTATTGGAAAATTTTTTTTACATTTCAGATGTTCTCTCCTTACCCCATTTCCCCCCTCCCTCCCAGGAACTCACTATCCCTTCCCGCCTCCTCCTGTCTCCACGTTGGTGTACCCCTATGCACCCTCCCCGTACCTCACCTCCCCACACTCGAATATCCCCCCCCCACGACGTCCAGCCTTCATGGGACCAAGGATCTCTTCTCCCACTTATATATAGCTCCCTTGCATATATAGCTGGAGCCATGGGTCCCTCCCTAAGCGCTCCCAGGCTGGTGGTTTAGACCCTGGGGGCTCTGGTTGGTTGGGATTGTTGCTTTCCTCATTCTTTTCAATAATAAAAATTAGTGACAAACTTTGAGTGGCAGAAAATGCAGGTAAAGATAACTCTTAAAATATATTTAATCTAAACCAAGTATATGATGCACATGCCTTTAATCCTAACAATCTCAAGGCAAAGGAATGCAGATCTGTGAGTTCAAGTCCAACCTGATCTATATAGTGAGTTTCAGAACAGCCAGAGCTATAGAGTGAGAACCTGTCCTGAAAAAAAAAACAAAAACAAAACAATGTTCACAAACATATATCTACATATATATGTATGTATGTTATATATTTGATCTTTATTAAGATATAGAATGTTTTCTAGTGGAAAGAAAGAAATTTGAAAAATACGGATACACTGGTTAATGAAGTGACATTTCTTTTATCAATTTGTTAATGAACTTATTTTAACTTGGGAGACCAAATCAAATTATAATATCTATTATTGTTTGCCTTCTTCTCAAAAGAATACTAGTTTATTCTTTAGTTTAGTGCATGAGTTATCTGCAGCTTAGTAGAAAATGACATACTTGTTAATATTGCTTAATATACTAAATTATTGAAGTAGTATGAAATATTTGAAGATCAAATTAAAATTGCAAAAAGGTATAGGTAAAATAAACCAATTGATATATAATCACCAAGTACTTGATATTAAAGTGGATTTTGTAACTGACAATTTAAGTTAAATAAAAGTTTTATAAAATAAAGACCTTGTTTCCTAAGACAAAGTCCTACTAAAATCTCCCAATACAAATTGGGAGTTGATTTTCCCAGGACAGTGAAATTATTTCATAGCCCTACAAGGATTTTTTTTTCACCCTAAAATGGGATTTAGAATATTGTAACAGATATTACTGATAGACATTATTTTACCAGTTTTGTTTCATTAGTATTATGAATCACAGTGTTTCAGTTTCTCAGAGGCAAAGTCTAAATTTATTTATGTTCTACATAAAATTACCATTTGAGGTTAGCAAGATGGTTCATCAGGTAAAGAAGACATGTGGTGTGAAACTTGATGACTTAAGTTAGATCCTTGGACCTACATGGTAGGAGGATTGAAATGACAACTTTAAATTGTCATCTGACCTCTGCACTTGTTTTAATGGCACACATGCAAACATAAACACAAAATAAAATAATGTATTAATTTTAAATTATTAGTAGTACTAATTGATTTTCAAAATACCATCAGATGATTAAAACTATCTTTATATGCATAGAATTTAACCAAAAATTAATTTAAGTAATACAAGATAGGGACAACTTAATAATTATTTATATTTATCTGTTCTTCAGTGCTCATGATCAAACACAGAATCTATTACATTTTTGACAAGTGCTTTCCCGTGGAGCTATTATGTATTCACAATAACAGCATAGAGGAGATGAGCAGGCAAAACAATTAGATTGAAAAGTGATCATGCTTAGAGTACAATTTTATTGACCTTCAGCCCAAACTAAGTATTTTTTCTTTTTAAATGAGTCAGTGACCACTACTAAATTTCTACAGAAAGATATTTACATTCCACTGTTAGAAATACTCTATACTATAAGAAGGAGGTGAAAACTGAAGACATTCAGATCATCAAGGGCTCCACTAACTTGGAATTTATGTCTGTGAAAATTAGGTAGTCATATTTTCTCTTACACTGGCAGACTAAGAGTCTCTTAGTGACTGACTAAGGCAGAAGGACATTATATCATAGCCATGAAAATATCTATTTGATAGGACATTCGGGTGGTAATATAAATGGTGCAGTAAAAATCCTCTTGTCTTTGTTATATTTCTCCTAGTCCTGAAGAATGCTACCACAGTGACTTCAGGAGGATTAATGTGGGTAAAAGTTTCCTTTTTATGTTTGGTTTCTACACCTATTCACTGTTTTATTAAGTATGATACAAATGCATTCTAAAAATCTTCTATAAAACAAGAGGGCCACTACAGAAATCCTGACACTTGCTCCCTGGCGGTCTCTGCCCGCTGTACTGACTTCTCTTTTAGAGAAGGACCAAGTTGAAAGGTTCTAATGTGATTAACAGATGCTTAAAAAAATCAATAATCAGTGCAGATAAAACAGAATTGTTCTAGCATAGTCTTCATGAACACTGTTTTGTAACTGAGTATCTATTTATGTCAGCAAGCCAAGATAATTTATATTTATCTTAGTCAAAAATTTTCATAGATATGATCCATGGACTCGCTTTTACTTGGCTTCAGAGATATAGGAGATATGAGACAATTTATAGTTTAGAATTAAACTATTTAAGACTCATCTTTGAATCCACTGTAGTAGTAGCTGAATGTTTAGAATAAACACTTTAGCTGAAAGAATTAATAAATGATGTCAATAATTAAATACTAATAAGAACAAAAATATTAGAATTTCATAAAATCACATAATTATATTTTTAACAACAGTATGTTGAGTATACAGTCAGAAGTGCAGTGCTTATCAAATAGTTCCATTTACAGATCCAAAGGAATGATCCAGGGAGGAACATTGAGTCAGTCTGGTTAATGGTGCCTAATGCTGAAAATCATTTTGAACACTAACCTCTCCCTCCCTCATATGTACAAAAATCTATTATACTGTTATATGTATGGCTTGGCTAAAAACGTGCTACAGTACATAATAAAGATAATACTTGAAGTTACTTAATTTTTTTATGAAGTATCTCACATTGATTTGTTTTCAAATTTTTATATATATGAGTTCACTGTTATGTCTTCAGACACACCAGAAGATGGCATCAGATCCCATTACAGATATTTGTGAGTCACCATATGATTGCTAGGGATTGAACTCAGGACTTTTGGAAAAGCAGACGGTGCTATTAACCACTGAGCTGTCTTTCCAGCCCCTGTTTTCAACTTCTATATAGTGCAAAAAGTATGGAAACTCTTTACTTGAAGGAGCTTAAGGGTTTGCAACCCCATAGGAAGAAGAACAATATCAACCAACCAGACACCCCAGAGCTCCCAGGGACTAAACCACCAACCAAAGAGTACACATGGAGGGACCCATGGCTCCAGCTGCATATGTAGCAGAGAATGGCTTTGCTGGGCAGCAATGGGAGGAGAGGCCCTTGGTTCTGTGAAGGCATGATGCCCCAGTGTAAGGGAAGGTCAGGGCGGGGAGGCAGGAGTGGGTGGCTGGGTGAAGGAACACCCTCATAGAAGCAGGGGAAGGGGGAATGGGATAGGGGGTTTCCAGGGTGTGGGGAAATGATTAAGAGGCTAACACTTGAAATGTAAATAAAGAAAATATCCAAAAAAATTCTAAAAATAAATAAATTAATAAATGCATCTGCACAGGCAACAGCTATGGAATCTGATTTTAAAGTTCCTATGTCCATATGGCTTCTTTTCTTTCTTTCTTTCTTTCTTTCTTTCTTTCTTTCTTTCTTTCTTTCTCTTTCTTTCCTTTCCTTCCTTCCTTCCTCTTTCCTTCCTTCCTTTCTTTCTTTCTTTCTTTCTTTCTTTCTTCCTTGAGGCTTTTGAAACCAATTCATTCAAAGCCACAAGGGTATGCAAATCACATGACAAAGCAGATTCCATTTTGTCATTGACTGGAAGTCCACAGCTGTCTACAGAACTGGAGTATAGGAAACTAAAAGTAATGAGTCAGTGGACTTGACACCTTTTTGGCACCTAATGACTAATCTGGGAGGGAAAATAAGTTAGGACAAATGAATCTTAAGACACAAATTAAAAGAAGAAACAATTGAAATAGAAGGATTAACTATTACTGACTCAAGACCGCATATGTTAGTTGAAATCACTGTGGGAAATGCATCAATAATACAAAACAAGATACCATGGTGTAAATATCTCATGTTCAGGATATCTGATATGTGACTCCTGTGAAAGGGTTATTTTATCCCCAAAGGAGTCATGAACCAAAGATTGAAAACAGCTGCTTTATATCCCTTATCTAGTTATCACTTTGCTTTAATATATTCAGTCAGTACATGAATCTGTTGTACAGTTTGGACAGGAACTTTCCCTCATTTCAGATCATGACCCTGAGTACTAGGACGACAGGTGCATGTCAAATTTCAATTTCAATTGTCAATTGCTATTTCAATTCTCACTTGGGGGGTGACTTTTAAAAGATTATTTATTGCAGTTTACAGATGTGTATGAGTGTCCTGACTGCATGTATGTATGTGCACCATGTACATGCAAAGAAGTTAGAAGAGGTGCCGTGGCCATGCATCATCTGCATCTGCAAGGAACCATGTATGAGTGCTTTACTGCTGGGACTCTATAATGGCAAGGGCTATGGGATTCTACTGTGGCAAGGCTCATGGAAATCCATTCCCACTTGTCAAGGACCTGTCGCGAATTTTGTGGCCTCTATGATTATTACCTAGACCGTGTGTGCTACAAGTTCTCCTTGCTTTTGCTATGCTGTTTTTACTCAATAGCAATATTTATTTTCACTTTGTGGGTCATGAGCAAGGCTGGAATCATGCAAGCTGAAAGCCTTGGGAATGATTCTATGTTTCTCTTAATACTCTTTCCAGGGATAAAACCTTCCTCTCTTCTCTCTGCCTCTGTCTATCTGCCATATGTGACTATTAATCCTTGGTATTTTGGGACATATAGTCATGTCCCTAGAGAAGCAGCACTGGTCATACTGAGTAAGCCTGTGGCAGTGTAGAGGACAGTAAGTCCTTCTTACATAACTGTTCTGAAGAAGATACGCCTGATCAACAAAGACTTAAAATGTAGAAGATAAGTCTGATCAAAAGCGACTTAAAATGAGGAAGCTATTTGTGATCAATACAGACTTAGGAAATAGCGAAGCTATGTATGATCACTATAGACTTAAAAGTGGTTCATGTAAAGATGGTTTGAGGGATTGATAGGTGCATGTCAGAAAGGGCTGCTTGGTACAATGAGCATGTCTCTGCCTACAATTGAAAAAGTGTTCTTTGATGAATGGACTTAAACCTACAGATGTTTAATCTGTGTCTCACCTTACACAACTGTGTAAGCCCATTTGTTACCAGTAGGGTATATGTTCATGTTATCAGAATGTGCCTGGCTAGACCTTTATATTTAGCTTGCTGAAACTGTGCTTTGTAGTGGAAAGTCAGGTTAGGGGAGTGATTGACCCAGTGGAAGGGAGGGGAAGGGAGAAAGAAAACTATTGGAGGCCTTTGTAATGATGGGACTTTTCTAATGCTGGTGTTATGACTTCTTTTAATAAAATAATCAAATGATGTCACTGCTCAGATGAGCAGGATTGTGTATAAATAAAGACAGCTGGAGATATTCCGGGCCACTTGCTTGAACATCAAGAGGAGGTCACTGTCTTCACTTTTGCTGACGACACTACACATCTGTCTTCAGGTTCCAGAACCCTGCTTGAGCAGGACTCTGACAGAGGAGGGTGATAAATATCTTGGAACTGGAGTTAGAGATGGTTGTGAACTACCATATAGGTTCTTGGAACTGAACCTGAGTCTCCCGTAAGAGTAGAAAGAGCCTCTCCGGGAACTCTCATTTTCTGCTAATATAAAACTGTGTGTTCTATTTTATTAATGTCATGTTTACTAATGGTTGGAAATATTTTTGAGGTATTTGCTTATTAGTTTGTTATTAAATACTTTTTAAATGAGGAAAATTGTGGAAAACATCATTTATTTCACCATTAAACATGTGAGACTTTCTCCTAGCCTCAGACAAATTTCTCCTACATAAATGACAGCTACATACACGATGTAAAGCACATATGAACGGGAAGATGAAATATACATTTATTTCGATTCAAATGAATAAGTAGTTCTGTCACATCAGTTATTGTTTCCTTCGATCTTCTAGCGATCTGGAATTTCAGCATATGCTAAATATCGTATTCTGTCTGTATTTGGTAGCTTCCTCATTTACTTTCACTTTTTACTCAGTTCTATCATCAATTTCTACCACAGTATAAGAGCTAGATAGTTACTTAGCAGTATTTAGCATTTGAGAAGAACATTCACCATTGTAGGTACATGATTACAGAAAATTATTATGGCATTCATCCAATTACAAACTACAGTTAATTAAAAGGAACACTAATCCCATTATAATTCTCAGTAGCAGTAATCCAAATGTGGAAATTAATTTTGCTGGAACACTGATTCTTGTGATAACATTGAATCTTTTCATAAAATAAGATATGCTATTATTATTATTGTCTAATTTAATAAATTTACACTGTTTTCTCTCATTCAACCAGGGTAACATTCTTATTAAAACTAAAACATAGTATTTTTATAGTTTAGCTTTTATTGATATGACACATAAAATAAATATTAAAATAAAAGTTATCATTTCTAAATTAAAGTATCTATCTAATAGTCATTAACATATCTTGCTTTCTGGATTCATTTTTAATCAATATACATTATAACTGCATATCACCTTAAAATAACAACAATCATGTTTTTTCTTTTCAATATGTGTGTGTGTGTGTGTGTGTGTGTGTGTGTGTATACAGTATCTACATTGCTCATCACTTAATTCACTTTCTAACAGTGTTGACTAAAATAATGTTGAAGAACAATTTCACCCTTTTGAAATTATATTTGAAATGTTGCTATAATCCTCTAATGAAGACAGTGCTAACAATGGATTGGTATATAATGTAATATGTTTCACATATATTTATGGCAATAATTGTTTTTAAATATTAATTTTATTTATTTATTTATTTATTATTTATTTATTTATTTTTTTGGTTTTTTCGAGACAGGGTTTCTCTGTATAGCCCTGGCTGTCCTGGAACTCACTTGGTAGACCAGGCTGGCCTCGAACTCAGAAATCCGCCTGCCTCTGCCTCCCAAGTGCTGGGATTAAAGGCGTGCGCCACCACCGCCCGGCAATTTATTTTATTTATATGAGTACACTATCCCTATCTTCAGACCTACCAGAAAAGGACATTGGATCCCATTACAGATGGCTGTGAGCCACCATGTGGTTGCTAAGAATTGAACTCAGGACCTCTGGAAGAGCAGTCAGTGCACTTAACTGTGGAGATATCTCTCAAGCACCACCAATAATTTTTAATAATAAAAGTTAACAACCCTCACTTTTCTTTAAATTAAATAAGGACAATGTTTCTGGTTCCTTTTCATGATAATAAAAGAAATCATCAATACCCACGCTGTGGCTTCATTGCTTTTCCCTGGGCTGCTGGAGAATTGATCCTAGGGCATTGGATTACTAGCTTTGCTGATTTATTTATTTGCAACTTTGGCATTACATCCATAGGTAAGTTTCTTTTGGATGCAATTTTATTTCAGATGGTAAGTTTTGTTATTTATCAAAAATAAACTTTGAAACTCCCCATATTAACTTTCTATCTTAAATATCGTAAAATTTTGTGAATTTATCCTCAAAGTATGAATAAGATAATCATTTCCCATTCTAGTAACCACACACACACACACACACGCACACACACACACACACACACACACACACACGCTTCAGCTATATACTAAGATCAGCGGTTCATTGGTGTTGGGATGTTTTTGTTTTGTTTAAATTTTGTTTTGTGTGTGTGTGTGTGTGTGTGTGTGTGTGTCTAACCTAATGAGAAGTTGCTAATTTGAATGCTGAGTTGTTTCTGGGTAATCCTAGATCTTTGATCTTTTTCTGCTTGAGAACAGAGAGTAGTGGGAGACTAAGGTTGAGACCAATGGTTCTTAAAAACTATAAGCTATATGCCTAGATTTGGCAGATCTATCACTATATTAATTAATTCCTCATCTATGAGAATCCTTTCTACTTGTGGCTTTTCCAGGCCATTTTTTTCTGCTCCATCTTCCTTTTACTTCTCTTCCTCTGTCTGTCTCTTTCCTACAGTCCCACCTTTCCCTTCCACTGCCCAATCATAAGCTCTGGCCTGTATTTGACCATTCAGAATGGGGAGAAGGTTCTCTGAGATCACCTGAGTATGTGATCTACTTCTCCTTGGGGGCAGCCCCCCTTGAAGAAACAGAATTAACATCAAAATCCAAACAGCATCAGGGCAATCCATAATATTTCCCCCTGTTTGTTCAATTAAAGGGCTATTTTTTCTCAGATATAAATTGGACACAATACTCACAATACTTAACACCTAGTCTATCATATTTGTAAATTTAGATAAAGTGTTCTACCATCTATCCTAACTTAAAGAGTTTGCTATTCTATGTCTGAATTATGTCCTGATTTTAGTTTATATTACCATTTTAGTTTATATATACCATAATTATCATTACATTTATTGACTTTTATATTTTGAACCGTCCCTGCACCACTGTGATGGAGCCGACTTGGTCATGGTAGGTAATATTTCAATGTGCTCTACAGTTCAGTTTCCAAGTGTTTTATTTAGAGTTTTGCATCCATGTTCATTAGAGAGATTAACTGAGAATTTGCTTATTTTTCTTTATTAAACATATTTTGTTTATTAAACAGATGGACATAGAATCAGTTATAAGATTAATGGCATGTATGAACTCCTTGATGACAGGATTTCTAGAAAATTTCTTTCTGGAAAACTTAACGTTATATATTGTTGGACAAGTGAAAAATCCGAATAACAACTGGTAGATAACTGTTAAAGGACTTCAACTCAAAAGAACTAGGACACGTTTTAAATATTTTTTTTTTATCCAGTTTTAGTTTTTTTTCTTTTTCACTCTAAATTGTTCATTTGTAATTCTCTTATAATATTTGAGGAAATTGTTTTCATAATGTATCTAAATAAATGTTTCAGTGACTCATATTTTGATTTATACAATATTATTGTTTTATCACTGTTATTCTCCACCTTATGCTAGATCTTACTTGATTTCAGTTGTTCATTAAGTTGGGTTTTGATAATTTTCCTTTTGCAAGTAAATATTTGTACTTCAATATTAAAATATTTTCCATGACTCAAACTTTCCTTGCTAAACCTTACATTAAACGTTTTGTTAAAATTTTCAGTTTGCTGATGTCAGAGTTTTTCAATCTCAATAGCATAAATATTTTTAGCCCTAAACTCTTAGTTATGACTATAGAGTTGAGAGACTCCCTGACTTGCCCAGTGGCCCCTCACTACTTCTCTCAACCATTACAGTCTTGCATGTCTCCAGAAGCAGAAGAAATTTACTGCATTGAAAGCAATTGGAAATTCTTGGTAAGCCCTGTAGCAGTTAGTGACCTGTTTGTTCAGGAAAAACTGCATGACAATTAAGAACACTAGTACTGAATCTGCTTCCATACATTCAGTGTCATGACTGCTGTACGACCATCAAGATGAGGCAAGCTACAGAATGATCTGTCTGCGCTAAGAGAAATTTCTTCATGTGAAATAAATGGAAGCCAGAAAGTATCTGTGGCCTAAGATTTATGTGAAGTGGCAATGAACTGTAAGGCAAAGGAACAGGGAATGTGAATATCACAGCTAGTCTGATCTTATGAAGCTGATGAAAGGCAAACAACGAACCAGCAATCTAGCTAGAAATTCAACAGGTAACCTCAGGAATGGGACGCATCCTTTGGAATATTACAAACTATTACACATCCCTCGCTGTCTGAGGGATCTACTTGACCTCTGAGCCACTTATACATTTTATGATCTCTAGTTATTTTTATATCACTATTTAAATATAAATTTTTACATGAACAGGGGAGACAAAGGAAATCATAATATAAATCCAAATCTGATATAATTCTTTAGCTTTTAATTACATACACATACACACACACACAGAAAGAGAGAGAGAGAAAGAGAGAGAGAGAGAGAGAGAGAGAGAGAGAGAGAGAGAGAGAGAGAGACAAAGACATATTGACTCATGTAATAACAAACTACTCAACAATGTTGGCATCGACTCTCTATGAAAAACATCTAAAATAAGCCTCCATAGTACAAGAGAGGAAATGTTCACAAGTGAGCCACTAAATAAATCAGCAAAGAGACATAACAACTTTGATCATGTGGAGGAAAGACAATAAAGAGTTATCAAAATAAGTTATACACAATTTTTCGATTTTGAGGAAAGTATAGAGAGAATAAGAAAGCCTGTGATGCATTTATGGAAAAAATAGACACAGAGGTAAATACACAATCAAATATATAAACTATACATCTGATAAGATGCATAGTTGGGACTGTCTGACCCCTGGAGTGGTACCTTGTCATGTTGCTGGGAATCATACTAAATAAAATGCAGAATATGAGTTTAGACAAGTGTTTAAATGTCTTGAGTTTTCTACCTATGCATCCAATATCAGCAGTGTGTGCTAAACTCACATTCAACTTATTCAGAGTTACTCTTTCCTCCAGGACTTTTCTGCCATGAGAGCCTATGCCTCCAAACTGTGAGCCAAGATAAACCTTTGCTAAAGTTGGGCTTCTTGCCACACATTGTCACACACACACACACACACACACACACACACACACTCACACATTCACACATACACACACAAACAAGTAACTATACAGAGAACTGGTTCCAAAGTTACTGTTGTGCTAAATATAACTTTGAATTCTTAGGTCTGTGGAATTGGTTTATGGGAGGAAAGTCAGACATTTCAGCTGCTTGCTACAAAAGCCCCAAAGTGCTGCAACCAGAAATCAATGGACCATATGGCCAGGAACTTGAAAGATGAAAGCGCTGGCAAAATCACACAGTGAAAGCCTTGCCTGAGTGGTTTAAGAATAGGGTAAATAGTCTATAGAGACCTGACCCTGGGGCCATACGTATTTTATTCTTGTCAAAAATCTGGCTTCAATTGACCAATGTCCTGAGAAATGGAGCAAAAATGAATATAGAATTAACAGATCCACTACTTTAGTGAAAGAAATATCTAGAAGCATTTAAACCAGGTGGTGGCATGGTTGTTATTCTGCCTTCTTATTCAGATCTGTAGTAGACAAGAGAGATAGCAGGAGAAACAGTAAAAAGCTTAGTAAAGTGTGTTATTTCCTGATGAAAATTTATTTTACTATGAGTTTTATTATAGCAAAGCAGAGAGTACAAAAAATATGTAATTAGGAAAGACCAATCTCATTCTCTACACTAGGCCAACAGGAAAGATACCAGAGGGGAAAACCTACCCATTAAAGTTCCAACCTGTGAAATCTCAAATTTATGTGGTAGCAGATAGCTTGACTTTAAAACATCACAAAGAGGCTGCATGCTGAAAAATGAATGCCTAGGAAGATGACTTTTGTAGCTTGAGCTACCAAGACATGCAAAATCCTACAGCTCTATAAGGCCAGGTTGGGGCAGGCTCCATTCAAGCTGGTGGCAGAACTTGTCAGTCATGTCCACGTAGAGCTAATATTGCATGCATGAATGATACAGGATAGAGGGTACAACAGTCTTATTCCACTGTTTCAAGGAGATGATAATTCCAGGTATGATTGGTCTCCTTGGAAGGATGCCAAAGGGGGCTACTCTCTGAAACTGTGAAGATTAAAATTAAGTTTAATAGATACCCTAAAATATTAGAGATGCTGTGACAATGGTACTTATACTGAGAAAAGCAACAATTATGGAAAGGAGCCAGCAGAAGAGATAGGCTACAAGTGCCCCAGGAAGCAGGGCTGGAGTGGCTGTACTACATTGCACTTTGGAGAATATATGATGATATTGTGAGTTCAAAACCAGACAACTGAGTACAGTATGTTATCTTTGCACAGCTGGCTATCATTCTTACTCTGATCTGATCTTTCCTTGCTATGACTCCACTATCACTTTTTCTAGTGGAATCATGTAGCCTGTACCATTGTTTATGTGAACTATGTAATTTTTAATCTAGAACATCACAGTTAATAAATTGCAGTGAGTCTCAGAAAATGACTTTAAACAGTTTTGGAATGACTAAAGAGTAAGATGACTTGATGTTGGTCTGAATGCATTCTATACTAGGACATGATGGAGATCCTGCAGAGGCAAGGGTGGGGGAATTGTATGATTCAAAGAGATTACTTCACATGTCGAGATGACAAGGGATGAAGTTTTAATGGTTATTCTTTGCCATAAACTTGACAAAATCTAAAATCACTTGTGGGAAAAGATTCCTGACATGATTGTATAGGGTTTTCATTATTAGGTTTTCCTTGGGGAATGCTTGTGAAGGAGTATGAAGATTGGATTAATTGAAGTGATAAGACCTGTCCAAGATGTGGGCATCATTATTTCATGTGCTGAGGTATCTGACTGAATAGAAAAGCAAAAGCAAGCAGAATACAAGACCTCATGACTTTGTGCTTCAAAACTGTGTGTGGAATATGACAAGAAACATCAATTCCTGCTGCAGTGACTTGCTATGTTGGCCCATACAGGCAATGAAAAAAAAATAAGCCCCTTCTCCCTTAAGTGGCTTTTCTTCAGACAGTTTTGTCAAAGAAAGAAGACATACAAATATACATGAGAAATTTTTTGAATCATACTCTTCACTGTAGTCTGTCATATAAGCTTAGGAGTCCATCAACTTATTAATGGATAAAGGGAATGTAATATGTTTATAAAAGGATGTTTTCGTAGACTGTAAAGAATATAAAATAATAACATTTTCAGGAACATGAAAGAAACTGGGTATTATAATATTGAGTAAATTACTCAGATTCTAGAAGACAATTATTGCCTACCTTTTCTCATGTGTATAAAGCATAATTTCTAGAATTTTCATAGCTATATAAAATTCTATATGTGAATGAAATAGAAGTGAAAATGTCTGTGGGAAGGAAGAAGATGAGAAGGAAGGGAAAGCAGGGTATGGAGGGTGTGTGATCAAAGTACATACTATACACAATGTAAATACATTTGTGAAACAAAACGTCATATATGCTTATCGAACTACCTTGCGATGGAAAAGAAAAGTGTATTAATACAATTTAAGCTAGTTACATTTAGCTTCAAAATCAGGCAAAATGAATTCCCGTGCAGAAAATGATGTAATTCATGATGTCTTTCTTTTGAAATATCGGTGAAATGTAAATATTAGAGGCAGGGTAGGATCTGTTAAAGCTTTGTTCTTGGAAAAGAATCCATAGCTGGGCACCAGAACTCTTATGTAGTTGATAAAATAATATGGACTCAGGAAAAAATTTTTTAAATCATTAAGTGATCTAATGTCCATTAAAGGGTTGAGTTGAATTATATATGAATTATTAACCCAATAAGTTGCCAAACTTTGCATTTCTCATTTGAATGTATATAGTAGGATCTCTAAATAGGATCAAATATACTATATTTTTCTTGCAGATAATAACAACTGCCACAGTGTTAATATCATTTAAAGTTTCACATTTGTTTATGTAAATCTCTCAAGTTTTATATATGTAATCATATATATATGTATATATGTAATTTATATATGTGATAGAAACAACAGTGTAAAGGTAATTTGATAGGCATACTGATGAGAAATTTAGTCAAGCTATGTTTCATAGTAGTTTGACTATTGATATAAGAGAATAAACTAATGATTTGTATAAAGTGTTAGTTCATGTACCAGTGAAATATTTACATGGAGTGGAATTAAATAAATAAGATATAGTACTATCAATAACTTATTTTAATTTTGTAATTATTAGCTATAAGTATACAAAATATGAACATTTTAAGGATTCTATTTTATATAATTTTGACAAACACTAATTTTCTGTATGCTTAGGATTTTAAGAGAAATGAACTTACCCATTTCATTTATTAAGAATTTGACAATGGTACCAGCTATTTCACAGATTCTAATTAGATATTATAATATTTGTACCATAGATGTAAAAATAAGATACATTTTCTTTTCTTATAAAGGACAACATTTAATTGGGGCTGGCTGACAGTAGAGGTTCAGTCCATTACCATCATGACTGGAAGCATAACACTATAAAGGCAGACATGGTACTCTACATCTTCATCCAAAGGAAGCCTAAAGCAGACCATGGCCCCGGCAGCTAGGAAGAGGGTCTGAAAAATTCCCCCAATAGTGATACACTTCCTCTAGCACCTACTGCAACAAGGCCACGCCTCCTAATAATGCCACACCCTGAGCCAAGGATGTTCAGTTCATCATATTCCACTTGCTGGCCTCTATAGGCTCGTTAGATTATGATTAGGGCCATACCTACCCATAGCATAATACAAATAGATTTAGTTCAACTCCAAAAGTCCCATAGCCTATAGCAGTGTTTACAATGTTAAAAGTCCAAAGTTCCAAAGTCTCTTCTCAGATTCATCCAGTCACTTAGGTTATAAAATCAAAGGGGATGTGGGAGAGTGAGTTGGAGGTAGGGGTGGGGGTGGGGAGTAGGGTTGGGAGTGTACCCTCTCAGAGGCAAAGGAGATGTGGGATGGGGTGAAGAACTCTTGGAGAAAGAACAGGGAAGCTGGGAAACATTTGGAATATAAATAAATAAAACTATTTCAAAATAGAGAGGAGGGGAGGGAGAGAGAGAGAGAGAGAGAGAGAGAGAGAGAGGAGAGAGAGAGAGAGAGAAAAAGAAGTCTCATAAAAGCCCAGCACAGTCTTCATTCGTTGGATTCGAAAGAGCATTTTGATCAAGTGTAGCAAACCTTGAGAGGAAAATTATTAAATGTATAGTTCAAGTAATAAAGTGGCACCAAGAAGTGAAATGGAACTGAATCCAGTGTTCAAGAAAAACAAAACATACATACAAACAAACAAACAAACACAGCTGGGCAGTGGTGGCAAACTATTTAATCCCAGCATTTGGGAGGCAGAGGCAGGTGGATTTCTGAGTTCGATGCCTGTCTGGTCTACAGATTGAGTTCCAGGGCAGCCAGGACTATACAGAGAAACCCTGTATCAAAAAAACCAAACAAATACACCTAAAACAAGAAAACAAACAAATAAACAAAAATACAGATTAAGGGAGTTGAGATCTCTGGGTAAGATCCCACCCAAATAACCTTATTGTTGTGTGTGCAGTTACACAAGGAATAGATATGTCATGCTAGGTGTTATATTACCTGGTTATTATTTTCATTTGGACTTTTAATCTGGAATGAACTGCAATCCAGAAATGAAGAGCACAATTGTGATCCATATCTTGAGGCTAGAAGACACGACCTTTTGACCCAGATCTTGAGAAATAGTGGCCATGAAAAGCTCTGACCCAGAGCAAGTCCTAGATAATGAAAAGTACAAGTCCAGGGATAGTTGTACATGCCTTTAATCCCAGCATTCAGGATACACAGCCATGAAGGTCTTTGAGTTCAAGATCAATCTATAGAGCAAGATCCAGGATAGCCAAGCCTAGCCATGAAGGTTATAAGAGAACAAGGATGTAATAGAATCATGTTCCAGCACCAGTAAGCTGCAGAACTCTGCAGCTTTGGCTATATAGTTTTGGTGTAAGAGTCAAAAATAGAAGGGACTGTTGGGTCAATTCATGCTGGTTAATTAGAGCTAAGAAATTAGCAGTGATTAAGAAGAGACCAGCATCACTGAGGTAAAATCTTCTGGGAAGTGGTTTCTGAGAGTACAAGGAAGCTGTGTTCCAGAAATAGCCAAGGTTGTACCTCATGCTGCAGCTGGAATAGGTACTGTGTAAGAATCATCCAGGTGGCACTGGTTTTAAAGGCATAAAAGGGTCATGGAGAGCAACTGAGCCTTGGCACTGTGAGAGGTCATGGAAGGCTACTGGTGAAAGTGCAGCATCATTTGCAGTGGACAGCCCAGGGCTGAAGGGGTCACACAAATGAGTTGAGGCTTGGCACCATCAAGGTATCCTAGGAGAGACTCTTGGTGAAGTCTATTTTCAGTGGTTGACTCCAGTGTATTGGAGATGCCAGTGCTGTGGGATGATTACCACTATTGGCAGCAGCACTGAAGAGGAGTCAATCAAAGCCTAGAGTGCTACAGAGGGCAGAGCTGGAGAAATGATTCAAGGCCTTTGGAGGAGCCCCAAGGCCATGAGTGGATCCAGACACTGAAACATGAAGCTGTAAAGTTGAAGGTGCTTTGGATACCCCAAGGTATTAGAGATGCCAGAGCCAACAGATACCTGCTAAGGAAAGCTACTGAGAGGGAATGGAACCAGCCAAGTCAAAGAATTGTGTTGCAGGCAACAAAGATGAAAGGAACTAGAAATCTGGAAAGACATCAGACATAGAGATGCTGAGTTTGTAGTTTGCCCATCCTGTTTGAAGTCTTGCTTTGGTCCAGTATTTTCTCACTTTGAGGTTTTGGAATGGTAATGTATACCCTGTGATGTTGTAGGTGTTCTTTTTGCTTTTGATTTTATAGACATTTTACATATTTTCATGAAAGCTTCTTATATTCAACAATGCATACATTTGTTATCGATCATTCTAATCTCCATTTGGTAACAGAAATAGTCAAGCCAGAAGTGATGGCTTTCCTTTGTATAAGTCATGAAATTTATGAGTTACTGATAGTCTCCCTTTAAATGATTTTAAAGCAATATTATGCATTAGAATGGCATTTCTATGGTCAGAGAGATGGGTCAGCATTTAAGAGAACTGGATGCTTTTCTAGGGGCCTGGGTTTAATTTGTAGCACCTCATCATGGCCCCCAAAACATCTGTAAGTACAGTTTACCCCAGGATATAATACCTTCTTCTGCCCTCCTTAGGTACCAGGCATATATGTGGTACACAGATACACAAAAAGGCAGAAAACTTCTTGGACATAAATGTAAGTACATTTTTGAAAGAAAAAAAAGTATTTCCTAACAAAATGTTAACATAAATTGTTTATTATCAGTAAAATTTCATAGATTAAGATATTTCATTGAATATTTAAGACATGCAAAAAATAAGATTTTGTGTCAAACCTTACCACGCCAATGGAAAAGTAGTTATTGATGATGCTGTAAGGCACGGGGTCTCCTTTCTCATCTTTGTCATTGGGTGTGACTTCAAACTTCCACCTGTCCAGCATGATTTCTGTGCTGCTTTCAATGTCTTTTAGAATCTTCATAAGATTTTCACCTTCATAACCTAATGAAAGAATGTTACAAGAAGACAGTATATAAACCGATTAAAGGGAGTTACACTTATATGTGTTTGCTTTTTAATATGAATTATTCTCAAGGCAATGAGTGCATTTTAATGCTAAGTTTAATGTAAATTAAGAATCAACAACTTGTGCCAAAATGGGCTTAGTTTTCATTTGCAACAAATATTTCTTTTTTTGTGGTATAAATCCTCATTTTACCTTACAGTCAAAAACATTTCTACCACATATCTTTCTCCACTTTTGTATCAATACATTAAAATGTGATTAATTTTAATTTGCAATTCTATTCTTTCGAAGCACCCTTTTATAACAGAATGCCACATTCCACCTGATTGCTGAAATCGCAAACTGTGTTGTCATGTTACACTTTCTCTTTGTGCCTTTTCTTCATGTTCTTTTCTAGTAACAAAGAGAAACATTAAGAGACTAAACTGTTCATTTTTGGCAGATTTTATTCTATTTCATAATTTATTTACTCTTCGTGCACCCATGCTTTCTGGATAGGTGATTGTTAAGGTTTCAGCATTGTTACAACTCAGGGAATACTTCTTTTGGAAGCCACCTATCAACAAAAAGCATCAGATGCCTGACTTTTGTAGTCTTCAGCCCCTGCGCTCAGAGCTACTCTTTCATAGAATAAGTACAAGTGCATTCATACAAGTTTATTTGTTCATTTGTTTGTGTATTTGTTCTTATCACTAAGGCTTCCCTTGCTAAGAAGCTAAATCCATGCTTTAATGAATTAGCTCTGGATGGTCAATATGCATTCCCCCAAGTTGATTTGATATTATATTCTCTTACATTTATCCATGAGTGTTTGCCATCCATCCAATAAAAATTGTAGACTAACCCTGGAGATGTTATTGTGATGGTTTCTTAACTTCCCTCCATATTACCTTACTCACCACCCCAATATCAGATTTGCTCTGAGGAGTAAATAAGATAATGAATAAGGAGCTCTTAGTATATGAATCTTAAACATATGGAATAGAATATTCTTAACAACATAATACTAGTGATCATGTTAAAAGTTACATTTTTGAGCAGACAAAAGCAATCCATACATATGTAGGCAGTGCAAAAACATAGGTGAGAAGCTGAGGTAAACCAAGCTAAGGTCCGCAGGCTATGGGGTTCCACAAACAGAAGCTGGTTTTAGGGGAATTGGCAGGAACACACGTTAGGGTAAACAGGAAAACAGGTCATAAAATATGTAACAGAATCTATAAAAGCAGAGAAGCTTAGGTCTCCAGGGTACAAGAAGTCCAACAACATGCAGTGGAACCAGCAGATTGAGGAAGAATAACAGACTTGTCCCAAGGTAAATCACTCAGTCTCACACTTTTAACACCAGAGAAGATATGGACCTAAGAACGAACCTGGAGTTGACACAAGGACTCGGCACACAACTCCCACAATATATTATGGAAACTGTTATGGGGAAGAGTTTGGAGACGATCCTGAGTTATCTGCCCAGGTGCACAGACTTCTAGAATAGTAGTGTCAGGTTCAAATTGTGCCAGAGTTGCACAATAGGTTGTACAAGCACAGAGATTGTGAGAAAAAAAGTATTGGAGGATGAAAATAAGATACAGGAGTTAGATAATTCAGGACATGTCATTGATTAATTTGAAAATAAATGAACAGATTACACAAGAATTTTGAGAAATGGAAAGTCCAAACTTTTGAATTAAATCATAGAATGGCAAAAGAAATGCTATATCAAAGACATAGAAAATATTTTAAGTAAAATGACAATATTTTTCAAACTTAGAGAAATAGATGTCTATAGAGGTTCAAGAGGCATATATAAGATAAAATGGGACTAGAAATGAAACTACCCACAAGATTTTATATTAAAACACTAAAAACACCAAAGAAAAAGCTATTTTAAAAGATATTTAAAACTGCAAAATGTAATGGTAAGTCACTTTTTAATGTAGTTCCATAAGGTAATATCTAACTAAGTAACAGAAACTTTTTAAAGACAGAAGGAATAGAATGATATTTTTCCTTCTGATATACTAAAACTTCTAAGCTAGAGAATTATACCCAACAAAACTATCTACTAATTTGTGGCTTTACATCTAGTAATAATTCACTGAAAAGATGAAAAATTGATAAAAATCTTATCCAAATTGATGACAAGAAAAGTTACAAATAATGAAATTAGAAGGGAAAATAGATATGATACCAAAGATACCAGTGAACATTGGAAGATTCTAAAGCCAAGCCTTAAAGATTTTTTCTTCTCTAAAATGAATAACATTAGGATATGAATTAATTCATGGATGAATATGACAAATTAAAATTAAACCATTATAAATAATCTGAAGGGATCTATAAATAATAATGATATTGAAATAGTCCATGTACACATACACATGATGGGGAAGACACAGAGGACAGATAGACAGAAAAATAGAGAGTCAAAGAAAAGTCTAATAAAATAAAAGTTAATAAACTACCTGAGAATAAAGCTAGTCAACAAAATAAGATAAAATAATAAAAATAAAGTAAATTTGAGGCTTGTTGTGTAGGAAGGAATTCATACTTAATGTAGACAGAGCCTAAGTCTTTGAAGACTTTGAAGGCCATGGCCCAGGAAACTTATTACTCTTGTTTTGTTAACCAGACATGACAAATTGCCTTTAAAACAGAACAGAGAAGGGAGAAAGGTTTAGGCAGTGAGGTATTATGCAGAGGAAGAAATGTGGAAGCTGAAGAGAGAGTTAACCAAAATAATGGCATATGAAGAATCCATACAGAGACATACATTTTTACAATTTCATTTAAAATACAAAATTAGAGCGATAATTAATCATGTATCACATGAAAGGATAGAGAAGATCACAGTAAGGGTTTAAGTAGGGATGGGGCAAATGAGACAGTGAAGGGAAGGATAAAGGGTAGATTATGCAAATGTTAGGGATATATAAAATAACACATGGAAATCTACTGGTTTATATATAAATTAAAATATCTTTTAGTAAAAATCAAGAAAGAAAAGAAGAAAGAAAGAAGAGAAAGAGTAGAGAGAGAGAGAGAGAGAGAGAGAGAGAGAGAGAGAGAGAAAGAAAGAAAGAAAGAAAGAAAGAAAGAAAGAAAGAAAGAAAGAAAGAAAGGAAGGAAGAGCTTGAATGGAAATACTTGCACTGACATACAATGCTATTCCCAAAAGACATGACTTAGGAAATGAATGTCTCACTTCTGGGAGTGGGATATCTCCTCACAGTTACTGTTCAGGCAAGTCTCAGCTGTTCCCCAAATAGCATACACTATTGATAATTGTTGTCAGTTGCCTGACATAATTAATAAACTTATGGTACGAACACACTGTTGAAAACAACACATTTTTGGATTACTAGACCTAAAGAAATGAATTTTGAGCTGACATAGAAAAATATCATCTCTTCTGCATCATTGTCTTAATGCCAGAGGGTTCTGTGCAAGACAGATGGAGAAAAGGAAAAGACTCAGTGTTCTTCTGGGCCCTTCATGTTATAATACTGACCTGCCTGGCATACTGTACTCACTGATGCAGAACCAGAACTGTCATGGGGGCAACAAACTGCTTTCTGGTTAAATTGGAGGCTTGTTGTATAGGAGGAAATTCATGCTTAATACGGTAGACACAACAAAATCCATAACTTGAAAGGTCATGATCCAGGATACCTTTTACTGTAGTTTTGCTAAACAGACATGGCAAACTGTCTTCAAAGTCTTTACTCGTAATTTGGTGCTGTCCTCACCTTGGTCAACAATGTTTTGTTTTCCAGTGGACTCTGGTTAAGGCAGAGACTCATGCATGTTCAGAGCACTGAGAACAGGTTGCAACAATGAAATATTTATATTTATTTTCTCCTCCCTCAGGGTACAGGAAACATCATGAGAGAACGGTAAAAAGAACTAGAGAGCGGGACAGTATAGAGGTGTGAATCCTAATAAAGGTTGCGATCCCCTTCATCTCTAACTCTAATATCCGTCACCTAAGAACTGAGCACTTTGAAAATTCCATCAGGTTTTTTTTCTTTTGTTTTGTTTTAACATTTAAGAAATACATTATTTTTTATTAGTTATTTTATTCATTTACATTTCAAATGCAGTCCCCCTCCCTGTTTTTCCTCCTCAAATCCCCCATCCCATCTGCTTTGCCTCTATGAGTGTGTTCCCCCACCCACCTGCCCTCTCCTGTTCCACTGCCCTAGCATTCCCTTACACTGGGGCATTGAGCCTCCACAGCAACAAGGGCCTCTCCTCCCATTGATGCCCGATAAGGCACTCCTCAGCTACATATGTAGCTGGAGTATATGGGTCCCTCCATATGTATTCTTTGGTTGGTAGTTTAGTCCCTGAGACCTCTGAGGCGTCTGGTTGGTTGATGTTGTTCTTTCTATCGGGTTGCAAACCCCTTCAGCTCTTTCAGTCCTTTCTCGAACTCCTCCGCCCAGCCATGGGTTCCTTCCGATCACAATATCTCCTTCTGCCCTTTCCCTAACTCTTTTAGTCATTTTAACACTAGAAACTGTCTCCTTCCTCATAGCTAAGCACCTGGCAAAATGAGAACTCCTTAGGAAGGCCTTATTGACCAGCTAGCTAACGGTAGTACTTTTGTATAATTCATCCATCCGTAGCACCAAGCTTTGTTGATTATATATGTATATTATTCTCCACAGATTTACAGCCCACATGATTTAAAGAAGATTTAGTCTCTAAAAGGATAAGAGCCACTAATTTATTTCCTCTAGCTGGGCCAAAATATAGTAAGCACTTTGAGAATTCATCTCTAATCTGATCTTTGACTTATGATGTAACCCCTATTTCATCCATCAATGATATCATGTATCTGGTTTTATATGAATTTAACCTAAATAAATATAGACTTCTTTATTCAATTTGAGATATAATTCACTTGATCACTTAAAAACAAATAACAATAAATTAAATTTTCAAAGATCAAAAGCATTTTTAAATCATTAAGTGCACACAACAGACTATGTATGACTATATTCATTGTATGTCACACCGATCACTTTCTTCTTTTTAATCAATACATAGGTATGATAACCGCTGAACAGAAGCATCTCGTAATGAATGTATCTTTATCTTTGACAGTCACATGGTATTTCACTGATTATTAATAATACCCTTTTACCATAATATACATTTGAAAAAGTCAAGTAGAATATGTGGTATTTTTAATTTAGCTTCTAATTCTATTTATATAAAAGTACAACCAGATGAATAGACATATATGCAACAAAAATTCTCAACTTTGTTCTGCATTACAGTTACTTGGAAGTTTTAATCTTTTTATAAATTTTTATTCCAAATGACCTATAGTCTGCCTGAGTTTCATCCCAAGGGATTTCCATCCAGCAAATGGAGGGTAGGGTCAACCATTTTATTTTTAACAAGCTCCCTAAGGACTTCTGATTCACAGTGTCTTTGGAGACTGCTTCAAATATCTCAAAGTGTGTTTAGATATGAAAATATTTAGAATTTAATGATTGTTTCCTTAGTGTAATCTACAGTTGGCTGGTAATCTGTGGGTAGCTGTCATGACTCAGCAAAGAATTTTCGAGTCTACCCTGAATTATTGTCTCCATGTACACTCTGCTCTGTCCACTGTCCCTCTGTAAGTTGCATAAGACAAGCTCCTTACCACTTCTGAGTCCTTGGACACTGAATATGGTTCCCTCTGCTGATGAAGTCTTCACCAGGATGATGTGACCATTAATGTTTCCCTCCATGTGAATGAGGTCTTTTCTTTACTGGGATCAATTCACTTGTTATTATAAAGTCTTAAGTGTTGCATCCGACTTTGTATACAACCAGAATTTCAATTATTTGTCCTTCCTTTTCTCACTCTTATAGACAAGTATGGAGCACAATGGTTATAATAATGTTAATTCCAAATAACACTACTTAGTGTACTCATTCTTGGGAAAGTAACTCATCAATGTTTACTTTTCCAGTTTTAGTTTTTAAAATGTTATCACATTGGTCATAATTTCAATGTAAGAAATAGTTTTTGTCGAATGTCTACTTATAACTCTTGAACATGCTCCATTTTAGGCTGTAATAGCCACTATCTACTTTATATACTGAAGATAATAGGAAGTTAACAGTCTGAATATTGCATTAGAGTTCTAAATATGTGTCTTATTTTCTAAGCAAGAAAAGACAAAACTGGAGACATTTTGAAAACTTGCCCCCACCAAGATCAAAACTTTAATATTTAATTAAAGACTATCACTCAGTCCAAACTTCTTAACTGATCAATCCCTTCTAACTTTTGATCATTTTTAAGACACTTAGTAAGCATAAAATATCTCTTACATTACTATAGCCATCTGATAACCATTGGGCAGTATTAAAGGCATTCTCCTGCTTTTCAGATGAATTCTATTGCAGCAAGCTTACCTCCACCCCACCGCAGGCATCTTGCTAGGTCATTGCCAGTCCCAAGAGGCAGAATAGCCACAGGCGGGTGCTTGACTACATTGGCCTTTTCTGTGGAAAGAGAAAAATAAACAATATTTTAAGCCAAACACATCACTATTAGCAGGCAAACAAACAAATGTACATTAAATAATTTCCTGAAGTACAAGTTGAATTTTATAAATACAGTTACAAATGACAGTGTTTTTATGTTGTGCTAACTGATATATTAGCTAAATATCATTCTTTAGGCAGTAATAGGTTCTTCATAGTTCATACATCAGGAAAAAAATTTAAATATCTTGAGTTTTCTCGGAATTATGTCTTGTATGTATGTTCATGAATGTCTGTGGTGTGTGTCTTTGCAGTGTCAATGTTTGTCTCTATTTTATCCTTATTAAAATCTTGATGGAGGAAGGTACATGAAACATAGGAATACATATCATAAAGTAAATAAGTAGGTTCCTACATAAATTTCTTTTGCAACACCAACTCCACAGACATTCAGTTTAACATATCTGAAAACAGTTGAATTCTGAAAATGAATGAACGTTAGTAACGCTGTTTAAGTGTTCCTATCCATAGTGTTTCAATATTTCAAAGCAAATGAATAGAGGGTTCCAGTTAGATAACCCAAGAAGATTATGTTTTTTGTTTATTATTTATTTAGCTTTACCTTTATGTCATAAAGTCCTTTAGGTTCCAAACAGTCTAGATCTTTCACCAAAGTTCCATATGTTTTTACTTGAATCATCACATATCATGAGAGAATCTAATATATATATTTGCTTTCTCTTTCTCTCTTAAGCTAATAAGATTAGTGTGTGGGTATGTGTATGTTTCTCTGTGTGTGTGTTTGTGTGTGTGTGTGTGTGTGTGTGTGTGTGATTTTGTATGTGTATATGTATTTGTATGTGTAGAAATCAGTTAATGAGATAACTTATGGATACCAGTGCAAAACCACTAAACTTGGGACACACAACAAGCCAAAAATTACCTGTCTTCACTTTAACATTCTTATCCATGTTTCACTTATATATGTACTCAGTAATTTTTATAATTCTTGACTTTTAGCCTTCTCATAGGAATCATTTATAAATATTTTATATCTTTTATTAGAATGCCAATAACAAAATTTTCAGTGGACATTTTCATAAACTAGTAGTAGACTAACATTATTAGATTAATAAGAAAAGTGTTGATGAGAACATGTACTTTGTTTTGACTAATGGCACATAGGCAACTGGGGAGGGGAGCCCAGGCTGGGAATAGTGCCTGCCACTCCCACCATGACATTTTCAATTTGAAATGTTTTTCAGTGTTAACAAGACAGAATGTTCTGATCTTCATTTCTTTAAAAGGAAAAAAAAAAGAAAGAAATTCTGTCAATTTGTTTGAATTAATACTTATTTTGAAAGGACCTCTATCAAACAGAAACTACTCAATTCAGAGACTAAAGAATTTTTAAAGTAAATATTTGTTTAAAATGTACCAGCTTCTAAATACCAATTCATTATATTTTTTAAAGTATTAACAAGTTCCAACAAGGGGTACATCTGAAAAAAAAACACAAAATATTCAGAATTCATCAATGTTTTGTTACTTGTAGATACTTGAGAGACAAAAAGATTGATAGAACAAGAGCAGAAGATAAGGTTACTAGGCTTGTGCAAGCCACATTAGTCACAGGTCTTCATTACCTATGCAATCCAAAATCCAGCCCACAGTCCCATCTCCACCGCATGCTAACACTCTGAAGTCAGGGACATCGCGAAAAAAGTGTAACCTGAAAAATAAGTATTTTATGGCACATGTTTTACATTTAGGAGAACTTCCTCATTTTTTCTTTTTAGCCTATTCTGTAATAAATTGCACATTTACCTTATAAAATGTTTGTGTTAAATTTTCATTAATATCTTAAATATCATTGAAATCTTTTTTGTGTTAATATATATATATATATATATATATATATATATATATGTATTTATATGCTTACATTTATATATTCCAGGTTTTGTAAAGAACATAATTTTTACTAACAGCCAAATTAAAAATACATAGTATTAAATTAAATATTCATTTTGACATATCCCCCAGATGTAATGAAAGCAGACATAACACACACTAGCATAGGCTATATAATTTCTTTACAAGTATTGTCAATCAGCCATTGTTTTGAAAAAAAAATCATTTAGATATGATTACCATGTCAGACAATATAATGTGTTCAACACTTTTCATTCTCCAATGCAGAGAAAAATTGTACAGCCTGCAATTAGGATTCTAATTCTTTCAGAATTTCCTTATGACTTTCAGTCTGCCAATACAGAAGTCAAACTCACCTTGTCATTTGACCTGGTGAACAGTGTTCATTACCCATGAGTGCTCCAGCTTAATTGCTTGGTCAGATGTGCTAAATGCCCACTGTTCCTGCTGCAACTGCATGCAGTGTGCTCATTAACACAACCTACCTCTAGGAAGTCACAGAGGCAAGTAATGTATCCAGCTATATATCCTTACATGATTTTTTTTTGTTGCACATAAAGAATAAAGAATAGCAGCAGCGCAAAAGCTAGTTCCCCTCCTCTTTCTCCCACATATCAGTATTGGGAACACTATGGCACGAACCATCCAAGTTATTTTTCTGTGTATCTACACACTGATATTCACATACAAATAGCCATCTGGAGCACTCCATTATGTATCTTATATAGTTTATTTACATTAGAATTTTATTTATGAGAAAGGGAGAGGGAAGGGGCGAGAAGGAAGAGACAGACAAGGAGTGACATAAAGAGACAGACAGACTACACTGTGTTGATGGTAGAGGAGGCTAGAAAAGCTAGGAGTACTGTTAGACACAGTATGACCAGAATAATATGGATGCTGAGAACCAAACTCTCTTTCCCTAAAAGGGCAGCAGGTACACTTTAATCACTACAGTGTTCATTTTAAAAATAAGGTTTTTGTTTTGTTAAACTTATCTTAACAAAACTAAAGGTGTGCTTAAATTTATTTTAAATCCTTTAACTCAATATCAGAATTTCTGAAAGATGTGTTGTATTCTCACTACTGTCAGGTGTATAGGATTCTCTATGAACTTCTTTATTTATGAAAATCATTATGGATTCTATATGGAATCATGCTGTATGGTAGTTGCCACATTAGATATGAATGAATGGACTCCAACATTAAATAATTTGCTTTTATGAACTTTTATACTGTGTTTGGTATTTCACATTATAGGCTGGAGAATTGGCTCAGTGGAGACATTACTTCCTTAGGGGGGCGGAGGGGAGTCCTAAGTTCATTCCTCAGTAACATGAATTTAAAAACCCAAGTTATTTACTATTAAAAAATTACTATTCTGGTTACTATCTGAATCATATTTGTGTGAATATCTGCATGTGTGTGAGATACTTTAGGATACAATGTACTGTACTTTGTACATTTCCTTTATTGTTTTAATGAATCATTTTCCAGGGTCAATAAGAGTGTCCAATTTCTTGAACCTCTTGAACAATAAGTACATTTTAATATTTCAACATGACTTCAAGAGAATAAACACTAGTTTGATTGTGTGTGTGTGTGTGTGTGTGTGTGTGTGTGTGTGTGTGCATGTATGTGTGTAATCTAATGTCTCTGTTTAGAACATAGTTGAGCATTTCCATAGGGTTTTTTTTGTGACATGTGACATTTTCCATAAACAGTACAATCCCAACCTTGAAATCTCTTCAACTAAGTGTCTGTTAATGCTATTTAATAATCATTTACATATTATGAATGATAATTTTCATTTAAGTTAAATTCCTTTAGTGGTATTTTTCAGATCTATGTAAACAGTATACAATTATATTAGAAAATGCATAAAAATTTAACTGAATCCACAATCTCTTAATACAATCTATGAATATTTAGCATGCAACTTTCATTTATTTCCTTGGGTATTATGATGTATATCTTTACCCTCTATTATATATATCACAAATATTTTCTTCCATGCTTACATTGTTTGATATTCTTGTGCTATGTAAAATGATACAAATGACAACTCACATTTTAGCAGAATGTCTCTGACAACATTCGTCACAAACACAGTTAGCATATTTGAATACTGTGATGCCATGTGTAGGCTTGAATCCACATTCTGCACCTTTTCTTCCCTAGCACTGGTACTAATTTTTGTCATTGTTGTTGCTCTAGAATTTCCTACGTGTAAGGAACTTTTACTTTTTTTATTTCTATTGATGAATGAATTTTCGAATATGTGAATATGTTTTTCAAGTGCATTTCAACAGGCACTGGGCTGGTCGATTTTTGTTATTATAAAGATGCTTTTATAAGTGTTTCCTAATATTACAAGCATTTTGTTCTTGTGGATTGGTATACTTAATTTGTCTTGATTTTAGTCATTTATTTTGCATTTTTTTCCGAAACATTTTAAGAATTGAAGATTCTTCTTTATTCAAATAACCATTGATGTGAATATTAGAAGAAGAAGAAGAAGAGAAGAGAGAGAGAAGAAGAAGAAGAAAAGAAGAAGAAGAAGAAGAAGAAGAAGAAGAAGAAGAAGAAGAGACAGAGGAGAGAGAGAGAGAAGAAAGAGAAGAGAAGAAGAAGAAGAAGCAGCGAAAAGAAAAGACAGGAAAGAAGAGGAAGAGCAAGTGGAAGTAGAAGAGGGGAAGAAGAAACAGAGAAGTAGAGAGGAGAAGGAGAAGAAGATGAGAAAGGAAGAAGAAGACAGAAGAGAAGAAGAGAGAGAAGAATGCAGCAGCAGCAGCAGCAGCAGCAGCAGCAGCACAAGCAGCACAGCAGCAGCAGCAGAAGCAGAAGCAGAAGCAGAAGCAGAAGCAGAAGCAGAAGCAGAAGCAGAAGCAGAAGCAAAGCAGAAGCAGAACAGAAGCAGAAGCAGAAGCAGAAGCAGAAGCAGAAGCAGAAGCAGAAGAAGCAGCTCGAAATACCCATGATACAACTCATAGACCATGTGAAACCAAGAAGAGGAAGATCAAAGTGTGAATGTTTCAGTCCTACTCAGAAAGGGGGAAGAAAATAATCACAGAAGGTAGAGGGAGGGAGGAATTGGAGGGAGAGAGTGGGGAGGGAAAGGGCCGGAACAAGTGTGGGAGGAGACAGAAGAGAAGTATAGAGAGTCAGAATTGAATGGAGGTGTGTGCAGATGGGG